>CM059416.1:34155000-35405000 GCA_030378225.1 Knoxia roxburghii | reverse complement strand
GCTAGAACTCCTGTTGTACTCTCCAGTGGCAAAGGTTGTAAGTTGTATGATGTTGAGGGTAAGGAGTATTTGGACTTGACCTCTGGCATTGCTGTGAATGCCCTCGGCCATGGAGATCCTAATTGGCTGCGGGCGATTGTGGAGCAAGCTGAGATACTCACTCATGTTAGCAATATTTATTACTCTGTTCCTCAGGTAAATGCTTTTCCTATCATTGCCTTGTTTGGGTTTGCTGTAACTCAATATTGAAATGGTGTTGTTGACATAGTCGGATATCTGGTGGAAAAAAATGGAGTTTGGTTGAAGTTTATGGGACTGAGGGATTTAAGGATTCAGAATTTTTTGAAGATTTATCTCTGCCATGATGGTGGAAAACGGATTCTTTAATGTGTATTCGGAATTTTTGGGTAAAGTTACATGTTTTTAAAAGAGAACATTTTGTTGGGCATGAACAAATTTGTTGTGAATTGCATTATGAAAGTGCAATGACCTATTACAAATCAATATAATTTTTTGAATTTTGCACGTGGCTTGTTGTGCAAGATAAGTTATCAGAAGCTGATGAATGAATGGGCATGGGAAGCATAAAATTGCAAAATTGGGGTATTATAGAATCCATATCCATATGCCGATGTAATCAGTGTATTCTGATATGAAAAGGGAAGACGGTATTAAGAAAGCTTGGAAAAATTTTTCTCAGTGCAAATTGCACCAATTTGGGTACCAGAAAGTCACTTTCGTTTTGTAATATTAGATTGATTGAAATAGTCTAGAGATGGTGATTTCCATACGGTTCTAGTCGTCAATGAATGGAACAAATGATCAATTTGTTTCTTAACTCTGAATGGTTGTTGATGGGGTGCCCATCCAGAAAGAATCTTTGAACTGTTGTCTTCAGGATGAAAAATTATTGTCGGATGTCTATTACTCTATGTAACAAGGAAACTTTTGCAGGTGGAGCTTGCAAAGCTACTAACTGGTAGCTCTTTTGCTGATCAAGTTTTCTTTACGAACTCTGGAACAGAAGCAAATGAAGCTGCAATCAAATTTGCAAGGAAATTCCAAAGATCTTCACATCCTGGTGGAAAGGAGCCACCGGTTGAGTTCATCGCCTTTAGCAACTGCTTCCACGGGAGAACCATGGGAGCTCTTGCATTGACTAGCAAGGAACATTACAGATTACCTTTTGAACCAGTGATGCCTGGAGTCAGCTTTTTAGAATATGGTGATATTCAAGCAGCCGTAGATATGATTCGCAGTGGTAAGATTGCAGCAGTGTTTGTGGAACCTATTCAGGGTGAAGGTGGTATATACAGTGCCACAAAGGAATTCTTACAAGCATTGCGTACAGCTTGTAATGATGCTGGGTCTCTTCTTGTTTTTGATGAGGTAAGGAACAGCATTTTAGAAATTCTAGCAACATGAGACATATTGCTTTTCTTACGCAGAATTGGCTATGAAGAATGTCAGGCAAAGAATTAATTTTCTCTAACTTGTTTTGTCGGTTTGTGATTTTAAGTAGGTGATAGGCTTTTACTTGTGAGACTTCCTCGGACTTTCGCATTTGAAATTCACTTAAAGGAAAAAGAATACTTGAAGTTGGTTTACACTTATGCTTGTGGGCTGAGTGTGCAATATAAGTTGGGGCATTAGGTATTTGACAGAAAGGAAAAATTGGCAACAATATTTAAATTGAGATGCTCTAGTTCATGAATACATATTGAAGTTGAAAATTTCTAGTTCATGTACTCTTTCTATGATGGGATTAGCTATATTAGGGCATTAACATGGTGAATCAATCCAGGAGTTTCATTATTCTATTTTAATGACACTATCTTGATATTTCTCTCTATTTTCTTTTGACATTTTTTGACAAGACATTATATCTTCCCTCTTTCTCTAGGTTCAATGTGGCTTAGGTAGGACTGGGTATCTCTGGGCTCATGAAGCCTATGGTATATATCCAGATATGATGACGCTTGCCAAGCCTCTTGCTGGTGGGCTGCCAATTGGGGCTGTCTTGGTGTCTAAGAGGGTTGCTGGGACTATAGATTTTGGAGACCATGGTAGCACTTTTGCTGGTAGCCCACTTGTCTGTAGTGCTGCAATTGCTGTGTTGGATAAGATCTCAAAAACTGAGTTCCTTACCAGTGTAAAGAAGAAAGGCCAACTTTTCAAAGAAACATTAACCAAGAAATTAGGAAAAAACCCACATGTGAAAGAAATTAGAGGTCTGGGGCTTATCATTGGCATAGAGCTGGATGTCTCTGCCTCACCTCTTGTTGATGCATGTCGACAATCCGGCCTGCTGGTACTGACTGCAGGAAAGGGAAATGTGGTAAGGCTTGTGCCTCCTTTGATTATATCAGAGCAAGAACTAGATTTCGCTGTGAATATTTTACTAGATTGTATTAAAGTGCTAGATGAGAATTAGCTAGAAATGGCGTTGTTGTATGTTGTTTGGGTATATGTCTTTGTAGTTTGATTCTCCATTAATTGTGGAGCTTTATCGAATCTTGCCTCCTCACAAAATGGATTATAACCCTTGCGAATTGGTGGCATTTTTCGCTGTTAAAAGGGTATATTTGATGAATGGAAATATGTTTTCCACTTCCTGGGCTTAAATTGATATCTGTCATTGAAATCAGTGGAGTTTTGGTTCTCTAGAATGTGTGTTGTGTTCACAATATTCTACTTGAAATGTTATGTTTTAGAAGAGAAGTAACTTTCCTTGCCCACAAAGAACATGGGAAGAAGGAGACATGACTCGAATTCAAGATGTACCATCTCTCCTGAGAAGAAAGAACATGAAATGCCACCAATATTTTCATTGTGGGACTTTATCCATCTCAAAAATAATTCCAAAACTAGTCTTATCAATAAAATTGTAATTTTGGTTTAAAAATTAAAATTCTCTTTGTAATATGCTATGAATGTGAGAATTTTATTTTGGAAATGATGTAGTATAATTTATAGCAGGATTTTATGAACAAAAATGGAAAATAAAATTTCTCAAATTTTAACTCAATTGAGAACTAAATTTGAGTTTGAATGATTTTATTTTGTAAAGGAAAAAAATTGTAGGAATGATCTTATAGCATAACATGACCATGCGACACAATTTTAATTCTAAATATTTTATAATTAGCATATTTAATCTAATTAATGTTTTTATGCATTTACTTGAGCTCATATTTTTTTTTTTTTGAGGGCAAAATTAAAACTTTCATAAATCAACTGGAGAAAAATCCAGTACAGACAGAGTAAGGAAGTCTGGCACATGAGGCCAGTCCTGCATGGTGACTACATTGTTTTTCACAAAAGCTGCTATCCCATGGGCAAAAACGTTTTGAGCGCGAGGAATCCAATAACATTGACAATCCGTAGCAGCTTGCATAAGCTCCCTGCAATCTTCCATGATGGGTAAAGTAAGATGTGAGCTTTCTTCTATACGGCATGCGGCCATGATCACCTGGGACGAGTCTCCCATAACAGAAAAAGAGGCGATGTCCAAACGTTTGCAGAGGAGGAGGGCTGTCTTCAAAGCTAAAGCCTCGGCTGCTTCAGCATCCACAATCGAGGGGAAGAAATGCCCATGTCCAAAAACATATTCACCCGCTCCATTAACAACGTAAATGCCAACTGCTGAGCCGCAGCGACGTTGGGACACAGCACCATCAAAATAGACACAAACTCCTTCAACGATGGCTGGACGGACCGGAAGGGGAGAGTAACCGGTAATTACTTGCGGCTGATGAAAATCTTTCGCAGCCTGGCAGGAGTGTAGCACTGCAGCCGTAGAAAGCGCGACCTCAAAGGGCCTGGGATGGATGCCTTCATGGACTTTCCGATTTCTGGCATACCACAATGACGAGAGAATCATGACAGTCTTTTCAGCATCATGGACCGACAACCTCAACAACACATCACACACCCAAGATTGAACTTCAACTGCTGGGGGTATTGGCGGCAAGTCTGGGATCGGCTGGAGACGCCATACCGCCTGGGCAAACGAACATTGAAATAGTAAATGGCCATGCGAAATATCCTGAGCCGAGCAAAATGGACAGTTCAAAGGGATATCAATATGGCGCTTGGCCAGATTTTCTGCCGTTGGAAGGGAATTAGTAATCAGGCGCCAAGTGTGGTGGATGATCCTTGGCGGCACGCGCAACTTCCAAAGTTTGGGCCACAGTGGGTTCTGTACATTTGAGGCAGCAGCGACAGGGTGAGTAGGAGCTGCCTGGGCTGATGCAAAAGCATGATAGGCAGTTTTCACACTGAAAGTACCCCGGCTATGGTAGTGCCAATACCACCAGTCTCGGCCCCCTGCAGAGCCGAGGGGGATGGAAAGGATCCTGTCAGCCACTCCAGACGAAAAGAAGGATCGAATAAGTGGCACATTCCACCCGAGGGAATGTGGGAGCATAAGGGCAGAGACAGTCGACGTGTCAGGCAGTTCCGTTGAAGGGTGAAAACCACAGAGGGGATTGTCACCGGGCAGCCAGGGGTCGAGCCATAATCGGGTTTGTTCACCTGAAAATATCCGTCATCTAGCACCCATTTTCAAGACACGTATACCTTCCATAATTCCCCGCCAGGTGGAGGATGGCCGCTATCCAAGTGCTGCGTCAAATAAAGAGCCATCCGGGTAGTATCTGGCCTGAAGAACTCGTGCCAAAACCGAATACGGGTTATTCAATAAATGCCATGCCTGCTTAGCCAACAGTGCCAGGTTAAACAGTCGAAGGTCCCGAAAACCCAGGCCACCATCCAACTTCTTCCTCGAAAGAGTTTTCCAAGATTGCCAGTGAATTTTCCGCTTATCAGTGTTTGAGTTCCACCAATAGCGAGCAATAAGACTCTGAATTTCTGCAATCGTTCCATCCGGAATCAAAAAACATGACATGGTGTAAGAAGGAATCGCCTGCAGTACCGACTTTATTAATATTTCCTTCCCAGCCTTGAACAGCTGCTTCTCTGACCATCCGTGTATACGTTGTGCAATTCTGTCCCGGATATTCGCAAATACTTCTCTTTGATTTCGACCAATAATACTGGGCAGTCTAAGATATTTGCCATGCGTTGAAGCCTCCGGAATACCAAAAATCTCATAGATTTCCTTCCTCTGCTCTAGCCCAGTGTTAGGACTGAAAAAAATTCCTGATTTCTCTAAGTTAATCCGCTGGCCAGATATCTCCTCATAAGTAGTCAAAGCCCACTTAATATGATTTGCTTCTTCAATGCTCGCATTGCTAAACAGAAGGGTATCGTCTGCAAAAAATAAGTGAGAGATAGAAGGAGCTCCTTTGGCAACGAAAATGCCACCAATTCGTCCACAGCTTTGCAAGTCGTGCAAGAGAACAGAGAGGACCTCACTACATATAATAAACAGGTAAGGTGAAAGGGGGTCACCCTGTCTAAGTCCTCGCTGGGGAGTGACTTGGCCCACCTGCTGGCTGTTTAACAAGAAAGAGAACCGTACAGTAATCAGGAAATTATGAATAAGGGAAACGAAGGAATCGCTAAATCCCAGTGCTTTTAAGGTACCAGTTACAAAGTGCCACTCCAAACGATCAAAAGCCTTACTCATGTCAAGCTTTATACTCATCTGCCCCTTGTGACCTGTCGTACGCAATTTCATAATGTGGTGAGTCTCATAGGCCAATAGAACATTGTCCGTAATCAAGCGACCCGGGACAAAAGCAGACTGGGACGCAGATATCACATCAGGCAATACTTGACGTAAGCGGTTCGAAATAGCCTTCGAACATAGCTTATACACCACATTACAAAGGCTAATAGGCCTGAACTGTGTGATGAGCTCTGGCTTATTAACCTTCGGGATGAGCACTATGTGCGTGAAATTCAACGCTGGATCAAACTGTCTATTATTCAAAACCTTCAGCACATAAGTTATAACATCAGAGCCCACAATGTGCCCCGGAGACTTGTACGGGTGCATAGATTTTAAAGCTTGAAGCACCTCATCTGCAGTATAAGGCCGATCAAGGATTTTGTTTTGGGGATTCGAAACGCGACGGGGAACACGCCCTAAGATGCGCCGGGTGGTAGCATTTTCGGGTCCAGAAGTAGCAAAAATATCCGTGAAATAATTTTGAACAATGGATTCAATTGCATCGGGGTCCGTTCTCAGAACACCAGCCGCATCCCTCAAGCTACGGATCATATTATTTGATTTCCTGCGACTTGCTGCCTGATGGAAATATCGAGTGTTCCCATCACCATGTCTATGCCAAAACAGTTTTGATCTCTGCTGCCACTTAACAGATAATTGATCCTGCATCACTTCCAACTCAGTTTGTAGGAGCCGGAGGCGGGTATGAACATCAGCTGTGATCTGCCCCCTCTGTAGAAACTGGATTTCTGATTTGATGCGCTGGATGTTTTTCTCCAAGGCACGGAAAGGACCACCTCCCCATCTTATCAGCCCCAAAGAACACGTCTGAATATTTTGCATTACATCAGCACTAGTATCCCAACTCTCCCTTATAATGCGCTCGCATTCACTGGATTTCATCCAAAAAGCCTCAAACCGGAAGCACCTGCGCCTAGGTCTAGCTACAGGGGGGTCCGGAAAAAGGCGCAAGTAGACAATCAGCGCAGCATGGTCAGAAGAAAAAGTGAAAACACTGCGTGAGCTAGTGGCCGAAAATAAACTGGCCAATGCGGGGTTCATAGTAGCGCGATCCAAGCGAGCCCTTTACGTATAGGGGTGCTGCAACAAACGTGCCCAAGTGAACTGCAAACCAACATCATCAATATCCATGAGATCACAGGAATCAAGAGCCTCCCGAAATGCTTGCAGTTGCCAGTTATGCCGTGACCCACTTCCTTGAAACTCATGCTGATACAAAACTTCATTAAAATCCCCTGCACACAGCCAAGGTTCCCTTGTAGAGTGGAACAAGTTTCGAAAATTCTGCCAGCTCTCCCTTAGCTGGGAGACCGCCGGCTGGCCATAATAGCCAGTGCAATGGGTAGAATAACCCTGAAAACAAACAAAAACATCAATAAAACGATCAGACATATTCCGAAGCGTCACCTGCACCTCTTTCTCCCACATCAAACATAAACCCCCGCTCCTGCCATTTGCCTCATGACAAACGCCAAAAAGACCCAATTGGTTTCTAATATTAGTGAAAGTAGACAGAGTACATTTTGTTTCGCTCAGGAATATCAATTGGGGACGGTGCGTGAGGATAAGATTCCTCAATTCCTGAATTGTCCGGGGATTCCCCAACCCCCGACAATTCCAACTCAACAGATTCATTGAGCTGGGCGGGACTGGCCATTACCACCAGTCTCCGCCGCATCGCCAACCATATTAAGTGCATTATCAGTAGTCACCAAGTCAATAGTATCCGATCCCAGTGCCGTTTTCAATTTTTTCTCCATAGGCTCGACCGGGACCATAAAAAGCGAGTCGGGCAATTCACCATCGGAAATAAGCTTGCGCTTGGCAGTGGGTACGTGGCCAAGTCGAACTGAACAGAGGCTGAAGAAACTCGCTTAAGCTTTGTATACTTTCGAGTTAAAGCACGAGCAGGTGTATCCAGATTCATGGGCGTAGAAACCAGCATGCATGGGATTAATCCCGGACTAACAACCTCCATCGTGGGCCCTCGTTGAGCAGTTGAGCACTCAGCCGAACTGAAGCCCGTTGCCTCCGTAGGATCAACATGCTCTACATTATCCAACAAAAGGTGCTCTGATGGAGACAAAACCCCATCCTGAATTGGCATAAAATCATCATTAACATGCCCAGAATCCGCCGCGATCGAAAGCCCACCAACGACTCCATTTACTTCAGCCGCACGCTGATCCATCGGAGTAAATTGGTCCAAGTTGACTCCTCCTTCAAGACCCAGAGCAACATGTGATGCAGAAGCATCACCTTTCCCCTCCGAAGGTGACGACGCCCGCGGGGTTGGCGGCCGATCCTCCGGCGTCCGGCGGGTATTGCGATAGGTATAGAAAGGACGCATATTCAGCGGCGCCCTGAGCCAAGTCCCATATAAAGGTCGCGACTCGTTCGCAGAATTATCAATCCGTTCGACTAAACAATCCTTATCAAAATGGCCAATCACCCCGCAGCGAAACAGAAGTCCGCCATGTTCTCATATCGCAGGGGCAAACGCCGGGTAATATCGCCATCAGTTATCTGAATAGCTCGTCGCAGCGGTTTCAAGATGTTGATGATAACCTTAATTCGCAGAAACTTGCCAACATAAGATCCCTCTGCGTCTGTGTCTACTTCAATGCAGCGACCAATAATACCCCCAAGAAATTTAGCGTAATCCATATTCATCCATCCCAGCGGAATATTGTAAACATGAACCCAAAACGGGCTACCCAACGGCATTACTTGAGCACCAATAACATCTGTAGTCGCTTCAGAGAGGTGATGCAGGCTTCGATCAAAAAGCCATGGCCGTCCCGCCATGATTCTTGTTTTATCGGACTCCCGTTCAAACTGAAACAGAACAGTGTTGGCAGCCAGAGATTTTATGGTCAGCATCCCTGCCGGCTTCCAAATCCGGCGCACTAAAGATAAAATATGATCGGGCAGAACTACTCGTGCTTGAAGTAATTTTCCGACAATGGAATGGGTTGCCTCCAGTCGCGGCACCGGCCTGGCAGTAGCAGGGGCTGTGCAGACTTCCTCCTTATCCAACGAGAGTTTATCGTATAAAGCTGACAAAGAATCCTCCATAGCAGGTAATCAGAGGGAGCCGCTTGGAGAAAATCAGGGACAGGCGAACAAAGGGAAACAGAAAACAAACGCCGTTGCCGGCCAGAAGCGTCCAAGGACGATGGTTACTTGCCTCGCAAGAGTGCCGCACGCAGAGAGCTCATATTATATATATATATATATAAAGTATTAGAAAATTCATGAAACAAATTAATTACTATTGTGAATACTCAAATCATTATTGTATAAAGTTGACAGCTAATTTTCTGCAGAAAATAAAAAATGGATAAATAAAGTAAATAATAAATTTGTCGAAGGGATTATTCCTCAATTTTTTCGCTTTTATAAAATTTTTATGCATTTATTTTAGATCATATTATATAAAAAATAAAAAAGTAAAACTCAGAAGGGCATGAAAGAAATCATCGTCATGATTATTTTATTATTATTATTATTATTATTATTATTATTATTATTATATTATACTTACTTGATATCTTTATCTTGAACAACGAACCCCCACCTGATTATGTGTCATTGTTTTGTTAACTTATGCTGACGTGACAAATACACTCTAAAAATTCTGTAAACATAACAAATTCAACCATCAACCAATAATCATCTTATATCACTTAATTCATTTAACTCACGATTTACTAAATAATATCAAAATATAAACTTATCATCACTTATCATTTCATCATTTAAAATTCTAAATTCTAAAATCTTCATCCTCCATTCTATATATTTCTTCACCGCTCATCCATTACTATATATTTCTTCATCTCTTATCAATTATTCATTATCACACCACACTATAATCTCTCTATGTCTCTCTCGATTAATCATTCTTTTTGTGCAGATATCTTCACCACTTGAATAAGCAATCAACAATTCATATTGTATGCCAAAGGTATTTCTTTTTATGTTATTTGCATTATTCTAATATATTCAAGCTATATTCAATATATTTCTTAACATATCCTCCATTATTCATTATCACACCACACTATAATCTATCTATACATATCTCTCTCTTTCTCGATTTTTTTTTTTTTTATGCAGAAATCTTCAATAATTGGATAAGCAATCAACAATTTATATTGCATACCAAATGTATTTATTTTTATGTTATTTGCAATAATTATTTTATTTTATATATTTATCAAGTTCAATTTGATCATAAAAACTCATTTTCAATGCATTTCATAATTTTCCTTCATCTCTTACCTAATTCTCAACTAGCAAAGCTATAATGATATTAATCCATTATATTCTTAATCATTGTACATTAATTTTCCGTTTTATCAACAATTATTATGATATGTTTTGTTATTGAACAATGACACGTTAATTGTGTATTATTTTCACTTTCAAGCCTATCAAAATTTAGCACAAGCATGCAAAATTATTGATTTTTTTATTTATTTTAATAATTTTAATTTATATATTTCATTATATAGATATATAATATAGATATTTTTTCTATTATAAACACACATTAAAGTGTCTTCCTATTTTCTTTTCTCCTAATATTCATGATTTCCACAACAAATCTTGAAATCTCTCTTATCCTTCCTCTCCCTAAATGTTCTCATCTTTCTTGATTTTCTTTACCATTATCTCTTAATATTTTTTTATAATATTCGGTGGCTCAATAATTTTGTACTAATTTTTTACAACAAAATTAATCATTAATTATGCAATTGTTTTATTCTATTATATATATATATATTTTATGTTATGTTCTTCATTTTATTATTCAATCATGATAAATACTCATGATAATATTTGTGTGTGTGTGTGTTTTTTTCAGGAATATTGATGGCTTTCTCAAGAATTTAACAAATCTATTTCATTTTTTTTTATCTCCATAACTATTCTCATATTTTTCCCAAAATAAGAAAATATAATATGAAACTAATAATATAAAAGTCATTAATTTGATTTTCTAAATAATTATGATTATTAAAGAATAAGCATAATATATATCCAATTAAATTTTTAAATTTATTATAATTTTAAAAAATAATATTGATTATTATCTAATATATTATTCTAGAGCATTTTGAATTAAATTTAAAGTGATTAACATTATTAACTAATAAGAATTATTATCCAGTTAAATAAGTAGTATTATCCAATTTTAACAATAATAATAATAATAATTTTTTCAAAGCATAGTATATATCCAATTAAAAATGTCACATTTATTATAATATGAAAAAACAATAATCATTTATATATTGCCTTATTCTATATCACCTTCAATTCGATAATATTAAAAGAACACACTTCTAATCAATATATGAATTTAAACTATGTCTACCAATATGTATGTCTCGGTTGATATATTATATAATATAATGAATTATTATAATAATAATATTACAATTGTAATATTTATAATTTTAGTTCCTATTATTTATAAGTTTTTATATAATAAAATTATTATACATGCACAAGTTCCAATCCTAAAAGGCTTTGTCCAAGATTTCTTCCATATTATCTTTCTTCATCAATTCACCCTATACTTTATTCATCCAAAATTATGATGCCTATCAAATCAAATCATATATCCCTAACTTTTCTCATAAATTTCAATTATATTCTTTATTCATTTATATTCATTTATTCTTTAATTATCTATTAAATAATTCACATTGTAATTAAACTCACATAATATATATCATCTTAAAATTTAAAAATAGTAACGATTTTAAATTTTAAACAAGATAATCATCCTCATCTTATATTCACTCTATTAATCTATAATATTAAAAAATATCTAATCCATCAATAAATTTCAAATTGAATTATCAAATTAAAAAAATTATGATCCATTACATTTTTTCTTTGTTTATTATATTTCACTTAATATAAAATTTATCCTTTTACCATGTCTTATTTCCTCATTAAATAATCAAATATTAAATATTAATCTTTTATATGTATAATGATTGAATCTCTTATGTAATTAAAACCTACTACATTTACAATTATACACGGTTACCAATTACTATCAATATTATATTTCACTTAATATAAAATTTATCCTTTTATCATGTCTTATTTCCTCATTAAATAATCAAATATTAAATATTAATCTTTTATATGTATAGTGATTGAATCTGTTATATAATTAAAATCTACTACATTTACAATTATACACAGTAACCAATTACTATCAATTTTCCAAAAATACTTCAATAGTAGTAATAGTTGTAAATCTTTTTACATTTCATTAATGAACCATCAATTAATAATTAATATAATTTTAGTAAAGGGTAGTGTTATATCGCACCCCTTTTTGTTATTGGACGCCCCCTTTTTTCAAAAAAATTCTTTAGTTTGTTAAGTATTGTCCCCTTCATTCTTATTTCTCGCCCCTTAGTGTTTATCTTCCGCCCCTCCTATTATTACCTAATTGCCCTTAATTAATTTACGAAAAATTTTATAAGTCTATTTTTAATCTACCAAAAATTTATAAAAATTATGATTAAAGTAGCATAGATGAGCGGAATTATAAATAATTTTTTTTGGTATTTTTAGTAAATCGATTAAGGGTATTTAGGTAATTTAATATATTTTTATATTTAAATATTATAGTTGGTATTTCTAATTTGTCAGGAATAATTTAGGTATAAAAGGGGCGCAAAATAACAAAATAGGGAGCGCGAAATAGGCATTTACTTTAGTAAATCACTTAGTCTGATGATTAACGAATTCCAATCATTCACGAATTCCAATTCTATTCTCTAACATATCTTCTACTTCCATAAATTATTTCTCCATCCAAATAAAATCCATGCTTTTCCTCCCACCCACCATCCTTACCCCCTCACAACATACTTCCCTCAAGCGAAAATTCTCTCCACACCCAAAACCCTAGACTCTCACAACATAAATCTTCTTCATCTTTCTCTATTTCAATCGTATTTCTTCTTAATCTTTTTAAATATTCACAAATCAGAAATTGTTATGGCCGATGAACATCAGAATGTATCGAATCCCCCTACATCTTGGTTCAACGCCTATATGATGAGTTATGAGGATATTTTGTCCGTTAATAAATCAGTGCAAAGAAAGGTTTTTCTCGGACTCACCTCCTGTCGAGTAATCTTGAAGAAATCTGGTTTGCAATGGAAGGTCAAATACGAGAATGGATTTCTAACTAAAGGTTTGAGGAAGTTCAGATGTGAGAATATGCTCAATTACTTCGATATTGCGACTTTTTTGAATAAAGGTGATTTTACTTTCGATGTATGTGGACCTGATGGCATGGAAAAATTAATTCCTCCAATCAGATATGACTACGAATTTGAATATTCTGAGTCTGAAATTGAAGAAGAAGCTCCTGCCTCTTTTACCAAAATAGTCCAAAATAGTTGTTTTACTCACCATTACTTGGTTAGTTTTCTTACTTTTTCATCTAAACTATATTATGATTTATTTTAATTTAGACACCGTTATACAAATATTTTTTTTTCCTTCATTCAGCTTTCTCTTGATATTTATTCTTTGTTGATTTACAACAGTTTTAGTTTTTCTTTTTATACTATCAATTTTGAATGCTTTGATTTGTAATTATAACCATCATATTATTTGGTTATTGTGTAATGCATTTACAAATTATTGTAGTAACAGAATTATTTCATATTGGTTGTATTTATATCATCTTAAGTTATGTTAAATTCTCCACCTTAGTGATTTGTGTTGATATTGTATCAATAACACCCACCTATTATTATAATATGTCAAATTTTGATTCCATCATTTGTGTTGTTTAATGTATATGTGTAAATTGGATGCTAATCGAGTTTGGATTAGACAAGATTTATGAATTTTTTGTATTCTTGCTCTGTTCTATACAGTTTTATCATATACACACTTTTTTTGTCAACATGTGTTTGGTGTAATATTAAATCTATATGCAATTTCTTGTCCAATGTCTTATGTATTATTAACTGAATTTTAACTGATCATACATTATGTTTTTGTTGGGTATATTTGGTATGATCTAAATATTATATATACATGATATATGAATTATAAAGGATAAACTATTCAATTAACTTTGCAAATTTTACCCTATGACTCTCTATACTTTCTTAATACTGAGATTTTATTTTTTTGCAATGACATTCATTGTTACATTTAAATGGTAATTTTCATGTTTTACAGCGAATTCCACATGGATGGGCTAGAAAAAATGGTTTATTGCGAGGAAGAATGAGTGTTTGTATTACAGATCCACGTGGAATCCCTTGGGAATTTGACATTTCTGAAAATGGCCACCATGTTCAAATAAAGAAAGACCAAAAATTGAGAAAATTGTTTGATGAAAAATTGTCCAAGGTGATACAATCACGTTTCACTTGCTGAGTAAAGGAGACTATCCAAAGTTCAAGTTTGAAAAGGTATCTATGGACAATGCTGGTCCTTCTGGAGTCATTTCCAAAATGTTCACTTAAAAAATAAAGCCTTATTGCTTGAAAAGGAATCATTTGGTATGTATCTCTTTATACTTCACAATTATTACTCACTGCATGTTAATATATCATTCATCGATTTTGTTTCCATATTTCCATTTACAGAATATTCCAATCAACTTTGCCAAAGAACATAAACTGTTAAGTAAGCAGATGATGACTCTTAATGATTCTGCTGGAAGACAACGGGAAATGCATTTGAAATTTTGCAAAGATAACTGTTTGAAAATTGTGGATGGATGGAGTGCTTTCCGAGATGCAAATGGTCTCAAAGTGGAAGATAAATACACATTTCATCTATTAAGTAATGAAAATAAAGATGTTCCTATTGTGAATTTCAAGGTAACATATTATAATTTTTTGGTGTTTGCATAATAAACATTCGTTAACAATTTTCTTCTTTTGTTTTTATTTTTATGTTATTTTTATTTTTTTTTTCAGGTTGATGCAAATGTTGAATCCAATGATTCTGATTCTGAGTTATGATTCTGGATCCATAACTTTAACATTTCCTTTAATATTTTCCTTTATTTTTGTTATCAATTTGTTTCTACAATACTATGTTATTTTGTATTAAGATGCTCTACAATTCCTATTCAACTTTATACTACAATCATTACTTTTTTTTCTACATTAGTCTATTTTCATTTGAAACATTTCATCATCACTTTTATTTTGCCAAATATATGAAATATTACATTTAAGTCATTCGTCTCTAATTATTCACTTTTATGTTCCCCTTTGATGATTTTAACAAAAATATTGAAAAAAATAAAAAGGTACAATTATATATTACAATATGTACTTGGATTTATTCATAATCAAGTTTATTATATAAAATTTATGTATATTATGGCATTATTACATGTATATCTCTTAAAATATTTTGACTCATTGAAACCAAATCTCATCCTTCTCCCAAAAAAATGTCTCATTTTCTGTCACTTATAATTTAATCAATCAATCATGATTCAAAGCTTCATTGACATAATTTCTTCACAATTAATAAGAACACATATGTATCATCTCCTTATCTTCATTCTACTATATTGTAATGATGATGAATGATGGTGATGCTGCATCCATTTTATTCTATATTGTAATGATGATGAATCATTGTGATGCTCCAAACGTTTTCATTATTAATAAATATTTGAATTTGAAAACTAACAACACAACCTAAGAGGGGGGGGGGGGTGAATTAGGTTGTTTAAAAAATTTACTTAAAAATGAGCAAATCTTAAAATAATTTCTTTTTAAAATAAACAATGACTATCTATGTGTACGTAACAAATAACAAATAAGTCTAAATTAAAATAAGATGAAACAAGAATAATAAGATTAGTCAACAATATAAAAGTATACAAGGAAATAAGAAATTGTTAGCTCACAATATATAATAATCAATTAAAATAAATGTCAAGTATGTGACTTGAAATGGACAAGTCTCGAAATTGAATAATTTAAAATAAAGCTCAAGTATTGACTTGATTGAGGACAAGGTTTTGACTTGAAATGGACAAGTCCTGAAATTGAATAATTTAAAATAAAGCTCAAGTATTGACTTGATTAAGGCCAAGTCCTTGACTTGATAAAGACAAGTCTAGACTTGATTAAGGACAAGTCTAAGATAAAATAAATACTTACCTAAAGAAAGCTAGACTTGAAATAAGGACAAGTCTTAAATAAAATCTTAAAATTAAAGATGTAATACTTGAAATGAGCAACTCTAATGGTGATGTTTTATGATGCAAGAAATGTAGAAGAGAGTATGAATGCAAAATGCAATGCAATTAAAAAGACAAGATTTTTAAAGTGGTTCAAGCTTGTAACCCCCTTACAAGCTCTACATCCACTTCCCAACTTCTAAAGTTGAGGCCCTTCCTATTTCTTTTTCAAAAAAAAAAAAAAAAAAAAAAATTTCTTAAGGTGGAATTCAAACCTTTACAAATCTCCCAAGAACAACTTAGTAACTCTACTAAGAGGTTCTTCACTACTCACCCTCTAAATTGTTCTTGACTTGCAACCTCTTGCTTTCAAGAACAATAAAACCTTTTTGTGTGTGAAGTGTTTATGGCTTACAAGTGACAAGGTTCTAGTCTAAGATTGACTCTTTGAAAATAACTAGAACACTTTGAAAAATAACTAGAACTTGAAAGTAAAATTTGAAAATGAGCACTTGAAAACATAAGAGAATATTTAAAATAATAAGAATGGCTTGATAGCTTGTGTGTCTTGAATGTCTTCACCCATGGTCTCTATTTATAGGCAAATTTGGACTCCAATTCAAACACTTGAATTTTGGCTCCAAAGATGATTTAACATTGTGTGAACTTCCTTCAACTTTTTTTACTTCATTCAGTTACTTTTGACTTTTATGTCAGAAATAAATATTGTAGATCTTTCTCTTAGCTTTCTAAGGACGTCAAAATCAGTTGATTTGGACTTTTATAGCTCAAGTTACATCTAATTTATTGAACTGTGGCATTGCAGTGACATACTTTTGTTTTTGTCTATTTTCACCAAAATTCCATTTGATTTTCACATTGACTATTAGACACCATTTTTTAGATAATTGAAAGAGGTTTTTAAAACATCAAAAATCTTAATTTTTTTTTCTGAGTGAAACGAAATTTATGCTTATTTTAAGATGAATGTATCAATTTGAAAATGTTCACTTTTTAGACAATTTAAGAAATTGTTAGTTTCATATATTTGTTTTGTTATTATTAAAACAAGATTGAAAAACTTAAGTCAAACAATCTCCCCCTTTTTATTGATGACAAAACAAATATGATATTTTAAAATGAAAACTACAAGTAACAACTGAATTCCTCCTTACTTTGACAATAAAATTTTAAAACTAGTTTTCCTTCTCTCCCTTTTTGTCATCAATAAAAAGTTAGACATGAAAAAAAAAAGGAAAATCAAAGTTTTATTTATTTATTATTATTTTTTTTACATGTGTAATAGGATCATAAGTGAATAATTTGACTTTGGAATTCATCACTTCCCATACACATTTTTGCATGCACAAGTAATCAAATAAGGTCATGCACAAATAAGTTCACATAAGCATGCATAAATCACAAATATTCAACTTGCTTCTCAAAATTTCAAATTGGTATTTAGGTAAGGCTTTAGTGAAAATATCGGCTAATTCGTCTTTTGTATTAACATAATTCAAGTGAACTTCTCTATCTTGAACAAGCTCTCTAATGAAATGATGTTTAATATCTATATGCTTTGTCCTAGAGTGTTGAATAGGATTTTTAGTCAAATTTATAGCACTAGTATTATCACAAAAAATGGGAACATTTTCAAAATTGAGACCAAAATCAATTAAAGTGTGTTTCATCCACATAATTTGAGCACAATAATTTCCCGATGCCATGTATTCCGCTTCCGCGGTTGAGAGTGAAATAGAAGGTTGTTTATTACTAAAGCAAGATACTAGACATTTCCCAAGTAGTTGACATGTGCCACTAGTACTCCTTCTTTCTACTTGACATCCCCCATAATCCGCATCCGTATAGCCAATTAAGTCAAAATCATTTGTTCTAGGAAACCAAAGGCCAAAATCTAAAGTTCCTTTTAAATATCTAAGTACTCTTTTCAAGGCCACAAAATGACTTTCTTTCGGATTAACTTGAAATCTAGCACATAAACACACGGAATGCATGATATCGGGTCTACTAGCTGTTAAGTATAAAATACTACCTATCATGCCTCTATACCTTTTTTGTTCAACATTTTGTCAACTTTCATCTTTTCCTAACTTAATAGATGTGCACATAGGGGTACCTATAGGTTTACATTCGTTTAAGTAGTTCTCTAGTATTTTTTTCTTGACAAATAAAAGTACCTTCATGCATTTGTTTAATTTGAAGTCCTAAAAAGAAATTAAGTTCACCCATCATGCTCATTTCAAATTCTTTTTGCATAATTGAAGCAAATTCATCACATAATGAAGTATTGGTAGAACCAAAAATAATATCATCCATATAAATTTGAACAATAATCAAATCACCATAATCATTAGTTCTAGTAAACAAAGTAGTGTCAACTTGACATTTCTTAAAATCATTTTCACTTAGATAAGAGGTAAGCCTTTCATACCAAGCTCTAGGAGCTTGTTTTAAACCATACAAAACTTTAATTAATTTATACACATGGTTTGAAAATATTTCATTTTTAAAACCGGGCGGTTGTTCAACATAAATTCTTCTTCCAAATAACCATTTAAAAATGCACTTTTAACATCCATTTGAAATAATTTAAAACCTTTAAAACAAGCAAAAGCAAGTAACATTCTAATAGATTCTAATCTAGCAACCGGGGCAAATGTTTCATCATAATCAATTCCTTCCTCTTGTTTATAACCTTGGGCAACTAATCTAGCTTTATTTCTAACCAATTCACCCTTTTCATTTAGTTTATTTCTAAAAACCCATTTCGTTCCAATTGTAGGATAATCATTAGGTCTCTCAACTAAAATCCATACTTTACTTCTTTCAAATTGATTTAATTCTTCTTGGATGGAAATTATCCAAAATTCATCATTTAAGGCTTCTTTAACATGCTTGGGTTCAATTGAAGAAAGTAAAAAAAAAAATGACTATCAAATACCGTAGATCTAGTTTTAACTCCTTTAGATGGATCACCAATTACTAAATTTTGTGGACGACTCTTTACAAATTTATAATCCTTAGAAAGATCACTCATTTTATTTTCAACTCTAATTGTCCTTTCATTCACATTGCTAGTTTCAAAAGAAATTTTTACCTTTTTAGTGGGCTCATTGTCAATTACAATAGTTTCTTCTTCTTCTTCTTCTTTCCTTCCTTCATTAATCCCCACTAAATTCTCATAAAATTTCACATGAATTGCTTCTTCAACTACTAGTGTCCTTTTATTAAAAACTCTATATGCTTTTCGAATAGATGAATAGCCTAAGAAAATTCCTTCATCCGATTTCTTATCAAATTTTCCCAAGTTATCTTTAATATTTAAAATAAAACATTTACAACGAAACACTTTAAAATATGCAATATTGGGAGTTCTACCATAAACTAATTCATAAGGGGTCTTTTTCAAAATAGGTCTAATTAAAGCTCTATTTAGCACATAACAAGCGGTATTAACGGCTTCCGCCCAAAATTATTTAGGTAAATTATTTTCACTAATCATGGTTCTAGCCATTTCTTGAAGTGTCCTATTTTTTCTTTCAACTACTCCATTTTGTTGAGGTGACTTAGTTACCGAATAATTTTGAATAATTCCAAATTCATCACAAAAATCATTAAACCTTTCATTTAAAAATTCCTTACCATTATCACTCCTTAGTTTTACAATTTTCAAATTAAGTTCATTTTGAACTTTCTTAGTTAATTTTTGAAATTCATTGAAAGCATCATTTTTGTTTGCAAGAAATAACATCCAAGTAAATCTTGAAAAATCATCAACTAAAACATAGACATATCTTTTACCACCCATACTAATTTGTTGGGTCGGACCAAACAAGTCCATGTGAATAAGTTCAATAGGTTTAGAAGTTGAAACACAATTTTTAGTTATAAAAGATGATTTAATATGTTTTCCATATTGGCATGCATCACATATTCTATCTTTCACATATTTGGTTTTAGGCAACCCTTTTACCAATTTTTTTGATGAAAGTTCATTCAAATAATCCGTACTAATATGAGCAAGTATTCTATGCCACAACCATGTATTATCAACTAATACATTCAAGCAATGATCACTTTGATCCATCAAATCTTCAATATTTAACAAATAAATATTTTTATTTCTACTACCGGTACAAATAATATTATCATTAGTAGGATCAACAATATAACATGCATTTTTTCTAAAATTCACTCGTAAATTTTTATCACAAATTTGACTTATGCTAATCAAATTGAATTTCAAATTATCAATCAAGAGCACATTTTCAATTATATCACAATGTTTAGAAGAAATGTTACCTACACCAATAATTTTGCCTTTTGTATCATCACCAAAAGTCACATTTCCCTTCACACAAGTTTTGATTCCCATTAGTAGATGTTTATCTCCAGTCATGTGCCTTGAGCATCCACTATCCATGTACCATTTCATTTCTTTCAAACTTTTTCTTTCCTACAAAAGATAAATAAACTCATTGGTCCCCAATTTTTTATTGGGCCTTGTAAGTTAGGGGATTTTTTTATTCTCCATTCTTTTATGCCGTTTTCTACATCAATTCTAGAAAAAAAATCTAGGAGAGACATGGCCAAAAACTCCACAATAGTTACAAGTTAAATGAAAGTTAGAAGAACTAGGGATTTTGTAATTAGCATATTTCATATAATAATTATTTCTTGTTCTTTCATGCATTCTAGATGAATTATAAGGTCTAAATGAATGAGGATTCTTTTGTTGCATCAATGGAAAATGAGGTGAGGCATAAAATCCATTAGATGGAGTAGAAACATTTGAAACATATTTTTCATTATATTTCCAAGCATGAAATTTTGGTGCTTTGCTAGTGGATGCTTGTGTATTTGAATGTGAATATCCTAATTCACTTTTATCATCACAAACTTTTTGTTTACCCAATAATTTTTCTAAATTATCTCTCCCTTGGGTAAATTTTGCAAGACTATTACTTAAATCTTCAATTCTACACTTACGTTCTTTATGTTCTAATTTCACCTTTTCATTAAAAGATAATTTTTCTTCAATCAAATTTTTTTTATCATTCTTAAGTTCAATAATTCATTGTCTTTCATTTTTAAAGTTTCAACGTGCAAAATATTTTCCTTTTCTAGAGCATCTACTTTTGATTTAAAACATACATTCCTCTCCTTGGCCTTTTCTAAGCGCAAATTATATCCTACTCCTAGGAGTAAACCGGGCGGTTTACTCCTAGGTGGTTTTTTTTTGAAAAACCCGGCTAATGAGCCAAAAACCGGAAGTTTACATGAAGGTGGGATTTGATTTCTTCCATCACGGCATTAGATAGTTCATGCGTGTTCCACAAGGCCATAGTCGTGGTCACTGATGATCGACAAGATGTTAGCCGTTGTCTTCGACGATCGACATAACTGGAGCATTCTTCAAAGGTTGATTTATCGGTCGATAGTTTATGTAAACTCGCAATTTGTGCTTATGTAAAGTCGTCTGTGTACTTATGTAAGTAGTTCATGAACGAATGTGTACTTATGTAAACTCGACAACATGCTTATGTAAAATCCGAACCATGTGCTTATGTAAACTTTTGAACGTGTGCTTATGTAAACTCCGTACAGTGTGCTTATGTGAACTTGTATGTGTACTTATGTAAACTCGACATCTTGCTTATGTAAAATCCGAACAGTGTGATAAACTCGATTTGTGTACGTGTAAAGAAGCATTAAATGCGCATTTAATGCGTATTTAATGCTACTGGAGGGAAAAATTGGTTCACACGCATTCGACAAGACCAGATCATCCTCGAAAGGATGATTTTTTGATTTATTTCGTTGCCCAGCGGACAAATAATGATGACGGGGGTTGATTTTCGAGATTCAAATTTGGTAGAAATCATCATGTTCATCTTGATAGTGTTGCAAATTTTGAATTTCTGATCATTGTGGTATCCATTTCAGGGAGTCTTAAGGGCAAGATAGTTTATGTAAACTCTCATATTATGCTTATGTAAACTCGACTGGGTGCGCATGTGTGTTTATGTAAACTCCATTGTGCAGATTAGTTTATGTAAAGTTGTCTTTAGTGCTTATGTAAACTCGTCTGTGTGTTTATGTAAACAGGTAGTGTGTTTGTGTAAACTCGTTTTGTTTGTGATAGTATACGTAAACAGGTACTTTATGGGGGAAATATTTAATTTAATTGAAGGGGATGATGAAAACATGCCTTCTCTTGTTGGTAGAATATGCGAGAGTGAGGAGCAAGCATATGAACTTTATAATTCATATGCTTGGGATCTTGGTTTCGGTGTTCGTTTAGATAAAGATAGAAAGAGAAGTGACGAAACGAGGTATTGGAGGAGAATTGTTTGCTGTAAAAATGGTAAGAAGATGGAGAATTGTAAGATAGACCAAATATTCACCAAACTGGACAGTCGTTCTGATTGTTTGGCTTGTGTTGAAATTAAAATGAGGCCGGAAGATGGTTTATGGGTCGTCATGAAGCATTTCCGAAAGCATAATCACTTTATGTGTTCGGAGACTGAAAGACATTTGTTACGTTCTCACAGAAAGATGTCGAGTTCATCTATTGATTTTTTCCAGTCAATGAAATCTGCGGGGATATCTGTTCGTGATAGTTACAAGCTGCTTTATAAAGAGGTTAGTTTTGTTCGTGTAAAATGCTTTTTATTTGCATACAATAATCGCACGGTATGTTCGTGTAAAATGCTTGTTATTTATGTAAACTGATAGTTTACATGAAAATTTATGTAAACTGATAGTTTACCTGAACATTTATGTAAACTACCACTTTACACAAACGTTCACGTAAACTGATAGTTTACATGAACATTTATGTAAAGTACCACTTTACATAAACGTTCATGTAAATTGAGTCAACATGACCAATTATGTAAACTGATAGTTTACATTAACACTTATGTAAACTAACACTTTACATAAATGATTATGGAAACTACCAATTTACAAGAACAGAATATATCAGTACTGATGTAACATGTGTAAAGTACCATTCTGTTTATGTAAACTGCAAAGTTAAATATGTTAAAGATTTATGATGTTGTGTAGGCTGGAGGTCAATCAAACGTTGGTTTTACACAAAGGGATGTATACAACGAGCTGGAAACGAAAAAAAGAAAATACATTGATGGCAGTGATTCGAACGCTTTGATTGAGATATTGAAATATAGGGCTGCTCACGAAGAAGATTGTTTCTTTGATTTTGAATTGGACGATGAGTCTTGTCTGAAAAATATTTTTTGGAGAGACGGTCAAATGAAGATTGATTACAAGCTGTTTGGTGATCTGTTAATCCATGACACCACGTATTGTACTAATAAATATGATTTGATATGTGGTCCATTTATCGCATTGGACAACCACAGGAAGAATGTGATGTTTGGAATTGGTTTTATGAGGGACGAGAGAGTTGAATCATTTGTTTGGTTATTTTCTACATTATTGAGGTCGATGGACAATAAGCATCCGATATCTGTAATGAGTGATCAATCAGCATCCATGAGAAGGGCGATTGAAGAGATATTTCCTGATTCACGGCATCGTCTTTGCATTTGGCATATGATAAAAAACTCCCAGAGCAACATTGGTTTTCTCAGACAGCAGGAAGGTTTTTGTGAGTTGTTTTATAGATTGCTGGCCAAAGTGGACACCGTTGAAGAATTTAATTACCAGTGGGAGAGGTAAGTGATTTGACTTGTTCATTTTTTCATAAAGAACTGTTGTAAACTGACGGAAGGACTGTTCATTTTTTCATAAATGTTTTTATGTAAACTCTGTGTGGAAATAAATTTTAGTTTACATAAAATCGCAGTTTACATAAGTTTACATAATTAAACAACATTTTTTATGTGTTTTCAGGATGGAAGAAAAATATGGATGCAAAGAAAATGAGTGGTTGAAAAAAAACTTACGAATCAAGGGAGAAGTGGTGTCCCGCTTTCAGCAAGGATTATTTTTCCGGGGGAACATTATCTTCCCAGAGGAGTGAGAGCACAAATAACTCTATCTCTCGAAGATTGTGTAAGACTTCAACATTATGTGATTTTTACCATCAATTTGTGGATGTTGTTCTTGATTGGCGATACCAAGCTGCCTGCGAAGACCATAGGTGCTTCTATGCCAAGGTTGATGTGCCTGTTAAAGAATGTCTAATGTTGAAGCATGCCCGTGAAGTGTACACACTCGAGATGTACACATATTTTGAGAAACAATATCTTAATATGCTGGAATTGAAGATGGAACAGAAGTCCCAATCAAATGGTGTATATGTGTTTGAAGTTTGGATTCCA
This sequence comes from Knoxia roxburghii, assembly GCA_030378225.1. Taxonomy (NCBI): domain Eukaryota; kingdom Viridiplantae; phylum Streptophyta; class Magnoliopsida; order Gentianales; family Rubiaceae; genus Knoxia; species Knoxia roxburghii. Next base: position 35,380,789 of record CM059416.1, on the reverse strand, counting down.
AAAGAAGATGAGGATCTTCCCATATTCCGGCACGTTGTCATTTACAATGACAATGATTATTCTGTAAATTGTTCATGCAAGAAGTTTTCTGAAGTTGGGATTCTATGTTCTCATTGCCTTCGTGTCCTTTTTCAGAACAATTTTACGGTATGCTCTATATGCTGATAACAATTATGTAAACTAGTTAAAACTGATTTCGAACAACATAACTAATGTGGTTTCCCTTTTTTTTTTTTTTTTTCACTTTTTGTAGAAAATTCCAAAAGTGTATATCCTGGATAGGTGGACAAAATCTGCTTTAGTTTCCCGTTGTGGAAAGTTTAACGATTCAGAAGTGTCGATGTGTTCAGCATCAATTTTTTCACCATCTTTGTGGAGGGCAGATGCTACTAGAAGGTATTTTGATCTAATTACATTATCGCATACCAGTGAGATTAGTCATAGTATTTTGGATGAGTACTATGTGAAAACAAAAGATGCACGTGCTGCCCAAGCTGATATTTTGGATGGGAATTCTGAAGTGCCTTCGTCGAAGAAGATTAGAGACCCCACTTTTAGGAGGGCAAGAGGTGTGAGGAATGTTCGGTTTAAAAGTACAGTTGAGAAGAGGGTGCAGAAAGCCAAATTGAAACATCAAATGAAGAAGAAGAATTTGTGATCTCTTTATGTAAACTTAAAGTTCTGATATATTTATTTAGTGTAAGGCTTCTGATCTCATTATGTAGACTGATGGTTCTGAACACGTTATGTATTGTGACAGTTCTTAAATACTTATGTAAACTGAGGGTTCTGATCTAGTTATGTATTCTGAGAGTTCTGAACTACTTATGTAAACTGGGATTTCTGAACTATTATGTAGACTGGTATTTCTGAACTACTTATTTAAACTGATGGTTGTGATCTGTTTATGTATTCTGAGTAGTTGTGATCTGTTTATGTTTTCTGAGTAGTTCTGAACTACTTATGTGAACTGAGGTTCTGAAATAGTTATGTAAACTGAGGGTTCTGAACTACTTATGTAAACTGAGATTTCTGAACTATTATGTATAATGTTATTCTGAACTACTTATGTAAACTGATGGTTCTGATCTGTTTATGTATTATGAGTAGTTCTGATCTGTGTTATGTTTTCTGAGTAGTTCTAAACTACTTATGTAAACTGAGTTTCTGAAATACTTATGTCAACTGTGGGTTCTGAACTACTTATGTAAACTGGGATTTTTATGTATACAGGGATTTCTGAACTATTATGTAGACTGGTATTTCTGAATTACTTATGTAAAATGATGGTTCTGATCTGTTTATGTATTCTGAGTACTTCTGATCTGTTTATGTTTTCTGAGTAGTTCTGAAGTACTTATGTAAACTGAGGTTCTGAAATACTTATGTAAACGGAGGGTTCTGAACTACAAATGTAAACTAGGATTTCTGAACTATCATGTATACTGGGGTTTCTCAGCTACTGATGTAAAATGTGGGTTCTGAACTACTTATGTAAACTGGGATTTCTGAACTATTATGTAGACTGGGATTTCTGAACTACTTATGTAAACTGAGGGTCCTGAACTACTTATGTAAATTGGGATTTCTGAACTATTATGTAGACTGGGATTTCTGAACTACTTATGTAAACTGGAGGTTATGAACAACTTATGTAAAGTTAACATATATATCAAATGTAATGTTTACGTCACAAATATAAATCTGTTAATATATAATCTCCTTATGTAAACTTAAGTTTTCATAAGCTGACAGTCAATGTAAACTTAAACAATCTTGAATGTTAGTTTTTATAGTAAAAGTCAGAAATCTTTCTCTTGAGCTCACCCAATAGGGTATTGTGTGGTGACATGAGCAAGTTAAACAGGTACTTCACCCTTAACATTCTCAGGATCTCAGTATTGTTCTTCGCAGCAATCAAGACATAGTCATAGTCGAAAGCTTGTTGTCCATGATAAAGCTCCATATGCCGCATGACGTATAGGCCACAATTGAATCCATCAGGGTTTTTCCATGCAAGCTGAGGGTAGGTCCACTTCCAATGGTAGCACTTCTCATAGCGTTTTGCCCAAGGTGTATCTGATATCCAGTCTTGGAAGTAGTACACCTGCCGCAATTTACATAAGAGTTAGTGTAAAATGAAGTCTAGAATGATGTAAATTCTACATTATTATGTTATATTGTACTTACTAGTTTCTTTGGAAGACCACCGTAGGATGCCGCTTCTCCGCGAGCATTGTCAAACAGTACCACCTGTTTTTCATTGCTGTTGATGCACACCAGCACAAAATGGGTATCTAGGTGGATGGGGAAGAAGATCTGCATTATATGTATACATTCAAATGCATTATATGGGGAAGAAGATCTGCATTAATTTAAACTATGACAATGCAGATGTCATATGTAAAGTACTTATGTGTTGTGACAGTTCTGTACTACTTTTGTAAACTAGAGGTTCTGATATGGTTATGTATTATAAGTATTTCTAAACTAACTATGGAAACTGGGGGTTCTGAACTACTCTTGTAAACTGATGGTTCTGATCTGGTTATGTATTATAAGTACTTCTGAACTAATTATGTAAACTGGGGGTTCTGAACAAAATATGTAAACTGAGCTTATGAGATACTTATGTAAACTGATGGTTCTGCACTACTTATGTAAAATGAGGGTTCTGAATTACTTATGTAAACTGAGGGTTCTGAATTACTTATGTAAACTGAGGGTTCTAAATTACTTATGTAAACTGAGCTTATGAGATACTTATGTAAACTGATGGTTCTGCACTACTTATGTAAAATGAGGGTTCTGAACTTATTACCATGGACGGCTGAAAAGTATTTTCGGTTTTCTTGATGAACCATAACTCTGTTGTCATTTGTTCTGAAAACCTGTGCATACATGATTGGTTCTTTCCTGGCTTCATTCCCACGTCATTCACTATGAGCTGCATAATATGAATTGTTAAATATAGGGGTTATAACAAACCGTATAAGGCCAAGTGATGTAAAGAAGTGTGTAGGTATTAACTCACCAAAAACTGGACTGAGGAGAAAAACCTCGAAGGTTTCTCAGTTTTTGTTAAATTTTTGGTTCTGTTCAAGTGATACGACCAACAATCAATGATTGCCGTATCCAACCATTCACCCCAAACCATGCTGGACATCTGCTCCCGGTCTATGGTAAGATTGCCATCCGCACCAAACAGTTGCTTGCTGACATTGTTATGTAAAATATACTTATGTAAAATATGGTTATGTAGAGTACATTTATGTAAACTCGTTTGGATAAACCTTTATGTAAAAATAACTTAAGTAAACTTTGATGTAAACTAGATTTGTTGAATAATGACTTATGTAAAATAGAATTATGTGAAATAAGATGTAGGTGAATAACACTTACTTCTTCGACCTGCCCTTGCTTGCATCCGGAGGCAAAAGGGCGTAGTCATTGACTATTTTCTCCTTCTCTGAGATTTTTGCTAGTGTATCATTCCTGCAGCTGGTGATGTAAGGAGACATCAATTTCCATGGTTTTTTAACGGCTCGATGAGCCCTGTTGGGACGGAATGCAGCCACCTCATCAGTGTTATCCGGATCCCCATGATCACGCTGAAATGTTGGATTCAAATTCTTTAATAGATATTCAATTTTTAATTACATCAAATGGGAGATGATAGGAATACTTACTCAAAGTCAGGCTCGTCCACAACTGTTGGTTCAGCCGCGAAGTCAATTCTCCTAATTAAGTGGGACTGAATATCTTGCATGGATGCAGGTACCAAGGCATTTGCTCCATGCGTATCGGCCATTTTATCTTTCTCAGTTTCCTGAAATTTATGAATCAAACGCACTGGCGTTAGTTGTGAAAAGCCTAGATCAAAAGTTGGAGTCATTGGCATCCTTTTCTTAATTGGAATGGCCGCCTGTCCAAAGCTTTTCTCTACAAGATCAGCCAGCAGACACATTTGTTTTAACAACTCAGTGTCTGGTGTGTCTGTTGGCTGCAAGTGGTTATTATATAATCATTGAAAGTTGTGAAATCTGAAATAGCAAATTTACATGATTTTATATGAAATACCTCTCGGGCTGGTATTTTGATTGCTGGCGTGGTTGTTTCAGTTTCTGCAGGTTCCACCCCCACAGGAACCTACAGTAGTTTACATAATGTACTACTTATGTAAACTGTGTTATGAACTACTTATGTAAACTGACCGTTGTGATAACATAATGTAAAGTGAGTGTTCTGATATAGCTATGCTAACTTTATAGTTATAATCTTCTGAGTTTATGGCTAACATTAATAGAACTACTTATGTAAACTGAGGTTTCTAAACGTTTCATGAATCCTGTGTTATGAACTACTTATGTAAACTGACCGTTGTGATAACATAATGTAAAGTGAGTGTTCTGATATGGCTAAGCTAACTTTATAGTTATAATCTCCTTATGTAAACTGGCCATTCTGAACTGGTTATGTAAACTGACAGTTTCACTCTCGAAATGTAAAACGACAGTTTTGAAATCTTTATGTAAACTGACTGTCATGATATCGTTATGTAAAATTCAAGTGAAATACCTCTTCGGCTGTTATTTTGGTTGCTGGCCTGGTTTTTTCAATTTTTTCAGATTCCGTTCCACCCCCACGGGAACCTGCATTAGTTTACATAAAGAAGCAAAACATTAATATAATTATTTTATATTAACAAGCAGTAGTTTACATAAGCCTAAACTGTACATAGGCAGTAGTTTACATTAACATAAGTAGCTTAAACTTCGTGACCAGGTGGTCTTCGTAATAGAAGAGACATTTGGCGATAAGCTGCCTTTTAGAACAGAGAAACTCAAGAAAGAAAACCGTAATAGGGTTATACCTAGAAGTCAGAGCCCTATTGATTTCCTATACGGAAATCGGGCTCTGTTTCCATACAGTAATTAAAAGGAAAACTCAAATGGTCATTTTTTACATTATTCCATAGGAAAATTTGCTCTTTCATTTCCCTTAACCGACTACAACAAGCTCACGACTCTAATAGAAAGAAAAGAAAGGAAGTGAGACTTCGGAGATGAGAAAGATTTCCATACGAAACAAGGTACGAATTGGATGTGGTAAGCATATATCATTGAAGCGAATAAACTCAAATCGGACATTTTGCTGTTTCTTTTATCTTAAGTGATCATAGAAACTGCAACGACTACTTATAGTAGACTCACACGATCAAGGTTAGAAAGTCTTTCCTTTAGGGTTTGTCTAATACTAGACGTAGGAAAGTGTCGCTCCTCGTTCCAACGTTGCAGACAAGAAGGTTATGATCGAGAGCTAACCCGGTGTGAACTAAAAGACTTTACCGAGCGTCTCTCGCTTTGCCCTGTAGCAATCAGGGCTAAAGCATGCCGTGTGAAGAAGGTGGCTCCATACTGGGAACAAAAGTACCTTCTTCACGACTAAAATAGAATAAACAACAACAACAAGGAACTCAATAACAACAAGAACTACATTGAAAAGTGGCTGCGCCCTTCGCTTGAGTCAAGGCAACCAGAGCCCGATTTCCGTCTAGGAAATCAATAGGGCTCTGACTTTCTAATAGAGTACCCTATTTGAATTTCTTTTCTTGAGTTTTTCCCTCATAAAAAGATAGTTATAGATGGTTTTCTTTTAGAGCTCAGAACTCCGAGGGGCAACCCACTCGGGCAGTCCACCGGGTGGGTTTGTTTATCCTTCCAGTTTCGAGTGTCTTCTTGGATAGTTATAGCGGCCCCCTTTTCTTTCTAGATTTTCAGTAGGAAGAAAGAATACTAATGATAGGCTTTGAAGCAATAACAAGATTCTGTAAGAGTTGCGAGTCTGCTACTGCTAAGGCCTTTCCTCGCCACGTTACTAAGAAGTGGGAACTCTAGGGATGAAAGCTCTCTTTCTGCTTGAATGTTCTTGCTTTGAAGGATTTCCCCATCTGCCACTTATCAGTGTGCGCTACTGCCCTATCGCCTTCAAACCCCTAATGTGCTTCGGCCACTTACAGTGAGCTCTCAGCCAATCGGTGCTTTACGGTCGCTCTGGTCTCACTCGGTCATGTGTTTCGGCCCCCTATCGGGGTGCTTTCAGCCATTTCCTCGTGCCCCCAGACTGCGGGCTAATTCCACGCTATACTATCTTAGGTTCCGATCTTCCGAGACTTGAGATGGGGGGTGGGGCAGATATCATTCCGCAGACTAGCACTTCTTATGATTTAAGGTTGAATTTCTTTTCACAAGCTTTCAGAGAGAAGAAAGTTGTTCGCATCTTCCCGCTCAATTACATTGACCCTCTATTTCTATTTGAAATTGGTCGACCTTCTTTTCCTTATCAGTCGACTTACTTCGTTCCTTTGAATTGGAATTAGCATAAGAGATGTTCGAATCCCCTGGAGTCTTCCTTTCTCGGGGAATGAGCACACCTTCAACTAGTCACCAGTGCCCTTTCTGTCTCTGCCAGCTCATAACCTCGCTCCTGACTATAAATATTCACGGCTTATTCATAATCAAGGCTGCAACCTCCTAATCAAGGAGTGGAATTCTCTGCTCCCCTCGGAAAACTCCATTGCTTTGACCATCCTCAATGACCTGCTTCCACTCATTTCGTATACTCCAGTCGCTCCTCCTCCACCGCAATAACTTCAATATCATCATCCGAATCTAGTAGCTGGTCATGGACCTGAACATCCGAAGCCGGCTGTGAAGAAACTATTTCAGAAGCCGACTGCCTAGGAATTGCAACTCTGTGCAGGTTAGGTTTCAATATCTGCAAAATCATAGGAAACTTATAATAGAACCATGGCCCTCCTTCCAACACTTGCATAATCTCCATCTCTGAGTTGAATTTGAATATAGTAGCTCCTCGACCTTGCTGGTGGATCGACTTCAGGCCACAAGCAGTCCATTTTGTCTTTGCCCAAGTCTGTATTGCTTCAAATCCTGGTCTATAACCCACCACAGAGGCAACTAGACAGTGAGTCCATTCTGGCTGTCCCTCAGCCCATATCCTTTCATCAAACTTAACTTCTGTGGATGCATACTGTGATTGGACATGATACTTCCCAAAAATCAAAATTTTTGATCAATGGAGGAACAATATCACCATTTTGGTTCAATAAGATACCAAAGTGGCTGAGTGACTCATTCCATACTAGAAATAATCGCAGGAAATCCTTTGATAACACGGATTTCTCGTCTTCTATAGATCTATTCGGGTTTTCTTTCATGCAATTCGCTACGCTCTTTTCCTCTTCACCCCTTTTAGGTATCTTATGGACTAATTTATTATTATCTTCTAATAGTTGGGTTATCTTTTGTGATTCTAGTGTCCGCTGGGCTATATTATTAACTCTTTTCTGCTCCAGCTGAACTAATTTCAGAGAAAGAATCTCTTTTTCTAAAATTGCATTTCTCTTTTTCAAAGACTCTACAAGTCTTGTTCCAATGTAATTTAGACATGACCGGCCGTATGTGGATCAACAGCTGTTTTCTTAGGTGAGGGAAAAATTCCAAGGGTAAGGCCACCAACGACAACAGAGGCAAGATCTGGAACAAGAGGGAGACCTGCTTTTGCGGTTTATCCAACCAGGTCAGAATCAGAAAATGGAACTTCGTCCAGTCGAAAGGCAAAAGAAGTCCTTGTAGAAGCTGCTTGATCTACAGATGCTCCAGGGTGAGGGAGGAGTTTGATCTTGTTTAGCCTCCAACGGGAAGAAATCTTCCATCTGAAATAGGCTAGTTCTCGGGTTAATAAAAGGCATAGTAGGGAGTCCCCAGTGGATTGCATAGGTTTACTCGGCCATTTTTCATCCTTCCATAAGATATAGTGAGTTATCCTATTAGGAGAACGACTTCATAATAAGACTAACATATATAACGTGGCTAGGTAGGAGCTGCACTGTTTGGCTTCAAATCCAATTCATGATCACAGATGAGAAAATAGACCCATAAGCATGCCTACACGACTTCCTTTCCTTTACCGACCCTTATGGGTGATTTACCATATGAGCCTGAAAAAGTCCGTTTTCTGCGTCCTTTAGCGTCTTACCATTCCTTCTCAATAAGTTTTAGCCAAGTATTAGCTCTTTCGTGAACTCAGTCTTAGCTCTATGGAAAGACTGCATAAAGCATGGGGGAAGATATCTATAAAGAGTTTTGCACTTTATTAGAATTAGATTAGGGAAAAAAGAAAGCATTGCTCTGGCTAGTATAATCGAACAATTCTTTAAAGATCCAAAGCCGCTTAGGGTTTACTTTGGAAACGCGCTAAACAGGCCTACAGGTTCGCCTTTACGCCTTTATAATAGAAGAAAATTATATAGAAGTATATAGAATTAGCCAGATTGTCTGAAGCATGAACAGAATCGCCTTTGTTCTGAAGGCCTAGTGAGTTCTTTTTTTTTTCAAAGACGGTCTATGAAACATGACTTATGAGGATTGAGCAACTGCCCTCTTACTCCCACCAATCACCTGCATGACAGCTTTAAGCTATTTCCGATCACCTGCTGAAAATATAAGTATGTCATCAGCATATGATCTTTTAACAGAGGGAAGCGAAGGAAAGGACTTAGCGCTGGAAACTCTTAGCTCAACTAGCGCTTCGCTTTGTAGTCAGTCAGTAGGCATAGTTCCAGGTATGTGGAAGTCCTCCCTACAGGCCTAAGTAGTGGTGCTTTAACCCGACCGATTAAGCTGTCTAATCAAAATCCCTTGTTAGCAGTCTAGGTAAAGTAAGTAGGCCCGGCTATCTGGAATGTTCTTTAATAGGCTCGACCGCTTTCATGTCACTTCCAAGGATACAACTGCTGGGATTGCGAGACTCCCACCTCTTCCCTGGGGTAATTCCACCACCCGTCCTCAACTGGCCCTTGAGCGTCCGTTTTGGCCAGATTCTTGTTTCGGCGATTCAAGGAAGCTGAGAAAGAAGAACATTCTTCTATTTCAATTTAATGTCATCAACTGACATAAAGAAATCAGATTGAATAGTAATTAACATAAGCCTATCCAGTATTATGCTTACCTCTTTCTGTTCAGATTTCTCCTCCTCATTTTGCACCTCATTTTGCACCTCAGTTTGCTTTTTCTCCAAACATAAGGAAAACATTATTAGGCTTTACACATGCATGACCGCACTCACAACTTTACATAAACACTTTATAGTACTTTACACATGCTTAGGCTTACCGCTTTCTCTCCATCTTCCTCATGCTCATTGTCCACTGCCTTCCTCAGTTTATGTATTACACCTCGAACATCTTGCAGGATTGTTTCTAGTGTACACAAATTGGGGCACTTTGAAGCCCTAATTTTCTCCAAGTAGTCTATGAAAGCTCTACTATATTTTCTGAATTCAATGTACATTTCTAGAAAAATGGAGAGGATCTGATCGTCATCCTGCATATAGATTGCATTTTCATATGAAGTGTTTGATGACAAAAATTACTGTAAATTACATTGAGTATAGTATTTACCTCTTCATCTTGTTTTCCTGATCCTGCAGAGTTGCCCTCTTCCATAAGTGATACGATGATATCTGAAACAATTTGATTAGTATTTGCAGCATCCTCATCCCCTTTTACTGTCTCAGATGTCCTAGCTTGCTCAGCTTTGTCATCGTCATCCTCATGTCCCTCAGCTTCCTCAGCTGCCTCATCTTCCTCAGCTTTCTCCTCAGATTGCTCATCTTCCTGAGCTTCCTCCTCAGATTCCTCATCTTCCTGAGCTTCCTCCTCAACTTCCTCACTCTCAGCTTGCATCTGAATTTCAACTCCTTCCTGTTCAATGATCACCTCCATGTGTGCTGGTCCCTGCAACAACTGTATTAATTGCAGACCTTGATGTAAAGTCGTACTTAACATGAAGGTTTGTGTAAACTTGATTCATATAAAATAGATTCCTGTATACTTGCCTTTCCAGCATCATCCTCAGCTTCCTGAGGGGATGCAGATTCTTCATCTGAATCTTCTTCCTCTGTGGAGGTTTCATCCGCATCTTTTTCCTCTACGGATTCTACCTCGCTTGGTTAATCCTCTTCTCTGTCATCCCCTCCATCGGGGGATGATTCACTTCTATTAACCTGCAACATGATGTGGGAAAATACTCAAATTGTGTAAAGTAATGTTGCATAATGCTATAAAAGTAATGTTAAATACAAACTTTATAAAAGTCTTCATCTTCTTTGGGGCGTTCTCTTATTCTGCCCATTCCCCAGACTTTGTTTGACTGTGCAAGCTCCATCAGCTTGCTTTGGGGCCAATTTCAGATTGTCGGGACAAGGCGATTATTGTTATTCACAGCGGCATACCCAAGTCTATCAGCATACAACAACTGTGATAGTGCAAAACAAACATGAGTTTTCCGCTATGTAAACTGAACAAGTTGTGTAAACTGAACAAGTTATGTAAACTGAACTTTATGTAAACTGAACTTTATGTAAACTTTAAGAAAGTGAATATGTAAACTTTATGTAAACTGATCTTTATGTGAACTATATGTAAAGTGATCTTTATGTGAACTTTATGTAGACTGAACATGTAAACTGAAAGTAAAGTGATCTTTATGTAAACTGAACAAGTAAACTGAACATGTTATGTAAACTGAACAAAAATATGTAAACTGAACAAAATACATAACAAAAAACATTTATGTAAACTGAACAAAATATGTAAACCGAACATGTAAACTGAACATGCTATGTAAACATTAAGAAAACTGAACATGTAAACTGAATGTAAACTGATCTTTATGTAAACTGAACATCTAAACTGAACATGTTATGTAAACTGAACAAAAATATGTAAACTGAACAAAATACTGAACAAAATACATAACAAAAAACATAACAAAAAACATGTTATGTAAACTGAACAAAATATGTAAACCGAACATGTAAAATGAACATGTTATGTAAACTTTAAGAAAACTGAACATGTAAACTTTATGTAAACTGATCTTCATGTGAACTTTATGTAAACTGAAAATGTAAACTAAACATGTTATGTAAACTGAACATGTTATACCACAACGAATGTAAGAGGCCCCGTGAATTGGCCTCTGGGATGCTTTCTCCATTCTTGTATGCTGTCCATCAAGCGAGCAACAAGGAATTTTCTCCAATTCAGTTTCATGATATTATCTACCGATCTGAATGATTTCAGATATCGGTATTGAACTGTGTTGGTGCCGTTGCTGTGAATCATCGTGGACACCATGAATATCAAGAAATCTTGAAGGAACTCTAGGCCAGCATGCTTGTTACGCTTAATGTAATCAGAGAGGCTACTTGCTGATATAATCGCCTTGTTTTGTGGAATGGGGTGTCTGAGATCCCACTTTTTCTTGTCTTCTTTGTACTCCCGGGATGCTTGATCTTTCCTGGTGTATTCCTCTACATCCAGTTCCCCACCAGGAAATCCCATTACTGACTCGACATCTGCCTCTGTAATTGGAATTGTGCCAGCATCCAACTCCAAAATGCTTCTTTCAGTATTGATGTTCGAGATCAAGTAATGGCCGAATGAATTCAGAAATCATAGTTAATGTGGAACAGACACCCCAGCCCCACATCTGTCAGCTGCTGCCTCTGTGCTTCATTTAGATCCGCAAGCAGTGACGATATTCCAGCAGCAGAGGTTCTTGACTGGAATGATTGTTTTGAATCTCTAACCGCTTGGTATCCTGCGGTTTCTTGCAAACATGCCAATTGCGTATCTTCACGGAGTGGCTGGGTCCTTTCTTGAAAGATTTGAATAGCAAGCTCTTCATCTTTCCTTTTATTATCATCTTTCTTCTTTTTTGTTTCCTCATTTTTTTTTTTTGTTTCAGCTTCTGCAATTTTTTTTAAGCTGATTATTTCTTCAAAATCATCGTCTGAATTCGATTCGACGATCTTCTTTCTTTTGCCTGAAACCGCATAAAAAAATGGCAATCGATGAAACCACCAGTTTACATAAGTATAGCAGAAGATGATTAACCCTGAATTATGAGCATTCCAGATTAAGGGAGTTTACATGCGAAAAAAGCAGCTTAAACAAGCAATTCAGGACTTTATAAAATCAACCACCAGTTTACATAAGCATAGCAGAATATGATTAACCCCTAATTATGAGCATTCCAGACTTAAGAACACTACTGTACCACCAAATTAAGGGAGTTTACATACGAAATCAGCAGCTTAAACAAGCAATTCAGGAATTTATAAAATTAACCACCAATTTACATAAGCATAGCAGAAGATGATTAACCCTGAATTATGAGCATTCCAGACTTAAGAACACTATTGTACCACCAAATTAAGGGAGTTTACATGCGAAATCAGCAGCTTAAACAAGCAATTCAGGACTTTATAAAATCAACCACCAGTTTACATAAGCATAGTAGAAGATGATTAACCCCGAATTATGAGCATTCCAGACTTAAGAACACTACTGTACCACCAAATTAAGGGAGTTTACATGAGAAAAAAGCAGCTTAAATAAGCAATTCAGGACTTTATAAAATCAACCACCAGTTTACATAAGCATAGCAGAAGATGATTAACCCCCAGTTTACATAAGCAACCACCAGTTTACATTAGCAACCACCGTTTTACCGAAACAGCCATCACTGAGTACTTTACACAACGAAATAGTAGTTTACATAAGCAACCACCAGTTTACATAAGCAACAGAAACAGTAGTTTACATAAGAATTTTACACAAGCAACCACCAATTTACATAAGCAACCACCAGTTTACATAAACAGCCATCAATGAGTACTTTACACAACGATAAACTGCAACAAACTTACTATCCGAAACTCGTTTGTCTGATTTCTCAGAGCCGACTTCCTTGCTCGGCCTCTTTACACCCTGAATATTTACCGCCCTAGGCTCTGTGTTGCGTTTTTTACCCCCAAAAAAAAAATCCATCCATTATCAAAAACGTCGACTACCCCTAAACTGCAACTATAAACTGCAAGTATAAACATACCTTTCATCATTCTTTCAATTTTTTCGGCTTCTGCTTCACTTGTAACTTGCTTAACCCTAACCATGATTTCTCTCTTTGATCACTTTTTCTTTTTTTCCCACTCGAAATGAACCTGGAATCGCCTTCCGCTGGTGGACTCGTAGTGTTCAGGTTGCTGGTTTTCGCGAACGGTCGTGCTGTGAATGCTGCCTATTTTTTCGGAGCTCGTGGGTCGTGTGGAGAGTTTAAGGAGGGCTGCTGCTACTTCCAATGTAAAATAAATTCCCATCGTTTCAGTTTTCATAAGATTACCGCCTTTGTGTAAAGTCCGTACAGACGGGATTTCAAATTTGATTTTGCTCGAATTCGCGGGATTTGATTTGATGTAAACTTGGGGATACAGACTGCTAATTAGGGAAAGTTGAGACGCGTCAATTGCACTCTACTAATGCCAAACGGGGGTTTTTTTTTTTTTTTCCCTAGGAGTAGGAACAGTGTTACTACTCCTAGGAGTATAATATACTAACTCCTTTTCTAAGTGAGATGCAAGACTTTCTACATATTTTACAAACATTTTATCATCAAGATCAAGTAGAGAACATCCTTCGATTTCATTTTCATCATCACTTAAAAGAGTAGAATTTGTTACCTCAAGATTAACCATAAAAGCAATTTGAGCTTCTTCTTCTCCATTGGAATCTTCATCATTGGAGTTGGTTTGATCCCAATTTTTGGCAACAAGTATTTTACCTTTTTTCTTGTTCAAGCGCTCCTTCTTCTTTTTTGGACAATCTACAAGAAAATGACCCGGTTGTTGACAACCATAGCACTTAGGTGGTTTACCCTTAGACTTTCTCCTAAAGTTTCCTTTGTTGAAGATTTTCCTAAAGTGCCTAGTGAGCAAATTCAATTCTTCTTCTCCTATTTCATCATCACTATCATCATCTAATTCAGTTTCATTTTTATTAGCCTTAAGTGCAATTGGTTTAGAATTTTTAACATTCTCATCTCTCTTATTTCTCTTATCATGAACTTTTAACATAGACATTAATGCATCCAAAGATAGAGTGTTAAGGTCTTTAGATGTTTCTATGGCTATTGCTTTAGTTTCACAATCTTTCTTTAATCCACTTAATATTTTTCTATTAATTTCACTTTGCAGATACACTTTACCTAAATATTCCAAGTCATTAATTAGACTATTAAACCTAAGAGACATGTCATCAAGAGAATCATTACTAGTCATTTTAAAGGACTCATATTGTGACACTAAAATTGATTTCCTTTCTTCTTTTATGCTTATAGATGCTTAATGAAATTGTTGTAATTTTACCCATATCTCATGCGCATCTTTAGCACCCTTAACTCTAGATGATTCTTGCAAGTCTAGTGCATTATACATGATATAAAGAGCCTTTGCAATTAAACTTAAATTTTTCTTATCAATTTCATCTAACTCATTTCTTGTTTTAGGCCTAGATGCACCTAAATTATCACTAGCCATGGGGATAAGTGGACATTCATCTACAATTAACCATAAATAATAATCCATTTTGAAAACATTTCCATTCTTTTATTCCATTCACAAAAATTGACACCTTTAAATAGAGGAGGCCTAGTGGTCGAATTTCCATCACGAAAAGGGCTTCCAATATTTTTCATTAGATGGATCTTTAACCTCTAGGAGGTGAATCCAAAATATTTTAAGAGCCCTGCTTTGATACCAAAGGAAAACTAACAACACAACCTAAGAGGGGGGTGAATTCGGTTGTTTAAAAAATTTACTTAAAAATGAGCAAATCTTAAAATAATTTCTTTTTAAAACAAACAATGACTATCTATGTGTATGAAACAAATAACAAATAAGTCTAAATTAAAATAAGATGAAACAAGAATAATAAGATTAGTAAACAATATAAAAGTATACAAGGAAATAAGAAATTGTTAGCTCACAATATATAATAATCAAATTAAAATAAAGGTCAAGTATGTGACTTGAAATGGACAAGTCTTGAAATTGAATAATTTAAAATAAAGCTCAAGTATTGACTTGATTAAGGACAAGTTTTTGACTTGGAATGGACTAGTCTTGAAATTGAATAATTTAAAATAAATCTCAAGTATTGACTTGATTAAAGCCAAGTCCTTGACTTGATAAAGACAAGTCTAGACTTGATTAAGGACAAGTCTAAGATAAAGTAAATACTTAACTAAAGAAAGCTAGACTTAAAATAAGGACAAGTCTTAAATAAAATCTTAAAATTAAAAATGTAATACTTGAAATGAGCAACTCTAATGGTGATGTTTTATGATGCAAGAAATGTATAAGAGAGAGTATGAATGCAAAATGCAATGCAATGAAAGAGACAAGATTTTTCAAGTGGTTCAAGCATTTAACCCCCTTACAAGCTCTACATCCACTTCCCAACTTCTAAAGTTGAGGCCCTTCCTATTTCTTTTTCAAAAAAACAAAAATTCCTTAAGGAGGAATTCAAACCTTTACAAATCTCCCAAGAACAACTTAGTAACTATACTAAGAGGTTCTTCACTACTCACGCTTTAAATTGTTATTGACTTGCAACCTCTTGCTTTCAAGAACAATAAAACCTTTTTGTGTGTGAAGTGTTTATGGCTTACAAGTGACAAGGTTCTAGTCTAAGATTGACACTTTAAAAAATAACTAGAACACTTTGAAAAATAACTAGAACTTGAAAGTAAAATTTGAAAATGAGCACTTGAAAACTTGAGAGAATTTGAAAATAATAAGAATGTCTTGATAGCTTGTGTGTCTAGAATATCTTCACCCATGGTCTCTATTTATAGGCAAATCTGGACTCCAATTCAAACACTTGAATTTTGGCTCCAAAGATGATTTGACATAGTCTAAACTTCCTTCAACTTTTTTGACTTCTTGCAGTTACTTTTGACTTTTGTGTCAAAAATCAATGTTGTATATATTTCTCTTAGCTTTCCAAAGACGTTAAGATCAGTTAATTTGGACTTTTATAGCTCAAGTTACATCTAATTTACTGAATTGTGGCATTGTAGTGACATAGTTTTATTTTTGTCTATTTTCACCAAAATTTCATTTGAATTTCACATCGACTATTAGACACTATTTTTTAGATAATTGAAAGAGGTTTTCAAAATATTCAAAATCTTAATTTTTGGCTGAGTGAAACGAAATTTATGCATATTTGAAGATGAATATATCAATCTTAAAATTTTGCACTTTTTAGACAATTTAAAAAATTGTTAGTTTCACATATTTGTTTTGTTATTATTAAAACAAGATTGAACACTTAAGTCTAAAAGAATTTAATTATAATTTATGACAAATTATGTTAACTAAATCTTTTGATATTTAAGTCCATAAGTAACTCAACAACTAATTATTCCAATTTATATATATATTTTCCTGAAAACAAATAATAAATTATTCATACTTATAATTAAATTACTTAAAATCATAAATCCAATTCCTATACTTCAATCATTCCATATGTATATTTATCAATCAAAAATATTTGTATTCATCGTTAACTAAATCATGATTAATCTATATTTCTATATTAATACAAAGTAATTGGTTATTTATTCTATTTTTCATTAATTAATAACTCCATCTACATAGTTGAATTTGTTTAAAATTATTCTTATCAATCAATATCAATAATAATATTTCTATATCATCAATATACATGTTTGAAATTGTACAAAATTGCATTTATATTTAGTACAACAAAATTATAACCTATTTTGATATTATATTTTTTTTCGAAATGGATATATTTGAAAACTAACAACACAACCTAAGAGGGTGGGGGTGAATTAGGTTGTTTAAAAAATTTACTTAAAAATGAGCAAATCTTAAAATAATTTCTTTTTAAAATAAACAATGACAATCTATGTGTGTGAAACAAATAACAAATAAGTCTAAATTAAAATAAGATGAAACAAGAATAATAAGATTAGTCAACAATATAAAAGTATACAAGGAAATAAGAAATTATTAGTTCACAATATATAATAATCAAATTAAAATAAAGCTCAAGCATGTGACTTGAAATGGACAAGTCTTGAAATTGAATAATTTAAAATAAAGCTCAAGTATTGACTTGATTAAGGACAAGTCTTTGACTTGAAGTGGACAAGTCTTGAAATTGAATAATTTAAAATAAAGCTCAAGTATTGACTTGATTAAGGACAAGTCTTTCACTTGAAATGGACAAATCTTGAAATTAAATAATTTAAAATAAAGCTCAAGTATTGACTTGATTAAGGCCAAGTCCTTGACTTGATAAGGACAAGTCCAGACTTGATTAATGACAAGTCTAAGATAAAGTAAATACTTAACTAAAGATAGTTAGACTTGAAATAAGGACAAGTCTTAAATAAAATCTTAAAATTAAAGATATAATACTTGAAATGAGCAACTCTAATGGTGATGTTTCATGATGCAAGAAATGTAGAAGAGAGAGTATGAATGCAAAATGCAATGCAATGAAAGAGACAAGATTTTTTAAGTGGTTC
Source organism: Knoxia roxburghii (assembly GCA_030378225.1). Classification (NCBI taxonomy): domain Eukaryota; kingdom Viridiplantae; phylum Streptophyta; class Magnoliopsida; order Gentianales; family Rubiaceae; genus Knoxia; species Knoxia roxburghii. The sequence continues at coordinate 35,363,297 of CM059416.1, read as the reverse complement.
AAGCTTGTAACCCCTTTACAAGCTCTACATCCACTCCCCAACTTCTAAAGTTGAGGCATTTCCTATATCTTTTTCAAAAAAACAAAAATTCCTTAAATGTGAAATTCAAACCTTTACAAATCTCCCAAAAACAACTTAGTAACTCTACTAAGAGGTTCTTCACTACTCACACTTTAAATTGTTCTTGACTTGCAACCTCTTGCTTTCAGGAACAATAAAACCTTTAAGTGTGTGAAGTGTTTATGGCTTATAAGTGACAAGGTTCTAGTCTAAGATTGACACTTTGAAAAATAACTAGAATTTGAAAGTAAAATTTGAAAATGAGCACTTGAAAACTTGAGAGAATTTTGACAATAATAAGAATGACTTGGTAGCTTGTGTGTCTAGAATGTCTTCACCCATGGTCTCTATTTATAGGCAAATTTGGAGTCCAATTCAAACACTTGAATTTTGGTTGCAAAGATGATTTGACATAGTCTGAACTTCCTTTAACTTTTTCGACTTCTTGCAGCTACTTTTGACTTTTGTGTCAGAAATCAATGTTGTATATCTTTCTCATAGCTTTCCATGGACGTCAAAATCTGTTAATTTGGACTTTTATACTCAAGTTACATCTAATTTACTGAACTGTGGCATTGCAGTGACATAGTTTTGTTTGTCTATTTTCACCAAAATTCTATTTGAATTTCACATTGACTACCATTTTTTAGATAATTGAAAGAGGTTTTCAAAACATCCAAAATCTTAATTTTTGGCTGAGCGAAATGAAATTTATGCTTATTTGAAGATGAATGTATCAATCTAAAAATTTTGCATTTTTTACAAAAAATAATTTTAGACAATTTAAGAAATTGTTAGTTTCACATATTTGTTTTGTTATTATTAAAACAATTTTGAAACACTTAAGTCTAAAAATATTAATTAATTCAAAAGTTTTTGGTTTAAATGAGGCTTTTTTAAACGTATGTACTTATTAATTAAGAAATGTATTAAATTTTTTTAATGCTCTTTTTGGTTTAATTATTTCACTTGTGATTAGCATACAACAACCAAGTACATTAAATATACCTTTAATTCTACACAAGTAACCACATTAAATATCTTTTGAATTCTCATTCAATGTTTTATGCGTCCATGTGAAGCCACATTAATTAAAACTCAAATACAACCAATATACATCATTTTCAATTTCATGTTCATTTTATTATAAGATGCTCCCTCCCTATACAAATAGTAGACATTTTAGAGTTATCACTGTTATCAAGGAATAACAATAATTATTAATGTGGTTGAGTAAATTTTCTTTTCACCTCCACTTGAGGAGTAATTTAACTATTTATCAAAAAAAAGTAAACAATTGAGTAGTAGAGTTTAATAAGTTCACATACTTTGAGGAGAGGTAAAACAAGAAAAGTTAAAAATTTTACCTAGATAACATGAAGACCACAATTAATAAAAGACAAACAGCATTCCCAAAAAACCACTAATATAAGTAGATAGATGGAGTAATGAAGATGTTCATCTTGTGTATTTTAGTGTAAGTTGTTTATTTCATTATATGTTATTTTGTTCCTAATATCATTTCTTATTCACTCCATAATATTCCTTTATTAAATATATTATTTTTTATTTGAAATTATTTTATTACTAGAATTATTATTATTTATTAATTTTTTTTGCATCTTCGTCGAAATGTGCAATCAAATGGTTCAAATCTTATGGTAATCAATTGATGATTTCAATATTTATTATTTGCATTATTGTTATGAATTCTCTTGATTTAATTTGTTTTTTCATATCAATATGCTATTGAATATTTTATTATGATATAGTATGTTCTTTATTACTCAATTAGTGTATTTGTATCCCAAACATTTTGGTATCAATCATATTTTGTTTTATATATTTAGGCCATGTATATGAATATTATATGTAGATCTTTCCGTTTGAAATATTATCTTTTAAGTTCTTATATGGTTTATATTCTCATTAACCTATTGAATTTTTATCAGCATTATGTTTAAGTTATTTTATTACATTAATTATTCAACTTAAAATTTTAATAAATCACAATTTTAATTATACCAACTAATTAAAATTTGTTATTCATTACTATATAGATTAATTTTTTTAATTTAAATAATCTATATTTGTTATGATGATGAATGATGATTTTGCTGCCACCCTCATTTTAAACAAAATCTTTTGCTTCTTCACCTCCACAATTTGCAAATCTCACTTTTCACGAAGTAGTTGAAGGAAAACAGAACAAGCCCGGGCTAAATCGAAAACCTCACTTTCGTGCAATGCATTTCAGAATCGAAAGCTTTCGACAAAGCTCAGGCTCAAATTCATTTTCCCATGAACGGATCTAGGCTTATACTTATTTAATTTATTAATCGGGACACAAAAGATACAATCTTTAATTAAAGCGGAAAGTTCAAAAGATTATACCTTTGAAGCGTGTCCCTAGCAATAAGAAAACCAAAGCTGAAATTCCTTGAAATCGCGTGGGCGACTATCCAAAAGGTAGCTAAGACACTAAGGAAGAGATCCATGTGAGACCCACTTCCAAAAACTCTTCTGATCCTCAGTAGATCGTTGCCCGAAGATTACTGCACTTATTTACCGCCTGGCTGCGAAATCCACTCGAAATTCGAAGAATAACTCCAATTCGACCCCGAACTAGTGTGGGCTAGTGTCTACGGAGTAGCCCAAGGCAAAACGAAGAAATCCCAAGAAACCCACTTCAAGAATCACACAAATCTGAAAAAACATATTTAGGTCGGGAACTTAACCCAATCTGAAAATCCACACCAAAAGTGTCTGGAATGTGTTTCTGCTCGTAGATCTAGACTCTAGCGATCTAAGAAGATCAAGCTAGAGGATCAACACAACAAGAATTAACAAACCCACTTCAAAAGGAGGAAAGCCGCCGCCCCGAAAATAAGCAAACGCCGACCGATCTATTTCCTGCGAACAAAACACGGTGGCCGAGAAAACCAATCAAAAGCAGCAGCTTTTTACTCCAGAAATGGTGATCTAGGATTCTCTAGGTTATGGGCTTTTAGGATTCTCGAAGAAGAAAGCTCCAAAGTCGACTCCGAAAGAAAAGCTACTAAGAAAGTTGAGAGCTTATCTTTCTAGACTTAACTTTCTCTTACTAGTCAAATGCTCTAAGGTTTCTAATGTCTTGTAAATTGCCTAACAAGGGATATTTATAGTGAGCTTCTAAGGAGACCTAATAGGCTTTTGAGTTGGGCCTTTTAGTTTGACTTTCGTTGATCCCTTAGTCTTTCCTAGACTAGTCAACTCCAATCGATCCTTTTGAATTAAATCTTTAACCCACTTCGTTAATTTAATTCAATCCTTTGGATTAATTAATTCATATAGAATTAATTTTCTTAATCCACTTTGTCAATCAAATATTAATTAAACCTTTGGGATTAATTAATCCACTTTATCGATTAGTGAAACGCATAATTAGTCGTACCACTAACGGACCAATTATGGAACTACCTCAAAAATGACTTTACATCGCGCCACTATATTTTCTTCTATCTCTCCACATTAAAGATCTAGTGCTCGTCGATTTACCAATTTACTGACAAACTAATTCACCGACTTCTTGGTTTCTGAGATTAGTACCACTCGACCTTTTTATTATACCGGACATAAAGTCCACCGGCCGGGTTTAGTATAACAAACCTTTCGAGTGTTAGTTTTGAATACAGAAAAGCTATTGCTTGTATCAAAAACTAATGTCCACAGTTGACATATCATTTTGTTTCAGTATAAATTTTTTCCTTTATATCATAGAACTAGATAACGGGTGTGGACAGACACAGTAGATACCGTTATTGGTTAAAGTATTGATATATAAAAGTATGCTCGTAACCGAGATAGTCTGAACATACTATCGGTATAGGTTATCTAAACTAGTTTAAATCACACGGATATGCCCGGGGCATATTGAGCACGACCAGTTTGGATAGAATTGACTTATACTGATCGGCGTAGTCAATTCGGTCCTAGTATTCCGTCTCTCAATCCCGAGATTGGGACGGACGTGAGGGTTGGATATCATGTGATTTGATTTGCCAAAGAGTGCGGTCGATTGAGGCCTATACCTCGGTAGGTTGGGTATGCGGTGTTTAGCTTCTTACGTGCCGTTACTAGTCGGAGGAATCCACTTACCGGTTCACCGGGTTGATGGTGCTCCCGAGATGAGCTCGTAAGGTTATTATACTAAACCCGGCCGGTGAACTTTATGTTCGGTATAATAAAAGGACGAGTGGTACTAATCTCGAAAACCAATAAGTTGGTGAATTAATTTGTCAGTAAATTGATAAATCGACGAGCGCTAGATCTTTAATGTGGGGAGATAGAATAAAATATAATGGCACGATGTAAAGTCGTTTTCGAGCGGTAGTTCCATAATTGGTCCGATAGTGGCACAACCGATTATGCATTTGACTAATCGACAAGGTAAATTAATTAATCCAAAAGGTTTAATTAATATTTAATCGACAAAGTGAATTTAGAAATTAATTAATTTTAAGGGTTCGATTAAATTAAATTAACAAAGTGGGTTAAATAAATTAATTTAAATGGGTCGATTGGAGTTGATTAGTCGGGAAGACTTAGCGGTCAACGAAAGTCAAATTAAAAGGCCTAACTCGAGAGCCCATTAGGTCTCCAATCGAGCTCCTATAAATAGAAGACTTGATGCCCAAGAAAACCTTAAGGAAGTATTGCAAGACAATTTTTTCTTGCTTTCTTGAGTGAGAAGGTTTTAGAGAGAATTTTTCTTCAAGAATTTTCTCTAAAAAATAAACCAGATTTCTCACTTGCTTTAATTGGATTCATCTCAAAGATCAAACCTTTGTTGATTATTTATCTAAGCTCGCCAGATTCTTGCTGTTTTATTTCCTGGACAGCAGTGATTTTTGCTGGAATATTTCCTGGACAGCAGCGATTTTCACTGGAATTTTTTCTGGGCAGCAGCGCACAAAGCAAGGACAGGTCAGCAACGTTTTTGCTGGGTTTATTTTTTGGGCACCCACGGTTCTTCATCCCAGATTGCAACATTTATTTTGCTGGGTTAATTTTCTGGGCAGCTGCGGTTCTTCATCCCAGATTGCATCAATTTTTGCTGGGCTATTTTTCTGGACAGCAGCGGTTCTTCATGATCAGGACAGCAGTGATCGGTGCAGTTTTGAGCCACCAGTTTTGAGCCACTGCTCCGTGCGTTTGATTCGAGCAGACTAGTGTTGATCTCTTTCTTCGGATTGGTGATCCACTGGTTCTTCTTGTCTAGATCACGACGGGGAAAGGGGCTGGACACTAGTTGCTTTGTGGGTTTTCTCTCATTAGTGGCAGCAGCAATTTTAAAGTGAGAGGCTGAGCAGTTTATGGGTTTTGATCAGATTTTGAGATATTTTAGAATCCGATTTGAGTGATTTCCTTGTGGGCTAAGCAAGTAGACTTCGATAGATTATTGCCCACGCAATATTCGAAGTTTCTACGGAGTAATTGATTGGATTTCTATTGGAATCGCAACAAAGAATTGGTTTTTCTTTAAGCAAGGGACTTCGCTACAAAATGTATAATCTTTAAATTCCGCTTTAATTAAAGATCGAATCTTTTGTGTCCCGATTAATAAATTAAATAAGTATAAGCCTAGATCCATTCATGGGTAAACTAATTTGAGCCTGAGCTTGATCGAAAGCTTCCGATTCTGGAATGCATTGCATGAAAGTGAGTTTTTCGATTTAGCCCGGGCTTGTTTAGTTTTCATTCAAATTTGTATCAGAGCTATGGTTTCGGTCTTATACTTGTTTGATTTATTACACGGCTTTATTTTGGCATTATTATTTTTGTCGAAATGCTTAAACAGGTGGTTATTTATTTCCCGGCTATTATGGTAGAAATTTAATTTTCATTCATAAACCCCGGGACATGTCCGGGCTTGTTTTATTTTTGAATGGAAATTTCTATAATAGTAATAACCACGAGCTGGAAGCCGTGTAGGATTAGAAAAATCTTGTAGTAGGATTTGATCTAATCATGTCGTCTTTAAATTCCTAGAAAAACGCCTTTGTATATAGGAATTTATGTACTATGACGAAGACGTTATTTTGGGTAACTTATATTCGCGGGTTTTGGTTTATCGTAATTTTGGGTGATTCCTAATTACGTAGTAAACCGAGAAAACCCGGCGAATCGAGAGGAATCCAAATAACGAGTGGGAGCGACACGACGGGAAGTGTCACCGAGGCGTCAAAGAATCAACGATAGAGAATGCCATAATAGTCGGGAAATTTTATTTGTTTAATTTCCCGTATTTATGTCTTTTTGTTGATTGTGTGATTTTAGTTTTATTTTGCATGAACGAAAACCAAACCAAAATGTTTTTAAAAGGTAATGTGCAATTAACTAAGGTAGATTATTCGCATATTAAAACTCCAACGGTTTTATGGGTGCGAATATCCATAGTTAAGATATTGCATGTTAAAGCGTAAAAAAAAAAAATCCTCAAACTAATTACATTCGCGGGTTTTGGTTTAATCATAATTTTGGGTGATTCCTAATTACGTAGAAAACTGAGAAAACCCGGGCGAATCGAAATTAAAAATCTAAGAGGGAGCGGGTTGGTTAATAGCCCCATGGCCTCCATTACGGGTTCATTGGTGATGTGGTTAAACTTGCGTGCTGGCTTAGACCTTCCTCCCTATCGGGTGAGTTTTCAATCACATATATCACCGGAATGAATTTCTAAAGGGATGACTATAGTGAGTTTAATTGGAGAAAGTTGGGACACCCTTGCCATCCGAGGCGCATTAGTATCCTAAGTAACAAACTTAGAAGTCACGTAATGGCATACACTTAGTGTACCATTTTTAGTATCCCTCCCATCGAGGTTACGCTATTTTCGGGTACGGCTAAAATTATCGACTATTAATTTCATTGATTAAAAGATCGTTGGTCAGATAATGAAATTAATGAACTTCGGTTCTTCTCGAACGAATGTGGGTTGGCGTAGACGTTCACCCATCGTGACCTGCGTTAATCCCGGTGTGAGAGATGTCGGTAGAAGATTATATTGGTTTTATGAGGATTTTCAATATTTTCGAAAAAGTAATCTGAAACTTGAATTGTTAATTTTTTCGGTTATGATATGTCGTTCAACCCGCTAGCTGTCATTTTGAACCAAAACAAACTCACGGGTCCAAACTATATTGACTGGAAACATAACCTGGACATTGGAAGAAGGACTGCCCAAAGCCTCGAGGCATGTGTAAATTTTCCCTAGTTACTGAGACGTGTTTAGCGGCGATTCCCACATATACTTGGTGTGTGGATTCAGGAGCCACGGATCACGTTTGTAATTCTTTGCAGGGGTTCCAAGTGACCCGGCTGCTTAGAGAGGGAGAGTTGCAGGTCTACCTTGGGGATACTACCAGAGTTTCTGTGGCTGCGGTGGGAGTTATTTGTCTTTATTTTTCAGACTCTATTTTACATTTAAAGGATTGTTTTTTTGTACCTAGTTTTCGAAAGAACTTTCTTTCGGTTTCGAGACTTGTTTTGGATGGTTATAAGTGTGCATTTTCTGATGGATCTATTTTTATTAGAAAAGGCCAGAAACTTATATGTTCCGGTACATTGGTTGACAATTTGTTTTTAATTAAGACATACTCCCCAGTAATGCAAAACATAGAAACTAGTAGCTCATCATTGAATCATAATAAGAGAAAAGAATCTCCCCCTTTGAATCAGACTTATCTTTGGCACCTGAGACTCGGTCACATCAACCTTAGTAGGATTCAAAGGTTGGTCAAGAGTGGGTCTTTGGACTTGCTAGATATTGACAGCTATTCGACCTGTGAGTCATACTTGGAGGGTAAAATGACCAAGAAGCCTTTCAAGGCAAAGGGGTATAGGGCCAAGGAGGTTTTAGAGCTGATTCATTCTGACGTGTGTGGGCCTATGTCAGTTCAGGCTAGAGGTGGTTATGAGTATTTTGTGACTTTCACGGATGATTACTCTAGATATGGATACATATACCTGATGCGCCACAAGTCTGAATGCTTTTGCAAGTTTAGAGAATTCAAGGCAGAGGTGGAGAACCATCTGTGTAATAGTATCAAGTCACTGTGGTCTGATCGTGGTGGCGAATACCTCTCTAGTGAATTTAGATCCTATTTGTCAAAGGAGGGTATTCAGACCCAGTTGTCTGCACCTGGCACACCCCAGCAGAATGGTGTAGCAGAGAGGAGGAACAGGACTCTTATGGAGATGGTTAGATCGATGATGAGTTACAGTGAGTTGCCTATCTCGTTTTGGGGTTATGCCTTAGAGACAACATGTTTTATCCTCAACCTTGTGCCATCTAAGTCTGTGCCTACGACCCCAGTAGAGTTGTGGAATGGGCGAAAGCCTAGTCTGAGACATCTCAGGATTTGGGGGTGTCCAACACATGTGCTCGAGGCAGATGCAGGCAAGTTAGAGGCAAGATCCAAGGTTATGCTATTTATAGGCTACCCCAAAGGAACGAGAGGTGGTTTATTTTATAGTCCTCAGGATCAGAAGGTCACCAGCACCAATGCCAGATTTCTTGAGAAGGACTATATTTTAGATCACAAGTCAAGCAGCAAGGTAGTATTGGAAGAGCTTAGAAGTCAGTCCATTATTCCAGATGCACATGTACAGGAAGACACACCACAAGAGACTGCACACACTATCACAGATGATGCTCTTGCACAGGCTGCGCCTCGTCGTAGTGGGAGGGTTGTGAGATAACTCGAGAGGTACATAGGTTTGGGTGAGTCTTCGGACTTTATCCCTGGTGCTTATTAACCAGACCCAGTTAACTACAATGAGGCTCTCCAGGATAAAGATGCAGATTCTTGGCAGAGAGCGATGATTGCTGATATGGGTTCTATGGACTCAAATCAAGTCTGGGAGCTGGTAGACCTTCCTGATGGGTTTAGGCCTATTGGGTGCAAATAGGTTTACAAGCGAAAGAAAGGATCTGACGAGAGGGTTAAGACCTTCAAGGCTAGGCTTGTGGCGAAGGGGTATACTCAGAAAGAAGGGATTGATTATGAGGAGACCTTTTTCCCCAGTAGCTATGCTTAAGTCGATCTGGATTCTCTTGGCCATAGCTGCTCATATGGACTATGAGATTTGGCAGATGGACGTCAAGACAGCTTTCCTTAATGGAAGTCTTGAGGAGACCATCTTTATGCAGCAACCAGAGGGCTTCATTGTTAAGGGCCAAGAGCACAAGGTATGCAGGCTTAGGAGGTCCATTTATGGACTTAAGCAAGCATCCAGATCTTGGAACATCCATTTTGATGAGGTTATCCAGTCCTATGGATTCACTCAGTCGCTGGATGAGCAGTGTGTTTATCGCAGGCGTGATGGTGATATGGTGGTGTTCCTAGTACTTTACGTAGATGACATTCTTCTGATTGGCAACTGTAAGAAGGTGTTGTCAGACGTAAAGGCATGGTTGTCCAGGCAATTCGATATAAAGGATTTGGGAGAGGCTGGACATATCGGGATCAAGATTATTCGAGATCGTAGGAGACGTTCTCTGACTCTCTCTCAGGCATCCTACATAGACACGATTCTGGCACGTTTTAACATGCAGAACTCCAAGAAGGGTTCACTACCTTTCAGGCATGGAGTGCATTTGTTTAAGGAGCAGTGTCCTAAGATTGCTGAGGAGATAGATGCCATGAAGGCGGTACCCTATGCTTCTACAGTGGGTAGCCTCATGTATGCTATGTTGTGCACGAGGCCTGATATTTGCTTTGCCGTTGGCATGGTTAGCAGATATCAGAGTAACCCTGGGAAGGCTCACTGGGAGGCAGTAAAATGCATTCTCAAGTACTTGCGTAGGATGAGAGATTATGTCCTAGTTTATAGAGCGCAGGAGCTTGTACTATTGGGTTACACAGATTCGGACTTTCAAGGTGATTTGGACAAGAGTAAGTCTACCTCTGGGTTTGTGTTTACTCTAGGAGGTGGAGCCATAGTATGGAAGAGTGTCAAGCAGAAATGTGTGGCGGACTCTGCCATGGAGGCCGAGTACGTTGCCGCTTCAGAGGCAGCGAAAGAGGTTGTATGGCTCAGGAGCTTCCTGATGGACTTGGATGTGGTTCCTGAGTTGCCTAGGTCTATCACAGTTTATTGTGATAACAATGGTGCAGTTGCTAACTCAAGGGAACCACGAGCCCATAAGGCGAGTAAACACATAGAGCGCAAGTACCACCTGATACGAGAGATCGTAAAGAGGGGAGACGTGATCGTGGCCAAGATAGCTTCAGATGACAACCTTGCAGATCCTTTCACCAAGCCATTGACCCCAAAGGTCTTTGAGAGACATGTGGAGGGCATGGGAGTCAGATTCTTGAGAGAGCCATGTGTGTGAGCTTAAAGGTGTTATGGAGATTTCATTATGACAGCAGTGTAATAGCGGGTTGGACAGTTTTTTATACTTCTTAGCATAGCTTTGAGTATTAGTGGGAGATTGTTAGTTTTGAATACAGAAAAGCTATGGCTTGTATCAAAAACTAATATCCACAGTTGACATATCATTTTGTTTCAGTATAAATTTGTTCCTTTATATCATAGAACTAGATAACGGGGTGTGGACAGACACAGTAGATACCGTTATTGGTTAAAGTATTGATATATAAAAGTATGCTCGCAACCGAGATAGTCTGAACATACTATCTGTATAGGTTATTGTGTGGTTTGGAAATTAGTTTATCTAAACTAGTTTAAATCACACGGATATGCCCGGGGCATATTGAGCACGACCAGTTTGGATAGAATTGACTTATACTGATCGGCATAGTCAATTTGGTCCTAGTATTCTGTCTCTCAATCCCGAGATTGGGACGGGCGTGAGGGTTGGATATCGTGTGCTTTGATTTGCCAAAGAGTGCGGTCGATTGAGGCCTATACCTCGGTAGGTTGGGTATGCGGTGTTTAGCTTCTTACGTGTCGTTGCTAGTCGGAGGAATCCACGTACCGGTTCGCCAGGTTGATGGTGCTCCCGAGATGAACTCGTAAGGTTATTATACTAAACCCGGCCGGTGAACTTGATGTTCGGTATAATAAAAGGACGAGTGGTACTAATCTCAGAAACCAAGAAGTCGGTGAATTAATTTATCAGTAAATTGATAAACCGACGAGCGCTAGATCTTTAATGTGGGGAGAGAGAATAAAATATAATGACGCGATGTAAAGTCGTTTTCGAGCGGTAGTTCCATAATTGGTCCGATAGTGGCACGACCGATTATGCATTTGACTAATCGACAAGGTAAATTAATTAATCCAAAAGGTTTAATTAATATTTAATCGACAAAGTGAATTTAGAAATTAATTCTATTTTGAATTAATTAATTCTAAGGGTTCGATTAAATTAAATTAACAAAGTGGGTTAAATAAATTAATTTAAATGGGTCGATTGGAGTTGATTAGTCGGGAAGACTTAGCGGTCAACGAAAGTCAAATTAAAAGGCCTAACTCGAGAGCCCATTAGGTCTCCAATCGAGCTCCTATAAATAGAAGACTTGATGCCCAAGAAAACCCTAAGGAAGTCTTGCAAGACAATTTTTTCTTGCTTTCTTGAGTGAGAAGGTTTTAGAGAGAGAATTTTTCTTCAAGAATTTTCTCTAAAAAATAAACCCGATTTCTCACTTGCTTGAATTGGATTCATCACAAAGATCAAACCTTTGTTGATTATTTATCTAAGCTCGCCAGATTTTTGCTGTTTTATTTCCTGGACAGCAGTGATTTTCGCTGGAATATTTCCTGGACAGCAGCGATTTTCACTGGAATTTTTTCTGGGCAGCAGCGCACAAAGCAAGGACAGGTCAGCAACGTTTTTGCTGGGTTTATTTTTTGGGCACCCACGGTTCTTCATCCCAGATTGCAGCATTTTTTTTGCTGGGTTAATTTTCTGGGCAGCTGCGGTTCTTCATCCCAGATTGCAGCAATTTTTGCTGGGCTATTTTTCTGGACAGTAGCGGTTCTTCATGATCAGGACAGCAGTGATCGGTGCAGTTTTGAGCCACCAGTTTTCAGCCACTGCTCCGTGCGTTTGATTCGAGCAGACTAGTGTTGATCTCTTTCTTCGGATTGGTGATCCACTGGTTCTTCTTGTCTAGATCACGACGGGGAAATGGGCTGGACACTAGTTGCTTTGTGGGTTTTCTCTCATTAGTGGCAGCAGCAATTTTAAAGTGAGAGGCTGAGCAGTTTATGGGTTTTGATCAGATTTTGAGATATTTTAGAATCCGATTTGAGTGATTTCCTTGTGGGCTAAGCAAGTAGACTGCGATAGATTATTGCCCACGCAATATTCGAAGTTTCTACGGAGTAATCGATTGGATTTCTATTGGAATCGCAACAAAGAATTGGTTTTTCTTTAAGCAAGGGACTTCGCTACAAAATGTATAATCTTTAAATTCCGCTTTAATTAAAGATCGAATCTTTTGTGTCCCGATTAATAAATTAAATAAGTATAAGCCTAGATCCGTTCATGGGTAAACTAATTTGAGCCTGAGCTTGGTCGAAAGCTTCCGATTCTGGAATGCATTGCACGAAAGTGAGGTTTTCGATTTAGCCCGGGCTTGTTCAGTTTTCCTTCATCGAGCTCACCTCGGGAGCGCCATCAACCCGGTGAACCGGTACATGGATTCCTCCGACTAGCAATGGTACGTAAGAAGTTAAACACCGCATACCCAATCTACCGAGGTATAGGCCTCGTTTGACCGCACTCTTTGGCAAATCAAAGCATACGATATCCAACTCTCACGCCCGTCGTGATTGAGAGACGGAATATTAGGACCGAATTGACTACGCCGATCATTATAAGTCAATTCTATCCAAACTGGTCATGCTCAATATGCCCCGGGCATATCCGTGTGATTTAATTAGTCTAGATAAACTAATTTCCAAACCACACGATAACCTATACCCATAGTATGTTCAGACTATCTCAGTTACAAGCATACTTTTTATATATCAATACTTTAACCAATAACGGTATCTACTGTGTCTTTCCACACCCCGTTATCTAGTTCTATGATATAATGGAACAATTTAATACTGAAACAAAATGATATGTCATCTGTGGATATTAGTTTTTGATACAAGACATAGCATTTCTGTATTCAAAACTAATAGTAGTGATATTTCTATCACATCTCAATTTGTATCAATCACTTCATTGTTTCCCTACGATCATTCATATTTTACAAAATTTAAAAACAATATTATTTGTTTATTCCCTTAAGTAACATTAAATAATTAATAAAAATATATTATAATAAATCATTTATTTTATTATAATTTATTCCGGATTATGTTAAGTAAATTTTTTCATCCTTAAGTCCAAAATTAAATCAATCATACTTATTATAATTTTAAATAATTATTATAGATTTTTTCTTTTTTCTTTACTCCGCAAACACTAAGAAATTATTCATACTTATCATTAAATTTTTTAAATTCATATATCCAATTGATATAATTCAATCATTCCATCTTTGAAACAATTACTCCATCTTATATTTAAATGTTTATATATATTTATCAATAACTAAATTATCAATCTATATTTGTATATTATTACTTTATATTTTAAACCAAATCTATATGAAATTTCTTTATTATTATACTTTAAATTATTAAATAATTTAAATTAATCTTTCCATTTTTACTTATTTTAAATTTATGTTAGTAAGATTAATTGTGTCTTTAATAATTGCTGTAAAAAATTTATGGGAGTCATTCCCAATTAATCTATCTCACACATATTTTAGTTTGTAGTATGAAATTGCCTTTCCACATATTCTGCATTGGAATATAAAGAGATACATACACATTTGAACGGCGGCTGCATTGGAGTCTACTCACTCACATCAGGATTAACCCTTGAGGGTGCCCATGCACATCAGAATATGTAAAGGCACGAAAGGTAATCATAACTTGCCTAACCATATTGTTTTAATCTCTCTTTATATATATTATTTCATTTTTCAACACAATTGCAATTTCTGTCTATTCACTTTCATCAGCAGTTTTGCCAAAATTTTCCATAACAGGTATGTTCTATGAAAAACTGTTTATCCCTTCTAGTATTTTCTTTATGTATTTGAATCCCTTCATCAATTATTAGTATAGTATTAGAACTGATATTCTGTGTTCTGGATCAAATATAAATTCTCATATTATTTGCTATTTTTGCTAAAAACATAATAGCTATAATGGCCTTTTCGAGCTGCAATGTTCATGGTGATATTTATATGGAACACAGAGAATTGTTTGCATATAGGAAGGGTGTTGGCATTGCCACTAATCCTATCCATCATCAGATATGGGTGGAGGAAGACATTATGCTCAAGCTTTATTTGGCATCAAAGAAATGGACTAAGCTTGCCCCTTCTGGCCGTTATTGTAACGAAACTCTGGTAAGAGAGTTTTATTTTAGTTCCAGGCATTATGAACGTAAAGGCATCGTATCAGTACGTTCTGCTAGGGTACCGTTTTCTCCAGAGTCCATTAATTAGGTTTTAGGACTTGAGTTGAACGAAGAAGCTTTGGATATTTACCAGTTTGATGTTTACCAGCCAAGCATAGATATTATTCAAAAGATTGTGAGCCCTGATTTCCAGGTACCTAAAAATTGGTTCGATATCTCATTTGAAAATATGAGGACTGTACCCCAGATTTTGTATATTTTTATCTGTAATAGCATAGCACCGATCTATCCGGATGCGAGTGGGAAAATCCATGATAGACAGTTTCGTATCATATCAGCTGTGATGGATAGCAAACCTGTCAATCTTGGTAACATCGTCTATCAGTAGATGTTCATTGCAACCAGAAGCCAAAACAATCATCTTCCTTTTCCCAGTTTGGTGCAAGACATGTGTATTGCAAATGGTGCAGGTCCACTGTATGATGATGAAATTGTTTGGATTGAAGGGCAACTTGGACAAGAATCAAGTATTGTGCTAGGTGATGAAGATATGAGTATCCAGTTGCGAAGGCTGCAGCTTCAAATTGAAAGTAATACAGAGCAATTACGTGCAATGCAGAAGCAACTGGATGTTTTCTACAAGTACCTCAACAAGAATTTATTTCTCAGCCCTCCTTCTGAAATGGACAGCCCTGAATCTGCTTAATCCCTGATCATCTTTTTATATCCCCTACAAATGATTTGAAATTTCTGTTTTATTTTGAATTTTGAAGAGCCACCAGTGCTCATGAATATTATTACAGTATTTTATGGAAATTTATGTCTAAATTTTCTTTTCTCAAAAGCCCACTGGATTTTCATTATTTCCTTAATATAAGTAGTTCCCTGTGATTAATTCTTGTGTTTTTCCTTCTTCTGATGATAATTGGATATCTCATATCTACTTCAGCATTCAGCTAAGTCCTTTTCAAATATTAAAAAAAATCCCAATTGTGATATTTATGACAATAATTTGATCTTATGTATATTGGTTTACCTTAGATATATTTGATGAGCTGATATTTTATGATATAATTTGGTGCTGAATTGGAAAAAGTTGGATGTTTTGGTGAGGCTTAATAATGGCTTTTATATTTGCGGGGAATTATATTGATTTTGAGAAGGATGGTGCAATTTTTGGACAAAAGGAGAGAAAATTGGACAATTGAAGAAAATGAGTTGGGGCTAATATTTGGGTTTAGAATTTAATTGTTAATTGGGGAAATATATTGTATTGGATGAGGAGGATTTTTAGGAAAGACAAGAAAGAAAGAATGGCCAAATTGGAAAGGAAGAGTTATATAAGGTTAAGAATAAAATGAGCAGGATTTTATTCTATAGTGGATGGTTTTGATTTGGGGAGTTGACTGCGGGACCCTTTTTGAAAAGGGAAGACTTTGGGGATTTAGGAAGGACTTTGACTGCAGACAGAGGGATTATTCTTTTTGGCTAGAATCATTTTTGGAGAGGATTATTTTGGCTTTGGAGAGAAACGGAAGTGGGGGACGGCTAAGGCAAAAAGAGAGCAAAAGGTTGGCAGCAGCTTTTTGGGAGGAATTTTTAGAGCAACTCTCCTGCGGAAGAAACCATCATATAGTAGTGTTTCTGTTTTTTTATTTTTAGATTAATTCATGGAGTACAATTTTTACATGGTGTTTTGCTTTTCAATTATGAGTAACTAGATTTCTTAAGTCTAGTCAAGGGAATAGAACCCCTCGATGTTACTTTAATCGTGAGATCGAATTGGTGTTATTATTAATTGGTTATTGGTTTCTTATTTATTCTTGTGCATTTTTGAGGATAATTTGGCACTGTTTGTATAGCTGGTAGCATGCAGGCTTTCCTAGGTAATCCAATCTACTAGATACACGAGGTTTGGTATTTCTTGGAGTCCATGAAAATAATCACGTGGTACGTAGTTTAGTGAATTGAAAAGAATAAATAATCAAGTGCAATTAAGCTAATTGGGTTAATTGTAGTTGAACTGGGTCCTTGACTATCGTGATCTAGGTTATAGGAGGTTCCAGAATCGACCATCGATTATAGACGCAATTAATGGAGGTTCCTTAATTACTAGCTTAAATTAATAGGACTGAATTGTTAGGAGGTTCCAACAATGAAAACCGGTGTAACCAGTAGTTAATTAATACATTTTTTGCATCAATGATCGATTAGTGCATCGAGGTGGTCCAATTCCCTTGGCTAGACATTTTTCCGAATTTGGATTTGACAATTTGTCTAATTTCGTGTCGTTAATTTTAATTTAATTTTCATTAATAGTTTTAAGTAAAAACAAACCCCCCATCTTGGTTACGCACTTTTAACAACATTTACTTCACTCTGGTGCTCCCTGTGGATACGATCCTACTCGCATTATACTATTTTTAATAGTCTCTAAAGTAGGTTTATTTTTGATTGGTCTGACAACCCTTCAAAATTTGGCGCCATTACCGGGGAGCACGGTGTAGTGTTTTCTTTTTGGTTAAAAGTTTTGGTTTTGTTTGTTCCTTTTTATGGTTCGCTCTTCTCGTACAGGTAAATTACTATTTAACCTAGAGATAGAGAAGACTGCAAAGAGGAACACAAAAGAGAAGAAGCAACGAGAACAACTGGATGAGTCACCATCTGCATCTCAACCAGTTGACGAAAAAAAATTGAAGTCTACGAAGAAGAAGAGCAGTTAATCGCAACACCAATGGCTGACAGGACTCTCAGGGAGTTGGCAACTCCTGATGAAAATCAGCAATCTCTTTGCATTACTTTTCCTGATGATATTCCTAGGTTTGAGTTGAAGTCTAGTACTATACACTTACTGCCTAAGTTTCGTGGTTTGACAGGTGAGGATCCCCACAAGCACTTGATGGAGTTCCATATTATATGCTCGGCAGTGAGTTAACAAGGAGTTACAGAGGAGCAAGTCAAGCTCAGGGCATTCCCATTTTCCTTGGATGATAAGGCAAAACACTGGCTCTTTGGGCTACCAGCAGGGTCCATTACCACATGGAACGAGCTGAAGAAAAGGTTTTTGGAGAAATTCTTCCCAGCCTCCCGAGCTTCTAATATCAGAAAGGATATCTGCGGTGTCAGACAAGCAACTGGAGAAAGTCTGTATGAGTACTGGGAACGGTTCAGTGATCTTTGCAGAAGTTGTCCCCACACCAGATTCTCGAGCAACTCCTGATTCAGTATTTCTATGAGGGCCTATCTGAGTTGGACAGAGACAAGATCGATTCTGCTAGTGGAGGAGCATTGATGAATAAGACTCCTGCAGAGGCAATGAGGCTAATCGCTGTGATGGCTGAGACTTCCCGGCAATTTCATAGACGAGCAGACATGCCCACCAGACGAGTTAACGAGGTGAGTGTCTCTAACATGGAAAATAAGATTGAACAATTGACTGATTTGGTGCGCAAGCTTACTGTGGGGCAGTTGCAGGCAGTGAAGGTTTGCGGAATTTGTGCAATGCAAGGGCATGCCTCATATGACTGTCCAGGAATGCAAGAAGGAGAGCAGGTAAATGTTGTGGGCGGATTCCAGGCCTCACCCCAGAGAAGATATGACCCCTATTCTAATACCTACTGTTGGTGTAGAATACATAAGCTATGTTTGTATTGTACAGTTTCCAAGATTAATATATCGATTCGTGTTTCAGTCATATCTTGTTGGCCATTAATTGTCCATTTATATTATGTAAGTAGATGATGAGGTGTCTGGTGTGACACAGTATATCTCATCATTGATTGAAAGACATAATATATAAATGAGGTTCATAACCGAGACAATTTTGGACAAACTGTCGGTTTAGGATATTATGTGATTCGGATAATTGGTTTGTCTAAACTAATTGAATCATATAGATATGCCCGGGGCATATTGAACTTGACCTTTAGGAATGATTTGTCTTGTACTGATTTAATAGACAAATCGATCCTTGTATTCTATCTCTAAATCCCTAGACTCGAGCGGGCATGAGGATTAGACATAGTATACTTTGATCTGCCAATGAGTGAGGTCAAATGTGGCCAATAGTCTCGGTGGGTTGGGTCCGCTTGTTTAATTACTTGGTGTGCTGCTGCTTGTCGAAAGGAAATCATGTACCGGTGAATCCGGGGTGATGGTGCTCCCAAGATGAGCTCGAAATGTTTATTATACTAAACCCGGCCGGTGGACTTATGTCCGGTATAGTAAAAAGGTCGAGTGGTACTAGTCTCGAAATTAAAGAAGTTAATTAATTAATTTATCAGTAAATTAATTTATAATTAACGAGCATTATATCTTTGATTTGGGGAGATTAATGAATATAATTTAATTAAGTTTTTCCGGAAGCAATTCTGGTGTAGGATGGTAGTGCTAAAATTAATCCGTTAGTGTTACGATTAATTTTGTAATGGGTTAATTGAATAGGTAGATTTAATTAATTAATTGGTTAATTATTCCTAAGGATTAATTAAGTAATTAACAAATTGGAATTATTTAATTAATTCCTAAGGGTTAATTAAGTAATTAACAAAGTGGAATTATTTAATTAATTAATTAAGTCTTAAATTTCAATTGGAATTAGGAAATCCTAGAGATTAGGAATCTAGTAGGATTTGGTTTATCCTATCAGATTGGTTACCTAATTGGATTTGAAAACTAATTCATTACCTAAACCTATTAGGAAGACCAATTCTAAACCAACTTGGGGTCTCTCTTGTAAATCTATAAATAGACAAGGGATTAGCTATTCAAGATACATAATTCAATAGATTCATAATTCAAGAATCTAGAGAGATAAAATTCTAGAGAGATAAACTCTCAAAGTCAGATTTTAACACCAAATTGCGGCTGCGCACAATCAAGCTTGGTTGCCCGAATTTATCTTGTTTGACCGGCGGTTGATCTACTATCTTGGGGCGGCGGCGCTTGTGGTTAATCTCGAAGCCAGGCGGCGCGTGAAGCTCACGTGCTAGGCGGTGGAGTTTGCTGATTTTTCTGGCGAACCAAGTTGTGTTGATTAGTGATCAATTGACTTCTAGATTGTTGCCCACACAATGTGGAGTCAAAGTCTTGAGTCAGACAAGCGATCACCTAAGTCACGCTTCAAAGGTAAATTTCTAAAGTTCCGCTTTTAATTAGAAAATTTTTGTTGCGTGGTAAATCGAGCAAGTGCAAACCCAAATCCTATGTGGCAATTCTTTCAATTGGTATCATGCCTGGTTTAGGGGGTTTTGTTACTTGTTCGATTTACTACATGGTTTTATTTGCAGGTGGTTTAGAATCCCGACTATTATGGTTACGTTTGTATGGGTTTTAATTAAACTCCAGGACATGTCAGGATTTAATTTTATTATGAATGTTTATAATAGTATAACCACGTGCTGGAAGCCGTGTAGGATTAGATTAAATCTGTAGTAGGATTTTTTCTATGTAATTTTGATTCTTTAATTTTCCTAGAATGCCTTGTAGTAGGAAAATTATTTTTTGTAATCGAAGGCGTTATGGTGGGTGACTTGAATTCGTGGGTTTTGGGTTATCGTGAATTCGTAGAAAACCCAGAACAAATTGCAAAAAGACCAAATAGCATGGGAAAAAACGAAGGAGGATTTGGCGGCAGGAGGTGACGCCGACAACAACTGCCGGCAGCAGTTGTGCCGGCCAGGGACAGCAGGAGTTGCTGTCGTGCGGCGCAGCAGGGTGCTGCGCCAAGGCACGACAGCAACGTGCAGCAGCAGCGCGCAGCAGCTGCTGCGCTCTGCTAGGCCACGTGCAGGCAGCGCACGGCCCATGCGGGTTGTGCGTGCGCGCACAGGCCGTGCGCAAGGCCCATGCGGGCTGTACGCATGAGCGGCCTGTGAGTGTCGTTCGGGCGGCGTTTTGGCCCATTTTTTCTCCAATTTTCAGTTTTTTAAATTCAAGACTCTCTCCATCGAGTGACGTGACAGGACACGAGATCAAGGCAGAGGATTGAAGCAATTAAAACCATTATAGTCGGAAAATTTATTTTTGTATTTATTTCCCGTATTTATCGTTTTAATTTTTATGTTGTATATTAGATGCATGATTTAAAGCATGACTGGTTTTATGGTTGCACATAACTTAGGTTAGTTAATTGCATGTTAAAACCAGAAAAACCCTAAATTTGGAAATCTAAGTGGGAGCATGTTGGTTTATATCCCCATGGTCACCATTACGGGTTCATATGCGATGTGGGTGGGCATGCGCATTGGCATTAGGGCCTTCCTCCATTCGGATGAGTCCAGCCCCGAGATCGCTAGACTATGAACTTCTGAGTAAGATGACTAGAGTGAGTTTAACTTGGAGAAATGCGACACCCTCTCCATATTAGGCACACTATCCTGAGGTAACAAACTCAGAAGTCACATAATGGCACACACTTAGTGTACGATTTGCAGTATTCCTCCTGTGAGGTTACGCTGCTTACTTGTACAGCTGAAAGCACCAACTATTAGCTACATTGATCAAAAGATCGTTGGTCAGATAGTGTAGTTAATGAACTTAGTTCTTCTCAAACGAATGTTGGTTAGCGTAAACGTCCACACTGCGTGGCTTGCGAGAATCCCGGTGGATGAGATATTGGTGGATTAAGATTATTGTTTTGAGGGAAGTCAATAATTAATTAGAATTTTTCAAAGTTCTAGCATATATAACTGAAACATTGTTTGTTTATTTTCCAGTTTAAATCGATATGACATTCAATCCCTTGGCTGCTATCTTGAAAGACAACAAATTAACTGGAACAAATTATGTCGATTGGAATCAAAATTTGGATATAGTCCTGACGGCTGAGCAGTATGAGTTTGTGCTCATCGAAGCATGTCCAGAAGTGCCTGATGAGAACTCTATCCAAGAGAATAGGGATGCCTATGCCAGGTGGAGGAAAGCGGATGAGATGGCGTGGTGCTACATTTTGGCTTCTGTGTCAAATGTGCTGTAACATTAGCTTCATCCCATGGTCTCTGCCTTCGACATGATGGCACACCTAAGGGAGATGTTTGCGCATCAAGGCAGGACTGCCAGGCAGTCAGCCATGAGGAAGTTAATGAACACCAAAATGGCTGAAGGTGGATCGATGAGAGATCATGTTTTACACATGATAAGCAACATCAATAAAATAGAGGTGTTGGAAGGAGAAATCGACCCAAAAAGTCAATAGATATTATCCTCCAGAGTCTACCATCTTGTTTTGAGCAGTTTCGGGTCAACTACAATATGAACCAAAGGGTTTATACGTTGCCTAGAAGAAGCAAGCTTTGGTCGCAGTAAAGGGTTCAAGTTCTTCTTCTAGGCCGAAAGGCAGAAGAAGAACAAGAAGAAGAAGAACGGTAAGAAACTTGCTGCAAAGCCAGACATCGCGAAGAAAAACAAGCCCAAGGGCAAGTGCTTTAAATGTGGTAAAGCAGGACATTGGAAAGTGGATTGTCCAATGCTCAAAGGTACGATTGCTTTTGTCCTAATTACTGAGACATGTTTAGCGGTGATTCCCACAGATACTTGGTGTGTGGATTCAGACGCCACTGACCATGTTTGTAATTCTTTGCAGGGGTTCCAAGTAACCCGGAAGCTTAGAGAGGGTGACCTAGACATCTACATGGGCGACACTACAAGAGTGTCAGTAGAAGCAGTGGGAGTTGTTAGCTTAATTTTCAAAAATTGTAGTTTTGAATTAGTAAATTGTCTTTATGTACCGAGTTTTAGAAAAAACCTGATTTCAGTTTCTAAACTCATGAAGAACGGTTATAAGTTCATTTTTTTTGATGACTCTGTATTTATTAGAAGAAATGGGAAACTTATTTGTTCTGGTTCATTGGTTGACAATTTATTTGTGGTTAATTCTAATTCCCCTATTGCGCAAAACATAGAAATAGATAGCTCAGTATCTAACATTAATAAAAGGAAGAAACCTTTTGAAATGAATCAAACCTATCTTTGATATCTCAGGCTAGGTCATATAAACCTTAGTAAGATTCAGAGGTTGGTCAATGATGGACCTTTAGGTTCATTAGATATTGACAGTTATGCAACCTGCGAATCTTGCTTGGAAGGTAAGATGACCAAGAGACCTTTTAAGGCAAAAGGTTATAGAGCTAAAGAAGTATTAGAGTTGATTCATTCTGACTTGTCTGGACCTGTGACGGTTTAGGCACGAGGGGGATATGAGTATTTTGTGACGTTCATGGATGACTACTCAAGGTACGGGTACATTTACCTAATGCGCCACAAGTCCGAATGTTTTGGCAAGTTCAAAGAGTTTCGGGCAGATGTGGAGAAACATTATGGTAAGAGTATCAAGACACTGTGTTCAGATCGTGGTGGGGAGTATCTGTCCCATGAATTTCGAGATTACCTCAGTGAGGTAGGAATTCAGTCTCAGTTGTCTGCACCTGGCATGCCACAGCAGAATGGTGTAGCAGAAATGATGAATCAATTTCTTAAGAAATGGTTAGGTCCATGATGAGCTATAGTGATCTGCCAAGTTCGTTTTGGGGATATGCCTTAGAAATGGCAATGTATATTCTTAATCCTGTTTCATATAAAACCGTGCCTTCAACCCCAGTAGAGTTGTGGAAATGGCGCAAGCCCAGTCTAAGACATCTCAGAATATGGGGCTGCCCAGCACAAGTGCTTAAGGCAGATACGGCTAAGTTAGATGCAAGAACAGAATTAATGCTGTTTGTAGGATATCCTAGGGGAACGAAAGGTGGTCTATTCTATAGTTCTAAAGATCAGAAGGTGGTGGTAAGTACCAACGATAGATTTTTAGAAGAGGACTATGTCTTAGACCACAAGCCCAAAAGTAAGATAGTACTAGAAGAGCTTATATGACAAACTACTAATCCTGATGCACCAGCACAAGTAGATACACCACATACTGCACATGAGATCACAGATGATGCGCCTACACAGGTGGTGCCTCGTCATAGTGGGAGGGTTGTGAGACAGCTGACAGATTCGTTGGCATAAGAGAGGCCTCAGACCTAGTCCCAGGTGTGACTGAACCTGACCTGGTTATCTATAATGAGGCACTTTGAGATAAAGATGCAGAATCTTGGCATAAGGCAATGATATCCAAGATGGGGTTAATGGACCACAATTAAGTCTGGGAGCTTGTGGACCTGCCTGATGGGTTTAAGCCCATTGGATGCAAGTGGGTCTACAAACGTAAGAGAGGACCTGACGGGAAGGTGGAAACCTTTAAAGCTAGGCTGGTGGCGAAGGGGTATACTCAGAAAGAGGGAATTGATTATGAGGAAACCTTATCCCCGATAACTATGCTTAAGTTAATCAGGATTCTCTTGGCCATAGCTACTCATATGTATTATGAGATTTGGCAGATGGATGTCAAGACAGCTTTTCTAAACGGAAGTCTCGAGGAAACCATATTTATGCAGCAACCAGAGGGATTCATTAAAAAAGGCCAAGTGCATAAGGATTCATTAAGAGGTCTATTTATGGACTTAAGCAGGCATCTAGATCTTGGAACATCCAATTTGATGAGGTAATCCAGTCAATCGGATTTACTCAGTGTCCGGATGAGCATTGTGTATATCGCAGACGTGATGGAAACTCAGTGGTGTTTCTTGTGCTTTACGTAAATGACATTTTATTGATTGGCAACAACAATAAAGTGTTATCGGACGTAAATGTATGGCTGTCCAAGCAATTTGATATGAAGGACTTTGGGGAAGCGGGACATATCCTTGGGATCAAGATTATTCGAGATCGTAGGAAATGTTCGTTAACGCTCTCCCAAGCTTCGTATATAGACACGATTCTAGCCCGTTTTAACATGCAGAACTCCAAGAAAGGTTTTCTACCTTTCAGGCATGGAGTGTTTCTATCTAAGGAACAGTCTCCTAAGACTGTTGAGGAAATAGAGACCATGAAGACAGTTCCGTATGCTTCGGCAGTAGGAAGTCTCATGTATGCCATGTTGTGTACAAGGCCTGATATCTGTTATGCCGTTTGCATGGTGAGCAGATATCAGAGTAACCTCGGGAAAGCTCATTGGGAGGCAGTAAAATACATTCTCAAGTATTTGCGCAGAACGAGGGACCAAGTTCTGGTTTATCAAGCGCCTGAGCTGGTACCCTGAGGTTACACAGATTCAGATTTCCAAGGCGACAGGGATAAGAGCAAGTCTACCTCAGGGTATGTGTTTACTCAATGAGGTGTACCCATAGATTGGTGAAGTGTCAAGAAAAAATGCGTGGCGGACTCTACCATAGAGGCTAAGTACGTTGCCGCATCAAAGGCAGCGAAAGAAGCAGTATGGCTCAAGAAATTCCTAGTGGACTTAGATGTGATTCCTGGTTTGCAGAAGTCTATCACGATATATAGTGATAATAACGGTGCAGTAGCAAACTCGAAGGAACCACGAGCCCACAAGGCGAGTAAACATATACAACGCAAGTACCACCTGATACGAGACATCGTGAAGAGGGAAGACGTGGTCGTGGCTAAGATAGCATCAGATGATAACCTTGTAGATCCATTCACAAAAACATTGACTTCAAAAGTCTTTGAGGCTCACGTGGAGGGCATGGGGATTAGATACTTAGCAGAGCCATGACAGTTTTTCCAGATAGATAGCGGCAGATTGTATAGGGATTGTATGTAGTTGTATACTTAAAGCACAACTTAAGTATTAGTGGGAGATTGTTGGAGTAGAATACATAAGCTATGCTTGTATTGTACAGTTTCCCAGATTAATATATCGATTCGTGTTTCAGTCATATCTTGTTGTGTATTAATTGTCCATTTATATTATGTAAGTAGATGATGAGGTGTCTGGTGTGACACAGTAGATCTCATCATTGGTTGAAAGACATAATATATAAATAAGGTTCATAATCGAGACAGTTTTGGACAAACTGTCGATTTAGGTTATTATGTGATTCGGATAATTGGTTTGTCTAAACTAATTGAATCATATAGATATGCCCAGGCATATTGAACTTGACCTTTAGGAATGATTTGTCTTGTTCTGATTTACTAGACAAATCAATCCTTGTATTCTATCTCTAAATCCCTAGACTCGAGCGGGTACGAGGATTAGACATAGTGTACTTTGATCTGCCAATGGGTGAGGTCAAATGTGGCCAATAGTCTCGGTGGGTTGGGTACATGTGTTTAATTACTTGGTGTGCTGCTGCTTGTCGAAAGAAAACCATGTACCGGTGAATTCGGGGTGATGGTGCTCCCGAGATGAGCTTGAAATGTTTATTATACTAAACCCGGCCGGTGGACTTATGTCCGGTATAGTAAAAAGGTCGAGTGGTACTAGTCTCAGAATTGAAGAAGTTAATTAATTAATTTATAATTAACGAGCATTATATCTTTGATGTGGGGAGATTAATGAATATAATTTAATTAAGTTGTTCCGGAAGCAATTCTGGTGTAGGATGGTAGTGCCAAAATTAATCCATTAGTGGTACGATTAATTTTGTAATGGGTTAATTGAATAGGTAGATTTAATTAATTAATTGGTTAATTATTCCTAAGGGTTAATTCAGTAATTAACAAAGTGAATTATTTAATTAATTCCTAAGGGTTAATTAAGTAATTAACAAAGTGAAATTATTTAATTACTTAATTAAGTCTTAAGTTTCAATTGGAATTAGGAAATCCTAGAGATTAGGAATCTAGTAGGATTTGGTTTATCCTATCAGATTGGTTACCTAATTGGATTTGGAAACTAATTCATTACCTAAACCCATTAGGAAGACCAATCCTAAACCAACTTGGGGTCTCTCTTGTAACTCTATAAATAGATAAGGGATTAGCTATTCAAGATACACAATTCAATAGATTCATAATTCAAGAATCTAGAGAGATAAAATCCTAGAGAGATAAACTCTCAAAGTCGGATTTTAACACCAAATTGCGGCTGCCCACAATCAAGCTTGGCTGCTCGGATTTATCTTGTTTGACCGGCGATTGATCTACTAGCTTAGGGCAGTGGCGCGTGTGGTTAATCTCGGTGCCAGGCGGCGCGTGTAGCTCACGCGCTAGGTGGTGGAGTTTGCTAATTTTTTCGGGAACCCAGTTGTGTTGATTGTCTGATCAGTTGACTTCTAGATCGTTGCCCACACAACGTGGAGTCAAAGTCTTGAGTCATACAAGGGATCACCCAAGTCACGCTTCAAAGGTAACTTTCTAAAGTTTCGCTTTTAATTAGAAAATTTTTGTTTAGTGGTAAATCGAGCAAATGCAAACCCAGATCCTATTTGGCAATTCTTTCACCTACAACCCAGGGTGGAGGAATCATCCAAACTTCAGCTACAAGCAGCCTGGATTTCAACCTCAACCTCAACAATCCGGTTTCCAACCCCCAGTGAGAAACCCAATACCTCCACCAGCAGAGGCTTCAGGTTCGTCAGTCGAATTAATGATTAAAGGATTGACAGCTGTGGTGCAGGGTCTTGTTGAGAGGGATCTAGCAAGAGAACAACAACAACAGGCTAGAGAGTAGCAGTCACAGGCTGCAATTAAAAACTTGGAGAAACAAATCTCTCAGCTAGCCACTCAAGTTGATCAGAGAGACCGAGCCCAAGGGAAGCTTCCGTCTCAGCCAAGTAGTTCCACTGAAAATGTGAATGCCATTACTTTGAGGAGTGGAATAGAATTGCCAGAACCTAAAGTTCCGACCGTCGAGGTTCAAGAGCCTTCTCAGAAGTTAGGAAAGGAAGAGGCAGTGGAAGAGTTGCCAGAGAAAGAGGTAACTCCTAAATTCATTGTAAAAAAAACTGAGAGTATGATTCCACCCCTTTTTCCTGGCAGGTTAGTCTAAGTGCGAAAGGATTACAGTGACAATGAGGTGCTTGAAGTATTTTGCAAAGTGGCAATCAACATACCATTGATGGAGGCCATTGCACAGATTCCAAGGTATGCGAAATTTTTAAAGTCATTGCTGACCACGAAGAGAATGCCTGAATGTAAGGTCTATGTGAACGAGAATGTGTCCTCGATTCTTCAGCGTAAGTTGCCTCAGAAGTGCAATGATCCAGGTATTTTTGCCATATCCTGTGTTATTGGGTCACGTGTTATAAAAGCAGCTATGCTAGATTTAGGAGCTTCAATTAATGTGATGTCTTTGTCTTTGTTTAACAAGTTAAAAATTGGGGCTCTTAAAAATACAAATGTGATTGTCAAGTTAGCCAATAGGTCAATGATTTATCCAGAGGGGGTAGTCGAAGATGTACTAGTTAAATGTGATAAGTTGATCTTTCTTGCTGATTTTTACATTCTTGACATGAATGATGAACATGTGACAAATTCTAATATTCTTTTACTGGGTAGGTCATTTATGAAAATGGCTAAGACAAAGATAGATGTAGATGCTTGTGTGTTTACTTTTGAATTCGATGGTGAAAAAGTGCAGTTTAATATGTATGAAGCTATGAAGTACCCACCAGACTCTGAATATTTTGTAAATGTTAGCCTAGTAGACTCTATTGTGCAGGAAGAGATTGAATTTAATCTAATGCTGGATGAGCTGAATTTTGTTTTACAGAATAGTGTGCAGGAAATTGATGCTCACAGCAATGTGAGTGAAGCAGTCATTGAGGCAGTCTTGGCATTCCATGCTAGTCCGGAATTGCCACCAAGGTTGGCTAACCAATTTTTAGGATTACCTGTTAGTGCTGACAAAAATCTGCCTTCTGTGGTGCAGGCACCTAAACTTGAATTGAAGACATTGCTGAATCACCTCAAGTATGTCTACTTGGGAGAGTTGGAGACTTTGCCTGTGATCATCTCCAAAGAGTTGACGGACTTGCAAGAGGATAAGCTACTAAGAGTGTTGAGGGAATATAGAACCGCAATTGGATGGATACTGGCTGACATCAAAAGGATCAGTCCTTCTATCTGCATGCACAGGATTTTGTTGGAGGCAGATTCCAAGCCAGTTGGAGGAGCCCAGAAGAAGCTGAATCCTGCCATGAAAGAGGTAGTAATGAAAGAGATTATTAAGCTCCTCGATATAGGTATAATTTATGCAGTTCCGGATAGTAAGTGGGTTAGCCCGGTACATATAGTGCCTAAGAAATCCGGGTTTCAGTTAGTTAAAAATGAAGCCAACGAGTTGGTTCCCATGAGATTGCAGACAAGTTGGCGTATGTGCATTGATTTCCGAAAGCTAAATGCAGCCACGAGGAAGGACCCTTTCCCGCTCCCTTTCATTGATCAGATGTTGGAGTGTTTGGCAGGTAAAGATTTTTTCTGCTTTCTAGATGGGTACTCTGGTTACTACCAAATAGCGGTAGCTCTAGAGGACCAAGATAAGACAACGTTTACTTGCCCTTATGGTACTTTCGCTTATCGCCGTATGCCTTTTGGTCTGTGTAATGCACCTGGGACTTTTCAGAGATGCATGATGAGCATATTTTCTGATTTTCTTGAAAAATACATTGAGATATTTATGGATGATTTTACTGTTTACGGTGAGTCCTTTGATCATTGTCTTGACAGTTTAGCCATGGTACTGCAGAGATGCATTGAGAAAGATTTAGTGTTGAACTATGAGAAATGCCACTTTATGGTAAGAGAGGGCATTGTATTAGGTCATGTCGTGTCTTCTAGGGGAATTGAGGTGGATAAGGCGAAGGTCGATTTAATTGCTAACTTACCTTATCCTACTAATGTTCGAGAAATTCAGAGTTTCCTTGGTCATGCAGGTTTTTACCGACGATTTATCAAGGAATTCTCCAAGATCACTCAACCCCTATCGAGGCTCTTACAACATGACGTGCCATTTGAGTTTGGTGAGGAGTGCAGAAGTGCATTTAAGAGGTTGAAGGAGTTACTCACATCTACTCCTATCATCTAGCCCCCAAATTGGGAATTACCATTCGAGCTCATGTGTGACGCGAGTCAATATGCTGTGGGAGCAATGCTTGGACAGAGGAATGGAAGACAGAGCCATGTCATTTACTATGCGTCCAAGACACTTGACGCGGTGCAATGCAACTACACAACAACAGAAAAAGAAATTTTAACAATAGTGTTTGCCTTTGAAAAGTTTCGTTCTTATTTGTTAGGTTCTAAGGTTGTTGTTTATTCTGATCATTCAGCTCTGAAGTTCCTGTTGGCAAAGAAGGAGTCAAATCCACGACTCATAAGATGGATTCTCCTGCTGCAAGAATTTGATTGGGAGATCAAGGATAGGAAAGGTGCGGATAATTCGGTTGCTGATCATCTTAGTAGGCTGGTTCGTGAAGAGGATTCTAGGCCTATCTTAAAGGTGGTTCCAGAAGAGAAGTTGTGGGCAGTTCAAGGTCACGAGCCATGGTATACAGACATAGTTAACTATTTGACAAGTGGTAAGTTTTCTCCCAGCATGAATATTTATTAGCAAAATAAATTGAAGTCTCACTTTAGACACTATGTTTGGGATGAACCTTATCTGTGGAAAATATGTTCTGATCAAGTAATTAGGAGATGTGTTGCTAATCATGAAATTCAGTCCATACTTGAATTCTGTCATTCTCATGCTTATGGTGGTCACTTTGGTCCAAAGCATACTGCTAGGAAAGTTCTAGACTGTGGTTTTTATTGGAATTCTTTATTTAAGGATGCATATGATTACTGCAAGAAATGTGATATGTGTCAGAGGTAGGCAATTTATCTTCTAGGAATGAGATTTCTCAAGTACCTATCTTGTTTTGTGAGATTTATGATGTATGGGGAATGGATTTTATGGGTCCATTCCCAAGTTCTTGTGGGAAATTGTACATTTTGCTTGCTGTTGATTATGTCTCGAAATGGGTAGAAGCAAAGGCTACCCAAACTAATGAAGCTAAAGTTGTTGCAGGGTTTCTTAAATCTAACATCTTTAGTAGGTTTGGCTTGCCCAAGGCTATAATAAGTGACCAAGGAACGCATTTCTGCAATCACCAAGTTGAGGCATTAATGAAGCGTTACGGATTTCGTCATCGAATTTCCACTGCGTATCACCCTCAGACCAATGGCCAAGCCGAGATTGCAAATAGAGAGATTAAAAGCATCTTGGAGAAGACAGTGAATCCAGGCCATAAGGATTGGAGCCTAAGGTTAGAGGATGCATTATGGTCTTACCGCACGGCATACAAGACTCCCATTGGCATGTCGCCTTACAGGTTAGTTTTTGGGAAATTGTGTCATTTACCTGTTGAGTTAGAGCATCGTGCTTTTTTGGCAGTGAAGCAATTCAATATGGATGCTCAAAAAGTGGGACTAGAGAGGAAATTGCAGTTGCAAGAATTAGAGGAGATTTGCTTAGAGGCGTATGATAATTCCCAACTCTACAAGGAAAGGACCAAGCTCGCTCATGACAAGCTTTTGAGGAGGAAGGAATTTGTGGTAGGGCAAAAGGTACTTTTGTTAGACTCCAAGCTAAAGTTTATGACTGGTAAGCTTAATGTGGTACGTATTTCTCTATATGGGATGATTAGGATTCAATGCTTAAAATCTGGAAAAGTGTTGCATGCTAATGGGCATAGGCTTAAGCCGTTTCTTGAATATAGAACCAATGAGGCCGTAAAGATGATCATGTTAGTTCACCCAATTTATGCAGATTAATTGAGGGAAAGTGAGTATAGCCAAAGACGTTAAAGAAAGGTGCTTATGAGAGGCAACCCAAATTTTTCTAAGTTTTTTTTTAAGTAGGTTTAGTATTTTAATTGTATTTTGAAGTGATTTTTAGCTGAGAATTTCGAGGGGAATTAAAGGTTTGGGCAGGATAGAATTTTTCCTCCGACATGCCCAGGTGCGTTTTTCTTGACTTTTAAGGCAGCTGGGCAGAATACAATTTTTCCTCTGACGTGTCCAGGTCAAGTTTAGCATTTTTTTTGGATTTTCTGAAGGTCTGGACAGAATAAAATGTTTCCTCTGACATGCCCTGGTCAAGTTTAGCATGTTTTTTTTTTGGATTTTCTGAAGATCTGGACAGAATAGAATTCTTCCTTTGACATGCCCAGATGAGTTTTTCTTTGATTGTTAAAGGATGGGGGCAAAATACAATTTTTCCTCTGACATACCCAGTTCAGTGCCTTTGATTTTTTCACGGTTTTCTTTGCTTATATTTGGAAATTTTAAGCTGTTAGGCAGATTACAATCTTTCCTATGACATGCCCATATCATTTACACCTAAAAAAATTTTTTAAAAAAAAAAGAAAATTTCCTTTTCAATTTTAATTAGGGTTCCACTTTGACTTTTCTTTTCCTTTGTTTCACTCTAACGACGAACAAAGTTCTTCCCCAGTAAATTCGGCCAACACAAAGCGGCGCTGTCTCCCTTCTTCCAACTAAATTCCACCACCGCCCTCCATCCAACTCCTTGTCTCACATGTTTTGAAGTATCCTAACCGGCTGCGTCATTTTTTTTCTTTCTATCGTGCAACCGACTCAGTTCAGCCACCAGAGTTCTGGTCTCTTCCCCGTCCTAAGCAGTTTCAGACGGGTCTACAGTCGTACCAGTGCTCCAATATTTCCAGCTAAGGTCGTTCGAACGGTCGAGTGCAGCCGCACCCAAAATCCGCTGTAAAGGTCATAATTTTCAGTGGGTTAATCATCAGGGGTGGGCGCATTCACCTTCCAATACTTTTCGCCTCAAATCCTCCAGTTCGCAGACTACTTCGTTTCCTCTTTCGGTCGTTCATCGCCGAATCCACTGGCCCAATGCGTCCCTTGATTTTCTTGGCGGGGTTCGCTGTCGCGCCGAAGTTTCGCGTTCTTCTGCCGCTCCGTGAATCACTAATTTGGGTGGGCGGCCATTTTTGTTTGGCTTTTGGTGCTGCATTTTCTTCCGCTGCTCCGTGCGTTTTGCCCTGCTCCTCCGCCTCATCCACCAGTTCTTTCACCTAAGCTGTGCACATTTTCAACCAGCACATCAACGGTACTCTGTACCGGCGGTTTCTACAAGTCGCCCAGTGTTTCGGTACAACAGTAAAAGAAATCGGTATCTTCCCCACTTCGCCGTTGCCATCTGCCGCGGTTCCGTTCTGCTTCAGTTTTCGCTATGTTTTCGGGAGTCGCCGCACTCAGTTCATCTATTCCAGTTAGTACCGGCACGCCAGCCGCTGTTCCCAGTTGATTGCAAATATGGTGGGCAAGAAGGCTCCAACAACAGTTGTATTGCCTGATGAATCCGGTTTCTCAGAAGAAGAGGCCCCTTCTTCCCCACTGTCTGTGGTTCGACAACCTTCCAAGAGGCAAAAGACCCAACCGGAATCCAGCGAAGCAGCAACAGTCATCACACGCCTTTCGCACACATGTGGGCTTGAAACCACAATTCCTCCACCATAGAGAAGCTTTTCTTCCCCTTACTAACTTTTGTTTGTTTTAGTTATTTATTTATTTATTTTTATTCTGTCTTGGTGGTGTTTGTTTTTGCGATCCTGTTTATGCCTATTTTTTTTCTACATTGGGGACAATGTAGAGTTTTAGGTGTGGGGGGATTGTTTTGTATGATTATTATTTTGGGGATGGTTTGTGTTTCATTGTGTTTAGAGTCTAGGTGTAGGGGAGATGTAAATGTTACGTGTTTTGTGTTAGAAAATTGATATGCAATGTGTGATTTGGTGAGGTAAGGATGAAATGTAGGGAATATTAGTAGTATTGTGTGTTGGATGGCTATAACTGTTCCTTATGATAATTCAAATGATGATAATTGTGTGAGTGACACCCAAAAAGCTAGAAACAGTGAGATTTTGGGCCTTAATGGGCAACAATTCTTTCTTATGCTCAATTGTTTTTTTTTTTAGAGTGTTTCACACATAGTTTGCATATTCTAGTACTTGTTTGGTTATGCATGTTACCGTTGCTTGTGAATTTGAAGTACAAAATGGATAAAGGCAATAGGATAACCAAATTTGGCTTGCTAAAAAATCCAACCTTCAATGCTTACCCGTAGTTAACCTTTTTGAAGCTTGGACTTGATTCTTTGATTTTAAAGGATACGATCCTACTCGTATCATACTATTTTTAATAGTCTCTAAAGTAAGTTTATTTTTGATTGGTCTGACAACCCATCAATATTCATGGTTCTTGTGAAGTGATTGATGCATTATTTTCTGGTTTAAACATGTAGCACACACCATTTTTTTCATGAGTGAGCAAAGAACTTAATATCTAGCACATTAATTTACCCTTGTTTTTTATAATCTCACCCTATGATTAATCTCCATATGCTCTCCCTTTTACTTGCTGAACACATTTTTTAGCCTTCCTATTCTGTTATTCCTTCCATCCTTATGATGAGTATAGAAGTCTTTTTTAACAACAAATTTTTGAATGTTTCTTTCTTAGGCAATGTTGCATAAGTTTACTAAAAAATCAATGTTATTCAATCATTTTTTGTAGACAATATCCAAAATTAAATGTGTATAATTATTTGCTTTTCATCTGTATCTTTATTTGCTTATATGGTTTCTTTTATTTTACCTTATTTGTTGCTTTCTCAAATATGTCCTATTTTAACTCTCAAAACATGTTCACAACGTGCAAAATACTCCATTTACCTATAGGACTATCTTATATGTTCATATATCTCATCAATGTAAATAATGTTTTTTTTTTAATATGTTAAAGAATTACATAAGGTTCTCCTAAGTGTAAATCTGTATAATCTACAAACTATTTAAATTATGTTGACACCATACTTCAATATTTTTATGTTATTCCATTAATTTGTATGTTCTTTTAAAATTTTGTTTTATTTGTTACATGAATATTTGAAATCAATTATTAAATGATATATATTATACAATTCTCAATTGGAAAATGTCACAAATTCACTTGGTAAATTCCAATGGTTTCCAAAATTCATACCAAACCTCCATATATTCATTGTGATTACGGACAAAGAGTACAAATATATCGCAATTTAAATTTTACGTTATTATTAACAAACAAACATGATATATATAAAATTTCTAATATATCGCAATTACATATAATTTATATTATATATATGTTGAGCCATTGGAGCCGTAGCAGCACATTGTGATAAGTTGCGCAAGGATTACAGGACGTTGCGCAAGGATACAGGAAGTTGCGCAAGGATTGCAGGACGTTGCGCAAGGACACGGGACGTTGCGCAGGAATTGCAGGACGTTGCGCAAGGACACGGGACGTTGCGCAGGAATTGCAGGACGTTGCGCAAAAATACGGGACGTTGCGCATGGTGCAAAATTGGAGCTGAATCAGTAAGGATGTCATAAGCTGCTACAATGAAGCTTTCTTAGCCTTTATTAAAGTCCAATGTTTTGTTGTAATTGTTGCAACCACATTGTGACAAATCTGTGAATTACTAAGGCAATAATGGACTGAGTTCATGAGGTTTGAAAGCATTTTATCTGGACAAAATCTCAGCAAGAAGCCGATGAATAAACTGAAGTGCTAAAATAAGAAGGAAGTGTACTGAAGGAGTTCTGAGATCATCTTTGAGCAAAGGTGTTGAATTAGAAGGAGAGAAGATCTGTACATCACCTGGAGGGACTCAATATATGCATGTACAGTGGAAGGAAACAAATTGGAGCAAAGAGGAACTTTGAATCAGCAGAAGAGAACAACTGAAGGCTGGAGAGCTAGAGCAGACACCTAAGAAGCTGAAGTCAAGGACGGCTGGTGAATCACACCTCAAACGCGCGACTCTAAAAGTCTCTCAAAGATTCAGAAGACGCAGGAGCATCATGTTGAAGTATCTAGCAATCCTGTGAGCGAGCAGAAATACAAAAGAATCAAGCAGTGCCCGATCAGAAGAACTGAAGAACTGCAGGAGCTACATGGATGGTTCTGAGTTGCTGGACAGAACGTTGTGACATGCTTAGCTAAACGTTGTGGCATGAGTGGATGAACGTTGTGACATGTTTGGCCGAACGTTGTGACATGCCTAGCTGAACGTTGCGGCATGCTTAGCTGGACGTTGTGACATGCGGAGCTGGACGTAAGTATCCTTGGTCAAGCTACTCGAGAAGTATGAAGGAGTACAGTCAACAATATGACATGGGCACAGTTTTTCTTCTGGGAAAAAGAAGATAGAGTGCGGAAGATAATAAAAAAAAAAAAAAAAAAAAAAGGAAACGAGCAGATGAGTAGGTGTGGTAGGTACAACAACTGCAGAACGGAGGATAAACCAAGTAGGGGGCAAAAACAATTCAATAGGTAGGCACGAGAAGAAAAACAGAGAGAGAAATGAGCAACAGCCAAGATGTGTGCCGAACCGAACGAAACCGAAAAAAGGGAGAAGTAAAAGAGTGAGAGCTGCAAAAAGATGATATGAGAAATACAAGAGAGAAAGAAACAGTCAGCTGCATAAGGAGAAGCTGAAGCTTTGGAGAAGCAGAAGTCAAGGAGAAGAAGAAGCTGAGGAGGAGCAGAAAAAGGGAAGACTGAAACTAAGATCAAAGATGATGCAGAATCGGGAGAACTGACCCTGAGGTTGCAGCTTCAGGTGGTAAGCCTAGAACACTATCAAACGTCTTTCATTAAGTGATTTTGAAAGATATTTGTGTAGAAAATGCAGTACAATAGAGATTTATATGTTGTTGTTTTAGTTGATGAACTTGTAGAGGTAGTGAACCTCAATGTGTTGAGCAGTGAGCTCTTGTTTATGTTGCTTACGGTCAGTGAGGCCAGAGCTGAATGATTCCGTGATAGTGAAGATTGACAGGAGTGAATCTGTCCGTGGATGTAGATCATTTGATCGAACCACGTAAAAATTCCCCGTGCACATTTACTGCTTTGAGTGTGTCTTGACTGGTGTGGTGTTCTCAAACTATAAGCTTGAACAGGAGTGTCGTGGTTGTGTAAGTGAACCCTCCTTGAGTGAGTCCATCTAAGCCAAGAACGTGAGTTCAACAATAAGCTCTAACTGAGCTAACATTTGAGAGGGAATCCTTTAGTTGAAAGAAAAATTGATAAAGTGTTGATTCACCCCCCCCTCTCAACACTTGACACGATCCAACAATTGGTATCAGAGCGAGGTTCGCTTTTGTCAAGTGATTGTTGAAACTTAGAACCAGCAGTAGAAATGGAGAATCAAGCAACGACTGTTAAGGGAGTTCCTTATTTCGGTGGCCAAAATTTCCAGTTATGGAAAAAGAGAATGAGTGCTTATCTCTTAGCACAAGGCCTACAAGTACAAAGAGTAGTCTTGCATGGATTTACACCAACCGTAGATGAGGAGAATCCTACAGCTGCAGAAACTAAAAACTTAGAAGCTGATGGAAAGGCAAGGAATGCTCTATATGCAGCTCTGTCGGAAAAAGAGAACTTTAAAGTTATAGACTGTGTTACTGCTCATGAAATATGGATTAAACTGATTAATATTCATGAGGGAGACATCAAGGTTAAGGAGGCAAAATTGCAGGTTCTTAGAAGTAAGTTTGAAGGTCTTAAGATGGGAGAAGGTGAAAACATTGAGGACTTTCTAAACAGAGTTGTTGAATTAGTTAGCTCAATGAGGGGTCTGGGTGAGAGTGTTGGAGATTCCAATATAGCTAAAAAGGTTCTTAGATCCCTACCAGCAAGATATGATTCTAAGGTCTCTGCTATAGAGGAGAGGGACCTAGATAAAGTGACATTAGATGAGCTACAAAGCACCTTTGTAGCATATGAAATGAGGATTTCAAATTCAAAGGAGGAGACGTCAAAGGCAGTCAAGGAGATAGCATTTAAAACAAAACACTCAAGGAAGCTAAAGGAGGAAAGCAGTGAAGATGAAGCAGCAGACAGTGATCTTGAAAGAATGATGGTGCTGATTTCAAGGAGTTTCAGAGGCCAGACTGGAAAGTACAAGGGAAAGTTGCCCTTAAAATGCTTCAATTGTGGCAAAATAGGCCACTTTGCAAGCAAGTGCTTCATGAAGAACAAGAGAACAGAAGATGAGGAAGCTGACAAGCCATCAGACAGGTGGCCTGAGCAGAAAGGAAAGAAGAAGATGAGCTTCAAATCAAGAAAAGGGAAAGCTTACAGAAAACGGAGCTACCTGAGCAAGAAGAAAAATGATAGCTCTGAGGAGGATGAAGAGACTGATGTCTCAGACAGTGAAGATGAGTCTGAAGCTGAAGAGGAGACTCTCATGGTGATGAAATCTTCAACTGTTTCATTAAAGGAGGATGCTGAACTAGAGAACCAATCAGCTGATGCTGAAGAAGTGGATCTAGAGGAAGAACTGGAGTTTGCATACAACAAGATAGAGGAGCAGAAGAGATTGCACAAGAAGACAATGAAGACAATGAAGGAGATGGAAAAGGTCATCTTGAGCAGTCAAGAAGAAAACTCAATACTGGAGAATAGAGTAACTGAATTGGAGCAGGAACTGATTCTCATGCAAAATGAAGCTGAGGTTCACAAAAATTGTACAAGAGAAAAGATGGAACTTCAAAAGACATGTGAAACCTTGGTAGAAAAGCTAGATGCCACCACTGCCGAACTAGAGGATGCAACAAGAAAGACAGAAGATCTGCTGTCTCAACAAACTGTGATCAAAGCTGAAGAAATGACTGATGGAACTACTGTAGAATCAAAATTGAAAGGAAAGCTGGAGCTTCAGTCAAGCAAAACTGAGCCTGGTGAATTCTCAAGGAGCAAAGAAGTGGCTGCAAAAACTGAAGAAGCCACAAGGAAGTTAGATGAGTGCCTCAGCAAGCAGAGATCTCATTCAGAAGGGAAGAAAGGTCTTGGTTATGAAGGAGATCAAAAATCAGAAGGACAACCAGCTGCAACAACCAAGAAGACTGTTACCTTTGTCAAAGAAGGTTCAATTTGTGTTGCTGGTGTAAAGGCAGGAACTAGTTTTGTTGATGCTAAGAAGATGGAAATTTCTAATGGATCAAGAAAGTCTAATGAGCAAAATGAAAGACTGCACGAGCTGAGGGGGAGGCAATCTATGTATCAAAGAAGCCTGCTCAAAAGTAGAAGGCTGATTGCTGGAGTATGTTTCACCTGTGGAGAATCAGGTCACTATGCAGCAAATTGCTGGAGGAAGGCATTCTGGAGATTTGGAGGAAGAACAATGCAGTCAAGAGGATGGAATAGAAAAGAGTATTATCATCAAAGAAGCCTAAGTACTTCAAGAAGGATCCCTGAAGCTGAAATCAGAAAAGGCCATATCATACAACCTGGAGAAGTGTATCAGAAATTGAATGTCTGGTGCAGATGCAGATTGCCAAATAAGAGAAGCAAGTGGTCTGAAGGAGTGAATAGCAGGAGAGCCCAGCCACTGCAACAAGCTACAAATAGAAGAAACTTTGCAGCAGGAACAAGAAGAAACCAAGTAGATTACGCAAGAAGAAATCAGTCTCTAATGCAGCCACTTAATCTGAGAAACAGATTTCAAATTTTTGAAGGGTTAGAAGAGAATGATCACTGGAGCTGCAGCAGGAGCAATCAGAGATTGAATGAACAGCAAGGCATACCAGCAGCAAGAAAAATTTGGAGGAAGAAACACAGATTTGAAGAAGCTTGCATTGCTGAAGTTGCACTGAAAACAAAAGCTAAGGAAGCCCAATGGATCATTGACAGTGGGTGCACAAGCCATATGACTGGAGACAAAACTCTACTGAGAAACACAAAAGAAGTTGAAAGAGGGTTTGTCAAGTTTGCAGATAAGAGTGGGTTAAAGATCAAGGCTGTTGGAGAAGCCACCATTGGATCAGAAAAGTTCAAATCTAAGGAGGTGCTGTTTGTAGAAGGGCTGAAGTACAACTTGCTGAGTGTAAGACAACTGTGTGACAATGGTTTCAAAGTAGACTTCTCAAAAAATGGCTGTTTCATCAAAGACTGCAAGACTGGAGAAATCATGGCCAAAGGAATAAGAGACAACAAGGATTTATACCTCATAGATGTGAAGGAAAAGTTGTGCATGCTAAGCAAAATGGATGAAAATACGCTTTGGCATTGCAGGCTTGGACATTTAAATCAAAAGAGCATGAGAAGCCTGGTGAAGTGCAATGCAGTGTTAAACCTCCCTGTACTAAAGAGGGACAACAGCACTTGTGACTCATGCCAAAAAGGGAAATTTGCAAAGCTTTCTCACAAGTCCAAGGAGCATAGAACCTCTAAGCCATTGGAGCTAGTTCACACTGATGTATGTGGACCAATGAAAAGAAAAGGTACAGGTAAAGAGAT
The DNA here is from genome assembly GCA_030378225.1 of Knoxia roxburghii. Lineage (NCBI taxonomy): Eukaryota > Viridiplantae > Streptophyta > Magnoliopsida > Gentianales > Rubiaceae > Knoxia > Knoxia roxburghii. Next base: position 35,323,639 of record CM059416.1, on the reverse strand, counting down.
GTATTTCATTCTTTTTGTGGATGACTTCACTAGGATGATGTGCATCATGCACATGAAGCAAAAGAGTGAAGCCTTCAGCTGTTTCAAAAGATTTCAAAAACTGGCAGAAAACCAGCATGGAAGGAAGATCAAAGTTTTGAGATCAGATAATGGAGGAGAGTTTACCTCGCAGGAATTTGAAGAATACTTGGAGGAAATGGGAATCAAACATCAAGTCTCAAGTCCTCACACTCCCCAGCAAAATGGAGTTGTAGAGAGGAAAAATAGAAGTGTGATTGAGATGACAAGAACCATGCTGTTGGAGCACAATACTCCAAAGCACTTCTGGAAGGAAGCCACAATGGCAGCTGTGCATGTACAAAATAGAACCATGTTGAGGCCAAACACTGAAAAGACACCATATGAACTTTGGTATGGTCACAAGCCAAATGTGAAGTACTTTAGAGTTTTTGGCAGCAAATGCTTCATCAAGAACAAGGAGCAAAGCCTTGGAAAATTTGAAGAGAGGGCTGATGAGGGCATTTTCCTTGGTTACTCAAATAAGAGCAAGGCTTACAAGGTTTATAACAAGAGGCTGGATAAGATTATGGAAAGCTATGATGTGAAAGTGGTTGAGGAAGTCAAGATGAAAGCCACTGATCCTGAAAATTTTCTGGATCACTTAGATGACTTAGAGAGCCAAGATGAGGCAGACCTGGAGCTGAAATCAGCTACTGAGGAGACTGATGCAGAAGGATCAGAGACAGAAGTTACAGAAGGCCTGGAAATAGCAAAAAGAAAGTACAACAAGAGAATTGACAAGATGCCTATCATTGGAGACCCCAAAGCTCCAGTAAGAACAAGAAGGCAACTGAAAAGTATGGTTGCAACTGCCCTACTGTCTCAAGTTGAGCCAAGGTCAATAGAGGAAGCCCTGGAGGACCAGTCACGGCTGCAAGCCATGAATGAAGAGCTGGACCAAATTGAGAAAAACCAAACTTGGGAGCTCGTGGATAGGCCAGCAAACAAAAATGTGATAGGCACAAAATGGGTGTTCAGGAACAAGTTGAATGAGGAAGGAAAGGTTGTAAAGAATAAGGCAAGGCTTGTGTGCAAAGGATACTCTCAAATTGAAGGAGTAGATGTGGATGAAACCTTTGCCCCAGTAGCAAGGCTTGAAGCCATAAGAATGTTTTTGGCAGTGGCTTCAGCAAGGAGTTACAAGGTCTTCCAAATGGATGTTAAATCTGCCTTCTTGAATGGAAATCTGGAAGAAGAAGTGTACATTGAGCAACCGGATGGTTTTCTAGTTTGTGAAGATGAAAACAAGGTGTGCAAGCTCAAAAAGGCACTGTATGGATTAAAACAAGCCCCAAGAGCATGGTACTCAAGGCTGGACAGTTACCTGAAGAATCTGAATTTCAGAAAAAGTTGCATAAATAGCAATCTATATGTCCTTGATGGAAAGGGTGGACAGTTAATAGCCATAGTCTATGTTGATGACATAATATTTGGAGGAGATAAGGAGCAGCTGTGCCATGAATTTGCTAGAAAGATGCAAGAAGAGTTTGAAATGTCCATGATAGGAGAGCTATCATTTTTCCTTGGACTACAGATTCATCAAAAAGCAACTGGAATTTTTATCTCTCAAACCAAGTATACCAAAGAAGTGCTGAAGAAATTTGGTATGACTGATGCTAAGCCAATGTCTACACCCATGGCAACTAACTGCAAGCTGAGCAAGGATGAAAAAGGAGCTGAAGCTGATCAAAGTCTATACAGAAGCATGATAGGAAGCTTATTGTACTTAACAGCAACAAGGCCTGATATTACCTTTGCTGTCTGCCAAGCTGCTAGATACCAGGCAAATCCAAAGAGTTCTCATATGATTGCATTAAAGAGGGTGCTAAGATACTTGCAAGGGACAGTAGATTATGGTCTGTGGTATGCAAGGAAAGGAAGCTTGGGATTAAGAAGCTTCACTGATGCTGATTGGGCAGGAAATGTTGATGACAGGAGATCCACTTCAGGAGGAGTATTCTTTCTTGGTAATAGATGTGTGAGCTGGTTAAGCAAGAAGCAAGAAAGTATAGCCTTAAGCACTGCTGAAGCCGAGTACATAGCAGCAACCAAGGCATGCACTCAAGCTATATGGATGAGATCTGAACTGCAAAATCTTAAAGAAGAAGTTCCCCTGCCACTGATAATTCTTTGTGACAACAAAAGTGCCATTGATTTGTCAAAGAATTCAGTGCAGCACTCGAGAGCCAAACATATAGAAATCAAGTATCACTTCATAAAGGACAAGGTTGAGAAAGGAGAAATTATGCTAGAGTATGTTCCCACAGCTAAACAAATAGCTGATGTAATGACAAAGCCTCTTCCAGCCGAGGTGTTTGAAACTTTGAGGATGCAAATGGGAGTGCAGTCCTTCTTCTCTTGCTGAATCAGTTGAGCATCCCCAAATCCCTTTGAAATTGGTTGTCAAAGGGGGAGAGATAGCCGCAGCAGCCGGCCAGACGCAGCAGTATTGTCCTTGGGAGAGAAGGACGTTGGAAAAGCTCTATGCAGGGGGAGCTTACTATGAAGAAGAATAAGGCTCAGGGGGAGCTTAGCACTGAGTTGACTGATTGGCTGCAAATGTGGTTGCCAACAATTCCAAAGGGGGAGATTGTTGAGCCATTGGAGCCGTAGCAGCACATTGTGATAAGTTGCGCAAGGATTACAGGACGTTGCGCAAGGATACAGGAAGTTGCGCAAGGATTGCAGGACGTTGCGCAAGGACACGGGACGTTGCGCAGGAATTGCAGGACGTTGCGCAAGGACACGGGACGTTGCGCAGGAATTGCAGGACGTTGCGCAAAAATACGGGACGTTGCGCATGGTGCAAAATTGGAGCTGAATCAGTAAGGATGTCATAAGCTGCTACAATGAAGCTTTCTTAGCCTTTATTAAAGTCCAATGTTTTGTTGTAATTGTTGCAACCACATTGTGACAAATCTGTGAATTACTAAGGCAATAATGGACTGAGTTCATGAGGTTTGAAAGCATTTTATCTGGACAAAATCTCAGCAAGAAGCCGATGAATAAACTGAAGTGCTAAAATAAGAAGGAAGTGTACTGAAGGAGTTCTGAGATCATCTTTGAGCAAAGGTGTTGAATTAGAAGGAGAGAAGATCTGTACATCACCTGGAGGGACTCAATATATGCATGTACAGTGGAAGGAAACAAATTGGAGCAAAGAGGAACTTTGAATCAGCAGAAGAGAACAACTGAAGGCTGGAGAGCTAGAGCAGACACCTAAGAAGCTGAAGTCAAGGACGGCTGGTGAATCACACCTCAAACGCGCGACTCTAAAAGTCTCTCAAAGATTCAGAAGACGCAGGAGCATCATGTTGAAGTATCTAGCAATCCTGTGAGCGAGCAGAAATACAAAAGAATCAAGCAGTGCCCGATCAGAAGAACTGAAGAACTGCAGGAGCTACATGGATGGTTCTGAGTTGCTGGACAGAACGTTGTGACATGCTTAGCTAAACGTTGTGGCATGAGTGGATGAACGTTGTGACATGTTTGGCCGAACGTTGTGACATGCCTAGCTGAACGTTGCGGCATGCTTAGCTGGACGTTGTGACATGCGGAGCTGGACGTAAGTATCCTTGGTCAAGCTACTCGAGAAGTATGAAGGAGTACAGTCAACAATATGACATGGGCACAGTTTTTCTTCTGGGAAAAAGAAGATAGAGTGCGGAAGATAATAAAAAAAAAAAAAAAAAAAGGAAACGAGCAGATGAGTAGGTGTGGTAGGTACAACAACTGCAGAACGGAGGATAAACCAAGTAGGGGGCAAAAACAATTCAATAGGTAGGCACGAGAAGAAAAACAGAGAGAGAAATGAGCAACAGCCAAGATGTGTGCCGAACCGAACGAAACCGAAAAAAGGGAGAAGTAAAAGAGTGAGAGCTGCAAAAAGATGATATGAGAAATACAAGAGAGAAAGAAACAGTCAGCTGCACAAGGAGAAGCTGAAGCTTTGGAGAAGCAGAAGTCAAGGAGAAGAAGAAGCTGAGGAGGAGCAGAAAAAGGGAAGACTGAAACTAAGATCAAAGATGATGCAGAATCGGGAGAACTGACCCTGAGGTTGCAGCTTCAGGTGGTAAGCCTAGAACACTATCAAACGTCTTTCATTAAGTGATTTTGAAAGATATTTGTGTAGAAAATGCAGTACAATAGAGATTTATATGTTGTTGTTTTAGTTGATGAACTTGTAGAGGTAGTGAACCTCAATGTGTTGAGCAGTGAGCTCTTGTTTATGTTGCTTACGGTCAGTGAGGCCAGAGCTGAATGATTCCGTGATAGTGAAGATTGACAGGAGTGAATCTGTCCGTGGATGTAGATCATTTGATCGAACCACGTAAAAATTCCCCGTGCACATTTACTGCTTTGAGTGTGTCTTGACTGGTGTGGTGTTCTCAAACTATAAGCTTGAACAGGAGTGTCGTGGTTGTGTAAGTGAACCCTCCTTGAGTGAGTCCATCTAAGCCAAGAACGTGAGTTCAACAATAAGCTCTAACTGAGCTAACATTTGAGAGGGAATCCTTTAGTTGAAAGAAAAATTGATAAAGTGTTGATTCACCCCCCCCCTCTCAACACTTGACACGATCCAACAATTGGTATCAGAGCGAGGTTCGCTTTTGTCAAGTGATTGTTGAAACTTAGAACCAGCAGTAGAAATGGAGAATCAAGCAACGACTGTTAAGGGAGTTCCTTATTTCGGTGGCCAAAATTTCCAGTTATGGAAAAAGAGAATGAGTGCTTATCTCTTAGCACAAGGCCTACAAGTACAAAGAGTAGTCTTGCATGGATTTACACCAACCGTAGATGAGGAGAATCCTACAGCTGCAGAAACTAAAAACTTAGAAGCTGATGGAAAGGCAAGGAATGCTCTATATGCAGCTCTGTCGGAAAAAGAGAACTTTAAAGTTATAGACTGTGTTACTGCTCATGAAATATGGATTAAACTGATTAATATTCATGAGGGAGACATCAAGGTTAAGGAGGCAAAATTGCAGGTTCTTAGAAGTAAGTTTGAAGGTCTTAAGATGGGAGAAGGTGAAAACATTGAGGACTTTCTAAACAGAGTTGTTGAATTAGTTAGCTCAATGAGGGGTCTGGGTGAGAGTGTTGGAGATTCCAATATAGTTAAAAAGGTTCTTAGATCCCTACCAGCAAGATATGATTCTAAGGTCTCTGCTATAGAGGAGAGGGACCTAGATAAAGTGACATTAGATGAGCTACAAAGCACCTTTGTAGCATATGAAATGAGGATTTCAAATTCAAAGGAGGAGACGTCAAAGGCAGTCAAGGAGATAGCATTTAAAACAAAACACTCAAGGAAGCTAAAGGAGGAAAGCAGTGAAGATGAAGCAGCAGACAGTGATCTTGAAAGAATGATGGTGCTGATTTCAAGGAGTTTCAGAGGCCAGACTGGAAAGTACAAGGGAAAGTTGCCCTTAAAATGCTTCAATTGTGGCAAAATAGGCCACTTTGCAAGCAAGTGCTTCATGAAGAACAAGAGAACAGAAGATGAGGAAGCTGACAAGCCATCAGACAGGTGGCCTGAGCAGAAAGGAAAGAAGAAGATGAGCTTCAAATCAAGAAAAGGGAAAGCTTACAGAAAACGGAGCTACCTGAGCAAGAAGAAAAATGATAGCTCTGAGGAGGATGAAGAGACTGATGTCTCAGACAGTGAAGATGAGTCTGAAGCTGAAGAGGAGACTCTCATGGTGATGAAATCTTCAACTGTTTCATTAAAGGAGGATGCTGAACTAGAGAACCAATCAGCTGATGCTGAAGAAGTGGATCTAGAGGAAGAACTGGAGTTTGCATACAACAAGATAGAGGAGCAGAAGAGATTGCACAAGAAGACAATGAAGACAATGAAGGAGATGGAAAAGGTCATCTTGAGCAGTCAAGAAGAAAACTCAATACTGGAGAATAGAGTAACTGAATTGGAGCAGGAACTGATTCTCATGCAAAATGAAGCTGAGGTTCACAAAAATTGTACAAGAGAAAAGATGGAACTTCAAAAGACATGTGAAACCTTGGTAGAAAAGCTAGATGCCACCACTGCCGAACTAGAGGATGCAACAAGAAAGACAGAAGATCTGCTGTCTCAACAAACTGTGATCAAAGCTGAAGAAATGACTGATGGAACTACTGTAGAATCAAAATTGAAAGGAAAGCTGGAGCTTCAGTCAAGCAAAACTGAGCCTGGTGAATTCTCAAGGAGCAAAGAAGTGGCTGCAAAAACTGAAGAAGCCACAAGGAAGTTAGATGAGTGCCTCAGCAAGCAGAGATCTCATTCAGAAGGGAAGAAAGGTCTTGGTTATGAAGGAGATCAAAAATCAGAAGGACAACCAGCTGCAACAACCAAGAAGACTGTTACCTTTGTCAAAGAAGGTTCAATTTGTGTTGCTGGTGTAAAGGCAGGAACTAGTTTTGTTGATGCTAAGAAGATGGAAATTTCTAATGGATCAAGAAAGTCTAATGAGCAAAATGAAAGACTGCACGAGCTGAGGGGGAGGCAATCTATGTATCAAAGAAGCCTGCTCAAAAGTAGAAGGCTGATTGCTGGAGTATGTTTCACCTGTGGAGAATCAGGTCACTATGCAGCAAATTGCTGGAGGAAGGCATTCTGGAGATTTGGAGGAAGAACAATGCAGTCAAGAGGATGGAATAGAAAAGAGTATTATCATCAAAGAAGCCTAAGTACTTCAAGAAGGATCCCTGAAGCTGAAATCAGAAAAGGCCATATCATACAACCTGGAGAAGTGTATCAGAAATTGAATGTCTGGTGCAGATGCAGATTGCCAAATAAGAGAAGCAAGTGGTCTGAAGGAGTGAATAGCAGGAGAGCCCAGCCACTGCAACAAGCTACAAATAGAAGAAACTTTGCAGCAGGAACAAGAAGAAACCAAGCAGATTACGCAAGAAGAAATCAGTCTCTAATGCAGCCACTTAATCTGAGAAACAGATTTCAAATTTTTGAAGGGTTAGAAGAGAATGATCACTGGAGCTGCAGCAGGAGCAATCAGAGATTGAATGAACAGCAAGGCATACCAGCAGCAAGAAAAATTTGGAGGAAGAAACACAGATTTGAAGAAGCTTGCATTGCTGAAGTTGCACTGAAAACAAAAGCTAAGGAAGCCCAATGGATCATTGACAGTGGGTGCACAAGCCATATGACTGGAGACAAAACTCTACTGAGAAACACAAAAGAAGTTGAAAGAGGGTTTGTCAAGTTTGCAGATAAGAGTGGGTTAAAGATCAAGGCTGTTGGAGAAGCCACCATTGGATCAGAAAAGTTCAAATCTAAGGAGGTGCTGTTTGTAGAAGGGCTGAAGTACAACTTGCTGAGTGTAAGACAACTGTGTGACAATGGTTTCAAAGTAGACTTCTCAAAAAATGGCTGTTTCATCAAAGACTGCAAGACTGGAGAAATCATGGCCAAAGGAATAAGAGACAACAAGGATTTATACCTCATAGATGTGAAGGAAAAGTTGTGCATGCTAAGCAAAATGGATGAAAATACGCTTTGGCATTGCAGGCTTGGACATTTAAATCAAAAGAGCATGAGAAGCCTGGTGAAGTGCAATGCAGTGTTAAACCTCCCTGTACTAAAGAGGGACAACAGCACTTGTGACTCATGCCAAAAAGGGAAATTTGCAAAGCTTTCTCACAAGTCCAAGGAGCATAGAACCTCTAAGCCATTGGAGCTAGTTCACACTGATGTATGTGGACCAATGAAAAGAAAAGGTACAGGTAAAGAGATGTATTTCATTCTTTTTGTGGATGACTTCACTAGGATGATGTGCATCATGCACATGAAGCAAAAGAGTGAAGCCTTCAGCTGTTTCAAAAGATTTCAAAAACTGGCAGAAAACCAGCATGGAAGGAAGATCAAAGTTTTGAGATCAGATAATGGAGGAGAGTTTACCTCGCAGGAATTTGAAGAATACTTGGAGGAAATGGGAATCAAACATCAAGTCTCAAGTCCTCACACTCCCCAGCAAAATGGAGTTGTAGAGAGGAAAAATAGAAGTGTGATTGAGATGGCAAGAACCATGCTGTTGGAGCACAATACTCCAAAGCACTTCTGGAAGGAAGCCACAATGGCAGCTGTGCATGTACAAAATAGAACCATGTTGAGGCCAAACACTGAAAAGACACCATATGAACTTTGGTATGGTCACAAGCCAAATGTGAAGTACTTTAGAGTTTTTGGCAGCAAATGCTTCATCAAGAACAAGGAGCAAAGCCTTGGAAAATTTGAAGAGAGGGCTGATGAGGGCATTTTCCTTGGTTACTCAAATAAGAGCAAGGCTTACAAGGTTTATAACAAGAGGCTGGATAAGATTATGGAAAGCTATGATGTGAAAGTGGTTGAGGAAGTCAAGATGAAAGCCACTGATCCTGAAAATTTTCTGGATCACTTAGATGACTTAGAGAGCCAAGATGAGGCAGACCTGGAGCTGAAATCAGCTACTGAGGAGACTGATGCAGAAGGATCAGAGACAGAAGTTACAGAAGGCCTGGAAATAGCAAAAAGAAAGTACAACAAGAGAATTGACAAGATGCCTATCATTGGAGACCCCAAAGCTCCAGTAAGAACAAGAAGGCAACTGAAAAGTATGGTTGCAACTGCCCTACTGTCTCAAGTTGAGCCAAGGTCAATAGAGGAAGCCCTGGAGGACCAGTCATGGCTGCAAGCCATGAATGAAGAGCTGGACCAAATTGAGAAAAACCAAACTTGGGAGCTCGTGGATAGGCCAGCAAACAAAAATGTGATAGGCACAAAATGGGTGTTCAGGAACAAGTTGAATGAGGAAGGAAAGGTTGTAAAGAATAAGGCAAGGCTTGTGTGCAAAGGATACTCTCAAATTGAAGGAGTAGATGTGGATGAAACCTTTGCCCCAGTAGCAAGGCTTGAAGCCATAAGAATGTTTTTGGCAGTGGCTTCAGCAAGGAGTTACAAGGTCTTCCAAATGGATGTTAAATCTGCCTTCTTGAATGGAAATCTGGAAGAAGAAGTGTACATTGAGCAACCGGATGGTTTTCTAGTTTGTGAAGATGAAAACAAGGTGTGCAAGCTCAAAAAGGCACTGTATGGATTAAAACAAGCCCCAAGAGCATGGTACTCAAGGCTGGACAGTTACCTGAAGAATCTGAATTTCAGAAAAAGTTGCATAAATAGCAATCTATATGTCCTTGATGGAAAGGGTGGACAGTTAATAGCCATAGTCTATGTTGATGACATAATATTTGGAGGAGATAAGGAGCAGCTGTGCCATGAATTTGCTAGAAAGATGCAAGAAGAGTTTGAAATGTCCATGATAGGAGAGCTATCATTTTTCCTTGGACTACAGATTCATCAAAAAGCAACTGGAATTTTTATCTCTCAAACCAAGTATACCAAAGAAGTGCTGAAGAAATTTGGTATGACTGATGCTAAGCCAATGTCTACACCCATGGCAACTAACTGCAAGCTGAGCAAGGATGAAAAAGGAGCTGAAGCTGATCAAAGTCTATACAGAAGCATGATAGGAAGCTTATTGTACTTAACAGCAACAAGGCCTGATATTACCTTTGCTGTCTGCCAAGCTGCTAGATACCAGGCAAATCCAAAGAGTTCTCATATGATTGCATTAAAGAGGGTGCTAAGATACTTGCAAGGGACAGTAGATTATGGTCTGTGGTATGCAAGGAAAGGAAGCTTGGGATTAAGAAGCTTCACTGATGCTGATTGGGCAGGAAATGTTGATGACAGGAGATCCACTTCAGGAGGAGTATTCTTTCTTGGTAATAGATGTGTGAGCTGGTTAAGCAAGAAGCAAGAAAGTATAGCCTTAAGCACTGCTGAAGCCGAGTACATAGCAGCAACCAAGGCATGCACTCAAGCTATATGGATGAGATCTGAACTGCAAAATCTTAAAGAAGAAGTTCCCCTGCCACTGATAATTCTTTGTGACAACAAAAGTGCCATTGATTTGTCAAAGAATTCAGTGCAGCACTCGAGAGCCAAACATATAGAAATCAAGTATCACTTCATAAAGGACAAGGTTGAGAAAGGAGAAATTATGCTAGAGTATGTTCCCACAGCTAAACAAATAGCTGATGTAATGACAAAGCCTCTTCCAGCCGAGGTGTTTGAAACTTTGAGGATGCAAATGGGAGTGCAGTCCTTCTTCTCTTGCTGAATCAGTTGAGCATCCCCAAATCCCTTTGAAATTGGTTGTCAAAGGGGGAGAGATAGCCGCAGCAGCCGGCCAGACGCAGCAGTATTGTCCTTGGGAGAGAAGGACGTTGGAAAAGCTCTATGCAGGGGGAGCTTACTATGAAGAAGAATAAGGCTCAGGGGGAGCTTAGCACTGAGTTGACTGATTGGCTGCAAATGTGGTTGCCAACAATTCCAAAGGGGGAGATTGTTGAGCCATTGGAGCCGTAGCAGCACATTGTGATAAGTTGCGCAAGGATTACAGGACGTTGCGCAAGGATACAGGAAGTTGCGCAAGGATTGCAGGACGTTGCGCAAGGACACGGGACGTTGCGCAGGAATTGCAGGACGTTGCGCAAGGACACGGGACGTTGCGCAGGAATTGCAGGACGTTGCGCAAAAATACGGGACGTTGCGCATGGTGCAAAATTGGAGCTGAATCAGTAAGGATGTCATAAGCTGCTACAATGAAGCTTTCTTAGCCTTTATTAAAGTCCAATGTTTTGTTGTAATTGTTGCAACCACATTGTGACAAATCTGTGAATTACTAAGGCAATAATGGACTGAGTTCATGAGGTTTGAAAGCATTTTATCTGGACAAAATCTCAGCAAGAAGCCGATGAATAAACTGAAGTGCTAAAATAAGAAGGAAGTGTACTGAAGGAGTTCTGAGATCATCTTTGAGCAAAGGTGTTGAATTAGAAGGAGAGAAGATCTGTACATCACCTGGAGGGACTCAATATATGCATGTACAGTGGAAGGAAACAAATTGGAGCAAAGAGGAACTTTGAATCAGCAGAAGAGAACAACTGAAGGCTGGAGAGCTAGAGCAGACACCTAAGAAGCTGAAGTCAAGGACGGCTGGTGAATCACACCTCAAACGCGCGACTCTAAAAGTCTCTCAAAGATTCAGAAGACGCAGGAGCATCATGTTGAAGTATCTAGCAATCCTGTGAGCGAGCAGAAATACAAAAGAATCAAGCAGTGCCCGATCAGAAGAACTGAAGAACTGCAGGAGCTACATGGATGGTTCTGAGTTGCTGGACAGAACGTTGTGACATGCTTAGCTAAACGTTGTGGCATGAGTGGATGAACGTTGTGACATGTTTGGCCGAACGTTGTGACATGCCTAGCTGAACGTTGCGGCATGCTTAGCTGGACGTTGTGACATGCGGAGCTGGACGTAAGTATCCTTGGTCAAGCTACTCGAGAAGTATGAAGGAGTACAGTCAACAATATGACATGGGCACAGTTTTTCTTCTGGGAAAAAGAAGATAGAGTGCGGAAGATAATAAAAAAAAAAAAAAAAAAAAGGAAACGAGCAGATGAGTAGGTGTGGTAGGTACAACAACTGCAGAACGGAGGATAAACCAAGTAGGGGGCAAAAACAATTCAATAGGTAGGCACGAGAAGAAAAACAGAGAGAGAAATGAGCAACAGCCAAGATGTGTGCCGAACCGAACGAAACCGAAAAAAGGGAGAAGTAAAAGAGTGAGAGCTGCAAAAAGATGATATGAGAAATACAAGAGAGAAAGAAACAGTCAGCTGCACAAGGAGAAGCTGAAGCTTTGGAGAAGCAGAAGTCAAGGAGAAGAAGAAGCTGAGGAGGAGCAGAAAAAGGGAAGACTGAAACTAAGATCAAAGATGATGCAGAATCGGGAGAACTGACCCTGAGGTTGCAGCTTCAGGTGGTAAGCCTAGAACACTATCAAACGTCTTTCATTAAGTGATTTTGAAAGATATTTGTGTAGAAAATGCAGTACAATAGAGATTTATATGTTGTTGTTTTAGTTGATGAACTTGTAGAGGTAGTGAACCTCAATGTGTTGAGCAGTGAGCTCTTGTTTATGTTGCTTACGGTCAGTGAGGCCAGAGCTGAATGATTCCGTGATAGTGAAGATTGACAGGAGTGAATCTGTCCGTGGATGTAGATCATTTGATCGAACCACGTAAAAATTCCCCGTGCACATTTACTGCTTTGAGTGTGTCTTGACTGGTGTGGTGTTCTCAAACTATAAGCTTGAACAGGAGTGTCGTGGTTGTGTAAGTGAACCCTCCTTGAGTGAGTCCATCTAAGCCAAGAACGTGAGTTCAACAATAAGCTCTAACTGAGCTAACATTTGAGAGGGAATCCTTTAGTTGAAAGAAAAATTGATAAAGTGTTGATTCACCCCCCCCCCTCTCAACACTTGACACGATCCAACAATATATTATATTATATATTATATAAAATATAAAATTTATCATAAATTACAAAAAACTATCATATATATAATATAATATATAAGATATATTTATTTATAATTTTACGTTAATTACTTTTTTAAAATTATAAATTTTTGTAAAAAAATATGATAATAGAGAGGCAGTCAGCATGATGATAAAGATGAAGGAAAACTGAACAAGCCCGGGCTAAATCGAAAACCTCACTTTCGTGCTATGCATTCCAGAATCGGAAGCTTTCGACCAAGCTCAGGCTCAAATTAGTTTACCCATGAACGGATCTAGGCTTATACTTATTTAATTTATTAATCGGGACAGAAAAAATTAAATCTTTATTTAAAGCGGAACTTAAAGATTATACCTTTTGTAGCAAAGTCCCTCGATTAAAGAATACCAAATAAAATATGCTGCGATTTCCACAAGAAATCCGAAGAATTCTCCAATACAAACTCCGAGATAGTGTGGGCTATCTTCTACGGAGTTACCCACGGCGAATTAATCGAAGCCCAAGAAACTTGCTCTAGAAGACAACTCAAAAATATGAACTTTTATGAAAAAAACAGCCGCTGCCCAGTTTTAATATTTTCACCCACAAGCTGCCAATCATTCACAATAAAAATCCGCCGGAAGAAGTCTTGCCCAGTCCCGATCTAGACGATCAAAACCCACGGATCACTCCATCAGGAAGATCGGACGTGGGCTTCAATCGGTTCTGGGCACTGAGCGAAAGAAACCACCGCCGGAACTATAAAACCCGCAGAAAACCCTCTTCGCACAAACTGATCGGAAATCCGATCTGTGCAATCCGACGTGCTGATGACCGGCTGCTTGTTCAAGGGATGGCCTGGGCAAGTTCGAGAGTTTATCTTCTAGAGGAGAAAATTATCCCAGCTGACTTCGACGTGCTGATTTCTCTCTAAGCTGAATTTTCTCTTTCTACCCTTTTACTTGAGTGTCAAGTTTCTTAATCGATTTGTTGCCCAATATGTTGTATTTATAGGAGCTTCTAAGGAGACCTAATGGGCTCTCGAGTTAGGCCTTAAAATTTGACTTTCGTTGACCGCTAAGTCTTCCCGACTAATCAACTCCAATCGAACCTTTTAAATTAATTTATTTAATCCACTTTTTTAATTTAATTTAATCGAACCCTTAGAATTAATTAATTCAAAATAGAATTAATTTCTAAATTCACTTCGTCTATCAAATATTAATTAAACCCTTCGGATTAATTAATTTACCTTGTCGATTAGTCAAACGCATAATCGGTCGTACCACTAACGGACCAATTATGGAACTACCGCTCGAAAACGAATTTACATCGCGCCATTATTATTTCTTCTATCTCCCCACATTAAAGATCTAGTGCTCGTCCATTTATCAATTTACTGACAAATTAATTCACCGACTTCTTGGTTTCCGAGATTAGTACCACTCGACCTTTTATTATACCGAACATAAAGTTCACTGGCCAGGTTTAGTATAATAACCTTACGAGCTCATCTCGGGAGCACCATCAACCCGGCGAACCGGTACGTGGATTCCTCCGACTAGCAACGGCACGCAAGAAGCTAAACACCGCATACCCAACTTACCGAGGTATTGGCCTCAATTGACCTCACTCTTTGGCAAATCAAAGCATACAACACCCAACCCTCACGCCCGTCCCAATCTCGGGATTGAGAGACGGAATACTAGGACCGAATTGACTATGCCGATCAGTACAAGTCAATTCTATCCAAACTGGTCGTGCTCAATATGCCCCGGGCATATCTGTGTGATTTAAACTAGTCTAGATAAACCAATTTCCAAACCACACAATAACCTATACTGATAGTATGTTCAGACTATCTCAGTTACGAGCATACTTTTTATATATCAATACTTTAACCAATAACGGTATCTATTGTGTTTTTCGACACCCCGTTATCTAGTTCTATGATATAAAGGAACAGATTTATACTGAAACAAAATGATATGTCATCTGTGGATATTAGTTTTTGATACAAGCTATAGCTTTTCTGTATTCAAAACTAACAAAAGAAGTAAGAAAACCAAGGAATCTTTACAGAATCATCCTATAAGGATCATAATCTAACACTATAAACTTATTGAAGCAATCCGGGCTTAACGCCTAACGCCTTTTCACAACACAGCTAACGGCAACGCCCTTCTTCTCTAAGCCTACAGGTAGACTATAAATTCTTACCTTATTCTTAATTAAATATCATCATACTGGCTACTTCGCAATAAAGGATCTAAACTATGAATTTACATTCTTACTTAACCCTTATTCTAACGATGAGGCTTTTAGCATCTCATTCCAATGAATATAATTCAACAAATTAAAAATAGAGAACATACTGGTTTGATGACACCAGAATAAATATAAAGAAATCCCAATGCTGCATATAAATAAGAGAAACTCCGCTGGAGTAATATATTAACTGAAAGAAATTTACAATGAGAGAAGTTTTACAAGAGAGAGAAGAATAAGAAGGAATTTCGAGTGGTGTCTAAACTAAGCAACTACCTAAGCTATTTATAGGAAACTAAAACCTAACTATTATGGACTTGAAATATTATTTTGAAGTCCATTACATTATTACACCTTTGAGGTCATTGCTTACATCATACATCCTATGAGGCAACTGCTTACATAATAAAGCATGACTTTAAGTCTTCTTCATCTTTGAGTCCACATCGTCTGTTGCTTTATGTCTTCATCATATCAACTTGCTTTTTCCCTTGTCCTTGGCTTTTTCTTTGTGGAGGCCATCTATCAGCTCATTTAATTGATCATTCATGAATTCTTCATCAAATTCATCCATATCATCGGGATCTTGAGATTCTCATCCCAAAACATGTTCATCAGAAGAAGCCATAGAAATATCGGACTTCACAGATTTAATATCATTGGAATTATGTTATTTTAAATGCTTTTTAAGCTCCTCCATGTAGGCCTTGATTAGGTCTTGTTGAGAAACATGCTCCTGTTGTAGTTTCATCTTCATCGAGATATGATGAAAAGGATCAATCTCCTTTTGCACATGAGTGTCTGGATGTTTCATATAATGCTGAACTTTGTCTTGAATAACCATCATGATTTCCTGACCATATGAGTCATTGGTAGTGGGATCAATCTTGTTCATTTTTTCCCAAAACTGTGTATAAGCTATTTGCATGATGCATGGCAATTTATTTCCAGTATAACTGATCTCCGAAACCCATCTCCAAATCCAATGGATGGAGAATTCTATAAAGAACCACATATTAAAAAGTTCTTCATTACATCTATTAGATGCCACCATTTCCAATATTTTTGGTGAAACTTTGATCCAATTTCCATATGAGGAAAGAAATGTTTTAGGAAGGATGGTTTTAGATGGACCAAATCTATACCACCATTTTATAAACCAATGAGGTACGGGATCATTATAATTGTTTCCACATAATTTTATGAACCATGAATATTTTTTATTGGGATTTTCATATGAGAAAACTGGATTATGAGCTTCGATATAATCCCAATAATTGTACTTATAAGAAACTCGATTTTCAGGAACTATAAATTCCTTATCTTTCATAGTAGAAAGTCCCCATTCTTCTGCAGATATAATTTTTTTTATAATAATTTTACTAAAATTATAAATTGGACTTCCCTGATGGGGGTAAAAATGTTTTGTATCGCATGCACCAGAAACTTTTAAAATTGTTTCATAGTACAATCGGGGCTTATAAGCTCCATGGGCATGTACATAAATGCCACTAGTTTTGGATCCTGTATCCAGGTATCTATTAATTATGAGCCATGGGTCTTTTCCCAACTGTAAATCTTTTTCTTCTATAAGAAATAAGATTTCTTTATGAGGATGAACTTTATAATTAGTAATAGGATCTTCTATGAGAACGGTTTCCACATATGATTGGGTATCAGTAGAAGAAGAGGCTTCTTCTTTTTCTTGTTCCAAAAATTTTTGAAATTTATTATATAAGTTTGAATTTTTTGAAAGGCAGTAATATTATCTGAATATAGGGTTTTATTATAATTTTGAGAGAGCATATTTATCCCTCTACCTCTGCCATACATTCCAGAAGTATGAGAGGTATAACCTCTGCCACCTCTGCCTCTATGAGAGTCCCTGGGTATCATCATGTAAAAATTCACGAGATAGAAAATCAAGAAGACTATTATCTTTCCCTTTCTTATAAACAATATGAAAATCAAAAGGGGCTAAATTAGCCAGCCATCCAGCATACATTTTCTTAGATACATCATGTTTAAAATCTTTATTAAACATATATTTTGCCGCTTGAAAATCTGTTCTTATAATGAACTTCTGATTATATAAATCATCTTAAAATTTTAAAACACATTTTAATATGGCTAATATTTCTTTAGCCACTGTGACATAATTTTTCTGGCTAGTAGTCCTTTTCCTGAATGGTATCTGACCAATTTTTCTGATTTATCATCAGGACAAATCTGTCTTAATATACCTCTATAGCCTATATCAGAGGCATCTGTCTCTACTATTTTAATCCATTGAGGATTTGCTAATAGTAAACATGGCAATGATTTAACTTTTCCTTTAATTTTCTAGACTGTCCTAGTATGTTCATCGGTCCAAGGTTTAGGTTTATCTTTTAACCTGTCATATAATATAGCCGTATCATATGCTAAATTTTTGTAATAAGGCAGAATATAATTCAAACTTCCTAAAAACCTTTGTAATTGGGTTTTATTCTTAATTTCATCAGGAAATTTAGAAGCAAAATCAATAATTCTATCTATAGGAATTATTTTTCCCCTTTCAATATGACCTAACAATCTAATATTGGTTTGAAATAAAACCATTTTTGATTGCGATATTACAAATCCATTATTCTTTATAATTGTTTTAAATATATTCAAATGATTAAAATGAGTTGGAATATCTTTAGAAAAGACTAAGATATCATCAATATAAACAATTATAAAATTACTATAAGGAATAAAAACATCATTCATAATTTGCTGGAATTAAGACGGTGCATTCTTTAATCCAAAAGGCATTACCTTCCATTCATAATGTCCTATTAGAACATTAAAAGCTGTTTTATATTGATCAAATTCTTTTATTTGAATCTGCCAATATCCTGATTTTAAATCAAATTTGGAAAATATCAATGCATCATATAATCTATCTAATAAATCCTTTTTATTAGGAATTGGATGCCTTATCCATTTTAAGACTTTATTAAGAGGTTTATAATTTATAACCAATCTTGGTCTTCCTCTTTCTATTTCACTGTGTTTATTAACATAAAATCCCGTACATGACCAGGGTGATTCAGAACTTTTTATTAGTCCTTTTTCTAGTAACATACTTATTTATTGTTTACATAACTCTAAATATTCAGAGTTCATTTGACATGGTCTTGCCTTTGTCTTGATCATAATTTTCTCATCAAAATCTTCCTCATAAGGAAGACTAATAATATGCTTTTTCCTATCCCAAAAAGCATTAGGATGTTCATTACAAATTTCATTAGAGAAGGTATTATAAATACTTTTTTTTTCTTGTAATTTAAGATTATTTTTCAAATTGTCATTGATAGAAAAAGAGTTAATTTCAAATTTTAAGAATTTTATTTGATTATTTTTTCTATTAATCAAATCTCTTAATTCATTTATAAATATAGTATTGGGTTCAGTTATAAACTGAAAACTGACCATTTTCTTATCATATGTACCTATAAGCTTTTCAGTATCAATGTGAGTAATCGGAAATATCTTATTTATAAAAGAAGTACCAAGTATTATTTGACTAGTAATATTTTTTGCTATAAGAAAACTTTCAGGTATGCAGACTTTATTATTGCAAATATAACCTTTAGATAATTTATAATTAATATCTAAGGCTTTACCACCTGTATGTCTGACTATATGAGTCGTTTTTTCAAAGTATCTAGTAGGAATAATCCCTTCTTGTATAACACTAACATCTGCTCCACTATCGATAAGAGCAACTAATTTTATATTAAAAGAATGATCTATTAGTAATTTTATACTAACATGAAATTTAAAAGAAGATATAAGATCTAATGATCCTAAGAAATTTTCATTTCCAGTATCTTCTATTAACATATAATAATTTTCCTTTATATGATATTTCTTTTCTAAATAAGAAACTCTTTCATCTAAATTCTCATTAATCTTTTTTAAGATTTTTATTTCATTTTAAAGATTATTAATCTCTTTTCCTAAATCATCTATAGTCGTAGGAAATCTTTCTATGTGCCTATTTTTATTTTTTAATATCTCATATACTTTTGTCATAGTATACAGATTCTGATTTTCTTCAATATTTATATTTTCTAGTCTATTATTATTCTGACTTGATTCTGGAATAGTATCCATTTGTTCTATTATTCTGGATCGTAATTCCTGATCTTTTATAGATTTTAGAAATTCTAAAATAGTATTATTATTTAATACATTAACATCCAAGTCTATATCTTGAAATTGTGACAGAATCTTATAATAATCTTCATTTTCACTATTAGTGTCTTTTTGTTCTATCTGATGACAATGACATTCATTTTCACTATCAGAACTATTACTTTCGTCATTTTTAGATATTTCTGATTCATACGCAGAGTCTGAATCTACTATATGAAGTAATTCTTCTTTAAGTTTTTCATCTATTTCTAAACTATTAATTTTCTTTTTCATTTTGCATTTATTAGAAAATGTCCTTTCTGTTTACATTTATAACATGTAATACTATTCATGTCTTTCTTATTACTTCTGGTATTACTTCTGTCTAATTTTCTATATTCGTTTTTATGTTTGTTATCTTGAGAATATTTTCTCCTGTAATATTTATATTTAGGATATATTTTATAATTCTTTTTTTGTTTTATTATCTTTTCTTTGGATGGTATATTCATCCCAAATTGACTACAAAACTGTCCTAATTGACGTCTTTCATTTAGTCTTTGACTTTTAATTTGTTGATTTAATTTAATCTCATTACATAAGGCTAAATCTTCATGTATGCAAATTCCTATTAATTTCCCATAAGTATAAATTTCATCGGGTATATTCATCCTATCCTTTCTTAAGACTTTTTTAATTCTTTCTGCAAATAAATGTGGTAGTCCATCTATAAATTTAGACTTCTAGTGATTACTATTACTATCATTTAATTCCATTACTCTATTAAGGAATGCATCTTTGTACCACCTAAAATCTGAAAGTGTCTTACATCTTAGATTTTGTAATAAGGTGCGTATATTTTCAGCATTATCTGAAATTCTTCCAGTAAAATGTTCTAGAATTGTGACTATTAGTGTATACACCACATTTTCAGTGGGTTGTGATGTCGATTCTTCCATTTTCACTGTTTTAAAGATTTCATCTTTATTCTGTGGGGTCAAATAATCATCCCACCAACCTTTAAGTTGTCCTGTAAAACCTGAAACTATCATTTTTGCTATTTCTGTATCAGTATTACCATTGGTTTTACATAAGCTACTATACATAAGCATTCTATGAGCTACATTATAAATCTGTTTTTTAGAATATCCATCAATATTCCATTCATAAATGCATTTTCCATTATGACTATTATTAACTATATATTCCTGCTCCTCATGTAAAATATCCATAGGAGAGGGTCTATTATAGTAAAATAATCTTTGAGTAGGTCTGTCAGCAAATTTTCCTACTTTATTTATCTCATCATTATTATGAGATATGTCTTTAAACTGTTTTTCTAATTCTTCTTCTAATGTATTAATTTTCAATCCTTTAAATTTTTCATCAAGTAATCTTTCTAATTCTGATAAAGATTTTAACTTGAAATCTTTTATTTCAGGAGGTGGTTGAAGTGTTAGAGTAGCTATAACTTGCTATTTAGAAGATGATTCTTCTGAATGAGACTTCTGTAATCTATTCATTATATGATCTATCCTATGATGTAAAGATATAATTTGTTCACCTAAAACATTCAAATAAATGTTTATATAATTATTCTGTTCTATAATTTTATTCATATGTTTTACAGTTATGACTAATGTATCATTATCAAATAATTTGGCAAAAGCAGAGAAATTTAATACATGATTTTCCTTTTCCAATTTAAAAGGTTGTTGAGGAGGAAATACGACCTTTACAGTATTACCATTCAAGAGTTTATAATCTCTTTCTAAAACACAAATACATAGTTCAATATAATTAGAAATAAATCATGGAACGAAAGGAAATAAAATATTATGCTGCGATAGAAATGCATAAAACTGATCAAACATATTTTTCTGTTCATTTAAAGAGAAATGATTAAAAAATCATGTTCTAAATGGTTTCCATCTGCCCCTATTAAATTCTTCTTTAACCTGATTTCTGGCTAAAGATCCAGGACTGAAATCTATTTTATTCATATTGGAAAGGCCATTTCATACTCAGTTATTTCTTCGTCTTTTTCTGTATTATAAATACCTTTAACAATATTATGTTTGTTTTTAACTAGTCTATCAACATAATTACTATCAGTATTGTCACTAACCTGAGAGGTAGAAACTCTATAGGGTTGAGAAACAGAATGTCGAGTATAACTGAAACATTATCATCTAAAGGTGATATAAAATGAGAAGAGTATGATCTTGATAATTTAGATCTATTATCTGATAAAAATGGATTATTTTGCATTTTTATTTGAACTTTCCCTTCAGGAGTCTGTTCAATATAATCTATGTCACTATTAATATGTGCCTGTTTATTACTGACTCTTTCTATTGTCCATTGTTCTGGAATAGGTATTTCATTCCATTTAATTGTTCTTCTTTTTATAATCTTAGATTTATTAAAATTAGTTTCTATTAGTATCGTTTCATCTATCTTTTTATCCATTAATCAACAATTAGGATTCAAAGTTTTTAAAGGTTTATAATAAATTCTATAACATACACATATTAATTCAGAACCAGGCATATAATTATATCAATGAGTTTTAACATTTAATGTTAAAACATTTAATATATTATAATCACTTAATGATAAAGATAAGTTCGGATAAACATTAAAATAAACAGGGCCATGAGTTAAACTCGATTGTATGATACCCATTAAAGATTGTTTCCAATTAAATTTCTAGCATCTCTAAAACATGCTATGAAGCTTTCAGGTAAACCTTCTAAGGTTAATGGTTTAAAGGCAATCTTCACTAAACCAATATGTATAAATCTATATAAATCAGTATATCTATTAATATCATCTGACTGTATTAATTTTATTTCAATTTCTTCATTATCTAAAGAGACTGATTCTTCGGTTGTTTTTATAATCTGTTTGAAACCTAATTTTTCAAAGGTTCTTAACTGATATACAGTTTTAACATTAATTCTTGGAATTGTCCACCTATTAAGGTCTTCTAAATTTTCAGGGATATCAAATTCCTATTTCAGACTATTTTTAATAATCTGTTTACCTTTTCCTAAATTCATTAGAAAAGGAATAAAATGGTTAGAATAAAAGTAAGTAAATTCATAAATCCAGGCTCTGATACCATTGTAGAGAGGCATTCAGCATGATGATAAAGAAGTAAGAAAACCAAGAAATCTTTACAGAATCATCCTATAAGGATCATAATCTAACACTATAAACTTATTGAAGCAATCCGGGCTTAACGCCTAACGCCTTTTCACAACACGGCTAACGGCAACGCCCTTCTTCTACAGACTATAAATTCTAACCTTATTCTTAATTAAATATCATCATACTGGCTACTTCGCAATAAAGGATCTAAACTATGAATTTACATTCTTACTTAACCCTTATTCTAACCATGAGGATTTTAGCCTCTCATTCTAATGAATATAATTCAAAAAATAGAAAACTTACTGGTTTGATGACACCAGAATAAATATAAAGAAATCCCAATGCTGCTTTTAAATAAGAGAAACTCCGCTGGAGTAATATATTAACTGAAAGAAATTTACAATGAGAGAAGTTTTACAAGAGAGAGAAGAAGAAGAAGGAATTTCGAGTGGTGTCTAAACTAAGCAACTTCCTAAGCTATTTATAGGAAACTAAAACCTAACTATTATGGACTTGAAATATTATTTTGAAGTCCATTACATTATTACACCTTTGAGGTCATTGCTTACATCATACATCTTATGAGGTCACTGCTTACATAATAAAGCATGACTTTAAGTCTTCTTCATCTTTGAGTCCACATCGTCTGTTGCTTTATGTCTTCATCATATCAACTTGCTTTTTCCATTGTCACTCGCTTTTTCTTTGTGGAGGCCATCTATCAGCTACTTTAATTGATCATTCATGAATTCTTCATCAAATTCATCCATATCATCGGGATCTGGAGATTCTCCTCCCAAAACATGTTCATCAAACGAAGCCATAGAAATATCGGACTTCACAGATTTAATATCATTGGAATTATGTTTTTTTTAAATGGTTTTTAAGCTCATCCATGTAGGTCTTGATTAGGTCTTGTTGAGAAACATGCTTCTGTTGTAGTTTCATCTTCATCGAGATATGATGAAAAGGATCAATCTTCTTTTGCACATGAGTGTCTGGATGTTGCATACAATGCTGAACTTTGTCTTGAATAATCATCAAGATTTCCTGACCATATGAGTCATTGGTAGTGGGATCAATCTTGTTCATTTTTTCCCAAAACTATGTATAAGCTGTTTGCATGATGCATGGCAATTTATTTCCAATATAACTGATTTCCGGAACCCTTCTCCAAATCCAAGGGAAGGAGAATTCTATAAAGAACCACATATTAGCAAGTTCTTTATTGCATCTATTAGATACCACCAATTCCAATATTTTTGGTGAAACTTTGATCCAATTTCCATATGAGGAAAGAAATGTTTTAGGAATGATGGTTTTAGATGGACCAAATCTATACCACCATTTTATAAACCAATTAGGTATGGGATCATTATAAATGTTTCACATACTTTTATAAACCATGAATGTTTTTTATTGGGATTTTCATATAAGAAAACTTGATTATGAGCTTCGATATAATCCCAATAATTGTACTTATAAGTAACTCGATTTTCAGGAACTATAAATTCTTTATCTTTCATAGGAGAAAGTCCCCATTCTTCTGCAGATATAATTTTTTTAATAATAATTTTACTAAAATTATAAACTGGACTTCCCTGATGGGGGTAAAAATGTTTTATATCGCATGCAACAGAAACTTTTAAAATTGTTTCATAGTACAATCGGGGCTTATAAGCTCCATGGGCTTGTACATAAATGCCACTAGTTTTTGATCTTGTATCCAGGTATCTATTAATTATGAGTCATGGGTCTTTTCCCAACTGTAAATCTTTTTCTTCTATAAGAAATAAGATTTCTTTATGAGGATGAACTTTATAATTAGTAATAGGATCTTCTATGAGAACGGTTTCCACATATGATGGGGTATCAGTAGAAGAAGGGGCTTCTTCTTTTTCTTATTCCAAAAATTTTTGAAATTTATTATATAAGTTTGGATTTTTAGAAAGGTCAGCAATATTATCTGAATATAGGGTTTTATTATAATTTTGAGAGAGCATATTTATCCCTCTACCCCTGCCATACATTCCAGAAGTATGAGAGGTATAACCTCTGCCACCTCTGCCTCTCTGAGAGTCCCTGGGTATCATCCTGTAAAAATTCACGAGATAGAAAATCAAGAAGACTATTATCTTTCCCTTTCTTATAAACAATATCAAAATCAAAAGGGGCTAAATTAGCCTGCCATCTAGCATACATTTGCTTAGATACATCATGTTTAAAATCTTTATCAAACATATATTCTGCCGCTTGGAAATCTGTTCTTATAATTAACTTCTGATTATATAAATCATCTTGAAATTTTAGAACACATTTTAATATGGCTAATATTTCTTTAGCCACTGTGGCATAATTTTTCTGGCTATTAGTCCATTTCCTGAATGGTATCTGACCAATTTTTCTGATTTATCATCAGGACAAATCTGTCTTAATATACCTCTGTAGCCTATATCAGAGGCATCTGTCTCTACTATTTTAATCCATTGAGGATTTGCGAATAATAAACATGGCAATGATTTAACTTTTCCTTTAATTTTCTGGACCGTCCTAGTATGTTCATCTGTCCAAGGTTTAGGTTTATCTTTTAACCTGTCATATAAAATAGCCGTATCATATGCAAAATTTTTGTAATAAGGCAGAATATAATTCAAAATTCCTAAAAACCTTTGTAATTGGGTTTTATTCTTAATTTCATCAAGAAATTTAGAAGCAAAATCAATACTTCTATCTATAGGAGTTATTTTTCAACTTTCAATATTAATATTGGTTTGAAATAAAACCATTTTTGATTGCGATATTACAAATCCATTATTCTTTATAATTGTTTTAAATATATTCAAATGATTAAAATGAGTTGGAATATCTTTAGAAAATACTAAGATATCATCAATATAAACAATTATAAAATTACTATAAGGAATAAAAACATCATTCATAATTTGTTGGAATTCAGACGGTGCATTCTTTAATCCAAAAGGCATTACCTTCCATTCATAATGTCCAATTAGAACATTAAAAGCTGTTTTATATTGATCAAATTCTTTTATTTGAATCTGCAAATATCTTGATTTTAAATCAAATTTGGAAAATATCAATGCATCATATAATTTATCTAATAAATCCTTTTTCTTAGGAATTGGATGTCTTATCCATTTTAAGACTTTATTAAGAGGTTTATAATTTATAACCAATCTTGGTCTTCCTCTTTCTATTTCACTGTGTTTATTAACATAAAATCTCGTACATGACCAGGGTGATTCAGAACTTTTTATTAGTCCTTTTTCTAGTAACATACTTATTTCTTGTTTACATAACTCTAAATATTCAGAGTTCATTTGACATGGTCTTGCCTTTGTCTTGATCATAATTTTCTCATCAAAATCTTCCTCATAAGGAAGACTAATAATATCCTTTTTCCTATCGCAAAAAGCATTAGGATGCTCATTACAAATTTCATTAGAGAAGGTATTATAAATTCTTTTTTTTTTTTTTTGTAATTTAAGATTATTTTTCAAATTGTCTTCGATAGAAAAAGAGTTAATTTCAAATTTTAAGAAATTTATTAGATTATTTTTTCTATTAATCAAATCTCTTAATTCATTTATAAATCTAGTATTGGGTTCAGTTATAAACAGAAAACTGACCATTTTCTTATCATATGTACCTATAAGCTTTTCAGTATCAATGTGAGTAATCGGAAATATCTTCTTTATAAAAGAAGTACCAAGTATTATTTGACTAGTAATATTCTTTGCTATAAGAAAACTTTCAGGTATGCAGACTTTATTATTGCAAATATAACCTTTAGATAATTTATAATTAATATCTAAGGCTTTACCACCTGCAAGTCTGACTATATGAGTCATTTTTTCAAAGTATCTAGCAGGAATAATCCCTTCTTGTATAACACGAACATCTGCTCCACAATCGATAAGAGCAACTAATTTTATATTAAAAGAATGATCTATTAGTAATTTTATACTAACATGAAATTGAAAAGAAGATATAAGATCTAATGATCTTAAGAAATTTTCATTTCCAGTATCTTCTATTTCTAAACAATTAATTTTCTTTTTCATTTTGCTTTTATTAGAAAATGTCCTTTCTGTTTACATTTATAACATGTAATATTATTCATGTCTTTCTTATTACTTCTGGTATTACTTCTGTCTAATTTTCTAGATTCTTTTTTATGTTTCTTATCTTGAGAATATTTTCTCCTTTTATATTTATATTTAGGATATATTTTATAATTCTTTTCTTGTTTTATTATCTTTTCTTTGGATGGTATATTCATCCGAAATTGACTACAAAACTGTCCTAATTGACGTCTTTCATTTAGTCTTTGACTTTTAATTTGTTGATTTAATTTAATCTCATTACATAAGGCTAAACCTTCCGGTATGCAAATTGCTATTAATTTTCCATAAGTATAAATTTCATAGGGTATATTCATCATATCCTTTCTTAAGACTTTTTTAATTCTTTCTGCAAATAAATGTGGTAGTCCATCTATAAATTTAGACTTCCAGTGATTACTATTACTATCGTTTAATTCCATTACTCTATTAAGTAATGCATCTTTGTACCACCTAAAATCTGAAAGTGTCTTACATCTTAGATTTTGTAATAAGGTGCGTATATTTTCAGCATTATCTGAAATTCTTCCAGTAAAATGTTCTAGAATTGTGACTATTAGTGTATACACCGCATTTTCAGTCGGTTGTGATGTCGATTCTTCCATTTTCACTGTTTTAAAGATTTCATCTTTATTATGTGGGGTCAAATAATCATCCCCACCAACCTTTAAGTTGTCCTATAAAACCTGAAACTATCATTTTTGCTATTCCTGTATCAGTATTACCATTGGTTTTACATATGCTACTATACATAAGCATTCTATAAGCTACATTATAAATCTGTTTTTTAGAATATCCAACAATATTCTATTCATAAATGCATTTTCCATCATAACTATTATTAACTATATATTCCTGCTCCTCATGTAAAATATCCATAGGAGAGGGTCTATTATAGTAAAATAATCTTTGAGTAGGTCTGTCAGCAAATTTTCCTACTTTATTTATCTCATCATTATTATGAGATATGTCTTTAAACTGTTTTTCTAATTCTTCTTCTAATGTATTAATTTTCAATCCTTTAAATTTTTCATCAATTAATCTTTCTAATTCTGATAAAGATTTTGACTTGAAATCTTTTATTTTAGGAGGTGGTTGAAGTGTTGGAGTAGCTATAACTTGCTCCTTAGAAGATGATTCTTCAGAATGAGACTTCTGTAATCTATTCATTATATGATCTATCCTATGATGTAAAGATATAATTTGTTCACCTAAAACATTCAAATAAATTGTTGTATAATTATTCTGTTCTATAATTTTATTCATCTGATTTACAGTTATGACTAATGTATCATTATCAAATAATTTGGCAAAAACAGAGAAATTTAATACATGATTTTCCTTTTCCAATTTAAAAGGTTGTTGAGGAGGAGTATTACCATTCAAGAGTTTATAATCTCTTTCTAAAATACAAATACATGGTTCAATATAATTAGAAATAAACCATGGAACAAAAGGAAATAAAATATTATGCAGCGATAGAAATGCATAAAACTGATCAGAAATATTTTTCTGTTCATTTAAAGAGAAATTATTAAAAAATCATGTTCTAAATGGTTTCCATCTGTCCCTATTAAATTCTTATTTAACCTGATTTATGGCTAAAGATCCAGGACTGAAATCTATTTTATTCATATTGGAAAGGCCATTTCAGACTCAGTTATTTCTTCATCTTTTTCTGTATTATAAATACCTTTAACAATATTATGTTTGTTTTTAACTAGTCTATCAACATAATTACTATCAGTATCGTCACTAACCTGAGAGGTAGAAACTCTATAGGGTTGAGAAACAGAATGTCGAGGTATAACTGAAACATTATCATCTAAAGGTGATATAAAATGAGAAGAGTATGATCTTGATAATTTAGATCTATTATATGATAAAAATGGATTATTCTGCATTTTTATTTTAATTTTCCCTTCAGGAGTCTGTTCAATATAATCTATGTCACTATTAATCTGTGCCTGTTTATTACTGACTCTTTCTATTGTCCATTGTTCTGGAATAGGTATTTCATTCCATTTAATTGTTCTTCTTTTTATAATCTTAGATTTATTAAAATTAGTTTCTATTAGTATTGTTTCATCTATCTTTTTATCCATTAATCTACAATTAGGATTCAAAGTTTTTAAAGGTTTATAATAAATTCTATAACATACACATATTAATTAAGAACCAGGCATATAATTATATCCATGAGTTTTAACATTTAATGTTAAAGCATTTAATATATTATCATCACTTAATGATAAAGATAAGTTCAGATAAACATTAAAATAAACAGGGCCATGAGCTAAACTCGATTGTATGATACCCATTAAAGATTGTTTCCAATTTAAATTTCTAGCATCTCTTAAACATGCTATTAAGCTTTCAGGTAAACCTTCTAAGGTTAATGGTTTAAAGGCAATCTGCACTAAACCAATATGTATAAATCTATATAAATCAGTATATCTATTAATATCATCTGACTGTATTAATTTTATTTCAATTTCTTCATTATCTAAAGAGACTGATTCTTCAGTTGTTTTTATAATCTGTTTGAAACCTAATTTTTCAAAGGTTCCTAACTGATATACAGTTTTAACATCAATTCTGAGAATTGTCCACCTATTAAGGTCTTCTAAATTTTCAGAGGTATCAAATTCCTATTTCAGACTATTTTTAATAATCTGTTTACCTTTTCCTAAATTCATTAGAAAAGGAATAAAATGGTTAGAATAAAAGTAAGTAAATTCATAGTAAATTCTAATGAATGATGTTTTTATTTCTTATAGTAATTTTATAATTGTTTATATTGATAATATCTTAGTATTTTCTAAAGATATTCAAACTCATTTTAATCATTTGAATGCATTTAAAAAAATTATAAATAATAATGGATTTGTAATATCGCAATCAAAAATGGTTTTATTTCAAACCAATATTAGATTTTTAGGTCATAATATTGAAAGGGGAAAAATAATTCCTATAGATAGAAGTATTGATTTTGCTTCTAAATTTCCTGATGAAATTAAGAATAAAACCCAATTACAAAGGTTTTTAGGAAGTTTGAATTATATTCTGCCTTATTACAAAAATTTAGCATATGATACGGCTATTTTATATGACAGGTTAAAAGATAAACCTAAACCTTGGACAGATGAACATACTAGGACAGTCCAGAAAATTAAATGAAAAGTTAAATCATTGCCACGTTTAATATTAGCAAATCCTCAATGGATTAAAATAATAGAGACAGATGTCTCTGATATAGGATATGGAGGTATATTAAAACAGATTTGTCCTGATGATAAATTAGAAAAATTGGTCAGATACCATTCAGGAAAATGGACTAATAGCCAGAAAAATTATGCCACAGTGGCTAAAGAAAAATTAGCCATATTAAAATTTGTTTTAAAATTTCAAGATGATTTATATAATCAGAAGTTCATTATAAGAACAGATTGCCAAGCGGCAAATTATATGTTTAATAAAGATTTTAAACATGATGTATCTAAGCAAATGTATGTTAGATAGCAGGCTAATTTAGCCCCTTTTGATTTTGATATTGTTTATAAGAAAGGGAAAGATAATAGTCTTCCGGATTTTCTATTTCGTGAATTTTTACAGGATGATACCCAGGGACACTCATAGAGGCAGAGGTGGCAGAGGTTATACCTCTCATACTTCTGGAATGTATGGCAGAGGTAGAGGGAGAAATATGCTCTCTCAAAATTATAATAAAACCCTATATTTAGATAATATTGCTGACATTTCTAAACATCCAAACTTATATAATAAATTTCAAAAATTTTTGGAACAAGAAAATGAAGAAGCCTCTTTTTCTACTGATACCCCATCATATGTGGAAACATTTATAATGATCTCATACCTAATTGGTTTATAAAATGGTGGTATAGATTTTGTCCATCTAAAACTATCCTTCCTAAAACATTTCTTTCCTCATATGGAAATTGGATCAAAGTTTCACCAAAAATATTGGAATTGGTGGTATCTAATAGATGCAATAAAGAACTTGCTAATATGTGGTTCTTTATAGAATTCTCCATCCCTTGGATTTGGAGATGGGTTCCGGAGATCAGTTATACTGGAAATAAATTGCCATGCATCATGCAAATAGCTTATACACAGTTTTGGGAAAAAATGAACAAGATTGTTCCCACTACCAATGACTCATATGGTCAGGAAATCTTGATGATTATTCAAGACAAAGTTCAGCATTATATGCAACATCTAGACACTCATGTGCAAAAGGAGATTGATCATTTTCATTATATCTCGATGAAGATGAAACTACAACAGGAGCGTGTTTCTCAACAAGACCTAATCAAGGCCTACATGGATGAGCTTAAAAAGCATTTAAAAAAACATAATTCCAATGATATTAAATCTGTGAAGTTCGATATTTCTATGGCTTCTTCTGATGAACATGTTTTGGGAGGAGAATCTCAAGATCTCGATGATATGGATGAATTTGATGAAGAATTCATGAATGATCAATTAAAGGAGCTGATAGATGGCATCCACAAAGAAAAAGCCAAGGACAAGGGAAAAAGCATGTTTATATGATGAAGACATAAAGCAACAGATGATGTGGACTCAAATATGAAGACTCAAATATGAAGAAGACTTAAAGTCATGATTTATTGAAGAAGACTTAAAGTCATGATTTATTATGTAAGCAGTGACCTCATAGGATGTATGATGTAAGCAATGGCCTCAAAGGTGTAATAATGTAATGGACTTCAAAATAATATTTCAAGTCCATAATAGTTAGGTTTTAGTTTCCTATAAATAGCTTAGGAAGTTGCTTAGTTTAGACACCACTCGAAATTCCTTCTTCTTCTTCTCTCTCTTGTAAAACTTCTCTCATTGTAAATTTCTTTCAGTTAATATATTACTCCAGTGGAGTTTCTCTTATTTATAAGTAGCGTTGGGATTTCTTTATATTTATTCTGGTGTCATAAAACCAGTAAGTTTTTTTATTTGTTGAATTCTATTCATTAGAATGAGAGGCTAAAAGCCTCATGGTTAGAATAAGGGTTAAGTAAGAATGTAAATTCATAGTTTAGATCCTTTATTGCGAAGTAGCCAGTATGATGATATTTAATTAAGAA
Source organism: Knoxia roxburghii (assembly GCA_030378225.1). Lineage (NCBI taxonomy): Eukaryota > Viridiplantae > Streptophyta > Magnoliopsida > Gentianales > Rubiaceae > Knoxia > Knoxia roxburghii. The sequence continues at coordinate 35,292,319 of CM059416.1, read as the reverse complement.
TAAGGTTAGAATTTATAGTCTGCCTGTAGGCTTAGAGAAGAAGGGCGTTGCCGTTAGCCGTGTTGTGAAAAGGCGTTAGGCGTTCAACCCGGATTGCTTCAATAAGTTTATAGTGTTAGATTATGATCCTTATAGGATGATTCTGTAAAGATTCCTTGGTTTTCTTACTTCTTTATCATCATGCTGACTACCTCTCTATTGACCCCACAGAATAAAGATGAAATCTTTAAAACAGTGAAAATGGAAGAATCGACATCACAACCGACTGAAAATACGGTGTATACACGAATAGTCACAATTCTAGAACATTTTACTGGAAGAATTTCAGATAATGCTAAAAATATACGCACCTTATTACAAAATCTAAGATGTAAGACACTTTCAGATTTTAGGTGGTATAAAGATTAATTCCTTAATAGAGTAATGGAATTAAATGATAGTAATAGTAATCACTGGAAGTCTAAATTTATAGATGGACTACCACATTTATTTGCATAAAGAATTAAAAAAGTCTTAAGAAAGGATAGGATGAATATACCCAATGAAATTTATACTTATGGGAAATTAATAGGAATTTGCATACAAGAAGGTTTAGCCTTATGTAATGAGATTAAATTAAATCAACAAATTAAAAGTCAAAGACTAAATGAATGACGTCAATTAGGACAGTTTTCTAGTCAATTTGGGATGAATATACCATCCAAAGAAAAGATAATAAAACAAGAAAAGAATTATAAAATATATCCTAAATATAAATATAAAAGGAGAAAATATTCTCAAGATAAGAAACATAAAAAAGAATCTAGAAAATTAGACAGAAGTAATACAAGAAGTAATAAGAAAGACATGAATAATATTACATGTTATAAATGTCAACAGAAAGGACATTTTGCTAATAAATGCAAAATGAAAAAGAAAATTAATAGTTTAGAAATAGATGAAAAACTTAAAGAAGAATTACTTCATATAGTAGATTCAGACTCTGTGTATGAATCAGAAATATCTGAAAATGACGAAACTAATAGTTCTGATAATGAAAATGAATGTCATTGTCATCAGATCGAACAAAAAGACACTAATAGTGAAAATGAAGATTATTATAAGATTCTGTCACAATTTCAAGATATAGACTTGGATGTTAATGTAATAAATAATAATACTATTTTAGAATTTCTAAAATCTATAAAAGATCAGGAATTACGATCCAGAATAATACAACAAATGGATACTATTCCAGAATCAAGTCAGAATAATAATAGACTAGAAAATATAAATATTGAAGAAAATCAGAATCAGTATACTATGACAAAAGTATATGAGATATTAAAAAATAAAAATAGGCACATAGAAAGATTTCCTACGACTATAGATGACTTAGGCAAAGAGATTAATAATCTTCAAAATGAAATAAAAATCTTAAAAAAGACTAATGAGAATTTAGATGAAAGAGTTTCTTATTTAGAAAAGAAAGATCATATAAAGGAAAATTATGATATGTTAATAGAAGATACTGGAAATGAAAATTTCTGGATCATTAGATCTTATATCTTCTTTTAAATTTCATGTTAGTATAAAATTACTAATAGATCATTCTTTTAATATAAAATTAGTTGCTCTTATCAATAGTGGAGCAAATGTTAGTGTTATACAATAAGGGATTATTCCTACTAGATACTTTGAAAAAACGACTCATATAGTCAGACATACAGGTGGTAAAGCCTTAGCTATTAATAATAAATTATCTAAAGGTTATATTTGCAATAATAAAGTCTGCATACCTGAAAGTTTTCTTATAACAAAGAATATTACTAGTCAAATAATACTTGGTACTTCTTTTATAAAGAAGATATTTTCGATTACTCACATTGATACTGATAAGCTTATAGGTACATATGATAAGAAAATGATCAGTTTTCAGTTTATAACTAAACCCAATACTAGATTTATAAATGAATTAAGAGATTTGATTAATAGAAAAAATAATCAAATAAATTTCTTAAAATTTGAAATTAACTCTTTTTCTATCGAAGACAATTTGAAAAATAATCTTAAATTACAAGAAAAAATAAAAGTATTTATAATACCTTCTCTAATGAAATTTGAAATGAACATCCTAATACTTTTTGGGATAGGAAAAAGCATATTATTAGTCTTCCTTATAAGGAAGATTTTGATGAGAAAATTATGATCAAGACAAAGGCAAGACCATGTCAAATGAACTCTGAATATTTAGAGTTATGTAAACAAGAAATAAGTATGTTACTAGAAAAAGGACTAATAAAAAGTTCTGAATCACCCTGGTCATGTACGGGATTTTATGTTAATAAACACAGTGAAATAGAAAGAGGAAGACCAAGATTGGTTATAAATTATAAACCTCTTAATAAAGTCTTAAAATGGATAAGACATCTAATTCCTAATAAAAAGGATTTATTAGATAGATTATATGATGCATTGATATTTTCCAAATTTGATTTAAAATCAGGATATTGACAGATTCAAATAAAAAAATTTGATCAATATAAAACAGCTTTTAATGTTCCAATAGGACATTATGAATGGAAGGTAATGCCTTTTGGATTAAAGAATGCACCGTCTGAATTCCAGCAAATTATGAATGATGTTTTTATTCCTTATAGTAATTTTATAATTGTTCATATTGATGATATCTTAGTGTTTTCTAAAGATATTCAAACTCATTTTAATCATTTGAATATATTTAAAACAATTATAAAAAATAATGGATTTGTAATATCGCAATCAAAAATGGTTTTATTTCAAACCAATATTAGATTTTTAGGTCATAATATTGAAAGGGGAAAAATAATTCCTATAGATAGAAGTATTGATTTTGCTTCTAAATTTCTTGATGAAATTAAGAATAAAACCCAATTACAAAGGTTTTTACGAACTTTGAATTATATTCTGCTTTATTAAAAAAATTTAGCATATGATACGGCTATTTTATATGACAGGTTAAAAGATAAACCTAAACCTTGGACAGATGAACATACTAGGACAGTCCAGAAAATTAAAGGAAAAGTTAAATCATTGCCATGTTTAATATTAGCAAATCCTCAATGTATTAAAATAGTAGAGACAGATGCCTCTGATATAGGCTATGGAGGTATATTAAAACAGATTTGTCCTGATGATAAATCAGAAAAATTGGTCGGATACCATTCAGGAAAATGGACTAATAGCCAGAAAAATTATGCCACAATGGCTAAAGAAATATTAGCCATATTAAAATGTGTTTTAAAATTTCAAGATGATTTATATAATCAGAAGTTCATTATAAGAACAGATTGCCAAACGACAAAATATATGTTTAATAAAGATTTTAAACATGATGTATCTAAGCAAATATATGCTAGATGGGAGGCTAATTTAGCCCCTTTTGATTTTGATATTGTTTATAAGAAAGGGAAAGATAATAGTCTTCCTGATTTTCTATCTCGTGAATTTTTACAAGATGATACCCAGGGACTCTCATAGAGGTAGAGGTGGCAGAGGTTATACCTCTCATACTTCTGGAATGTATGGCAGAGGTAGAGGGAGAAATATGCTCTCTCAAAATTATAATAAAACCCTATATTCAGATAATATTGTTGACCTTTCTAAAAATCCAAACTTATATAATAAATTTCAAAAATTTTTGGAACAAGAAAAAGAAGAAGCCTCTTATTCTACTGATACCCCATCATATGTGGAAACCGTTCTCATAGAAGATCCAATTTCTAATTATAAAGTTCATCCTCATAAAGAAATCTTATTTCTTATAGAGGAAAAAGATTTACAGTGGGGAAAAGACCCATGGCTCATAATAAATAGATACCTGGATACATGATCAAAAACTAGTGGCATTTATGTACATGCCCATGGAGCTTATAAGCCCCAAATGTATTATGAAAAAATTTTAAAAGTTTCTGGTGCATGCGATATAAAACATTTTTACCCTCACCAGGGAAGTCCAATTTATAATTTTAGTAAAATTATTATTAAAAAAATTATGGGGACTTTCTACTATGAAAGATAAGGAATTTATAGTTCCTGAAAATCGAGTTACTTATAAGTATAATTATTGGGATTATATCAAAGCTCATAATCAAGTTTTCTTATATGAAATCCCAATAAAAAACATTCATGGTTCATAAAAGTATGTGGAAACATTTATAATGATCCCATACCTAATTGGTTTATAAAATGGTGGTATAGATTTGGTCCATCTAAAACTATCCTTCCTAAAACATTTTTTCCTCATATGGAAATTGGATCAAAGTTTCACCAAAAATATCGGAATTGGTGGCATCTAATAGATGCAATGAAGAACTTCCTAATATGTGGTTCTTTATAGAATTCTCCATCCCTTGGATTTGGAGATGGGTTCCGGAGATCAGTTATAGTGGAAATAAATTGCCATGCATCATGCAAATAGTTTATACACAGTTTTGGGAAAAAATGAACAAGATTGATCCTACTACCAATGACTCATATATAACTTAACTCATCAAGTTAACCTTTCACCATAAGCTTTCACCAATTATTTATCCATATTTCAAATATAAATCTCACATGTTATAAGAGTTCACCTCATCCAATTTCATTTATTAGTTCACAGAAATGTATAACCCAAGCCAAATTCATTCTTTCCCTACTTTAAACCAAATCTTATATCCACAATACATACAACCTCACCTAAACAATGCCACAACACAAGCTCAAGAAAGATTGAAAAGAAGATTCATTTTGGCTAATAAGAGACGAAGGATTTTAGTTCATGTAACTAAACATGACCGAGTAAGTTTTACCTTTCATGTCTTAAACAATGAATTCCAACCGCATTTATCATGTTGAATACATTGCTCTTTCTAACGTACTATTTTGTATCCAACAAAATCAGAGATTGAAAGCAGGTCAAGCAAGAATGAAGACGAGAATTATTTTGGCAAAAAAGAGGGGTAGAACATTACCTCAAACATTTTCTCATAACACTGTAAGTTTTTAAAATACTAATTTTTTTTTATGTATCTTGGAAAGTACTCATCAATTTTTCTATGATATTTAAATCAACATATTCTTTATTTACAAATTTTTCAAATATTATTTATATTTTCAGTTTAATAATTATCTTCAACAATGCACTAGCATGGTATCAAACATTGGAAATAACAATAATCTCCAATAAGGCACGAGCATAAAATTAAACAATGGAAACAAGAGACATACGACATTGTCGGATGGTAAAGATACAAACTTACTTATTGCATGAAAATTTCAAATAAATATTGTCTTACAATCTATATCTAACATTTCACTAAATTATTTACCAAAATTGTTCACAATATGACAAAATATTTTTTTCATATCATGTACATAAGTGGAACACTATTTCATTGAATTCTGTATATAATTTTTTTATATATTTTATTTAATTAATTTTTTAGATTAGTAGGACATCGGTAATCATTCACATACATGTGAGTACTGTGGTGCATTGATGTGAATTCCAGAAAATGTGAAGCGTCAGAGAAATTCATCTAAACCTACATTTTCAATGTGTTGCATGCATGTAAAAGTTCATTTTTCACTTTTGAAAGATCCCCCAAAGTTGTTGAAGAATTTCTTCCAAAACAACGATGCTAAGAGTAAACATTTTGTTCAAAACATTAGAGCATATAATGTGATGTCTCCTTTCACATCAATAGGAGGCAAGGTTGATTCCATTGTTGCAAAAGGATGTGGACCATACACTTTTAGGCTAAGTGGATAAAACTGCCACAAAATTGGAAGTTTGTTACCAAATTCAGGATCGTTTCCAAAATTTTCACAGCTGTATATTTACGACACTGACAATGAAGTTAAAAATAGAATAAATGCAATCTGGTATATAATTCTTCTTAAATTATTTAACTGTTATTTACTTTTGAAATTTAACATATATCACCCATTGATAATGTTATTTTTTTTTTTTTGTGAATATGTTTTGTTCAGCCTTAAAAAATAAGTGAAAATAAAGGTTCATTAGATGCAGAGATTGTTCATAATTTAAAGCAGCTTCTGGACCTTCATAATCCTTTCGCCAAGGTTTTCAGAATGGCGAGGGATAGATACCTTTCAATTGTGAATCCCACTTTCAAGTTGAGGCTCATAGGAACTAGGGAAAAAGATGGGCGGATGTAAAACCTTCCAACGTCCTCTAAAGTTACTGCTCTAATAGTTGGTGACATTCATAGTTCAATTGATAGCAGGGATATTGTACTTGAGACTCGATCTAGTTGTCTGCAGTGCATGCATGAGCTGCATCCCTCTTAATCCATTACTTTTTCCTCATGGTGAAGATGGATATAGAGTTGACATTCCATTCAAGAAAGTTGACAATAATATTGCCAGGAAAAGAAAAAGATTGAGCATGAGGGAGGTTTTTTGTTTCAGGATTCAAGACAGATTGAATGAATTTCCAACCATCGTATCGTCAAGAAGGCTGTTTCAACAGTTTTTGGTTGATGTTTATACTGTGGTTGAGGCAGAGAGGCTTTCTTACATTTGATGCAACCAGCATACTCTTAGGACTGAGTCTTATAATAATTTGTCATCTTAATTTCATAATGGAAATTCCTAAGCTTCTATGATGAGACAGCGAATAATGTTGTCTTCTTCCTTCACTGGTGGTAGTAGGTATATGACACAAAATTATCTAGATGCAATGGCACTTTGCAAGTATTTTGGATTTACATATCTATTTCTCACGTTCACTTGCAATTCAAATTGGCCAGAGATTACAAATTTACTAAAATCCAAAGGTCTTAAAATAGAGGACAAACCAGACATTTTTCTAGAGTTTTCAAAATTAAACTTGATCACTTTATCGAGGAATTGAAGGTTGATGAACTCTTTGGTCAATTAAAAGCTGGTAAATTTCATACATATTCATAATTATTTTGTGATAAACTTATATGTTTTTTGTTTCAATTATACCGATAAACACATTTGCTTATAGGTATTTTGATAATCTTCATTAACATTATGATTATCTATTATTTTATTCTTTTATATATATTATTTAAGAATCGTATTTTATTTTATACTCAATTATATTTTCATTCTAGTTGTCTATACGGTTGAATTCCAGAAACGGGGCCTCCCACATGCACACATAATATTGTTCTTGCATCCAGAAGACAATTATCCATCTGCTGAACATGTTGACGATGTCTTATGTGCAGAGATTCAAGATAAAACATTGGATCCTTATCTTTATTATCTCGTGAAGGAATTTATGATTCATGGTCCTTGTGGTGTTCTAAATCTGAAATGCCCATGCATGAGAAACAGCAGTTGTTCGAAAAAGTTTCCAAACAATTACAAGGAATATAGTTCTGTTGATGAGGATGGTTATCCCATTTATAGGAGGCAGGGTGATGGAAGAACGGTCGTGAAAAATGGAACAATTTTGGGCAATAGATTTGTTGTCCCTTACAATTGACTTGTGCTAAAAAAATACCAGGCTCACATAAACGTTGAGTGGTGTAATCAATCCAGGGCCATAAAGTATCTTTTTAAGTACATCAGCAAGGGACATGACAGGGTTACTGCTTTTGTTGTAGAAGATGGATCTTATGCACTGCACAAAAAAGATATGAAGGATGTGGACAAAATCAAAACCTATTATGATCATAGATACATTTCTCCCTGTGAGGCAGTGTGAAGATTGTATAGTTTTGATATTCACTACAGGACTCCACCTATGGAAAGACTTACATTTCATTTGCCTGGTGAGCAGTCAATTACCTTTGAAGATTATGATTATCTTGAATACGTGATGAATAAGGCTGGAGTTAGTGAATCAATGTTTCTAGGATGGATAAAATGTAATACTGTACATAATGAGGTAAGGTCGCTCACTTATTCCAAAATCCCTACCAGATTTGTATGGAATAAAAGTTTAAAGGAATAGACTCTGAGGAAAAGAGGCTTTTCAATTGGCAGGATTCATTATGTAGTGCCAAGGTCGGGTGAAAATTATTACATGAGGATTTTGTTGAATATAGTTAAAGGAGTTTCCTATTATGAATACATACGAACAGTTAATGGCATTTTTTATCCAACTTTTAAAGAAGATTGCTACGCGCTCTGACTATTGAATGAAGATAAAGAGTATATTGATGCGATACAAGAAGCAAGCTTGTGGGGATCTGGGCATTACTTACAAACTTTGTTCGCATCTCTTTTATTTTCTGATGCTATGTCTAGACCTAAAGTTGTGTGGAAAGAAACATGGAAATTGTTATCCGAGGACATCCTTCATAAACAGAGGTTCATTATTTAATTACCGGGTAAGTTTATGTATAAATTATGTTTCTTATTAGCATAGTACTTGAATAATATGACAATTCAATAAGTATTTGACTTTATTTACATTTTATTTTATGATTTTATTTACAGATCTCCAACTTACTGATAACGAACTTAAGAACTATGCTTTAGCTGAGATTCATAATATATTATCTGGCCGTGGCAGCACACTCAAGAATTATTCAACATTGTCATATCCAGATGATTTCATAATTTCAGAAGTGCACAACAGGTTAATTTGAGATGAGCTTTGTTATGATCATTTATCGCTGCAGGTGGAGCACCAGCAAACTTTTGATAGTTTGAATGATGAACAGAATTTGGTTTATCATCAAGTAATGGATACTGTATTAGGAGGAGAAGTTGGTGTTTTCTTCGTTTATGGCTATGGAAGAACTGGAAAAACATTTATTTGGAAGGCGTTATCCTCTACATTACGTGTTAAAGGTGATATTGTATTAAATGTTGCTTCCAGTTAAATTGCCTTTCTACTTTTACCCCTCGGTAGAACTGCACATTCTAGATTTCGAATTTCTATTAATATTAAAGAAGATTATATGTGTGCCATTAAGCTAGGTAATGACTTGGCTAATTTGTTACATAAGACGAAGCTTATCATCTGGGATGAAGCCCCCATGGTTAACAAGTTTTGTTTTGAGGCTTTCGATCTGAGTTTAAGGGATGTACTTTGATCATCTAATCCAAGGAGTCTGGAACAACCTTTTAGTGAAAAAGTTGTTGTGTTTTGAGAAGACTTTCGACAGATACTTCCCGTAGTACCTAGAGGGACTAGGCAAGATATTGTTCACGCTGCTTTAAATTCTTCTAACTTGTGGGATTACTATAAAGTTCTCAATTGACAACAAACATGGGACTTAAACAATCTGACTTTGCTGATTCGAAAGCTACAAGAAATTTTGCTGAATGGATTTTAAAGGTTGGAGATGGTTCTTTAAGTGAGGGTACTGATGGATAATCTCTTATTGATATTCCTGATGACATTCTAATAAGCGAATCTGATGATCCGACTGCAGTAATAGTTGATTTTACTTACCTTCTATTGTTCAAAACATATGGACTCCGACGTTCTTTCAGGAAAAAGCAAGCCTTTCTCCCACTCATGATGTTGTTGACATGGTAAATGATTACTTGGTTTCAGTTATATCAGGTGATGAGAAGGTATATCTGAGTTCTAGTAGCATTTGCAAATCAGAAAGGGACAATGCCTTTAATGAAGCTTTATACTCTGAATTCCTAAATAGTATTTCAAGCTCAGGTTTACCTAATCACAGGTTTGTGTTAAAGGTTGGTCTTCCTATTATGCTGCTTAGAAATATTGATCAAATATCTGGTTTGTGTAATGGTACAAGGCTACAGGTATCTAGGTTAGAAAATCATGTCATTGAGGCAAAAATGATTTCAGGAAACAACATTGGCAAGGTAGTATTCATTCCTCGCATGGTGTTAACACCCTCGAACACAAGTTTTCCTTTTAAGATGCAAAGAATATAATTTCCAGTGGTTGTTTGTTTCACTATGACAATAAATAAGAGTCAAGGACAGTCACTCTCTCAGGTTGGTTTGTTTTTAAAGCAGCCAGTTTTTACTCATTGACAACTCTATGTTGCCGTATCTAGGGTTAAATCAAAAGAAGGATTGAAGGTGATCATTTGTGACAAGGAGGGTAAAATAGTGAAGACTACAACCAATGTAGTGTATAAAGAAGTACTTCAGAATTTGTAATATTTGTTTACTTTTTCATTCATCATAATGAATTTATCATTCATCATAATGAATTTATCATTCTAAATATTGTAACATTTTACTATTGTTTATTTAATTATAATTCCTATTTTTATGTACTGAAATGTTTGGTGCTCATATTTCTTGCTTTAAACATAGTTTCATTCCTCATCATACATTCTTGATGCATCAGTGTATCTGTTCTGCTTAACAGTATTAAAGGCAAACTATGAAAATGATTATTGCCTGGGAGATTGCATTGCCAGAAAGTTTAATGGTGGCCAATGTGTTAATGTTAGTGACGTGTTTATTCGCTGTTGCAAACCTTAATATCTATATGATATTTATGAGTTTCATTTGTGTCTGCTAAAGTCTTAATTTCAGATTTTGAAACAAAACGGTACCAATCAACTGCCATTCTCTTTTTTTTTATGTTTTTGCAATACTATCAATGCAACTTTCTACTGCATACATGTAAATATGAATGAATAAATAGTGGGAAAATATTTAAAAAAAAATAAAAGACTATAATTGTGTAAGTGTATTAAGGCAATGAATTTCACTATATATAATTGTCGCCCTTTGCATGCATACCAGTATTTGGGAGAATCAACTGATAGATGAAAGGATTCTCACATCTGAATAGGTGCATGGATGGCAAAACAGCTTTCAATGTTAAGAAAAGATTCAAATGCGGCTGTGAGGCACAAAGTTGCAGAGCTATATAGTAGGTAACTTTATTTCTTATTCATTTCCCTGTTTCTCTAAATATTTTTTAAGTATGTATATTCTGTCGACCAAGAAAAATGTGAATCAAGTAGCAGGTAAATGAATGGGCAAAGAAAATACAGAGAATGAAGATGGAAGTGTTTGTGCTTTAGTGTGCATCTGTATTAAGGATGGGATAAGTATGTGTTGAATCTTATTTGCAGACCTTGTGAAGGAACACTTGGTCGTTTGGAATCTCTATGTCACCGGGAGGATGAACGATGTGAAGAGATGGCCTATATTTAAGGAGCAGTTCTTAGATGGACCGAGCACCATGACCTCAGAGTCTGAATAGCAATTCTAGATTTGTTGAAAAACAAGAGATCATTGAAGAACGTAACTCATTCTTTAGCAATAATGGAAATCCTATAGACACGATTGATCTTTGCATCAATATTGGATTGACTCTCATGGTGCCTTTGTTAGTGTATGACCTTTTGAGGGCTATTTATGTATTTTAGACATTTGTCGTCTGTTTGATAATTTATCAAATGAGTTAATTTCATAATAATTATATTCTTGTGCAAATTTAATTTCATAAAATCGATCCGAACAAAAGAAACACTCCATGGACTTTTAGATCATGAGTGATTCTTTTGAGTAGTACTTGTACGAGGATCCTTAGACCAGAAATCACTGCATAGTCTTAGGTGAATTGTAGTGTGCTTTGATATATGCCTAACAGGACCGTAACAGGTTGCCAAGTATGGGTATGATTGGGTACACTATGAGTCACGCTAAGGTATGTAGGTGAAGTGATGGGACTACAAATCTCTCTTAAGTGAGAGATGATATCTTGGCCACTTGATAGTGAACTGAGAAGTGCATGGCCATGCCCCAAAAATGATCAGTGTTATCATTTGCTCGAATAGAATCAGTGTCACAAGGAAATCAAGTAAACGTTTAGCTAAATAAGGATGATGGTTCTATGCCTTATGCTAAAGGGGATATCAATGTAGAGGACCATATGCATTATGCTAGGAAGGTTGTGTCGAATCACCATTCGACCCTCCGTTCGAAATTGAGTAGTCATTATGTCTTGCTAGAGACCACTAATGACTTATGGATTAATTAATTAGATTTAATTGTCCATTGCCAATTTGGAATGGGCCTACAGGATCACACATAAGAGAGTTCGATGATACAAAATTGCCTGCACTAGGTATAATTGTTATACTTAGATAAATAATATTTAATTAAATAGTTGAATTAGATATTATTGAGAAGTTCTGTGGTATTAATTAAGAGTTAATTAAGGATCTAGGAACAATTGGGATAGGTTGACAAATCAAGGGACATAATTGCAATTAAGGTTCTTGACCCATCAGCCTGATCCATGGGTCAATGGGTTGATTCATGGTTTTGGTAAAAACCCAAGTCAGTAAAAGTGATATTTGTATTAATTAAATTAAAATAATATTAATTAACTGACTGAGTATCTGACTCCCTTTTAAATATCCCGGGGATATTGAGTCAGATACTCAAGTGAGATTTTATAAAAAATGGTTTTTCCAAAACAGAAGAAGATATTCCCAAAAATTCTCTCTCAGAAGATAGGCTAGCAACAGTTCTGTGAGGGCTCCAGTGCAAGATCGTAGAGACAATTCATCTAAATTATTGGTGAATGCAATCTTCTCAAATGAGCCAGGCGATGAGCGCAACCGATTACGCTTCGAGGGTAAGACCCGATTTATGATAATTTAGGCATCTTCCGCTGGGAAAACTATAATCTTGCCTAATCGATCCAGACAGTGGTATCAAAGCTAGGCTCGAATTTTAATGTTAAAATTAATTTTTGATTAAAACAAAAGGTTTGTTTCTTCAAAAATTAATGGACGGAAAGATTTGATGGAAAAAAAAGGGTTTTCATCATTTTTGGATTTCGAATTGAGTTTTGGTTTCTGGGGTTTTTTTTTTTTTTTTAGAAACCGTTGTTGTTTGTTGTTGGTCTTAATCGCCAGATAACCAAGATTCTTTTTCGAGTAAAAAGGTTTCAAAACGAATTTCGTCGTTCGTCGAAAAAACGGGCGAAATGAAAATTGTTTTCTGGGTTTTGATTCAAATGACCGAAATTGTTCCACTTTTCATTTAGATTTATGGTTTTTGCTTGTTTTAATCTGGGCTGCTGTTATTTTCTAGGTTTTTAAAACATATTCCCCAAAAAAAAAAAAAATGTTTTCCTGATGAAATGGGTTATCGGAAAAACAGACTATGGGATTTTAAATGTTTTGGTTTTTGAAGGTGGTCGAAAAGGGTTCCGAATAAACCCAGTATTATGACTGGTGGAGAAAACGGCAGCGGCGAAGGTCGCCGCTGCGTTCTCTCATTTCGAACATCACAAAAGGGCATTGGGGCAGCGGATTTCGAATCAGCGTTGGACGTCAAGACGAAGGTCGCTTCTACGTGGTTTCTTTGAACGGTGATCTTCATATTTTGGGGAGGTAACGAGCAGTTGGATAAGCCGAAAGAGCTGAACGATGAGTGTCACCGGGATTCAAAGATGCCGGCATGAATCCGAGGGCATGTTTGCCGGAGAAGAAAGGGATTGGCGGCGGGTGGAGCAAGCCCTAATGGGCTGAAATTACTAAAATACCCTGTCGTAACCCCTTAACTCCCAACCCTAATTGTAAAATTGTTTTGAAATTACCGTTATGCCCTCCGTCCCTAAAAAAACCCTAACAGGGCCAGATGGTTTTCAAAGAGTTTTAAAATTACAGAATGGCCCTTGGACTTTGTGTCTTCTTCAAACCCAAGCCCAGAAATTTTAAATCAATTAAAAAATATATATAGCCCTAAAATTTTCAGAAAAATAGGTTTTTTGATTTTTTTTTTTATGATAAGATTTTCATTTGGATTTTATTGGATAAAAATAAATCTTATGAAGATAAGATTAATTAGATTTTATTGGATTTTAAAATATTTAAAATTTAATTAATTATATTAATTAGATTAATAATTATAATTAATTAAGTTTTATTGAAGATAAGATTAAATTTGATTTAAAATTCTTATCCTGCTTTAATATTTAAAATTTTAGATAATTATCTTAATTAGATTAGGATAATTAGGAAATATTTGAAATTTGAAATTTAAATAATTATTTTAATAAGATTAAGATAATTAGAAAGAAAAAATAATAATTAATTAGATTAATTTATTTGTTTAATTTTGAATTATTATTTATTTATTTATTTTATGATGTTTTAAATTTAAATTGTTTAAATTTTCTGTGTGAAACAACATAATTATGATGAGGCATGTTTATGCATCATTTTGGTTAAATGAAAAATGAACAAAAAGGGATTGATTAAAATTGATCATGGCACGATCAATTTTAATTTTGTAATAGTTACACAATCCTTAAATTTAATCGGTTTAAATTAAAACGGGCTTGTATTAGCATATGCATTTATGTGTTTTAAAGCATGAATTGGGCTTATTAATGTTTTAAAAGTTGGGGCCTGCGAGCCATTTAAATTTGGGTCTGCGTGCATATTAAAATTATTATGTAATAGTTAGGCCCAAGAGGAGTTTCCAAAAGGAGTCCATGGTGGAGCCCAGGAACGGAAGCCCAACAATGAAGGCCCAAATATGAAGAATTTTGAAAGACTCTGTAATAGACTAGAGCCCAATTCATTGCTTTTATTCATTTTATTTATTTGATATACCAAATGAATGTTAAAATGAAAATGCATGTTAAGCCGATCAAACTAAAAATCTGAAAAACCCGAGTTGATTTTGCTTCCATACTTGGGAGCCCACTTGAGCGTCAAACGTCTGATGGACTTGGAGAGCCCGAGGGCCTCAGGTTTTCTTCGTGCGGCGGGTTGTCACATAATAGGTCCCCAACTTTATCACTATCGTTAATGAGTAGAAAAACTGTTTGGGTATCCAGATGCTCAACTTTATCACTACCACTCGTTATGGAAAAACTGTGTGGGCATCGATTGATGTGATGCCTCGAGGGATGGTTTGACTTAGGAAAATTAATCCTAGCTTGACCCGATAAGTTAACTAGGGATTAATTTTATAAAGATAGGATGGTGTCAAACATTTGGAATGTTCATCCTATCACCAAAAAGTTGCATGGTTTGCAATTGGAAAGTGTTAGATTACATGGAATGTAATTTGAATGTTACCTACCAAAAAGAGCCTGATCCCTACGATACTTGTCAAAACAAGACTGGGGTTAACTCTTTGTGGATTTTTGGCCCACAATCTAGCACCATCACAAAATTGTTAGGGATTTCAATTTTGGCTATTGTGGAAACCATTTTTTCAAAAACTCATTCTAATATTTTGCATTTATTCTTTGTATAAATGGCACCATATAGCACTAATGTCATCTCAAACTTTACTCTAAGATGTATATTGGATAAGGATAAATTGGTTGGACCAAACTTCTTAGATTTGGAAAGAAACTTGAGAATAGTTCTCAAGCAAGAAAAGAAGCTACATGTCTTAGAGACCGCTTTACCTTAACCACCACAAAATGCTTTGGAATTGGCCAATTGATATCATCTCATTCCCAGCCTAGAGCGATTGAATGCACCCCTTCTTAGGGAATTGGCCATTGATATCATCTTGGCATCATTGCCTAATGAATACAATGATTTTGTGGTGAACTACAATATGCACAACATGGATAGGAGCATTCCTGAGCTCCATGGCATATTGAAGAACACTGAGCAGACCCTTCGGAAGGCAATGCCAGTGTTAGTTGTAGAGAAAGGTAAAGGGAAGAGGAAGATTAAAGGTAAGGCCAAAGTTGGGCAGAACAAGAAAGCTCGCAGTAAGACTACTTCCCAACCACAAGTTCCTCCAACTGCTAAGACAAGATCCAAAAAGGAATACATGTCTATTCTGCAAACAGAAGGGTCATTGGAAGAGAGACTGCAAAAAGTTTCTCGAAAGCAATCCTTCAGCTTCAGGTATCTTTGCTATAGAAATTAATCTTTCTATGTCCACCTCATGGGCATTAGATACTGATTGTGGGGCTCACATTTGTACTAATGTGCGGGGACTCATAATTAAAAGGATGGCAAAGAAAGGTGAAGTAGATCTCTGAGTGGGCAACGGGGAAAGAGTTGCTGATGTTGAAGTTGGAGATTATACTATGTCTTTACCTTCTGGTTTAAATATCGAACTTGAAAATTGTTATTATGTACCTGCTTTGAGCAGAAATATTATTTCAGTTTTTGATTTAGATAATAAAGGTTTTCGATTTATTATTGAGAATAATTCGTTATCTTTATATGGAAATGATATTTTATACGGAGTTGCATATATGTGTAATGGTCTATATGTTTTGGATTTGACTCAAGAAAAAACTAGTCTATAAATAGAAAAGAAAGCTAAATCAACTAAAAATGATTTGAGTCCAACATACCTTTGGCATTGTAGATTAGACCATGCAAATGAAAAGCGAGTTCAAAAGCTTCACAAGGATAGAGTGCTTGGGTCATTTGATTTTGAATCATATGATAGCTGTGAACCCTGCTTGCAAGGCAAAATGACAAAGAGTCCTTTCAACAAGAAAGGTGAAAGAATAAGTGAGCTATTGGCTTTAATACACACGAATATATGTGGACCAATGAGCACACAAGCCAGCGGTGGATTTGAATACTTCATCACGTTTACTGATGACTATAGTAGATATGGTTATGTCTACTTAATGAGGTATAAAAGTGAAACTTTTGAAAGGTTCAAAGAGTTTAAAAATGAAGTAGAAAAGTTGGATAGAAGGATTAAGGTTATTCACTCCGATCGAGGAGGTGAATACCTAAGTGATGAGTTCAATGGCTATCTAAAACTGTGTGGAATTGTTTCACAGTTGACTCCACCGGGAACACCTCAATGGAATGGTGTATCTGAAAAGAGGAATCATACCTTATTAGATATGGTTTGATCAATGATGGGCCAAATGACTCTCCCTATGTCCTTTTGGGGTTATGCTCTCCTTTCTACTGCCTACTTATTAAACCGTATTACATCTAAGGCAGTAGATAAGACTCCATATGAGATATGGATGGGTCGGAAGCCCTATATGTCCTTTCTACGAATTGCGGGTTGTTAAACTCATGTAAATCATTTACAAAGTAATAAACATGAACCTAAAACTGACAAATGCCTATTCGTGGAATATCCTAAGGAAATCAAATGATATCAATTCCACAACCCAACTGAGAATAAAGTGTTTGTTGCTCGAGGACATACTTTTTTAGAAAAAGAATTTCTGTACAAGAAAGACAGTGGGAGTATAATAGAACTCGAATAAGTTTAACAACCACAAGAGAATATAGAACGATCTATAGAAACTCGAATGAAAGTTGACATGGAAACTCATGCAGATTAGCAACCTGAGTCAACAACATAAGAACCTATAAGGTCTAGTAGATCTCGTCATGAACCCGAGAGATACGGATTTCTCGTGATTGATGATCAAGATTTGATCTTGGTGGAATCTAATGAGCTCGCGAACTACAAACAGGTTTTAGAAAGTCCAGATTCAGATAAATGGCTACAAGCCATGGAATCTTAAATGCAATCTATGAGGGACAACAAAGTGTGGACTTTGATTAATCCTCCTATTCTGGCAAAAGTTGTTGATTGCAAATAGATTTTCAAATTAAAATCTGGCGGGATCTTCAAGGCACGATTAGTGGCTAAAGGTTTTGGATAGACTCATGGTATTGACTATAATGAAACCTTCTCCCCTGTCATGTTGCTTAAGTCCATTAGGACATTGCTTGCCATAGCATCATATTTTGACTATGAGGTATGGGAGATGGATGTTAAGATGGCTTTCCTGAATGGAAACCTACTCAAAGATGTTTATATAAAACAACCCGAGGGATACATTGACCAAAAGCATCCTACTCGAGTATGTAAGCTTCAGAGGTCCATCTATGGACTAAAGCAATCATCTCGAAGTTGGAATCTTCGTTTTGATGAGGAAGTAATAGGTTACGGATTCATCAAAGAACGAAGATGAGCCTTATGTGTACAAGAAGGTTAGTGGAAGCAAGATTATTTTCCTTGTCCTATATGTGGACGACATCCTACTCATAGGAAATGATATCCCCATGTTGAAAGAAATCAAACAATGGTTCGGGAGTGTATTTTCTATGAAAGACTTAGGAGAAGCCGAAATGATTCTAGGTATCAAAATCTATAGATATAGATCTAAGAGGCTTCTAGGACTAAGTCAATAAGGGTACATAGACAAGATATTGAATAGGTTCAATATGTCTAACTCTAAGAATGGTATGGTACCGTTCAGACATGACCTTCTCTTGAAGAAGAACCAAGGTCCTTCAACAAAAGAGGAGAGGGAAATAATGAGTCGAGTCCTATATGGTTTGGCTATAGGATCTATCATGTATGCCATGTTGTGCACCAGTTCGGATGTCGCACATGCACTTAACATGACTAACAGATACCAACAAGATCGTGGAATGGCTCATTGGACTGCAGTCAAAGAAATCCTAAAGTACTTGAGAAGAACTAAAAGATTAATGCTAGTGTATGGAGGAAAAGAACAGCTCGTCGTACAATGTTACGCCGATGCTACTTTCCAAACAGAACAAGATGACATGAAGTCACAGTCAGGTTGTGTGTTTAGCCTGAATGGCGGTGCAGTGAGTTGGAAATCTCAAAGCAAGATACCACATCCGACTCTACAACAGAATCTGAGTACATTGCTGCATCAGATGCTGCAAAGGAAGCTGTTTGGTTAAGGAAGTTTGTGTTTGACATCACAGTGATATTGAGTATCCAAGATCCGATAGACCTGTTCTGTGATAACAATGGGGCCATCGCACAAGCTAAGCAGTCTCGGTCACACTAGAAAACCAAACACATACTCAGAAGGTTTCACCTCATCTGAGAGATCATCGATCGAGGAGATGTGAAAGTGTGCAAAATAGGATCAGACGATAATGTAGCAGTTCCTCTCACAAAATCTCTACCACAGTCAAAGTTTGAAAGACATATAATAGAGCTTGGTCTTAAAATGTTTAGGACATAGCCCTTCAAAGGGCAAGTGGGAGATTGTTGGTGTATGCCCTTTTGAGCGCTATTTATGTATTTTAGACATTTGTCGTCTGTTTGATAATTTATCAAATGAGTTAATTTCATGATAATTATATTCTTGTGCATATTTAATTTCATGAATTCGATCCGCCAAAAGAAATACTCCATGGACTTTTAGATTATCTGTGATTCTTTTGAGTAGTACTCGTACTAGGATCCTTAGATTAGAAATCACTGCATAGTCTTAGGTGAATTGTAGTGTGCTTTGACGTACGCCTAACGGGACCATAACAGGTTGCCAAGTACGGGTATGATTGGGTACACTATGAGTCACGCTAAGGTATGTAGGTTAAGTGATGGGACTACAAATCTCTCTTAAGTGAGAGATGATATCTTGGCCACTTGATAGTGAACTGAGAAGTGCATGGTCATGCCCGAGAAATGATCAGTGTTATGATTTGCTCGAATAGAATCAGTGTCACAAGGAAATCAAGTAAATGTTTAGCTAAATAAGGATGATGGTTCCATGCCTTATGTTAAACGGGATATCAATGTAGAGGATCGTATGCAGTATGCTCGGAAGGTTGTGTTGAATCACCATTCGACCCTCCATTCTGAATTGGGTAGTCATTATATCTTGCTAGAGACCACTAATGACTTATGAAATAATTAATTAGATTTAATTGTCCATTGCTAATTTGGAATGGGCCTACAGGATTGCACATAAGAGAGTTCGATGATACAAAATTGCATGCACTAAGTATAATTGTTATACTTAAATAAATAATATTTAATTAAATAGTTTAATTAGATATTATTAAGAAGTTATGTGGTATTAATTAAGAGTTAATTAAGTACCTAGGAACAATTGGGGCAGGCTGACAAATCAAGGGACCTAATTGCAGTTAAGGTTCTTGACCCATCAGCCTGATCCATGGGTCAATGGATTGATCCATGGTTTTGGTAAAAACACACGTCAGTAAAAGTGATATTAATATTAATTAAATTAAATTAATATTAATTAACTTACTGAGTATCTAACTCCCTTTTAAATATCTGGGGGATATTGAGTCAGATACTCAAGTGAGATTTTTTGAAAAACGGTTTTTCCAAAATAGAAAATGATATTCCCAAAAGTTCTCTCTCGGCAGACAGGCTAGCACCGATTCTGTGAGGGCTCCGGTGCAAGATTGTAGAGACAATTCATCTGAATTGTTGGTGAACGCAATTTTCTCAAAGGAGCCAGGCGATGAGCGCAACCGATTACGCTTTGAGGGTAAGACCCAATTTCTGATAATTTAGGCATATTCCGCTGCGAAAACTGTAATCTTGTCTAATCGATCCTGACAGCCTTAGCTGGTTATATGCAGTTTAGGGGTTGGAATATCTTATGTCCTCTCAATCGAGAAGTCAATCGCACAGTGGTCAGTGACTTTTACCACCAAGTTTTACATCACAGGGAAGGATATGTAGTTACTGTTCAAGAGGCCATGGTGGATTTCTTGGAAGTTGGCATTAACAGATTTCCGGGGGTGCAGTTGGGTCTAAGAGCTAGGGATGTTCAATACTTGAGAATTTTGAACCTGTAGTATACCAGCATGACAAAATGATGGAGATAAGATTGCCACCCCTAATATAGTATTAGTTTCTATTTTAGGCCCCCAATTGTAATAGTAGTTTCTTTTTTAAAAAAAATCGGACACGCGCCTTACTTACTCGAAGCTATATAAGGTTCTTTTTTTTCTTTTTTCCACGAGTTTGTTGCCGATATTTTGCTTCGTCTTTTGTTGCCATTTTTCGTCTTCGTCTTTCACTTGGATTCTTTTGCTTCCAATTTTGATTACAGTATGTATTTTATGATTGTGATTGATTCATGTTTAAAAATTTGTCGTTTATCTATTTTTCGTCTTCGTTTTTCACTTAGTCTGTTTCCGTTTGTGCTCTGTTTATCTTTCTGTGGAGTTTTTGCTTCAAATTTGATAATTAAGATATTTATTCCTGTGTTTTGATCCTTTCGATTGATTTATGTGTTCGAATTTGTTGTTTCTACGGTTCTGTTCTTCTTACTGTTTTGTTTTTTATCGAAAATTGTTGCTTAAGGTCCATTTTTTTGTTGATAGATCATTCTTGATTGGAGAAATTTCAATGGAAGATACGGTTGGTGATATAGTTGATTTCTTTTGTGAAGAAGATACTCCTGAATTGTTTGATTTTGATAAACAGCAAGAATCCGCGGTATCTATGTTGGAAATTAAGTCATGATGTGATATTAGTTATGAATTGATCTGATATTAGTTATGCATTGATCTGATATTAGTTCTATATTGATGTGATACATTTTCAGTATATTGTTCTGAATCTATCAAATGATAGTTGACATCAGATCAGTAGAGTATACATATCAGCTCAGATAGTAATTGAAATCAGATCAACGTACTATAGATATCAGATCAATAATATTAAACAAAACATTGAATAGAACCAAAAATATTGAATAAGGAGGATTATAATTATAGATATCAGATCAAGTGACCATAGATATCAGATCAACTGACTATAGATATCAGATCAACTGATTATAGGTATCAGATGAACAGACTACCTATATCAGATAAAGTGACCATAGATATCAGATCAATTGACTATAGATATCAGATCAACTGATTATAGGTATCAGATGAGCAGACTACATATATCAGCTCAACTGACTATAGATATCAGATCAACTTACTATATATATCAGATCAACTATGTTTAAACTAATATGATTTTATTCTTTTTTATACAGGTTCAGATGATGAATCTATGGAATCTTTGTGTAAATCAGTGGTTGAAAATGAAGAAGCAACATACAATTTATATAATGATTATGCTTTTCGGTTAGGATTTAGTGTGGGGAAAAGTAAAGATTGTAAAACCAAAACTACTGGAATCAGGTATTTGAGAAGATATCTTTGTAATAGAGAATGAGCTAAACAATGCAAGGAGAATTTGGAGAAGATTTATACGAAAGTTGATATGCGATATAGATGTAAAGCTTTTATTAAATTTAAGAAAAGAGAATATGGGAGTTGGATTGTCCAAAAGCATTTCATGAAGCATAATCATGAACTGTGTCCTGTAGCTGAGAGGCAGTTTTTACGTTCTCAGAGAAAGTTTGATGATTCTGCATTACAGTATTTTGAGGAATTGAAAAGTTCAAGTGTTCGCGTAACTGATGGTTATCATATATTGTCCAAAGAGGTTAGTTATACTTTCAGTTTATTTTTTATGAATCTACATAAATGTGATATTTGTTATGATCTGATATTACGTTTGAGTTGATCTGATATTTCTTTTCTGTTGATCTGATATTAGTTTCTGTTTGATCTGATATTATTTTTCAGTCTGGAGGTTCATCAAATGGTTGTTATACCATGCGAGATGTATATAATCATTTGGAACAAAAGAAGAGGATGAAGATTGATGGTTGTGATAGTAATGCACTGATCAATATGTTAAAACAGAGATTTACGGATGAGAAGGAATTTTATTATGATTTTGATTTGGATGAGGAGTCTTCATTATGTAGTGTATTTTGGAGAGATCAGAAGATGAAGGAGGATTATAGTAGATTTGGGGATTTGTTGGTTCATGATACAACTTATCGGACAAACAGATACGACATGATCTGTGGACCTTTTGTTGGTATGGACAACCATTGTCGTAATGTTATGTTTGGTTTAGGTTTCATAAAAAATGAGAAGGTGAAGTCGTTTATTTGGTTGTTTAGTACATTTTTGAGATCGATGGAGAACAAGCAACCAATGACATTTATGACAGACCAGGATTTTTCGATGGCAGCTGTTGTGCGTGTGGTTTTTCCAAATGTTTGTCATCATCTTTGTGTTTGGCACATTGCAAAGAATGCTAGTAGTAATATACCTCATTTGATGCCTTTCAATTCTTGCTTAATCAAGTTTGCACAGAAGCTGAATTTAATCACTTCTGGAACAGGTGTGTGTTTTTTCTGTATTAGTTGTTAGGTGATCTGATATTTTTGATGTATTGATCTGATATGAAGTTTGTGTTGACCTGATATATTATTATTATACTACTTTATTCTTTTTTTAGCTGTAAGCTGATCTGATATTAGTTATAAATTGATCTGATATTTGTTATGAATTGATCTGATATATTAATCAGTTACTTTTTTATTCCATCAGTTTGTTGAAGGATTACAATTGCAAAGGCAACACTTGGTTGAAGAAATTAGATGAGATAAAAGAGAAGTGGTGCCCTGCATTCAGTAAACAATATTTTTCTGGAGGGGCAGTTTCTTCCCAAAGATGTGAGACAACCAATCGATCGGTTTCAATGAAGTTGTCAAAAACTTCTACTTTGTGTGAATTCTATAAGTAGTTTCTTGATGTTGTGACTGAGTGGAGAAACAATGGCATTGCAGAAGATTTTAGATGTAGAGGAAGGGTTGATCCTGTTGGAGATTCATTAATGCTTCAACATGCTGTTGAGTTTTATACGATAGAGGTGTTTGTAAGATTTCAAGAGCTGTATATTAAGATGTTATCTTATAATCACTTGCAGACGGGTAGCGATAATGGTATTTATGAATATCAGGTTTGGCGTACCAAACTTGATTTGTTTCAACACGTATTTCATTTTGATGAGAATGAGTATACAGTGAGCTGCACTTGTAATCTTTTTTCTGAGGCTGGGTTGTCATGCTCGCATGCTCTTCGTGTGCTAAATCTGAATAATTACTCGGTACGTATTTAATGCAACTTCAGAGCTTTTTTTTAGTTTGCTGATGATTATTCTCTATGTAATGTGGTTGATCTGATATTAGTTGCTAGTTGATATGATATTAGTTATTATTTGATCTGATATGTTTAACTTTATATTTGTTATATACTGTAGAGAATCCCTGAGAAGTATGTATTGAAAAGGTGGACTAAGAGTGCAAGTAGCTGTGATTATTATTCGAAAGAAGATTGTTTGTTGACATTAAGTAGCTTTGAGAAAGATTCAGATTCTGTTTGGAGAGTTGAAACAAGTAGAAAATATTTGGATTTAATTAGACATGCACAGTCTAGTTCTGTCACAAATTCTATTCTTAACAGGCACTTCAATTTGGCTAGAGATTCTATTCAATCAGAGGTTGGTCCATCCTATGTTGGTGAAAAAGAAGAAGGTTCAAACATTGCTGAAATTAGAGATCTAAAGAGAAGAAGAGAAAAGTGTGTTAGAAACATTCGTCCAAAAAGCGTTGCGGAGAAAATGTGCAATAGGGCAAGAGGAAAGAAGAAGAAAGCAGAAGCATTTGCATTGCGTACTAGAGAACGGGTCGCATCAATGGGGATTGAAAATTGTGGAGTTGTTGATGGTAATTATGTAAATCCTGTTGTGGAGAAGTTGTAGTTGTTTCTTCTTCCCTTATGAAAAAACCAAGCCCAAAACCTGAACTATTTCTCACCAATTTCCTCAATGGCTCTTCGCTACATTATTCGTGACCTGAATATGTTTGAAGAAAACCAAGAAACACAACGACAAATGCCGCCACCACTGCCCCTTCCGCTTGAACATATGCCGATGAAACATATGTTCAATGTAGAAGATAATTCAAAACATAAGCTATTTCTCGACAGTAATGGTATGTCGGGATTGTTGCCAATAGACCGCCATTTCGTAAACAGATCGTTGGTTTGATTCCCTACACAATAAAAAATCAGTAAATATATTGAATGTGAGGGGTTTTAGAGTTAGCATATCAACAAAAGCAATAAACTCGCACTTGTACTGGAGGAACCCAAATCCGGATGCACTAACACATGAGGCTCAACGTAGGTAGCAATTAAAAAATTATTGTACAATAAATTATATTTTTTAATATAATCTCTAGTTTTCTTTTAATATCATTATCCTTATTGATAGTTCAATTCAAATCATCATTACAGAGATATCAGCTCAAGAGCAGACAGATATCGGATCAGCATATAACATACATCAGATCACAACAATACCCACATCAGATCAGTAATTTTGATAGAAAATTATTTGAAACAACTAAAACAAAATTAACAGTATATAATAGACATTAGATAAACAGGAAACAGATATCAGATCAAATGAATACAACAACAGATCACAAGTTATTGAAATTAAATATTTAACTGAACTAAAACAGACATCTGATCAGAAAATATAAACATCAGATCAACAAATAAAAGATATCAGATCAGCATATAACAGACATCAGATCACAATAATACCCACATCAGATCAGTAATTTTGATAGAAAATTATTTGAAACAACTAAAACAAAATTAACAGTATATAACAGACATCAGATCAACATGAAATGGATATCAGATCAAATGAATATAAACATCAGATCACAAGTTATTGAAAGGAATTATTTAACTGAACTAAAACAGATATCAGATCAAAAAATATAAATATCAGATCAACATATAAAAGACATTAGATTAGAACAATACAAACATCAGATCAGTAATCAAATGAATACAGATAATAAATATCATATAACAATAAGAAATAGACCATTTTGATAGAATTTGGAACAATTGTGAAATTTGGAATAAAAGACTAATATAGATTTCATATAATTGAAAACTGAATATTGTCATTTACAATCAATATTGTGCTATAAAACTAGACTAATATAAATTTCTAATTTCTAAAGACTAGACTCAAGTACTTTTTACAATTTTGTACTATAAAACTTCTCAATTTTGACCTTGAGCTCATCTTTCATTGTATTTGTTTGAGAAGCCATTATAGTATAAGCATACTTGACTCTAAGAATTTGTATAGCTCTGTTGAGAGCAGCTTTGCTCTTGCGTGCTTCTCTTGTGAGCTCTGTATCCCAAGTCTGAGTTGTTTGTCCCTTGTAGAGCTCAATGTGCCTTATTGTAAGAATGCCACAATCAGCGTGGTTTTTGTCATCTTGCCAGGCCAATTTTGGATACTCCACTATATAATCTCTTGGATCTCCATAAATTCTCTCTGCTGGTGTCCCCTTTATTTTTACAACAAAATACCGCAGCTGCATTAATGATGAAAACATATATATCAGATCAGTGTCAAGATGATATCAGATCAATGTAATGAACATATCAGATCAAGGCAAAGAAAATATCATATCAATATTAAGATGATATCAGATATGAAACAGGTACTTACGATGATTTTAGGAATTGTAGCGTACCAACTTTCATCTTCTGGGATTTTGTTGTTCAGCACAACTAGTCTTCTTGTCATTGTATTGATGCAGACAGTATAGTAATGTTCTTGCTGATATATTGGGAAGAACACCTGCACAATGCATAATACTAATTAGAAGTTGATAAATTTGATATATTGAATTTATTGAATAGAGGTATTAAAATTGTACTTACCATTTTCACGTTTAAAGTGTCCATGTTTTTGTTGGCTCGTACGAATTAATATCTCATGATGTCCAGAATTTCAGGTTTAATCTCTTGCTGGGGAAATACTGGTTTTGGTATTATTGGTGGAGGAGTGATGCCTAACTTTCTGGCAACTTGATTTGCTATCATTGAGTTTTTGTAGTCATCATTTGCCGATACGAACTCCAGGCTTTGCATTAATGTATCCTCCATCAGTGAAAGCTGAAAACATAATGAATTGTTGAATTTGTATTAGATGGAATAATATTTGCATATATTTGTAAATGAATTTCATATCAAAATAATTAGGAATTCATAACTTACACAAAATTGTTGAGATATGAACAGCCTTGTTGGATCTTTGTAGTTCATATGTACGATCCATGCATTTTAAACTTGAATTATTATCCATTCACCTGGATGTATTGACTTGAAGTCCGTTCAGTCCACTGAAATATAAGAAGCCCCAGAGTAGAGTTGTTCTCTGTATGTGAATTTCAAAACAATGTTAACAAAAGTAAGTGGAAAATATGCATATCAGATGAGCCAATATAAGAGAGATCAGATCAGAAAATGAATACATCAGATAAGTATATAAGAGAGATCATATTACAAAATTAATATATCAGATCAACTCAAAACAGACATCAGATCAATACGAAACAGACATCAGATGAACTCAAAACAGATATCAGATCAATACGAAACATACATTAGATCAATATGAAACAGACATCAGATCACTATTTTTTAAAGAAAATCATTTTACAGAACTAGAACAAACTTAACACAGATATCAGATCAAGAAAATGAAAGCATCAGATCAGATGACAATGGACATCAGATTAGAGGACTATATATATAAATATACAATAGAGTAGAACTTACTCCTCACTGAGTTTATTCCCCATCAGGTATGCATAA
The DNA here is from genome assembly GCA_030378225.1 of Knoxia roxburghii. Lineage (NCBI taxonomy): Eukaryota > Viridiplantae > Streptophyta > Magnoliopsida > Gentianales > Rubiaceae > Knoxia > Knoxia roxburghii. The sequence goes on along the minus strand of CM059416.1, from coordinate 35,265,065 downwards.
TCTGTGAATAGTTTCTCTTTTCTTGAGATCGTCAAGAATGGCTTAGCCTTCTTTAACCAACAATCTGATCTCAAACGGACAGGGAGTTTGCGTTCTCTATGCTTTGAGTTCGGTGTCAAAATGACATCTTTCTCAGCATTGTCTGGTTCTTCATTGATCATGCTGGAAATAGAGTTCATATTAGCACATATTATATAATAAATCATTCAAGTAAAGATATCATATCAGGTAGTAATTTTTTTTACTTACGTTATAAGGTCTGTTAAGACTTCATCAACTTTTGAAGTATGAACTGGTTTTGGAGTCTGATATGCTTTTGAAAATATGGTGTTCATGTTTGTTGCAAGCAGTACTGCATCCTCCACCATTTTATCAGTATCTTCTTCATTATCTTGGGATTCTACTTCTTCAGGCTTCTCATGTTCCTTATATTTTCCTTTCTCAGGAGCATGTGTTTTTTCTTTCTCCTGGATTGACAGCATTTTGTAGACCGATTACTTTGCAATTAGATATTCCTTTTGCTTTGTCCTGTTCTCTTTCCTTTCTATCTCCTCCCTTTCTATCTCTTATGGATGAACTTCTGTTTGTTTCAGCGAGAGTGGAGAGATATATGGTGACTGAGGTTCTTTTTCCTTTTCCTCCACCATATTTTCTTGTATTGGTTCTCCTTCTGCTTCATGAACGCTGTCTTCAGGTGCAGATTCTTGATCTTCTGAAGGTGTACAGAGGTTGAAATTTGGCATATCATCTTCCAAGCGTACAGTGATGGATTTGTTCTGCATATTGTTGTAATCCTCTTGTAGTTTATCAGCAATTTTGGCACATGCCGCATAGAACCTTGCACCCTGTGATGGCGTTGGTTCATTTTCTTCTGTTGGGGATTTTTAGGATTGACCTTGTTGCTCAGGAGTTGTATTTTTCTCCCTCATGTCATGGATAATCCCCTCCACTGTGCTTATTATTATGGCAAATGTTGCAGCACCTTCTGGATTATTTGCTGTGCTTTGATGAAAGCCATCATGAACTTTGTCAAATTAATCACTAATCGCGTCATTTTATCAGCATTTTCAAAATCCTGTTGTATAAGATAATTGTTATAGTTAGTTTGTTTCATATTAGTATATAAAAGATAAATCAGATCACGGTAAAATAGACATCAGATAAGCATATAAGACATATCATATCAGAACTATGAAATAAAACATACTACAGAACAAAAACATAATTAAAAAAGGGTGATTAAAGCATCATTATAGAGACATCAGATCATGAAAAAATAGATATCAGATCATCATATAACACTTATCAGATCAGAACTATAAAAGAAACCATGCAGTAAAACTAAAACGTACTTAACAATCGGACATCAGATCATTAAATAAAACATATCAGATCAGAAGTTTACCTTGCTCTTTGATGTGGTTGGAGCTTGTTTCGATTTGCCAGTCTTTTTAAAAGCATGTGCATGTTGTTGTTTTTCCACATGCACCTCGGCTGTAGCCCTTTCTCTTATCCAGTCTTGACTATGTCCTCCCTTTTTCTCTTCGAGTCTTGTTCTCTCAAAGAGTTGACTCTGACTCCAGTTTGTGAATATTGGTAGGTTTCTTGGAATATCTTTGTGAATTCCATACACAACCCTATCAACATAGAATAAATGAAAAAAATATGTTGGGTGTGATTTAAAAAAATAAAATTTTTTAAGTAAAGCATTCCACAAACTAAAAAATACATCAGATCAAGAGGAAACAGATATCAGATCAACATATAAGATACATCAGATTACAACAATACCCACATCAGATTAGTAATTTTGATAGAAAATTATTTGAAATAACTTAAACAAAATTAACAGTATATAACAGACATCAGATCAATAGGAAACAGATATCAGATCAAATGAATACAAACATCAGATCAAAACTTATTAAACATAAATATTTAACTGAACTAAAACAGACATCAGATCAGAAAATATACACATCAGATCAACATATAAAAGACATCAGATCCCAACAATACAGACATCATATCAGTAATCAAATGAATACATAAAGGCCAGATGAGAAACTTACAATCAGAAAAGAGAGTGGTCCATTGTAGGCTGTTGATGTTGTGCCATCTTTGTGAAAATACTTCTCTTGGCATTCCACTAATGCACTGAATGTATAGCTATACCAGTTCAACTGCCTTATTTGATCAATGCTGTTTAGGGATTTGAGGAGCCGATATCTGATGTTGTTGATGCTCCTATGATGGTAAAGAAATGTGGTGGCCAGGTAGATAAGGAAATCCTGGACGAAATTGATGTCACTGTAGTCCTGATGGTTGACAATGTACTGCTCAAGCTGCTTGATGGTTGGTCTTTTTGTGGGTGGCATGCCAAATCTTTGACAGTAGTGTTCGACATTCTGCTCATAATCTTCACCCTTTGTCTCAGTAATTGTGTATTCTTCAACTTCAATTGGACCTCTTGGGAAGCCAATAACCAATTCCACATCTTCTTCAGCAATGGGAATAACTGTATCTTGTTCCAGCTCCAGTCTCAACTTGAGAGAGTTGAATTTTTTGAGCAGGTATTGTCCCAATTTGTTTGGCATCTTGGTGTAGTTGATACTGAGGAAGCTGCCAAAGCCTATATCCCTCACAGCATTTCTTTGTGGTTCTGAGAGTCTAGAAACCACGAAACTTATACCGTTTGGAGATGTACTACAACTGAATCTTTTGCTCATCTCATTATCAGCATCATCATCACTGTCCTTTCTCTTTTCTTTTTTCTCTTTTTTGTGATTTGGACATCCACATCACCCTGTATCTTTTCCTTATTGACCATCACATTGGTCTTTTTCTATTGCTGCTTCTGCTGCAGATCCTTCTTCTGTATTTGTTGAAGAATTTCTTGATTTGCGTTCTTCTTTGCATGTATTTTCATCCTTTTACTTGTTTGATCCTTTTAGGATGGTTGAACAACTTCCTATTCTTTTCTTTTCTTGTCCGATTTACATTTGTAAGTATGTTGAAACGACTTGCTAGGGGTTTCTTGAAAATCTAAACTGTCATCTTGTGCTTGAATAACTTGCTTGGTTTTATCAGCCATTATGTTTATATTGTTGTTTCCTGTAATATGTCAGTAAGAGTATGTAAGCAAAACTAAGTTGATATCAGATTAGAAGAAAACAGATATCAGATCAGCAGATATAAGACATCAGATCACAACATGAACACATCAGATCAGTATATGACAGACATCAGATCACGAAAACACAGAGATCAGATCAACTTAATTCTCGCATCAGATCAACAAAAAATTGACATCAGATCACTATTTTATAAGAAAATCATTTCACAGAGAGAAAACAAATTTAACACATAAATCAAATCATGATATAACTTATATCAGATCAAGAAAATGAAGGCATCAGATGAACTGAAAACACACATCAGATCATTAATTTTGATAGAAGATCATTTCACAGAACTAAAAGAACCATAATATTGAATATCAAATCAAAATACAAAAGACATCAGATCACAAAAAAAGGAAACAGATAACGAATAAACATACATTAGATCACTGCTTTTGAAAGAAATCATTTCACATAACGAACACAAAATTAATAGTAAAGATCAACTAAGAAAAAACAAGACATCAGATCAACTGACTACATACATCAGATCAAAACAAAACAGATTTCAGATCAAAATAATACAGTCAACAGATCATTAATTTTGTTAGAAACTTATTTCAAAGAACTAAAAGAAAATTAAAAGCATATAAGAGACATCAGGTCAATTGAAAACATATATCATATCACTTGAATACAGACATCAGATCACAAATGTTTATAAAAAATTATTTCAAACAACTAAAACAAAATTAATAGCATATAACAGACATCAGATCAACTGAAAATATATATTAGACCAAAAGAATACAGACATCAGGTCACAAAATATTGAAGGCAACTATTTCAATGAACAAAAATAGACATCAGATTATGATAATACAAAGATGAGAGCAACATATAATATACATCAGATCAACGAAATATAGACATCAGATCACTAATTTTGATAGAAATTAACAAAATAAACAAAAACATATATCAGACATCAAAAAAACAAAATTTTGAACCCTAATTATTTCAGATAACAAAATTAACTTCATAAACAGACATCAGATCAATTGAAAACATATATCAGATTAGAACAATACAGACATCAGAACCCTAATTATTCAAAGAAAACAACGGTTATAAAATTGAAATCCTATGATAAGTATGTATAATGGTTAAAAAATTAGGTTTTTGTACCTGTAGATAAATGTCGAAGCAGGAAAAATGTTGGTTTGAGAAAAATAACAAGTTTTTCGTCCGATTTGGAGACTTTTTTTAGCGTTTGAGTTGAACAGCAAGCTTTTCTTCGCGCAGATAATGGCTATGGTGTTTTCTGAACAGGAAGAAGAGCAGAAAATCGAAATGCAGTGATCTCTGAATGTATTTGAGGTTAGAAATTTAGATTGTGGTGATCTGATGTTGTTAATGGAACGATGAAGATCGTGGGGATGAAATCGGTTTGAGAGCGCGAAAGAAGGAAGGGTTTGGGTTTTCAGTTTCACAGCGGGAGAAAGGAAAGTATTCCGTTTTAATTAAGTCGCGTGTTACCACGCGTGTATAATGCGACTGGGAATGCGCGCCTGCTACAGTAGGAGTAAAATTCACCCTACTCCTATAGTCCCACCGTATACGGACTCTGATCTAATATATTAACGTATGTTTTTTTTTTAAAGACATTTATTGAGATTGATTAATATATTTTAATCATGATGGCAATTCTTATCAAATTATACTACTTCTGTTTTATTTTTTAAACAAATTCATTGAGATGGATTATTATATTTTAATCATGATTGTAATTATTACCAAATTATACCACTTCTATTTTTTTTAAAAAATAATGATTGCAATTATTATCAAATTATACCACTTCCTTTTTTTTTAACACAAAATATGGAATATTATATTTAAATCATGATTTCAATTCTTACCGCCATCACTTTTACCAACGCTAATTGTCCATAAATTATTCCATAACATCTTTGATACTAATTATTATTTACTATATCTTTGATCAAAGATATAATTCCATAAGCAGTGGGATTGTAATTGACTCATACTAAGCAGCCGAAAGAAGTCTAAAGCCAAAATATATCTTTGTTTTATAAGCATGGAAATATTATATTTTAATCATAATTTCAATTCTTACAATTTCACTTTTACCAATGCTAATTGCCCATAAATTATTCCATAATATCTTTCTACATCAATTCACCCCCAAAACTCATTTACGTATTATTGTAACATTTGCTGATGTACTTTATATTTGGTACATATTTTATAGGTGTGACAGAAGGAGTAATTATGCTTCAACCAAAAATTTTGTAAACATTGAATTTCAAATCGTTGTTAATTTTCATATTAAATAAATTTATACCATTTTTTTCCTTATATTTGGAAGGGAAGTGGTATATCGCGTCCCCCTTTTGTTATTGAACACCTCCCTTTTTTCAAAAATGTCCTTCATTTTATTAAGTAACGCTCCCTTAATTTTTATTTCTCGCGCCCTTAATATTTATCTTTCGGCCCTTTTATTATTACCTAATTTCTCTCAATTAATTTATAAAGTAACATAGATGAGCAAAACTATAAATAAATTTTTTAATGGGTATTTTTATTAAATTGATTAAGGGTAGTTAGGTAATTTAATATATTTTATATTTAAATATTATATTTAAATAATATGGTTGGTATTTCTTAATTTGTTAGGGATAATTAGGATATAAAATGGAGCGAAATAACAAAACAGGGCACAAAATAGGCCTCCACTATTTGCAATATATATAATTAGACTAGGAAAGGAAATGATATGATACCTACATCTCAGTGTCGATTAATGATTTCATAAATTATTTTATTTTCTAAGTTTCACTTTATATTCAATATGATAATAATTCCTTCATTATCACATTTTTTGTTTCTAATGATGATAATCACTCAAGTCAATTGATATTTTATTTTTAATTTTCCTTTTGTTGCAGGAATCTTGATATCTTCTACAAAAATTAACTAAATTAAATTTATTTTCTTTATACAATTATTATTCCATTATATTTTAAATTTTTATTTTATTTATTATAATATTAATATTTTTATTTTCCATTTCACCATAATTTGTACTCTATTTATGTTTTATTGATAAAGTAATTATTCTTAAATTTTTAAATGTTAAGGTTATTTTTTCTCTTTCTTTACAAATTTTCACATATTGCTACTAAAGTTATTTTTATCTTATGATATAATTTCACGATTAATCCATTTAGAATTATGATGATCAAATTATTTGCACGTAGGTTATGTTTTCAAATTATTGAATGTTGGTTTTGTTTTCAACATTTCAAATATTTTATCGTTGAATGCAATACTATTATTATAACATTAGGGTAATTTATATGGTGGTCCTATAGGAACACCATGAATTTTACTCATACCCTGCTACAGTAGCGCGCTACAGTAGCGTGCTACAGTGCGCGCTACAGTAGTCTTCTTTTCTTTTGTTATTTTTGGCCTTTTTTTTTTTTTGGCTTCCTCTTTGAGACTTTTTTTCGTCCATTTTTTTCTAAACAATTCAGTATTTTTTTAATGTTTTTGAATTTTATAAAAAAAAATATTTTTAAATTATCATTTTATTTGTTTTATAATTAAATAATTTTAGATATTATGATACATATTATAGACGCTTTTGTTGTATGATATGATTTCTTTTTATATTCTTGATCTGATAACTATAGTCTGTTGATTTGATGTCTACTATTTTGTGATCTGATGTCTATATAATAATGATTTAATCTACCTTGTTAAGCATATTTTAGTTCTACTGTATGATTTTTTTTATATTCTTGATCTGATATCTATAGTCTGTTGATCTGATGTCTAGTATTCTCTGATCTGATGTCTATATAATCCTGATCTGATCTCCATTGTTAAGTATGTTTTAGTTCTAGTGTATGATTTCTTTTATATTCTTGATCTGATATCTATAGTCTGTTGATCTGATGTCAAGTATTCGTTGATCTGATCTCCATTGTTAAGTATGTTTTAGTTCTACTGTATGATTTCTTTTATATTCTTGATCTGATATCTATAGTCTGTTGATCTGATGTCTAGTATTCGCTGATCTAATGTCTATATAATCCTGATCTGATCTCCATTGTTAAGTATGTTTTAGTTCTAGTGTATGATTTCTTTTATATTCTTGATCTGATATCTATAGTATGTTGATCTGATGTCAAGTATTCGCTGATCTGATGTCGATATAATCCTTATATGATCTCCCTTGCTAAGTATGTTTTAGTTCGTGTATGATTTCTTTTATATTCTTGATCTGATATCTATAGTCTGTTGATCTGATGTCAAGTATTCTTTGATCCGATGTCTATATAATCCTGATCTGATCTCACTTGTTAAGTATGTTTTAGTTCTACTGTATGATTTCTTTTATATTCTTGATCTGATATCTATAGTCTGTTGATCTGATGTCTAGTATTCCCTGATCTGATGTCTATATAATCTTGATCTGATCTCACTTGTTAAGTATGTTTTAGTTCTACTGTATGATTTCTTTTTTATTCTTGATCTGATATCTATAGTCTTTTGATCTGATGTCAAGTATTCTCTGATCTGATGTCTATATTATCCTGATCTGATCTCCCTTGTTAAGTATGTTTTAGTTCTAGTATATGATTTCTTTTATATTCTTGATCTGATATCTATAGTATGTTGATCTTATGTCAATTATTCTCTGATCTGATGTCTATATAATCCTGATCTGATCTCACTTGTTAGGTATGTTTTAGTTCTACTGTATGATTTCTTTTTTATTCTTGATCTGATATCTATAGTCTGTTGATCTGATGTCCAGTATTCTCTGATCTGATGTCTATATAATCCTGATCTGATCTTCGTTGTTAAGTATGTTTTAGTTCTAGTATATGATTTCTTTTATATTCTTGATCTGATATGTATAGTCTGTTGATCTGATGTCAATTATTCGCTGATCTGATGTCTATATAATCATGATCTGATCTCCTTTGTTAAGTATTTTTTTTTAAAGTATTTTTTTGAAAAAAAAGAATTTTTTTTTAAAAAGGCTTTGAGTCAAAAAAAAAAAAAAAAAAAAAAAAAAACTGTAGCGCGTTATTGTAGCGCGCTAGTAGGAGTAAAATTCATCCTACTCCTATAGGACCACCGTAAACGGACTCTAATATTAGATAATATTAAAATTTAGATAAAAATAAAAATTATTATTTGTAGAGAAAATTTAAAAAATAGTAAAGTAAAGAAAAAATAACAAGATGATATTATATAAGATTAAAATTTAGATAGATATAAATAAGAAAAAATAATTATTTGTAGAGAAAATTTTAAAAAAGAGGAAGAGTAAATTAAAGGGAAAACAAAGTTTGGTTAGGATGGCAATATATATAATATTAAAATTTAGATAAAGATAAATAATTATCTAGAGAGGAAAGATAAAAAATGAATAAATTAAAAATAAAATAACAAATTCTATTAGGATAAAATAACAAGCTTTTTACTTCATTAGATAAGATCAAAATTGAGATAAAGATAAATAAGAAAAAATAATTATTTGTAGAAAAAAAAGTGAAAAAAATAAATTAAAGAAAAAAAGATTTAGCATAGAAAGACACGTATATCTTTTATTTTGAGAATTTTCTCTTTATTTTAATAATATTTAATAGATAAATAGATTTTAGAGTAACTCAAAATTCATTGTATCTATTTGTCTAGAACTTCAAACAAATACCGACCTTATTTTATTTTTAAAATATAAAGTAAATAAATTAAAATATTTATTTTTATTAAAGTGAAACAAAATAAGATAGTTGTAAAAGTTGATGAGAGTATAATTTCAAATCATATAATGTCTAGGATTAATCATTCGAGATAATAATTTAATCACCTTTTTTTAATCAAAATATTAATTTTAGTATTTTTTTAATTTTATGTATCCCTTTATCTACTTTCTTGTTGTCTTTGTGAACAGTAATGTGCATTAATATACACATTGTTTTAAGTAAAATTTTTGTTACATACATATATGTAATTTATTATAGAAAATGAATAATTCAAGAGTAATTTATTATAGTAATTCATTTATATATTTTTCCAAAATAAATATATTATTACATCACACATCACCTCATATCTAAAAAAATATTTTTATTTATTATATTATTTTAATTTAATAAATGATACTATTATTATGATATAAAAACAAGTAATTCAGTATTTAAACTTACAAGTAATTTTAATGTGAATGATTCGATATAAATGAGTTTGTTAATATCTTACCACATCTAAATTATGGAAACTGATATGGATACACAAAGATATCCAATGAGAAGAAGAATGAATGTAAACTTTGAAAAACTTGGCAAATAAATACCAGAACTTTAGATATCTTGATTTAATTTTTTCTTCAAGTTTTTTAGAATAATTTTTTTTTTTAGTTCCTCTTCGGATTTTAACACTTTTATTTTATACATTTTGGAGTTTTCATAATAAGTATGAAGTATTTGAGTGAATTATAAATTTTATCTTCATACATTGATAAAATTCAGGTTTTTGTCATTAACTTTTAAAAACTAAAAAAAATCATTAACTTTGTCATTTTAATTTCACTTTTGGTCATTCCGTCAAGTTGCACCGTTAAGTGCATTAACGGTCTGAATTAATTATAAATTTGGTTATCATACTTTGGTGAAATTCAGGTTTTGATCATTAACTTTTAAAAATTAAAAGACATACTAACTTTATCATTTTAATTTCACTTTTAGTCATTCCGTCAAACTACACTGTTAATACAAAAACAGGCCAATTTTATTAGGCTATTTTTTAATTCCTTTTGCAATTCTCTCTCTCTCTCATCCCTTCTTCTAATCCACTTTCAACCCCAACTCTTTATCTTCCGTCAAGTTGCACCGTTAAGTGCATGAACGGTCTGAATGAATTATAAATTTGGTCATCATACTTTGGTGAAATTCAGGTTTTGGTCATTAACTTTTAAAAATGAAAAGACATACTAACTTTATCATTTTAATTTGACTTTCGGTCATTTCGTCAAGCTACACCGTTAAGTGTATTAACGGTTTGAATGAATTATAAATTTGGTCATCATACTTTGGTAAAATTCAGGTTTTGGTTACTAATTTAAAAGTGAAGGCCCATTTTGCACCCCCTATTTTGTTATTTCGCGCCACTTTTATACCTAAATTATCCCTGATAAATTAAGAAATACTAATCTTAATTTTTAAATATAAAAATATATTAAATTACCTAAATACCCTTAATCAATTTACTAAAAATACCAAAAAAAATTTATTTATAATTTCACTCATCTATGCTACTTCAATCATAATTTTTATAAATTTTTGGTAGATTAAAAAGAGACTTATAAAATTTTTCATAAATTAATTAATGGCAATTAGGTAATAATAGGAGGGGCAGATGATAAACATTAAGGGGGCGAGAAATAAGAATTAAGGGGGCGATACTTAACAAACTAAAGGGTTTTTTTTTGAAAAAGAGGGGCGTCCAATAATAAAAAGTGGGGCGCGATATAACATTACCCTTTTAAAAACTCAAAAAAATTAATTTGTCATTTTAATTTCACTTTTAGTCATTCCGTCAAACTACACTGTTAATACACCAACAGGCAAATTTTATTAGACTATTTTTGTAATTCCTTTTGCAACTCTCTCTATCTCTCTCTCTCATCCCTTCTTCTTATCCACTTTCAACCCCAACTCTCATCTCCTTTTTAAAAGGAATTACAAAAATAGCCTAATAAAATTGGTCTGTTAGTGTATTAACGGTTCAATTTGACGGAATGACCAAAAGTGAGATTTAAATGACAACTTTAGTGATGGTTTTTTTTTTATTTTTTAAAGTTAGTGACCAAAACCTGAATTTCATCAAAGTATGATGATAAAATTTATAATTCACTCAGACCGTTAATGCCCTTAACGGTGCAACTTGACGGAATGACCAAAGGTGAAATTAAAATGACAAAGTTAATGATTTTTTTTAGTTTTTAAAAGTTTGTGACTAAAACTCAAATTTCACCAAAGTATGATGGCCAAATTTATAATTCACTCTAAGTACTTTGATAATAAATCTTTCCTCTAATGATTATATAATTTGTCATTCATATAATGACTGCTTACCTTGTTTGTTCACAATAAAACATGAATGATGCATCATTTCCTTCTCGACTAATATGCAACTGTTCAACCAATATGACGTTAAGTCTATAAATATAAATTTGAACATAAGTAATACTTTCGTTTTTTGTGCCCTCCAATTTGCTGCTTGTTCTCAAAGCAAATGGCTCCAAGGGTATATTTTTTGCTGCATAAGGATCATTAAGAATAGGAAGAATGATTTCATGTCATCATTAGAGCTTTTAGTAAACTTGTATCAGATTTTGAAACTCAAATTCAGTTTTTGTAGGTTTGTGAGCTGTTGTACAACTTCTTGGAACATCCTCCCGTACTTAAATATTTGACCCTTAAATGCAACATGTGTTAGTGTTTCAAGAAAATATATATATATATATATATATACACACCAACATCTCAACAAAACCTCAATATACTTATTTTTGGATTCATATTTTGAACATAGAGAGCATATATGGAAGGTAGCTTTAACTAGAAGTACTCCCAGGAGAAAGACTAGCATTAGATAATTATTAAGGGGGTTACTAGTTACCGCCCCATAAACTGGGGCGGTAACCTTGTAATTTGACGAAATTACCTTTACCCTCGGTTTTACTAATTGCCGCCCTAGTTTACCGCCCCAATTTTTATTTACCGGCCCAATCTAATTTACTAATATAACCCCCGGCGACCCACCCTCTCCCCGTCACCCCCGGCGACCCACCTTCTCCCCATCACCCCCTGCGACGCCTCACTCGAAACCCTCCACCGCGTCCCTCCCGCCTTCCCCCAAATCGCCCCGGCGACCCTTCCCTCGAAAACCCTAACGATTCCACCCCCGACGATGCCTCACTCGAAACCCTCCACCGCGCCCCTCCCGCCTTCCCCCAAATCGCCCCGGCGACCCCTCCCTCGAAAACCCTAACGATTCCACCCCCCGGTGATCCAAGGTTGAGTTCGTCCAGATCGTGACCAAGGATTGTGGTCGGTCTTTTATCGGTTGCCAGTGGTCGCGACCGCCGTCGTTGTGTTAGCCATGAGATAATTGTCTACAACGTCTCCTAACACTAGCACCACGTCCAAAAATGTCTACATCCATACATGTAAAATTAAACTGATTTTTTCACAAATACATCTAGAACCACGTTAAAAACAAATAGCACTACATCCAGAAACGTCCTCATCTATGCGTGTGAATTTAACCTTTATTTTGTTACAAATTCAGTCCACCACGTCTCAGAATAACTAGAACCACATCAAAAACAACTAGCACCACGTCCATAAACGTCTACATCCAGGCATGTCCACAACGTCTCCTAACACTAGAACCACATTCGAAACAACTAGCACCACGTCCAAAAACGTCTACATCCATACATGTAAAATTAAACTGATTTTTTCACAAATACAACTAGAACCACGTCAAAAACAAATAGCACTACGTCCAAAAACGTCCTCATCAATGCGTGTGAATGTAAACTTTTTTTTTACAAAGTCAGTCCACCACGTCTCAGAACAACTAGAACCACGTCAAAAACAACTAGCACCACGTCCATAAACGTCTACATCTAGGCATGTCCACAACGTCTTCGCTGAGTCCACAACGTCTTAGAACAACTGCCGCAACGTCCAAAAAACAACTGTCGCAACGTCTACATCCAGGCATGTCTACAACGTCTCCTAACTCTAGAACCACGTCCGAAACAACTAGCACCACGTCCAATAACGTCTACATCCATACATGTAAAATTAAACTGATTTTTTCACAAATACAACTAGAACCACGTCAAAAACAAATAGCACTACGTCCAGAAACGTCCTCATCCATGAGTGTGAATGTAAACTTTTTTTTTTACAAAGTCAGTCCACCACGTCTCAGAACAACTAGAACCACGTCAAAAACAACTAGCACCATGTCCATAAACATCTACATCTAGGCATGTCCACAACGTCTTCGCTGAGTCGACAACGTCTTAGAACAACTGCCGCAACGTCCAAAAAACAACTGTCGCAACGTCTACATCCAGGCATGTCTACAACGTCTCCTAACTCTAGAACCACGTCCGAAACAACTAGCACCACGTCCAAAAATGTCTACATCCATACATGTAAAATTAAACTGATTTTTTCACAAATACAACTAGAACCATGTCAAAAACAAATAGCACTACGTCCAGAAATGTCCTCATCCATGCGTGTGAATGTAAACTTTTTTTTTTTTTGTACAAAGTCAGTCCACCACGTCTCAGAACAACTAGAACTACGTCAAAAACTACTAGCACCACGTCCATAAACGTCTACATCCAGGCATGTCCACAACGTTTTCGCTGAGTCAACAACGTCTTAGAACAACTGCCGCAACGTCCAAAAAAACAACTGTCGCAACGTCTACATCCAAGCATGTGTACAACATCTCCTAACACTAGAACCAAGTCCGAAACAACTAGCACCACGTCCAAACACGTCTACATCCACGGGTGCTACAGTAAAGATTCAAAATTCACAGGTGCTACAGTAAAGATTCCAAATTAGACGTAAACTATTGAATCTGGAAGCTTTTAGAAATTTTTTATTCAACATGGTGTAATGCAAAATTATTGAGTTGCGCATACTTATTTGGTGTGCGGCAAAATTGTTGTGTTGCTGGGTTGTGGAGCTTGCATCTCGGACGGCAAAATTGTTGTTGTGCATACTTATTTGGTGTAGCAGGGGAATGACGGAGCAGGGCAGGTGAGAGATTGGTCTGGGCAACGGCCGTGGCACTTAAATAAATCGACAGACGGCGGTGGTGGAAATTAATTTGTAGATTTGCCGATATTTTAAGTAGGTAAGGTGTTTACGAATTATACGGATGTATATTTGATGCTGAAGGTTTATATTTCAAATGTTGGTGAGTTTTTTGTGAGTTAGTGAAATAATTTTTTCTAATGTGGTACTTAAATTTGCATCTAATTTGGTGTTCGTCCAAACAATTCCTTTGTTGTGCATATTATTGTATTGTTAAATTTGGAAATTTGGTACAGGATGGACAGTGGTTGGGAAGACAGTGGTTGGAACATATTCGATGATTGGGTATGAAAATTGAAATCATTATTTTAAATTTGTTAATGTAATCACGTTATTATTATATTAATTTTATTGAATTGATTAAATATAAATGTTGGTATTGTTGACATCGATTTTTGTGAAAAAACATAGGGAGAATGTCAACATTGTCATAGTAATAATCATAAATCAAACAACTGTCCGTGACTTTCACTCAAATGCGATTATTGTCCATACTATGGGCATACTAAGGATGAATGCCCTGAATACGAGCAAGACCAGCAAACCCGCGGTGGAGTTAATTTAAACAATCTGGTACGTATTTAATGTTTCGATTGTTTTGTAATTTTTATGTATTACTTAACCTTTTATATTCATGTTTAATTTAAATATAATAAGGAGGTACCAGATGATGGTAACAACAACGAAATATGTCACGACACTACACCAGTTGTAGAAGATGAACATCAATCAAATGAGGTATGTGTCAACTTTGTTTGAATATTGCTATTGCCCACATTCATATATATATATATTAATTAGTCAAACGTTGTCCTTAATTATTGTAGGGTCTTCCAGAATCATTTCAATACCGTCAATCAACAAAATGTAATGTCGGATGCGATGATGTGCCGAACCTTGGTGACGGTGTTGACTATAGCAGTCATTTCCAGAAAGGATTGGTATTTGAATCTACTGCCGATGCTATTAATTGGGCAAAGGGTGTATCTATAAGTCTTGGGTTTACAATCAATATTTCTGCACACAAGCGAGCAAATAGGGTGCAACTGAGGTGCAGTCGTGGGGAGCGTAGAAGACCAAGAAAACATGATCCAAATAAAATTCCGCGCCCATCAACATCGATGCTATGTGATTGCCCGTTTGAACTTTTTGCACAAAGCTACAGGAGTTCGGGAGAGTGGGTGATAGTTGCTAACAGTGGATTTAGGGGTACACACAATCATCCTTTAGTTGTGTACAAGGAAGGATATCTTCAGACGAGTGGCTTGAGTGATTCATCTAGACAGACGATACGGGAAATGCCTGAGGCAAACGTGAAGCCGTATAATATTTTCAGTTGTATTGTTAAAAAAAAATCCGGTAGATCATGCAACTAAGCGACAAGTCTACAACACAACATCAGCTTGCGCGGTTGGAGGGAAGGGATGTGGCAACACAAGTACTATATTTGGCGATCAAGCAAGAATATGTCGTGTACGTGGACGTGGATGTGACAACGAGAAAGTTGAAAACATTGTTTTTTGCGCACCCGGAATCTATCAAGCTGTTCAGGACCTTTTATTGGTACGTGGGTATAGATTCTACCTACAAAACCAATAGGAACAAGATGCCACTTTGTGAAATTGTTGGTTCAACTTCGACGAATAGTACTTTCCTGATAGCATATGCATTTATGCATGATGAGACGGAGGCTACCTATCGTTGGTTGTTACTGCATTTGAGGATGCTGCTCGGAAATACAAAAATCTAGCTGTCATCGTGACTGATCGAGAGTTGGGGATATTAAAACCCATTAATGATATTTTCCCAAACACTTCGCATCTGCTGTGCACTTGGCACATAAACGTTGATGTGCGGAAAAGGTTAACGCTTTTTTTACTAAAGAAGCAAGGATTGGTTGCCCATTACATGGACAAGTGGATGCTCATTGCCGATGCTAGCACTTACCCGGAGTACGAAGAAGCTGTTTCTGATTTTAAAAATGATGAATGAGTTGAGGCCCAACGAATTCATGCATACCTCGATAAGACATGGTTGATTCATAAGGGCAAGTTTGTGAAGGTTTGGACGAACAGAGTATTACACTTCGGGAACACAACATCTTGTAGAGTTGAGAGCGCACATAGCATGATAAAAGGTTGGCTTGGAACGGCTGCTGGCTCCTTGGATACAGTTTGGGTCAAGATCCATAATGCAATCACATATCAAACACAGGAAATCAGGTATTTAACGTCTGCATCCATACATGTGAATTTAAGCTATTTTTTCACAAAGACAGCTCACCACGTCTCATAACACTAACACCACGTCTCATAACACTAGCACCACGTCCAGAAATGTATACATCCATGCATGTGAATTTAAGCTATTTTTTCACAAAGACAGCTCACCACGTCTCATAACACTAGCACCACGTCCAGAAACATCTACATCCATGCATGTGAATTTAAGCTATTTTTTTCACAAAGACAGCTCACCACGTCTCATAACACTAACACTACGTCTCATAACACTAGCACCACGTCCAGAAATGTCTACATCCATGCATGTGAATTTAAGCTATTTTTTTCACAAAGACAGCTCACCACGTCTCATAACACTAGAACCATGTCCAGAAACGTCTACATCCATGCATGTGAATTTAAGATATTTTTTTCACGAAAACGGCACATGTCAAACACAGGAAAGCAGGTATTTATTGTGTGTAGAAATTTTCGTATGTGTTTATAATTGCATATGCATTTATTCCACTCATGTTCGACTTCTATTTTTTAGGAAAAAATTAGAGACATCCCGGGGAAAGATTGACATGAGATACAATGTATTTCCCTTTCAATATTTAAGGAACAAAGTGAGTATTTATTATTTGGAGTTGCTACCGATGGAACGTCAAAGAATCTCAAAATTGAAAGATCACATGGCATGGGATTGTCGCTACGTTCTCACTAAAACTCATGGTATTCCATGTTCGTGTGCAATTGATAAGATGGTAAAAGCTAACCAATATTTGAGCTGGGACCATGTCCACGTATTTTGAAGGATACTAGATTTTGAAGAGGCTGGACCAAAAGGGGATGGAGAAGTTTCAACAGATCACCTTTATTTTTACTCTTTGATAGAAGAGATTAAGGACATGGATCCAGCTTTTGTGAGAGAGGTAAACTACATACTTGATTCCAAAATTTATCCTCATCAACAAGGATACGTAGAGCCTTCAGTAAATCTGAAAACTAAAGGGCGACCGTCACAATCATCTTCTACGAAAAGGGACAAGTCGAAATTTGAGAAATGGTTATCTAGATTTGGGAAGAAAAACACTAAAGATGGCAATGACTCGACTACCAAGAAAGTTGGACCATTTGGATGGTTGAAATCCACATTTGGGAGTGGCACACCTATCACTTGCGCGTCCGGTGCTGATGCAATTAATGACCCCAGACGAGGTACTAGATCCAAATTTCATATGAAATATTACTACTTTATTTATTTGCATTTGGTCTCAATTAATGCCATGAATTTGTGTCATGTTCAGTTCAACGACCGCGTCCAGCTGATTTTGAACAGAGACGTGCATCAATGTCGGATGCGCCAGTCGGTGATACTGGTATGTTCTTATTAATAAATTTCAAACTACAATTAATTTAAATGTATATAATTTACATCTGTTTAATCCTCAGGCGATCGGTCATGTCCAGCAGATTTCGAACAGCGACGTGTATCCATGTCGGACGTGCAGTTGAATGATTTGGTAATAGGTATGTCGTTAAATTTATATTCTTGATCTGATGTCTATAGTTTGTTGATCTGATGTCTAGTATTCGCTGATCTGATGTCTATATAATCCTGATCTGATCTCACTCTAATTTGTATTTGGGTTGTAAGTTCGACGAGTTGGACGCGTAAACACCTATGCAAACTACGATCTGATCAATACACATATAGCCCCCTATGTCATCAGCTATCTGGACGTTAATGATGACGGTAATTGTGGATTTCGTGTTGTTGCTTCTCACGTGTTTGGGAACGAAGATATGTATTTGCAGGTATTATTTTATTTTGTGATATGACAACCAATGTTGCCTGATTATAATTACGATTAAGCCTTAATGATTTTGTGTGATTGTCCTTAATATATTGTGTTTTTACAGGTATGAATGGATGTAGCTGATGAAATTGAAACACATAATGACTTATACCAGGGGAAATACTTGGGTGAAGACCTAACAGAAGTAGTTAACCGTATAAGGTGGGGAGGTGGAAGATGTAGTCGAGATTATTGGATGCATGCTCTAGTAGACTTGTATCCAATTGTGACATTTTATGATGCGGCTATTTTTTCCTACACCTCAGATCAGGGTGGTAAGTACAACAGTTATGGGATATGCTTCACCATTTTGCCACTACTAGTGAGAAGGAATAGAAATGGTCCATCTACAAGTTTTGCAATTGCCCATCTTGGTCCTTTTGCCCATTTTATAAGGTTAGATCTACTTTCTAATTCACCTTTGCCGGGTGTTATGAGGATGTGGCGTGAATTATGTGATGAATACACTCGGCAATGGGAGAGCATATATGAACATAATATAAGTGCTTGGAATGCAATGTTCCCTCGAGATTAGAAGGATGCATTTTTCATATCACTAGATGTTACGGAATAGGTGTAATCATACGTATTTTCAGACGTTGCGCGACGTTGCTGGACGAAGCTACTTTGTATTTTCAGACGTTGCGGGACGTTGCTGGACGTAGCTGCTTTGTATTTTTAGACGTTGTGGGACGTTGTTGAACGTAGTGCTAGTTTTTTCTGGATGTATTGCTATTTGTTTTTGACGTGGTTCTAGTTGTATTTGTGAAAAAATCAGTTTAATTTTACATGTATGGATGTAGACGTTTTTGGACGTGGTGCTATTTGTTTTTGACGTGGTTCTAGTTGTATTTGTGAAAAAATCAGTTTAATTTTACATGTATGGATGTAGACATTTTTGGACGTGGTGCTAGTTGTTTCGGTCGTGGTTCTAGTGTTAGGAGACATTGTAGACATGCCTGGATGTAAACGTTTATGGACGTGGTGCTAGTTATTTTTGACATGGTTCTAGTTGTTCTGAGACGTGGTGGACTGACTTTGTAAAAAAAAAGGTTAAATTCACACGCATGGATGAGGACATTTCTGGACATAGTGCTATTTGTTTTTGACGTGGTTGTAGCTGTATTTGTGAAAAAATCAGTTTAATTTTACATGTATGGATGTAGACGTTTTTGGACGTGGTGCTAGTTGTTTCGGACGTGGTTCTAGTGTTAGGAGACGTTGTAGACATGCCTGGATGTAGACGTTTATGGACGTGGTGCTAGTTGTTTTTGACGTGGTTCTAGTTGTTCTGAGACGTGGTGGACTGACTTTGTGAAAAAAAAAGGTTAAATTCACACGCATGGATGAGGACATTTCTGGACGTAGTGCTATTTGTTTTTGACGTGGTTCTAGTTGTATTTGTGAAAAAATCAGTTTAATTTTACATGTATGGATGTAGACGTTTTTGGACGTGGTGGTAGTTGTTTCGGACGTGGTTCTAGTGTTATGAGACGTTGTAGACATGTCTGGATGTAGACGTTTATGGACGTGATACTAGTTGTTTTTGACGTGGTTCTAGTTGTTCTGAGATATGGTGGACTGACTTTGTGAAAAAAAGGGTTAAATTCACACGCATGGATGAGGACATTTCTGGACGTAGTGCTATTTGTTGTTGACGTGGTTCTAGTTGTATTTGTGAAAAAATCAGTTTAATTTTACATGTATGGATGTAGACATTTTTGGACGTGGTGCTAGTTGTTTCGGGCGTGGTTCTAGTGTTAGGAGACGTTGTAGACAATTATCTCATGGCTAACACAATGACGGCGGTCGCGACCACCGGCAACCGATAAAAGACCGACCACAATCCTTGGTCACGATCTGGACGAACTCAACCTTGGATCACCGTGGGGTGAAATCGTTAGGGTTTTCGAGGGAGGGGTCGCCGGGGCGATTTGGAGGAAGGCGGGAGAGCCGCGGTGGAGGGTTTCGAGTGAGGCGTCGTCGGGGGTGACTGGGAGAGGGTGGGTCGCCGGGGGTAACGGGGAGAGGGTGGGTCGCCGGGGGTTATATTAGTAAATTATATTGGGGCGGTAAATAAAAATTAGGGCGGTAAACTAGGGCGGCAATTAGTAAAACCGAGGGTAAGGGTAATGTCGTCAAATTACAAGGTTACCGCCCCAGTTTCTAGGGCGGTAACTAGTAATAATGAATTATTAATGAAGTTAAATTTTGAGGCAGACGATGGAGGAAATGAAGAGCACGAGGAAACCCACAACTTGAAGATGAATAATGTTAATTTTTGTCTTTATGACATAATTAGCTGAAGATGAATCACTTCCCGCAGTTGCTTTTGATCCTGTATTTGTATCTAGTGCAGGTGCAGGTGCAAGATTATCATTGTATGTGCTAACGGGTGGTGTCTAGACATGGCATGCAGCAGGAAGTTGAAGGGCACGAGTAACATTAATGGAGATCCCAAACTGAGAACCATCTTCCAGGACTTGACAAAGGCATTTGGGATTCGTTTGAACAATGTTAGCAAGTGCAGTGCAACAAGAACTAGGAGGCGCGGAAGAAGATCCTTGGATATAACTCATCACGACGCCATGGAAATTATGGTGTTCGTGCAGTCCGTCTGATCCATTGCAGATTTGTTGAAAATGGCCATTATCATCATCACTAACATCAAAACTGGGGTTTTGAAAACCTCAACTTTTGACGCCATTATAGGTGACCTCAATATACTCCTTCGTCTATACTATTAATTTTATTTATTTTAAACATAATTTAATTTAAAAAAAAACTTGTCAAAAAGATTTTTATCCAATTTTCAAATCCACCAATGTGTATTAGAATAAAATGTCAAATTTTGAAAAGTCATTAATTTATTTTTAAATATTTATGATTATTAACAAAGAAATATAAAATATATATCCATTTAAAATTTCACATCTATTATAATTTTAAACAAAAATAATATTATTATCTCATTTAGTTTTATAATCAAATTTTTGCGTGTTGGTTGTGTTTATTGAATATTGGTTGTGTTTTCAACATTTCAAAAATTTTAGCAGTGAATGCAAGATGAAAATTTAGATAAAAATATAAAATTATTATTTGTAGCGAAAATTTAAAAAATAGTAAATTAACGGAAAAACAACAAGATGATATTATATAAGATTAAAATTCAAATAGAGATAAATAAGAAAAAAATAATTATTTGTAGAGAAATTTTTTTTAAAAAATAGTAAATTAAAAGGAAAAGAACAAGCTTTGTTAGATGGCATTAGATATAATATTAAAATTTAGATAAAAATAAATAATTATCTAGAGAGGAAAGATAAAAAATAAATAAATAAAAAAGAAAATAACAAACTCTCTTAGGATTAAACAACAAGCTTTTTACTTGATTAGATAAGATCAAAATTGAGATAAAGATAAAAAAAATAATCATTTATAAAAAAATTAAAAAAAGTAAATTAAAGGGATAAGGAGTCGTACATCTTTTATTTTCAGAATTTTCTCTTTATTTTAATAATATTTAATATATAAATATATTATAGAGCAACTATGTATTCAAAATTCATCGTTTATCTATTTGTGTGTACATTTCAAACAAATTTTGATCTTATTATATTTTTTAAATATAATTTAAATAAATTTAAAATATTTATTTTTATTAAATTTAAACAAAATAAGATAGTTGTAAAAGTTTGTGAGAGTATGATTTGAAACCAAATAATTTCTAGGATAAATCATTATAGATAATAATTTAATGAATTTTTGTATCAAAATATTAATTTTAGTATTTTTGTATTTCATGTATCCCTTTATTTACTTCTTTGTTGTCTTTGTGAACAGTAATGTGCACTCATGTAGACATGTTTTTAAAGTAAAATTTTTGTTATATATATGTCTTGATTCTATTTAAAAAATGAATAATTTAAGAGTAATTTATTACCGTCATTCATTCATATATTTTTCAAAGATAATATATTATTACACCACACCCTACCTCATATCTAAAATAATATTTTTATTTATTATATTATTTAAATTTAATAACAATACTCTTATTATGATATAAAAAAAGTAATGCAGTATTTAAACCCAAAAATAAATTTAAGGTGAATGATTCAAATAAATACTAGTACTTTAGATATCTTGGTTTAATTTATTTCATGTTTTTGAGAATAATTTTTTTTTAATTTGTTTGTTCCTATTCGAATTTCAACACTTTTATTTGATACATTTTGGATTTTTCATTAGAAGTATTAAGTATTTTGATAATAAATCCAAATTTGGAAGATTTGCTGCAAATGATAAAACAGGAAATCCTTCTCATCATTTCTGCAGCCGACCACCCCGCTCTAGGATGAGAGGCAAAGTTCAACAGATTAACTGGAAGGATTATTGCCCCTCAAACTTGACGGTAAACACAGATGGATCCAAATCCTTTATGGGAACAGCTAGCATAGGTTTCTTGATCAGGAACAGTTCAAGAAGATTTATTTATGGGGAGACAAGTCAGATTGAAGCAGAAAATGCAATACAAACAGAAATTCGAGCTCTTCATGCGGCAACAAGATTTTGCAAACTCTCAGATTTTAGGGAAATAACTTTTCTTACAGACAATGAAGGGTTGGTCAAAATGGTCACTCAAGGAGAAAATTTCTTTTGGAAGGAGTACAGGGCTCTTGTAGAGATATGCCTTTTTGTTAGACAGAGCTCCTCAAATATTCGCTTTATTCCAAGGGAGGGTAACGCCCCAGCGGACTTCATGGCAAAACTTGGTTCTCGAGGCTATGTTCTCAAGATCAGAAAAATAGAGGAAGCTCCATCAAGGCTGCGTGGCCTTATAGCATTAGATGCTACTTATACACCGACATTACGTATTAGACAGGAAGTCTCACTCACATCTTGATACTCTGCATATAGTGAACTGGTAGTAGTAGGTTGTCTAACATAGCTCCACACCCCTATTTTGTTCAGTTAGCTTCAGGGGAAGAATTGATCACGGTATGTTTTTTGTCTATGTTCATGTTCTGCAACTTTAATGAATCAATGGAAGGGTGTCAACCCAGAAGGTTCCTTCAGTCCGATGCGGACTGAGGAACTGTTTTCTTAAAAAAAAAAAATTTCTCATTCATATAATGAATACTTACATTGTTTGTTCACAATGAAACAAGAATGATGCATCATTGACTTCTTTGCAAATATGTGATTCAACATAAATTTGAACATGAGTCACACTTTCTTTTTTTGAGGATTTGACTTGATCAAATATGGGGAACATCCAATTACTGAATAATGATGTTGCAACTCTAAATTATCACATTTCCACCTCTTATATCAACAAACCAAACCTGCCAACACAACAAATTTTGGATAATCATAACTAAATATAAAACTGCAAAGTGAATAAAACTACGAAAAAAAATTATTTTGGTCCATTACGTTTGGTGATTTTACTATTTTGATCCATCATGTTTGGGAAATTCCAAAAAATACCCATTACGTTTTACTTTTTAAGCGGTTTTGGTCATTAACCTACTACAAACTGTTTTTACTAGAAGTCAATGTGGTCAAAGGTAATTGGGGTAATTTTTTTAAAAAATAAAATACTCAAACCCTTATTTTGTAATTTAAAGAAAATACATCTTAAAACCCTTTTTCCTCTGTCTGTCTCTTCCCTTCGTTCACCGTTAAACTCGTCCGCCCCCATGTTGCCACCATCGCTACCACCTACACTTCCTGTTCGCCGTTCAACTCTTCCACTCCTCCACACCGCCACCATAGATTGATCGTGGCTTAGATGGTCACTTGTGGGTTGAGGAAGTGTAATTTTCTGGTGGATGTAGTAGTACTTTTATTTCATTCATATTCGGCATTTCCTCCCATTCTTTTAGTGCTGAAGAACTCTGTTCGTTGCTTTTCTACAATACTTTTTCACAACAGTCTAAAGAGTAAAACCATGCCTTTGTTTTTTAAGCTTTTCCCTGTGCAATAGAAAAAAAATTAAATGAAAAATCATTAAATTGCTTGTCGTAGAAGCGATGACGGTCCTTCTTTTGAAAAAGGAAAGGGAAATTTTTTTCAAACCTATCGGAAAATGGGAGGAAAGTGAAGGGTTGGGTATGCGCTGGCGGTGGTTGGTGTTTGGCGGGAGTTGATTTCGGAAAAGTTTATCACATTAATTTCTTTTACTATTTTATTTATATTGAAAATTTAGTCAAAATATTTTCCATATTAACAAAATAATCTCAATACATGTATTTGTGAACTTTGACAGGTTTGACTCTATAAAAATCGGTAATAACAGATTTTCTTTTTTAAATTGACCAAAATCGCTTAAAAAGTAAAACATAATGGGTATTTTTGGGGGTGTCCAAACATGATGGACCAAATGAGTAAAATCACCAAACGTAATGGACTAAAATTACATTTTTTCCATAAAACTACATAGGTTATTTATGAATATGAGAGTGAATCCATATTTATTATCTATATTTATACAATTGACCTGGATTCTACGATAATTAAACACTAAAATTGGCAAACAAGTAAACCATACAGTATCAAAAGTATCGACTACATCCAAGAAAGAAAAAAGTGAATGTTGCAAGCGGATCATTCCTGAGAAGATGAAGGAACTCAAATAAGTGCAATCGAATTACATACACTCAAAATAAAAGTTTTCACAACCAAATATGCACATTTTCAATACACATAACAAAAGTTATTCTCTATAACAATACTTGCAATCCATTCAAATGAATTCATACATTACACCTATAATCGCATAATTTTTCTGTTTTTGTTAACAGACCTACAACTTACTGATGAAGAATTGAAGAAATATGCTTTGAGTGAGATTGATAAAATCTTATCTAACAATGGCAGTAACCTCAGGAATTATCCCTCATTGTTGTATCCAAATGATTTCATTATTTCGAAAGGTCTTAGAGTTGAATATATAAAGCTATGCTTGTATTATACATTTTTCCAGTTAATATATCGATTTAATATTTTGGTTAAATTAGTTGTTCATATATTTGTCCATTTATATTATGTAGTTTGATGATGAGGTGTCTTGTGTGACACAGTAGATCTCATCATTGATTAAAGGCATACTATATAAATGAGGTTCATAACCGAGACAGTTTTGGACAAGCTGTTGGTTTAGGTTATTATGTGATTCGGATAATTAGTTTGTCTAAACTAATTGAATTATATAGATATACCCAGGGCGTATTGAACTTGACCATTTAGAATGATTTGTCTTGTACTGATTTAATAGACAAATTGTTCTTAGTATTGTATCTCTTAATCCCTAGACTTGAGCGGGCATGAGGATTAGACATAGTGTACTTTGATCTGCCAAAGGGTGAGGTCAATTGTGGCCAATAGTCTCGGTGGGTTGGATGCACGTGATTAGTTACTAGGTGTGCTACTGCTTGTCGAAAGGAAACCATGTACCGGTGCGTCCGGGATGATGGTGCTCTCGAGATGAGCTCATTCAGTTTATTATACTAAACCCGACCGGTGTACTTATATCCAGTATAGTAAAAAGGTCGAGTGGTACTAGTCTCAGAATTAAAGAAGTTAATTAATTAATTTATCAGTAAATTAATAAATTAACAAGCACTATATCTTTGATGTGGGGAGATTAAGATTAAATTAAATTAGTTGTTCCAGAAGCAATTCTGGTGTCGGATGGTAGTGTCATAATTAATTTGTTAGTGGTCTGATTATTTATGTATTGGGTTATTGACAAAGGTAGATTTAATTAATTAAGTAATTAATTAATCCTTGTGTCAGTTGGTTGTGAATCATACCAGAAACTGGATTGGGGATAAGTTAATCCCTGTATCAGTTGGATGTGAATCAGTCCAGGAATAGGATTAAAGTAAACAGAAATCCAGTAGGAAGACCAATCCTAAACCAACTTGGGGTATCTCTTATAGCTCTATATGTATACAAGGGATTAGCAATTACATAACACACAATTCATAAGTTTTCAAGTCAAGAAAACTAGATAGAGAAATTTTAGAGAGAGAAAATGTTTTTCTCCCTCTATCATAATTTCAAGCGGCCAAAATTTGTCCCAAGGCGGCGGCTGGTTGAAAATTCTGGCAGGCGACGGCGGTGGGTGGATTTTTCCAGCGGCGAAGAGCTGCTGAATTTTCCTGACAACCCAGTTGTGTTGATTGCTGATCAATTGGTTGCTAGATCGTTGCCCACACAACGTCCAATAAAAGTCTTGAGTCATACAAGTGATCACCTAAGTTAACACGCTTCAAGAGGTCCTTTTCTATGTTTCCGTTTTAATTAAAAAATTATTGTTACGTGATAAATCGAATGAGTACATACCAAGATCCTGCGCAATGTTATTTTAAGCAAAGATTAGAATAGCGATTGTGCTAGAGTCTAGGCCGGGTCAAGAATTCTGATTCTGGAATGCGTAGCACGAAAGTGAGTTTTTGACCGGGCCCAGCAGATAAT
This sequence comes from Knoxia roxburghii, assembly GCA_030378225.1. Taxonomy (NCBI): domain Eukaryota; kingdom Viridiplantae; phylum Streptophyta; class Magnoliopsida; order Gentianales; family Rubiaceae; genus Knoxia; species Knoxia roxburghii. The sequence goes on along the minus strand of CM059416.1, from coordinate 35,238,411 downwards.
CTTTCAATTGGTATTAGAGCCTGGTTTTGGGTTTTGTGCTTGTTCGATTTAGTACATGGTTTTATTTACAGGTGGTTAAGAAATCCCGACTATTATGGTTGCGTTTGTATGGGTTTTAATTAAACTCCGGGACATGTCTGAATTTGGTTTTATTATGAATGCTTGTAAAAGTATAACCACGGGCTGGAAGCCGTGTATGATTAGATCAAATCTGTAATAGGATTTTTTCTATGTAATTCAATTTTTTAATTTTCCTAGAAAGCCTTGTAGTAGGAGAATTAATTTTTTTAATCGAAGGCGTTATGGTGGGCAACTTGAATTCGTTGGTTTTGGGTTATCGTTAATTCGTAGAAACTCAGGAAAACCCAGAACAAATTGCAAAAAGACCAAATAGCGTAGAAGAAGCGAATGAAGATTCGGAGACAGGGGCGGGAGGGCCGGCGTCAGTGATGACTCGCCGGTGACCGGCAGCGCGCGAGTGCGTGACATGCCTCCTGTTTGGCTCGCGCTTTGTCCCATTTTTTCTCCAGATTTTGTTTTTGAAGTTTCAGAACTCAATCCATCGAGTGACGTGGCAGGACACGAGATCAAGGCAGAAGATGGAAGCAATTAAAACCATAACAGTCAGCAAATTTATTTTTCGCATTTATTTTCCGTAATTATAGTTTTAATTTTTGTGCTGCATTTTAGATGCATAATTTTAAAGCGTGCTGGTTTTATGTTTGCATATAACTTAGGATTAGTTAATTGCATGTTAAAACTAGAAAACCCCTCAATTTAGAAATCTAAGTGGGAGCAGGTTAGTTTAATATCCTCACAGCCAACATTGCGAGTTCATATGTGATATGGGTGGACTTGCGCGTTGGCATTAGAGCCTTCCTCCATTCAGATGAGTCCAACCACAAGATCGCTAGATTATGAATTTCTAAGTAAGATGACTAGAGTAAGTTTAACTAAGAGAAATACAATACTCTCTCCATCTAAGGCGCACTATCCTAAGTAGGGGTGGCAATTTTTGACCCAACCCGTGAACCCGTCACGACCCAACACGAAAAAAAAGTAGGTTGGGTCGAGATTTTTAACCCGTTTATTAAATGGGTTGGGTCGACCCAACCCGTTTAATAAACAGGTTGAGTCAGGTCAACTCGACGGGTTCACGGGTTAACCCGTTTAACCCGTAAAAGTAGCAGAGCAAGTGATGTTGGGTGTCCCTTTTATATCTAAATTATTCCTGACAAATTAAGAAATGCCAATCATAATATTTAAATATAAAAATATATTAAATTACCAAAATACCCTTAATTAATTTACTAAAAATATCAAAAAAATTTATTTATAATTCCGCTCATCTATGCTACTTTATTTATAATTTTTATAAATTTTTGGTAGATTAAAAAGAGACTTATAAAATTTTTTTTAAATTAATTAAGGACAAATTATTTTGAATGTTGGAGTGTTTTGAGGGATGCAGTTTTGATTCATTTTCCCGCAATTTTTAACCCTTCAACTGTTGAGGAAGTGATGTTGGGTGAAGGGTTAAAAATTTTTTCCGTCCTTTTTTTTTTCTAAACAATTCAGTATTTTTTTAATGTTTTTGAATTTTATAAAAAAAAATATTTTTGAATTATCATTTTATTTATTTTATAATTAAATAATTTTAGATATTATGATACATATTATGAACATTTTTGTTGTATGATGTGATTTCTTTTTTATTCTTGATCTGATATCTATAGTCTGTTGATCTGATGTCAAGTATTCTATGATCTGATGTCTATACAATCATGATGTGATCTCCCTTGTTAAGTATGTTTTAGTTATATTGTATGATTTCTTTTATGTTCTTGATCTGATATCTATAGTCTGTTGATCTGATGTCAAGTATTCGCTGATCTGATGTCTATATAATGCTGATCTGATGTCTATATAATCCTGATCTGATCTCCCTTGTTAAGTATGTTTTAGTTATATTGTATGATTTCTTTTATATTCTTGATCTGATATCTATAGTCTGTTGATCTGATGTCAAGTATTCGCTGATCTGATGTCTATATAATCCTGATCTGATCTCCCTTGTTAAGTATGTTTTAGTTCTATTGTATGATTTCTTTTATATTCTTGATCTGATATCTATAGTCTGTTGATCTGATGTCAAGTATTCGCTGATCTGATGTCTATATAATCCTGATCTGATCTCCCTTGTTAAGTATGTTTTAGTTCTATTGTATGATTTCTTTTATATTCTTGATCTGATATCTATAGTCTGTTGATCTGATGTCAAGTATTCGCTGATTTGATGTCTATATAATCCTTATCTGATCTCCCTTGTTAAGTATGTTTTAGTTCTATTGTATGATTTCTTTTATATTCTTGATCTGATATCTATAGTCTGTTGATCTGATGTCAAGTATTCGCTGATCTGATGTCTATATAATCCTGATCGGATCTCCCCTGTTAAGTATGTTTTAGTTCTATTGTATGATTTCTCTTATATTCTTGATCTGATATCTATAGTCTGTTGATCTGATGTCAAGTATTCGCTGATCTGATGTCTATACAATCATGATGTGATCTCCCTTGTTAAGTATGTTTTAGATATCAGATCAATAAAAGTTAGTGACCTTTTTTGAATATTTAAAAGTTAGTGACCAAAACCTAAACTTTACCAAAGTATGATGACCTATTTTTAAATTCACTCTATAATAATATAGACAAGTTTATTATACTAATAAATTATTTATATGTGATTTGTTTCTGTTAGTAGCAACGAACGAATGACATGAAAAAATGATTTATATTTTCAAATAAATAATTAAAATATATTAGGCGGTCGGAGGGTTGGCGGGTCGGCGGGTTATGGGTGACCTGTTTAATTAAATGGGTTAGATGGGTTGGGTTGGGTTGACTTGTATATTAACAAGGTTGGGTTGGGTTCATATTCTTAACCCATTTAATAAACGGGTTGGGTCAACCCAACCCGTGATTTTCACAGGTTCGTTTGACCCAACCTGTTTATCACGGGTCGACCCGTTTTGCCAGCCCTAATCCTAAGGTAACAAGCTTAGAAGTCACGTGTACGATTTGTAGTATTCCTCCCTTCGAGGTTACGCTGCTTACTTGTACGGCTGAAAGCACTGACTATTAGCTACATTGATCAATAGATCGTTTGGTTAGATAGTGTAGTTAATGAACTAGGTTCTTCTCAAATGAATGTGGGTTAGCGTAGACGTCCACACTATCATGGCTTGCGAGAATCCCGGTGGATGAGACGTGGGTGGTTTAAATTATTGTTTTGAGGGAAGTAAATAATTATTAGAATTTCTCGTGTTTTTTTGAAATTCTAGATTAGATAACTAAAACATTGTCTGTTCATTTAATTTACAGTATTCGATACGGCATTCAATCCTTTAGCTACTATGTTAAAAAACAACAAATTAACTGGTCCGAACTATGTTGATTGGAGTCGTAATTTGGACATTGTCCTGATGGCTGAGAGCAGTCATATGAGAGATCATGTCATTGACATGATTAGTAACATCAATGAGTTTGAGGTAGCGGGAACCGAAATCGATGGTGAAACCAAAGTCGATATTACCTCCAGAACTTGCCTCATAGCTATGAGCAGTTTCGGTTGAACTACAAGATGAATAAATTGTTGTGTACTTCATCCGAGCTCTTAGCAGAGTTGGTGGCGACTAAAAGTCTTTTTCAAGAGAAGAAGCGAGCTTTACTCGCAGTCAAAGCTTCAGAATCTTCTTCAATACCGGAGGCTAAAAAGAATAAGAGAAAGCTCGAGGGAATAGCTCAAAAGGTGTGAATTGCGCCTAAGCCAGATATTGCAATGAAGAAGCAGAAAGGCAAGTGCTTCAAGTGTAATCAGACGAGACATTGGAAATCGAATTGTTCAAAACTTAAAAGTACGCTAGTTTTTGCCTTAATTACTGAAACATGTTTAGCGACGATTCTCATAGATACTTGGAGTGTGGATTCAGGTGCCACTGACCATGTTTGTAATTCTTTGCAAGGGTTCCAAGTGACCCAAAATCTTAGAGAAGCCGAGCTGTATATCTACTTGGGCAACACTACAAGATTGTCAGTAGAAGCAATGGGAGTAGTCAGCCTAAATTTCGAAAATTCTAGGCTAGATTTAGTAAATTATCTTTATGTACCGAGTTTTAGAAAGAACCTTATTTCAGTTTCTAAACTCTTAAAGAATGGTCATAAGTTTATTTTTTCTGATGATTCTGTTGTTATCAGAAAAGATGGCAAACTTATTTGTTCTGGTTCATTAGCGGACAATTTATTTATAATTAAATCAAACTCTCCTGTTGTGCAAAACATAGAGATAAATAACACATCATCTAACAGTAATAAGAGGAAAGAAGCTTCTAAAATGAATCAAACCTATCTTTGGCATCTCAGGCTAGGTTATATAAACCTTAGTAGGATTCAGAGGTTGTCAATGATAGACCATTTGGTTCATTAGAGATTGACAGTTATTCAACCTGCGAATCTTGCTTGGAGGGTAAGATGACCAAGAGACCTTTTAAAGCAAAAGATTATAGAGCTAAAGAAGTATTAGTGGTGGGTTTGAGTATTTCGTGACATTCATGGATGATTACTCAAGGTACGGGTACATTTGTCTAATGCGCAACAAGTCCGAATACTTTAGTAAATTCAAAGAGTATCGGGCAGATATGGAGAAACATCATGGTAAGAGTATCAAGACACTACGATCAGACCGTGGTGGGGAGTACCTATCCCATGAATTTCGAGAATACCTCAGTGAGGTCGAAATTCAGTCTCAGTTGTCTGCACCTTGCACACCACAGCAGAACGGTGTAGCAGAAAGAATGAACATAACTCTCATGGAAATGGTTAGGTCAATGATGAGCTATAGTAATTTGCCAAGTTTATTATAGAGATGTGCTATAGAAATAGCAATGTACATCCTTAATCTTGTGCCATCTAAAATCGTGCCTTTAACCCCAGTAGAGTTGTGAAACAGGCGTACACCCAGTCTAAGATATCTCAGAGTTTGGGGTTGCCCAGCATATGTGCTTAAGGCAGATGCGGCTAAGTTAGATCAAGAATTGAATTAATGCTGTTTGTAGGATATCCTAGGGGAACGAAGGGTGGTCTGTTTTATAGTCCTAATCATTTGAAGGTGATGGTTAGCACTAACGACAGATTTTTAGAGGAATACTATATCCTATATCACAAGCCCAATAGCAATATAGTACTAGAATAGCTTGTGAGACAAACTGATAATCCTGATGCACCAGCACAAGTAGATACACCACACACTGCACAAGATATCAAAGATGATGCGCCCACACAGGAGGTGCCTGTTAGTTTTGAATACAAAAAAGCTATGGCTTGTATCAAAAACTAATATCCACAGTTGACATATCATTTTGTTTCAGTATTAAATTATTCCATTATATCATAGAACTAGACAACGGGTGTGAAAAAACACAGTAGATCACGTTATTGGTTAAAGTATTGATATGAATAAGTATGCTCGTAATTGAGATAGTCTGAATATACCATAGGTATAGGTTATCGTTTGATTTGGAAATTAGTTTGTCTAGACTAATTAAATCGCACAGATATGCCCGGGGCATATTGAGCATGACCAGTTTGGATAGAATTGACTTGTGCTGATCGGCATAGTAAATTCAGTCCTAGTATTCAGTCTCTTAATCCTGAGATTGGGATGGGCGTGAGAGTTAGATATCATGTGCTTTGATTTGCCAAAGAGTACGGTCAATTGAGGCCTATAGCTCAGTAGGTTGGGTATGCGGTGTGTAGCTTCTTACGTGTCGTTACTAGTCGGAGGAATCCACGTACCGGTTCACCGGGTTGATGGTGCTCCCAAGATGAGCTCGTGAGGTTTATTGTACTAAAACTGGCCAGTGGACTTTATGTCCGGTATAATAAGAAAGTTGAGTAGTACTAATCTCGGATACCAATAAGTCGGTAAATTAGTTTGTCAGTAAATTGATAAACCGATGAGCACTAGATCTTTAATGTAGGGGGATACAAGAAAATATAATGGCGCGATGTAAAGTCATCTTTGAGCGGTAGTTCCATAATTGGTCCGTTAGTGTTACGACTAATTATGCATTTAACTAATCGATAAAGTGAATTAATTAGTCCTAAAATTTTAATTAATATTTAATTGACAAAGTGGATTAAGAAATTAATTCTATATGAATTAATTAATCCTAAGGATTTGATTAAATTAAATTAACAAAGTGGATTAAGAAATTAATTCAAAAGGATCGATTGGAGTTGACTAGTCTAGGGAAGACTAAGGAATCAACGAAAGTCAAATTAAAAGGCCCAACTCAAAGGCCCACTAGGTCTCCTTAGAAGCTCCCAATAAATATCCCTTGTTAGGCATTTGCAGACATAACGAAACTTGGAGGCCACTTAGCCTAGTGAGAGAAAAGACAAGCCTAGAGAGAGAACTTTGTCTTATTCGCATTGTTCTTTTTCGAAGTCGGTTTGGAATTTTTTTTCTTTGGAAAAATCAAGCCCATCAGATTTGCCCTTATTCTTGGAACAATACCCGCCAGATTTTGATGCTGCCGCCTCCGTGGAGAAGCTGCCGCCCATTGGTTTTATTTTTTTGCGGTGCCGCTGGTTTTGGAGTTATTCTTTGGATTTCTTGTGGAATTCGCTTATCCGAAGAATTGGTTTTCTTTATTGCTTGGGACTTCGCTACAAAGGTATAAACTTTAAAGTTTCTGCTTTTAATTTAAAGTTTGATTCTTTGTGTCCCGATTTAATAAACTAAATAAGTATAAGCCTACATCCATTCAGGGGAAAATGAATTTAAGCCTGAGTTTCGTCAAAATTTTCCGATTCTAGAATGCATTGCACGAAAGTGAGATTTTCGATTTAGCCCAAGCTTGTTCTGTTGTCCTTCAAAATGGTATCAGAGTGAGTGTTTTGGCTTTATACTTGTTTAATTTATGACACGGCTTTATTTTTGCATTATTATTTTTGTCGAAATGTTTAAACAGGTGGTTATTAGTTTCCTGGCTATTATGGTAGAATTTATTTTTCATTCATAAACCCCGGGACATGTCCGGGCTCATATTGTTTTTGAATGGAAATGTCTATAATAGTAATAACCACAAGCTGGAAGCCGTGTATGATTAGATAAATCTTGTAGTAGGATTTAATCTAATGTTGTCATCTTTCAATTCCTAGAAAAACGTCTCTGTATATAGGAATTTATGTATTATTATGAAGACGTTATTTTGAGTAACTTATATTCACGGGTTTTGGTTTCTCAAAATTTTGGGTGATTCCTAGTTACGTATTAAACCGAGAAAACTCAGGCAAATTGAGAGCAATCCAAATAACGATTGGGAGCGACATGACGGGACGTGTCACCGAGGCGTCAAGGAATCAACGATAGAGAAGGCCATAATAGTCGGGAAATTTTATTTCTTTAATTTCCCGTATTTATGTCTTTTCATTGATTGTGTGTTTTTGATTTATTTACATGAATGAAAACCAAAATGTTTTAAAAAGTAAAGTGCAATTAACTAAGGTAGATTATTCGCATATTAAAACTCCAACGGTTTTATGGGTGCGAATATCGTTTGTTAAGATATTGCGGGTTAAAACGAAAAAATCCTCAAACTTAAAAAATCTAAGTAGGAGCGGGTTGGTAAATATTCCCATGGCCTCCATTACGGGTTCATTGGTGATGTGGTTAAACTTGCGTGCTGGCTTAGACCTTCCTCCCAATCGGATGAGTTTTCAACCACAGATATCACTGGAATGAATTTCTAAAGGGATGACTATAGTTAGTTTAATTGGAGAAAGTTGCGACACCCTTGCCATCCGAGGCGCATTAGTATCCTAAGTAACAAACATAGAAGTCACGTAATGGCAAACACTTAGTGTACCATTTTAGTATCCCTCCCATCAAGGTTACGCTATCTTCGTGTACGGCTAAAATTATCGATTATTAATTTCATTGATCATAAGATCGTTGGTCAGATAATGAAATTAATGAACTTCGGTTCTTCTCGAACAAATATGGGTTGGCGTAGACATTTGTTAGTTTTGAATACAGAAAAGCTATGGCTTGTATCAAATTAATATCCACAGTTGACATATCACTTTGTTTCAGTATTAAATTGTTCAATTATATCATAGACCTAGATAACGGGGTGTGGAAAGACACAGTAGATCCCGTTATTGGTTAAAGTATTGATATATAAAAAGTATGCTCATAACTGAGATAGTCTGAACATACTATCGGTTTAGGTTATCGTGTGATTTGGAAATTAGTTTGTCTAGACTAATTAAATCACACGGATATGCCCGGGGTATATTTAACACGACCGTGAGAGTTGGACATCATATGCTTTGATTTTCCAAAGAGTGCGGTCAATTGAGGCCTATACCTCGGTAGGTTAGGTATGCGGTGTTTAGCTTCTTATGTCCCGTTGCTAGTCAGAGGAATCCACATACCGGTTCGCCGGGTTGATGGTGCTCCCGAGATGAGCTCGTAAGGTTTATTGTACTAAAACTGGCCAGTGGACTTTATTCTGGTATAATAAGAAAGTTGAGTGGTACTAATCTCGGATACCAAGAAGTCGGTGAATTAGTTTGTCAGTAAATTGATAAACCGACGAGCACTAGATCTTTAATTTGGGAGATAGAAGAAAATATAGTGGCGCGATATAAAGTCTTTTTTGAGCGGTAGTTCCATGGTTAGTCCGATAGTGGTATGACTAATTATGTATTTGACTAATTGACAAAGTAAACTAATTAATGCTAAAGGTTTAATTAATATTTAATAGACTAAGTGGATTAAGAAATTAATTTTATACGAATTAATTAATCCTAAGGGTTCGATTAAATTAAATTAACGAAGTGGGTTATGAAATTAATTCGAATGGGTCGATTGGAGTTGATTAGTCGAGGAAAGACTAAGTGGTCAACGAAAGTCAAATTTAAAAGGCCCAACTCAAAAGCCCACTAGGTCTCCTTAAGAGCTCCCTATAAATAGAAAGATTAAAGCCAAAGAAACGTAGAGAAAAATCTAGCAAGAAAAGTCTTGCCTTTTAAAGTGAGAAAGTTCTAGAAAGAGAACTTCTTTTTCTCCAAGAAGTAATCTTTCGAAGTCGAACTTGGTCTCACTTTCTCGAATAGGATTTAGCCTAAAGATCAATTTTTTGTAGCTCAGATTTGTTCTTAGAGTCGCCGCTGGTCAGTTTTTTCTGGGAAGTTCATTTGGGCCGATTCCGGTGAGTTTAGCTGTGCTGGGTTTTGATTTTTTGGTGCACTTGATTCGAACCTTTTGCATTTGATCTCTTCCTGGTGATCCACAGATTGGTATGTGCAGATCGTGACCAAAAGTCTGCTTGGTGTTGCTGGATTCTTCGCGCAGAAGTCGGTGTCCAGTGCGGCGGCCGGTAGGAACTTTTCGGGCAGTCTATTGATCAGTTTTTTGGGTGGATTAAATTCTTTTTGTGTGATTTTTCTTAGTGGGTTTTTTGTGGGTCTTGATAGCACACTTCGATAGATTATTGCGCATGCAATATTTGAAGTTTCTTGGAGTAATATTTTGGATTTCGGTGGTATTCAATTGCCTGAGACTTTGGTTTTTTTTATACTGAGGACTTTGCTTCAAAGGTATAACCTTTAATCCTTCCACTTTTAATTAAAGGTTGAATCTTTGTATGTCGATTTACATTTTAATAAATTAAATAAGTATAAGCTTGGATCCGTTAAGGGGAAAATGAATTTAAGCTTGAGGTTCGTCGAAAGTTTTCGATTCTGGAATGCATTGCACGAAAGTGAGATTTTTTATTTAGCCTGGGCTTGTTCTGTTTTCCTTCAAATTGGTATCAGAACGATTGTTTTGGCTTCATAATTGTTTAATTTATTACACGGTTTTATTTTGGCATTATTATTTTTGTCGAAATGTCTAAACAGGTGGTTATTAGTTTCCCAGCTATTATGGTAGAATTTATTTTTCATTCATAAATCCTGGGACATGTCCGGGATTGTATTGTTTTTTAATGGAAATTTCTGTAATGAAGGAAAACAGAACAAGCCCAGGCTAAATCGAAAATCTCACTTTCGTGCTATGCATTCCAGAATCGAAGACTTTCGACTCAGCTCAGGCTCAAATTCATTTTCCCTGAATGGATCTAGGCTTATACTTATTTAATTTATTAATCGGGACGCAAAAGATAAAATCTTTAATTAAAGCGGAAAGTTCAAAAGATTATACCTTTGAAGCGTGTCCCTAACAATAAGAAAACCAAAGCTGAAAATCCTACTGTTTACCGCCCGGGACTAATCACGAGAGAATCACAATAACAACTCCGTCTCTACCTCGAAATCGCGTGGGCGGCTATCCAAAAGGTAGATAAGACACTAAGGAAGAGATCCATATGATACCCACTTCCAAAAACTCGTCAGATTCTCAGCAGATCGTTGGCCGAAGATTACTGTGCTTATTTACCGCCTGGATACGAAATCCACTCGAAAATCGAATAATAACTCCAATTCGACTCTGAACTAGTGTGGGCTAGTGTCTATGGAGTAGCCCAAGACAAAACAAAGAAATCCCAAGAAACCCATTTCAAGAATCACACAAATCTGAAAAACAGATTTAGCCCGGGAACTTAACCCAATCTGAAAATCCACATCAAAAGTGTCTGGAATGTGTTCCTGCTCGTAGATCTAGACTCTAGCGATCTAAGAAGATCAAGCTAGAGGATCAACACAACAAGAATTAGCAAACCCACTTCAAAAGGAGCAAAGCCACCGCCCCGAAAATAAACCAAATGCCGGCCGATCTATTTTCGGCGAACAAAACCCAGCGGCCGAGAAAACCAATTAAAGGCAGCAGCTTTTTACTCCAAAAATGGTGATCTAGGATTCTCTAGGTTATGGGCTTTTAGGATTCTCGAAGAAGAATGCTCCAAAGTCGACTTCGAAAGAAAAGCTACTAAGAAAGTTAAGAGCTTCTCTTGCTAGACTTAATTTTCTCTCACTAGGCAAATGCCTCAAAGGTTTCTAATGTCTTGTAAATTGCCTAACAAGGGATATTTATAGTGAGCTTCTAAGGAGACCTAATGGGCTTTTGAGTTGGGCCTTTTAGTTTGACTTTCGTTGACCCCTTAGTCTTTCCTAGACTAGTCAACTCCAATCGATCCTTTTGAATTAAATCTTTAACCCACTTCGTAATTTAATTTAATCGAACCCTTTTGGATTAATTAATTCATATAGAATTAATTTTCTTAATTCACTTTGTCAATCAAATATTAATTAAACCTTTACGATTAATTAATCCACTTTATCGATTAGTCAAACGCATAATTAGTCGTAACACTAACGGACCAATTATGGAACTATCGCTCAAAAATGATTTTACATCGCGCCACTATATTTTCTTCTATCTCCCCACATTAAAGATCTAGTGCTCGTCGGTTTATCAATTTACTGACAAACTAATTCACCGACTTCTTGGTATCCGAGATTAGTACCACTCGACATTTTTATTATACCGGACATAAAGTCCACCGGCCGAGTTTCGTATAATAAACCTTACGAGCTCATCTCAGGAGCACCATCAACCAGGCGAACCGGTACGTGGATTCCTCCGACTAGCAACGACACGTAAGTAGCTAAAAACCGCATACCTAACCTACCGAGGTATAGGCCTCAATTGACCGCACTCTTTGGCACATCAAAGCATACGATATCCAACTCTCACGCCTGTCCCAATCTCGGGATTGAGAGACTGAATACTAGGACCGAATTGCCTACACCGATCAGTATAAGTCAATTCTATCCAAATTGGTCATGCCCAATATGCCCCGGACATATCCATGTGATTTAATTAGTCTAGATAAACCAATTTCCAAACCACACAATAACCTATACCGATGGTATGTTCAGACTATCTCAGTTACGAGCAAACTTTTGATATATCAATACTTGAACCAATAACGGTATCTACTGTGTCTTTCCACACCCCGTTATCTAGTTCTATGATATCATGGAACAATTTAATATTGAAACAAAATGGTATGTCATCTGTGGATATTAGTTTTTGATACAATCCATAGCTTTTATGTATTCAAAACTAACATGTAATAGTAATAACCACGAGCTGGAAGCCGTGTAGGATTAGATAAATCTTGTAGTAGGATTTAATCTAATGTTGTCGTCTTTAAATTCCTAGAAAAATGCCTTGTATATAGGAATTTATGTATTATGACGAAGACGTTATTTTGGGTAACTTATATTCGCGGGTTTTGGTTTCTCGTAATTTTGGTGATTCCTAATTATGTAGTAAATGTAGAAAACCCAGGAGAATTGAGTTGAATCCAAATAACGAGTGGGAGCGACATGACGGGACGTGTCACCGAGGCGTCAAGGAATCAACGATAGAGAAGCCCATAATAGTCGGGAAATTTTACTTATTTAATTTCCCGTATTTATGTTCTTTTTGTTGATTGTGTGTTTTTGATTTATTTGCATGAACGAAAACCAAAATGTTTTAAAAGGTAAAATGCAATTAACTAAGGTATATTATTCACATTTTAAAACTCCAACGGTTTTATGGGTGCGAATATCCTATGTTAAGATATTGCATGTTAAAACAGAAAAATCCTCAAACATAGAAAATCTAATTCATATGTGATGTGGGTTAGATCGACGTGCTGGCCAAGGGTCTTCTTCCCTACGAATAAGTCTTTCACCCTGAGATATCACTTGATTGAATTTCTGAAGGAATGGCTATAGTGAGTTTAATTGGAGAAAGTTGTGACACCCTCGCTAACTGAGGCACATTAGTATCCTAAGTAACAAGCTTAGAAGTCACATAATGGCAAACACTTAGTGTACCGTGTGTAGTATTCCTCCTAATAGGTTAAGCTGCTTATGAGTACGGCTAAAATTATCGACTATTAATTTCATTGATCATAAGATTGTTGGTCAGATAATTGAATTAATGAACTTCGGTTCTTCTCGAACAAATGTGTATTGGCGTAAACGTTCACCCAACGTGACCTGTGTTAATCCCAGTGTGACAGATGTCGGTAGGAGAATGTATTGTTTTAAGGATATCAATATTTTTGAAAAAGTATATTGAAACTTGACTGTTTAATTTTTAGTTGTTGATATGTCGTTCAACCCGCTAGCTGTCATACTAAATCAGAACAAACTTATGGGTCCAAATTACATTTTATGGAAACGTAACCTGGACATTGTCCTTACTGCTGAGGGTTACAAATATGTGCTCACTGAGGAGTGCCCCCCTAAGCCCAGCGATGATGCCACCCCTGAGTAGCGATAGCCACATACGATGAAAGCAGATGAGATGACTTGGTGCTACATCTTGGCTTCTATGTCGAGTGTACTGCAACACTAGCATCAGTTGTTTACCTCAGCCTACAATATGATGCTCAACCTCAGGGAGATGTTTAGACATCAGGGCAGGGCAGCCAATCAGTCAGCTATGAGGAAACTCATTAATGCTAGGATGGTTGAAGGCACCTCAGTGAGGGATCACGTATTGGACATGATGAGTTGCATCAATGAGATCGAGGTATTGGGAGGTGCTATTGATAGGGAGACCCAGGTCTATATCATCCTCCAGAGCTTGCCCCCTAATTTTGAGCAGTTTCGGTTGAACTACAATATGGGCAAGCTCTCATATTCAATTCTCGAGCTCATGACTGCATTGGTGTCTGCTAAGGGCCTCTTCAAAGAAAAGAAGCAAGCCTTGGCTACTGTTGGTCCCTCAGATTCCTCTGTTGGGCCCAAAGCCAGGAAGCACAATAAGAAGAGAGGCCAGAAAGCAGGAGCAGCTGATCATGGACCCAAGGTGGGCATTACCAAGAAGTATAAGCCAAAATGCAAGTGCTTCAGATGTGGCACAGCGGGATATTGGAAGAAGGATTGCTAGAAGCCTCGAGGTATGTGTAGATTTTCCCTTGTTACTGAGACATGTTTAGCTACGATTCCCATGGACACTTGGTGTGTGGATTCAGGAGCCACTGATCACGTTTGTAATTCTTTGCAGGGGTCCTAAGTGACCCAGCTGCTTAGAGAGGGAGAGTTGCAGGTCTACCTTGGGAATACTACTAGAGTTTCTGTTGTTGCAGTGGGAGTTTTATGTCTTTACTTTTTAGAATCTATTTTACATTTGAGAGATTGTCTATATGTACCCAGTTTTTGGAAGAATTTACTTTAAGTTTCTAAACTTTTATTGGATGGTTATAAGTGTGTTTTTTCTGATAATTCTATTTTTATTAGAAAAAACTAGAGTCTATATGTTCCGGTACATTAGTTGATAATCGGTTTTTAATTAAGACTAACTCCCCAGTTGTTCAAAACATAGAAACTAGTAACTCATCACCGAATCATAGTAAGAGAAAAGAGTCTTCCCCTTTGAATCAAACTTATCTTTGGCAGCTACGACTAGGTCACATTAACCTTAGTAGGATTAAAAGGTTGGTCAATGATGGGTCTTTGGATTCAGATATTGACAGTTTTCCTACCTGTGAGTCCTGCTTGGAGGGTAAAATGACCAAGACGCCTTTCAAAGCAAAGGGGTATAGGGCCAAAGAGGTTTTAGAGTTGATTCATTTTGACTTGTGTAGGCCTATGTCAGTTCTGGATAGAGGTGGTTATGAGTATTTCGTGACATTCATGGATGATTACTTAAGATATGGATACATATACCTGATTAACCACAAGTCTGAATGCCTTAGCAAGTTCAAAGATTTTAAGGCTGAGGTGGAGAACCATCTGGGTAAGAGTATCAAGACCCTACGATCTGATCGCAGTGGTGAATACCACTCAAGTGAATTTAGGTCCTTTTTATCAGAGGTGGGTATTCAGTCCCAATTGTCTGCACCTGGCACACCCCAGCAGAATGGTGTAGCAGAGATGAGGAACAGGATTCTTATGGATATGGTTAGATCGATAATGAGTTATAGTGAGTTGCCTATCTCGTTTTGGGGTTATGCCTTAGAGACAGCGTGTTATCTCTTTAATCTCATGCCATCTAAATCTGTGCCTACGACACCCCTAGAGTTATGGACTGGGCGAAAGCCTAGTCTGAGACATCTCAGGATTTGGGGTTGTCCAGCACATGTGCTCGAGGCAGATGCAAGTAAGTTATATTTGATATCAAAGGCTATGCTGTTTGTAGGCTACCCCAAAAGAACGAGAGGTGGTCTATTTTATAGTCCTCAGGATGAGAAGGTGGTGGTAAGCACCAATGCCAGATTTCTTGAGGAGAACTATATTTTAGATCACAAGTCAAGAAGGAAGGTAGTATTGGAAGCGCTTAGAAGTCAGTACATTATTCCAGATGCACAAGTACAGGAAGACACGCCACAAGAGACTGCACACACTATCACAGATGATACTCTTACATAGGCTGCGCCTCGTCGTAGTGGGTGGGTTGTCAGATAGCCCGAGAGGTACATGGGTGTGGGTGAGTCTTTGGACTTTATCCTTGGCGCTCATGAACCAAACCTAGTTAGCTACAATGAGGCTCTCCAGGATAAAGATGCAGATTCTTGGCAGAGAGCGAAAATAGCTGAGATGGGTTCTATAGACTCAAATCAGGTCTGGGAGCTGGTAGACCTTCTTGATGGGTTTCGACCAATTGGGTGCAAATGGGTCTACAAGTGAAAGAGAGGATCTGATGGGAGGGTTAAGACCTTCAAGGATAGGCGTGTGGTGAAGGGGTATACTCAGAAAGAGGCTATCGATTATGAGAAGACCTTTTCCCCGATAGCTATGCTTAAGTCGATCCAGATTATCTTGGCCATAACTGCTTATATGGACTATGAGATTTGGCAGATGGACGTCAAGATAGCTTTCCTTAATAGAAGTCTTGAGGAGACCATCTTTATGCAGCAACCAGAGGGTTTCATTGTTCAGGGCCAAGAGAACAAGGTACGCAGGCTTAGGAGGTCCATTTGTGGACTTAAGTAAATATTCAGATCTTGGAACATCCGTTTTGACGAGGTTATCTAGTCCTATAGATTCGCTCAGTGTCTGGATGAGCAGTGTGTATATCGCAGACGTGATGCTGATATGGTGGTGTTCCACATACTTTATGTAGATGACATCCTTCTGGTTGGAAACAGTAAGCAAATGTTGTCAGACGTGAAGCATGGTTGTCCAGGAAGTTTGACATGATGGATTTGGGAGAGGCTGGACATATCCTTGGGATCAAAATTATTCGAGATCGTAGGAGACGTTATTTGACTCTCTCCTACGCATCCTACATAGACATAATTCTGGCCCTTTTTAATATACAGAACTCCAAGAGGGGTTCACTACCTTTCAGGCATAGAATGCATCTGTCAAAGGAGCAGTGTCCCAAGACTGCTGATGAGATAGATGCCATGCAGACGGTACCCTATCCTTCTACAGTGGGTAGTCTCATGTATGCTATGTTATGAAGGAGGCTTGATATTTGTTTCGTTGTTGGCATGGTTAGCAGATATCAGAGTAACCCTGGGAAGGCTCACTGGGAGGCAGTAAAATGCATTCTCAAGTACTTGCGCAGGACGAGAGATCATGTCCTAGTTTATAGAGCAAGGAAACTTGTACCATTGGGTTACACAAATTCGGAATTTCAAGGTGATATGGACAAGAGTAAGTCTACCTCTGGGTTTGTGTTTACTCTAGGAGCTGGAGCAATAGTATGGCGGAGTGTCAAGAAGAAATACTTGGCAGACTCCACCATGGAGGCTGAGTACGTTACCGAATTAGAGGCAGCGAAGAAAGCTGTATGGCTCCGAAACTTCCTGGTGGACTCAGATGTGGTTCCTGAGTTGCCTAGGTATATCACAGTTTATTGTGATAACAATGGTGCAGTTGCTAACTCAAGGGAACCATGAGCCCACAAAGCGAGTAAACACATAGAGCGCAAGTACCAACTGATACGAGAGATCGTAAAGATGGGAGACGTGACTGTGACCAAGATAGCATCAGATGACAACTTTGCGAATCCTTTCACTAAGCCATTGGCCCCAAAGGTCTTTGAGAGACATGTGGAGGGCATGGGAGTCAGATTCTTGAGAAAGGCATGTGAGTGAGCTTAAAAGGTGTTATGTAGATTTCATTATGACAGCAATGTAATAGCGGGTTGGACAGTTTTTGTACTTCTTAACATTGCTTTGAGTATTAGTGGGAGATTGTTAGTTTTGAATATAGAAAAACTATGGCTTATATCAAAAAAATATCCACAGTTGACATATCATTTTGTTTCAGTATTAAATTGTTCCATTATATCATAGAACTAGATAACGGGGTGTGAAAAGACACAGTAGATCCCATTATTGGTTAAAGTATTGATATATAAAAAGTATGCTCGTACCTGAGATAGTCTGAAAATACTATCGCTATAGGTTATCGTGTGACTTTGAAATTAGTTTGTCTAGACTAATTAAATCACATGGATATGCCCGGGGAATATTGAGCATGACCAGTTTGGATAGAATTGACTTGTACTGATCGGCGTAGTCAATTCGGTCCTAGTATTCAGTCTCTCAATCCCGAGATCGGGACAGGCGTGAAAGTTGGATATCATATGTTTTGCTTTGCCAAAGAGTGTGATCAATTGAGGCCTATACCTCGGTAGATTGGGTATGCGATGTTTAGCTTCTTATGTGACGTTGCTAGTCGGAGGAATCCAGGTACCGGTTCACCGGGTTGATGGTGCTTCCGAGATGAGCTCGTAAGGTTTATTGTACTAAAACTGGCCAATGGACTTTATGTCTGGTATAATAAGAAAGTCAAGTGGCACTAATTTCGGATACCAAGAAGTCATTGAATTAGTTTGTCAATAAATTGATAAACAGACGAGCACTAGATCTTTAATGTGGGGAGATAGAAGAAAATATAATGGCGCGATATAAAGTCAGTTTTGAGCGGTAGTTCCATGGTTAGTCCGATAGTGGGATGACTAATTATGTATTTGACTCATCGGAAAAGTGAGTTAATTAATCCTAAAGGTTCAATTAATATTTAATTGACTAAGTGGATTAAGAAATTAATTCTATACGAATTAATTAACAATTAAATTAAATTAACAAAGTGGGTTAAGAAATGAATTCGATTGGAGTTGATTAGTCTAGGAAAGACTAAGCGGTCAACGAAAGTCAAATTAAAAAGGCCCAACTCAAAAGCCCACTAGGTCTTCTTAAGAGCTCCCTATAAATAGAAAGCTTAAGGGCTTAAGACCGAAGAAACATAGAGAAAAATCTTGCAAGACAAGTCTTGCCTTTTAGAGTGACAAAGTTCTAGAAAGAGAACTTCTTCTCCAAGAAGTAATCTTTCGAAGTTGAACTTAGGTCTCACTTTCTCGAATAGGATTTAGCCTACAAATCAATTTTTTTGTAGCTCGGATTTGTTCTTAGAGTCGCCGCTTGTCAGTTTTTTCGGGAAGTCCGTTTGGGCTGATTTCAGTGAGTTTAGCGGCGGCCGATTTTGATTTTTTGGTGCACTTGATTCGGACCTTCTGTGTTTGATCTCTTCCTGGTGATCAGCAGATTGGTCTGTGCAGATTGTGACCAAAAGTCTGCTCGGTGTTGCTGGATTCTTCGCACAGTAGTCGGTGTTCAGTGCGGCGGCCGGTAGGAACTTTCTGGCAGTCTATTGATCAGTTTTTTAGGCGGATTAAATTCTTTTTGGGGGATTTTTCTTAGTGGGTTTTTCCTGGGTCTTGATAGCACACTTCGGTAGATTATTGCCCACGCAATATTCGAAGTTTCTTGGAGTAATCTTTTGGATTTCGGTGGTATTCAATTGCCCAAGACTTTCATTTTCTTTATACTGAGGACTTCACTTCAAAGGTATAACCTTTAATCCTTCCACTTTTAATTAAAGGTTGAATCTTTGTATGTCGATTTACGTTTAAATAATTAAATAAGTATAAGCCTATATCCATTCAGGGGAAAATGAATTTGAGCCTGAGGTTCGTCGAAAGTTTCCGATTCTAGAATACATTGCACGAAAGTGAGATTTTCGATTTAGCCCAGGCTTGTTCTATTTTCCTTCAGTTCACCCATCGTGACTTGTGTTAATCCCTGTGTGAGAGATGTCGGTAGAAGATTATATTGTTTTTTGAGAATTTCAATACTTTCAAAAAAGTAATACTGAAACTTGACTGTTTATTTTTCGATTATTGATATGTCGTTCAACCCTCTAGCAGTCATATTGAATCAGAACAAACTTACGGGTCCAAATTACATTGACTTGGAACGTAACCTAGACATTTCCCTTACCGCTGAGGGTTACAAATACGTGCTCACTGAGGAGTGCCCCCCTAAGCCCAGTGATGATGCCACCCCCTGAGCAACGAGAGCTATATAAGAGGTAGCAGAAGGCTGATGGGATAACCTGGTGCTACATCCTGGCTTCTCTGTCGAGTGTGTTGGAGTTGAATACATAAACTATGCTTGTATTGTACATTTCCCCAGTTAATATATCGATTTATGTTTGGGTTGTATTTTGTTGTTTATTATTTGTCCATTTATATTATATAGTTAGATGATGAGGTGTCTTGTGTGACACAGTAGATCTCATCATTGGTTAAAAAACATAATATATAAATGAGGTTTGTAACCGAGAATGATTTCTAGCATAATATATTTGGATAATTGGTTTGTCTAAATTATTGAATCATATAGATATGCCCGGGGTGTATTGAACTTGACCATTAGAATGATTTGTCTTGTAATGATTTAATAGATAAATCGCTCTTAGTATTCTATCTCTTAATCCCTAGACTCGAGCGGGCATGAGGATTAGACATAGTGCACTTTCATCTGCCAATGAGTGAGGTCAATTATCGCCAATAGTCTCGGTAGGTTAGGTGCGAGTGTTTAGTTACTTGGTGTGTTGCTACTTGTTGAAAGGAAACCATATACTGGTGCGTCCATGGTGATGGTGCTCCCGAGATGAGCTCGTTATGTTTATTATACTAAACCTGGCCGGTGGACTTATGTCTGGTATAGTAAAAAGGTAGAGTGGTACTAGTCTCAGAATTAAAGAAGTTAATTAATTAATTTATCAGTAAATTAATAAGTTAACGAGCACTAAATCTTTGATGTGGGGAGATTATGAATAAATTAATTAAGTTGTTCTAGAAGCAATTCTGGTGTAGGATGGTAGTGCCATAATTAATCCGTTAGTGGTACGATTAATTATGTATGGGTTAGTGACAAAGGTAGATTTAATTAATTAAGTAATTAATTAATCCTTGTGTCAGTTGGTTGTGAATCATACCAGGAACTGGATTGGGATAAGTGAATCCCTGCATCAGGTGGTTGTGAATCATACCAGAAATTGGATTAGGATAAGTGAATCCCTGTATCAGTTGAATGTGTATCAGTCCAGGAACAGGATTGAAGAAAACAGAAACCCAGCAGGAAGAGCAATCCTAAACCAACTTGGGGTCTCTTTTGTAACTCTATATACAGACAAGGGATTAGCTATTCAAAAAAACATAATTCATAAGTTTTCAAGACAAGAAAACTGAGAGAGAGAAAATCCTAGAGAGAGAAATAATCTCCCTCAGAATTTTCGGATTTCTCAAGCCAAATAGCTGGCCAATTTTTGTCCAATTTTTGGCCGGCACGTGTGGCTTTCTCTCTCTGCAGGCGGCGCGTGGATTGTATGCACAAGTGAAGTGGTGCTGGAATTTTTTTGGCAATTGGATTATGGTGATTAGCTTATCAATTGTTCGTTGGATTGTTTCCCACACAACATACGAACAAAGTCTTGAGGCATACAAGAGAATCACCTGAGAAAATACTTCAATAGGTAATTCTTATGTTTCCGCTTTTAATTAAGAATTTATTTGTTACGTGATATCGAATAAGTACATACCAAGATCTTGCGCAATGTTATTTCATGCAAGGGTTGGAACAGCAATTGTGCTAGCGTCTAGGCCTAGCCAGAGATTCTAATTCTGGAATGCATAGCACGAAAGTGAGTTTCTGGCTAGGCCCGAGCAGATAATCTTTTAGAGTTTACTATAACACAAGCATAAGTTGTTTACCTCAGCCTACGATATGATGCTCAACCTCAGGGAGATATTTGGACATCAGGGTAGGGCAGCTAACCATTCAGCTATGAGGAAACTCATGAATGCTAGGATGGCTGAAGGCACCTCAGTGAGGGATCACGTACTAGACATGATCAGTTGCATCAATGAGATCGAGGTATTGGGAGATGATATTGATGGGGAGACCCAGTTCGATATCATCGTCCAGAGCTTGCCCCCTCCCAGTTTTGATCAGTTTTGGTTGAATTACAATATGGGCAAGCTCTAATATTCACTTCCCGAGCTCATGACTGTATTGGTGTCTGCTGAGGGCCTCTTTGCAGAGAAGAAGCAAGCATTGGTTACTGTTGGTCCCTCAGGTTCCTCTGTTGGGCCCAAAGCCTAGAAGCATAAGAGGAAGAAAGGCTAGAAAGCAGAAGCTACTGATCATGGACCCAAGGCGGGCATTGCCAAGAAGCACAAGCCAAAAGGCAAGTGCTTCAGATGTGGCAAGGCAGAACATTGGAAGAAGGATTGCCAGAAGCCTCGAGGTATGTGAAAGTTTTCCCTAGTTACTGAGACGTGTTTAGCCGCGATTCCTACGTATACTTGGTGTGTGGATTCAGGAGCCACTGATGATGTTTATAATTCTTTATAGGGGTTCTAAGTGATCCGACTGCTTAGAGATGGAGATTTGCTGGTCTACCTTGGGGATACTACCAGAGTTTCTGTTGTTGTAGTGAGAGTTTTATGTCTTTACTCTTCAGACTCAGTTTTACATTTGACAGATTGTTTATATGTACCCAATTTTTGAAAGAATTTGCTTTCAGTTTCGAGACTTATTTTGGATGGTTATAAGTGTGTTTTGTCTGATAATTCAATTTTTATTAGAAAGAACCAGAAGCTTATATGTTTCGGTACATTAGTTGTAAATCTGTTTTTAATCAAGACATACTACCCAGTAATACAAAACACTGAAACTGGTAATTCATCACCGAATCATAATAAGAGAAAAAAGTCTTCCCTTTTGAATCAAACTTATCTTTGGCACCTGAGACTAGGTCACATCAACCTTAGTAGGATTCAAAGGTTGGTCAATAATGGGCCTTTGGGCTCATTAGAGATTGACAGCTATCCGACCTGCGAATCCTGTTTGGAGGGTATGATGACCAAATGGCCTCTCAAGGCAAAGGGGTATAAGGCCAAGGAGGTTTTAGAGTTGATTCATTCTGACTTGTGTGGGACTATGTCAGTTTAGGCTAGAGTTGGTTATGAGTATTTCGTGACCTTCACGGATGATTACTCTAGATATAGATACATATACCTGATGCACCACAAGTCTGAATGCTTTGGCAAGTTCAAAGAGTTTAAGGCTGAGGTGGAGAACCATTCGGGTAAGAGTATCAAGGCCTTGCGATCGGATCGCGGTGGCGAATACCACTCTAGTGAATTTAGGTCCTATTTTTCAGAGCAGGGTATTCAGTCCCAGTTGTCTGCACCTGGTACAGTGAGTTGTCTATCTCGTTTTGGGGTTATGGCTTAGAGACAACATGTTTTATCCTCAACCTTGTGTCATCTAAGTCTGTTCCTTCGACCCCAGTAGAGTTGTAGACTGGGCAAAAACCTAGTATGAGAAATCTCAGGATTTGGGATTGTCCAGCACATGTGCTCGAGGCAGATGCAGGAAAGTTAGAGGCAAGAACCAAGGCTATGCAGTTTATAGGCTACCCCAAAGGAACGAGAGGTGGTCTATTTTATAGTCTTCAGGATCAGAAGGTGATCAGCACCAATGCAAAATTTCTTGAGGAGGACTATGTTTTAGATCACAAGTCAAGCAGCAAGGTAGTATTATAAGAGCTTAGAAGACAATCCATTATTCCAGATGCACCAGTACAGGAAGACACACCACAAGAGACTGCACACACTATCACAGATTATGCTCTAACACAGGCTACCCCTCGTCATAGTGGGAGGGTTGTCAGACAGCCCGAGAGGTACTTGGTTTGGGTGAGTCTTTAGACTTTATCCCTGGCGCTCATGAACCAGACCCAGTTAGCTACAATGAGGCTCTCCAGAATAAAGATGAAGATTCTTGGCAGAGAGCGATGATTGCTGAGATGGGTTCTATGGGCTCAAATTAGGTTTGGGAGCTGGTAGACCTTCCTAATGGGTTTTGGCCTGTTGGGTGCAAATGGGTCTATAAACGAAAAAGAGGATCTAATGGGAGGATTGAGACTTCAAGCCTAGGCTTGTGGCAAAGGGGTATACTCAGAAAGAGGGTATCGATTATGAGGAGACCTTTTCCCCGGTAGCTATGCTTAAGTCGATCCAAATTCTCTTGGCCATAGCTGCTCATATAGACTATTAGATTTGGCAAATGGACATCAAGACAGCTTTCGTTAATGGAAGTCTTGAGGAGACCATCTTTATGTAGAACAAGAAAGTTTCATTGTTCAGGGCCAAGAGCACAAGGTATGCAGGCTTAAGAGGTCCATTTATGGACTTAAGCAAATATTCAGATCTTAGAACATCAGTTTTCATGAGGTTATCCAGTCCTATGGATTCACTCGGTGTCTAGATGAGCAATGTGTTTATCGTAGATGTGATGGTGATACGGTGGTGTTCCTCATACTTTATGTAGATGACATCCTTCTGATTGGCAACAGTAAGAAGGTGTTGTCAGACATAAAGACATGATTGTCCAGGCAATTTGATATGAAGGATTTGGGAGAGTCTGGGCATATCCTTTTGATCAAGATTATTCAAGATCGTGGAAGACGTTCTCTTACACTCTCTCAGGCATCCTACATAGACATGATTCTGGCTTGTTTTAACATGCAGAACTCCAAGAGGGGTTCACTACCTTTCAGGCATGGAGTGCATCTATCAAATGAGCAGTGTCCCAAGACTACTGAGGAGATAGATGCCATGCGAGCGGTACCCTATGCTTCTGCAGTGGGTAGCCTCATGTATGCTATGTTATGTACGAGGCCTGATATTTTCTTTGCTATTGGCATGGTTAGCAGATAACAGAGTAACCCTGGGAAGGCTCACTGGTAGGCTGTAAAATGCATTATCAAGTACTTGCGCAGGACGAGAGATTATGTCCAAGTTTATAGAGCGCAGGAGCTTGTATCATTGGGTTACACAGATTCGGACTTTCAAGGTGATATGGATAAGAGTAAGTATACCTCTGTGTTTGTGTTTACCCTAGAAGGTGGAGCCAAAGTATGACGGAGTGTCAAGCAAAAATACGTGGCGGACTCTACCATGGATGCTGAGTACGTTGCCACATCAGAGGTAGCGAAAGAAGCTGTATGGCTCCGGAACTTCCTGGTGGAGTTAGATATGGTTCTTGAGTTGCCTAGGTCTATCACAATTTATTGTGATAACAATGGTGCAGTTTCTAACTCGAGAGAACCATGAGCCCACAAAGCGAGTAATATATAGAGCGTGAGTACCACCTGATACGAGAGATCGTAAAGAGGAGAGACGTGACCATGGCCAAGATAGCATCGAATGGCAACCTTGTAGATCCTTTCATAAAGCCATTAACCCCAAAGGTCTTTGAGAGACATGTTGAGGGCATGGGAGTCAGATTCTTGAGGGAGCCATGTGAGTGAGCTTAAAGGTGTTTTATAGATTTCATTATGACAGCAGTGTAATAGCGGGTTGGATAGCTTTTGTACTTCTTAGTATTGCTCTGAGTATTAGTGAAAGATTGTTAGTTTTGAATATAGAAATGGCTTGTATCAAAAACTAATATCCACAGTTCACATATCATTTTGTTTCAGTATTAAATTGTTCTATTATATCATAGAACTAGATAACGGGGTGTGAAAATACACAGTAGATCCCGTTATTGATTAAAGTATTGATATATAAAAAATATGCTCATAACTGAGATAGCCTGAACATGCTACCGGTATACGTTATCATGTGATTCTGAAATAAGTTTGTCTAGACTAATTCAATCACACGGATATGCCTGAGGCATATTGAGCACGACCAGCTTGGATAGAATTGACTTGTACTGATCGGCATAGTCAATTCGGTCCTAGTTTTCAGTCTCTCAATCCCGAGATTGGGGCGGGCGTGAGAGTTGGATATCATTTGCTTTGATTTGCCAAAGAGTGCGGTCAATTGAGGCCTATACCATTGAAGGTTGGGTATGCAGTGTTTAGCTTCTTACGTGTCATTGATAGTCGAAGGAATCCACATACCAGTTCGCTAGGTTGATGGTGCTCTCGAGATGAGCTCGTAAGGTTTATTGTACTAAACCTGGCCAATGGACTTTATGTCCGGTATAATAAGAAAGTCGAGTGGTACTAATCTCGGATACCAATAAGTCGGTAAATTAGTTTGTCAGTAAATTGATAAACCGAAGAGCACTAGATCTTTAATGTGGAGAGATAGAACAAAATATAGTGGCGCGATGTAAAGTCATTTTTGAGTGGTAGTTCCATAATTGGTCCGTTAGTGGTACGACTAACTATGCATTTGACCAATCGATAAAGTGAATTAATTAATCCTAAGAGTTTAATTAATATTTAATTGACAAAGTGGATTAAGAAATTAATTCTATATGAATTAATTAATCCTAAGGGTTTGATTAAATTACATTAACAAAGTGGGTTAAGAAATTAATTCGAAATGATCGATTGGAGTTGACTAGTCAAGGGAAGACTAAGGAGTCAACGAAAGTGAAATTAAAATGTCCAACTCAAATGGCCACTAGGTCTCCTTAGAAGTTCCCTATAAATATTCCTTGTTAGGCATTTGAAGACATAAGGAAACTTGGAGGCCACTTAGCCTAGTGAGAGAAAAGACAAGCCTAGAGAGAGTATTTTGTCTTTTTCGCATTGTTCTTTTTCGAAGTCGGTTTGGAATTTTTTTTCTTTGGAAAAATCAAGCCCAATCGGATTGCCCTTATTCTTGAAACATTACTCTCCGGATTTTGAAGCTGACGCCGCCGTGGAGAAGCTGCCGGATTTTTTTTCCGGCATCCCTGGTTTTGGTTGTCTGCTATGCTGATCCGCCGGTTTGGCTATTCAGCCTTGAGCCCGTGTACAGTTCGCGGTCGGCTTCACGGCGGAGCTCGCGCAGACAGGTTCCCGGGCAACTCTATTTTTAGGCAGATTTAATTTTTCCAAAGTGGGTTTCCTTTGGATTTATTCGTTTTGTTTTGGGCTACTTCCTAGACACTAGCCCGAATTCCCTTGTGGTTTTCTTGTGGAATTCGTTTGCCCAAAGAATTAGTTTTCTTTGTTGCTTGGGACTTCGCTACAAAGGTATAAACTTTAAAGTTTTCGCTTTTAATTTAAAGCTTTATTCTTTGCGTCCCAATTTAATCATCGTAGTGGAAGGGTTGTGAGATAACCCGATAGGTTCATTTGCATGGGAGAGGCTTCAGATTAGTCCCAGACACGCCTGAACCTGACCCAGTAAACTACAATGAGGCTCTTCGAGATAAAGATGCAGAATCTTGGCGAAAGGCAATGATATCCGAGATGGGGTCAATGGACCACAATCAAGTCTGGGACCTTGTGGACCTACCTGATGGTTTTAAACCCATTGGATGTAAGTGGGTCTACAAACGCAAGAGAGAACCTGACGAAAAGGTGGAAACCTTTAAAGTTAGGCTGGTGGCGAAGGGGTATACTCAGAAAGAGGGAATCGATTGTGTGGAAACCTTCTTCCAGGTAGCCATGCTTAAGTCAATCCGGATTCTCTTGGCCATAGCTACTCATTTAGATTATGAGATATGGCAGATGGATGTCAAGACAGCTTTCCTTAACGGAAGTCTTGAGGAAACCATCTTTATGCAGCAACCAGAGGGATTCGTTGAAAAAGGCCAAGATCATAAGGTTTGCAGGCTTAAGAGGTCTATTTACGGACTTAAGCAGTCATCCATATCTTGGAACATCCAGTTTGATGAGGTAATCCAGTCCTACAGATTTACTCAGTGTCCGGATGAGCAATGTGTATATCGCAGACGTGATGGAAACGCGGTGGTGTTTCTTGTGCTTTATGTAGATGACATTCTATTGATTGGAAACAACAAGAAAGTGTTATCAGACGTAAAGACATGGTTGTCCAAGCAATTTGATATGAAGGATTTAGGAGAAGCGGGACATATCCTTGGGATCAAGATAATTCGAGATCGTAGGAAACGTTCGTTAACGCTCTCTCAAACTTCATACATAGATACGATTCTGGCCCGTTTTAACCTGCAAAACTCCAATACCTTTCAAACACAGAGTGCATCTATCTAAAGAACAGTCCTCCAAGACTGTTGAGGAGATAGAGGCCATGAAGACAGTTCCTGATGCTTCGTCAGTAGGAAGTCTCATGTATGCCATGTTGTCTACGATACATGATATCTGTTATTTCATTGGTATTGTAAGCAGATATCAGAATAACACTGGGAAAGCTTATTGGGAGATAGTATAGTGCATTTTCAAGTATTTACGCAGAACGAGAGACCAAGTGTTGGTCTATCAGGCGCATGACCTGGTACCCCGAGGTTAAACAGATTCAGATTTCCAAGGCGACAGGGATAAGAGCAAGTCTACCTCAGGGTATGTATTTACTCTAGGAGATGGAGCCATAGTTTGGAAGAGTGTTAAGCAAAAATGCATGGCGAACTCAACGATGGAGGCTGAATACGTTGCCGCATCAGAGGCAGCGAAAGAAGCAGTGTGGCTCAAGAACTTCTTAGTGGACTTAGATGTGATTCCTAGTTTGCAGAAGTCTATCACAGTGTACTGTGATAACAACGGTGCAGTAGCAAACTCGAAGGAACCACGAGCCTACAAGGCGAGTAAACACATACAACACAAGTACCACCTGATACGAGATATCATCAAGAAGGAAGACGTGGTCATTGCTAAGATAACATCATAGGATAACCTTGTAGATCCATTCACGAAGACATTGACTTCAAAAGTCTTTGAGGCTCACGTGGAGGGCATGGGGATCAGATACTTAGGAGAGACGTGATAGTTTTTCTAGATATATAGTAGAGTGTATAGAGTTTAATGTAGTTGTATACTTAAAACACAACTTAAGTATTAGTGGGAGATTGTTAGAGTTGAATACATAAACCTATGCTTGTATTATACATTTTCCCAGTTAATATATCCATTTAATGGTCAAATCGTTCTTAGTATTCTATCTCTTAATCCCTAGACTTGAGAGGGCATGAGGATTAGACATAGTGTACTTTGATCTGCCAAAGGGTGAGGTCAGTTTTGGCCAATAGTCTCGGTGGGTTGGGTGCACTTGTTTAGTTACTTGGGGTGCTGCTGCTTGTCAAAAGGAAACTATGTACCGGTGCATCCGGAGTGATGGTGCTCCCGAGATGAGCTCGTTATGCTTATTATACTAAACCCAGCCGGTGGACTTATGTCCAGTATAGTAAAAAGATCGAGTGGTACTAGTCTCGGAATTAAAGAAGTTAATTAATTAATTTATTAATAAATTAATGAGCACTATATCTTTGATGTGGGGAGATTAAGAATAAATTAATTTAGTTGTTCCGGAAGTAATTCTGGTGTAGGATGGTAGTGCCATAGTTAATCCGTTAGTTGTATGATTAATTATGTATTGGGTTATTGACAAAGGTAGATTTAATTAATTAAGTAATTAATTAATCCTTGTGTCAGTTGGTAGTGAATCATACTAGGAACTGATTGGGGATAAGTAAATCCCTGTATCAGTTGGTTGTGAGTCAGACCAGGAACTGGATTGGGGATAAGTCAATCCCTGTATCAGTTGGATGTGAATCAGTCTAGAAACTAGATTGTAGAAAACAGAAACCCAGTAGGAAGACTAGTCCTAAACCAACTTTGGGTCTCTCTTGTAGCTCTATACATAGAAAAGGATTAGCAATTACATAACACACAATTCATAAGTTTTCAAGACAATAAAACTAGAGAGATAAATTTTAGAGAGAGAAAATGTTTTTCTCCCTCTAGCATAATTTCGGGCTGCCAAAATTTGTCCCAAGGTGGCGGCCGGTTGAAAATTCTGGCAAGAGACGGCGGTAAGTGGTTTCCTGCGGCGGTGGGTGGATTTTTCCAGCGGCGAAGAGCTGCTGAATTTTCCTGACAACCCAGTTGTGTTGATTGCTGATCAATTGGTTGCTAGATCGTTGCCCACACAACGTGCAATCAAAGTCTTGAGTCATACAAGCGATCACCTAAGTTAACACGCTTCAAGAGGTACTTTTCTATGTTTCCGCTTTTAATTATAAAATTATTGTTGCGTAATAAATCGAATGTGTACATACCGAAATCCTGCGCAATGTTATTTCAAGCAAAGATTGCAATAATGATTGTGCTAGAATCTAGGCCTGGTTAAGAATTCCGATTCTCGAATGCGTACCACGAAAGTGAGTTTTTGACCAGGCCCGGGCAGATAATCTTTCAAAAGGTATAACAAGATAATTCAAAATGAGCTTTCTTATGATCCATTGTCCTTGGAGATGGAGCACGACAAAATTTTTACATTTTGACTGACTAACATAATTTGGTGTACAAAAAAGTAATGGTTGTTGTATCAAGAGATGAGAGTGGTGTTTCCTTTGTTTATGGGTACGGAGAAACTGAAAAACTATTTATTTAGAAGACATTATCTGCAGCATTATGTGCTAAAGGTGATTTTGTACTAAATGTTGCTTCAAGTGGAATTACCTCGCTGTTGTTGCCTGCAGGAACAACAACACATTCTAGATTTTGAATTCCTATAAATATTAATAAAGATTCTATTTGTGCTATTAAACCGGGTACTGAGTTGGCTAATTTGTTGACTAATGCGAAGGTTTTTGTGTGGGGTGAAGCGCCCATGATTCGCAAATTTTGTTTTGAAACTTTGGATAGTAGTTTAAGGGATGTACTTCAATAATCTAATTCAAGGAGTTTGGACAACCATTTGGTAGAAAAGTTATTATTTTTGGAGGTGGCTTTCGACAGATACTTCATGTTCTGCCTAGAGAGAGTAGGCAAGATATTGTACATTCTGTTTTAAATTCTTCTTACTTGTGAGATTTTTTTGTAAGGTTCTGAAATTGACAACAAACATAAGAATAAAAGTATATGAATAAGCAGATTCTGATGAAACAAGAAAGTTCAAAGAATGGATTTTAAAAGTTGGAGATAGTTCTATGGGTGAGCATAATGATGGATAAGGTATTGTTGAAATTACTGATAACATTCTTATCAAGGAATTAGATGATCCTATTGGATCAATAGTGGATTGTACTTACCCTTCTATTGTTGAAAACCTATTACTTCTGACATACTTCCAATAAAGAGCAATCATTTCTCCCACTAGACACATGAACATGAAGTGCATAATCCTAATGTTAATGCTTGATTATCATGACAAAGATAACAGAAAAGGTAGGATATGTACAACTAAAAGCATTCAAATAAATAAATTAAATATTTTATCAACCACGAACATCAGGATATAATCAGTGGATCTTTGACCTCTATCTTAAAATATGCTTTTCTAAATGTGATTGATTGTTCCATGGTTGAAAGGGTTTTGAAAGATAAAACAAAATGCAGCATGCCATTACAATGTTCCTTAACATGTTTTTGCCATAGTTAGTTGTGGCATGAAAATGGTTACTGCTCTTACTATATATAAGTTCAGTATCTAAGTTTTGAAATTTCATTATTCAAACAAACTTGATTCACTTTTGTGATTATGCAAAAGTTTAATCTAGATTACAACAACTATAACAAAGTTTCGTGTTAAATGAAAATAACTCAAGAAATTTAGGGAACTTACCTTCTTGGTTTTTTTAAGGATGTGTCCAATATCAAGATATTCAATTTGTTTCACTTCAATATAGGGTGTAATACATTCATCACCAACGCAATCTACAACTTTTTTAAGGACTTTCAAATATTATAATTAATATCAAAGAAAGAAAAATTCTTATCAACACCAGATGATGATTCTCAAATATTGCAAACATACTATTTGATTTTTCTTAATCATGAACTGTATTAGCACTGATAAATGAAGAACTGCACAGTGCTCAATAGACGATCAAAGACAATTTTTGTTGACATAAAGTTAAAAGAAAGAAATTTGGGTTTTCAAACACACCATGAAGATCAAATAAAATGTCGTATCATGAGCAAAGACACAAGAATGAGAAAATTTTCAAACACTTTGCATATTAAATTAATAGCTATTCTCTTTGATGCTGCTCTGTTATTAGATTATCAAACATGAGCAGCCTAAATTCCTACCCAAAATAACAAAGAAACACTCTGATGATGTATCATAAAAAATTATAAGTATCTGTTGTAAATCTTTGTCACAAATGGAAATTTTCAAAGAAATTATAATGAAAATAAAATACATTGTTTTGCAAACTGGAAGTCTAAAATTGATAGAATATTTTTCCTAATCATACTTGTTGAAATAATGCAAAAATTAATAAAGTACCTACACATGTCAACATAAACATTCAAAGTCAATCCAGTCTTTACATTTTCCTTATACAAAATGTCACCTTAAAAGAGATTACAATTAGAGAGCCACTAAGGACAAATAGAACATATACTTGAGGGTCATTGTAAACATGAAACCAAACTCAGCAGGATATATATTAAGCAAAAGACAAAATAATGAGAAAATATTTCAAACACTTTGCATTTTAAATAAATTATAATTCCTTGTGATGAAGATTACTTAATATTTAGTAAGATTCATTCACCATCCCAAACTTCATAATAAAAGGTGTAAAAATTGTAACATTCTAAAAATGGTAGCATTTTACTATTTTTTATTCATTCTAAAAATTTTTGTAGTATTCTAAAAATTGTAACAGTTTACTATTGTTTATCCAATTAAAAATTTTTGTAAGGTCTAAAAATTGTAACCTGAATAGAAGTTATATCACTAATAGTATGCATCATGAATATTCTGACATCTTCGCTGTGCTGTTGTGCAGTCTTCAAAGCCTTTTTTTATTATTATTACATGAATTTTAATATAAAATACAAAATTCTGTTTTGAATTGCAATGAGTTGCTGATATACTCTTTCTTCATCCGCGTAGATTTTTCAGATTTCTCTAAACTTTGTAACTCCTCATTGGTATAGAAAATGATCCTCATTAATTTGATTCTTATTTTGATATAACATTTGCTACTCAAAATCCATATAATGACTGTTGAGGAGTGTTGTTGCGCTTTGAAGATAAAATTTTTTATGAACATAGCAAAAACGGTGATGCAGTGTCACATTTTGATGAACAGATTGGCCTATATACTACAATATCAAAAAATGGTTAACAAAACAAAACAATACAATCAACAATCCTAATCTTAAACCAACATAGGGAACAATAAAACACAATATTTCAAAAAATGACGGATTGAATGGCACAATAAAGTCTTTTTATTTATTATATAATTACCAAAAACATCCATATTGTTTATGGAAGAAAGATATGAAAATCAAAATCATAAAATAGTCCCATTAATAAAAAGATAAAATTACCATTTGTAATATACAGAAAATCCTGAATACAGTATTTTCCTAATTTTGTGTAAACTAAACAATGGAATCAATAATAGCATAACACTACACGCGTGTTAATTTAACCCAATTCGAGGATATAATGAGATAGAAGGAATATTGTAAGAAAAACTCTTTCTATTAAAGCAAACTTTGAAAATCAGGAAGACAAACACAAAAATAACATAATCAACAAATTACAAACCTTGAACTCATCAATTTCATTAGCAATATCTTTGAAGAAAAATTTTTCAAATATGAAGTCGATCAGAAGTGTGATTGGTATTTTCATTATATGAACAGATGTGAAGTTACTTTACCAAACCGTGAAGAACAAATATGAACATTGGTTGAATTAAAGATTAAAAAGAAAAACTCCTTGGAGATACAGTATACATTAACTGATATACATGAACAAATTTGATCGAATAGGAATGATATTACCTACGAAAATTGCTATGCAGGATTTTTCTTCAGCTGAGGTTAAAAATAATCAATTTGTGTTTTCAAACTTAACATCCTCTGCAAATAATCAGATTGATTCCAACCTGGGTTGCCTCAAAATGTAGTTATGAACATGAAAATTTTATGTTTGACTAAACAATATCCATTGAAATTTCTTCATCATCTAATGCGTACTCTTTTTCATCGATTTTGCTCTGACAGAAAAGAGATAATGTTTTGGAAAGAAAAAATATGGCAACTTTCCTTTTGCTCCATTTTTTCCTTTTCCGTTTTCTTTTTACTTTTTACTTATACATTTACTATATTGTTTCCATTGTTAACAAATTAATAAATAATCATATTGTTTGAATATTGAAATTGATTATAATATTAAAGTTTAAATTTGAATTATTTTTCACAGTGTAATATCTAAAAATTAATAAGATTTGTCTAAAATATTAATTATGTAAAAATTTATCAGATATTAAATTTTTATTAAACTTTTAAATTTAATAACTTAATGATATATTTTTTATTTCAATTTTTGTTATATATAATTTAATAAACAACAATATTATGAAACAATTACACATATATTAAAATAAGTCCAAATTTTGAACAAATATTTATAATTATTATTATTAATTAATTTTTATATTACCTATTTCAATTAAAATATCATTCACATTATCTTCATTATATAACAAATTCTATTCTATAATAATAATACTGACAAATAAATTATTTATATAATCATTTACTAAAAATTTATATACAAGTTATTTTTAAAACAATGACAATTATTTAAAATTCATATAAAATATCATTTATTGAAATAAATAATAATAACTTTTAAATTATTATTACAGTTCTACAAATCGTTATGTCGTTATTATAGGTTCTCGTGCGATATACGGGTCCACGATCTAGTTAATTACTATTGTGAATGCTCAAATCATGACTTTATACGGTTAATTTTCTGTAGAAAAATAGAAAAACCATAAATAAAGTAAACAATGCAATATTCTCCTTAAATTTTTTCATTGATTAGCACGGGAAGAAGAATAAATGAATATTTTCCTACAAGTCAAAAATTTATATCATAGTTTCAATAATCTATTTATAAAGACAACTATCATAATCCATCGTTAAAACGACGTAATTATGAGATTGTGAATTCTTATCTTCATTTTTTTTTTTTTCTGAAAGAGTTACATGAACCTTTCCATTCCACATTAAAACAGTAACGTGTGCTCAATTGGTAAGGTGGTTCTTAAGTAATTGATTTTCAAATTTCATATTTGATTCTTATCTATTTGTCTAAATGATTTTTTATTGTAATTATCCATATCCTGTTATTTATTTTTTTTAGTTGTCATTATCTTTTTTTATTTTAACTATCCATATTTTGTTCTTTTTCTTTTTGATAGTTGCCATTAACTTTTTTTTATTTTTAATTATCTATATTCTGTTCCTTTATCTTTTTGATAGTTGTCATTATGTATTTTTTATTTTAAATTATCCATATTGTTTATTTGTTGCTTCAAAAAAAAATATTGTTTATTTGTTTTATAGTTTTCATTATCTATTAGTTGTTATTATTGTGTTGGAGTTTCTATGGGTAGAATTATTTTCATTTTAATATATTTAAACAACAAGTACAATAAGGGCTAGAATTTTTCATATATCATGGTGAAACTTTTATCGATGATATATAAGATATAATAGAGTTTTTTCAACAGTATAATTATTTTTCTTTTAACATATTTAAACAAGAAATTTGAATGTAGGATAACCTATAATATGAGATGAGACATTATATCAAACGACACGGGTTGATTCAAAAAGCAGTTTAGGTGAGATAATCTAAAGCATTAGGTGGGATATATTAGGTTGGAAGGTGTCAAAAATAGTTAAAACATAATATCAATCAAACATATTTGAACGCGGGTTTGACCATAAATGCTATACTTACACATAAGAAAAATCCTCTTCCCAAAAATTCCGCAGGAACTACTTTACAACAATGGATGACCGCCTGCAAGAGGTTTACAATGATGGGCGACCGCCCACAGGAGGTTTACTGCACAAGGGCCATGCAAAAGAAAAGTTTTATCCCAACGAATATAAGATGCTCAACTCCGCACAACATAGGGATTAGCACAAATCATCAAATATATTATCAATCAAACATATTCTATATTTTTTACTGCTCTGTTTTGATTTTTCCGTTCATTTAAGAGATTGGTGCAAAAAAATCTTCTACTCCTATGAATGTTGAAGGTGACAAGCGTTCTGCGGTCTTTTTGGAATTGGCGCCTTCGATTTCTTTTGCAAAATTTCTTCTCTTCCTGTGGAATTTGTCTTAGGTTTTGGTTTCTGGTTGGACGAATATTTTTTGGGGATTGTGGTTATATTTTTGAGATGTCAAATTGACCAGAGACCCGTGTCCAACTTAACCCGCAAATTTAACTTATTAGGTTGAATTAAATGGTTTATGGGTTAAATGGGTCACATGTTACATAAAATACTCTTTATGTGGGTTGGGTTCCCATTAACCAGCAAGTGAAAATAATTTTTTTCGCCGGTTGAGGAAAAAACCGCGTTGCTAAACGTCCGGAATCTGGGTTGCTCTAAACTGCTCTAACTACTTCCATGGGTCAAAAGCTATTGTTATTGTTATTATTATTAGTTTAAATAGTTATGAAATACTATTGAAATGTTTCAAAATCTTTATTCTTGTTTTTTTTTTTAAATAAAGATATATATTAATTTACTTGAAAAAGTCCAACAACGATTGACAAAGGGAAGACACAATTGTGTTTACTACGGATAAACCCATATAGATTTACTCTATCAAGTGGTGAAAATATCACATGCCAAAATTTTAATCCGAACAATGATACATCACTAATTTTCTGATGAAAACTCCAAAACATAGATTTAATAATTAGATCTATGATGACTAAATCATTTTGGACAAAACCAGCGAACATCGTCAACGTCGCTGTTATCAATCTAACGAACTTCACTAACGAAACTGTCGCCATAACAATGAACACCATCAATGAAGCCGCGACCAATACATTACCAGTATATCTGAATCTACTGAAGGACAAACGAAAATAAATATTGTGGATAATTTCCCATTATTGGATGATGAAACTAAAACCAAGAAAACGAAAACGGGCAACAAATGTATTTCCTCCATCCTTCCATGATGGGAAGATGAGAGAAAAATATTTTTTGAGGGTTGAGTTTAGGAGAGAAGAGAGAAGAACCGTGATTGTTAGGGTTAGAGAGAGGTGTATACTTATTCTTGATTCCTACTTTGGCTTTAATGACGTTTGTATGGTTTTGTTACTCAGGTTGACGATTTTTGATTTGCATATAATTTTTTATATATTTATTTAAAAAAATTTTAAGTTTATTTTTTTATTTATAGTTATTAGAAGAATATAAAATGAAGGTATAGTTTGATATGGGTAATACAGTAAATTAATTAAAAGAAAGAGATAAATAGTTATTATTAACTAACTTTTTTTTTGTTTTAATAATAGATTTAAGACTTTTTTTTTTTAGGGTGGACGGAGTAAATTTTTATACACTAACAAACATGTAAAAAATAAATTTGTTTTAAAAGAATGGAAAAAAATTGGGGAGGATTAGATCCGGTAACTGGGGTTCTATGGCTGACCAATATTGCACATCATCATTTAGCCATTGCAATTCTTTTTCTCATAGCAAGTTCAAAATGTACGAAACGAGTCGATCCATTTCGAAACGGTTTGGTTCATTTCAAAACAAGTTTCTATCATTCTAACAAAAATGTAAAAAATAAATTTGCATTGAAAGAGTAAAAAATTCAAAATGTATGAAACGGGTCGACCCGGATTAAAACGGCTTGGCTCATTTCAAAACAGGTTTCCGTAATTCTAACAAATATGTAAAAAAATAAATTTGCATTGAAAGAATAAAAAATCTAAAAATATATGAAACAGGTCGACCAAGTTTGAAAATGAGTCGACCCAGTTCAAAATAGGTTGGTCTATTTCAAAATAGGTTTTTGTGATTTTAACAAACTGAAGGAAAACTGAACAAGCCCGGGCTAAATCGAAAATCTCACTTTCGTGCAATGCATTCCAGAATCGGAAGCTTTCGACCAAGCTCAGGCTCAAATTAGTTTACCCATGAACGGATCTAGGCTTATACTTATTTAATTTATTAATCGGGACACAAAAATTAAATCTTTAATTAAAGCGGAATATTAAAGATTTTACCTTTTGTAGCGAAGTCCCTTGCTTAAAGAAAAATCCAATCTTTAATTGCGATTCGAATAGAAATCTGAAGAATAACTCCGATACAAACTCCGAAATAGTGTGGGCTATTATCTACGGAGTTACCCACGGCAAAATTATGAAAACCCAAGAAACTTTCTTCTCAAGAAACTCAAAATCTGCCCGCCGGAATCCTGCGCAAGAACAAAAAACCGCCGGCCGCCCTTTGCTGTTTGAACTCCGGACAATTGGCTGTCCTCTTCCCGGCCACGATCTGCACGACCGCCCTCACGGATCACCGACCGGAGAAGAGATCAACGCAAGGAACGGTCGGATCAGCACCCCGGGAATAAAGTACAGCCACCAGAATCCAGCGACCAAAAACTACAGCGAACCAAAAAGAAGAACACAGCGGTGGTCGGCTGTTTTCTAAGAATAACCAACGTGTAGCAGTTCCGATATTATGATGGGCTGAGTTTCTTTTCGAAGAAGAAAGCTATCTTAGTCGACTTCAAAAGAAAACTTGATGAGGAAGACACAGTTCTCTCTCTAGACTAAACTTTCTCTTTCTACCCCTTACTTGGGTGTCAAGTTTCTTAATTGATTTCTTGCCCAATAAGTTGTATTTATAAAGAGCTTCTAAGGAGACCTAATGGGCTCTCGAGTTAGGCCT
Organism: Knoxia roxburghii; assembly: GCA_030378225.1. Taxonomy (NCBI): domain Eukaryota; kingdom Viridiplantae; phylum Streptophyta; class Magnoliopsida; order Gentianales; family Rubiaceae; genus Knoxia; species Knoxia roxburghii. Next base: position 35,200,398 of record CM059416.1, on the reverse strand, counting down.
TTTAATTTGACTTTCGTTGACCGCTAAGTCTTCCCGACTAATCAACTCCAATCGACCCATTTAAATAAATTTATTTAATCCACTTTGTTAATTTAATTTAATCAAACCCTTAGAATTAATTAATTCAAATAGAATTAATTTCTAAATTCACTTTGTCAATTAAATATTAATTAAACCTTTTGGATTAATTAATTTACCTTGTCGATTAGTCAAATGCATAATCGGTCGTACCACTAACGGACCAATTATGGAACTACCGCTTGAAAACGAATTTATATCGCGCCATTATATTTTATTCTATCTCCCCACATTAAAGATCTAGCGCTCGTCGGTTTATCAATTTACTGACAAATTAATTCACCGACTTCTTGGTTTCCGAGATTAGTACCACTCGTCCTTTTATTATACCGAACATAAAGTTCACCGGCCAGGTTTAGTATAATATACTTTACGAGCTCATCTCGGGAGCACCATCAACCCGGCGAACCGGTACGTGGATTCCTCCGACTAGCAACAGCACGTAAGAAACTAAACACCGCATACCCAACCTACCGAGGTATAGGCCTCAATCGACCGCACTCTTTGGCAAATCAAAGCATACGATATCCAATCCTCACGCCCATCCCAATATTAGGATTGAGAGACAAAATACTAGGACCGAATTGACTACGCCGATCAGTATAAGTCAATTCTATCCAAACTGGTCGTGCTCAATATGCCCCGGGCATATCCGTGTGATTTAAACTAGTTTAGATAAACTAATTTCCAAACCACACAATAACCTATACCGATAGTATGTTCAGACTATCTCGGTTACGAGCATACTTTTTGTATATCAATACTTTAACCAATAACGGTATCTACTGTGTCTGTCCACACCCCGTTATCTAGTTCTATGATATAAAGGAACAAATTTATACTGAAACAAAATGATATGTCAACTGTGGATATTAGTTTTTGATACAAGCCATAGCTTTTCTGTATTCAAAACTAACAATCTCCCACTAATACTCAAAGCTATGCTAAGAAGTACAAAAACTGTCCAACCCGCTATTACACTGCTGTCATAATGAAATCTCCAGAACACCTTTAAGCTCACTCACATGGCTCTCTCAAGAATCTGACTCCCATGCCCTCCACATGTCTCTCAAAGACCTTTAGGGTCAATGGCTTGGTAAAAGGATCTGCAAGGTTGTCATCTGAAGCTATCTTGGCCACGATCACGTCTCCCCTCTTTACTATCTCTCGTATCAGGTGGTACTTGCGCTCTATGTGTTTACTCGCCTTATGGGCTCGTGGTTCCCTTGAGTTAGCAACTGCACCATTGTTATCACAATAAACTGTGATAGACCTAGGCAACTCAGGAACCACATCTAAGTCCATCAGGAAGCTCCGAAGCCATACAGCCTCTTTCGCTGCCTCTGAAGCGGCAACGTACTCGGCCTCCATGGTAGAGTCCGCCACGCATTTCTGCTTGACACTCTTCCATACTATGGCTCCACCTCCTAGAGTAAACACAAATCCAGAGGTAGACTTACTCTTGTCCAAATCACCTTGAAAGTCCGAATCTGTGTAACCCAATGGTACAAGCTCCTGCGCTCTATAAACTAGGACATAATCTCTCGTCCTGCGCAAGTACTTGAGAATGCATTTTACTGCCTCCCAGTGAGCCTTCCCAGGGTTACTCTGATATCTGCTAACCATGCCAACGGCAAAGCAAATATCAGGCCTCGTGCACAACATAGCATACATGAGGCTACCCACTGCAGAAGCATAGGGTACCGCCTCCATGGCATCTATCAGAAAGATTTCTCTCTCCAAGTCGAACTATAAACGCACCGCCCACAGAGAGAGAAAGCTACGCGCAGCTGGTATAATCCAAGGCCAAAATTTCAGCCACTAGAAACCCAAAAACCAGCTGCACACTTTCTTGAAAATTCGACTTGGAGAGAGAAACGTTTTCTCTCTCTAGAATTTTCTCTCTCTAGAAATCCTGTGGATTAATTGTGTTATTGTTGTTCTGAATGACTGATCCATTGTCTATTTATAGACTTACAAGAGAGACTCCAAGTTGGTTTAGGATTGGTCTTCCTACTGGGTTTCTGTTTTCCTTCAATCCTGTTTCTGGACTGATACAGATTCTGTTTCCTTCAATCCTGTTCCTGGACTGATACACTCCCAACTGTCACAGGGATTCACTTATCCCAATCCAGTTCCTGGGATGAATCACTCCCAACTGACACAGGGATTCACTTATCCCAAACCAGTTCCTGGGATGATTCACAACCAACTGACACAATGATTAATTAATTTCTAAATTAATTAAATCTACCTTTGTCAACAACCCAGTACATAATTAATCGTACCACTAACGGATTAATTATGGCACTACCAACCTACACCAGAATTGCTTCCGGAACAACTTAATTAAATTATATTCATAATCTCCCCACATCAAAGATATAGTGCTCGTTAATTCATTAATTTACTGATAAATTAACTCATCAACTTCTTTAATTTCGAGACTAGTACCACTCGACCTTTTTACTATACCGGACATAAGTTCACCGGCCGGGTTTAGTATAATAAACATTTCGAGCTCATCTCGGGAGCACCATTACCCCGGACGCACCGGTACATGGTTTCCTTTCGACCAGCAGTAGCACACCAAGTAACTAAACACGCGCACCCAACCCGCCGAGACTATTGGCCACATTTGACCTCACCCATTGGCAGATCAAAGTACACTATGTCTAATCCTCATGCCCGCTCGAGTCTAGGGATTTAGAGATAGAATACAAGGATCGATTTGTCTATTAAATCAGTACAAGACAAATCATTCCTAAGAGTCAAGTTCAATATGCCCCGGGCATATCTATATGATTCAATTAGTTTAGACAAACCAATTATCTGAATCACATAATAACCTAGACCGACAGCTTATCCAAAACTGTCTCGGTTACGAACCTCATTTATATATTATGTCTTTCAACCAATGATGAGATCTACTGTGTCACACCAGACACCTCATCATCTACTTACATAATATAAATGGACGATTAATGCACAACTAAATATAATTGAAACACAAATCGATATATTAAACTGGAAAATTGTACAATACAAGCATAGCTTATGTATTCTACTCTAACACTATCTCCTCAGCTGTCTTAGGACACTGCTCCTTAGACAAATGCACTCCATGCCTGAAAGGTAGTGAACCCTTCTTGGAGTTCTGCATGTTAAAACGGGCCAGAATCGTGTCTATGTAGGATGCCTAAGAGAGAGTCAGAGAACGTCTCCTACGATCTCGAATAATCTTAATCCCAAGGATATATCCAGCCTCTCCCAAATCCTTCATATCGAATTGCCTGGACAGCCATGCCTTTACGTCTGACAACACCTTCTTACTGTTGCCAATAAGAAGAATGTCATATACGTAAAGTACGAGGAACACCACCGTATCACCATCACGCCTGCGATAAACACACTGCTCATCCGGACACTGAGTGAATCCATAGGATTGGATAACCTCATCAAAATAGATGTTCCAATATCTGGATGCTTGCTTAAGTCCATAAATAGACCTCCTAAGCCTGCATACCTTGTGCTCTTGGCCCTTAACAATGAAGCCATCTGGTTGCTACATAAAGATGGTCTCCTCAAGACTTCCATTAAGAAAAGCTATCTTGACGTCCATCTGTCGAATCTCATAATCCATATGAGCAGCTATGGACAAGAGAATCCAGATTGACTTAAGCATAGCTAGTGGGGAAAAGGTCTCCTCATAATCGATCCCTTCTTTCTGAGTATACCCCTTCGCCACAAGCCTAGCCTTGAAGGTCTCAACCCTCCCGTCAGATCCTCTCTTTCGCTTGTAAACCCATTTGCACCCAATAGGCCTAAACCCATCAGGAAGGTCTACCAGTTCCCAGACTTGATTTGAGTCCATAGAACCCATCTCAGTAATCATTGCTCTCTGCCAAGAATCTGCATCTTTATCCTAGAGAGCCTCATTGTAGTTAACTGGGTCTGGCTCATGAGCGCCAGGGATAAAGTCCGAAGACTAACCCAAACCCATGTACCTCTCGGGCTGTCTCACAACCCTCCCACTACGACGAGGCGCAGCCTGTGAAAAAGCATCATCTGTGATAGTGTGTGCAGTCTCTTGTGGCGTGTCTTCCTGTACGTGTGCATCTAGAATAATAGACTGACTTCTAAGCTCTTCCAATACTACCTTGCTGCTTGACTTGTGATCTAAAATATAGTTCTCCTCAAGAAATCTAACATTGGTGCTGATCACCACCTTCTGATCCTTAGGACTATAAAATAAACCACCTCTCGTTCCTTTGGGGTAGCCTATAAATAGCATAGCCTTGGATCTCGCCTCTAACTTGCCTGCATCTGCCTCGAGCACATGTGCTGGACAACCCCATATTCTGAGATGTCTCAGACTAGACTTTCACCCATTCCACAACTCTGATGGGGTCGAAGGCACAGACTTAGATGGCACAAGGTTGAGGATAAAACATGCTGTCTCCAAGGCATAACCCCAAAACGAGATAGGCATCTCACTGTAACTCATCATCGATCTAACCATCTCCATAAGAGTCCTATTCCTCCTCTCTGCTACACCATTCTGCTGGGGTGTGCCAGGTGCAGACAACTGGGTCTGAATACCCTCATCTGACAAATAGGATCTAAATTCACTAGAGAGGTATTCGCCACCGCGATCAGACTGCAGGGACTTGATACTCTTACCCAGATAGTTCTCCACCTCAGCCTTGAATTCTCTGAACTTGCCAAAACATTCAGACTTGTGGCGCATCAGGTATATGTATCCATATCTAGAGTAATAATCCGTGAAAGTCACGAAATACTCATAACCACCTCTAGCCTAAACTGACATAGGCCCACACACGTCAGAATGAATCAGCTCTAAAACCTCCTTGGCCCTATACCCCTTTGCCTTAAAAGGCCTCTTAGTCATTTTACCCCCCAAGCAGGACTCACAGGTCGAATAGCTGTCAATATCTAGTAAGTCCAAAGACCCACCCTTGACCAACCTTTGAATCCTACTAAGGTTGATATGACCTAGTCTCAGGTGCCAAAGAAAAGTCTGATTCAAAGGGGAAGACTCTTTTCTCTTATTATGATTCGATGATGAGCTACTAGTTTCTGTGTTTTGCATTAGTGGGGAGTATGTCTTAATTAAAAACAAATTGTCAACCAATGTATCGGAACATATAAGTTTATGGCCTTTTCTAATAAATATAGATCTATCCGAAAAAACATACTTATAACCATCCAAAACATCTTTAGAAATTGAAAGTAAGTTCTTGCAAAAACTGGGTACATAAAGACAATCTCTCAACAATAAAATAGAGTCTGAAAAATAAAGACAAATAACTCCCACTGCAGCAATAGAAACTCTGGTAGTATCCCCAAGGTAGACCTGAAACTCTCTCTCTCTAAGCAGCCGGGTCACTTGGAACCCCTGTAAAGAATTACAAACATGATCAGTGGCTCCTGAATCCACACACCAAGTATCTGTGGGAATCGCCGCTAAACACGTCTCAGTGACTAGGGAAAATTTACACATACCTCGAGGCTTTGGGCAGTCCTTCTTCCAATGTCCCGCTTTGCCACATCTAAAGCATTTGCCTTTCGGCTTCTGCTTCTTGGCAATGCCTGCCTTGGGTCCATAATTAGCTCCTGCTTTCTGGCCTCTCTTCCTCTTTTGCTTTTTGGCTTTGGGCCCAGCAGAGGAACCTGAGGGACCAACAGTAGCCAAGGCTTGCTTCTTCTCTGTGAATAGGCTCTCAGCAGACACCAATGCAGTCATGAGCTCAGAAAGGGAATATGAGAGATTCCCCATATTATAGTTCAATTTAAACTGCTCAAAATTGGGAGGCAAGCTCTGAAGGATGATATCGACCTGGGTTTCTCCATCAATCTCACCTCCCAATACCTCAATCTCATTGATGAAACCAATCATGTCCAGCACGTGATCTCTCACTGAAGTGCCCTCAGCCATCTTAGCATTCATGAATTTTCTCATAGCTGACTGCTTGGCTGCCCTGCCCTGATGTCCAAACATCTCCCTGAGGTTGAGCATCATATCGTAGGCTGAGGTCATCTGCTGATGCTGGTGCTGCAATAAACTCGACATAGAAGCCAAGATGTAGCACCTGGTCATCTCATCAGCCTTCTGCCACCTCGTATATGGCTCTCGCTGCTCAGGGGTGGCATCATCGCTGGGCTTAGGGGGACACTCCTCAGTGAGCACGTACTTGTAACCCTCAGCGGTAAGGACAATGTCCAGGTTACGTTTCCAGTCAATATAGTTTGGACCGGTGAGTTTGTTTTGGTTCAGAATGACAGCTAGCGGGTTGAACGACATATCAACTGAAAAATAAACATTTCAAGTTTCAGTATACTTTTCAAAAATATTGAAAAATCCTCGAAAACAAATATAATCTTCTATCGACATCTCTCACACCGGAATTAACGCATGTCAAGATAGGTGAACGTCTACGCTAACCCACATTCGTTCGAGAAGAACCGAAGTTCATTAATTTCATTATCTTACCAACGATCTTATGATCAATGAAATTAATAGTCGATAATTTTAGCCGTACCCGAAAATAGCGTAACCTCGATGGGAGGGATACTAAAAATGGTACACTAAGTGTATGCCATTACGTGAGTTCTAAGTTTGTTACTTAGGATACTAATGCGCCTCAGATGGCAAGGGTGTCGCAACTTTCTCCAATTAAACTCACTATAGTCATCCCTTTAGAAATTCATTCCGGTGATATCCGTGGCTGAAAACTCATCCGATAGGAAGGAAGGTCTAAGCCAGCACGCAAGTTTAACCACATCATCAATGAACCCGTAATGGAGGCCATGGGGATATTAACCAACCCGCTCCCACTTAGATTTTTAAACTTGAGGATTTTTACGTTTTAACATGCAATATCTTAACTATGGATATTCGCACCCATAAAACCGTTGGAGTTTTAATATGCGAATAATCTACCTTAGTTAATTGCACATTACTTTTTAAAACTTTCGTTTGGTTTTCGTTCATGCAAAATAAAACAAAAATCACACAATCAACGAAAAGACATAAATACGGGAAATTAAAATTAAATAAAATTTCCCGACTATTATGGCCTTCTCTATCGTTGATTCCTTGACGCCTTGGTGACACGTCCCGTCATGTCGCTCCCACTCGTTATTTGGATTCCTCTCAATTCGCCCGGGTTTTCTTGATTTTTTACGTAATTAGGAATCACCCAAAATTACGATAAACCAAAACCCACGAATATAAGTTACCCAAAATAACGTCTTCGTCATAGTACATAAATTCCTATATACAAAGGTTTTTTTCTAGGAATTTAAAGATGACATGATTAGATCGAATCCTACTACAAGATTTTTCTAATCCTACACGGCTTCCAGCTCGTGGTTATTACTATTACAGAAATTTTCATTCAAAAATAAAACAAGCCCGGACATGTTCCGGGGTTTATGAATGAAAATTAAATTTCTACCATAATAGCCGGGAAATCAATAACCACCTGTTTAAGCATTTCGACAAAAATAATAATGCCAAAATAAAGTCGTGTAATAAATCAAACAAGTATAAGACCGAAACCTCGCTCTGATACCAATTTGAAGGAAAACTGAACAAGCCCGAGCTAAATCGAAAACCTCACTTTCGTGCAATGCATTCCAGAATCGGAAGCTTTCGACCAAGCTCAGGCTCAAATTAGTTTACCCATGAACGGATCTAGGCTTATACTTATTTAATTTATTAATCGGGACACTAAAATTAAATCTTTAATTAAAGCGGAATATTAAAGATTTTACCTTTTGTAGCGAAGTCCCTTGCTTAAAGAAAAATCCAATCTTTGATTGCGATTCCAATAGAAATCCGAAGAATAACTCCGATACAAACTCCGAAATAGTGTGGGCTATTATCTACGGAGTTACCCACGGCGAAATTATGAAAACCCAAGAAACTTGCTTCTCAAGAAACTCAAAATCTGCCCGCCGGAATCCTGCGCAAGAACAAAAAACCGCCGGCCGCCCTTTGCTGTTTGAACTCCGGACAATTGGCTGTCCTCTTCCCGGCCACGATCTGCACGACCGCCCTCACGGATCACCAACCGGAGAAGAGATTAACGCAAGGAACGGTCGGATCAGCACCCTGGGAATAAAGTACAACCACCAGAATCCAGCGACCAAAAACTGCAGCGAACCAAAAAGAAGAACACAGCGGCGGTCGGCTGTTTTCTAAGAAAAACCAACGTGCAGCAGTTATGATATTATGATGGGCTGAGTTTATTTTTGAAGAAGAAAGCTATCTTAGTCGACTTCGAGAGAAAACTTGACGAGGAAGACACAGTTCTCTCTCTAGACTAAACTTTCTCTTTCTACCCCTTACTTGGGTGTCAAGTTTCTTAATTGATTTCTTGCCCAATAATTGTATTTATAAGGAGCTTCTAAGGAGACCTAATGGGCTCTCGAGTTAGGCTTTTTAATTTGACTTTTGTTGACCGCTAAGTCTTCCCGACTAATCAACTCCAATTGACCCATTTAAATTAATTTATTTAATCCACTTTGTTAATTTAATTTAATCGAACCCTTAGAATTAATTAGTTCAAATAGAATTAATTTCTAAATTCACTTTGTATATTAAATATTAATTAAACCTTTTGGATTAATTAATTTACCTTGTGGATTAGTCAAATGCATAATCGGTCGTACCACTAACGGACCAATTATGGAACTACCGCTCGAAAATGACTTTATATCGTGCCATTATATTTTATTCTATCTCCCCTCATTAAAGATCTAGCACTCGTCGGTTTATCAATTTACTGACAAATTAATTCACCGAGTTCTTGTTTTCCGAGATTAGTACCACTCGTCCTTTTATTATACCGAACATAAAGTTCACCGGCCGGGTTTAGTATAATATACTTTACGAGCTCATCTCGGGAGCACCATCAACCCGGTGAACCGGTATGTGGATTCCTCCGACTAGCAACGGCACGTAAGAAACTAAACACCGCATACCCAACCTACCGAGGTATAGGCCTCAATCGACCGCACTCTTTGGCAAATCAAAGCATGCGATATCCAATCCTCGCGCATATCCCAATCTCGGGATTGAGAGACGGAATACTAGGATCGAATTGACTATGCTGATCAGTATAAGTCAATTCTATCCAAACTGGTCGTGCTCAATATGCCCCGGGTATATCCGTGTGATTTAAACTAGTTTAGATGAACTAATTTCCAAACCACACAATAACCTATACCGATAGTATGTTCAGACTATCTCGGTTACGAGCATACTTTTTATATATCAATACTTTAACCAATAACGGTATCTACTATGTTTGTCCACACCCCGTTATCTAGTTTTATGATATAAAGGAATAAATTTATACTGAAACAAAATGATATGTCAACTGTGGATATTAGTTTTTGATACAAGCCATAGCTTTTCTGTATTCAAAACTAACACAAACATGTTAAAAGTAAATTTACATTGAAAATTGAGAATTCAAAATGTATGAAACGGGTTGACCCAGTTCGAAATGGACCGATCCATTTCAAAATAGGTTTCCGTCATTCTAACAAACATGTAAAAGATAAATTTGCATTGAAAGAGTGAAGAAATTCAAAATGTATGAAACAGGCTGACCCAATTTGAAACGGACCAAACTGGTACACATAAATAAAATCTATTTTAAAAAATAGTTAAATCACAGGTCAACCCATGGGTCAATTCGTTAGACTCACAGGTTGGATCACGAGTCAACCTAACCTGCGAATCATTTAACCGATTTTGACCCGTGAACTAATGGGTTGAGTTGGTTGGGTTATGAATGATTTTAAATCACTCAATTTTTTACCCAATCTATTTATAACCCAACCTGCTCATTTGACAGAACACACACATTTTTACTATTTTTTATTTTAGCTTTTCGTTAAATTGATGTTTTTTAAATGAACTATCATACAACACTTTGTTAATAAAAATGAACCTTATATAACCGCTATAATATAATTTGTAATATACAGTTGGTATATCCTACTCCTAGGAGTAAACCAGGCGGTTTACTCCTAGCTGGTTTACTGCTACACTACTATTCCTACCAAGCTTTATTCCTCAGTTTACATAAATAGTTCAGCACCTAAGTTTACATAAGTAGTTAGAACCCTCAGTTTACATAAGTAGTTCAGCACCCTCAGTTTACATAAGTAGTTCAGAACCCTCAGTTTACATAAATAGTTCAGCACCTCAGTTTACATAAGTTGCTCAGCACCCTCAGTTTACATAAGTAGTTCAGAACCTCAGTTTACATAAGTAGTTCAGCACCCTCAGTTTACATAAGTAGTTCAGCACCCTCAGTTTACATAAGTAGTTCAGCACCCTCAGTTTACATAAGTAGTTCAGAACCTCAGTTTACATAAGTAGTTCAGAACCCTCAGTTTACATAAGTAGTTCAGCACCCTCAGTTTACATAAGTAGTTCAGAATCTCAGTTTACATAAGTAGTTCAGCACCCTCAGTTGACATAAGTAGTTAAGAACCCGCAGTTTACATAAGTAGTTCAGCACCCTCAGTTTACATAAGTAGTTCAGAACCTCAGTTTACATAAGTAGTTCAGAATCTCAGTTTACATAAGTAGTTCAGAACCCTCAGTTTACATAAGTAGCTCAGAACCCTCAGTTTACATAAGTAGTTCAGCACCCTCAGTTTACATAAGTAGTTCAGAACCTCAGTTTACATAAGTAGTTCAGCACCCTCAGTTTACATAAGTAGTTCAGAACCTCAGTTTACATAAGTAGTTCAGAACTCTCAGTTTACATAAGTAGTTCAGAACCTCAGTTTACATAACGAGTTTACATAAGTACACATTCGAGTTTACATAAGCTATCGTTTCAAGTTTACATAAGCCCACTAACCTATTGCTAAGTTCCTTCTTGCACCCCATTCACTCCAGCCCCTTCATTGCCACCGTGGCCTCTGCAGTCCTACCACCGCCAACGAAATCTTCTCCCTCCACCGTCGCTTCTTCTTCCGGTTACCAAAATGCAAAGATTCTGGGTGGCTTTTGAAGCTCTGAAGGAGAGGAGTCCATGCAAGGAGTCGATAGCCCAAGAAGAGGCCGGAGAACGGCGGTTTGAGGCGGGAAAGTGGCGGTCTAGGGTTTCCAAAAACCAACCTCACTCAAACTCTTCCAAAAGGCAAATATAATGGAGGGGTTTTGTTCTAGGGACCATGGGGGATCTTTTAGTGGTGAGAATTGACCCAAATCTTGGCCGGAAAGGGATGAATCGGTGGCGAATGGTCGGCGGGAAAAGGAGATTCGCGAAGAGAGAAAACGGACACGAAATAGAGAAATGAAGACATGATTTTGTTCTATGGAGTGTGGGGAACATTTTCATGGGTTAGGATGGCCGAGAATGGTCGCCAGTTGGCCGTAACAGGGGTGGCCGTGAAAAACCAGCGGGGAGGTGGTGTAGCGAGAAGAGAAATAGGTGGGGAGAAGAGAGAGAGAGAGAGAGAAAAAGAAATGAGTGGTGTAGCGGGGGGTGGGAAAGAGAGAAATGGGGTGGGAAAGAGAGAAATGGGTGGGGGGAAGAGAGAGAGAGAGAGAAAAAAAAGTGGGAGTTATACTACTAGGAGTAAACCGGGCGGTTTACTCCTAGGAGTATAATATAATTTGTAATATAACCGTATTACTATTATAAACTGACAAAATATTACTTTAGTCGTGACTTTTTATCATCCCTATCTTCATAATTGTATTTTTGGACTGCTATTGTCCGCCCTCCTTTTGACAGTTTTATCCTCAACATTAAAAGAAATACCCTTATTCTCCTCTCTTTCTCCCATGTAGTTCCTAGGGGCGCAGCTACATATCTCCAGGGTAGGGCAGCGCTCAGGTAGAATTCGAAATTTTACCTGAGGATTATGTAAATTCATGTTCATTTCATACCTCCACCCATGGGCGGTGGTGATGCCGCCCAGGGAATTTTGCAGCAGCAGAATTAACGAGACGATGGAGAAGACAAAGTCTTCTTTTATTTTTTATTTTTAATTAGTAGAACGACGTCGTTTGATGGGCAGGATTAAAAATAAAAAACATAAAGCTCAGCAGGGGAAAAACTACGCGGTTTGTTTAGGAAAAAGAAAAAAAAAAGGCTCAAGGGAGTGAAATTGAATTCAAACCCCAAATTATCCAACCAACCCCCTTTTTAAAAGTAAACCCCCCCTCCCCCGGCGTCTTCTTCCATTCATTCCAGCCTTGCAAAAAAAACAAAAAAAAAATCCCAAAAAGGCTCGTCATTCTTTTAGCAAAACCTTTTGTTTTAAAAGTCAAAAATCCCAAATTATCAAATCTCTTTATTTTAAAAGTAAAAAGCTCATCTTCCCCAAATCAAGTTAGTTGAGCCCTAATTCTAATTTTGAAGTAAATTTTATCCTTTTTTTAATTTTAGAATTTTTGTGATTAATGTATTATATTTTGTATTCTAAATATATAATATCATGACTTGATTATTGTTTGTTGATTTATATTTATTATTGTGTAACTTGTTTTTATTTTCTTTAATGTTGTAAATTTAGTTGGTTAATAATGAAATTAATATTAATTTTTTTTGGTGATTTTTTTAGATAACACAATGAAAAAAACTTTGAAGAATTTTTTCAAACATACAGATAAAAATGAAGATGCCAATGTTAACACCGGACCATTCTCAAAACCAAAGCGTAGTGAACGTAGTGGTGGTATAAAAAGAAGTCGGTTAGATTTTAGTTCTCAAGATATAATTAGTGATCTTGGTAAAAGAAATCCGATTGAACAATATGATGTGTCCATAAGAAATTATGTTAGAAGGGAATATTTAGTAAAAGGTATGTGCCAACTATTTAATCATGAATTTCCACAAAAAAAAAAAGCAACGGGATTGCATGAGATCTTTTAATGAAAGATGGTTCTTGGAATTTCCTTGTTGGAGTATAGTGTTGAAAAGGATTCCGTGTATTGTCTATATTGTTATTTGTTTGCTAAACCCGGAAGAAGTGACACTTTCACTAGTGTTGGTTTTAGGAATTGGAAAAATGCAAAAGACCTTTTTAAATAAAATGTAGGAGGTGGTGATAGTGTTCATTGTAATGCACGATGAGATTGTGAAGATTTTGAAAATCAATGACAAAGTATTTCACATTGTATGACATCTCAAATTCGTCGTGATATAGAAAATTATAGAATTTGGTTAATGGCAGTATTGTATGTTGTTCGCTTCCTTTTCATCCAAGGTCTAGCATTTCGGGGACATCGTGAGAAGACCGATAGTCTCCGTAAGGGAAATTTTCTTGCTATGCTCTCTTGGTATGCTGATAGGGATGAGAATGTTAGAAATGTTCTTAATGAGAATTCTCCGGGTAATAATCGACTCACATATCTGGATATTCAAAAGGATCTAGTGAATTATTGTGCATCACTAACATCTCTTTCAATCATTGAGGAGTTAGGTACTAAAAATTTCTCATTCATGAATCTCGCGATGTGTCAACAAAAGAACAAATGGCCATTATGTTGATGTTTGTGAATGACAAAGGTGAAATCCTTAAACGTTTCCTTGCTATTGAACATGTAAGTGATACTTCCTTGGCTTCATTGAAAAGAGTTATAGATGAATTATTTTCTCATTTTGAATTGTCTATTTCTAGACTTAGGGGTCAAGGTTATAATGGAGCATCTAACATGAGTGGAAAATTAAATGGTTTGAAGTCACTCATTGCAAGTGAGAATCCTTTTGCCTTTTATGTTCATTGTTTTGCCCATCAATTAAATTTATTTGTTGTTTCCACTACGAAGGGTGTTCCAATTGTGTGTGATTTCTTTGATTACGTTGGTTTTATTGTTAATCATGTAGGTGTTTCTTGTAAGAGAAAAGATTCATTGATGCTCAAACAACATGAGAATATTTTGAAACAATTTGAATCAAATGAGATACCTTCCAAAAAAGGCAAGAATCAAGAAATAAATCTTATAAGACCGGGGGACACTCGTTAGGGATCTCATATTAAAACTTTAATTCGTTTGAAGCACATGTGGAAAGCAATCTTGTTTGTACTTGATATAATTGTTGAAGATGAATCTAGTAGTAAGGAGCAAAAGGGTGTGGCAAGTCGGTTGATTGACAATATGGAAAGTTTTCACTTTGTGTTCATTATGCATTTGATGATACATGTGTTGGGTATAACCAATGAATTCTCAAATGCTTTGCAACGGAAGGATCAACATATTGTAAATGCAATGAATTTGTTAGTTGCTACCAAAGAATTGTTGCAAAAGAAAAAGGACAATGGATGGGTTCTTCTGCTTGAAAAAGTCACTCAATTTTGTGAATCTCATGGAATTACGATTCCTAATATGGATGATCTCTTACCAATGAGAGGGCGTTCTCGAAGTAAGGGTTCTACAATAGTAACATATTATCATCAATATCACTCTCAAATATTTTTTTCGTGTGATTGATTTTCTTATTAGTGATATGAATGATAGATTTTAAGAAACTAGTACTAAATTATTGAGATTGATGTCATGTCTTGATCCTAAAGATTCATTTGCTAACTTTGATAGTACTAGTTTGATGTCCCTTACTGAGATGTATTCTAAAGACTTTTCAAGTGTTGATTTCGAGCTTTGGAAATTTAAACTTGATACATATATCATTGATATGAAAAGAAATGAACTCTTTTTTGGATGTCATGATCTTGCTAGTCGTGCAGTAAAGATGGTTGAAATCGGAATACATGAGATGTTTGGTTGGTTTACCGATCGATTGAATTGGATTTACTTTTATAGGTAGTTACAACATCTGTTGAGAGAGTTTTTTCTGCTATGAATGTGATCAAAACTGATTTATGCAACCAGATGAGTGATGATTGGATGAATGATATGATGGTGTGTTATGTAGAAAGAGATGTATTTGATTCCATCAACGATGAAGACATTTTGGATCGCTTACAAAAAATGCGAGACCGTCGATATCCAATTCTACGAATTAGATAGTTCATGTTTATTTATTGTATAAATCTTTTACAACATTTTTGTAATATTACTAAATTTATATATTTTTTATTTCAGTATTAAAATATATGTATATATTGGTAGAAAAAAATCCCCGCCCATGTAGTCTCGAAATACTGGCTACGCCATTGGTAGTTCCAACTTTAAGCTTTCATTCTCCTTTTATAATTAGTATAATAAATATTTTAATTTTTAATTAAACTTATGAATAATAATTAGTAATAATATGATTTTTATTATTTATATTTTAATTATTAAATAATTTTTAATAAT
The DNA here is from genome assembly GCA_030378225.1 of Knoxia roxburghii. Classification (NCBI taxonomy): domain Eukaryota; kingdom Viridiplantae; phylum Streptophyta; class Magnoliopsida; order Gentianales; family Rubiaceae; genus Knoxia; species Knoxia roxburghii. The sequence goes on along the minus strand of CM059416.1, from coordinate 35,184,995 downwards.
TTATAATTTATTATATATATTTAATCATAATTAAATTTTAATTATTTAATTTTAAAAATAAAAAATTCATATTATTTATATGTTAATTATTAAAATTTTGTATTATGTCTTTTATGGTGACCGTGTGAATTACCGAACGTAATCACATTCATATTTTTAAATTTAAAATAATTTTAATTTAATTTAATTTAATTTAAAATTAATAATTTTAATTAAGATTTATATGCTAATTATTAATATTAAATTTTATTAATATATCATAAATTATATATATTTAATCATAATTATATTTATAATTATTTAATGATAAAAAATAAAAAATAATTATATTTCCATTAATATTAGTATTATACAATTAATTAACTTACAACATAATTACTGTATTTTTTAAATCTTTAAAATAATCTCATAACAAATCTGAAAATAATAATTACATATTAATTATATTAACAAATCTAAATAATTCTAATATACGTTTAATTAATAAATATATTTAATAATAAAAATTAATATGGACAAAAATTATAAACTATAAATAATACATCTCATAATAAACAAATTACACTAATAATAGATAATTAAATTCTAATATATATTTTATCAATATATAATATATTATATACTAAATATATATAAAAAAAGGGAAAAGGAAATAAAACAAAAAAAATAAAGAAAAAATTAAAAACAAAGGCCGGTCCGTTCAATTTTCCCGTGTAAGGTTTAGGCATTATCTCGTACACCTACGGGGCACCTTGCACTTCAATAAAAAGAATATTTTATTATTTAATGTGATAGCCCCCCTAAATGTTCATTGTTTCCCAATTCGTATAGGGTACACTTATAGTAGTACCATTCGTCGTACCCCACCCATTAATTACCACTCTCACGTGTATGTAAAACAATCTAGCTTTTTCCCTCCTAACCAACAAAACCTGAGCTCCTCCTCTACCCTCTCTCTCTTCACCCTGCCGTCGCCTCATCTCTCCATAACTCTTCTCTCTCCTCTCCCTCCGCGGCCGCCTCCCTCCCTCATTCACCATAACAACAACTAACTCTATTTTAATTTTACACATCCTCAAATTTAATATCCAGGGAAAAGAATAGAAGAAACATCTGACTACTTCATGCATGTTCCACTCAGCTCGGAGATATAGTTCAGTTGGTAGAGCTCCTATCTTGCAATTGGGTCATTGCGATTTATTTTTTTCCTCTTTCAAATTTTCATATTTTCTCTCAATGTCTCTCTTTCTTCCTCTTCTAGGGTATCCCTCTCGCTTTTATGCCTTCTCATCTCTCTACTATTTTTAGGTCTGAGTTAATTCGGTCTTCACGGAATTTTTTATTGTGGAAGTGTGAGTTAGGGTTTCTTTGGGGATGGAGGTTGAATCCAAGGTGAAATTGGGGGAGAAGAGGCTGCTGGGGGGAGCTGTTGGTGTGGATGGATCTTCGGCTAGAAAGAGGGTGAGGAATGGTGGTGCGAGAGCTTTGAGGAGCATGAGGTAGGTTGCAGAGATGGTTTTGGTTTTGGCGATAATGGTGGTATTGATCTTTGTGATGGAAGATACGATACTGCCTTCTATTCACTGTTCCAGACATTGGATACTGCACATCACGATGATTTCCATCAACCCAAATTTACTATTGTTGCAATTTCCAAAGGTGGACCCAGGGAACCTTGGAATGATATTCATTCTCGTCTTGAAGGCCCAATTGCTACAGCTAGGGAGGAGTTGGCGAAGGTTTGTGAGTCGTTTTCTCCTAAGGATGTGTTCAAATGTGGGTAGATATGAAACTCTTGTTGATGATATAAATCTACTTTAGATATGATATAAAGTTTTGTTTTGTTGATTTAAACTTTTTATTTTTAACGAAATGAAATTTGTGTACTAAAACTAGATGTAACATAGCCTACTTTCAGAGGTATTAAATGCAAATTAGTATTGACAACATGGTGTAGTTTAAAGGGGGCCTCTAAAAGTTTATATAAACTTCTAATAGTTCATCAAAAAATTCATATTCATGTACACTTCATTTTCATAATTAGATTCAATATGTATACGACAATAAAATACATCATTAAAGGTTAATATAAACTCTTCTAGTAGTTTATATAAACTCTATAGTATATAATATAACATTCTAGTCAAAGTCTTATACTAAAAAAGTTATTCATGAAACAAAAATTCATATGATATAAAGCTATTATACATTATATAAATTGATGTTTTGTTTGATATAATATCACATCCTAGAGTCTAGAGTCTTATTGAAAGGCTCATGTTTCTTTGTTGTGTGATTAGTCTTATATGCATGAATAAATGTAGAACTTGGCTAGATTGTACATAACAAGATCATGTACGTGTCCATGATATGTCAAAATGAGAAAGGCACCTAGTGAGCCCTTGATTTTACCTCTTTGTTGCTTTCCACTACCCGAATTCATCTACTCTTAGGATCAACCCCCTTGGTCCCCAACCTTTTCTTTGACTTAACCTCCCAAAAATAACCATTCTTAGCCTTCATTTTTGACTTTTACATTATAAACCCCAATTTGGAAGTTGTAAGAAAAATGCCATGATAACCAGGTGTTGTTTTTAGTGTAAATTATTAAGTACTAACTAAAAAAAAAAAATTGACTAGATAAGCAGTGAAGTGAAGGAGTTTTAAGCCTTGGACCTTTGCGAGAATTAGAATTAGAATAGATGTAGAGAGTAAGGAAGTGAAGGAATTTTAAGTCTTCTACCCTTGCGAAGATAGTGTAAAAGTAGGCATGTACAAAAACACACATTGAAAGGCTTATACATATGATTTAAGTGAAATTGCAACTTCTAGATTTCTAAACTCCACCTCTTCAAGCCTTGACTTTCGTTTACCGACCCTAGCCCCATCTTACCCAATAAAATCCCTTTTGATTGACATGTTGTAGATGCAATAGATTGGTGGAGGAGTGATGTCTAGTCAAGCCTATGGTTGAAGTTTATGCATGTAATTGACTTGAGAGCGTCATTTCATTAAAAAATAGCCGAAACACTTTGAATGATATTGTGCGAACCTTTTAGTGTGAGGGTGACAAGTCAACAGTGGTAGCTCAAAAGATTATCTGCCCTGGCCCAGTCAAAAATTCACTTTCGTGCTATGTATTCCAGAATCGGAACTCTTGACCCTGCCTAAGCTCTAGCACAATTGCTATTCCAATCCTTGCTTGAAATAACATTGCGCATGATCTTAGCTTCTACTTGTTCGATTTGCCACGCAACAACTAATTCCTAATTAAAGCTGAAGTTTAAGAATTACCTCTTGAAGTGTGTACTTAGGTGATCGTTTGTATGACTCAAGACCGGCTCGTAAGTTGTGTGGGCAATGAACCAACGATCATCAATCCACCACAAAAGCTCGCCGAAAAAATCCAATGACCGCTGACGCCCAACGCGTTGTTTTCACGCGCCATTGCCTTCGATCCCACACACCACCAGCATGAAAGGAAAAGTCTGATCGCCAGAGCTTGCCTCGGGAATTGGCCGCACAGAGGAAGAGAAATCCGACTTTGAGAGATGAATTATTAATTCTCTCTCTAGGATTTTCTCTCTCTGGTTTTCTTGTCTTGAAAACTTATGAATTGTGTATTGTGAATTACTAATCTCTTGTCCATTTATAGAGTTACAAGAGAGACTCCAAGTGTGTTTAGGATTGGCGTTCCTATTGGGTTTGTGTTTTGCTTCAATCCTGTTCCTAGACTGATTCACATCCAATTGACACAAGGATTCATTTATCCTTAATCCAGTTCCTGGTCTGATGCAAAACCAACTGACACAAGGATTCACTTATCCTCAATCCAGTTCCTGGTCCGATTCATAACCAATTGACACAAGGATTAATTAATTATTTAATTAATTAAATCTACCCTTATCAATTTCCCAATACATAATTAATCGTACCACTAATGGATTAATTATGACACTTCCATCTTACACTAGAATTGCTTTCGAAACAACTAAACTAATTATTCTTTAATCTCCCCACATCAAAGATATGATGCTTGTTAATTTATTAATTTACTGATAAATTAATTAATTAACTTCTTATAATCCTAGATTAGTACCATTCGACTTTTTTACTATACCGGACATAAGTCCACCAGTTGGATTTAGTATAATAAGCATAACGAGCTCATCTCGGGAGCACATTCACCCCGGATGCATCGGTACATGGTTTCCTTTCGACAAGCAACAACACACCAAGAAACTTAACATGTACACCGAACCTACCGAGACTATTGGCCACAAATGACCTCACTCTTTGGCAGATCAAAGTACACTATGTTTAATCCTCATGACTGCTCAAGTCTAGGGATTTAGAGATAGAATACTATGAATGAATAGTCTATTAAATCAATACAAGACAATTCATTCTAAATTGTCAAGTTCAATATGCCTCAGGCATATCTATATGATTCAATTAGTTTAGACAAACCAATTTATGAATCACATAATAACCTAAAATGACATTGTTGGGATCTAGGCATGCATAATTTCCAAAATATGCTACGGAATAGCCTAAATTCATGTGAAATCGGGTCTTACCATTGAAGCGTAATCGGTTGCGCTCGTCACCTGGCTTCCTTGAGAAGATTGCGTTCACCAACAATTCACGCGAATTGTCTCTACGATCTTGCACCGGAGCCTATCAGAATTGGTGCTAGCCAAAAATTCTTGCCTGCAAAAGAGAAAAACTATTTTTTTTTCTCTGGAAGAGTGTTTTGGAAGGGAGAGAGAGAGAGAGAGCGTTTTCTCAAAAACTTTTCTCGTGTTTCAAAAACAGAGTCAGTCAATCAGCCTACTCTCACAGATACATTTCTACTCTTTTATAAAAGAGTTTTAACTTATCTGTTAATAATAAATAAATAATAATTAATTATTTACTGAGTTGGGTTTAACCAACACCATGGATCAACCCATTGACCCATGGATCAGGCTGATGGGTCAAGAACCTCAATCCACAATTAGGTCCCTTGATTTGTCAGTCCAATTCAATTCTTTCTAGGTAATTAATTAACTCTTAATTAATACCATAATACTCTTTAATAATATTAATTAAACTATTTAATTAAATATTATCAATTTAAGTATAACTCTTATACTTAATACAGGCAATTTAATTAATTCTGAATCATCGAACTCACTTATGTGCGATCCTGTAGGCCCATTCCAAATTGACAATGAATAAATTAATCTCATTAATTAATCCATAAATCATTAGTGGTCTCTAGCAAGACATAATGACTACACAATTCAGAACTGAGGGTCGAATGGTGATTCAACACAACCTTCCGAGTATAGTACGTAATGTCCTCTACACTGATATCCAGTTTAGCATAAGGTATGGAACCAATCATCCTTATATAGCTAAACGTTTTACCTGATCTCTTAGTGACACTGAACTTAATCAAGCAAATGATAACCCTTATCATTTCTTGGGCATGGCCATGCACTTCTCAGTTCACTATCAAGTGGTCAAGATATCTTCTCTCATTTAAGAGAGACTTGTAGTCCCATCACTTCGCCCACATACCTTAGCGTGACTCATAGTGTACCCAATCATACCCGTACTTGGAAACCTGCTACGATCCCGTTAGGCATATGTCAAAGCACACTATAATTCACCTAAGACTATGCAGTGATTTCTGGTCTAAGGATCCTCGTACGAGTACTACTCAAAAGAATCACTCATGATCTAACAGTCCATGGAGTGTTTCTTTTGGCGGATCGATTTTATGAAATTCAATATGCACAAGAATATAATTACATGAAATTAACTCATCAGATAAATAATCAATCAAACGACAACTGTCTTAATTACATAAATAACCCTCAAAGTTTATTTACATAAATAGCCCTCAAAAGGGCACATACACCAACAATCTCCCACTTGCCCGTTGAAGGGCTATGTCCTAAACTGTTTAAGACCAAGCTCTATTACATGTCTATCAAACTTCGACTGCGGTAGAGCTTTTGTGAGAAGATCTGCTACATTGTCGTCTGACCTTATTTTGCACACTTTCACATCTCTTCGATCGATGATCTCTCGGATGAGGTGAAACCTTCTGAGTATGTGTTTGGTTTTCTGGTGTGACCGAGGCTCCTTAGCTTATGCGATGGCCCCGTTATTATCACAGAACAAGTCTATCGGATCTTAGATACTTGGTATCACTCCGATATCAGACACGAACTTTCTCAACCAAACAGCTTCCTTTACAGCATCCGATGCAGCAATATACTCAGATTCTATTGTAGAGTCGGCTGTGGTATCTTACTTCGAGCTTTTCCAACTCACAGCACCACCATTCAGGTTAAACACATAACCTAATTATGACTTCATGTTATCTTGATCTGTTTGGAAAGCAGCATCAGCGTAACCTTGTACGATGAGCTGCTCTTGTCCTCCATACACTAGCATCAATCCTTTAGTCCTTCGCAAGTACTTTAGGATTGCTTTGACTGCAGTCCAATGAGCCATTCCAGGATCTTGTTGGTATCTGCTAGTCATGCTCAGTGCATGTGCGACATCTGGGCTAGTACACAACATGGCATACATGATAGATCCTATTGCCGAAGCATATGGAACTCTACTCATTGTATCACTCTCCTCTCTTGTTGAAGGACCTTGGTTCTTCTTCAAGAGAAGGCCATGTCTGATTGGTACCATACCATTCTTAGAGTTAGACATATTGAACCTCTTCAATATTTTATCTATGTACCCTTCTTGACTTAGTCCTAGAAGCCTCTTTGATCTATCTTTATAGATTTTGATACCTAGTATCATTTCGGCTTCTCCTAAGTCTTTCATAGAAAATACACTCCCCAACCATTGTTTGATGTCTTTCATCATGGGAATGTCATTTCCTATGAGCAGGATGTCATCCATATATAGGACAAGGAAAACAATCTTGCTCCCACTAACTTTCTTGTAAACACAAGGCTCATCTTCATTCTTGATGAATCCGTAACCTTTTACTTCCTCATCAAAACGAAGATTCCAACTTCGAGATGCTTGCTTTAGTCCATAGATGGACCTCTGAAGCTTACGTACTCAATTAGGATGCTTTTGATCGATGTATCCCTTGGGTTGTTTCATATAAACATCCTCAAATAGGTTTCCATTCAGGAAAGCCATTTTAACATCCATCTGTCATATCTCATTGTCAAAATATGCTGTTGTGGCAAGCATAGTCCGAATGGACTTGAGCATCACGACAGGGGAGAAGCTTTCATCATAGTCTATACCATGAGTCTGTCTGAAACCTTTAGCCACTAGTCGTGCCTTGAAGATCCCGCCAGGTTTTAACTTGAAAATCCACTTGCAATCAATAACCTTTGCCTGAACATGAGGATTAATCAAAGTCCATACTTTATTGTCCCTCATGGATTGCATTTCAGATTCCATTGTTTGTAGCCATTTATCTGAATCTGGACTTTCTAAAACCTGTTTGTAGTTCACGGGCTCATTAGAGTCCACCAAGATCAAATCTTGATCGTCAGTCATGAGAAATCCGTATCTCTCAGGTTCATGACGAGATCTACTAGACCTTCTAGGTTCTTGTGTTGTTGACTCAGGGTGCTCATCTTCATGAGTTTCCATGTCAACTTCCATCTGAGTTTCTGTAGATTGTTCTACATTCTCTTGTGGTTCTTGAAGCTCTTCAAAATTTATTCTACTCCCACTGTCTTTCTTGTAGAGAAAATCTTTCTCTAAGAAAGTGGCTCCTCGAGCAACAAGCACTTTGTTCTCAGTTGGATTATAGAATTGATATCCTTTTGTTTCCTTAGGATATCCCACAAACAGGCATTTGTCAGTTTTAGGTTCAAGCTTATTACTTTGTAAACGCTTTACTTGAGCTTGACAACCCCAAACTTGTAGATAGGACATATAGGGTTTTTGACCCGTCCACATCTCATATGGAGTCTTATCTACTGCCTTAGATGGAATACGATTTAGAGAATAGGCTGCTGAAAGGAGGGCATAACCCCAAAAGGACATAGGGAGAGTCACTTGGCCCATCATAGATCGAACCATATCTAATAAGGTCCGATTCCTCCTCTCGGATACACCATTCCATTGAGGTATTCCTGGTGGAGTAAGCTGTGAAACAATTCCACACTGTTTTAGATAACCATCAAACTCATCACTCAAGTATTCACCTTCCCGATCGGAGCGAATACCCTTAATCCTTCTATTTAACTAATTTTCTACTTCGTTTTTAAACTCTTTGAACTTTTCAAAAGTTTCACTTTTATACCTCATTAAGTAGACATAACCATATCTACTATAGTCATCGGTAAAATTCATGAAGTATTCAAATCCACCTCTGGCTTGTGTGCTCATTGGTCCACATACATCTGTATGTATTAGAGCTAATAGCTCACTAGTCCTCTCGCCTTTCTTGCTGAAAGGACTCTTCGTCATTTTGCCTTGCAAACAGGGTTCACATGTGTCATATGATTCGAAATCAAATAACCCAAGCACTCCATCCTTATGAAGTCTTTGAACTCGCTTCTCATTTGCATGGCCTAAACGACAATGCCACATATATGTTGGACTTAAATCAGATTGAATTAATTTGGCTTTCTTTTCAATGTTATAAACCGGTTTCTCTTGGGTCAAATCCAAGATATATAGTCCATTGCACAAATTTGCAACTCCGTATAAAATATCTTTTTGATATAAAGATAACGAATTATTACCAATAATAAAACGAAATCTTTTAATATCCAAACAAGAAATTGAAATAATATTCCTACTCATAGTAGGTATATAATAACAATTCTCTAAAACAATGTTTAAACCGGATGGTAAAGACAATGTGTAATCTCCAACTTCAACAGCTGCAACTCTTGCCCCATTGCCCACTCGGAGATCTACTTCGTCTTTCTTTGTCATCCTTCTATTTCTGAGTCCCTGAACATTAGTACAAATGTGAGCCCCACATCCAGTATCTAATACCCATGAGGTGGACATAGAAAGATTAATTTCAATCACAAAGATACCTGAAGCCGAAGGATTCTGCTTCTTCTCTTCAAGAAACAGCTTGCAGTTTCTTCTCCAATGCCCCTTTTAATTGCAATGGAAACATACAGCGTCCTTCTGAGCATTTTTCTTAGCAGGAGGAGTTTGAGGCTGAGCCTTAGGAGCAGTATTACTGCGAGGCTTCTTGTTTTCAGCAACTTTTGCCTTGCCTTTAAACTTTCTCTTGTTGCCCTTACCTTTTTCTACAACAAGTACTGGCGTTGCCTTCCGAAGGGTTTGCTCAGTATTTTTAAGCATTCCATGGAGCTGAAGAATCGTCCTATCCATGTTATGCATGTTGTAGTTCACCACAAAGTCATTGTAATCATCAGACAGTGATGCCAAGATGATGTCAATGGCTAACTCTCTACCAAGATGTGCATTTAATCTCTCTAGGGTATATTGATACCCCTTCATCTTGATCAAATGCATGCTTACTGACGAACCCTTCGTCATCTTGCACGAGATCAATGCTTACGGGCTTGTTCACGAGACATTTCCATCAGTGACACATAAATTTGGAACGCTTCTAAATTCATGAATTGCTTCTGAAGCTCGCCTGACATAGCCACGAGCATCAGGCATATCACGTCATCGGAATCGCTTTTCAGCTTTTCCCATGCTCGTTGAACAGCAGCCGTAGCATTTACAGGTGGTTCAGGTAAAGCGGCGTCTAAGATATTTAGCTTCCTTTCTTGTTTGAGAACAATTCTCAAGTTTCTCTCCCAATCTAAGAAGTTTGGACCAACAAGTTTTTCTTTGTCCAAAATACTTCTTAGAGTAAGACTAGATGTAACATTAGTGTTAGTAGATGTCATTTCTACAAAAGAAAAATGCAAAATATTAGAATGAGTCTTAAAATATTTTCCGCAATAGCCAAAATTGAAATCCCAAACAATTTTGTGTTTGTGCTAGATTGTGGGCTGAAAATCCACAAAGAGTCAACCCCAGTCTTGCTTTGGCAAGTATCGTAGGGATTAGGCTCTTTTGGTAGGCAACGTTCAAATCACATCTCATGTAATTTAGCGATTTCTAATTGTATCACTATGCAACTTTTCGGTGATAGGATGAACATTCCAAATGTTTGACACCATCCTATCATTTGCAAAATCAATCCTAGTCAACTTATCGGGTCAACTAGGACCAATTTTCCTAAGTCAAACCATCCCTTGAAGCCTCATATCAATAAAGACCCAAACAGTTTTTTACACTATAGTGGTAGTGAGTAAAGTTGGGCTAGCCCAAGCAGTTTTTCACACTATAGTGGTAGTGAGTAAAGTTGGGCTTTTATTACATGACAACTCGCCTCACGAAGAAAATCTGAGGCCCTTGGGCTCTCCAAGTCCGTCAGACGTTCGACGATTTGACGGGTCCCCAAGTATGGAAGCAATTTTAGACTTAGGTATTTAGGGATTTTATTTTGAACGGCTTAGCATGCATTGTCGTTTTTCATTCATTCACAAAACATAAAATAAAATTGCGAAAATGCGATGAAATTTGGGTTCTAATCTATTACAGGGCCTTTTTAAGAAAAACATCTTCTTTTGGGCCTCCATGGTTGGGCTTCCGTTCCTGGGCTCTACCATGGACTCTTTTGGAACCTCCTTTTTGGGCCTAACTATTACATAATAATTTAATAGGCACGCAGGCCCAAATTTAAAATGGCTCGCAGGCCCCAAAATTTAAATAATAAATTTTAAGCCCAATTCATGCATAGAAAAATACACAAATGCATATGCTTCATACAGGCCAATTTTATTAAGCCGAATCATCTACTTAGGAATTGTGTAACTCTTACACTATTAAAATTGATCGTGTCATGATCAATTTTAATCAATCCCATGTTCATTCATTTTAATCGAATGATGCATGAACATACCAATAATGCGTGCAATTATTTAAACACTTTAAATAAATAACACATTATTTCGGAAAAATGAATAAATAAATAAAAATAATAATTAATTAACTAATCTTATTAATTAATTATTTATTTATTTATTCATCTAATTATCTAATTTTATTAAGATAATCTTTCAAATTTTAAAATTTAAATATTTCTAATTATCCTAATTTCATTAAGATAATTATTCAAAATTCTAAATGTTAAAATTCTACAGGATAAGAATTAAATTCAAATCTAATCCTATCTTAACTATTTGATAAGATTTTATTTTATCTAAATAATTAAATCTTATCAATTAAAATCTGATAATATCTTTTAATTTATCCTAAATCATAAATTAAAATTTTATCAAATTTTAAAATTCAGAAAAATTAAGTTTTTCTGAAAATTTTATGGCAAATCTGTAATTAACAAAATTTCTCAGGCTAGGGTTTTAAAGATTAAAACTGCTGGGGTTGGTTTTGCAAATTTTAAAACAATTTTAAATTTTGGCATTTCCGGGATTATGGAGTGCGGCGGGGGCAATTTGGTCATTTCACCCAATTAGGGCACCAGCCTCCCGCCGCCTCCTTTCTTCTCTGGCAAACATGCCCTCGGATTCATGGCCGGCATCCTTGAATCCCGGCGACACTCGCCGTTCATCTCATCTGGCTTATCCGATCGATCGTGACTGGTATCAGAGAACGAAGAAACCACGAAGAAGCGACCTTCGTCTTGACGTCCAACGCCAGTTCGAAATCCGCCACTCTGATGCCCCTTTCCCGGTGTTCGAAAAGCGAGAACTCAGCGACGACCTTCATCGCTGTTGTTTTCTCCATCAGTCATTTTCCGATAACCAACAAAAATATATAACCCAGCGTCGTCGAAATCAAAACCCATATGTTTTCGGCGAACACAAAACCAGTCAAAAACATTTTTCAGGCAAATCAAAATATAAACCCAGATTTCCGGCCTAAAAATGAAAACTATTCAGCCCAGCAAATATTTTAAACCAAATCATACCAAAACCAAAGCTTGGACGGAACCATTCCGTCCAGCCCGTTTTCCCGACGACTCGGGGACCAAAAAACCCAAAACAAAATCGTTTTTTCGCCCAAAGAAGCAACAAAAGAAAAAAAACAATTTTGAAAAACCCAGAAACCCAAATTTGTTTCTTGCGAATTTGATATCCGGGATTATATCACCGGAAAACCATTTTCTGGCCATGAAGGGAAAAACTTTTGATAGCCTCGATTATTCCTGATTCTAAACTTTTGTTTCAACTAAAACATTTTTAATTAAAACAAAATTAAACCTAGCTCTGATACCACTGTTGGGATCTAGGCATGCATAATTTCCAAAATATGCTACGGAATAGCCTAAATTCATGTGAAATCGGGTCTTACCCTTGAAGCGTAATCAGTTGCGCTCGTCGCCTAGCTCCCTTGAGAAGATTGCGTTCACCAACAATTCACGTGAATTGCCTTTACGATCTTGCATCGGAGCCTATCAGAATTGGTGCTAGCCAAAAATTCTTGCCTGCAAAAGAGAAAAACTATTTTTTTTTCTCTGGAAGAGTGTTTTGGAAGAGAGAGAGAGCGTTTTCTCAAAAACTTTTTCCCGTGTTTCAAAAACAGAGTCAGTCAATCAGCCTACTCTCACAGATACGTTTCTACTCTTTTATAAAAGAGTTTTAACTTATCTGTTAATAATAAATAAATAATAATTAATTATTTACTGAGTTGGTTTAACCAACACCATGGATCAACCCATTGACCCATGGATCAGGCTGATGGGTCAAGAACCTCAATTCACAATTAGGTCCCTTGATTTGTCAGCCCAATTCAATTCTTCCTAGATAATTAATTAACTCTTAATTAATACCATAATACTCTTCAATAATATTTAATTAAACTATTTAATTAAATATTATCAATTTAAGTATAACTCTTATACTTAATACATGCAATTTAATTAATTCTGAATCATCGAACTCACTTATGTGCAATCCTGTAGGCCCATTCCAAATTGAGAATGAATAAATTAATCTCATTAATTAATCCATAAATCATTAGTGGTCTCTAGCAAGACATAATGACTACACAATTCAGAACAGAGGGTCGAATGGTGATTCAACACAACCTTCCGAGTATACTACGTAATGTCCTCTACACTGATATCCAGTTTAGCATAAGGCATGGAACCAATCATCCTTATATAGCTAAACGTTTTACTTGATCTCTTAGTGACACTGAACTTAATCAAGCAAATGATAACCCTTATCATTTCTTGGGCACGGCCATGCACTTCTCAGTTCACTATCAAGTGGCCAAGATATCTTCTCTCATTTAAGAGAGACCTGTAGTCCCATCACTTCACCCACATACCTTAGCGTGACTCATAGTGTACCCAACAATACCCGTACTTGGCAACCTGCTACGATCCCATTAGGCATATGTCAAAGCACACTATAATTCACCTAAGACTATGTAGTGATTTCTGGTCTAAGGATCCTCGTACGAGTCCTACTCAAAAGAATCACTCATGATCTAACAGTCCATGGAGTGTTTCTTTTGGCGGATCGATTTCATGAAATTCAATATGCACAAGAATATAATTACATGAAATTAACTCATCAGATAAATAATCTATCAAATGACAAATGCCTTAATTACATAAATAACCCTCAAAGTTTATTTACATAAATAGCCCTCAAAAGGGCACATACACCAACAAACAGTGTGTCCAAAACTGTCTCTGTTATGAACCTCATTTAACCAATGATGAGATCTACTGTGTCACACCAGACACCTCATAATCTAATTACATAATATAAATAGACGACATATGTAAAAACATATAAATAATTTAACTAAAATATTTAATCTATATATAAAACTGGGAAATAGTTTAATACAAGCAAAGCTTTAGTATTTAAACCCAACATAGCTATGGTAATAAATTCATGTGTTATAATTCTGATTGCCTATGCTATACTTGTACAATAATGTGTTATTAATACTTGGTTTTCATGTGCGGCTTGAAGGGTATGTTACAGCTTTTTTGAACTTACTCATATGTGATTTCATAATTGATTTGCTTGAGGATAAACAAAGTCTTAAGTGTGGGGGTATGATGTTAATCACTTCACATCTATTTTTACATTTTTTAACACAGTTTTAAGCCTACTTTAGATAGAGTTTTAATCTATCCTTGGGGTAAATGTTCAACTTATGGCTTCGATTGTGCTAATTACAGGAGGATAATAGAATATGTGAAGACTGTAGAAGGCAACACTAAGGACTAAGCTTATGGAGAAGAATTACAGATTTTTAGAAGAAGTTCAAAGTAGCAAAGGACACGCCCAGCAGATGACAGCTTCTTCATAACGTGAGACACATAACGTCCAATTAACTCCAATGGTCGGTGGACATGAGTGGCAGACGTCCAGACCACGACACCATCTCCTAGACATGACAAGGACAAAGGTGAGGCAACATTGAGGAGAATCAACTAACACTGGACGTGAGGTGGTCACGACTTACTCACGGCAGCGTCAACTGAGCGTGACATTATGATGTCTAGTAAATGCCAGTGTCAAGTGACGGTAAGGGAGTTAATGTCACATAACGACAGTGTTTGACAAGCATGTGTCAACCCGGCCAGTGTACGGTGATTCCGACTGAAGACCCTTAGGTGACACCCAGCAAACGCCAACGTCTGTTGAGCGTCAAAAGACCACCACCGGCACGAGCTACGGGCTTGACTAAAAGGACGACCAGTACACATGCTAGCTTGAACGGACGTCAGTAAAGCCACTTTCTTGGAAGATGCTACTTTACAAAACATGGAGCTAAAGTGAAAATTCTAGAATTCTCAAAATAGACATCCTGCACTTTATTCCTTTTACTTTTTCTCTATAAATAGTTGTAGGATCAACACTTAGGGGAGGTTTGAGTTTTTTCCTTGTAGACACTTTAACACGAGTTTTTTTTTATCCGAAACTCATTTTATTTGCTTTCTTTTATTTTCTATTTTTAGGTAAGAACCCATGAGATTCTAAGCATCTTTTAGGGATTTTTCACCCCTTTAATAGAATAGAGGTAGGTGGAAATCCCAAGTGCAAAAATGTCTTGAAATAATTTCCATATATATGCTTGCACTTGCCTAAGTATTTGTTTTTGTGCATTTTAATTACTGCATTTAGAGTAACATGTTAATGTTTTTTTATCTACGGATTAATGGTTAATCTTGTAATGGAATTTAATTTGTGCATCTTGTACTTAGGTTTTCATTTCATGTTATGATTAGTATTATGTCTTGTGGTCTGTAGCTTGTTAATCTGATGAGTACGATAGTGGGCATGGATCTATTTGGCACTTTATCATTACATTCCTTCATGCCAAAAGGGGGGTAGTATGGAGGCTAAGATTGATCCTTATAGTGAGATCTCAATTGATGATAACTTAGGAACTGACATTTTAGAAGAATTCCTACTTCTCGGTGTGTGGTTGTAAGGGTATGGGGGTCGAGTCCATAAGAAAGTAATTGTGCTAGGCGATAGTGCCGGAGTGTGATCGGGACTTCAGGGAAAGTGATAGAGTTCCTTGGGATAAGTGACACGGGTGTTTTGCAAAGGTCAGCGAACGTCAAGTAGTAAGTGCCTCAGAGATCGGTCCTAGTGGTTAGGTGCTTAAACCGTTACCTCGCATAAAAAAATCACAATCGAAGCCTTTAACTCCAAGAGGATGTGAAAATCCCACTTTTTATTTTCTATTTTAGTGTTTTTACATCATTAATCTATTCTTTAAACTAACCCAACTGCTATAACTTTACTACTTTCTTTACTTTCCTGTTTTATTGTTTTTCTAGCTAGCTTTGAATAAAATCTTCCTCGTTCCCTATGGGATAGACAATTTTTCTGCATTTTTAGTATTTTTAGGTAGTTTATAAATTATTAATTCAGTGTGGCACGCGAAAATATATCTACATCATTGGGTAATTTA
Organism: Knoxia roxburghii; assembly: GCA_030378225.1. NCBI lineage: Eukaryota > Viridiplantae > Streptophyta > Magnoliopsida > Gentianales > Rubiaceae > Knoxia > Knoxia roxburghii. The sequence continues at coordinate 35,169,044 of CM059416.1, read as the reverse complement.
TTAATGATGCTATATTTGTGTATTCTTCTGAAAATAATATTTTATTATTCTAAAATATGATATATAAACATTCTCCATAAGGTATTGATACTTTCCTGTGAAATTGGCTGCTTCCTCCCCACTCTTGGATGTAGTATTATGTGTTTTGGGACGTAGTAGACATAGTACGTATGTTTAGAGGACGTAGCATTGTGTCTCTGCTTAATATTATGACAGACCCTTGTGCTGGACGTAGATGGAGTATTATGTGTTATGAGACGTATCAGACGTAGTATTATGTATTATGAGACGTAGCATTGTATTTTTGTGAAAAATTCAGCTTAAATTCACATGCCTGGACGTAGACGTAGTGTTATGTGTTATGAGATGTAGCAGACGTAGTATTATGTGTTATGAGACGTAGCATTGTGTCTCTGTGAAAAATTCAACTTAAATTCACATGCTTGGATGTAGACGTAGTATTATGTGTTATGAAACGTAGCATTGTGTCTTTGTGAAAATTTAGCTTAAATTCATATGCTATGTCTTGTTTAACATGATACTACGTCCAACATACAAAAAAACTAAGTCCACTACGTCCAATGTACAAAGAAACTACGTATCAGCGAGGAAAAAAAAAGACGCGATCGTCAGCGAAACTTAATATATTTAGTAGTGTACAGTTGTCATTGATGGAATTATCTGTCCTGATCCGATAAAAAATTTCACTTTTGTGCATAGCATCCAGAATAAAAAATTCTCAATCAGACCTAAGCACCCGTGCAATCTGATTCAAACCCTTTTAAAATATCACACGAGCATAGGATCTTAGTTTATCTTATTCGAATTTATCACGCAACAAAATACAATAACTAATAAAAATGAGAAGATAGAAATTGACCTCTTGAAGAGTGTCCCTTAAGAATTCTATTGTATGACTCTTAGACGCGTCTAGAAGTTGTTTGGGCAACTTTCTACCAAATGAATAGATCAGCACCAAGAAAAACAACACAAAAAGCTTGCCAAAAACTGGGCTCGTCGCCGCCGTCAGTGAAGTATCTGAAAGATTATCTGCCGGGGCCTAGCCAGAAACTCACATTCGTTCTATGCATTCCATAATCGAAATCTCTGGCCAGGTCTAGACGCTAGCACAATTGCTATTCCAACCCTTGCTTGAAATAACGTTGCGCAGGATCTTGGTATGTACTTATTCGATTTATCACTTAGCAAATAAATTCTTAATTAAAAGCGAAAACATAAGAATTACCTATTGAAGCGTTTACTCAGGTGATTCTCTTGTATGCCTCAAGACTTTGTTTGTATGTTGTGTAGGCAACAATCCAACGAACAATTGATCAGCTAATCGCCACAATCCAATTGGAAAAAAAATTCCAGCACCACTGCACCTGGTGCGTACAATCCACACGTCGCCTGAATAGAGAGAAAGCCACACGTGCCGGCCAAAAATTGGAAAAAAATCGGCCAGCTATTTGGCTTGGGAAATCCAAAAATTCTGAGGGAGATTGTTTCTCTCTCTAAGTTTTCTTGTCTTGAAAACTTATGAATTGTGTATCTTGAATAGCTAATCCCTTGTCTATATATAGAGTTACAAGAGAGACCCCATGTTGGTTTGGGATTGGTCTTCCTACTGGATTTCTGTTTTCTTCAATTCTGTTGCTGGACTGATACACATCCAACTGATACAGGGATTCACTTATCCCAATCCTGTTCCTGGTATGATTCACAACCAATTGATGCAGGGATCCACTTATCCCCAATCCAGTTCCTGGTATGATTCACAACCAACTGACACAAGGATTAATTAATTACTTAATTAATTAAATATACCTTTGTCACTAACCCAATCAATAGTTAATCGTACCACTAACGAATTAATTATGGCACTACCATCCTACACCAGAATTGCTTTTAGAACAACTTAATTTATTTATTTATAATCTCCCCACATCAAAGATATAGTGCTCGTTAATTTATTAATTTACTGATAAATTAATTAATTAACTTCTTTAATTCCGAGACTAGTACCACTCGACCTTTTTACTATACCGGACATAAGTCCACCGGCTGGGTTTAGTATAATAAACATTACGAGCTCATCTCGGGAGCACATCACCCCGGACGCACCGGTACATGGTTTCCTTTCGACAAGCATTAGCAGACCAAGTAACTAAGGACTCGCACCCAACCAACCGAGACGATTGGCCACAATTGACCTCACTCATTGGCAGATCAAAGTACACTATGTCCAATCCTCATGCCCGCTCAAGTCTAGAGATTAAGAGATAGAATACTAAGAACGATTTGTCTATTAAATCAGTACAAGACAAATCATTCTAAAAGGTTAAGTTCAATACGCCCAGGGCATATATATATGATTCAATTAGTTTAGATAAACCAATTATCCATAATAACCTAAACTGACAGTTTATCCAAAGCTGTCTCGATTATGAACCTCATTTATATATTATGTCTGTTAACCAATGATGAGATCTACTGTGTCACACAAGACACCTCATCATCTAACTACATAATATAAATAGACAAATAATGCACAACAAAATATAACCAAAATATAAATCGATATATTAACTGGGAAAATGTACAATACAAGCATAGCTTATATATTCAACTCGAACAGTATCGCCGCCGCCGGTCCCCGTCCGTGAAGCTCACGCGCCGCCGGTGAAGTCATCTACTGCTGTGCATAAATCACACATGTCGCCCGAGATCAAATCGCTGATGCCGCGCCTAGGAGTTTGCACTGTCGGTTTCTCTCTCTAAGAATTTCCCTCAGAGTTTCTCTCTCTAAGATTCTTGTCTTGACAACTTATGATTTGTGTGTTTTGTATTGCTAACCCCTTGTGTCTATTTATAGAGTTACAAGAGAGATCTTAAGTGGGCTTGAGTTAGGCATTCTTGTTGGTTTTGGGTTTATTAGTTTTCAAATCTCTTATAGATTTCCTAATACTTTTTTTTTTTTTAATCAAAGATTTCCTAATACTTAATTGAACCAAGAATTAATTAATTAAATAATCAAATCCACTTTGTCAATTTATTAATTAACCCAAGGATTAATTAATTGAATAATTAATTTCACTTTATCAATTAACCCAACACATAATTAATCATACCACTAACGGATTAATTATGGAATTACCGCCCAAACCAGAATTGCTTCCGGAACCACTAATTTAATTATTCTTTAATCTCCCTACGTCAAAGATATAGTGCTAGTCAATTTATTAATTTACTGATAAATTAATTAATCGACTTCTTCTCATCCGAGATTAGTACGACTCGACTTTATTACTATACCAGACATAAGTCCACTTGCCGGATTTAGTATAATAAATTTAACGTGCTCATCTCGAGAGCACTATCACCCTAGACGCACATGTACATGGTTTCCTTTCGACAAGTAACAGCACACCAAGCAACTAAACACGAATACTCAACCTACCGAGACTATAGGTCTCAAGTGACCACACTCATTGGTACATTAAAGTACACTATGCTTAATCCTCATGCCTGTTCTAGTCTAGGGATTAAGAGATAGAACAAAAGGTTTGAATTAACTATTAACAATCAATACAAGCTGACTAAATCCTCAACAGTCCTGCTCAATATGCCCCGGGTACATCTATATGATTCAATTAGTTTAGACAAATCAATTTTTGAATCACATATTAACCTAAACCAATAGTGTGTCCAAAATTGTCTCAGTTATGAGCCTTATTTATATATCATGACTTTAACCAATGATGGGATCTACTGTGTCACACCAGACACCTCATCATTTAGTCACATGATATAAGAAGACTACATATGTAAAAAAATAAAGCAATTAACTGAAATATTTAACTCGATATAAAAAACCAGGAAATAGTTTTCGTACAAGCAAAGCTTTAGTATTCAAAACCAACAGTCATGTTGAAACTTACTATATATGGTAATAGATAAATGTACCTATAGGTACATGGTATAATTTGCGGGCATTAGATTAATATCATGGGTCTAAAACAAGAGTATCGTGTTCTTTGTAGCTTTATATTTTTTGTATATTGTAATTCTGATTCTAAGCAATAAAAGGGGCTCACCTCCACGGGTCTACCTTGCCACTAGCTTGATGACTATTTGAGGAAAACAAAATAAAATTTATAGTTATTATCTAACTATAATAGAATTGGGTGATGCAACATTTCAAGTTTTTGGTCGTCTTCACTTGTATGTCACGTGGATGTTTGGAAATGCTTTAGGTTTTTTCTTCAACGACTTTTCATCTGGCTCTTTCTTTTTTATTTTTTCTTCTCCTTATCTTCCTCAATTCATAGCCAACTACGAGAGATATCTTCCAGACTCCATTTTTTAATTGCAATCGATTCTAGGTTTACGATGGTGTTGATTTCTTTGCTCATTTGAAATCCCTCACTATGAGTTTTCGGATTTAGAATCTTGTTTTCCATATTAATAAAATTCGGATTTGAGAGGTGGATTTTGATGTTATTTCGAATGCGTGAAATGGAGGAAGAGGTGGATAAGGTAGGCGGTTTCCAATTACGAACACCAACATCACCATCGTTGATACCGCCGCCGTTGTCTCTAAACGAGGAAATAGTGTTTGAAGTTCTTCTAAGGATTCAAATTAAAAAGCTCCACCAGTTCAATTGTGTGTCGAAGTCTTGGTAGACATTGATCAAGAGTCCAGGCTTCAATCAGGCATACAAAGTCCGGCATGCTGATGTGGGCTTATTAATAGTTGTTCCTGACATTATCGATCCCTACAAAATAAGCCACTTTATTACTCCACTCTGTGTTTTCACCGGGAACCAGCTGAAAGATTATCTGCCCGGGCCTAGCCAGAAACTCACTTTCGTGCTATGCATTCCAGAATCAGAATTTTTGGCCAGGCCTAGACGCTAGCACAATCACTGTTCCAACCCTTTTAAAATAACATTGCGCAGGACCTAGGTTTGCACTTATTCAATTTACCACGCGAAAATACCTTTGAAGCATGCACTCAGGTGATTCTCTTGTATGCCTCGAGACTTTGATTTCACGCTATGTGGGCAACGATCTAGAAACCAATTTGATCAGCTAATCACAACAATCCACTGCTATAAAATTCCAGCACTGCTGCACCTGGCACGTACTGTAAAAACACCGCCTGGAGAGAGAGAAAGCTACACACGCAGCTGGTTTAACGGGCCAAGAATTTCGGCCAAAAGAAGGAGAAGGACAAGCCACAATTTGCTCTGTAAAATCCGAATTTGAGAGAGAAATTTATTTCTCTCTCTAGGATTTTATCTCTCTAGTTTTCTTGTCATGAAAACTTATGAATTGTATCTTGTGGAATAGTTAATCCCTTGTCTATATATAGAGTTACAAGAGAGACCCGGAGTTGGTTTAGGATTGGCCTTCCTACTGGGATTCTATTTCCTTCAATCCTGTTCCTGGACTGATACACATCCAACTGATACATGGATTCACTTATCTCAAACCAGTTCCTGGTATGATTCACAACCAACTGATACAGGGATTCTCTTATCCCAAACCAGTTCCTGGTATGATTCACAACCAAATGACACAAGGATTAATTAATTAGATCTACCTTTGTCAATAACCAATACATAATTAATCATACCACTAACGAATTAATTATGGCACTACTATCCTACACCAGAATTGCTTCCGGAACAACTTAATTAATTTATATTCATAATCTCCCCACATCAAAGATATAGTGCTCGTTAATATATTAATTTACTGATAAATTAATCAATTAACTTCTTTAATTCCGAGACTAGTACCACTCAACCTTTTTACTATATCGGATATAAGTCCACCGGCCGGGTTTAGTATAATAAACTTTACGAGCTCATCTCGGGAGCACCATCACCCCGGATGCACAGGTACATGGTTTCCTTTCGACAAGCAGCAGAACACCAAGCAACTAAACATGCGTACCCAACCTACCGAGACTATTGGCCACAATTGGCCTCACCCTTTGGCAGATCAAAGTACACTATGTCTAATCCTCATGCCCGCTCGAGTCTAAGGATTAAGAGATAGAATACCAATAACGATTTGTCTATTAAATCAGTACAAGACAAATCATTCCTAATGATCAAGTTCAATACGCCCCGGTCATATCTACATGATTCAATTAGTTTAGACAAACCAATTATCTGAATCACATAATAACCTAAACCGACAGTTTATCCAAAGCTGTCTCGGTTACGAACCTCATTTATATATTATGTCTTTCAACCAATGATGAGATCTACTGTGTCACATAAAACACCTCATCATCTACTTACATAATATAAATGGACATATTATGCACAAAAAAATATAACCAAAACATAAATCGATATATTACTGGGAAAATGTACAATACAAGCATAGCTTATGTATTCAACTCTAACACCAGCTACCGCCGGAAATATTACCCGTTTTGAGGTGCCACATCTAGGTTACCGTTGTGATTGATTCACGAAAGTTATCAATGGGCTGCTCTGTTTTCATAATCGAGACAATTTGTGGGTTGGCGACGTTTTCACCAAAGAAGTCTTGCCACTTCCTCTTTCTCTTGCTCATAGTGGTTTCAATTTTTTTTGATTATTTCTATGTTTTTGATGTTTGGAATTATTTATTTGGTTTCGATACTGATAATGGTGTTTATAAGCTTCTTGGTATCAATTTGCATTCCGCTGAAATCCTCACACTAGGCATAGGTAGGGACTGTAGTTGGAGAACCATTAGTGATGGTTTTGAGAACGTATGTAGAAGAAGAACCTTTGAAAATGTATGCAAGGTTCACAACTTTTGTATTGATAGTGTCTTCAAGTTGTATTGGTGGGTTTTCTTTTTTAACGTAGAAGATTTTATTTTCCAAACTTCCTTCAACTTCTTCAGCTATTATATTTTCTTTGGATTCCAAAGGGGGTTTCCTTTGTAGTCAAAAACGAAGCATACAAAGAAAAAGGAAAATAAGAAGAAATAAAAAGAAGGAAAAAGAGGGAGAGAAACCAAAGCAAAACCCTCGATTCTTCCATCTCCCTCTGGGCGATGTCTCCCTCGATTCGACTATTGATAAAACACCTACTTCACTTTGGAGTTTTTAGCTTTGATTTAAGGGAAAAGACAAATGAAAGGGTTATCCTTGGTTTGTGTTGGGTGGGAACCATTGAAGAATATGCTAAAGGAAATCGAAATGGTTTTTTCAAAGAGAAATTTGTGTTGGTATTGCTTATAGAATCTTTATTTTTGTAGTTTTCTTTTTTTAAAACATTGACATTGAACTTTAGGTTTTTTTGGAAGGTAATTTGAAGGACTTGCTAAGATGATCCAGAAAGATTATCTGCCCAGGCCCAGTCAGAAACTCACTTTCGTGCTACGCATTCTAAAATCGAAATCTCTGACTGGGCCTACACGCTAACACAATCGCTATTCCAATCCTTGCTTGAAATAACATTGCGTAGGATCTTGGTTCGTACTTATTCGATTTATCACGCAACAAATAAATTCTTAATTAAAAGTGGAAGTATAAAAATTACCTATTGAATCATAAACTTAGGTGATCGCCTGTATACCTCAAGACTTTGATTGCACATCGTATGAGCAATGATCCAACAACCAATTGATCAGCAATCAACACAACTTGGTCGCTGGAAAAAATTCCAACAACCAACCGCCTAGCGTGTGTTGTCCACGCACCGCCTAGGCCGGAGAGAGAAAGCCACGCACTGACGGAAAAATGGGAAAAATTCCAGCCGCCAACTAGTCTTAAAAATTCGGACTTGAGAGAGAAGAATTTTCTCTCTCTAGAATTTTCTCTCTCTAAGTTTTCTTGTGTTGAAAACTATTGAATTGTGTGTCTTGAATAGCTAATCCCTTGTCTATATATAGAGTTACAAGAGAGACCCCAAGTTGGTTAAGCATTGGTCTTCCTAATGGGTTTAGGTAATTTATTAGTTTCCAAATCCAATTAGGTAACTAATCTAATAGGATAAACCAAATTCAATTAGATTACCTAATCTCTAGGATTTCCTAATTATAATTGAAATTTAAGACTTAATTAATTAAATAAAGAAATACACTTTGTTAATTACTTAATTAACCCTTAGGAATAATTAATTAAATAATTGATTCTATTTATTCAATTAACCCATTACAAAATTAATCGTACAACTAACGGATTAATTTTGGCACTACCATCCTATACTAGAATTGCTTCCGAAACAACTTAATTAATTTATTCTTAATCTCCTCATATCAAAGATTTAGGGTAATTTATATAGTACCACTAGGAGTACTAAATTAATTAGTACTCTAAGTGTTTTTCTATACAAAATAGCATTTAATTAGATGTTCTTCACTTTTAAAAGACTTTTCTATTTCACGCACTTATTATTTTGTTTGCAAACCCTCGTCTGCTACCATTATTATTCTCTTTCATCTCCAGCCATTTTTTTTTTTAAAATCCATTTCCTTCTCTACTCTCAAGATGAATGAAGGTCGGATTAGCTAATTCAAACAACAATAAAAAGAATTGATGGACGATCGCCATGCCTCAACTGCATAGCGGAGTGAGAAGAGGCCGCCGAGGAACAGCCGTCATGGAAAAGGAAATAATGGATGAATATGACAGCGGTGACCGCAGTGGGCATAAAGGTTTGGGAGCCAAGGACGAAGGTAGCAATGCTCCCCTCCCTGAAAAGGTAAATTCTTTGGCGAAGTAAAACACTAATCGGATTTCTGAGGTAGCTTCTCAGGGTTGCAATGTTAAGAAGTTCCAGTATAGTCATTTCTTTGAGTAGGTTTCAGTAAAAATTACAATTTTTTGGATTCAAATATTATTGACGGGAAATTATGGTTTTTCGATACCTCATCTTATGGTTTGAATAGTTTATCAATATCATCGGTGCTAATATTGTAGATACAATGGACTCAGTAAAAGATACATTAGGTAAATGGGGAACGAAGCCGGCAGAGGAGGGTTACATTTACGGTTTCTATTTTACCCTGCTGAACAAATGTACATAGTGAGAAGGGTTTCCATATTATTTTGATGGAAAATATTTTTTTTCTGTTTTTGATGGAATATCTATTATTTTGACTTAATGATCTGATGGAATATGTGTATAAAATTGATGGAATATCATTTTCAGTCGTCTGAAGTTGTTTTGGATAGAGTGTCTTATTTTGATGTAATATCTCAGCTGGATTATTATTTTGATTGGAAATAGTTTTTATTATGTTTTTTATGTAATATCTATTTTTTTATCTTAATGATATGATGGAATATATCTATGAAATTGATGGAATATCATTTTTCAGTCGTCTGATGGAATTTCCTAACTTGATGTAATATCTTAACTGGATTGTTATTTTGATGTAATATAGATTAATTTTCCTCATCTGATGGAATATCAGTTTCTGTATTCTAGATCTGATAGAATGTAATATTTTGATTGGTTTTTATGTAGTCCGGTGGTCCATCGAAGGTTGGTTTTACATTAAGGGATGCATACAACGAATGGAATCATAAGGTGTTAGAGATCCCAATTATAGGAGGCAAAATGTGTTAGGAATGTTCATATAAAGAGTGCAGTTGAGAAGCGAATTAATAAATCCAAAACCAAATATCAATGGCGTTCAAAGAAGTCTGATGCAGCTTCCTTGCAATTTAGGAAGGGTTTACCGATATTTTTGAAACAAAACTATGATAATGTAGATAGTGCTTTTGTAAACCCTGTTGATGAATAAGTTGTAGGAATATTGATGTAAAATATTTTTTTTTATGGAAACTATAGTTTCATATGACTTATCGTGATATAAATTGTAATATGGTTTATCATTTTGAAGGAAAAATGTAATTTGGCTTATAAATATGATGGAAAATCGTGATTGAAGTATTGATGAAACTGATATATTTTGATGTTATTTGTCCTTTTAAATCATAAGTGATACATATATTCCATCAGTATCCATATATGATATTCCATCAATTAGAGAATAATCGTTTTTTACATCAGACACAGATTCTAACTGACTAATAAGTCAATCTATTTTTTCCGTCAAAATGATACACATATTCCATCAACAATAATTTTCCTGATTTTTATAGTATTAGTGTTAGTTTTCATCAAATTCAGTATGAAGTTTCAATCATATGTATAGGAAAAGACATACGTTATATTCATTCAAAATTAGAAAAATAAGAAACAACGTTTTTTACATTATAATAAGAAATTACATCTCTTAGTGCTTTCTTTTGAGATTCACCAAGACCTACCAGTAATGTGAAGGAAAACTGAACAAGCCCGGGCTAAATCGAAAACCTCACTTTCGTGCTATGCATTCCAGAATCGGAAGCTTTCGACCAAGCTCAGGCTCAAATTAGTTTACCCATGAACGGATCTAGGCTTATACTTATTTAATTTATTAATCGGGACACAAAAAATTAAATCTTTAATTAAAGCGGAATTTAAAGATTATACCTTTTGTAGCGAAGTCCCTCGCTTAAAGAAAACCAAATCTTTTAGCGCAAATTCCACAAGAAATCCGAAGAATTCTCCAATACAAACTCCGAGATAGTGTGGGCTATCGTCTACGGAGCTACCCTCGGCAATACGACTGAAAACCCAAGAAACTTGCTTCTCAAGAAACTCAAATTGAGGCTGCCCAGAATTTTTTTCTCAAAAATAAACTGCCCAGAATTTTTTTTAACAAAATTGAAGCTGCCCAGAATTTTCTTTCTCAAATTGAAGCTGCCCGGAAAACCCTCTAACCCTTTGCTGTACTTGATCACCGACCAGCCAGGCGGACAGCACGGAAGTCAACCGCCCAGTCCCGATCTGGACAGCGCTGCCGGCGGATCACCAACCTGAAGAGGAAGAGATCAACGTCGGCAGGCTGGTTCTGGGCACCGAGCTGCTGGCTGCCTTGCGCGAACTACCGCCTGGACGAAAGGAAAAAACTGCAGCGAAAAAATCCTGCTGCTTGGAATTAAAAATTAAAACCCACGATGATCACACAGCAAAATCTGGGCAGCGGGTTTTCCAAAATAAAACTGGGCTGAGTGAAGAAGGGACCTGGCTGCTCTGTTTAGTAATTTCTGGTCAATAAAAACTGCTGCTGTGTGCAGCGAAGAAGACAACCAGCAGCGGCGGATAAAAGCAAAAAAAAACAGCGGCCTTCCCAAAAATTATAACCAAGCTGCTCTATTAATTCATGGGCTGAGTTCCTTGACAAAGAAGAAAGCTTTCTTGATCGACTTCGAGAGAAAATTTGACGATGAAGACACCGTTTTCTCTCTAGACCAAACTTTCTCTTTCTAGCCTAACTTGGCTGCCAAGTTTCTTCTTAGGGTTTTCTTGCTGCCCAAAATGTTGTATTTATAGGAGCTTCTAAGGAGACCTAATGGGCTCTCGAGTTAGGCCTTAAAATTTGACTTTCGTTGACCGCTAAGTCTTCCCGACTAATCAACTCCAATCGACCCTTTTAAATTAATTTATTTAATCCACTTTGTTAATTTAATTTAATCGAACCCTTAGAATTAATTAATTCAAAATCGAATTAATTTCTAAATTCACTTCGTCGATTAAATATTAATTAAACCCTTTGGATTAATTAATTTACCTTGTCGATTAGTCAAACGCATAATCGATCGTACCACTAACGGACCAATTATGGAACTACCGCTCGAAAACGACTTTATATCGCGCCATTATTATTTCTTCTATCTCCCCACATTAAAGATCTAGTGCTCGTCGATTTATCAATTTACTGACAAATTAATTCACCGACTTCTTGGTTTCCGAGATTAGTACCACTCGACCTTTTATTATACCGAACATAAAGTTCACTGGCCAGGTTTAGTATAATAACCTTACGAGCTCATCTCGGGAGCACCATCAACCCGGCGAACCGGTACGTGGATTCCTCCGACTAGCAACGGCACGCAAGAAGCTAAACACCGCATACCCAACTTACCGAGGTATTGGCCTCAATTGACCTCACTCTTTGGCAAATCAAAGCATACGACACCCAACCCTCACGCCCGTCCCAATCTCGGGATTGAGAGACGGAATACTAGGACCGAATTGACTACGCCGATCAGTACAAGTCAATTCTATCCAAACTGGTCGTGCTCAATATGCCCCGGGCATATCTGTGTGATTTAAACTAGTCTAGATAAACCAATTTCCAAACCACACAATAACCTATACCGATAGTATGTTCAGACTATCTCGGTTACGAGCATGCTTTTTATTTATCAATACTTTAACCAATAACGGTATCTACTGTGTTTGTCGACACCCCGTTATCTAGTTCTATGATATAAAGGAACAGATTTATACTGAAACAAAATGATATGTCATCTGTGGATATTAGTTTTTGATACAAGCCATAGCTTTTCTGTATTCAAAACTAACAATCTCCCACTAATACTCAAAGCTATGCTAAGAAGTACAAAAACTGTCCAACCCGCTATTACACTGCTGTCATAATGAAATCTCCAGAACACCTTTAAGCTCACTAACATGGCTTCCTCAAGAATCTGACTCCCATGCCCTCCACATGTCTCTCAAAGACCTTTAGGGTCAATGGCTTTGTGAAAGGATCTGCATGGTTGTCATCTGATACTATCTTGGCCACGGTCACGTCTCCCCTCTTTACGATCTCTCGTATCAGGTGGTACTTGCGCTCTATGTGTTTACTCGCCTTATGAGCACGTGGTTCCCTTGAGTTAGCAACTGCACTATGTTATCACAATAAACTGTGATAGACCTAGGCAACTCAGGAACCATATCTGAGTCCATCCGGAAGTTCCTGAGCCACACAGCCTCTTTCGCTGCCTCTGAAGCGGCAACGTACTCGGCCTCCATGGTAGAGTCCGCCACGCATTTCTGCTTGACACTCTTCCATATTGTGGCTCCACCTCCTAGAGTAAACACAAACCCAGAGGTAGACTTACTCCTGTCCAAATCACCTTGAAAGTCCGAATCTGTGTAACCCAATGGTACAAGCTCCTGCGCTCTATAAACTAGGACACAATCTCTCGTCCTGCGCAGGTACTTGAGAATGCATTTTACTGCCTCCCAGTGAGCCTTCCCAGGGTTACTCTGATATCTGCTAACCATGCCAACGACAAAGCAAATATCAGGCCTCGTGCACAACATAGCATACATGAGGCTACCCATTGCAGAAGCATAGGGTACCGCCTTCATGGCATCTATCTCCTCGGCAGTCTTAGGACACTGCTCCTTAGACAAATGCACCCCATGCTTGAAAGGTAGTGAACCCTTCTTAGAGTTCTGCATGTTAAAACGGGCCAGAATCGTGTCTATGTAGGATGCCTGAGGGAGAGTCAGAGAACGTCTCCTACAATCTTGAATAATCTTGATCCCAAGGATATGTCCAGCCTCTCCCAAATCCTTCATATCGAATTGCCTGGACAGCCATGCCTTTACGTCTGACAACACCTTCTTACTGTTGCCAATAAGAAGAATGTCATCTACGTAAAGTACGAGGAACACCACTATATCACCATCACGCCTGCTATAAACACACTGCTCATCCAGACACCGAGTGAATCCATAGGACTGGATAACCTCGTCAAAACGGATGTTCCAAGATCTGGATGCTTGCATCTCTATCCTGAAGAACCTCATTGTAGTTAACTGGGTCTAGTTCACGAGCACCAGGGATAAAGTCCGAAGACTCACCCAAACCCATGTACCTCTCGGGCTGTCTCACAACCCTCCCACTACGACGAGGCGCAGCCTGTGTAAGAGCATCATCTGTGATAGTGCGTGCAGTTTCCTGTGGTGTGTCTTCCTGTACGTGTGCATCTGGAATAGTGGACTGACTTCTAAGCTCTTCCAATACTACCTTGCTGCTTGACATGTGATCTAAAATATAGTCCTCCTCAAGAAATCTGGCATTGGTGCTGACCACCACCTTCTGATCCTGAGGACTATAATATAAACCACCTCTCGTTCCTTTGGGGTAGCCTACAAACAGCATAACCTTAGATCTCGCCTCTAACTTGCCTGCATCTGCCTCGAGCACATGTGCTGGACAACCCCAAATCCTGAGATGTCTCAGAGTAGGCTTACGCCCACCCCACAACTCTACTGGGGTCGTAGGCACAGACTTAGATGACACAAGGTTGAGGATAAAACATGCTGTGTCTAAGGCGTAACCCCAAAACGAGGTAGGCAACTCACTGTAACTCATCATCGATCTAACCATCTCCATAAGAGACCTGTTCTTCCTCTCTGCTACACCATTCTGCTGGGGTGTGCCAGGTGCAGACAACTGGGTCTGAATACCCTCCTCTGACAAAAAAGTCCTAAATTCACTAGAGAGGTATTCACCACCTCTAGCCTGAACTTACATAGGTCCACACACGTCAGAATGAATCAACTCTAAAACCTCCTTGGCCCTATACCCCTTCGCCTTAAAAGGCCTCTTGGTCATTTTACCCTCCAAGCAGGACTCACAGGTCGAATAGCTGTCAATATCTAGTAAGTCCAAAGACCCACTCTTGACCAACCTTTGAATCCTACTAAGGTTGATATGACCTAGTCTCAGGTGCCAAAGATAAGTCTGATTCAAAGAGGAAGATTCCTTTCTCTTACTATGATTCGGTGATGAGTTACTAGTTTCTGTGTTTTGCATAACTGGGGAGTAAGTCTTGATTAAAAACAAATTGTCAACCAATGTACCGGAACATATAAGTTTCTGGCATTTTCTTATAAAAAAAAACCGAACCGTCAGAAAATACACACTTATAACCATCCAAAACAAGTTTCGAAACCGAAAGCAAGTTCTTTCGAAAACTAGGTACATAAAGACAATCCTTTAAATATAAAATAGAGTCTGGAAAATAAAGACTAATCACTCCCACTGCAGCCACAGAAACTCTGGTAGTATCCCCAAGGTAGACCTGCAACTTTCCCTCTCTAAGCAGCCGGGTCACTTGGAACCCCTGCAAAGAATTACAAACGTGATCAGTGGCTCCCGAATCCACACACCAAGTATCCGTGGGAATCGCCGCTAATCACGTCTCAGTAACTAGGGAAAATTTACTTTTAACCTCGAGGCTTTGGGCAATCCTTCTTCCGATGTCCTGCTTTGCCACACTTAAAACATTTGCCTTTCGGCTTTTGCTTCTTGGCAATGCCTGCCTTGGGTCCATGATTAGTTCCTGCTTTCTGGCCTCTCTTCCTCTCTTGCTTCCTGGCTTTGGGCCCAGCAGAGGAACCTGAGTGACCAACAGTAGCAAAGGCTTGCTTCTTCTCAGCGAATAGGCCCTCGGCTGACACCAATGTATTCATGAGCTCGGGAAGTGAATATGAGAGCTTGCCCATATTATAGTTCAACCGAAACTGCTCAAAACTGGGAGGCAAGCTCTGGAGAATGATATCGACCTGGGTCTCCCCATCAATATCACCTCCCAGTACCTCGATCTCATTGATGCAACTGATCATGTTCAGCACGTGATCCCTCACTGAAATGCCCTCAGCCATTCTAGCATTCATGAGTTACCTCATAGCTGAATGCTTGGCTACCCTGCTTAAGGGGACACTCCTCAGTAAGCACGTACTTGTAACCCTCAGCGGTAAGGACAATGTCCAGGTTACGTTTCCAGTCAATATAGTTTGGACTCGTGAGTTTGTTTTGGTTCAGAATGACAGCTAGCGGGTTGAACGACATATCAACTGAAAATAATGAAAAAAAACATGTCTCAGTATACTTTTCGAAAATATTGAAAAATCCTCAGAAAAGAAATATAATCTTCTACCGACATCTCTCCCACCGGGATTAACGCAGGTCACGATGGGTGAACGTCTACGCCAACCCACATTCGTTCGAGAAGGACCGAAGTCCATTAATCTCATTATCTGACCAACGATCTTATGATCAATGAAATTAATAGTCGATAATTTTAGCCGTACACGTAAATAGCGTTACCTCGATGGGAGGGATACTATAAACAGTACACTAAGTGTATGCCATTACGTGACTTCTAAGTTTGTTACTTAGGGTACTAATGCGCCTCGGATGGCGAGGGTGTCGCAACTTTTCCCAATTAAACGCACTATAGTCATCCCTTTAGAAATTCATTCCAGCGATATCTGTGATTGAAAACTCAACCGATGGGGAAGCCGTTTAACCACATCGCCAATGAATCCGTAATGGAGGCCATGGGGCTATTAACCAACCCGCTCCCACTTAGATTTTTAAAATAATTTTAATTCGCCCTAGTTTTCTCGGTTTTCCATTTCGGTTTTCTACGTAATTAGGAATCACCCAAAAATTACGATAAACCAAAATCCGGGTTTTCTCGGTTTTCTACGTAATTAGGAATCACCCAAAATTACGATAAACCAAAACCCCACGTAATTAGGAATCACCCAAAATTACGATTAAACCAAAACTTGCGAATGTAATTAAGTTTGAGGATTTTTACGTTTTAACATGCAATATCTTAACTATGGATATTCGCACCCATAAAACCGTTGGAGTTTTAATATGCGAATAATCTACCTTAGTTAATTGCACATTACCTTTTGAAAAACTTTTGGTTTGAATTTCGTTCATGCAAAATAAAACGAAAATCACACAATCAACGAAAAAATCATAAATACGGGAAATTAAATAAAATAAAATTTCCCGACTATTATGGCCTTCTCTATCGTTGATTCCTTGACGCCTCGGTGACACTTCCCGTCGTGTCGCTCCCACTCGTTATTTGGATTCCTCTCGATTCGCCCGAGTTTTCTCGGTTTATTCCGTAATTAGGAATCACCCAAAATTACAATAAACCAAAACCCGCGAATATAAGTCACCCAAAATAACGTCTTCGTCATAGTACAAAAATTCCTATATACAAAGGCGTTTTCTAGGAATTTAAAGACGACATGATTAGATCAAATCCTACTACAAGATTTTTCTAATCCTACACGGCTTCCAGCTCGTGGTTATTACTATTACAGAAATTTCCATTCAAAATTAAAACGAGCCCGGACATGTCCCGGGGTTTATGAATGAAAATTAAATTTCTACCATAATAGCCGGGAAACCAATAACCACCTGTTTATACATTTCGACAAAAATAATAATGCCAAAATAAAGCCGTGTAATAAATCAAACAAGTATAAGACCGAAACCAACGCTCTGATACCAATTTGAAGGAAAACTGAACAAGCCCGGGCTAAATCGAAAACCTCACTTTCGTGCTATGCATTCCAGAATCGGAAGCTTTCGACCAAGCTCAGGCTCAAATTAGTTTACCCATGAACGGATCTAGGCTTATACTTATTTAATTTATTAATCGGGACACAAAAAATTAAATCTTTAATTAAAGCGGAATTTAAAGATTATACCTTTTGTAGCGAAGTCCCTCGCTTAAAGAAAACCAAATCTTTTAGCGCAAATTCCACAAGAAATCCGAAGAATTCTCCAATACAAACTCCGAGATAGTGTGGGCTATCGTCTACGGAGCTACCCTCGGCAATACGACTGAAAACCCAAGAAACTTGCTTCTCAAGAAACTCAAATTGAGGCTGCCCAGAATTTTTTTCTCAAAAATAAACTGCCCAGAATTTTTTTTAACAAAATTGAAGCTGCCCAGAATTTTCTTTCTCAAATTGAAGCTGCCCGGAAAACCCTCTAACCCTTTGCTGTACTTGATCACCGACCAGCCAGGCGGACAGCACGGAAGTCAACCGCCCAGTCCCGATCTGGACAGCGCTGCCGGCGGATCACCAACCTGAAGAGGAAGAGATCAACGTCGGCAGGCTGGTTCTGGGCACCGAGCTGCTGGCTGCCTTGCGCGAACTACCGCCTGGACGAAAGGAAAAAACTGCAGCGAAAAAATCCTGCTGCTTGGAATTAAAAATTAAAACCCACGATGATCACACAGCAAAATCTGGGCAGCGGGTTTTCCAAAATAAAACTGGGCTGAGTGAAGAAGGGACCTGGCTGCTCTGTTTAGTAATTTCTGGTCAATAAAAACTGCTGCTGTGTGCAGCGAAGAAGACAACCAGCAGCGGCGGATAAAAGCAAAAAAAAACAGCGGCCTTCCCAAAAATTATAACCAAGCTGCTCTATTAATTCATGGGCTGAGTTCCTTGACAAAGAAGAAAGCTTTCTTGATCGACTTCGAGAGAAAATTTGACGATGAAGACACCGTTTTCTCTCTAGACCAAACTTTCTCTTTCTAGCCTAACTTGGCTGCCAAGTTTCTTCTTAGGGTTTTCTTGCTGCCCAAAATGTTGTATTTATAGGAGCTTCTAAGGAGACCTAATGGGCTCTCGAGTTAGGCCTTAAAATTTGACTTTCGTTGACCGCTAAGTCTTCCCGACTAATCAACTCCAATCGACCCTTTTAAATTAATTTATTTAATCCACTTTGTTAATTTAATTTAATCGAACCCTTAGAATTAATTAATTCAAAATCGAATTAATTTCTAAATTCACTTCGTCGATTAAATATTAATTAAACCCTTTGGATTAATTAATTTACCTTGTCGATTAGTCAAACGCATAATCGATCGTACCACTAACGGACCAATTATGGAACTACCGCTCGAAAACGACTTTATATCGCGCCATTATTATTTCTTCTATCTCCCCACATTAAAGATCTAGTGCTCGTCGATTTATCAATTTACTGACAAATTAATTCACCGACTTCTTGGTTTCCGAGATTAGTACCACTCGACCTTTTATTATACCGAACATAAAGTTCACTGGCCAGGTTTAGTATAATAACCTTACGAGCTCATCTCGGGAGCACCATCAACCCGGCGAACCGGTACGTGGATTCCTCCGACTAGCAACGGCACGCAAGAAGCTAAACACCGCATACCCAACTTACCGAGGTATTGGCCTCAATTGACCTCACTCTTTGGCAAATCAAAGCATACGACACCCAACCCTCACGCCCGTCCCAATCTCGGGATTGAGAGACGGAATACTAGGACCGAATTGACTACGCCGATCAGTACAAGTCAATTCTATCCAAACTGGTCGTGCTCAATATGCCCCGGGCATATCTGTGTGATTTAAACTAGTCTAGATAAACCAATTTCCAAACCACACAATAACCTATACCGATAGTATGTTCAGACTATCTCGGTTACGAGCATGCTTTTTATATATCAATACTTTAACCAATAACGGTATCTACTGTGTTTGTCGACACCCCGTTATCTAGTTCTATGATATAAAGGAACAGATTTATACTGAAACAAAATGATATGTCATCTGTGGATATTAGTTTTTGATACAAGCCATAGCTTTTCTGTATTCAAAACTAACAATCTCCCACTAATACTCAAAGCTATGCTAAGAAGTACAAAAACTGTCCAACCCGCTATTACACTGCTGTCATAATGAAATCTCCAGAACACCTTTAAGCTCACTAACATGGCTTCCTCAAGAATCTGACTCCCATGCCCTCCACATGTCTCTCAAAGACCTTTAGGGTCAATGGCTTTGTGAAAGGATCTGCATGGTTGTCATCTGATACTATCTTGGCCACGGTCACGTCTCCCCTCTTTACGATCTCTCGTATCAGGTGGTACTTGCGCTCTATGTGTTTACTCGCCTTATGAGCACGTGGTTCCCTTGAGTTAGCAACTGCACTATGTTATCACAATAAACTGTGATAGACCTAGGCAACTCAGGAACCATATCTGAGTCCATCCGGAAGTTCCTGAGCCACACAGCCTCTTTCGCTGCCTCTGAAGCGGCAACGTACTCGGCCTCCATGGTAGAGTCCGCCACGCATTTCTGCTTGACACTCTTCCATATTGTGGCTCCACCTCCTAGAGTAAACACAAACCCAGAGGTAGACTTACTCCTGTCCAAATCACCTTGAAAGTCCGAATCTGTGTAACCCAATGGTACAAGCTCCTGCGCTCTATAAACTAGGACACAATCTCTCGTCCTGCGCAGGTACTTGAGAATGCATTTTACTGCCTCCCAGTGAGCCTTCCCAGGGTTACTCTGATATCTGCTAACCATGCCAACGACAAAGCAAATATCAGGCCTCGTGCACAACATAGCATACATGAGGCTACCCATTGCAGAAGCATAGGGTACCGCCTTCATGGCATCTATCTCCTCGGCAGTCTTAGGACACTGCTCCTTAGACAAATGCACCCCATGCTTGAAAGGTAGTGAACCCTTCTTAGAGTTCTGCATGTTAAAACGGGCCAGAATCGTGTCTATGTAGGATGCCTGAGGGAGAGTCAGAGAACGTCTCCTACAATCTTGAATAATCTTGATCCCAAGGATATGTCCAGCCTCTCCCAAATCCTTCATATCGAATTGCCTGGACAGCCATGCCTTTACGTCTGACAACACCTTCTTACTGTTGCCAATAAGAAGAATGTCATCTACGTAAAGTACGAGGAACACCACTATATCACCATCACGCCTGCTATAAACACACTGCTCATCCAGACACCGAGTGAATCCATAGGACTGGATAACCTCGTCAAAACGGATGTTCCAAGATCTGGATGCTTGCATCTCTATCCTGAAGAACCTCATTGTAGTTAACTGGGTCTAGTTCACGAGCACCAGGGATAAAGTCCGAAGACTCACCCAAACCCATGTACCTCTCGGGCTGTCTCACAACCCTCCCACTACGACGAGGCGCAGCCTGTGTAAGAGCATCATCTGTGATAGTGCGTGCAGTTTCCTGTGGTGTGTCTTCCTGTACGTGTGCATCTGGAATAGTGGACTGACTTCTAAGCTCTTCCAATACTACCTTGCTGCTTGACATGTGATCTAAAATATAGTCCTCCTCAAGAAATCTGGCATTGGTGCTGACCACCACCTTCTGATCCTGAGGACTATAATATAAACCACCTCTCGTTCCTTTGGGGTAGCCTACAAACAGCATAACCTTAGATCTCGCCTCTAACTTGCCTGCATCTGCCTCGAGCACATGTGCTGGACAACCCCAAATCCTGAGATGTCTCAGAGTAGGCTTACGCCCACCCCACAACTCTACTGGGGTCGTAGGCACAGACTTAGATGACACAAGGTTGAGGATAAAACATGCTGTGTCTAAGGCGTAACCCCAAAACGAGGTAGGCAACTCACTGTAACTCATCATCGATCTAACCATCTCCATAAGAGACCTGTTCTTCCTCTCTGCTACACCATTCTGCTGGGGTGTGCCAGGTGCAGACAACTGGGTCTGAATACCCTCCTCTGACAAAAAAGTCCTAAATTCACTAGAGAGGTATTCACCACCTCTAGCCTGAACTTACATAGGTCCACACACGTCAGAATGAATCAACTCTAAAACCTCCTTGGCCCTATACCCCTTCGCCTTAAAAGGCCTCTTGGTCATTTTACCCTCCAAGCAGGACTCACAGGTCGAATAGCTGTCAATATCTAGTAAGTCCAAAGACCCACTCTTGACCAACCTTTGAATCCTACTAAGGTTGATATGACCTAGTCTCAGGTGCCAAAGATAAGTCTGATTCAAAGAGGAAGATTCCTTTCTCTTACTATGATTCGGTGATGAGTTACTAGTTTCTGTGTTTTGCATAACTGGGGAGTAAGTCTTGATTAAAAACAAATTGTCAACCAATGTACCGGAACATATAAGTTTCTGGCATTTTCTTATAAAAAAAAACCGAACCGTCAGAAAATACACACTTATAACCATCCAAAACAAGTTTCGAAACCGAAAGCAAGTTCTTTCGAAAACTAGGTACATAAAGACAATCCTTTAAATATAAAATAGAGTCTGGAAAATAAAGACTAATCACTCCCACTGCAGCCACAGAAACTCTGGTAGTATCCCCAAGGTAGACCTGCAACTTTCCCTCTCTAAGCAGCCGGGTCACTTGGAACCCCTGCAAAGAATTACAAACGTGATCAGTGGCTCCCGAATCCACACACCAAGTATCCGTGGGAATCGCCGCTAATCACGTCTCAGTAACTAGGGAAAATTTACTTTTAACCTCGAGGCTTTGGGCAATCCTTCTTCCGATGTCCTGCTTTGCCACACTTAAAACATTTGCCTTTCGGCTTTTGCTTCTTGGCAATGCCTGCCTTGGGTCCATGATTAGTTCCTGCTTTCTGGCCTCTCTTCCTCTCTTGCTTCCTGGCTTTGGGCCCAGCAGAGGAACCTGAGTGACCAACAGTAGCAAAGGCTTGCTTCTTCTCAGCGAATAGGCCCTCGGCTGACACCAATGTATTCATGAGCTCGGGAAGTGAATATGAGAGCTTGCCCATATTATAGTTCAACCGAAACTGCTCAAAACTGGGAGGCAAGCTCTGGAGAATGATATCGACCTGGGTCTCCCCATCAATATCACCTCCCAGTACCTCGATCTCATTGATGCAACTGATCATGTTCAGCACGTGATCCCTCACTGAAATGCCCTCAGCCATTCTAGCATTCATGAGTTACCTCATAGCTGAATGCTTGGCTACCCTGCTTAAGGGGACACTCCTCAGTAAGCACGTACTTGTAACCCTCAGCGGTAAGGACAATGTCCAGGTTACGTTTCCAGTCAATATAGTTTGGACTCGTGAGTTTGTTTTGGTTCAGAATGACAGCTAGCGGGTTGAACGACATATCAACTGAAAATAATGAAAAAAAACATGTCTCAGTATACTTTTCGAAAATATTGAAAAATCCTCAGAAAAGAAATATAATCTTCTACCGACATCTCTCCCACCGGGATTAACGCAGGTCACGATGGGTGAACGTCTACGCCAACCCACATTCGTTCGAGAAGGACCGAAGTCCATTAATCTCATTATCTGACCAACGATCTTATGATCAATGAAATTAATAGTCGATAATTTTAGCCGTACACGTAAATAGCGTTACCTCGATGGGAGGGATACTATAAACAGTACACTAAGTGTATGCCATTACGTGACTTCTAAGTTTGTTACTTAGGGTACTAATGCGCCTCGGATGGCGAGGGTGTCGCAACTTTTCCCAATTAAACGCACTATAGTCATCCCTTTAGAAATTCATTCCAGCGATATCTGTGATTGAAAACTCAACCGATGGGGAAGCCGTTTAACCACATCGCCAATGAATCCGTAATGGAGGCCATGGGGCTATTAACCAACCCGCTCCCACTTAGATTTTTAAAATAATTTTAATTCGCCCTAGTTTTCTCGGTTTTCCATTTCGGTTTTCTACGTAATTAGGAATCACCCAAAAATTACGATAAACCAAAATCCGGGTTTTCTCGGTTTTCTACGTAATTAGGAATCACCCAAAATTACGATAAACCAAAACCCCACGTAATTAGGAATCACCCAAAATTACGATTAAACCAAAACTTGCGAATGTAATTAAGTTTGAGGATTTTTACGTTTTAACATGCAATATCTTAACTATGGATATTCGCACCCATAAAACCGTTGGAGTTTTAATATGCGAATAATCTACCTTAGTTAATTGCACATTACCTTTTGAAAAACTTTTGGTTTGAATTTCGTTCATGCAAAATAAAACGAAAATCACACAATCAACGAAAAAATCATAAATACGGGAAATTAAATAAAATAAAATTTCCCGACTATTATGGCCTTCTCTATCGTTGATTCCTTGACGCCTCGGTGACACTTCCCGTCGTGTCGCTCCCACTCGTTATTTGGATTCCTCTCGATTCGCCCGAGTTTTCTCGGTTTATTCCGTAATTAGGAATCACCCAAAATTACAATAAACCAAAACCCGCGAATATAAGTCACCCAAAATAACGTCTTCGTCATAGTACAAAAATTCCTATATACAAAGGCGTTTTCTAGGAATTTAAAGACGACATGATTAGATCAAATCCTACTACAAGATTTTTCTAATCCTACACGGCTTCCAGCTCGTGGTTATTACTATTACAGAAATTTCCATTCAAAATTAAAACGAGCCCGGACATGTCCCGGGGTTTATGAATGAAAATTAAATTTCTACCATAATAGCCGGGAAACCAATAACCACCTGTTTATACATTTCGACAAAAATAATAATGCCAAAATAAAGCCGTGTAATAAATCAAACAAGTATAAGACCGAAACCAACGCTCTGATACCAATTTGAAGGAAAACTGAACAAGCCCGGGCTAAATCGAAAACCTCACTTTCGTGCTATGCATTCCAGAATCGGAAGCTTTCGACCAAGCTCAGGCTCAAATTAGTTTACCCATGAACGGATCTAGGCTTATACTTATTTAATTTATTAATCGGGACACAAAAAATTAAATCTTTAATTAAAGCGGAATTTAAAGATTATACCTTTTGTAGCGAAGTCCCTCGCTTAAAGAAAACCAAATCTTTTAGCGCAAATTCCACAAGAAATCCGAAGAATTCTCCAATACAAACTCCGAGATAGTGTGGGCTATCGTCTACGGAGCTACCCTCGGCAATACGACTGAAAACCCAAGAAACTTGCTTCTCAAGAAACTCAAATTGAGGCTGCCCAGAATTTTTTTCTCAAAAATAAACTGCCCAGAATTTTTTTTAACAAAATTGAAGCTGCCCAGAATTTTCTTTCTCAAATTGAAGCTGCCCGGAAAACCCTCTAACCCTTTGCTGTACTTGATCACCGACCAGCCAGGCGGACAGCACGGAAGTCAACCGCCCAGTCCCGATCTGGACAGCGCTGCCGGCGGATCACCAACCTGAAGAGGAAGAGATCAACGTCGGCAGGCTGGTTCTGGGCACCGAGCTGCTGGCTGCCTTGCGCGAACTACCGCCTGGACGAAAGGAAAAAACTGCAGCGAAAAAATCCTGCTGCTTGGAATTAAAAATTAAAACCCACGATGATCACACAGCAAAATCTGGGCAGCGGGTTTTCCAAAATAAAACTGGGCTGAGTGAAGAAGGGACCTGGCTGCTCTGTTTAGTAATTTCTGGTCAATAAAAACTGCTGCTGTGTGCAGCGAAGAAGACAACCAGCAGCGGCGGATAAAAGCAAAAAAAAACAGCGGCCTTCCCAAAAATTATAACCAAGCTGCTCTATTAATTCATGGGCTGAGTTCCTTGACAAAGAAGAAAGCTTTCTTGATCGACTTCGAGAGAAAATTTGACGATGAAGACACCGTTTTCTCTCTAGACCAAACTTTCTCTTTCTAGCCTAACTTGGCTGCCAAGTTTCTTCTTAGGGTTTTCTTGCTGCCCAAAATGTTGTATTTATAGGAGCTTCTAAGGAGACCTAATGGGCTCTCGAGTTAGGCCTTAAAATTTGACTTTCGTTGACCGCTAAGTCTTCCCGACTAATCAACTCCAATCGACCCTTTTAAATTAATTTATTTAATCCACTTTGTTAATTTAATTTAATCGAACCCTTAGAATTAATTAATTCAAAATCGAATTAATTTCTAAATTCACTTCGTCGATTAAATATTAATTAAACCCTTTGGATTAATTAATTTACCTTGTCGATTAGTCAAACGCATAATCGATCGTACCACTAACGGACCAATTATGGAACTACCGCTCGAAAACGACTTTATATCGCGCCATTATTATTTCTTCTATCTCCCCACATTAAAGATCTAGTGCTCGTCGATTTATCAATTTACTGACAAATTAATTCACCGACTTCTTGGTTTCCGAGATTAGTACCACTCGACCTTTTATTATACCGAACATAAAGTTCACTGGCCAGGTTTAGTATAATAACCTTACGAGCTCATCTCGGGAGCACCATCAACCCGGCGAACCGGTACGTGGATTCCTCCGACTAGCAACGGCACGCAAGAAGCTAAACACCGCATACCCAACTTACCGAGGTATTGGCCTCAATTGACCTCACTCTTTGGCAAATCAAAGCATACGACACCCAACCCTCACGCCCGTCCCAATCTCGGGATTGAGAGACGGAATACTAGGACCGAATTGACTACGCCGATCAGTACAAGTCAATTCTATCCAAACTGGTCGTGCTCAATATGCCCCGGGCATATCTGTGTGATTTAAACTAGTCTAGATAAACCAATTTCCAAACCACACAATAACCTATACCGATAGTATGTTCAGACTATCTCGGTTACGAGCATGCTTTTTATATATCAATACTTTAACCAATAACGGTATCTACTGTGTTTGTCGACACCCCGTTATCTAGTTCTATGATATAAAGGAACAGATTTATACTGAAACAAAATGATATGTCATCTGTGGATATTAGTTTTTGATACAAGCCATAGCTTTTCTGTATTCAAAACTAACATAATGCTGTTCATCCGCTATGTGAGGTTCTGGCCAAGAACCTATTTCCATCATCATCTTTCTTCAATTTCTTCAACTGCTTATTCTCCTGAATTTGTTTGCTTTTTACATCAGCTTTATTCAACCTCTTTTAAATTTTTTTTGTGCCTTTAAGTGTTCATACACTTCTTTAATTCTTGAGTTATATTATGCGAAAGTTATGAAATCATCATCTGAATATTCTCATTGTTTTTGCTTTATTTTGGCTACAAGTACATGAGTTTCCATAAGTTTCATTTTCGATGCAAATACACGATTTTACGTCAAAATAAGTCATATGAAACACATTTGAGATATTACATCAAAATAAGGAATTCCATAAAAACCAACTTTAGACTATTGAAAATGATATTCCATCAATCTCATACATATATTACATCACATCATTAAGTCAAAAAAAATTGATATTCCATAAAAAACAAAAATAAAATCTATTTTCTATCAAATTAACACTCTCGTTGAGATATTACATCAAAAGAATATATTCCATAAAAAAAAAACGTTCAGACGACTGAATAAAGATTTTCCATCTATTTATTACACATATCCCATCACCTCATTAAGTCAAAACAATTGATATTCCTTAAAAAAAAAAGAAATAAAAATTATTTTCCATAAAAATAACATTCTAGTTGAGATATTCCATCAAAATCAGAAATACCATAAAAAACAACTATTTTCTGCTTTTTTTGAAGGTTGATGAAAATGAAAATATTTTATGGAAAATGTGATTTGTTTTTTGTTTTATACTTTTTCAAAGGTTGATGGAAACCGCAAAATTTTGATAGGAAATATTATTTGTTTTTTGTTTTATGTTTTTCAAAGGTTGAATACAGTAGTTTCCACCAACTTTTCATAAAACAAATACCAACAATTCTATTGACATAAGAATGCAGTAGTTTCCAATAGATATGGGAGGAACAATGTTTCATCTAATTTCCAACAAAAACAAAAAATTTTGTTTCACAATAATAGCACAACAATATTCAGTTTTCCATCAAAGATCAGATGCCTCTGTTTCCATGAAAAATCCATCACTTTTCCAAAAAGTTTCAGATTCAAGAACATTATTGAAAAGTATAAAACAATATCGAATCACATTTTCATTAGAATGCAGTAGTTTTAATCGACTTTCATAAAACAAATACCAATAATTCTATTTACATCAGAATGCAGTAGTTTCCAACAGATTCAGGAGGAACAATGTTTCATCTAATTTCCACCAAAAAAAAAAAAACCTTTCTCAGCCACCATTTTTTTCCCCTCAAAAGTTACCACAAACAGAAATCATTTATTTGATTGTTCAGGCAACTAAAAACCTTTCTTAATAAATTCGGGCAAATAAAAAAAACCTTTCTGCACAAATGAAGCCTCAATCAATTTGGGCAACTAAAATCAGGATTCTCCAAATAAGGAATTTAAATCAAAGTAGTCCCAGATCTAAATAAGACACAAGATTGATCAAGAAATTAGAAAAATAGTAACCCAAATCCATACCGAGTAATAAGCAATTTGATTGTTCTTCCTTTTTCCAGGCTCTTGTTGATCTTTAATGATAAACTGCTCCGTTGGTATTGCTCCGCTGGATTATTCACCCCAGATGGGTTCACTTTAATTTCAGAGAAGGACGAGAAGGAAGCAGCAAAAATTAGAGATTAGATAATTCCGGTGAAGGAATAGAATGAAACCACAAAATTTTAAAACGTTCGGAAGTACCGGTGGCTCCTATCTAATTGAAGCTTTTGTGGTTTCCGGTGGTTTAAAACTTTTATGGCTTCTGGTGATGGAGTTTTCTTCTTTGTTGAAACTTTTTTTCTTTGTTGACGGCAATTCTTTAACGGAGTTTTCGGTGATTAAAGCTTTTGTAGTTTCCTTCTTTTGACCTCATTTGAAACTTTTGTGATTTGTCTTTTCTCTTCATATCTAATTGATATGGAATATCAATTAATGATCAATTTCCCAAAAAATTGAATTAATTATTGGGCGCATAGGAAATGGTTGAATTGGGGACCGCTTTTGTTGAGAAGGCTACTAGTGAGTTTCAAGGAGTGTGTGTTACACTCCTTCAAATACTAATTTAGTTTTTTTTTTTTTTTGCTAGAGTACTAACTAATATAGTACTCCTAGTTGTATTATATAAGTATTGAAAGATTTAGTGCTCGTTAATTTATTAATTTACTGATAAATTAATTAATTAACTTTTTTAATTCGGAGACTAGTACCACTCGACCTTTTTACTATACCGGACATAAGTCCACCAGTTGGGTTTAGTATAATAAACATAACGAGCTCATCTCAGGAGCACCATCACCCCGGACGAACAGGTACATGGTTTTCTTTCGACAAGCAGCATCACACCAAGTAACTAAACACGCGTACCCAACCTACCGAGACTATTGGCCACAATTGACCTCACCCATTGGCAGATCAAAGTACACTATGTCTAATCCTCATGCCCACTCGAGTATAGGGATTAAGAGATAGAATACAAAGAATGATTTATCTATTAAATCAGTACAAGACAAATCATTCTAAATGGTCAAGTTCAATACGCCCCGGGCATATCTATATGATTCAATTAGTTTAGACAAACCAATTATCTGAATCATATAATAACCTAAACCAACAGTTTGTCTGAAACTGTCTCGGTTATGAACCTGATTTATATATTATGTCTTATAACCAATGATGAGATCTACTGTCTTTTCTACATATGGAGGTTAGGACATCGTTTAGATCCTGCACCCAACTTTTTATTAGTTAAATCAGTCTTGTTTTCATGATCTCTTTTGCTAATGTAGCTCTGCAAGATTGATGAGGGCCAGAGATATTCAAAGAAGTTGAATATGAGACAGATAACTGCCCTGTTGAGAGTAACCTGCCAGCGTCCTCAGAAGAGGGAGAAAGATATTCTTAATGTAATGTATCTAAATATTTTGCCCTATGTGGATGCACTATTTTTCTAGATTTTGTCTGATCTTTTATCCTTTGTGATTGAAAGGAGTTGCACAACAATCATATGGTGGTGGAAATGGGTTTGATTTACTTTTTGTGGAAAAGAATAAAAAGGTTCTCTCTGATTACAATTATGTAAAGTATGTCATGGTTGAAATTGATGCTCTCATATTAGATGATGAAACTAACTTTGAGGGTTACACTCTTGAGATTGCTGCAAATGTTGTACACACATTTCTTTATAGCTTTTGACTATGGGTCTTTATGATAATTATCAATCTTGTTATCTTCTAGCGGTAGTCATTTGGTCTTTTTTGGGGGTTAAAAAATTTATAGTGAATGTTTTATCTGAAAGATTTTGGTAGGATCTGGGTTTGTACCTGCTCGATTTACCACGCAACAAAAATTCTAATAAAAGCGGAACCATAGAATAATACCTTTGAAGCGTGCACCTGGTGAATCTCTTGTATGCCTCAAAGACTATGACCTCTTGTTGTGTGGGCAACAATCTAGAAGTCAATTGATCAGCAACTCACCACAATCCACCTGCTGAAAAAATTCAGCACCTCCGCACCTAGCACGTACTGCAAACGCACTGCCCGGAGAGAGAGAAAGCAACACACGGGGCAAGCAAAGAAGGACCAAAATTCGGCCACTTGAAGGAAAAATCAGCCGCCCCAAAATTGCTAAAAAATTCGTTTTTGAGAGAGAGAGAATTTTCTCTCTCTAGAATTTTATCTCTCTAGATTCTTGAATTATGAATCTCTTGAATTGTGTTTGTTGAATGACTGATCCCTTGTCTATTTATAGAGTTACAAGAGAGACTCCAAGTTGGAATAGGATTGGTCTTCCTACTGGGTTTCTGTTTCCCTTCAATCCTGTTTCTAGACTGATACAGATTCTGTTTCCTTCAATCCTGTTCCTGGACTGAAACACTCCCAACTGTCACAGGGATTCACTTATCCCAATCCAGTTCCTGGGATGAATCACTCCCAACTGACACAGGGATTCACTTATCCCAATCCAGTTCCTGGGATGATTCACAACCAACTGACATAAGGATTAATTAATTTCTCAATTAATTAAATCTACCTTTGTCAACAACCCAGTACATAATTAATCGTACCACTAACGGATTAATTATGGCACTACCACCCTACACCAGAATTGCTTCCGGAATAACTTAATTAAATTATATTCATAATCTCCCCACATCAAAGATATAGTGCTCGTTAATTCATTAATTTACTGATAAATTAATTCATCAACTTCTTTAATTCCGAGACTAGTACCACTCGACCTTTTTACTATACCGGACATAAGTCCACCGGCCGGGTTTAGTATAATAAACATTTCGAGCTCATCTCGGGAGCACCATCACCCCGGACGCACCGGTACATGGTTTCTTTTCGACAAGCAGCAGCACACCAAGTAACTAAACACGCGCACCCAACCTACCGAGATTATTGGCCACAATTGACCTCACCCTTTGGCAGATCAAAGTACACTATGTCTAATCCTCATGCCCGCTCGAGTCTAGGGATTTAGAGATAGAATACAAGGATTG
The DNA here is from genome assembly GCA_030378225.1 of Knoxia roxburghii. Classification (NCBI taxonomy): domain Eukaryota; kingdom Viridiplantae; phylum Streptophyta; class Magnoliopsida; order Gentianales; family Rubiaceae; genus Knoxia; species Knoxia roxburghii. The sequence continues at coordinate 35,138,243 of CM059416.1, read as the reverse complement.
ATTTGTCTATTAAATCAGTACAAGACAAATCATTCCTAAGAGTCAAGTTCAATATGCCCCGGGCATATCTATATGATTCAATTAGTTTAGACAAACTAATTATCTGAATCACATAATAACCTAGACTGACAGTTTGTCCAAAGCTGTCTCGGTTACGAACCTCATTTATATATTATGTCTTTCAACCAATGATGAGATCTACTGTGTCACACCAGACACCTCATCATCTATTTACATAATATAAATGGACGATTAATGCACAACAAGATATGACTGAAACACAAATCGATATATTAAACTGGGAAACTGTACAATACAAGCATAGCTTATGTATTCTACTCCAACATTATCCATATAAGAAAGCATCATAATAATTTGTCTATTATTCGTATTGAAAGTACTAGAGGTTTATTGCATTACATGCATGTTATGGTGGTTTCTTTTAAACCGTTCCTTGGAAGTGACTCAAGTATCTTGCATGTTTCTCCTTTAGACTGTTCATCATTATGCATATGTTGAGGTTCCTTATACAAAGGAGTTTGGCATTCAGATAAGTGAGAAACTTGCTCAAGTTGAACCTCGCATCCTACCTGCTCCTTAGGTAAGTGAATGAAGTGTCTCCTTGCCTTTTCCTATCTCTAAACATGTTCTGTGGGTCACAAAATATCTGTTTAAGAACTTCACCATAGCTCACCCTTACTTTTCTTTTCTTTTCAGCTGAAGTACCATGATTTTGGTCAAGAGAAGGATTGTCTGCCACAGGTTGGGCAGTGGAATATGATAAACAAGGTTTTTTTCGATTAATAGATTTCTACACTGGCCACATTGTGGCTTGTGATCCTTGCGCTGATTTATCCCACCTTTAGTATGCAACACCTAGGTTAAGGGTATACCTTTGGTTATCAAATCAACCCTTGTTGCTGATGATGCTATACTACAGATTTCTAACATCACTGCCAAATATATGGTTTCAATGGTTTTCATATGGCTTGTCAGTTTGTGTATTTCTTAGAGGTCACTCAGTTCTCCATTAATCTGTGGATTTGATTCTCTCTCTACAGGGAAAGAAAAGGAAAAACACTATTGTCATAGCCCTTGTTGACGAAACTTGCGAAGAACAAAAAATTAGGATGAACATAGTTGTCCGGTCAAACCTCAGGGTTAGGTTTGGAGATGTTGTTTCAGTACACCAGTGTCCTGATGTCAAGTATGGGAAACGTGTTCACATCCTTCCATTGATGACACTATCGAGGGGATAACCGAAAACCTTTTTGATGTTTATTTGAAGTGTAAGTGTGGTCTTAAAGGTTTATTATAATCATTGCTTTCTCAACCATATTTTTCACGTGTCAAGATGTGATCGTGCCTTTTATTTGTCAGTTGTTCTATTGAAAATTTTTTGTTTTCTACTTTATGGTGCTATTAACACCGTCATCATTGGTCTAATTGTCTTCAACTATAGTTTTAGCTTGATTTGATTAACTGTGAGACCCATATCTAGTGACAGTGACTGGTAGAACTTTACTGAGTTATGTAAAATTTGTGAATTCTTTTTTTAGATGCATTTAATAAAATTGTCGTTCATCTTATGTTGCCCTTTTGTATTCAGCATTTTGATATTTATTAAAAAAAAATTTGTGAACTCCATGGGTTAATCACTTCATTTGCATCATGCTGAAGGGGATCAGTAGGATGTTAGCGTGCTGATACTACTGTTGATTTCTCTCTTGGTTGCTTGCTAAACGGGCAGCTTTCTGTTTACATGCCATTGGCAAATTATTCCATTAGTGCGTGTTTGACCTTTTTTTTTTTTTTGCAACCTATTTTTTGGAGATTTCTTGGGCGTTCTTGCTTGCTTGGTTTCATAACCATTTTGTTCACTTTATCATGGGTAACCTTAGATTAAGCTGGGTTTTGGTTCTCATAAATGGTAGTCCAGTTGGATTTTTTCAACCTTCACGCGGGATTAAGCAAGGCGATCCATTATCGATGTATTTATTCATTCTCCTATCGGAAACATTCACACGCAATTTCAATCAGTGGGTTTGTTTTGGGAATATTGCACCTTATTCGGTTCCTGCAGGAGCTCAACTTTTGTTCTCCTTGAGTGGATTCCTTCCTCCCATTTAGGAATTACTTTTTCTCCCTTTTCTTTCTTATTTTTACAGGGAATAGCCTAGGTATTTTGTTGTTCTATACTCTATTGAAGATAACTTGTCCTTTGTAACAGTATAGAGCTAACCGTCAGCCATCAGAGTTAACCCTCGTTAGTTATTCTATAAAAATTGTAAAACATTTTTGGAATCCGTGCAGCGTGCGGGGTGCTCCACTACTATATATATATATATAAAGTATTTTATGCACTAAATATAATATTTTTTACTTGTTAATCTTAACCTCTTAGATTTTTTTTTTCAAATAAAGACATATATTAATTACTCAAAACGTCCAGCAATGATTGACAAAAGGAAGATACAAGCAAAGAAACACAAATTACAAGTATGAACGTCATTGTTGTTGTTTTGTTTGCTATGGATAAATCTATATAGATCTACTTTATCAAACGGTGGATCTACCACGTGTTGAACTTTTAATCCGAACAATGATAAATTACTAATTTTTTGTTAAAAACTCCAAACCATAAATCTAATACTTAGATCTATGATGACTGAATCTTCTTAGACCAAACCAGCGAACATCATCAACGACGCCGCTACCATGCCAACGAAATTCACCAACAAAACTGTCATCATAATGACGAACACTATCAATGAAACCGTAACCAGACTTTATCAGTAGATCTGAATCTACTAAATGAATAATACTCTATCAATAGATCTGAATCTACTGAAAGAACAATAAAATAAATATTGGAATTAATCTCCTTTATTGGATGACGAAATTAAAAACAAGAAAATGAAAGTTGACAACAAATTTATTTTTTCCATCCTCCCATGATGAGAAGATGGGTGAAAAAATATTTTTTTGAATGTGGAGTTTGGGAGAGAAGAGACGGCGACTAGAGCTAAAGCTCTTAGATTTTAATTATTTATTTAAAATCTTAGATTTTAATTATTTATTTATTAGTATTTTATAAATAAGGAATACTAAATATTAACTACATAGACTATTTTTTTTTAAATAACTAAATAGACTATTAAGATTTTTTTTTTTTTTGGGTACAAAGATAGACTACTAATATTTAAACCTTGATTTTTAGAATGGAAATCACCTATAAAATAGTTTGAATTTAGTTCCAATTGTATATAAAACGCGATCCAACCATTTTGAAACAGAAACTTCCATTCTAAAACGTTGGGCAGCTCTACCTCTGACCATCGCCGTACAACAAGTGGATGTTTGTTTAATCATTTGTGCTTTCACACATCCTTGAAGAAAACGAACGAAGATTCGATACCGAGTTGACAAAATTGAATATTAAGCAGATAGAAACAGCACGTCAGCCATGATTTCATTGTTCATTCTTGTTTTTATCGGAAATCTTCCAGGATCAAGATTACTTTTTTTTTTTTTTTCTCTTCCTTCCTATTTTGTTTTAATAATTGAATATAAAAGTAAACCTTAGTCAGATTTTTTCTGCATTCGATCAATATAGAGAAAAATAATGGCAGAAATGAGAAAAGCAGAGCTAGTTTTCCTTCCGGCTTCAGGAATAGGTCATTTGGTGTCGACTGTTGAGGTAGCAAATCTTCTCATCAGTCAAAATGAACACCTTTCGATCACAGTTCTGATCATGAAACGGCCCTCCGAAACAAACATACTTATTAGCTACAAGAAATCGCTGACAGAATCGTCGGATTCACGAGTAAGGTATCTGGATCTTCGACCAGATGTGACTGATCCTTCCCAGTTCGCATCTCGTTACAACTCTGTTCAACAATTCGTTGACAGTCATAAGCCTCACGTGCGGGAAATTCTTACGGGGATCTCTAATTCCAAGGTATCTAAGCTTGCTGGCATGGTTGTGGACATGTTCTGCACATCCATGTTTGATGTGGCTAATGAATTCGGGATTCCATCTTATGTGTTTTATGCATCTGGTGCTGCTATGCTTGGCCTCGTCTTGCATATGCAAAGGCTGAGAGATAATTTCGATGAAGATGTAACTGATTACAAGAATTCAGACAAGGAGATATCTATTCCAACTTATATCAATCCTGTTCCAACCAAAGTTTTGCCATCTATAATCTTGGACAGAGAAGGAGGCAGCAGGATGATTCTCAATCAGGGTAAGAGATACAGGGAGGCGAAGGGAATCATAATCAACACATTTCAAGAGTTAGAACCCCATGCGATTGAGGCTTTGAGTAATGACAGTAGCATCCCACCTGTCTATCCAATTGGACCTCTGCTGAACCTTAAGGGAGGGAATAATCAGAAAGAAGAAGCTGAGAGAATTATGAAATGGCTGGATCTTCAACCTGGTTCATCTGTTGTGTTCCTCTGTTTTGGGAGTGCAGGGGCCTTTGAAGGTGAACAAGTGAAGCAAATCCCTGAGAAAGCCTACTCCAGTAGGGAAGCCTGGGTATCCTGATGACTATGAGAATCTTGAAGATGTCTTGCCAGAAGGGTTCCTGCAGCGAACTTCTGAGATTGGAAAAGTTATTGGATGGGCACCACAGGCAGCCATTTTATCACATCCTTCTGTGGGAGGCTTTGTTTCCCACTGTGGATGGAATTCCATCCTGGAAAGTGTTTGGTGTGGTGTTCCAGTGGCAGCTTGGCCGCTTTATGCCGAGCAGCAGGTGAATGCATTCCTTTTAGTGAAGGATTTGGAGATGGCTATGGAGATTAAAATGGATTACAGAAGACATAACCTGGCTACCCTGGAGTTGAATAGTGAAGATGTAAGTGCAGATGTGATAGAGAAGGGGATTAGGCTTGTTATGGATCCTGAGAGTGAAGTGAGAAATAAGGTTAAGGAAATGCAGAACAAGAGTAAGTTAGTCCTCCAGGAGGGAGGATCATCCTATACTTTCCTGAAATGTTTCATTGATGATGTAATCAGCAATGTTCAATGATTTCCAGCACTTTTCCTCACAAGGTATCAAACAAGATTCAACGTTTTTGTTAATGGATTAGAAAGCTTGCACTATCCTTTTAGAATTCGTTTTAGATTTGATCACGAATTTGTATTACATGTTCATAATGATTATAGGCCAGTTGATGTTCCTACATTATAATAAAAACAAGCTGATGTTCTCTATATTGATCGAGGTTTCTGTAAATTGGATAGTTAATACATCTTCTAAAATAATATTCTCGGTTATTAAAATAAAATTATACAATAAATAGAATAATTTTTTCTTTTTTTAAATATAATAGTGATTTATAACAAGTAGAACGGAATTTATATGAAACACAATAATGATTTGTATCAATTACGATAGAAGTTTATATCAGAAGAATCAATGAGGCACCTATCAAGACAATTTAATTTACACAGCCTGGCCCAAGCCACACGGTGTAAATTACACGAAATTTTGTTGTGCCAGGCCGTTTAAATTACACGGCCCGGCACAACCACGACTGTTATGGATCATAGTACTCCTTTCAATATTGAGACAACGTTATCATGTGCTTGAGATAGAATCAACCCCAACAAAGGATTTATCAAAGACAGCCCTTGATTAATATTGAATGAAACCCTCAACATTATAATTCTTAGTAGTTTATTTTATTATTTTGAGCCTTTTGGGCTTAGAAAGAAATTTTAGATATTTTTAGATTAGTTTTATCTTTCATAAAGTCTAATATAGAGTCTTTTAATTTCACCAAATAATTAGTTATTCTTATTGGATAATGTTAACAAGAATAATGGCATCTAGTGTTCACACTAGATAAAACTAGTGTTTACACTAGAATAGATCATATCCTTCCTAATTTAGATTTATAGTGAAATTCAAATTCTAAGAAGGAGGATCATCCATGTAACCATAAGAAATCCGGCCACCCCTCTATAAATAAAAGGGCTAGCCACCATGAATAATAATTTTTTGATTATTTTAATTAAACTTTGTGTCTTTGAACGTTTGTTCACTGGGTAGGAACTCGAGGAGTTTCTTAGTGTCAACACCTTATGATGTTTTCTACTTAAAAACCTTACCTTTAGAAGGCTATGTCTAAAGTAGTGTCTATATCAACATGATTTTGGAGAGTCCATGTATCCTAGCCAATAATTCGTGCACAAGTAACAACCTATCCACATAATTAAAAATATTTTGGAAAGGGAATTCTCTCTTCTAGTGGAACCCATCTTTGCTATCAGAAATTTCCATCAACGAACGTGTAAATCAAATGACCTAATACAACCAAATGCCGTGTAATTTTATACGGTCCAGTTTGTGAAGGAAAACAGAACAAACCCGGGCTAAATCGAAAATCTCACTTTCATGCAATGCATTCCAGAATCGGAAACTTTCGACAAAGCTCAAGCTCAAATTCATTTGCCCCTGAACGGATCTAGGCTTATACTTATTTAATTTATTAAATCGACAAACAAGGCACAAAGAATCAACCTTTAATTAAAAGTGAAAAACATAAATGTTATACTTTTGAAGCGAAGTCCAACGCAAATAAGAAAACCAAATCTTTAATTCGCGATCACCACTGAAATCCAATGGATAACTCCAAGAAACCTCGAATATTGCGTGGGCAATAGTCTATCAAGGTGTGCTACCAGAGCCCACAAGAAACCCACTAAGAAAATCCATCAATTAGATTAAATCTGCCCAAAAGATCAAACATTTAACCCAAAATCTGCTGCCCACTACTTTTTGCCTCAAAATAATCGACCCGCTTCGACTCCGGTCACGATCTGGACAGCCGGGATTATGGATCACCAACCCAAGGAAGAGATCAACACAAACCCGGCTGGATCAAGCACCCTAAAGCTGCTAAAAGTGACCGCTGGACTGATTATAAAAAACTGGACAGAATCCGGCCAAAATGGGGCTGCTGTCCGGCGAAAATAAAAGGAAATCCGGGCAAAAGAAATGAAAACCAGCAGTGGGCAACTCCAAAAATCGGTGGGCTATCTAAAAGTTCAATCTTTCAAGCTTAATCTAAATCGAGAAGTGAGATTCCAAGTTCGTTTTTGAAAGAAACTCAAGAAGGAAGGAGAGTCTCTCTCTAGAAATTTCTCATTCAATGAAGACAAAGTTGTGTTGCAAGATTTTCTTAAGTTTCTTAAGGCATAAGCTTTCTATTTATAGGGAGCTCCAATGGACACCAAGTGGGCTTTTGAGTTGGGCATTTTAATTTGACTTTCGTTGACTGCTTAGTCTTTCCTAGACTAATCAACTCCAATCGACCCATTCGAATTAATTTCTTAACCCACTTCGTTAATTTAATTTAATCGAACCCTTAGATTAATTAATTTATATAGAATTAATTTCTTAATCCACTTTGTCAATTAAATATTAATTAAACCTTTTGAATTAATTAATTCACTTTGTCGATTAGTCAAATACATAACTAGTCGTACCACTATCGAACTAACTATGGAACTACCGCTCAAAAATGACTTTACATATAGCCACTATGTTTTCTTCTATCTCCCCACATTAAAGATCTAGTGCTTGTCGGTTTATCAATTTACTGACAAACTAATTCACCAACTTCTTGGTATCCGAGATTAGTACCACTCGACCTTCTTATTATACCGGACGTAAAGTCCACTGGCCAGTTTTAGTACAATAAACCTTATGAGCTCATCTCGGGAGCACCATCAACCCGGCGAATCGGTAGGTGGATTCCTTCGACTAGCAACGGCACGTTAGAAGCTAAACACCGCATACCCAACCTACCACGTCAAAGACAACTAGAACCACGTCCATAAACGTCAACATCCATTCATGTGAATTCAAACTAATTTTTTTTTCACAAAGACAGTCCACCACGTCTCATAACACTAGCACCACGTCAAAAATAACTAGCTCCACGTCCAGAAACGTGTACATCCATTCATGTGAATTTAAGCTATTTTTTTCTCAAAGACAACCCACCACGTCAAAGACAACTAGAACCACGTCCACAAGTGTCAACATCCATTCATGTGAATTTAAACTAATTTTTTTTTCACAAAGATAGTCCACCACGTCTCATAACACTAGCACCACGTCAAAAATAACTAGCACCACGTCCAGAAACGTCTACATCCATTCATGTGCATTTAAGCTATTTTTTTCTCAAAGACAACTCACCACGTCAAAGACAACTAGAACCACGTCCATAAACGTCAACATCCATTCATGTGAATTTAAACTAATTTTTTTTTCACAAAGACAGTCCACCACGTCTCATAACACTAGCACCACGTCCAGAAACATCTACATCCATTCATGTGAATTTAAGCTATTTTTTTTTCAAAGACAACCCACCACGTCAAAGACAACTAGAACCACGTCCATAAACGTCAACATCCATTCATGTGAACTTAAACTAATTTTTTTTTCACAAAGACAGTCCACCTCGTCTCATAACACTAGCACCACGTCAAAAATAACTAGCACCACGTCCAGAAACGTCTACATCCATTCATGTGAATTTAAGCTATTTTTTTCTCAAAGACAACCCACCACGTCAAAGACAACTAGAACCACGTCCATAAACGTCAACATCCATTCATGTGAATTTAAACTAATTTTTTTTTTTTCACAAAGACAGTCCACCACGTTTCATAACACTAGCACCACGTCAAAAATAACTAGCACCACGTCCAGAAACGTCTACATCCATTCATGTGAATTTAAGCTATTTTTTTCTCAAAGACAACCCACCACGTCAAAGACAACTAGAACCACGTCCATAAACGTCAACATCCATTCATGTGAATTTAAACTATTTTTTTTTTCACAAAGACAGTCCACCACGTCTCATAACACTAGCACCACGTCAAAAATAACTAGCACCACGTCCAGAATCGTCTACATCCATTCATGTGAATTTAAGTTATTTTTTTCTCAAAGACAACCCACCACGTCAAAGACAACTAGAACCACGTCCATAAACGTCAACATCCATTCATGTGAATTTAAACTATTTTTTTTTTCACAAATACAGTCCACCACGTCTCATAACACTAGCAGCACGTCAAAAATAACTAGCACCACGTCCAGAAACGTCTATATCCATTCATGTGAACTTAAGCTATTTTTTTCTCAAAGACAACCCACCACGTCCAAGACAACTAGAACCACGTCCATAAACGTCAACATCCATTCATGTGAATTTAAACTAATTTTTTTTTTCACAAAGACAGTCCACCACGTCTCATAACACTAGCACCACGTCAAAAATAACTAGCACCACGTCCAGAAACGTCTACATCCATTCATGTGAAGACAATTATATAAACATACGAATGTGAAAAAATCAGACCTACTTTCCGATTTTTAAGCCAAACATCGGATGAAATGTGCGATTGTGGGGCAAAAAATCGCCCCACTTATTCGATTTTTGGGGGAGAAATGAATTAGGATTAGGGTTAAAGGATAGTTACTTGCCTACAAAACGAAAAATTTTAAAAATATTAAAAATATTTAATATTATAAAATATATATATATAATATATAAGCTCGTTAGGCTCGTCGAGCCTAACGAGCTTATATATTACAGGCTCGAACTCAAGCCAAGCTTTGACTGAGCCGGCTCGCGAATAGCTCACGAGCGGCTCAGTTCATTTACACCCCTAATTAAAAGTTAATGTTACAAATGCGAAATACAAATTTTGACAAATAAATACTTTGGCACAAGACGACTTGGCAAAAATATACTTTGCCAAAAAAATTTTCAGTAAAATTTGACAAACTACATTGAAAAGTAATATTGTAAATGTGAAATAAAAATTTTGACAAATAGGGACCTTGGCACCATGACGATTTGATAAAAATATACTTTGCCAAACTATATTTAATTTACACATTTAAATATGAATTATAATAAAAATGTTAGTAGTATTTTATAGCATAATGGCAAATTAGTAATTAATTTTTTTAAATTTTTTTAATAAATTATTATATTATAATGTTATATTAGTAAATTGTGAAGAGCGGTACGTAAAATTTTAAGGGCGATAAGTCATAAAACTAAAGGAGGTAGAATATATTAAAATTGGGGACTTTTTGTAATTTTGGTGAAGAAGGGGGCGAACTATATTGAAAAGGGCGGGCATATATGAACCCCTTTCTTAAAGAATCAAGCGGTTTATGTGTGTGTGGGTTTTTTTTTTTTTTTTTTTTTTTCCTAAAATGGGATGCAAAATGGAGGGCCTCGTTATTTTTATATTTTTCAAGGGCTCAACGGATTCTAACTTTTGATTGAATTTCGTACCTTTCTTCAAGAATTAATTATAGATTAAATGCTTTTCTAGTGTGTGACTTTATTAAAATATGGTGAGTAAAGATAAGAGGGATGTAGCCCAATGATAGATACTCCCCGCTTAAGATAATAAGTTTTGAATTTGAGTCATTTTTGAATAAAAAATATGGTGAATAGAATTATTTTTTTTAATTATAAGTACATCACATTTAGTTCTTTTTAAAGAAAATTTTTTGAAAGGATAATTTATATAGACCACCATACAATTTTACTCTCACTCGAAAAATAAAAATTTTTGAGGAAAGGATTATTAAATACACGCGTGCCCATTTTTTTGCACAAGTGGAGATGCTTTCTTATAAAAAGGATCTTACTATTTGTAGCTCAAATTTACTATTTGTAGCTCAAAAAAAAAAGTGAAATGACAAAATTGCCCTTAACATATGAATAAGATATATACTTCATGCAATTCAAAATACATATCAAAACAGACAAAACTCCTTCAAAAATCAAACAAAACCATTCGAAATCATTCCAAAAAACGTTCAAAATCGTCGAAGCAAATTGGAACACATATTTTGGTTAATTTGGGACAGCGTCTACTCCAAAATATACGCAAATATGGTACGAATTTAATACTTTTGTATAGTTTTTTGCATACTGGTGTAAAAATCGCACATGTTTTGCGAAATTTGATGGAAAAATCGCATGTAATTGGCGAAATATCTGGAAAAAATCGCCCAGCTTAGGTGATTTTTTGTGGAAAGTTCGCCAATTGCAGGTGAAATACGGGGGAAAATTCGCCTGCAATGTGCGAATTTTACTGCAAAATTCGCACACTGCAGGCGAATTTTGCTGCAAAATTCGCACACTGCAGGCGAATTTTGCTGCAAAATTCGCACACTTCAGGCGAATTTTGCTGCAAAATTCGCACACTGCAGGCGAATTTTACAGGAAAATTCGCCTGCAGTATGCGAATTTTACAGCAAAATTCGCACATTGCAGGCGAATTTTCCCCCAGATTTCACATGCAATTGGCAAACTTTCCACAAAAAATCGCCTAAGTTGGGCGATTTTTTCCAGCCATTTTGCCAATTACAGGCGATTTTTCCTTCAAACTTATATGTTTTAATTGTATATGTAATTACTTATTTTTGGTATTAATTTGATTAATGACGCAGGATCCAAATGGATTACAAGACATTCAGAGGGATTTGAGTCTTGAGTTTCAGTGTCCTGGTTTTTTTCCAACTGAAAAACAAGCATATACGTATTATTCGGAGTTGGCTCTTACATTTCGCTTCGAGCTGATTAAAGTGGGGAGGGGTAACAATGGAAACTCAGTCACATATCGTTGCAACAGATTCAGAGATCCGGTTGAACAAGGGCCTCTCCCACAAGAGAGGAAGAACACTAGCCGGCGAGGATGTAAGTGCAGGTTCAAGTTATTTTGCAAGGTGGTGAAGGATAATGGTTGGTGGGTCAGAGTCACACCAGGTCCGAATTCAATGCACAATCACACTGCTATAGTGTATCAAGAGGGTCACAGGCAGCTTAGCCGCATGAGTGATGGCGCAAGGGAGGTTGCTAGGACTTTGAACAATGCAAATATGAAGCCAAAATTGATTAGGAATCATCTTGCCGAGACGTATCCTGAAGATAATGTGACAGTGAGGCAGCTAAACAATCTTAAAGCTGATGACAGGAGAGCAAAGTTCGAGGGTAGAAATATTGCGCAGCAATTTGTTCATTACGCCGAGGAGAAGCATTACTATGTACAAGTTTTGACAGAAGAGGGCACAGATGTTATCACACATGCATTCATAGCCCATCCAATTTCAATCCAGCTGTTGAATAGATATTATTGGGTGATTGTGGTGGACGCGACATACAAGACGAACAAGTACAGGATGCCACTCTTTCAGATTATAGGTATGACTCCTTCCAACAAGAATTTTAATATTGCATGTGCCCTTTTGAGAGATGAGAAAAGAATTAGTTATGATTGGGTTTTTGAACAATTGAGAGGGTTGTTGGATGTTGAAAATGTACCTAGCGTTATTGTTTCTGATCGCGAGATGAGTTTGATGGATCCTATAAGGGATCATTTTCCTGGATCACACCACCTGCTGTGTTTGTGGCATATCGACCGCGATATTGATAATCAGTTGAGAAAGCTTGTTGGTGAGGGTGATAGGAAAAAAGCAATAAAAAAGCTTTGGAAGGGAATTGTTAATGCGGCAACAGTTGAAGAGTATGAAGTGTTACTGCAGCGGTTGAAGAATGGTTATTCTGTAGTGGCTGGATCTGTTGTTGTCTACTTGGAGAGGACTTGGCTGTCCTATAAAGAGATGTTTTGTAGGGCTTGGACAAACAAGATTCTGCACTTTGGCAATACTAGCAGTAACAGAGTTGAGAGTACGCATGCCGCACTGAAGGATTGGATGAATGCTGGCACACATTCACTTGACACGCTATTTGGGGTGATTGACGACCACGTCAATTACCAGTTATCACAGATAAGGTACGTTTATTAATTAGATTAATTCGCCTTTTTCGGTATTTATTTAATTTACGTACCTTTCACTTTATTGATGTAATTTTAGGGAAACCCTTGAGGCATGCATTTCCAAGAAAGCAACAGCTATGTTGTGTTTCCCGTATGAATTATTGAATGGCCATGTCTCTCACTATTGTTTGGAGTTAATCAGCGAACAAGTTGAAAAGATTACCAAGTTGGGGGATGACTTGTTCGAGAGATGTGGATGTGTCTGCAAGGCCACGCATGGGATTCCTTGTGCATGTGACATATGGAAGTTGAGGGAATCGCACGACACGATCACCGTTGAAATGGTGCACGATTTTTGGAGGCGGTTGACGATTGAGACATCTGAAGTAGATTCGAACACATTATCTGCAGAACTTCAGTAAGATTTACATTATGTATTTTATTTTATGATATTTTGATTCATTAACATACATTTATAAAAATAAATTTTAATTTGATGTAATTCATTGTTTTTAACAGATACTTTCGCCAGAAAATCGTGCCTCAATTCGAGAATAGTCCACGCGTGGTGCAGCGAGGTCTGATTGTCAAGATGAATGAGTCCCTCAATACTGACAATGCCAGTGTGTTCGAACCAGCCATTTTGTCAACATCAAGGGGTAGACCAAGATTACATGAATCCGTGCGGCGCGAGCAGAGCGCTCGCGAGAGAGGTTTAAGACGCAGTAATGCATCCAGGAGATCTTCTCAAAGATCGTTGCCATTCGATGAAGGTAATCTATGTTTTGTTCTTTTTGTGAATTTATATTGATTGGTTACTTTATTTTTTTTTAAAGACCAAAAATTACTATTACGTGTTTATATTCCAATTTGTAGTTAGAGCGGACAGTGAGAGTATACCCATGATTCCACATTATGTCCATCCTTTCTGCAATGGCATTACGGACGTAGAGGCAGATGGCAATTGCGGATTTCGCGCCGTTGCACTCGGACTGCATGGCAATGAGAATGACTGGGAGACTGTACGAACTGCGTCGATTGGAGAGATTCTCATGCATCAGGATACTTACAGGCGCCTCCTCGGTGCATGTCTACCACAGCCTCTTGTTGAGGCCAACGCAGATCCTATTGCTTGGGCAATTGGTCGATTGAATCATTTTACATCACCATGCCCCTTGGCTGGCTGGATGATCACCCCAACGGATTTGTTTGCTATCGCCAATTATGCAAACGCCTTGGTAATCCACCTCAGTCTTGCTCGCGGTTGCTGTTTCTCCATTCTACCTTTGCGGCACAATCGTGGTGTCGCCAGACCATCACGACAGATAGCCATAGCGCACGTACGTGGTAATCATTTCGTTCATGTCAGTTTGACTGGTGATTGTCCTGTACCTTCGTTGGCATTGTTGTGGAGGCATCACTGTGATGCGGCTATGGCTGGTTTTGCAGAAGAAGCTGAATTTAAAAATAGGCTGGACCATTGGGACTTGATTTGTGGACCATGATTTTTTGTAGCCATTGCAATTTGTTTTGAAAATTACATTATTCTGTTAATAATTATCATTTTTGTAGTTTCCAGATTTTAATTTCACAAGTGCACAAAAAAGGAGTAAACATGTTAAATATAACGCAAACACCATCCGCATAGTATCACAAACTAAATAGAATAACAATATAACATGGTAATGTACTACAATCAACCAGTCAAATGCCATCTATCTATCTCCTCCATCAACCTAGCCTCCATTTCTGCCGTCTCGGGTAACCCACCACGTCTGATGATCTGTAAGGCGTCCTCACCGTATTTTCGCCACCGCCGGACCCACTACAAAGACAATACATTGCAATGATTACGTGCACGTATTCGATAACAATATAACATCATACTTAATCAAATTGTGTAACGAAAAACACTTACATATTCAGTGTTGGTTCGCGGCGGAACTCCACCATCATCAGCTGGGGGTCCATCGATGAACAGGTATGGGTGGGAGTGCTGACGATACCATGTAAGGTAATCGTGGGTGACTGCGCCGGGAACGTCAGCAGGCTGCAAGTCATCGGGACGTATACAAGCCATACGCGGTGCCCGCCATATGCTCTTGGCGAACGCCAAGTCATAAACCACACTGTACCCACCACTGTACGGCCGAAACGCCGTCTTCGGAAGGAGTATGTTGGCTGGGATATCCTGCACGTATCCCAACTGTCGGACGCACCTATCTGGCATGTACGGCTCGACCTCACCACCACATGCAATCAACCCCCTGTACGTGGTGATCGGGGTGCGTAAGTGCGGAAAATGACCGTATGGGGTCCATGTCACCTGTAATATATAAAATTAATATCATATATGTGCAGCAATTACATATTTACAATTTATCATAAACATTTATTACTAAAATCGGCAAATATATGTTGACATACCTCCTCCGGACGCAAGTGGTCAAGGGCATGCCGGTACCTCTGCAGACGGGAACTGCTGGCCTGTCGGGGTCCAGTGGTCCACAAAGCGGCGCGCGGGGTGTGTGGATCATCAGGCATCGGCACTGAATGCGGTCTGAACGCTGGGAAGTGCTCGTATATCCATGCCTGCAATAGGGTCATACAACCCGCCATCCCGCTGCAAGATCCTCTACTAGCCTTACCTAGATGTCTATACAAGTAGGCTAATGTAGAGGTACCCCAAGCATTCTGATGCACAGTCTGCAATTGTCCCCGAATATGCACAAGGTGTTGTGGTTTAATCCTATTGGCACTCTTGTCCACAAAAAGAGTAGAACCAATAGTCAACCACAACTAAGCCTCCAAAGCTCGCGGCATGTCCGTAACTAAAGCCGGCCCCCTCCTGAGCACGTAGTCAACTAGAACGCCACCATCGGTGTGGCTCGCCAACCACTCCGCGTCCCTCTCGGACACATGAAGCAAATCTGCGCATAGGCTCCATAGCACTGACTTGTCAGTGATGTCAGCAAGCATGGGACCATCCACAGGGATACGAAGTATCTCCCACACGTCGTGTAGGAGAATACTCATCTCACCGACAGGGAGATGAAACGTGTTCGTATCCGGCTGCCACCGCTCAATAAATGCAATAAGCAGTGGGGTATCGATGGACGTGTGCATAATGTACGGCAAGTGTGCTAAACCAGTGGAGCGCAACAAAAGCTGCCAGTCAGATGGCATCGAAGCCAACCAAGGTACCAGACGCTCACACACACCTGCCCTATTTTGGCATCTCAGTGTGGACCTAGGTGGTACGACCTCCTCACCCTCCTCTCCGTCCGGTCTATACCTATAGGCCACATGGCCCTTCCAACTAGGTATCACCGACCCATCTATAGGGCCACCCGTACACGCCTCGGTCACAATCCAAGACGTATCGCTCCGGCCACGCCTATTCGTAACTAATTTCAAAAAATATGGACTATAAATAAATAAACTTATTTAAAAAAACATAAAACAAATACATCCAATAATTTAATTGAAATAGCAACACACAATCATTTGAAATATAAACACGTAATCATTATAATCAAATTACATAAATAATAAAAATTGAACAATGTAATTTATATAACACCATATTATCATATCATATAATCAAATTACACAAATAATTATCATCACGGATGCACTACAAAATTTAAATAATAGAAATCAAAACATATACATGCTATTAGTGCATTATATTTAAAACTTACCTCGTGAGGGCTCCTCAGCGCGTCCTGAGGGCGACGGAATCTCCTGACCGCGTCCTGAGGGCGACGGAATCTCCTCGCCGCCAGTAAAATGCCGCTCCTCCTGATCGGAGTCCTCGTCAACCAGTGTATGTGCAGGCACGCGTCGCGCTGCTTTCTTCATCCGAGCAGAAACAGTGGGCCGCTGTCGCGGGAGGGTTTTCCCCGCAACCTACAAGAAAGTGCAAATAATAAGTTAGAAACATGCAAAATATAAATAATATTTAAAAATAATACAAAACTAATGTAAAAAATTTTTACCAAAAAATTCGCACCTGATGTGCGAATTGTTGGGTAAAATTCGCACATGAGGTGCGAATTGTGCACAACAATTCGCACATGATGTGCGAATTGTTATGTACAATTCGCACCTCATGTGCGAATTGTTCAGTACAATTCGCACATGATGTGCGAATTGTTGTGTACAATTCGCACATGATGTGCGAATTGTTGTGTACAATTCGCACATGATGTGCGAATTGTACAGCACAATTCGCACATGATGTGCGAATTGTTGTGCACAATTCGCACCTCATGTGCGAATTGTACACTACAATTCGCACATCAGGTGCGAATTTTCTGGCGAAATTCAATAATTTAACCAAAATTTTACGCTTTTTACCTGTCCAAACAATCCTTTCCCCTTCCCGGTACGCTGTGGTGGTTGAGATCCGCCGGCGTCCATTACGTGCGATTTTTTTGGAAAATTTGTTTCGATGGTCTGAGAGAGTTTGGTTAGAAAATCTGAAATGACTTATGATTTTGTAAGGTTTGCAGACAAATATAAACCCAAAAAGTTGGTCAAAATTCGCCTGTGTTTGCCGAATTTTCATGGAAAATTCGCCCAACACGGGCGAATTTTCCAGGAAAATTCGCCTGTGTTGGGCGAATTTTCAGTGAAAATTCGCACCACTTATGCGAATTTTCCTGGAAAATTCGCCTAAAGCAGGCGAATTTTCCTAGAAATTTCGCATAAGTGGGTCGAATTTTCACTGAAAATTCGCACATAGTAGGTGAATTTTTCTCAGTTTTTCGCAAATTAGGTCCGATTTTTTATGTTTAGTTCGCACATTGGGTCCGATTTTTGCTTACATTTTCACATTTTCTATTTTAAGGGCATTTTTGTCAATTCATCAATTTTTTTGAGCTACAAATAGCAAAACTGAGCTACAAATAGCAGCCCAATTATAACAAAGACTTTATAGGGGGCCCGCTACTTGACAGCCTTCTGTCAATCAATTTCGCCAAACAAAGTGAACAGTGAAGGACCTTTTGCTTTCTAATCTTCTAATTTCGCCAGCTTTTTTTTTTTTTATTTTTTTTATTTTTCTTATATTATTTCCCTTATTGAATTGTTTTTTTTCCTCTTCCTTGATAATTTTTTTCCCTCTTTCTTTTAAACTATACTGTATTTTTTTAATATTTTTTATTTTTTAAAAAAATTATGAAAAATATTTTTTAACTATTATTCTATTTATTTTATAATTAAATAATTTTAAATATTATAATATAATTTCTTTTGTCTTGTGATATGATTTTCTAAAGTCTACATATATAAATACATGTTATGGCCATTTTTTAATATTTTTGAAATTTTTTAAAAATTTATTAAAAATTATTTTATTTATTTTATAATTAAATAATTTTATATATTGTTATATGATATCTTATATCGACTGATATGATCTCTACTGTCATGTGATATGATATCTAAAGAATACATGATTTGATCCCCTGCTATGTATATTTTAGTTGTATGATATGATTTTTAATATGTTGTGATATGATATCTTATGATCTGATGTCTACTATTTTGTGATCTGATGTTTATATAATCATAATTTGACCCCCCTTGTTAAGTATGTTATATGCCAATATGATATCTATTATAAGCTTATATGATATATGCTATATGCTGATATGATATCTATTATATGTCGATGTGATATCTATTATATGCTGATATGATATCAGTTGTACGTTGATGTGATATCAGTTGTATGTTGATGTGATATCAGTTGTATGTTGATGTGATATATGTCATATGCTGATATGATATTAGTTGTATATTGATGTGATATATGTTGTATGTTAATGTGATATCAGTTGTATGGTGATGTGATATATGTTATATGATAATATGATATCTATTATATGTTGATGTGATATATGTTGTATGTTGATGTGATATCAGTTGTATGTTGATGTGATATAAGTTGTATGTTGTGATAAGAGAAAACAAATAAAACAGCCATACAACTCTTAGAAATGTGATCTCTTATCTAAGAGTTGTAATTAGGAAAAACAAATAAAATGACCAGTTTTTTAGACTTATCAAGACGTGGTAGCTATTATAGTGGACATTGCGCGTCTATTTGCCCTTTTTTTTGTGAAAAAATTAACTTTGTGTTTCTTATACTGGATGTTGCAGTATGTGATATCAGTTGTATGGTGATGTGATATCAGTTGTATGTTGATGTGATATATGCTATATGCTGATATGATATCAGTTGTATGTTGATGTGATATTAGTTGTATGTTTATGTGATATTTATTATATGTCGATGTAATATCAGTTGTATGTTGATGTGATATATGTTATATGCTGATATAATATCAGTCGTATATTGATGTTATATATGTTGTATGTTGATGTGATATCAGTTGTATGATGATGTGATATCAGTTGTATGTTGATGTGATATCAGTTGTATGTTGATATGATATATGTTGTATGTTGATGTGATATCAATTGTATGATGATGTTATATCAGTTGTATGTTGATGTGATATATGTTATATGCTGATATGATATCAGTGGTATGTTGATGTGATATATGTTGTATGTTGATGTGATATTAGTTGTATGTTGATGTGATATCTATTATATGCCGATATGATATATGTTATATGCTGATATGATATCAGTTGTATGTTGATGTGATATCAGTTGTATGTTGATGTGATATATGTTATATGCTGATATGATATCAGTTGTATGTTGATGTGATATCTGTTATACGTTGATATGATATTTTCTTTCATGTGATAAAATATGTTATAATATTGATAAAAAAATATTGATTGAAAAAAGTGAAAAAAGAATTTTTTTTGAAATAAATAATAAAATATGTGATGGAAAAAAATATATAGGAGCAATGCTCATATAGGACCATAATATAGGGATCCTTTTGAAAGTAATGATTTGACAAATTTTATGTTAGACAAACACAAATTTAATCACACTTTTAATCTCTTTTTAAATTTTGTTTGATAGAAATAGTCCATCTTTTATATATATATATATATATATATATATAAAATACATCTCAATTGTTCCTTCAGAAGTCACAATTTTAACTAGTTTGACCATTCGACAAAACTATTTAAACTTTTTTGATTTCCAAATTTTTTAAAAAAAATCAAATGTTATATATTTATAAGAAAAATAAATACACAATTGGTCCTATATAATGACCATGTTACACAATTGGTCGTACACACTTGGAACTTGACCAATTTGGTCCTAAACGTTTCTAAAATTGACACATTTGGTCTAATTTAACATTTTTTTAATAGGGTTTAACGGCTGCCACGTGACATGTGTGCACTCGGTTGGATGACACGAGGCATACACGTGACAGCCACGTAATATAAAACTTAACGGCTGCTAAGTCAACATTAAATTGGTGTAACATTTGTTAATTGAAACATTTATGAGCAAATTCGTCAAGTTACAAACGTGTAGGACCGTGTAGCAGGGTTATTATATAGGACAAAATGTGTATTTAGGTATCATATTTTAAAAATAACCACTCTTTTTTTGTGAAAGGTTAAAAATCATAAGGTCCTTCAATAATTTGAATTGAGGGCTGTATTTTCATAGATTAGTGGATTATATTTCATAGGTCAAATTGCAATTTTGGACTCTTATAATAGGCCTTGTACCACTTTAATCCCAATTAATAATACGATAACACTTTTGGTCCCAAAATATTTCTTTTGTGGGCGATTATAGTCTATCTTACGAAAATACCCTTTAACTAATGGTTGACTAACCCTTAAAACCCTAATTATTCTTCTTCGATTTTACCATCGCCCCCGTCTCCACTATTATTGTCGTCGCAACCACAACCCCGTTGCCACCACTACCGCCCTTCCTGCGGGATGGTGGTGGTAGTGGTAGTGGTGGCTACGGGTGGAGGGAGTGGTGGTGCTGACGGGATGGTGGTGGCGGCGGTAGCGGCTGGACGGTAGCGGTGGTAGTGGCGGCGACTGGCGGTGGTCAAACCGAAGAAGAATAGCTAGGATTTTGGGAGTTAGTCAACCGTTAGTGAAAATGTATTTTGATATAAAAAAAAAAAGAACTATAATCGCCCAAAAAGAAAGATGGGGGACCGAAAGTATCATCGTAATTAGGGGTGGCAATTTCTGACCCAACCCGTGAACCCGTCATGACCTAACACGAGAAAAAACAAGTTGGGTTGAGATTTTTAACCTGTATATTAAATGGATCGGGTTCAACCCAACCCGTTTAATAAACAGGTTGGGTCAGGTCAACCCCGTGGGTTCACTGGTTAACTCGTTTAACCCGTCAAAAAAATATATATATATGAAGAATAGCATCCGTCTCTCACACTCACTTTTCATTTTTCACTCTTTCTATCTGTCTTCTTCCGAACCCAAGCCCTTAGCCCTAGTATGTATCGCTGCCACCATCAGCCACTAGCCACCACCACCACCACTCCATAAACTCTACAATCATTTTCTATTGAGACCCACACCACTTCTTCTTACAACTCTTTTGCTGGATCAGCTCGGCATTTCCAAGTCGAACACAATTACATAGTTCTTCCAAATCCTCTGCTTTCATCAAGTTTGTACCGGAACTAGCAGAATCGACCACACACGCAACACATATGCGGCCCTAAAGCAAGCATCCTCATTTGTTTTTGGAGAGTTTTTGAGATATATAGTAATTTTTTAAAATCGAAAAGAATACAATCATCAACCGTGTGTAAAGGCATGAAGCTTTTTTCTTTCTTATTTTTTACCAAATTTGAAAATGTGGTTTCAGTCTTATCATTTCCTGCCTTCAACTTCATTTTCACATTCTAATTCTCTAATAATAACAATCCAACAAGTATTGTTCTTCCATAGTTATTCACTAAAGCCAATCATATTAATTTACTGTTCTTTTTGCCCCAAGCTTTTTATAAAAGAATATTTATTTCATCCAAGTGTTTTTTAACTGTACTAGTCCTGGATTCCTGGTTTCAGAAACAATAATGGATGCATCAGACAATGAGGAGGGTCTGCGAATTCCTATTGATAGTGGCGGTGATGATTATTATGATGACGAATCAATTAAGAACACAACAATTGTTGATGGTGAGGGGTCAAAGACAACGAAGCAAGGGAGAAAGAAAATAAAGCAAACTTCGACTGTTTAAAATCTCTTTCGTATGCTTCCTGTGGGAGACAATAGGAAAAAATATTGTGCGTATATCAAATGTGGTCAAAGAAACCAAGCTGGCAGTGTAGAAGGTACTGGTAATTTAAAGCGTCATGTTGAAAAGTTGTGCAAGAAAACGACAACCAGAACTATTGGTCAGTATATGTTTGCTACTGATAGTAATTCAAATTTGATCAATAGAAATTCATATTTCTCTCAAGATAAATTTAGAGAATTGGTTGTATATGGTTTGATTCAACATGATTTGCCATTTTCTTTTGTTGAATATAATGGCATGTGGAACATTTTTAAGTACCTTGAGCCTAGAGTTGTTAAATTTACTAAGAATACTGCTAAGGCTGATGTTCAAAAAATATATTTGAGAGAAAATAATCATCTTCGCAATGAATTGCATGAATGTCTTAGTAGAATTTGTTTGACAAATGATGCTTGGACTTCAATTGTGACAGATGGTTATTTATGTCTGACTGCTCACTTTGTGGATAAGAAATGGGTTTTACAAAAGAGGATTTTGAACTTCTCCTTCGTGCCACCTCCACACACTGGTTTACCATTAAGTGAAAAAATCTATCCTCTGTTAAGTAGTTGGGGCATTGAAAATAAAGTGTTTTCTAATACTTTGGATAATGCTTCTGCAAATGATGCATGTGTGGGTTTCTTGAAGAATGAACTTTTGTTCAATAAGGTGTTGGTGAGCAGTGGTGATATGTTTCATGTGAGATGTTGTGCACATATTATGAATCTGATTGTGCAAGATGGATTGAAAGAAATTGACATTGTTGTGGATAAAGTTAGAGAATGTGTAAAGTGATACAAGGCCTATTATAAGGGACCAAAATTCCAATTTGGCCAATTTCTCAAATTGACTACTTATAGATAAAACATTGTAAGAATGCCATTGTTTTAAATCTTTTGATAGAATTTTCCTTCTATTTAATAAAATTGATAACCAAATATTTTTTAGGCTAAATTGCTTTTTTGGTCCTTCTCAATAAGAGTAGTTGCACTTTTGGTCTAAAATAATAGTACGATTGCATTATCAGTCCCTTAATATTTTTTATAGCTTTTTTAGTCCTTTTGACAAAAATACCCTTTGACTAACAGTTGACTAACCCTGAAAACCCTAATTATATAAATACTACCATGTTACTACCACTACCGCCCCATAGCCGCCACTACCACCACCACCCACCAGCTTTGCCGCCACCACCACCTCTCCGCTTGCTGCCACCACCACCAAATTATTCTAGTCATCTTACTTAGAAATTACAAAACTAGTGATCTTATGATTGAACTCATCCAATATGGAGAAAGGCCTAATGCCAATGCATAAGTACACCCACATCACATATGAATTTTTAATGGAGGCTATGAGAATATTAACCAACTCGCTCCCATTTAGATTTGTAAAACGAGGATTTTTCCAGTTTTAACATGCAATTAACTAAGCATAAGTTACATGCAAACATAATACCAAAATGCTTTAAACATGCATCTAAGATACAACATAAAAATTAAAGCATATAATTAAAACTGGAAATACGGGAAATAAATGCGTAAAATAAATTTCCCGACTATTATGGTTTCAATTGCTTTCATCTGCTGCCTTGATCTCGTGTCCCGTCACGCCACTCGATGGATTAAGACTAGAAAAAAAATGGATCTCAAAAAACACCTAAAAGAACGGGCTGTTCGTGCAAACAAAATGAGCCACGCATGCAGCAGCTAGGCCGTGCATGCAGCACTCGCTGCGCATTGCCCAGAGTGTGGTGTTGCACTACAGCACTGTCGCTGTGGGTCGCCAGCGATGTCTGTTGATGAATTCTCACTGGCACCATCCAGTACCCCGTTCCATTTTCAGTCTTCTTACAATTTGTGATGGATTTTCTTAGTTTTTTACGAATTAACGATAAAACAAAAACCCATGAAATCAAGTCGTCCACCATAATGCCTTCGATTATATAAAATTTTCCTACTATAAGGCTTCTAGGAAAATAAAATAAAAAATTGCATAGAAAAAATCCTACTATAGATTTGATCTAGCACGTGGTTTTACTATTGCAAGCATTCATAAAAAAAACCTGGACATGTCCTGGGGTTTAATTAAAACGTACAAATGCAACCATAATAGCCTGGATTTCTAAACCACATGCACACAAAAAAATGTAACAAACCAAATTTATTTCCCGAATTTATAGTTTTAATTTTATGCTTTAATTTTTGTGTTGTATTTTAGATGCATAATTTTAAAGCATGCTTCTTTTATGTTTAGGATTAGTTAATTGCATGTTAAAATTGGAAAAACCCTCAATTTAGAAATCTATGTGGGAGCGGGTTTGGTTTAATATCCCCATAGCCACCATTACGAGTTCATATGTGATGTGGGTGGACTTGCGTGTTAGCATTAGGGCCTTCCTCTATATCGGATGAGTCCAACCACAAGATTGCTATATTATGAATTTTTGATTAAGATGACTAGAGTAAGTTTAACTAGGAGAAATGCGATACCCTCTCCATCTGAGGTGCACTATCCTGAGGTAACCAGCTCAGAAGTCACGTGATGGCACACACTTTGTGTACGATTTGTAGTATTCCTCCTATCAAGGTTACGCTGCTTATTTGTACGGCTAAAAGGCACTGACTATTAGCTACATTGATCAATAGATCATTTGGTCAGATAGTGTAGTTATGAACCTAGTTCTTCTCAAACGAATGTGGGTTAGCGTAACGTCCACATTATCATGGATTGCAAAAATCCTGGTGAATGAGATATCGGTGAATTTAATTATTGTTTGAGGGATGTCAATAATTACTTGAATTTTTTCAAAAATTCTGTGCTTAATTACTGAAACATTGTCTGTTTATTTAATTTATAGTCTTCGATATGGCATTTAATCCGTTAGCTACAATATTGAAAAATAACAAATTAACTGGTCCGAACTATGTCGATTGGAGTCGTAATTTGGACATTGTCCTAACAGCTGAGAGCACTACTGTGAGAGATCATGTCATTGACATGATTAGTAACATCAACGAGGTTGAGATAGTGGGAGCCGAAATCAATGGTTAAACCAAAGTCGATATTGTCTTGCAGAACTTTCCTCAAAGCTATGAGCAGTTTCGGTTAAACTACAACTTGAATCAATTGTTGTGTACTTCATCCGAGCTCTTAGCAGAGTTAGTGGTGGCTAAAAGTCTTCTTCAACAGAAGAAGTGAGTTTTAGTCGCAGTCAAAGCTTCAGAATCTTCTTATGAGCCTGAGGCTGGAAAGAATAAGAGAAAGCTCGAAGGAATAGCTTAAAAGGCACGAATTGCACATAAGCCAGAGATTGCAAAGAAGAATTCGAAAGACAAGTGCTTCAAGTGCAATCAAATGGGACATTGGAAATCAGATTGTCCAAAGCTTAAAGGTACGATAGTTTCTGCCTTAATTATTGAGACATGTTTAGCGGCGAATGCCACAGATACTTGGTGTGTGGATTTAAGCACCACAGACCATGTTTGTAATTCTTTGCAGGGGTTCCAAGTAACCCAGAAGCTTAGAAAAGCGATCTGGATATCTAATTGGGCGACACTACAAGAGTGTCAGTAGAAGCAGTGGGAGTAGTTAGCCTTATTTTCAAAAATTCTAGGATAAATTTAGTTAATTGTCTTAATATACCATTTTAGAAGGAACCTCGTTTCAGTTTCTAAACTCTTAAAGAATGGTTATAAGTTTATTTTTCTGATGATTTTGTTATTATTAAAAAAGATGGGAAACTTATTTTTTCTGGTTCATTAGCTGACAATTTGTTTATAATTAAATCAAACTCCCTTGTTGTGCAAAACATAGAGATAAATGGCACATCGTCTAACACTAATAAGAGGAAAGAACCTTCTGAAATGAATCAAACATATCTTTGGCATCTCAGGCTGGGTCATATAAACCTTAGTAGGATTCAAAGGTATATCAATGATGGACATTTAAGTTCATTAGAGATTGAAAGTCATTCAACCTGCAAATCATGCTTGGAAAATAAAATGACCAAGAGATCTATTAAGGCAAAAGGTTACATATTCAAAGAAGTATTAGAGTTGATTCATTCTAACTTGTTAGGACCAATGTCGGTCCAAGCACGAGGTGGGTTTTAGTATTTCATGACATTCACGGATGATTACTCAAGGTACAGATATATTTACCTAATGCGCCACAAGTTCGAATGCTTTAGTAAATTCAAAGAGTATCGGGCAGATGTTGAAAAACATCACGGTAAAAGTATGAAGACACTACGATCTGATTATGGTGGTGAGTACCTGTCTCACGAATTTCGAGAATACCTCAGTGAGGTCAGAATCAGGCATCCAGAACTTAGAACATCCAGTTTGATGAGATAATCCAATCCTAGTGTACGATCTGCAGTATTTCTCCCAATAGGTAACACTGCTTATTTGTATGGCTGAAAGCACCGACTATTAGCTACATTGATCAATAGATTATTTGGTCAGATAGTGTAGTTAATGAACTTGGTTGTTCTCAAACGAATGTGGGTTAGCGTAAATGTCCACACATTGTCTGTTTGTTAATTTTACAGTTTTATCGATATGACATTCAACCCCTTAGCTGCTATTTTGAAAGACAATAAATTAACTGGAACTAATTATGTCGATTGGAGTCGTAACTTGGACATTGTCCTTATAGCTGAGAGTGCTCCTGTGAGAGATCATGTCATTGACGTGATTAGTAACATCAACAAGGTTGAGGTAGTGGGAGGCAAAATCGTTGGTGAAACCAAAGTTGATATTGTCCTCCGGAGCTTGTCTCAAAGCTATGAGCAGATTCGGTTGAACAACAACATAAGTAAGATGTTGTGTACTTCATCCGAGCTTTTGGCAGAGTTGGTGGCGGCTAAAAGTCCTTTTCAAGAGAAGAAGCGAGCTTTAGTCGCAGTCAAAGCTTTAGAATCTTCTTCTGAGACTGAGGCTGGAAAGAAGAAGAGAAAGCTCGGGGTAGTAGATAAAAAGGCACAAATTGCGCCTAAGCCATATATTGCAAAGAATAAGTGGAAAGACAAGTGCTTCAAGTGCAATAAGACGGGACATTGGAAATCGCATTGTCCGAAGCTTAAACGTACGATAGTTTCTGCCCTAATTACTGAGACATGTTTAGCTGCGATTCCCACAGATACTTGGTGTGTGGATTCAGGTGCCACTGACCATGTTTGTAATTCTTTGCAAGGGTTCCAAGTGACTCGGTAGCTTAGAGAAGGCGAGCTGGATTTCTACTTGGGCGACACTACGAGAGTGTTAGTAGAAGCAATGGGAGTAGTTACTCTGAATTTTGAGAATTCTAGTTTAGAGTTAGTTAATTGTCTTTATGTACCGAGTTTTAGAAAGAACCTTATTTCAGTTTCTAAACTCTTGAAGAATGGTTATAAGTTTGTTTTTTCTGATGAGTCTGTATTTATTAGAAGAAATGGAAAACTTATTTGTTCTGGTTCATTAGCTGACAATTTGTTTGTGGTTAACTCTAATTCCGCTGTTGCGCAAAACATAGAAATAGATAGCTCTTTATCTAACATTAATGAGAGGAAGAAACCTTCTAAAATGAATCAAACCTATCTTTGGCATCTCAGGCTAGGTCATATAAACCTTAGTAGAATTCAGAGGTTGGTCAATGATGGATATTTATGTTCATTAGAGATCGACAGTTATGCAACCTGCAAATCATGCTTGGAAAGTAAAATGACCAAGAGACCTTTTAAGGCAAAAGGTTATAGAGCTAAGGAAGTATTAGAGTTGATTCATTCTGACTTGTGTGGACCAATGACGGTCCAGGAACGAGGTGGGTTCGAGTATCTCGTGACGTTCAAGGATGACTACTCAAGGTACGGGTACATTTACCTAATGCGTCACAAGTCCGAATGTTTTGGCAAGTTCAAAGAGTTTCGGGCCGATGTGGAGAAGCATCTTGGTAAGAGTATTAAGACACTGCGATCAGATCATGGTGAGGAGTACCTGTCTCACGAATTCCGAGAATACCTCAGAGAGGTCAGAATTCAGTCTCAGTTGTCTGCACCTGGCACGCCACAGCAGAACGGTGTAGCAGAAAGGAGGAATCGGATTCTCATGGAAATGGTTAGGTCGATGATAAGCTATAGTGATTTGTCGAGTTTGTTCTAGGGATATGCCTTAGAAATAGCGATGTATATTCTTAATCTTGTACCACCTAAAACCGTTCCTTCAACCCCATTAGAGTTGTGGAATGAGTGCAAGCCCAATCTAAGACATCTCAGAATTTGGGGTTGCCTAACACATGTGCTTAAGGCAGATACGGCTAAGTTAGATGCGAGAACTGAATTAATGCTGTTTGTAGGATATCCTAGGGGAACAAAAGGTGGTCTGTTTTATAGTCCTAAAGATCAGAAGGTGGTGGTTAGTACTAATGCTAGATTTTTTTGAAGAGGACTATGTCTTAGACCACAAGCCTAAGAGTAAGATAGTACTAGAAGATCTTGGATGACAAACTACTAATCCTGATGCACCCGCACAAGTAGATACACCACACACTGCACATAAGATCACAGATGATGCACCTACACAGGTGGTGTCTCGTCATAGTGGGAGGGTTGTGAGACAGCCCTATAGGTTCATTGGCGTGGGAGAGGTATCAGACCTAGTCCCAGGCACGCCTAAACCTGACCCGGTTAACTACAATGAGGCTCTCCAAGATAAAGATGCAGAGTCTTGGCGTAAGGCAATGATATCCGAGATGGGGTCAATGGACCACAATCAAGTCTGGGAGCTAGTGGACCTGCCAGATGGGTTAAGCCCATTGGATGCAAGTGGGTCTACAAACGTAAGAGAGGACCTGACGGGAAGGTGGAAACCTTTAAAGCTAGGCTGGTGGCGAAGGGGTATACTCAGAAAGAGGGAATCGATTATGAGGAAACCTTATCCCCAGAAGCCATGCTTAAAGTCGATCCAGATTCTTTTGGCTATAGCTGCTCATTTAGATTATGAGATTTGGCAGATGGATGTCAAGACAGCTTTTCTAAACGGAAGTCTTGAGGAAACCATCTTTATGTAGCAACCAGAGGGATTTGTTGAAAAAGGCCAAAAGCATAAGGTTTGCAGGCTTAAGAGGTCCATTTATGGACTTAAGCAGGCTTCCAGATCTTGGAACATCCGGTTTGATGAGGTAATCCAGTCCTTTGGATTTACTCAGTGTCCGAATGAGCAATGTGTGTATCACAGACGTGGTGGAAACTCAGTGGTGTTTTTTGTGCTTTACGTAGTAGACATTCTACTGATTGGCAACAACAAGAAAGTGTTATCAGACGTAAAGGCATGGTTGTCCAAGCAGTTTGATATGAAGAACTTGGGGGAAGCGGGACATATCCTTAGGATCAAGATAATTCGAGATCGTAGGAACTGTTCGTTAACGCTCTCCCAAGCTTTGTACATAGATACGATTCTGGCCCGTTTTAACATGCAGAACTCCAAGAAAGAATTTTTACCTTTCAGACATAGAGTGTATCTATCTAAGGAACAGTCCCCTAAGACTGTTGAGGAGATAGAAGCCATGAAGACAGTTCCTTATGCTTCGGCAGTAGGAAGTCTCATGTATGCCATGTTGTGTACGAGGCCTGATATCTGTTATGCTGTTGGCATGGTAAGCAGATATCAAAGTAACCCCGGGAAAGCTCATTGGGGAGGCAGTAAAATGCATTTTCAAGTATTTGTGCAGAATGAGGGACCAAGTTCTGGTCTATCAGGCGCCTGAGCTCGTACCCCGAGGTTACACAGATTCAGATTTCCAAGGCGACAGGGACAAAAGCAAGTCTACCTCAGGGTATGTGTTTACTCTAGGAGGTGGAGCCATAGTTTGGCGGAGTGTCAAGCAGAAATGTGTGGTGGACTCCACCATGGAGGCTGAGTACGTTGCCGCATCAGAGGCAGCGAAAGAAACAGTATGGCTCAAGAACTTCCTAGTGGACTTAGATGTGATTCCTGATTTATAAAAGTCTATCATAGTTTATTGTGATAACAACGCTGCAGTAGCAAACTCGAAGGAACCACGAGCCCACAAGGCGAGTAAACATATACAGCGCAAGTACCACCTGATACGAGACATAGTAAAGAGGGAAGACGTGGTCGTGGCTAAGATAGCATTAGAGGATAACCTTGCAGATCCGTTCACGAAGACATTGACTTCGAAAGTCTTTGAGGCTCACCTGGAAGGCATGGGAATCAGATACTTAGGAGAGCCATGACAGTTTTTCTAGATATATAGCAGCAGAGTGTATAGGAGTTGTACGTAGATGTATACTTAAAGCACAGGTTAAGTATTAGTGGGAGATTGTTGGAGTTGAATACATAAGCCATGCTTGTATTGTATTTTTTCCCAGTAATATATCGATTTATGTTTTGGTTATTTCTGTTGTGTATGATATGTCCATTTATATTATGTAAGTAGATGATCAGGTGTCTTGTGTGACACAGTAGATCTTATCATTGGTTGAAAGACATAATATATAAATGAGGTTCATAACCAAGACAGCTTTGGACAAACTGCTAGTTTAGGTTATTATGTTATTCGGGTAATTGTTCGTCTAAACTAATTGAATCATATAGATATGCTTGGGGTGTATTGAACTAGACCATTAAGAATGATTTGTCTTGTACTGATTTTATAGACAATTCATTCTTGGTATTCTATCTCTTAATCCCTAGACTCGAGCGGGCATGAGGATTAGACATAGCATACTTTGATCTGCCAAAGGTGAGGTCAATTGTGGCCAATAATCTCGATAGGTTAGGTGTGCGTGTTTAGTTGCTTGGTGTGCTGCTGCTTGTCGAAAGAAAACCATGTACCGGTGCGTCCGGGGTGATGGTGCTCCGAGATGAGCTCGTTATGTTTATTATACTAAACTCAACTGGTGGACTTATGTCCGGTATAGTAAAAAGGTCGAGTGGTACTAGTCTCGGAATTAAAGAGGTTAATTAATTAATTTATCAGTAAATTAATATATTAACGAGCACTATATCTTTGATGTGGGGAGATTATGAAAATAATTTAATTAAGTTGTTCTTGAAGCAATTCTGGTGTATGATGGTAGTTCCATAATTAATCCATTAGTGGTACGATTAATTATGTATTGGGTTAAAAGGCAAAGGTACATTTAATTAATTAAGTAATTAATTAAGTAATTATGTATGGTAGTTCCATCGAAGTTGGATTTTTCCCTCCTTGGCCGCCGCCGCCGAAAAATAAACCGAACAAAATGACGCCGCCTAGGAAAACCGACCGCCGGCCAAGGAGGGAAAAATCCAACTTCGAGAGCTGAATTTTAATTCTCACTCTAGGATTTTATGTCTCTAGTTTTTTTGACTTGAAAACTTATGAATTGTATATTGTGGAATAGCTAATCCCTTGTCTATATATAGAGTTACAAGAGAGTCCCCAAGTTGGTTTAGGATTGGCCTTCCTACAAGTTGGTTTAGGATTGGCCTTCCTAATGGGTTTAGGTAATTAGTTTCCAAATCCAATTAGGTAACCAATCTGATAAGATAAACCAAATCCTACTCGTTTTCCTAATGTCTAGGATTTCCTAATTCTAATTAAAACTTAAGATTTAATTAATTAATTAAATAATTTCACTTTGTTAATTACTCAATTAACCCTTAGGAATAATAAATAAATTAATTAATTCTACCTATTCAATTAACTCATTACAAAATTAATTGTACCACTAACGGATTAATTTTGGCACTACCACCCTAAACCAGAATTGCTTCCGGAACAACTTAATTAATTTATATTCATAATCTCCCCACATCAAAGATATAGTGCTCGTTAATTTATTAATTTACTGATAAATTAATTTAATTAACTTTTTTAATTCCGAGACTAGTACCACTCGACCTTTTTACTATACCGGATATAAGTCCACCAGCTGGGTTTAGTATAATAAACATAACGAGCTCATCTTGGGAGCACCATCACCCCGGACGCATCGGTACATGGTTTTCTTTCGACAAGCAGCAGCACACCAAGAAACTAAACACGTGCACCCAACCTACCGAGACTATTGGCCAGAATTGACCTCACCCATTGGCAGATCAAAGTACACTATGTCTAATCCTCATGCCTGCTTGAGTCTAGGGATTAAGAGATAGAATACCAAGAACGATTTGTCTATTAAATCAGTACAAGACAAATCATTCCTAATGGTCAAGTTCAATACACCCCGGGCATATCTATATGATTCAATTAGTTTAGACAAACCAATTATCAGAATCACATAATAACTTAAACTGACAGTTTGTCCAAAGCTATCTCGGTTACGAACCTCATTTATATATTATGTATTTCAACCAATGATGAGATCTACTGTGTCACACAAGACACCTCATCATTTACTTACATAATATAAATGGACAAATCATGCACAACAAAATATAACCAAAACATAAATTGATATATTAACTGGAAAAATGTACAATACAAGCATAGCGTATGTATTCAATTCCAAAAGTTTGCCATTTTGGATTTGGGGTTTATAGAAGGGTTTGGAAGTTGGCATCGTTTTACAGTTGTGAGGTTTTGAAGGAGTTTTTGGAGTGACATTCTCCTAAAAAAAAACTATATTCCTTTTGTTGTATTAGTGTTAGTTTAATTTATTTTTTAAAAAATTACATGTAATTTTGAACATTTTTTTCCAAATTCTTTTGCTCGTGAACTTATATATATATATTATAATTTCAATTAATATTTAAATTAGTTTTTAATAAATTTTAATACTAAGGGAAGTTAGGATAAAATAATTATCTTAATTTTTTAATGTTAAAAAATTATGGTTTCCATATGATCATTTAATAAAAGAAGATATATTGATGGGAAAATTAGATATTAATAATATGAATAGCAAAAAATAGTAGTTGATTTGGGCACATTTAAAATTTATCATAGTAATGTGTAAATTTATTACACAAATTAGATTGTGTCGCTATATAACGACACATTTGTAAGTGCAGCAACTCTTATGCCATAATTTTGCGATATTAAAGTAAAATGACATAAAAGTGTTATTAATTCACAACATTTTCTTATATAGTCACAATTGTGACGTTAATTTTCTTCATAAAACTCAATTTATCGCGAATTAAGGGCTTTTCTTTACAGTGTCGCATATAAATGTCGTTTATTTGCTTCACAATAACCATATGTTGCATATTTGGGTCAATATTATTAATTGACGCCAAAATGTTAGAAATAAACGACACAATAACAAAAGTGAAGCATTTTTGCGGCACAGCTTTAAATTGTGTCATAAAAGGCCATTTTTCTTGTAGTGATGATATTTGCTATGTTGTTCCATTGCAAGCAGATGTAACCCCGGAAAACCTGATTGGGAGGCAGTAAAATGTATTCTCAAGTATTTACACAGAACGAGAGACCAAGTCTTGGTTTATCAGGTGCATGAGCTTATGCCCCGTGGTTACACAGATTCAGATTTCCAAAGGGACAGGGACAAAAGTAAGTATACCTCAGGGTGTGTGTTTACATTGGAAGGTGAAGCCATAGTTTGGTGGAGTGTCAAGCAGAAATGCGTGGCAGACTCTACCATCGAAGCTAAGTACATTACAGTATCAGAGGCAGCGAAAGAAGCAGTGTGGCTCAAGAACTTCCTAGTGGACTTAGACATGATTCATGGTTTGTAAAAGTCGATCACAGTGTACTGTGACAACAACGGTGCAGTAGCAAAATTGAAAGAACCACGAGCCCACAATGTGAGTAAGCATATACAGCGCAAGTACCACCTGATACGAGATATTGTTAAGAGGGAAGACGTGGACATGGCAAAGATAGCATTAGAAGTTAACCTTGCAGATCCATTCACGAAGACATAGACTTCAAAAGTCTTTGAAACTCACGTGGAGGGCATGGGGATTAGACACTTAGCTGAGCTTTGACTGTTTTTCTAGTTGTTGTTGTAGTTGTAAGATTAAAATAGTTTTATACTTAAAACGCAACTTAAATATTAGTGGAAGGTTGTTGAATTTGAATACTAAAGCTTTGCTTGTATTCAACTATTTCCCAGTTTATATATCGATTAAATGTTTTAGTTAAATTATTTTTATGTTTTACATATGTTGTCCATTTATATTATGTAATTAGATAATGAGGTGTCTGGTGTGACATAGTAGATCTCGTCATTGGTTAAAAGACATAATATATAAATGAGGTTCGTAAGTGAGACAGTTTTGGATACACTGTCAGTTTAAGTTATTATGTGATTAAAAAATTGGTTTGTCTATACTAATTCAATCATATAGATATGCCCGGGGCATATTGAACTTGACAAATTAGGATGAATTATCTTGTACTGATTTAATAGACTATTCGATCATAGTTTTCTATCACTAAATCCCTAGACTTGAGCAGGCATGAGGATTAGACATAGTGTACTTTAATCTGCCAAAGAGTAAGGTCACTTGAGGCCAATAGTCTCGGTACGTTGGGTGCGCGTGTTTAATTGCTTGGTGTGCTATTACTTGTCGAAAGGAAACCATGTACCGGTGCGTCCGGGGTGATGGTGCTCCCGAGATGAGCTCGTTATGTTTATTATACTAAACCTGGCCGGTGGACTAATGTCCAGTATAGTAAAAAAGTCGAGTGGTACTAATTCGAATTATAAGAAGTTAATAAATTAATTTATCAGTAAATTAATAAATTAACGAGCACTATATTTTTGATGTGGGGAGATTAACAAATAATTAATTTAGTTATTCCGGAAGTAATTCTGGTGTACGTTGGTAGTGCTATAATTAATCCGTTAGTGGTACGATTAATTAGGTATTGGTTAATTGGCAAAGGAAGATTTAATTAATTAAGATATTAATTAATCCTTGTGTCAGTTGGTTGTGAATCAGTCCAGTAACTGGATTAAGGATAAGTGAATCCTTGTGTCAGTTGGATGTGAATCAGTCCAGGAACGGGATTGAAGTAAAACACAAACCCAATAGGAAGACCAATCCTAAACCAACTTGGGGTATCTCTTGTAACTCTATAAATAGACAAGAGATTAGCAATTCACAATACACAATTCATAAGTTTTCAAGACAAGAAAAATTGAGAGAGAAAATCCTAGAGAGAGAAATCAATTTTTCATTTCTCAAAGTCGAATTCCTCTTGTTCCGACCGGTGGCGTTGATTTCGAACAAGTGCCAGCGATTTTCTTCCTTAGGCAACCGACAACGCGTGCAATCCGAGCAAGCCGCGCGTTGATTTGTCTGCTGCGGCGCGTGGAGGCAACACATAGGGCGGCGGTGGTTTTGTTGGATTTTTCGATGAGTTTTGTGGTGTTTTGCTGATCGTTTGTTTGTTGGTTCATTGTACACACAACATACAAACTGGTCTTGAGTCATACAATTGATCACCTAAGTACACGCTTCAAAAGGTAATTCTTAAACTTCCACTTTAATTAAGAATTTGTTGTTGCGTCTCACAAAAGTAAATTTTGGAATAGTAATTGCGCTAGAGTTATGCCTGGTAAAGAGTTTCGATTCTAGAATGCGTAGCACAAAAGTAAATTTTTTGATCGGGCCCGGGCAGATGATCTTTCAGATGAGGTGTCTGGTGTGACACAGTAGATCTCATCATTGGTTAAAAAACACAATATATAAATGAGGTTCTTAACTAAGACAGTTTTGGACACACTGTCAGTTTAAGTTATTATATGATTCAAAAATTGATTTGTCTGAACTAATTGAATAATATAGATATGCCTGGGGTATATTAAACTTGACCAATTAGGATGAATGGTCTTATACTAATTTAATAGACTATTCGATCATAGGATTCTATCTCTAAATCCCTAGACTTGAGCAGGCATGAGGATTCGACATAGTGTATTTTAATCTGCGAAAGACTGAAGTCACTTGAAGCCAATAGTCTCATAGGGTTGGGTGCTCGTGTTTGATTGCTAAGTGTGCTGTTACTTGTCGAGGAAACCATGTACCGCTGCGTCCGGGGTGATTGTACTCCCGAGATGAGCCCATTATGTTTATTGTACTAAACTCGACCGGTAGACTTATGTCCGGTATAGTAAAAAGATCGAGTGGTACTAATTTCGGATTAGAAGAAGTTAATTAATTAATTTATCTATAAATTAATAAATTAACGAGCACTATATCTTTGATGTGGAGAGATTAAAGAATAATCAATTTAGTTATTCCGGAAGCAATTCTTGTATAGGATGGTAGTGCCAGAATTAATCCGTTAGTAATACGATTAATTATGTATTGGTAAAGGTAAATTTAATTAATTAAGATATTAATTAATCCTTGTGTCAGTTGGTTGTGAATCAGTCCAAGAACTGGTTTAAGGATAACTGAATCCTTGCGTCAATTGGATGTGAATCAGTCAAGGAACGGGATTGAAGCAAAACACAAACCCATTAGGAAGGCCAATCCGAAACCAACTTGGGTCTCTCTTATAGCTCTATAAATAGACAAGAGGTTGGCAATACACAATACACAATTCATAAGTTTTCATGACAAGAAAACTAGAGAGAGAAAAAAAACTAGAGAGAGAAAAAAAATTTCTTTCTCCAAGTCGGTTTTTTCTTGAGGGTGGCGGCAGCAATATCCTTGCGGCAGAAAAAGCTCCTCCTGGCGATTCCTGGCAGCGCTTACGATTGACGTGCGGTGGCTGCCTCGCTTTTCCGGCAATGCGTGTGCGACACACGCAGTGGCGTTTGGGACTTGGATTTTTTTTTGAGCAGTTTTTTGTGGTGTTTTGCTGATCGTTGGTTCATTGGTTCATTGCCCACACAACATACGAGCTGGTCTTGAGTCATACAAGCGATCACCTAAGTACACGCTTGAAGGGGTAATTATTAAACTTTTATTTTAATTAAGAATTTATTATTGCGTGATAAATCGAATAAATAGAAGCTAAAATCATGCACAATGGTATTTCAAGCAAGGGTTGAAATAGTAATTATGCTAGAGCTTAGGTCTGGTCAAGAGTTTCGATTCTGAAATGCGTAGCACGAAAGTAAATTTTTGACCGGGCTCAGGCAGGGAATCTTTCACAAAGAAACTACGTCTCAACGAGAAAAAAAAGAAAAAAGACGTGCGTCTGCAAAACTTACTATATTTAGTAAGTGTACAATTGTCATGAAAAAATTACTATATTTAGTAATAGGTACATGTACCTATATGTACATGTATAATTTGTGAAATTTAACAATCATACTCTAAAAATATTATATATTCTTGCACTAAAATTAAAATAAAACAAAGTAACTTATCAAATACTGTCAACAACCATTTATTTATTCTGAATACTCCCCTCCATTTTAAATTATAAGGGGTGTTGCAAGAAAATAAACATGTCCAAATAAAAAGTCTCATTCTAGACAAGAATATGGTAGTCTAGTGGTTGGAATTTTTTCACTTAGAACAAATGAATCCTAAGTTCAACTCATCACGGGGGTGGGGGATAAAAAAAAGTCTCATTCTAATTTTTAGATAAATTATAAATTTTCTTCCTGAGTTACCTTATTTATTTAATATTCAAATGTGTTCGAAAGAAACTGGTTGGCCTTTGGAATATAAACCCCAATATTAGAGCTTGTAATTTCTGACATGATATGAAAATCGAACACGAAATCAACACAAAATGGGTCAGATTTGGGTTGGGATTTTGGATCCGAAAAAATTTGGCTCGGGTCAAACAATAACATTTCAGAATTAGGTCAACCCTTTGGGTCAACAGGCTGACCTGATTACCCGAAAATACATTAGGTATAAAAGCCAAAATTTAGCCTAGGGATTATTGTTTGAGCAATTGCCACTGCCAGGCCAGCCGCACACCAAACCCTCTCATATCTCTCTCTCGAAACTACGAAAACCCTTGGAAACCCCGAATCCATCATCCACTCCACTCCTCCGGTGAACAGATGGGAACCGAAAGGCGAACCCCCGACTCCTTAAACAGTGTACCCTCTTCTCTCTCTTGGAAAAACCTCAGAAACTCCCCTCCCCGACTCCTCTCTTCGTAGATCCATCATCCACTCCTCCGGCGAATGGCTCACTCTCTCGAACGGTGAACCCCCTTCCCCACTTCTCTCCTCTTCCTGAATGGCAAACACGAACCCCTTTCTCCTCTTGATTCAGGACTTGATTCTCTCCATCAAGAAGGTAATCTCTGATATATTCTATTATGGTAAAGATGCATATTTTCTGTTCCCGTATCTTTGCATTTGATTGAGGAATTTATTCCATCAAGTGACTACTATATTCGAGCTTTGGTTTGGAGCTGGATTTTTATCATTCTTCACTTGATAAAAGAAGGGTTGCTAACTTTCTGGCAGAGTAAAAAATGGGTGGTCATAATATTAATTTAGTCAGGTAGGTCATTTGTTTCCTACTTAGTTTTTGAGTTGGTTTTTTATTCATGGGAATTGGATTTTTTTCTTCCAGGTTCTTGATTCGTTTATATTTTTGCTACTTGTCAGCAAGACTGCTAGTTCTTTCAATTGTTTCGTTCTTGTTTATTGAGTTGGAAAATTGTCATTTATTGAGTTAGAAATTGTCTGGTTATTGTAGTTATGTTTTATGATGGTTTGGATGAGTAAAATATGAGAGAGATTGAGAAGTTTGCTGAGCAGTGTTATAGAAGTTTCGCATATGCCTTTGTCTTGTGGATATATTCATGTTTTGATTCTATTCCTTCTCATCATCAGATTGTCTTTGTTCAGAGAATGATAGAAGCAAACAAAGAATGCCATAACGATGGGGAGGATGATTCAGTAAATGTTACTGGAGGAGAGGGATCATCACAGATCAAAAAAAGATATAAGAAAAAAAAGAAAAATTAACTCGGGTGTATGAGTTCACTTCAGGATGCTTCCTCTAGAAGAAGAAACCAGAGGGATTACCAAATGTGCATGCATTAAATGTAGGAAGCAGTATCTTGCTAGTGGCGAATATGACATAGGTAATCTCCTTCGCCATATTGATGAAAATTCTCGCGCTTATTCTGGTCCGGTCAAAATTTTCATTCGTGCAATTCGATTAGAAAACTTTCAACCTAACCTAACAGCACGTTTGTACTTTTTTGATTTCATCTAGAGAGATTTCGGTTCGTGCAATCTGATTTGAAATTTCTCCGAAAGATATAGTACAACATCTTAGATTACTTTAATTCGATTTGACACGCAACAATAACAATATCTTAAAATAAATTGTGGAAGTTAAGAATTGACCTTTGAAACGTGAACTTGAGAATTCGCTTGTATTCTCAAAGACCCGTCCGGACGTTGTGTGGGCAATGATCTACCGAACGTTTCTAAATTATCCCCGACAGAAAACACCACACAAGAAACCTTCTCAAAAAACCTGTTCTGATCTAGCCCAGAACTAGTGTCGCCGCTGTCGCTATACGCGTCGCTAATCGCTGCTCCAAGCAACTCTGGTCGTCCTCACATGCTGTCGATGCTGGGACCACGCACCACCGACCACCAAGAAAATAAGGCTGCTGTTGCGCACTTGGAAGTTGCGCCGCCCAAAGTTCTCTCTTTCTCTCTATGGGTTTCTCTCTGTAAGATTTGTGTTATGTCAATTATAACTGTTGTGTGTCTTCTGGGTTTTTCTCTCTAGTTTCTGTGTTTTGTCTGAATTATGACAATCTCTCCTTTTGGGGCTGATTCTTGTGTCTTATACAGAGATACAAGAGACACCTCATGTGGGCTTTGGTTTGGCCTTCCAAGAGAGACCTCATGTGGGCTTTGGTTTGGCCTTCCAGTTGGGTTTGAGTTTTATTAATTCCAATCCACTTCCTGAACTGATTAATAACCAATTGACCCAATGGTTAATTAATTAATTAAATTCACTTTGTCAATTAACCAAACACATAATTAATCGTACCACTAATAGATTAATTATAGAACTACCATCCAAATCGAAATTGCTTCCGGATTTACTAAATTAAATATTCATTTATCTCTCCATGTTAAAGATTTAATGCTCGTCGATATATTAATTTACTGATAAATTAATTAATCATTTTCTTAACCGATATTAGTACCACTCGACCTTTTTACTATACCGGACATAAGTTCATCAGCTGGGTTTAGTATAATAAACTTTTCGAGCTCATCTCAAGAGCACCATCACCCCGGACGTACCGGTAGACGGTTTCCTTTCGACTCACGACAATACACCAAGCAACTAAACACACGCACCTAACCTATCGAGACTCTAGGATTTAAGCGATCGCACTCTTTGGCAGATTAAAGTACACTATGCTCAATCCTCGTGCCCGTCCTCGTCCAGGGATGAAGAGACTGAATACTAGGTTTGAATTAACTATGAAGGATCAGTACAAGTTAATTCAATCCTAATCGGTCCTACTCAACACGCACCATGTGCGTCTGTATACTTCAATCAGTTTAGACAAACTGATTTCAAAAACACACAATGATTTAAACTAACAGTCTGTCCAAAACTGTTTCAGTCACAAGCCTTATTTATATATCATAACTTTAATCAATGATGAGATTTACTATGTCATACTAAATACCTCATCATCTAGTCATATGATATAAAGAGACTTTATGAATAAATATAAACACGAACAATTTAACTAAAACATTCTCAATCGATATAA
Source organism: Knoxia roxburghii (assembly GCA_030378225.1). Taxonomy (NCBI): domain Eukaryota; kingdom Viridiplantae; phylum Streptophyta; class Magnoliopsida; order Gentianales; family Rubiaceae; genus Knoxia; species Knoxia roxburghii. The sequence goes on along the minus strand of CM059416.1, from coordinate 35,097,516 downwards.
TTGGGAAATAATATTCATACAAGCAGAGCTTTCAATATTCACACCAACAATTGAGAGATGCATTAAAACAAAGATGTGAAGATTTGTGGGGGTTCCAATTCTAAATGATGTGAAGAACTTAAAGATTGTGAAGGATGGATTCCTGTTGTTAGTGTTCTGTAATTTATGATGGACTTTGGACTTTGGTTTGTAATTCTTAAATTTGGATTGGATTGATTTTGATTTCTTTGATTTTGGTTTATTTTGTTTGGAGATTGTGAAGGATGAATTTCTTTTGTTATTCCATAGATAGACATGGACTGTTTTATGTTTTTTAGTTTTTTGTTTTAATGGGATTGCTTTGCTACTACTAGCATATAATGTGTTAAAGTCGGAAAAAATGGAAGTTGAATGGCTGGTTAGTTAATAGCAAAATAATTTGACAAAAATGGAAGGTTGAATTGAATGGCTAGTTGGTTAGTTAGTAGTTAGTAGTAGCAAAATAATTTTTAAAAATTGTTTGGGAAATTTTTTTTTGGTGAAAATCTAGGTTTGGTTCGAGTTGGCAGGCCAACCAACCCTAACCCGACCTAGTTGACCATGTTGATTTTGGATTTACCTGGTAAAAATCAGGTCGGATTTGGGACAAAAATGTAATTTTCTCTTCCAACCCGATACGAAATCGACACCAACACGAATTTAAAGCCCTACCCAAAATAATGTATACTCTCTCCATCTATATAAATAATAACCACCCCAAAAATTACACAATTATTAAGAGTTAACAATAATGATTAATTTAACTTAATTGATTCCTTTTTTACCCCCAACTAAATACTCTTATTATGTTTCTAATGTATTTATATTTTATTACAAAGGGAAGAACTGGAGCAATTTATATCATTGTTCTAGAGCAATTTTTATTAGATGGTTTATTTATCGATACGACAATATTTGGGAACGGTAAATATTGGTTTACTATTTTTCAATAATTTAGATATACGGCCCCTTCTCTTTGGTGGTGGAAATATGCCCTGATTTTGGGGGTATTTCTTTAATCACGGTTTTTAGATTTTTTTATCCATGTTTTGATATTTCTTTAATCACGTTGGTGCTTTTGTTATTGAAAGTTGTGTTCTTCATCAGATTTGTGTTGCCATCTTCGCAATATCGCGTAGTTGCTGCACATTGTTGTCGTCGTCGTGGGATAATCAAAACAGATTCAATTATATATTGCACATGAGTTATATTACATAAAGAAAAAGTGGGATAATAAAAACAAGAAAAATGTGGAATTGTCATTGTATCAATTGAGATAATCAATGTACAAATGTGGAACATTGATTGTATATTCCATTATATATTACACATGATGAATATTATACTAAAAATAGTGGAATAGTTCATGCTCAAAACAGAAGGGATATTCATTGTAATAGACGGGATAATTAAAGGAAAAAGGTGGGACATTCATAAAAAAAAAGCCAGATATTCGATTTGTAAAATTTTTTTTTTGCAGAATTAGAAGTTTTTTTGTCGTTGATAATTTTTCTCAGATTCAATATATATGTGTTTTCTCTCATTGTTGTTTGGTTGCGAAACCGTTAAAACCAACACTTCATAGTTTCAATTGTTGTAGTGATGGTGTTTCCGTTGTTGTTGGTTGCAGATCTTGTGCTTGCAGTGTTGTTGATCTCTTATTTTCTTGGTATTGTTTCTTTGCTTTATTTGACAATGCTTCTTCGCTTGGTTTCCAGTGCTGCTTCTCTTGTTTCTCTACTTCGTTTCCAGCGCTATTACTCTTGTTTTTTGTGTTGCTTCGTTATTTTTTTGACTTACGAATAATGAGATATGGAGCAATGAATATATGAAGTAACCGCATTGGGTTTTGCTTAATCATGCCAGGAGAATATGGGTAGTAATTTACACTTGTTTTAAATTTTTTTTTTATTATTTATCTATTAGACTCCCTCCGTTTGTTTTTATTTGACGTTTTAAAAAAATTAAAAAATCTATTTTTATTTGATGTTTTACACTTTTTACAGTTTTCATCATTTTAAACTTCAAATCTTTATCGAGATAATTCATATGTCTAATCTTTATGTTCCCATCAAGATAAAAATCCTAAAATGTCAAATAAAAATAAATAGAGGGAGTAGTAATTAATGATTTGGAACAAGTATGGTAGTCCTAGGACTACTATTTACCAAATAAAAAAAAAGTAGTAGTACTCTTAAATATACTAAAACAGAAGAAACTTTTGAGCAACCTAGTTCTCAATCAGATGACGTGGATTTTAGGAAAATTTCTTCAATTAATTTAGAAACTTTTCTTCAATTTCACTTATTTATTATAGTTACTAAATAGTATCTTTAAACATTAAGACTTTCTTGATGAGTAAAACACTTTTTCGAATATTAAGTAGTATAATTATACCACAAATCAATCACTTACACTCATGCACCTTTACCAACTCTAAATCGTCAATAAATACTTCCACACAATCTTTCTCAATACGATCTTTTTGAAATATATCTTTTCTTCTTTATTTGTTAGTCCATTATGGAGAAAAAATATTACCAAAAAGAACAAATATATCATCCATCTTCAAAGGTTGGTTTCTTCTTCCCTTATGCAGACCCTAAAAAAAAAAATTGTTCGCCATATTTCACATCATATTTCAAGCCTTCATTGCATGAAGAGATCCTCTTTGGTAATTGAAAGTAGCATTCACAATATGATTCTTTATATATTTATTTTATTTATGCGATTACTTGACAGAACTTTAATTATTTTAATATTATTTTGTTTTCAGAATTTACCGATGGAGTTTGCTAGAAAAGCTGGTCTATTAAAGAAGAGAAAGATGACCATCATAGACGCCTATGATAATAAATGAAAAGTCAAATTGAAGAGAAATGAATATATAAATTTATCCTTTTTTATTTTAAATTTTGAATATATATATTATATCATGATATATATAATCTTTCTTATATAATATATAATACCAATCACTTATATTGTACTTACTAATAGTATCCTTAAATATTAAGAACTTTTTCATGTGTTAAACACTTTTTTTGGATATTAAGCTATGTAATTATAACATGAATCAATCCCTTACAATCATCCTAAATTATCAACTCTAAATTGTAATAAATACTTCCAATCATCTTTCCCAAGACGAGCTTTTTCAAATATATCATTTTCTTATGAATTTGTTCGTCCAATATGGATAACAAATATCACCAAAACAACAAATATCTCATCCATCTTCAATGGTTAAATATCCATTATTTACATCATTTTTCAAGCCTTATTGCATCAATAGATTATATTTGGTTAGTGAACGCAATATGATTTATAATTTTTTTAAATATATTATTTAAGACATTACTTGATATATTTTTAATTATTTTAATATTATTTTGTTGTCAAAATTTGCCCGTAAAGTTTGCTAGAGAAGCTGGTCTCTTAAAGAAGAGAAAGATGACCATTATAGACGCGTATGATAATGAATGATAATTCAAATTGAAGAGAAACGATTCCCATTTCCAAATCGTACATGGATGGCAAGAGATTTGAAATGCAATGGACATCAAAAAAGGTCAACGATACAACCTTGAACTGATCAAAGATTACGATGATCCTATATGTTATTTTATATTTTGAATTTTGATTAATGTTTATGTTTTTTTTTTTAATTTTTCCATTGGATTCCATTAAGTTGATTTTGAGGATTGTAATTTAATAATAATAAAAGATTTCTATTTTTCTTATTTAGAAATGTTGTGATTTGAGATATAGGGAAGCTCATCAAATCAACGAGCAACTGAGGTTGAACGATTACCAAACATATGTAATTAAAAAGGACTCAAATTTGATTCCATCGCATGATTTAACCTTGGATATTGCTCAAGAATGGTAAAAGATTGCATGCGTTTCTTCCTTATTGAAGACCTATACAGATGCCTTTTTTAATCTGGTTCTGCCAAAATACAGTCCACTAATTAACTGTACAGTCTGTACAAGATAATGGCATTCCTTAAAAATATTATAAAAGAATAGTTAAAATATTTTTAAAAAATTCATAATATTTTATTATTTTAAATATACTAAAACAGAAAAATTCCTTGCGCAACCTGGCTCCCAACCTGATGACGTGGATTTTAGAAAAACTTCTTCAACTAATTTAGAAAATTTTCTTCAATTTCACTTATATATTATACTTACTAAATAGTATACTTTAACATTAAGAATTTCTTGATGAGTTAAACAATTTTTTGAATATTAAGTAGTATAATTATACCATGAATCAATCACTTACACTTATGCACCTTTACCAACTCTAAATTGTCAATAAATATTTTCACATCATCTTTCGCAGCACGATCTTTTTGAAATCTATCCTTTGTTCTTGATTTGTTCATCCATTATGGAGAACAAATATCTCAGAAAAGAACAAATATATCATCCATTTGAAGGAAAACTGAACAAGCCCGGGCTAAATCGAAAACCTCACTTTCATGCAATGCATTCCAGAATCGGAAGCTTTCGACCAAGCTCAGGCTCAAATTAGTTTACCCATGAACGGATCTAGGCTTATACTTATTTAATTTATTAATCGGGACACAAAAAATTAAATCTTTAATAAAAGCGAAATTTAAAGATTCTACCTTTTGTAGCAAAGTCCCTTGCCTAAAGAAAAAATCCAATCTTTTAGCAATTACCACAAGAAATCCGAAGAATGACTCCGATACAAACTCCAAAATAGTGTGGGCTATTATCTACGGAGTTACCCACTGCAAAATATGAAAGCCCAAGAAACTTGCTTCACAAGAAACTCAAAAATCTGCCCAGAGCAACCAAAAAACAGCCGCCGGTTTCCTTTCTTCTCAATCTGACCGCCGGCTATATGAACTACCAAGACCCGTCCACGATCTGTACAGTAGGCCTCACGGATCACCGACCAAAAGGAAGAGATCAACGTGAGGTGACTACCGGATCAGCACCCCGAATCTACAGCAGTTCGTCGGTCGGAAAAACTGCTACGGAAATATGCAGAGGCGGAAAAAGCTCGAAGAAACCCGGCGGCCTTCCAAAATGTACGATCAAGCTGCTCTAAAATCGAATGGGTTGAGTTCCTTGTCGAAGAAGAAAGCTATCCTAGTCGACTTCGAGAGAAAACTTGACGAGGAAGACACAGTTCTCTCTCTAGACTAGACTTTCTCTCACTAGCCCTTTCTTGGCTATCAAGTTTTCTTCCTTCTTTTCTTGCCCAATAAGTTGTATTTATAAGGAGCTTCTAAGGAGACCTAATGGGCTCTCGAGTTAGACCTTTTAATTTGACTTTCGTTGACCGCTAAGTCTTCCCGACTAATCAACTCCAATCGACCAATTTAAATTAATTTATTTAACCCACTTTGTTAATTTAATTTAATCGAACCCTTAGAATTAATTAATTCAAATAGAATTAATTTCTTAATTCACTTTGTCGATTAAATATTAATTAAACCTTTAGGATTAATTAATTTACCTTATCGATTAGTCAAATGCATAATTAGTCGTACCACTAACGGACCAATTATGGAACTACCGCTCGAAAATGACTTTACATCGCGCCATTATATTTTATTCTATCTCCCCACATTAAAGATCTAGCGCTCGTCGGTTTATCAATTTACTGACAAATTAATTCACCGACTTATTGGTTTCCGAGATTAGTACCACTCGTCCTTTTATTATACCGAACATAAAGTTCACCGGCCGGGTTTAGTATAATAGACTTTACGAGCTCATCTCGGGAGCACCATCAACCCGGCGAATCAGTACGTGGATTCCTCCGATTAGCAACAGCACGTAAGAAGCCAAACACCGCATACCCAACCTACCGAGGTATAGGCCTCAATCGACCGCACTCTTTGGCAAATCAAAGCATACGATATCCAATCTCAGGATTGAGAGACGGAATACTAGGACTGAATTGACTACGCCGATCAGTATAAGTCAATTCTATCCAAACTGGTCGTGCTCAATATGCCCCGGGCATATCCGTGTGATTTAAACTAGTTTAGATAAACTAATTTCCAAACCACACAATAACCTATACTGATAGTATGTTCAGACTATCTCGGTTATGAGCATACTTTTTATATATCAATACTTTAACCAATAACGGTATCTACTGTGTCTGTCCACACCCCGTTATCTAGTTCTATGATATAAAGGAACAAATTTATACCGAAACAAAATGATATGTCAACTGTGGATATTAGTTTTTGATACAAGCCATAGCTTTTCTGTTTTCAAAACTAACACCATCTTCAAAGGTTGATTTGTTCGTCCCTTATGCAGACCCCCCAAAACGAACAAAAAATTGTCCGTCATGATTCACATCATATTTTAAGCCTTATTGCATGAAGAGATCCTGTTTGGTAATTGAAGTATCATTCACAATATGATTCTTTATATATTTATTTTTTTCTGCCATTACTTGATATAATTTTAATTATTTTGGTATTAATTTATTTTCAAAATTTACTAACGGAGTTTGCTAAAAAGTCTGGTCCATTAAAGAAGAGAAATATGACCATCATAGATGCCTATGATAATAAATGAAAAGTCAAATTGAAGATAAACGAATATATAAATTTATCTTTTTTTTATTTTAAATTTTGAATATAAATATTATATCATGATATATAATCATTTTTATATAATATATAATAATAATCACTTATATTGTACTTACTAATAGTATCTTTAATTATGAAGAATTTCTTCAGGCATTAAACACTTTTTTTGGATATTAAGTAGTGTAATTATAACATGATTTCATCCCTTACAATCATCCCAAACTATCAACTCTAAATTGTCAATAAATACTTCCATATCATCTTCTTCAACACGAGCTTTTTCAAATCTATCATTTTCTTATTGATTTGTTCGTCCATTATGGGTAACAAATATCACAAAGAAGAACAAATATCTCCTCCATCTTCAATGGTTAAATAACTACCCAATACATAATTTTTCAAGCCTTATTGCATCGATAGATCATATTTGGAAAATGAATGCAATATGATTTATGATTTTTTTAAAAGATATTATTTATAACATTAGTTGATATATTTTTAATTATTTTAATATTATTTTATTGTCAGAATTTGCCCATGAACTTTGCAAGAGAAGCTGGTATCTTAAAAAAGAGAAAGATGACCATCATAGACGCGAATCATAATGAATGTCAAATTGAAGAGAAACGATTCCCCGTTTCAAATCATACATGAATGGCAAAAGATTCGAAATGCAATGGACATCGAAGAAGGTGAATGATATAGTCTTGAACAAATCAAAGATGATAATGATCCTATATGTTATTTTAATGTTGATTTTTTCTTTTGAATTTTGATTAATGTTTATGCTATTTTTATTTTTCCTTTGGATTTCATTAAGTTGATTTAGAGCATTGTAATTTAATAAAAATAAAAGATTTCTATTTTTCTTATTTAGAGATGTTGTAATTTGAGCTATTGGGAAACTCATCAAATCAACGATCAACTAAGGTTGTACGATTACCAAACATATGTAATTAACAAGGACTCAAATTGGATTCCATCGCATGATTTAATCTTGGATATTCCTCAAGAATTGTAAAAGATTGCACGCCCATTCTTTCTTATTGAAGTCCTATACACATGCCTTTTGTCACCTGGTTCTGCCAAAATATAGTCTACGAATTGACTATACAGTCTGTACAAGATAATAGCATTCCATAAAAATATTATAAAAGAATGGTTAAAATATTTTTAAAAAATTCATAATATTTTATTATCTTAAATATACTAAAACAGAAGAAATCCTTGAGCAACCTGGCTCTCAACATGATGACATGGATTTTAGAAAAATTTCTTCAATTAATTTAAAAAATTTTCTTCAATTTAATTTATATATTATACTTACTAAATTGTGTACTTTAACATTAAGAATTTCTTGATGAGTAAAACACTTTTTTGAATATTAAGTAGTATAATTATACCATGAATCAATCACTTACACTCATGCACCTTTACCAACTCTAAATTGTCAATAAATATTTGCACATCATCTTTCGCAACACGATCTTTTTGAAATCTATCCTTTGTTCTTGATTTGTTCATCCATTATGGAGAACAAATATCTCAAAAAAGAACAAATATGTCATCCATCTTCAAAGGTTGATTTGTTAGTCCCTTATGCAGACACCCCAAAACCAACAAAAAATTGTCAGTCATGATTCACATCATATTTCAAGCCTTATTGCATGAAGAGATCCTGTTTGGTAATTGAAAGTATTATTCACAATATGATTCTCTATATATTTATTTTATTTATGCCATTACTTGATATAATTTTAATTATTTTGGTATTATTTTATTTTCAGAATTTACCAATGGAGTTTGCTAGAAAACCTGGTCCATTAAAGAAGAGAAATATGACGATCATAGATGCCTATGATAATAAATGGAAACTCATATTAAAGAGAAACGAATATATAAATTTATCCGTTTTTATTTTAAATTTTGAATATAAAGATTATATAATGATATATAATCATTCTTATATAATCTATAATAATATTCACTTATATTGTACTTACTAAGAGTATCTTTAAACATTAAGAATTTCTTCATTCGTTAAACACTTTTTTTGGATATTAAGTAGTGTAATTATAACATGATTCAATCCCTTACAATCATCCCAAATTATCAACTCTAAATTGTCAATAAATACTTCCATATCATCTTTCTCAACACCAGTTTTTTCAAATCTATCCTTTCCTTAATGATTTGTTCGTCCGTTATGGATAACAAATATCACAAAGAAGGAAAAATATCCCATCATTCTTCAATGGTTAAATATCTATCCATTACATCATTTTTCAAGCCTTATTGCATCGATAGATCTTATTTGGTAAGCGAACGCAATATGATTTATGATTTTTTTTAAAGATATTATTTATCACATTACTTGATATATTTTTAATTATTTTAATATTATTTTATTGTCAGAATTTGCCCATGAACTTTGCTAGAGAAGCTGGTATCTTAAAGGTGAGAAAGATAACCATCATAGACGCGTATCGTAATGAATGTAAAGTCAATTTGAAGAGAAATAATTCCCATTTCCAATTCGTACATGAATGGCAAGAGATTCGAAATGCAATGGACATCAAAGAAGGTGAACGATATAGTCTTGAACTGATCAAAGACAAAAATGATCCTATATGTTATTTTAATTTTGATTTTTTATTTTGAATTTTGATTAATGTTTATGCTATCTTTATTTTTCCTTTGGATTCCATTAAAGTGATTTTGAGGATTGTAATTTAATAACAGTAAAATATTTCTATATTTCTTATCTAGAGATGTTGTAATTTGAGCTATTAGGAAGCTCATCAAATCAATGAGCAACTGAGATTGTACGATTACCAAACATATGGAATTAACAAGGACTTGAATTTGATTCTATCGCATGATTTAACGTTGGATATTCCTCAAGAATGGTAAATGATTGCACGCACTTTCTTCCTTATTGAAGTCCTATACATATTCTTTTTCTAACTAGGTTCTGCCAAAATACAGTCCACCAATTGACTTTACAGTCTATACAAGTTAATATCATTCCATAAAAATATTATAAAAGAATAGTTAAAATATTTTAAAAAATTCATAATATTTTATTATCTTAAATATACTAAAACATAAGAAATCCTTGAGCAACCTGGTTTTTAGCCTGATGACGTGGATTTTAGAAAATTTTCTTCAATTAATTTAAAAATTTTCTTCAATTTAATTTATATATTATACTTACTAAATAGTGTACTTAAATAATAAGAATTTCTTGATGAGTTAAACACTTTTTTGGATATTAAGTAGAATAATTATACCATGAATCAATCACTTACACTCATGCACCTTTACCAAATCTAAATTGTCAATAAATACTTCCAGAACATCTTTCTCAACACTATCGTTTTGAAATCTATCCTTTCTTCTAGATTTGTTCGTCCATTATCGAGAATCAATATCACAAAAAAGAAAAAATTTATCATCCATCTTCAAAGGTTGATTTGTTCGTCCCTTATGCAGACCACCCAGAAAGAACAAAAAATTGCCCGCCATGTTTCACATCATATTTCAAGCCTTATTGAATGAAGAGATACTGTTTGGTAATTGAAAGTATTATTCACTATATGATTCTTTATATATTTATTTTATTTATGCCGCTACTTGATATAATTTTAATTATTTTGGTATTATTTTATTTTCAGAATTTACCAATGGAGTTTGCCCGAAAATCTTGTCCATTAAAGAAGAGAAAGATGACCATCATAGATGCCTATGATAATAAATGGAAAGTCAACTTCAAAAGAAACTAATATATAAATTTATCCTTTTTTGTTTTAAATTTTGAATATAAATATTATATCATGATATATATAATCATTCTTATATAATATATAATAATAATTACTTATATTGTACTTACTAATAGTATCCTTAAACATTAAGAATCTCTTCATGCGTTTAACACTTTTTTTGGATATTAAGTTGTGTAATTATAAAATGAATCAATCCCTTACAATCATCCTAAATTATAAACTCTAAATTGTCTATAAATATGTAAATTTAACAGAAAAGGAGGAGATGATTAACAGAAGCAAAAGACTTACTATTAGTTTGGTTGGTTGGAAAGAAAGGAATTAAATTACTTGAAAGAGTTTGGAAAGCGGAAAGAAAAGATTGCAAAGAAGTTTTGAAAGCAGAGAGAGAAGTTGTGTAAATTCACTCTGAGGCTTCTATTGATTAATCAGCCTTTAAATAGGCAAAGGGGGAGACATTATACAAGAGTGGAATCCGGAAATGGAGTCCGAAATTAAAGGTAAATTAAAGACAAATTAAATGTAAGTGCCTAATGACATATGCACTTACGTTACCTAACAATTATTCAGGGAATGACGCATGCACTTACGTCATTGTACAATTATTCCTAACTATTACATATCTGATAGACTAAAAATCAAAAGGGTCTTGTGCCAAGGGCCCACCAAATGGGTCGTCATTATCCGGAGTTGGAGTAGTTGGCAGGACATGCTTGTCGGGTTGATCTTGTTCACGCATTTGATCTGCGCGGTCAATTTCTGCATTAGCCACCTTTTGAATTTCTTGATAGGCCTGAATGCAAATTTTTAAGTAATCTTGTAGGCCTTGTTCTGTGACAAAATTAGCCGGGGAAGAAGTTGATGCAGTAGCCTGTTGAGTCGGTTGAGTAGGCTGAGAAGGAATCTGCTGAGGAGTCTGTGGAAGAGTAGTCCGTGGAATAGTAGTCCGAATTTGCTGAGGTATAGGAGTCATAATTTTCTTCGGTAGTGGAATTTTACTTTTGTCCGGTGTTTTAGGAGTCATAGGGTCATTCACCGGAAGTTGTCTGGAAACTTCAGAAATTATATTTTTATATTTTTCTCCAGATTCAAGGAATTTATTAACTGTTTGGGCACAACATTGTTGCTCATTATACTGTACCCACCACTTGACATTAATCTGACGTATTAAACTACAGGGATACCCTGTCTGAGTAGACTTAATTTGGAAACTCCAGGCCAGAATATATGGGACCCGGAATTCTGCATGAAACAAAAAGCTAGCCTGATAGTCTTCTAACCTACATCTTTTCTTGTAGGTTTGAAAACCAATAGTAGCCTGAGGAGGTAAAATTGCGGGGATGGCCCCTAGTAATTTCCACCAATCATAAACCCACATGGGGACATTTTTATTAAACGTAGTGGAAAAACTAATGAACCACGAATGATTAAACGATCGGTAATAAAGGCACCGATAAAAGGCAAGAATGTAATCAGCGTAATTAAAACCATCTGGAACATAAGGAATGGAAAAAGAATTTCTAGCATGAATCGAAGGAAAGTCACGAGGACTCATGATTTTCTGAATTATAAACTTAGAATAAGCAATACGAGATTTATCCTTTTTATCAGGATAATGAGTAATTTCGACAGAATTAGTGTCAACAAGAATTAGTTCATAGTAAGCTTGAGTCTTACAGATATCATCTGTAAGCCATTGATTATTAGGAAGGAAAAGACGAGAACAGAAATTTCTAACATCATTATTTTCAGGAGTAGTTTTATAATGTGTCAACATTAGATACTCAAATTCTGGTTTAGGAATGTATGGGGCAGCATTAGTCGAAGAAGAGGATGATGAGGCAGAAACATTAGTCGGAGTGGTTTGGAGTCGGGCTGAAGGAGACAAAACAGCATTAGTGTAGGTAAGTGGAGGAAAATCATTAGACGGTACTAAAGGAGACAAAGGCTTAGGTGGATTAGACATTATATAGTCAGAAGGAGTTTTTGGTTTTCCTGGATCCTTAGACATTGGTGCGACCTGTAAGAAATTCACGGGTAAGGAAGTCAGGAAGAGAATTATCATCGCCTTTAATGAATTCAATATCAAAATCGAAAACAGAAAGTATAGCTTGCCAGCGGGCAAAAATTTGTTTGGAAACCAGATTTTTCACATCTTTTTGCAAAATTTCTTTAGCTGACTTACAGTCAACTCTGAGTAAAAACTTTTTATTATACAAATCATCTTGAAATTTAGAAATGCATAAAACAATTGATAAAATTTCTTTCTTAACAGTAGAACAATTTTTCTGTGGCTCGCCCAAATGCCCGAATGGTATCTAACCAATTCTTCTAATACAGATGATGCGGATGCATGCATTTTCTGTTTAAGAATGCCGCCATAACCAATATCTGATGCATCTGTCTCAATAATCATGAATGCATCTGGATGGGGAATGCCTAAACAAGGAAGAGTCTTAATTTTTTCTTTAATCTGTTTAATTAAATTAGTATGAGTCTCTGTCCAAGAAGGAGGATTTTTCTGTAATCTCTCATATAAAGGACCACATATAGTTCTCAAATTAGGAACGAAATCTGCAATATAATTTAAACAACCAAGAAATCGTTGTAACTGATTTTTATCGCGAATTTCATCTGGAAATTTACTGGCGAATTCAATTGTTCTTTGAATCGGTTTCATTTTCCCTTGATTAATATCATGACCTAAAAATCTGATTTTTGTTTGAAATAATTTCATCTTTTTAGCGGAAATTACCAAACCATTAGTCTGAATAACATGTAGCATCAAATTAAGATGTTTAAAGTGCTGAGAAATATTATCAGAAAAAACTAAAATGTCATCAATATACACAATCACAAAATTAGAATAATCATTAAAAATATCATTCATTATTCGTTGAAATTCTGAAGGAGCATTTTTCAAACCAAAAGGCATGACGTTCCATTCATAGTGTCCGAAAGGAACAGTAAAAGCTGTTTTGTATCTGTCCTTTTCATTAATCTGTATTTGCCAATATCCTGATTTTAAATCAAATTTGGAAAATACTTTAGCACTATGAAGTCGCTTTAGTAGATCCTTTTTATTAGGAATTGGATATCTAATCCACTGTAATACCTTATTTAAAGGTTTATAATTAATTACTAAACGAGGAACACCGCGTTCCTTTTCAGCTTGATTATTCACATAAAATGCTGCACAACTCCAAGGAGATTGTGATTTCCTGATTAATTTTTTATCCATTAAACTCTGAATTTCTAGTTTACAAAATTTTAGTAATTCCTCATTCATTTGAATGGGTCTAGCCTTCGTCGGAATTTCTCTTTCATTAAACTCTTTAATATATGGTAATGAGACAACATGTTTTTTCCTATTCCAAAATGCATTAGGATGTTCTGAACAAACTAATGTTTGGAATTTCTTATCTAAATTATCAATTTTTAATTTAATATCATCTTTCATTAATTGTTCTTCTATTCTAGTAAAATCTAATTCATTCTTTAAAAACAGTAAACTGTTCTTTTTCTTATTCATTACACAGATTTGTTTATATATTGAATTAGTCTGAAGTAATACTAACTCTTTTTTCTGTATAGGATTTATAAAAGGAAAAACTAATTCATTACCTAACAGATTAACCGAAATATGATCAGTGTGTTTAGTAAACGGAGTAATCTGATATAAAAATGGATTACCTAACACCACATCAGTAGTAAAGTTTTCAAGTATTAAGAATGAATGTTTAAAACAATATCCATTATTACAAATATAACCATTATTTAGTTCAGCATAAATATCTATTTCTAATCCATTAGCAGCATATAATTTTTCTTTTGTTTTGGACAAATATTTATCTGGAATTATACCTCTACTTATACAGGATTGATCGGCTCCACTGTCCAGCATGGCAACACAGGTGGTCGTCCAGTCCTCTACACCAATAGTAACTAAAACATACCATTTTTCAATTTTTATTTTATTCATTAGATTTAAGAATTGTGTATCATCAGGAATATCATTAGCTATATTAATTTCATCATCTTTTAGTATTCCAGATGTAGATGCTATATTAGACTGGTCTTTTAATAATATTTTTGCTTCTAATTCTAAATCCTTTAATTTTAATTCATTTAATTGACTATTAATATTTCTATTTCTTCTTTAATATTACTGCTTTTACGAAATCCAAAATTATCTTCATGTTTATATTTATCTATTAAACTATTTAAACTAAATGGTTCTTTTATATCAAACATAGGATTATTATCTTGTAAGACTAAAGCTTTTAATTTTTCTAAGTAATCTTTTCTAACATTATCATCTTTTATATCTTTTATTATATCAAATAATAATTCTTTATTAAGACTATTTTTACTAGAATTATTCATCATATTAATAGTCTTTTTACATTCACAAAATTCATCATTATCTTCAAAACTAGATGAATCAGAGGAATAATAATTATCTGTATCTTCTTTTTCAGAATTAATTAGAATAGACATTAATTTATTCTTTAAATCAGTTTCTTCAGAAAATATAGTATTAATCTTCTTTTCTAGTTTACAATTAGGCGCTATGTGACCTAACTTTCCACATTTATAGCATTTAACAGAATTTTTACCTTTATATTTATATTTCTTTTTTCTATATTTATCATGTTTCTTATTATACCAATCAGGATTATACTTATTTTTACGCTTATATTTACTATATTTATTAGAAGTATATGGTCTAACCTGTTTAGATTTTTTATTTTGTATAGAGGGTGGAGAAGGACTTGCTATGCCGAATGCTTGACAGAAGGACCCCAATTCCTCTCTTTCAAGACCATATTTTCTCTGCAATTTAAAATCTTGACAGATAGATAAAGCCTCTTTTTTAAGGAAAGCAAATAATTGACCATAAGTAATATTAGACAAATCCAAATTCTCTGTACCCATTTCTTTCATTAAACTAGTAATTAACTTTTGTGAAAATAATGGAGGTAAACCAGTAATAAATTTTTCTTTCCAGAAAGATTGATTACAGTCTGGCCTACGCAACACATTAGTCAAAAAAGTAGTCTTATACCAGAAATAATCTCTAAAAGTAGGACATTTAAGATTAGTCAATGAAATCTTTAAACTTTTTAATTCTTCTTTTGGATTACCAATAAAATGCATAGAAAGAACATAAATTAAATAACTAGCACCGTCAGATTCATAATCAGTAGTTCTAACTACTTCATCATTAATAGTGACATCACGATGAACAACAGTTTGATGAGTCAAAATTTCCATTTGTTGCATTGGAGTAAACATATTATCCCACCAATTTTTTAATTGGCCAGTAAAACCAGAAACAAAACAGGAAGCAATTTGACGTTCACTTATCTGAGGATACTTAGATTTATAAGCTATCTTAGCAGTACCCATTTCATGCAAAGTATTAGTTATTTCATATTCAGATTTACCATCAATATTCCATTCATATAACGCACTACCATCATAAGATTTTGTAGTAAACCTATTACGTTCTTCAAATTGAAGATCCGGTGGCGTAGGTCTACTATGATAATTCATTACATCTTGATAAGACCATCTATTAGTTCTATATGACCGTCTAACTGGACGTCTAATTATACGATTCATTTCTAAGGGAGGAGTAGTTTCATAGAATTGATTTTCTATATCTTCTATTTCATCATTTTCTTGGTCATTGTCAGAATTAGAGGAACTGCTAGAAGACTCTTCTCTAGGAGCAGTACGATTAATCGTATGAAGTCGAAGACCACTAAACTGTCTTTCGATCTGATTAAGAGCAGAAGAAGAAGATGGAGTATTATTCCCTTCTATAGCTAAATTAATTCGTTGTACTAACGAAATTTCTCTTTCTAATTCTCTAGGAAGAGAAGGAGACACTAGCGGTTTAGACACTTCATTAGGAAAATTACCACTTTTATTATCCAATTTTACCGAAATTAAATCCACTTGTTGAGCAATAGTTTGTAAAATCTGATTAGAGTAATTATTCTGTTGATAAACCTTTTTAATATCTTCAGAATCAACTACTTCTTTAGTATCTTTACCTTTTTTAAAAGGAGAAGCAATTATTTCGCCTTCTTTAGTATTAATCTTTATAGACTGTAAAGGAGGATGAATAGCCGATAAAATAGTATTATTTTCTACCAATTGCCATTTTTTATACAAATTAGTCTGAACATAAATAGTTGATAAATTTTTATAATTAATGTTTTCTTTCTGAAAATAGTAATCTAACCATTGAAAGAAAGGAAAATTAAACTGTTTTTTATTTATATCATTAACCCATTCTTCTTTTAGTTTAGAAATAATTTGTTTATCAAATTTTTCAAACCATATTCTTTTGTCATTATTTTCTAATGAAAAATAATTTTTATTAAGAAAATCTTTGTCTATCGAAAAAGGTTTTCTTAACATATTAATTTCCGAAAATTTCATTTGAGACTGGGTAGGAGACCCTACAGAGGAACTTGAATCGGGAATGACTTCGGGAAGAGGAGAAGTAAACTTAAGTTTAGGGTCAGTATACGAATACCTGGAGGGTTCATATGAAGTACTAGGAAGATCGACTGAATATCTTGGTCGAGTTTCTAAAGGAAACCTGCAGGAAGAAGACTTAGACAAAGTATTATTAAATTTTAATAATATTTTATTATCAGGGAGTTCTTCAATATTAGCCTGAGTTCTAACGGGATGTCTTTGTGCTATTATCGGACGATCAATTAGCAATTCATTAGGAATAGTAATTTCATTACGAGCTAACAGTCTAGGTGTTTGTGTGTGCGTATTATCAGAATCAGCAATTACTAACACAGAATCACCTTCATTAGTAGGCTTTAATTTTAAAGCAACAGGAATTATAGACTTCATTAATTTGAAATAAATACGATAAATTAATACAAATTTATCAGCTTTAGGATCCATTTTATTATTCGTAACATGTATGTCGAGAATTAAAGATTGCATAATCGTTGGATCAATTAAACTAACAGAGAAATTAGGAGCACAATTAAAACGGACAGTACCATTACATAAATTAGTCTGTACTAAAGCAAGAATGGAATCATTATAATGAAGTAAACGATCATCACGAAGTGCCATGAAGACAGGAGTATCAACCCCACGCTTCATTAACGGATGTAAAGCAATTTGAATTAAACCAAAATGCATAAAACGATAACCATTAGATAAATAATAAGAAATAGCAGTATTAGTCAATAAAGAAATTGTTTTCTTTTCTTCTTCCATGGGATGAATCTCCTCATGGATTTTAATAGAATACGCTTTATTAAACTCAAGTAGTCCTTGAGAGTATACAGTAGAAATACTTCTACTTGGCAGAGCTTCTTGAATTAATTCATGTGAATTAAGAATGGATGAATATGATGAAGATGCAGACGATGATGCCATTATGGATGCAGACCTAGGAGAACTAGATTCTCCAAAGAGAAATCTTCTAACTTTTTCAGCCATTTTAATTAAATTTAATCTTACACTTCTAAATGTAAAACTGAGTTATGCATAGACCTAGATGGGAACACGGGGATCATGCCTGGAACACCTATCTTCTAAGGCTTACCAACGGTCTTACTGATGCAAACAACCGCTTACCAACGTCTAAATGCATGCAAATGCTCACCCTTACCTTCAGATTTGTAAAATTAGATTTAATAAAAACTTTTGAAAAGAGTTTGAAAATCTTTTCTTTGAAAATTCTTTGTAAAACCAGGCTCTGATACCAAAAGAGAGCAGGATCGGTTGCAGTAATCAAAAGATTCCAAGTTCAAAGAAGAAGATGAGAAAGAAGGTGAAGTAGGCGGTAAACTAAAGTAAGAATATGTAAATTTAACAGAAAAGGAGGAGATGATTAACAGAAGCAAAAGACTTACTATTAGTTTGGTTGGTTGGAAAGAAAGGAATTAAATTACTTGAAAGAGTTTGGAAAGCAGAAAGAAAAGATTGCAAAGAAGTTTTGAAAGCAGAGAGAGAAGTTGTGTAAATTCACTCTGAGGCTTCTTTTGATTACTGCAACCGATCCTGCTCTCTTACCAACTCTCTCTCTGCTTTACACAACTTCTCTCTCTGCTTTCAAAACTTCTTTGCAATCTTTTCTTTCCGCTTTCCAAACTCTTTCAAGTAATTTAATTCCTTTCTTTCCAACCAACCAAACTAATAGTAAGTCTTTTGCTTCTGTTAATCATCTCCTCCTTTTTCTGTTAAATTTACATATTCTTACTTTAGTTTACCGCCTACTTCACCTTCTTTCTCATCTTCTTCTTTCTCAGAGTGAATTTACACAACTTCTCTCTCTGCTTTCAAAACTTCTTTGCAATCTTTTCTTTCCGCTTTCCAAACTCTTTCAAGTAATTTAATTCCTTTCTTTCCAACCAACCAAACTAATAGTAAGTCTTTTGCTTCTGTTAATCATCTCCTCCTTTTCTGTTAAATTTACTATTTGAAGTTCATATTTGTGTTTTGATAAGTTATTGATGTTTTGGTATATGGAATAGGTAGAATTTTTATTGTGAAGTTCATATTTGTGTTTTGATGAGTTATTGATGTTCTGGTATATGGGATAGGTAGAATTGTGATTTTGAAGTTCATATTTGTGTTTTGATGAGTTATTCATTGATGTTTTGGTATATGGAATAGGCAGAATTGAGATTTTGAAGTTCATAATTGTGTTTTGATGAGTCATTGATGTTTTGGTATATGGAATAGGTAGAATTGTGATTTTAAAGTTCATATTTGTGTTTTGATGAGTTTTATTATGTTTTGTTATATGGAATAGGTAGAATTGTGAATTTGAAGTTCACATTTGTGTTTTGATTAGTTTTTGATTGATGTTTTGGTATATGGAATATGTATTATTTTGATTTTGAAGTTCATATTTGTGTTTTGATGAGTTATTGATTGATGTTTTGGTATATGGAATAGGCGGAATTGAGATTTTGAAGTTCATATTTGTGTTTTGATGAGTTATTGATTGATGTTTTGGTATATGGAATAGGCAGAATTGAGATTTTGAAGTTCATATTTGTGTTTTGATGAGTTATTGATGTTTTGGTATATGGGATAGGTAGAATTGTGATTTTGAAGTTCATATTTGTGTTTTGATGCGTTATTCATTGATGTTTTGGTATATGGAATAGGCATAATTGAGATTTTGAAGTTCATGTTTGTGTTTTGATGAGTTATTGATGTTTTGGTATATGGGATAGGTTGAATTGTGATTTTGAAGTTCATAATTGTGTTTTGATGAGTCATTGATGTTTTGGTATATGGAATAGGTAGAATTGTGATTTTAAAGTTCATATTTGTGTTTTGATGAGTTTTATTATGTTTTGTTATATGGAATAGGTAGAATTGTGAATTTGAAGTTCACATTTGTGTTTTGATTAGTTTTTGATTGATGTTTTGGTATATGGAATAGGTATTATTTTGATTTTGAAGTTCATATTTGTGTTTTGATGAGTTATTGATTGATGTTTTGGTATATGGAATAGGCAGAATTGAGATTTTGAAGTTCATATTTGTGTTTTGATGAGTTATTGATGTTTTGG
Source organism: Knoxia roxburghii (assembly GCA_030378225.1). Lineage (NCBI taxonomy): Eukaryota > Viridiplantae > Streptophyta > Magnoliopsida > Gentianales > Rubiaceae > Knoxia > Knoxia roxburghii. Next base: position 35,077,530 of record CM059416.1, on the reverse strand, counting down.
TATATGGGATAGGTAGAATTGTGATTTTGAAGTTCATATTTGTGTTTTGATGCGTTATTCATTGATGTTTTGGTATATGGAATAGGCATAATTGAGATTTTGAAGTTCATGTTTGTGTTTTGATGAGTTATTGATGTTTTGGTATATGAAATAGGTAGAATTGTGATTTTGAAGTTCATATTTGTGTTTTGATAAGTTATTGATGTTTTGGTATATGGAATAGGTAGAATTTTTATTGTGAAGTTCATATTTGTGTTTTGATGAGTTATTGATGTTCTGGTATATGGGATAGGTAGAATTGTGATTTTGAAGTTCATATTTGTGTTTTGATGAGTTATTCATTGATGTTTTGGTATATGGAATAGGCAGAATTGAGATTTTGAAGTTCATAATTGTGTTTTGATGAGTCATTGATGTTTTGGTATATGGAATAGGTAGAATTGTGATTTTAAAGTTCATATTTGTGTTTTGATGAGTTTTATTATGTTTTGTTATATGGAATAGGTAGAATTGTGAATTTGAAGTTCACATTTGTGTTTTGATTAGTTTTTGATTGATGTTTTGGTATATGGAATAGGTATTATTTTGATTTTGAAGTTCATATTTGTGTTTTGATGAGTTATTGATTGATGTTTTGGTATATGGAATAGGCAGAATTGAGATTTTGAAGTTCATATTTGTGTTTTGATGAGTTATCGATGTTTTGGTATATGGGATAGGTAGAATTGTGATTTTGAAGTTCATATTTGAGTTTTGATGCGTTATTCATTGATGTTTTGGTATATGGAATAGGCAGAATTGAGATTTTGAAGTTCATATTTGTGTTTTGATGAGTTATTGATGTTTTGGTATATGGAATAGGTAGAATTGTGATTTTGAAGTTCATATTTGTGTTTTGATGCGTTATTCATTGATGTTTTGGTATATGGAATAGGCATAATTGAGATTTTGAAGTTCATGTTTGTGTTTTGATGAGTTATTGATGTTTTGGTATATGGAATAGGCAGAATTGAGATTTTGAAGTTCATATTTGTGTTTTGATAAGTTATTAATGTTTTAGTATATGGAATAGGTTGAATTGTGATTTTGAAGTTCATATTTGTGTTTTGATGAGTTATATTATGTTTTGTTATATGGTATAGGTAGAATTGTGATTTTGAAGTTCATATTTGTGTTTTGATGAGTTATTGATGTTTTGGTATATGGGATAGGTTGAATTGTGATTTTGTAGTTCACATTTGTATTTTGAGGAGTTATTCATTGATGTTTTGGTAAATGGAATAAGTAGAATTGAGATTTTGAAGTTGTGTAAAGCAGAGAGAAGTAGGCGGTAACAAAAACACAAATATAACTCCTCTGCTTTGTACTATTTCTTACCTTCAGATTTGTAAAATTAGATTTAATAAAAACTTTTGAAAAGAGTTTGAAAATCTTTTCTTTGAAAATTCTTTGTAAAACCAGGCTCTGATACCAAAAGAGAGCAGGATCGGTTGCAGTAATCAAAAGATTCAAAGTTCAAAGAAGAAGATGAGAAATTCTGTTTAAATTCTGTTTACAATAAGCCTTACCTTTAAACAAATCAATAAGAAATTCTGTTTACCAACTTATGTTTACCAACGGATAACGGATAGATTTAAAGAGTTATTTCATAAGATTTTCTCTTTAATATATCAACAAGAATTAGATTTGAAAGAGAAACTCTTTAAACAGAATTTGTCTTACTAAAGAGAAATTCTGCCTCATCATCCTCTTCTTCGACTAATGCTGCCCCATACATTCCTAAACCAGAATTTGAGTATCTAATGTTGACACATTATAAAACTACTCCTGAAAATAATGATGTTAGAAATTTCTGTTCTCGTCTTTTCCTTCCTAATAATCAATGGCTTACAGATGATATCTGTAAGACTCAAGCTTACTATGAACTAATTCTTGTTGACACTAATTCTGTCGAAATTACTCATTATCCTGATAAAAAGGATAAATCTCGTATTGCTTATTCTAAGTTTATAATTCAGAAAATCATGAGTCCTCGTGACTTTCCTTCGATTCATGCTAGAAATTCTTTTTCCATTCCTTATGTTCCAGATGGTTTTAATTACGCTGATTACATTCTTGCCTTTTATCGGTGCCTTTATTACCGATCGTTTAATCATTCGTGGTTCATTAGTTTTTCCACTACGTTTAATAAAAATGTCCCCATGTGGGTTTATGATTGGTGGAAATTACTAGGGGCCATCCCCGCAATTTTACCTCCTCAGGCTACTATTGGTTTTCAAACCTACAAGAAAAGATGTAGGTTAGAAGACTATCAGGCTAGCTTTTTGTTTCATGCAGAATTCCGGGTCCCATATATTCTGGCCTGGAGTTTCCAAATTAAGTCTACTCAGACAGGGTATCCCTGTAGTTTAATACGTCAGATTAATGTCAAGTGGTGGGTACAGTATAATGAGCAACAATGTTGTGCCCAAACAGTTAATAAATTCCTTGAATCTGGAGAAAAATATAAAAATATAATTTCTGAAGTTTCCAGACAACTTCCGGTGAATGACCCTATGACTCCTAAAACACCGGACAAAAGTAAAATTCCACTACCGAAGAAAATTATGACTCCTATACCTCAGCAAATTCGGACTACTATTCCACGGACTACTCTTCCACAGACTCCTCAGCAGATTCCTTCTCAGCCTACTCAACCGACTCAACAGGCTACTGCATCAACTTCTTCCCCGGCTAATTTTGTCACAGAACAAGGCCTACAAGATTACTTAAAAATTTGCATTCAGGCCTATCAAGAAATTCAAAAGGTGGCTAATGCAGAAATTGACCGCGCAGATCAAATGCCTGAACAAGATCAACCCGACAAGCATGTCCTGCCAACTACTCCAACTCCGGATAATGACGACCCATTTGGTGGGCCCTTGGCACAAGACCCTTTTGATTTTTAGTCTATCAGATATGTAATAGTTAGGAATAATTGTACAATGACGTAAGTGCATGCGTCATTCCCTGAATAATTGTTAGGTAACGTAAGTGCATATGTCATTAGGCACTTACATTTAATTTGTCTTTAATTTACCTTTAATTTCGGACTCCATTTCCGGATTCCACTCTTGTATAATGTCTCCCCCTTTGCCTATTTAAAGGCTGATTAATCAATAGAAGCCTCAGAGTGAATTTACACAACTTCTCTCTCTGCTTTCAAAACTTCTTTGCAATCTTTTCTTTCCGCTTTCCAAACTCTTTCAAGTAATTTAATTCCTTTCTTTCCAACCAACCAAACTAATAGTAAGTCTTTTGCTCCTGTTAATCATCTCCTCCTTTTCTGTTAAATTTACATATTCTTACTTTAGTTTACCGCCTACTTCACCTTCTTTCTCATCTTCTTCTTTGAACTTTGAATCTTTTGATTACTGCAACCGATCCTGCTCTCTTTTGGTATCAGAGCTTCTTGAATTAATTCATGTGAATTAAGAATGGATGAATATGATGAAGATGCAGACGATGATGCCATTATGGATGCAGACCTAGGAGAACTAGATTCTCCAAAGAGAAATCTTCTAACTTTTTCAGCCATTTTAATTAAATTTAATCTTACACTTCTAAATGTAAAACTGAGTTATGCATAGACCTAGATGGGAACACGGGGATCATGCCTGGAACACCTATCTTCTAAGGCTTACCAACGGTCTTACTGATGCAAACAACCGCTTACCAACGTCTAAATGCATGCAAATGCTCACCCTTACCTTCAGATTTGTAAAATTAGATTTAATAAAAACTTTTGAAAAGAGTTTGAAAATCTTTTCTTTGAAAATTCTTTGTAAAACCAGGCTCTGATACCAAAAGAGAGCAGGATCGGTTGCAGTAATCAAAAGATTCAAAAGAAGAAGAAGCTCTGCCAAGTAGAAGTATTTCTACTGTATACTCTCAAGGACTACTTGAGTTTAATAAAGCGTATTCTATTAAAATCCATGAGGAGATTCATCCCATGGAAGAAGAAAAGAAAACAATTTCTTTATTGACTAATACTGCTATTTCTTATTATTTATCTAATGGTTATCGTTTTATGCATTTTGGTTTAATTCAAATTGCTTTACATCCGTTAATGAAGCGTGGGGTTGATACTCCTGTCTTCATGGCACTTCGTGATGATCGTTTACTTCATTATAATGATTCCATTCTTGCTTTAGTACAGACTAATTTATGTAATGGTACTGTCCGTTTTAATTGTGCTCCTAATTTCTCTGTTAGTTTAATTGATCCAACGATTATGCAATCTTTAATTCTCGACATACATGTTACGAATAATAAAATGGATCCTAAAGCTGATAAATTTGTATTAATTTATCGTATTTATTTCAAATTAATGAAGTCTATAATTCCTGTTGCTTTAAAATTAAAGCCTACTAATGAAGGTGATTCTGTGTTAGTAATTGCTGATTCTGATAATACGCACACACAAACACCTAGACTGTTAGCTCGTAATGAAATTACTATTCCTAATGAATTGCTAATTGATCGTCCGATAATAGCACAAAGACATCCCGTTAGAACTCAGGCTAATATTGAAGAACTCCCTGATAATAAAATATTATTAAAATTTAATAATACTTTGTCTAAGTCTTCTTCCTGCAGGTTTCCTTTAGAAACTCGACCAAGATATTCAGTCGATCTTCCTAGTACTTCATATGAACCCTCTAGGTATTCGTATACTGACCCTAAACTTAAGTTTACTTCTCCTCTTCCCGAAGTCATTCCCGATTCAAGTTCCTCTGTAGGGTCTCCTACCCAGTCTCAAATGAAATTTTCGGAAATTAATATGTTAAGAAAACCTTTTTCGATAGACAAAGATTTTCTTAATAAAAATTATTTTTCATTAGAAAATAATGACAAAAGAATATGGTTTGAAAAATTTGATAAACAAATTATTTCTAAACTAAAAGAAGAATGGGTTAATGATATAAATAAAAAACAGTTTAATTTTCCTTTCTTTCAATGGTTAGATTACTATTTTCAGAAAGAAAACATTAATTATAAAAATTTATCAACTATTTATGTTCAGACTAATTTGTATAAAAAATGGCAATTGGTAGAAAATAATACTATTTTATCGGCTATTCATCCTCCTTTACAGTCTATAAAGATTAATACTAAAGAAGGCGAAATAATTGCTTCTCCTTTTAAAAAAGGTAAAGATACTAAAGAAGTAGTTGATTCTGAAGATATTAAAAAGGTTTATCAACAGAATAATTACTCTAATCAGATTTTACAAACTATTGCTCAACAAGTGGATTTAATTTCGGTAAAATTGGATAATAAAAGTGGTAATTTTCCTAATGAAGTGTCTAAACCGCTAGTGTCTCCTTCTCTTCCTAGAGAATTAGAAAGAGAAATTTCGTTAGTACAACGAATTAATTTAGCTATAGAAGGGAATAATACTCCATCTTCTTCTCCTGCTCTCTTTTGGTATCAGAGCCTGGTTTTACAAAGAATTTTCAAAGAAAAGATTTTCAAACTCTTTTCAAAAGTTTTTATTAAATCTAATTTTACAAATCTGAAGGTAAGGGTGAGCATTTGCATGCATTTAGACGTTGGTAAGCGGTTGTTTGCATCAGTAAGACCGTTGGTAAGCCTTACCTTTAAACAGTTTGACCGTTGTTTGCATATAAACGTTGTTTGCATTTAGACCGTTGTTTGCATTTAAACGTTGGTAAGCGGTTGTTTGCATCAGTAAAACCGTTGGTAAGCCTTACCTTTAAGCCTTACCTACCATCTGTTATCCGTTGGTAAACAGAATTTCTCTTTCAAATCTATCCGTTTCTTATTGATTTGTTCGTCCATTATGGATAACAAATATCACAAAGAAGAACAAATATCTCCTACATTTTCTATGGTTAAATATCCATCCATAACATCATTTTTCAAGCTTCATTGCATCGATAGATAATATTAGGTAAGTGAATGCAATATGATTTATTTATTTTTTCAAAGATATTATTTATGACATTACTTGATATGTTTTTAATTATTTTAATATTATTTTATTGTCAAAATTTGCCCATGAAGTTTGTTAGAGAAGCTGGTCTCATAAAGAATAGAAAGAAGACCATCATAGACGCGTATTATAATGAATAAAAAGTCAAATTGAAGATAAACGATTCCCATTTCAAAATGCAATGGACATCGAAAAAGGTCAACGATACAACCTTTAACTGATCAAAGATGGCGATGATCCTATATTTTATTTTAATGTTGATTTTTTATTTTGAATGTAGATTAAGGTTTATTTTATTTTTATTTTTCCTTTGGTTTCCATTAAGTTGATTTTGAGGATTGTAATTTAATAATTATAAAATATTTTTATTTTTCTTATTTAGAGATGTAATTTGAGCTGTTGGGAAGCTCGTCAAATTAACAAGCAACTCAGGTTGTACTATTACCAAACATATGTAATTGACAAGGATTCAAATTTGATTCCATAGCATGTTTTCACCTTGGATATTCCTCGAGAATTGTAAAATATTGCACGCACTTTCTTCCATATTAAAGTACTATACAGATTCCGTTTTTAACCTGGTTCTGCCAAACTACAGTCCACTAATTGACTGTAGAGTCTGTACAAGATAATGGCATTCCATAAAAATATTATAAAAGAATACTTACAATATTTTTTAAAAGATCATAATATTTTATTATCTTAAATATACTAAAACAGAAGAAATCCTTGAGCAACCTTGCTCCCAACCTGAAGACGTGAATTTTTGATAAATTTCTTCAATTAATTTAGAAAATTTTCTTCAATTTCAATTATGTATTATACTTACTAAAGACTATCCTTAAACATTAGGAATTTTTTGATGAGTTCAACACTTTTTTGAAGATTAAGTATAATTATACCATGAATTAATCACTTACACTCATGCATCTTTACCAACTCTAGATTGTCAAAAAATACTTTCACACCATCTTTCTCAACAAGATCTTTTTGAAATCTATCCATTCTTCTTGATTTGTTCGCCCATTACGGCGAAAAAATATCACCAAAAAGAAAAAATATATCATCCATCTTCAAAGGTTGATTTGTTCGTCCCTTATGCAGACCCCCCAATAAGAACAAAAAATTGTCCGCCATGTTTCACATCATATTTAAAGCCTAATTGGATAAAGAGATCCTATTTGGTAATTGAAAATATCATTCACAATATAATTCTTTATACATTTATTTTATTTATGCCAGTAATTGATATAATTTTAATTATTTTAATATTATTTTATTTTCATAATTTACCAATGGAGTTTGCTAGAAAAGCTTATCTATTAAAGATGAGGAATATGACCATCATAAACGCCTATGATAATAAATGGAAATTCAAATTGAAGAGAAACGAATATAAAAATTTATCCTTTTTTATTTTAAATTTTGAATATATATATATATATTATATCATGATATAGTATCTTTTTTATATAATATATAATAGTAATCACTTATATTGTACTTACTAATAGTATTCTTAAATATTAAGAATTTCTTCATGTTTTGAACACTTTTTTCGGATATTAAGTAGCGTAATTATAAAATGAATCAATCCCTTGCAATCATCCTAAATTATCAGCCCTAAATTGTCCATAAATACTTCCATATCATCATTCTCAACTGGAGCTTTTGCAAATCTATTATTTTCCTATTGATTTGTTCGTCCATTATGGATAACAAATATCACCAAAAATAACAAATATCTTCTCCATCTTCAATGGTTAAATATCCACCATTTACATCATTTTTCAAGCCTTATTGCATCGATAGATAATATTTGGTAAGTAAACAGAATATGATTTATGATTTTTTTCAAATATATTATTTATGAAATTACTTGATATATTTTTAATTATGTTAATATTATTTTATTGTAAGAATTTGCTCATGAAGTTTGCCAGAGAAACTGGTCTCTAAAAGAAGAGAAAGATGACCATCATATACGCGTATGATAATGAAGGGAAAGTCAAATTGAAGAGAAACGATTCCCATTTCAAAATCGTACATGGATGGAAAGAGATTTGAAATGGAATGGACATCGAAGAAGGTCAACGATACTGCCTTGAACTTATGAAAGATTGCGAAGATCCTATATGTTATTTTAATGTTGATTTTTTATTTTGAATTTTTATTAATGTTCATGTTATTTTTATTTTTCATTTGGATTCCTTTAAGTTGATTTTGATGATTTTAATTTAATAATAATAGAAGATTTCTATTTTCTTATCTAGAGATATAGTAATTTGAGCTATTGGGAAGCTCATCAAATCAACGAGCAACTGAGGTTGTACGATTACCAAACATATGTTATTAACAAGGACTCAAATTTGATTCCATCACATGATTTAACCTTGGATATTCCTCAAGAATTGTAAAAGATTGCACGCACTTTATTCCCTATTGAAATCCAATACAGATGCCTTTTTCAACCTAGTTCTGCCAAAATACAGTCCACTTATTGACTATACAGTCTGTACAAGATAATAGCATTACATAAAAATATTATAAAAGAATAGTTAAAATTTTTTTAAAAAATTAATAATATTTTATTCTCTTATATATACTAAAACAGAAGAAATCATTGAGCAACCTGGCTCCCAACCTGATGCCGTGGATTTTAGAAAATTTTCTTCAATTTCACTTATATTTTATACTTACTAAATAGTATCCTTAAACATTAAGAATTTCTTGAAGAGTTTAAGACTTTTTTGAATATTTAGAAGTATAGTTATACCATGAATCAATCACTTACACTCATGCACCTCTACCAACTCTAAATTGTCAATAAATACTTCCACATCATCTTTCTCAACATGATCTTTTTGAAATCTATCATTTCTTATTGATTTGTTCGTCCATTATAGAGAACAAATATCTCAAAAAATAACAAATATATCATCCATCTTCAAAGGTTGATTTGTTCGTCCTTTATGCAGACCCCCCCAAAAAGAACAAAAAATTGTCCTTCATGTTTCACATCATATTTCAAGCTTTATTGCATGAAGAGATCCTATTTGGTAATTGAAAGTGGCAATCACAATATGAATCTTTATATATTTATTTTATATATGCCATTACTTGATATAATTTTAATTATTTTAATATTATTTTATTTTCAGAATTTACCAATGAAGCTTGCTAGAAAAGCTGGTCTATTAAAGAATAGAGAGATGACCATCATAGATGGCTATGATAATACATGGAAAGTCAAATTGAAGAGAAACGAATATATCAATTTATCCTTTTTTTATTTCAAATTTTCAATATATATATATATATATTATATCATGATATATATAATTTTTCTTATATAATATATAATAATTATCACTTATATTATACTTACGAATAGTACCCTTAAACATTAAGAATTTCTTGATGAGTTAAACACTTTTTTGAATATTAAGAAGTATAATTATACCATGAATCAATCACTTACACTCCTGCACCTTTACCAACTTGAAATTGTCAATAAATACTTCCAGATCATCTTTCTCAACATGATCTTTTTGAAATCTGTAATTTCTTTTTGATTTGTTCGTCCATGGTGGAGAAAAAATATCACAAAAATGAACAAATTTATCATCCATCTTCAAAGGTTAATTTGCTCGTCCCTTATGCAGACCACCCAAAAAGAACAAAAAATTGTCCACCATGTTTCACATCATATTTCAAGCCTTATTGAATGAAGAGATACTGTTTGGGAATTGAAAGCATCATTCACTATATGATTCTTTATATATTTATTTTATTTATGCCATTACTTGATATAATTTTAATTATTTTGGTATTATTTTATTTTTAGAATTTACCAATGGAGTTTGCCCAAAAATCTGGTCCATTGAAGAAGAGAAAGATGACCATCATAGATGCCTATGATAATAAATGAAAAGTCAACTTCAAAAGAAACTAATCTATAAATTTATGCCTTTCGGTTTAAAGAATGCTCATTCAGAATTCCAGCGTATAATGAATGATATTTTTAATGATTACTCTAATTTTGTGCTTGTCTATATTGATGACATTTTAATATATTCTAATCATATTGATGAACATTTTAAACATTTAAATATCATTTTGAATGTCATTCAGTATAATGGTTTAGTTATTTCTGCCAAGAAAATGAAATTGTTTCAAACACAGGTCCGCTTTCTTGGACATAATATTTCTAAAGGAAAAATTAAACCTACTCAAAGGACAATTGAGTTCACGGAAAAATTTCCTAATGAAATTAAGGATAAAAACCAATTACAACGGTTTTTAGGCTGTCTTAATTATATCGCTGATTTCTTCCCTAATCTGTGAACTTTATGTGGACCCTTGTATGAAAGGTTGCAGAAGACTCCTCCACCTTGGACAGAACAACATACTAATTTAATTAAAGAAATAAAAAGTAAAGTGAAAACATTACCATGTCTAGGCATTCCTCATCCACATGCATTCATGATTATTGAGACAGATGCCTTCAATGAAGGGTATGGCGGTATTCTGAAACAAAAAATTCATGCATCATCCTTAGAAGAGTTAGTCTGGTACCATTCGGGTGTTTGGTCCGGCCCTCAGAAAAATTATTCAACTGTTAAAAAAGAGATTTTATCAATTATTTTATGCATCTCAAAATTTCAAGATGATTTGTATAATAAAAAGTTTTTATTACGAGTTGACTGCAAGTCAACTAAAGAAATTTTGCAAAAAGATGTTAAAAATTTAGTTTCCAAACAAATTTTTGCTCGTTGGCAGGCTATTCTTTTTGTCTTTGATTTCGATATTGAATTCATCAAAGGCGATTCTAATTCTCTTCCTGATTTTCTTACTTGTGAATCTCATACAGGTCATTCCCATGTCTAAAGATCCGGGTAAGCAACCCATATCTCGTACTCCCCAAGACTATTTCATTTCTAATCCTCCTCGTCCTCTTCATCCTACTGTCCCTACTAATGATTTTCCTCCTTTGTCCTATATTAATGCTGCCCAGACTCCTTTTGCTAAATTATCTAATAGTCCAGTCCGTCCCTCATCTCCTTCTTCTCAGTCTAATTCTACTCCTTATATTCAAAAGAAAGATTTTGAATATATGATGTTGACTCATTTCCAAACTCCTCCCGAAAATAATGATGTAAAAAATTATGTTTCTTGACTTTTCCTATCGACTAATCAATGGTTTACTGATGATAAATTTAAAAATCAAAAGTATTATGAACTTATTCTCGTGGATACTAATTCGGTTGAAATTACTCATTTTCCTGACAAAAAAGACTCCTCCCGTATAGCCTACTCTAAATTCATAATTCCAAAGGTTATAAGTCCTAAAGAATTTCCTTCCAATCATGATAGGAATACATTTTCAGGACGTTATATTCCTGCTGATTTTAATTACACCGATTATATGTTGGCATTTTATCGATGTCTCTATTTTCAGTCATTTAATCATTCTTGGTTCATCAGTTTTTCTACTAAGTTTAATACTCAAGTACCTATGTGGTTTTATGATTGGTGGAAACTACTTGGTGCTATTCCAGATATTTTGCCTCCTATTTCAGAAAAAGAATTTCAAACCTACAAGAAAAAATGTAGGTTAGCAGATTATCAGGCCTCATTCCTGTTTCATGCCGTGTTCCGAGTACCCTATATCTTGGCATGGAGTTGGCAGATCAAACAACTCAAGCAAGATACTCCTTGTGCCCTAATCCACCAAATTAATGTGAAATGGTGGATCCAGTTTAATGAAGACCAAAGTAATTCCCAGGTCATTTTAAAATATTTAGAAACCGGGGAAAAACAGAAAATTAAGACTAATCAAATTCCTCAATCACCGATTACTCAAAAAACTCCGATTACTGAAATCTATCCAGTAACTCCTGCAATAACCTCTGTTTCTATACCTAAGAAAATATTATCCAATCCTTTGACTACTCCTGTTGCGGTTACTCCTCCTCCTGCTCCTGTGGCTCAAGACCAAACTCCAGCTGTTGGAGACTTCATTCAGCAGTCTCTGAAGACATATTTTGAAACAAATCGACTTTTCTCTTCAAATTGAATATCTGGAGGAGTAGGTAGACTATGATAATTCATTATGTTTCTATTAGACCATTTATTATTATCTCTATATGACCTTCTATATGATCTACGTTGGATTCTATTAAACTCTAAAGGTTGAGTATCTGATAACTATTGTTCTAAATCTTCTAGATTATCAGATTCTCGATCAGACACAGAATTATTATTATCCGAATCAGATTTAGGAGTAGCTTGATTAATAACATTCAGACGTAAACCACTAAATTGTCTTTCTATAGAGGAAGTGGAACTAGAAGCTCTATTAGAAGACTCTAAAGCGAGATTAATCCTTTGAACTAAAGAAATCTCTTTGGCCATGTCATTAGGAAGAGAAGAAATAATTAGAGGTTTAGCTACCTCATTCGGAAAATTTTTATTATTATTAGTCGGATTATCTAAATTAACAGAAATTAATTCAACTTGTTGAGAGAGAGTATGTAAAATCTGATTGAAAAAATTACTTTGTTGATACACTTTTTGAATATCATGAGCCATAACTGGACCTTGAGTATCTGTTCCCTTTTTAAAAGGAGAAGCAATTATTTCACCGTCTTTAGTATTAATTTTAATAGTTTGTAAAGGAGGACGAATAGAAGAGAGAATTGTATCATCATTTAATTTTCATTTTTTATATAAATTAGTCTGAACATTAATAGTGGATTCATTTTTATAAGGAATTTTCTCTTTATTAAAATAATAATTAAGCCAGGTGAAAAAAGGAAAATTAATCTGTTTACTAGTGATATCATTAACCCATTCAGTTTTAAGTTGAGAAATTATAGTCCGATCAAATTTTTCAAACCATTGACGTTGTTCAGTATTTTCTTTTAAAAAGTAATTTTGATTTAAAAATTCTTTATCCATTTGAAAAGCTTTGTTTATAACATTAAGTTCAGAAAAACGCATTTGAGAATGAGTAAGAGAACCTAAAGAAGAACTAGAATCGGGTATTACTTCGGGTAAAAGAGCTTTAACTTTAAGCTTAGGATCTGGAGTAGAGTAAGAATACCTGGATGGTTCATGACTTACCCCAGCAGAGGTACTTGGTATATCTACAGAGTATCTAGGAGGAATTTCAGAAGGAAGTCTGCACGAAGAAGATCTAAAAGAAGACATATTATCGAACTTAATTAAAATTTTATTTTCTGAAATTTCTTCAATATTAGCCTGAGTTCTAACAGGATTTCTTTGAGACACTATTGGTCTATCTATCATTATTTCAGCAGGTATAGTTATTTCATTACGAGGAAGTAATCTAGGGGTTTGAGTTTGAGTATTATCAGAATCAGTTATTACAAACACGGAATCATTAATATTAGTAGGTTTTAATTTTACAGCAGTAGGAATCATAGACTTCATTAACTTGAAATAAATACGATAAACTAAAACAAATTTATCAGATTCTGGATCTAACTTCTTATTAAGAACATGAATATCTAACATTAAAGATTTCATTATAGTTTTATCTATAAGACTAACACTAAAATTAGGAGCACAATTAAAACGAGTAGTACCATTACATAAATTAGTCTGTACTAAAGCAAGTATAGAATTATTATAATGAAGTAAACGATCATCACGCAAAGCCATAAAAACAGGAGTATCAACCCCACATTTAAGTAAAGGATGTAAAGCAATTTGAATTAAGCCATAATGCATAAATCGGTAACCTTGATTAAGATAATAATTAATAGCAGTATTATTTAACAAATTAATCGTCTTTTTATCTTCTTCCATGTGATGGATCTCCTCATGGATCTTAATAGAATAAGCTTTATTAAATTCTAATAGACCTTGTGAGTAGACTGCAGAAGGACTCGTATTAGGTAAAATTTCCTTGATTAGTTCATGAGAATTAAGAATGGATGAGTATGATGATGATGAGATGGATGCAGATGAAGAGGCTATATTAGACTCTCTAAAAAGAGATCTACGAATTCTTTCAGCCATTATATTTTCTAAGAGTTAAACATACGAAAACAACACTAAAGATGTATACAAAGACCTAAAGGGAACAAGGGAGTATGCAACCTGGAACACCTATAGGCTTACCAACAGACTTATGCACGCTACAACCTCTTACCAAACCTTAGATAAATGTATGCAAGACTCTAGTGAAGCCTCAGACTGTTTTAATCTTTTGAAAACAAAATAGTTGAAAATCGTTTGTAGAAATCGTTTGAGAAAGTTTAATAAAACCAGGCTTTGATACCAAATCAAGACAGGATCGATTTTAAGTAGCAGAATAAGCTTGAGAAAGAAGATGAATATGAGACGAAGTTGTAAAATGAATTAAAAGAGTAGGCGGTAGACTAGAGTAAGAGCGAAAAGTTGAAAGATGCAGAACTTACTTTGAATGAATTAAAACTTGGAAAGATAGATAGAAAACTTGAAAGAGTAAGATAAGTGTAGAGAGATGTTTTCAAAAACTTGTTTATTGCTAAAAAAGGCTTCTGCCGATTACATGAGTAGTCGTTCCCTTTTTTAGAAGGGAAATCTTCTAAACTAATTACAAGTCCGGAAATGAAGTCCGGAATTAAAGCTAAATGTAATTGAAATGAAAGTAAGTTCTGTATGACCTAAGCACTTAGCACTTACGTCATTACTGCATTATTACAAGTAAGTGCTATATGACCTAAGCACTTACGTCATAAACCTAATAATTCTAATAGTGCGTAAGCACTTACATCATGACTCTAAATTAATACATTAAAAGTCAAAAGGATCCTGAGCACATGGACCCCCGAATGGATCGAATTCATCATCAGTAGGCGGTGAGGAATCTTCAACTTTATCGGGTGGTGATGACCTGGAAGCTGAAGCTGGATTAACTGGAGGAAATTTGCTGGAACTTGAAGCCTTTGTTTCAAAATATGTCTTCAGACACTGCTGAATGAAGTCTTGAACATCTGGAGTTTGGTCTTGAGCCACAGGAGCAGGAGGAGGAGTAACCGCAACAGGAGTAGTCAAAGGATTGGATATTATTTTCTTAGGTATAAGAACAGAGGATTTTGCAGCAGTTACTGGATAGATTTCAGTAATCGGAGTTTTTTGAGTAATTGGAGATTGAGGAATTTGATTAGTCTTAATTTTCTGTTTACAAAAAAGGATTACCCAAAACAACATCAGTTGTGAATTTTTCAAGAATAAAAAAAGAATGTTTAAAACAATATCCATTATTACATATATATTCATTATTCAATTCAGCATATATAGGAATTTCTAAACCATTAGCAGCATATAATCTTTCTTTAATGTCTTTAGAAAAGGAGTTAAAATTTTCTCATATAGAAGAAAGATTACAAACTCCAGATATCCAAGTAAAAATTAAGAATTTAGAAGAAAAATTTATTACTTTAGTTTGTTCAGAACACCCTAATACTTTCTGGTCCAGAAAGACACATATTGTCTCATTACCTTATGAAAATGATTTTAATGAAAGAAATATTCCTACTAAGGCTAGACATATTCAAATGAATGAAGAATTACTTAAATTATGTAAATCTGAAATTCATAGTTTAATAGAGAAGAAATTAATTCGTAAATCTCACTCTGCTTGGAGTTGTGCAGCTTTTTACATTAATAACCAAGCAGAAAAAGAGTGTGGGGTCCCTAGATTAGTAATTAATTATAAACTGTTAAATAAAGTTTTACAATGGATACGATATCCCATTCCTAATAAAAAAGATTTACTAAATCGGTTACATAGTGTTAAGATTTTTTCGAAATTTGATTTGAAATCAGGCTACTGGAAAATCCAGATTAATGAAAATGGCATATACAAAACTGTTTTTACTGTACCCTTTGGACATTTTGAATGGAATGTTATACCTTTCGGTTTAAAGAATGCTCCTTCAGAATTCCAGCGTATAATGAATGATATTTTTAATGATTACTCTAATTTTGTGCTTGTCTATATTGATGGAAATTTAATATATTCTAATCATATTGATGAACATTTTAATATCATTTTGCATTTCATTCAGTATAATGGTTTAGTTATTTCTGCCAAGAAAATGAAATTGTTTCAAACACAGGTCCGCTTTCTTGGACATAATATTTCTAAAGGAAAAATTAAACCTATTCAAAGGACAATTGAGTTCACGGACAAATTTCCTAATGAAATTAAGGATAAAAACCAATTACAACGGTTTTTAGGTTGTCTTAATTATATCGCTGATTTCTTCCCCAATCTGCGAACTTTATGTGGACCCTTGTATGAAAGGTTGCAGAAGACTCCTCCACCTTGGACAGAACAACATACTAATTTAATTAAAGAAATAAAAAGTAAAGTGAAAACTTTACCATGTCTAGGCATTCCTCATCCACATGCATTCATGATTATTGAGACAGATGCCTCCAATGAAGGGTATGGCGGTATTCTGAAACAAAAAATTCATGCATCATCCTTAGAAGAGTTAGTCCGGTACCATTAGGGTGTTTGGTCCGGCCCTCAGAAAAATTATTCAACTGTTAAAAAAGAGATTTTATCAATTGTTTTATGCATCTCAAAATTTCAAGACGATTTGTATAATAAAAAGTTTTTGTTACGAGTTGACTGCAAGTCAACTAAAGAAATTTTGCAAAAAGATGTTAAAAATTTAGTTTCCAAACAAATTTTTGCTCGTTGGCAGGCTATTCTTTTTGTCTTTGATTTCGATATTGAATTCATCAAAGGCGATTCTAATTCTCTTCCTGATTTTCTTACTCGTGAATTTCTTACAGGTCATTCCCATGTCTAAAGATCCGGGTAAGCAACCCATATCTCGTACTCCCAAGACTATTTCATTTCTAATCCTCCTCGTCCTCTTCATCCTACTGTCCCTACTAATGATTTTCCTCCTTTGTCCTATATTAATGCTGCCCAGACTCCTTTGGCTAAATTATCTAATAGTCCAGTTCGTCCCTCATCTCCTTCTTCTCAGTCCAATTCTGCTCCTTATATTCAAAAGAAAGATTTTGAATATATGATGTTGACTCATTTCCAAACTCCTCCCAAAAATAATGATGTAAAAAATTATGTTTCTCGACTTTTCCTACCGACTAATCAATGGTTTACTGATGATAAATTTCAAAATCAAAAGTATTATGAACTTATTCTCGTGGATACTAATTCGGTTGAAATTACTCATTTTCCTGACAAAAAAGACTCCTCCCGTATAGCCTACTCTAAATTCATAATTCAAAAGGTTATGAGTCCTAAAGAATTTCCTTCCATTCATGATAGGAATACATTTTCAGGACGTTATATTCCTGCTGATTTTAATTACACCGATTATATGTTGGCATTTTATCGATGTCTCTATTTTCGGTCATTTAATCATTCTTGGTTCATCAGTTTTTCTACTAAGTTTAATACTCAAGTACCTATGTGGTTTTATGATAGGTGGAAACTACTTGGTGCTATTCCAGACATTTTGCCTCCAATTTCAGAAAAAGGATTTCAAACCTACAAGAAAAAATGTAGGTTAGCATATTATCAGGCCTCATTCCTGTTTCATGCCGTGTTCCGAGTACCCTATATCTTGGCGTTGAGTTGGCAGATCAAACAACTCCAGCAAGATACTCCTTGTGCCCTAATCCGCCAAATTAATGTGAAATGATGGATCCAGTTTAATGAAGACCAAAGTAATTCCCATGTCATTTTAAAATATTTAGAAATCGGGGAAAAACAGAAAATTAAGACTAATCAAATTCCTCAATCACCGATTACTCAAAAAACTCCGATTACTGAAATCTATCCAGTAACTACTGCAAAAACCTCTGTTCCTATACCTAAGAAAATAATATCCAATCCTTTGACTACTCCTGTTGCGGTTACTCCTCCTCCTGCTCTTGTGGCTCAAGACCAAACTCCAGATGTTCAAGACTTCATTCAGCAGTGTCTGAAGACATATTTTGAAACAAAGGCTTCAAGTTCCAGCAAATTTCCTCCAGTTAATCCAGCTTCAGCTTCCAGGTCATCACCAACCGATAAAGTTGAAGATTCCTCACCGCCTACTGATGATGAATTCGATCCATTCGGGGGTCCATGTGCTCAGAATTCTTTTGACTTTTAATGTATTAATTTAAAGTCATGATGTAAGTGCTTACGCACTATTAGAATTATTAGGTTTATGACGTAAGTGCTTAGGTCATATAGCACTTACTTGTAATAATGCAGTAATGACGTAAGTGCTGAGTGCTTAGGTCATACAACACTTACTTTCATTTCAATTACATTTAGCTTTAATTCCGGACTTCATTTCTGGACATGTAATTAGTTTAGAAGATTTCCCTTCTATGAAAGGGAACGACTACTCATGTAATCGGCAGAAGCCTTTTTTAGCAATAAACAAGTTTTTGAAAACATCTCTCTACACTTATCTTACTCTTTCAAGTTTTCTATCTATCTTTCCATGTTTTAATTCATTCAAAGTAAGTTCTGCATCTTTCAACTTTTCGCTCTTACTCTAGTCTACCGCCTACTCTTTTAATTCATTTTACAACTTCGTCTCATATTCATCATCTTTCTCAAGCTTATTCTGCTACTTAAAATCGATCCTGTCTTGATTTGGTATCAGAGCCGTAACTAGACCTTGAGTATCTGTTCCCTTTTTAAAAGGAGAAGTAATTATTTCGCCGTCTTTAGTATTAATTTTAATAGTTTGTAAAGGAGGATGAACAGAAGAGAGAATTGTATCATCATTTAATTTCCATTTTTATATAAATTTGTCTGAACATTAATAGTGGATTCATTTTTATAAGGAATTTTTTCTTTATTAAAATAATAATTAAGCCAGGTGAAAAAAGGAAAATTAATCTGGTTACTAGTGATATCATTAACCCATTCAGTTTTAAGTTGAGAAATTATAGTCCGATCAAATTTTTCAAACCATTGACGTTGTTCAGTATTTTCTTTTGAAAAGTAATTTTGATTTAAAAATTCTTTATCCATTTGAAAAGCTTTGTTTATAACATTAAGTTCAGAAAAACGCATTTGAGAATGAGTAGGAGAACCTAAAGAAGAACTAGAGTCGGGTATTACTTCGGGTAAAGGAGCTTTAAATTTAAGCTTAGGATCTGGAGTAGAGTAAGAATACCTGGATGGTTCATGACTTACCCCAGCAGAGGTACTCGGTATATCTACAGAGTATCTAGGAGGAATTTCAGAAGGAAGTCTGCACGAAGAAGATCTAAAAGAAGACATATTATCGAACTTAATTAAAATTTTATTTTCTGAAATTTCTTCAATATTAGCCTGAGTTCTAACAGGATTTCTTTGAGACACTATTGGTCTATCTATCATTATTTCAGCAGGTATAGTTATTTCATTACGAGGAAGTAATCTAGGGGTTTGAGTTTGAGTATTATCAGAATCAGTTATTACAAACACAGAATCATTAATATTAGTAGGTTTTAATTTTAAGGCAGTAGGAATCATATACTTCATTAACTTGAAATAAATACGATAAACTAAAACAAATTTATCAGATTCTGGATCTAACTTCTTATTAAGAACATGAATATCTAACATTAAAGATTTCATTATAGTTTTATCTATAAGACTAACACTAAAATTAGGAGCACAATTAAAACGAGTAGTACCATTACATAAATTAGTCTGTACTAAAGCAAGTATAGAATCATTATAATGAAGTAAACGATCATCACGCAAAGCCATAAAAACAGGAGTATCAACCCCACATTTAAGTAAAGGATGTAAAACAATTTGAATTAAGCCATAATGCATAAATCGGTTACCTTGATTAAGATAATAATTAATAGCAGTATTATTTAACAAATTAATCGTCTTTTTATCTTCTTCCATGGGATGGATCTCCTCATGGATCTTAATAGAATAAGCTTTATTAAATTCTAATAGACCTTGTGAGTAGACTGCAGAAGGACTCGAATTAGGTAAAATTTCCTTGATTAGTTCATGAGAATTAAGAATGGATGATATATTTGTTCTTTTTTGGGATATTTGTTCTCAATAATGGACGAACAAATCAACAAGAAAAGGATAGATTTTAAAAAGCTCGTGTTGAAAAAAATGATATGGAATTATTTATTGAGAATTTAGAGTTGGTAATTTAGGATGATTGTAAGTGATTAATTTTTGTTATAATTACATGACTTAACATCCAAAAAAAGTGTTTAACGCATGAAGAAATTGTTAATGTTCAATGATATTGTTAGTAAGTACAATATACGTGATTATTATTATATTTTATATAAGAAATATTATATATATCATGATAATATATATATTCAAAAGTTAAAATAAAAAAAGGATAAATTTATATATTCGTTTCTGTTGAATTTGACTTTCCATTTATTATCATAGGCAACTTTGATGGTTATATTTTTCTGCTTTAATAGACCAGCTTTTCTAGCAAACTCCATTGCTAAATTTTGAAAATAAAATAATATTAAAATAATTAAAATTATATCAAGTAATGACATAAATAAAATAAATATATAAAGAATCATATTTTGAATGATACTTTCATTTACCAAATAGGATCTCTTCACGCAATGAGGCTTGAAATATGATGTGAAACATGACGGACAATTTTTTGTTCTTTTAAGGGGTCTGCATAAGGGACGAACAAATCAACCTTTGAAGATGGATGATATATTTTTTTCTTTTTTGTGATATTTGTTCTCCATAATGGATGAACAAATCAAGAAGAAATGATAGATTTCAAAAAGATCGTGTTGAGAAAGATGATGTGGAAGTATTTATTGACAGTTTATAGGTGGTAAAGGTGCATGAGTGTCAGTGATTGATTCTTGGTATAATTATACTACTTAATATTGAAAAAAGTGTTTAACTCATAAAGAAATTCTTAATTTTTAAGGATACTATATAGTAAGTAAGATATATAAAAGAAATTGAAGAAAATTATCTTAATTAATTGAAGAAATTTTTCTAAACGCCACGTCATCAGGTAGGGAGCGAGGTTGCTCAAGAATTTCTTCTGTATTAGTATATTTAAGATAATAAAATATTATGAATATTTTCAAACAATTTTAACTATTATTTTATAATATTTTTATGAAATGCTATTATCTTGTAAAGATTGTACAGTCAATTAGTGGACTATTTTTTGACAGAACCAAGTTAAAAAAGGTATCTGTATAGGATTTCAATAAGGAAGAAAGT
Organism: Knoxia roxburghii; assembly: GCA_030378225.1. Taxonomy (NCBI): domain Eukaryota; kingdom Viridiplantae; phylum Streptophyta; class Magnoliopsida; order Gentianales; family Rubiaceae; genus Knoxia; species Knoxia roxburghii. The sequence continues at coordinate 35,056,282 of CM059416.1, read as the reverse complement.
GCGTGAAATCTTTTACCATTCATGATGAATATACATTGGTAAATCATGCGATGGAATCAAATTTTAGTCCTTGTTAATTACATATGTTTTGTAATCGTACAACCTCAGTTGCTTGTTGATTTGATGATCTTCCCAATAGCTCAAATTACAAAATCTCTAAATGAGAAAAATATAAATATTTTATTATTATTAAATTACAATCCTCAAAATCAACTTAATGGAATCCAAAGGAAAAATAAAAATAACACAAACATTAATCAAAATTCAAAATAAAAAAAGAAACATTTAAATAACATATAGGATAATCCCCATCTTTGATCAGTTAAAGATTGTATCGATGACCTTCTTGGATAGCCATTGCATTTCAAATCTCTTGCCATCGACGTCGGATTTGGCAATGGGAATCATTTCTCTTCAATTTGACTTTCTATTGATTATCATATGCGTCTATGATGGTCATCTTTCCCTTCTTTAAGAGACCATCTTCTCTAGCAAACATCGTGGACAGATACTGACAATAAAATAATATTAAAATAATTAAAAATTTATCAAGTAATCTCATAAAAAATATCTTTAAAAAGAATCATAAATCATGTTGTGTTCACTTACCAAATATGATCTATCAATGCAATATGGCTTGAAAAATGATGTAAAGGATGGATATTTAACCGTTGAAGATGGAAGACATATTTGTTCTTTTTGGTGATATTTCTTCTCCATAATGGACGAACAAATCAATAAGAAAATGATAGATTTGAAAAATCTTGTGTTGAGAAAGATTATATGGAACTATTTATTGACAATTTAGAGTTGGTAATTTAGGATGATTGTAAGTAATTGATTCATGTTATAATTACACGAATTAATATCAAAAAAAAGTGTTTAACGCATGAAGAAACTCTTAATGTTTAAGAATACTATTAGTAAGTACAATATGAGTGATTATTATTTTATATTATATAAGAAAGATTACATATCATGATATAATATATAGATATATGTATTCAAAATTTAAAATAAAAAAAGGATAAATCTATATATTCGTTTCTCTTCAATTTGACTTTCCATTTATTATCATATACGTCTATGATGGTCATCTTTTTATCTTCTTTAATAGACCAGCATTTCTAGCAAACTCCTTTGGTAAATTCTGAAAGTAAAATAATATTAAAATAATTACAATTATATCAATTAATGGCATAAATAAAATAAATATATAAAAAATCATATTGTGAATGATACTTTCAATTACCAAATAGGATCTTTTCATGCAATAAGGCTTGAAATATGATGTGAAACATGACGGACAATTTTTTGTTCTTTTTAGGAGGTCTGCATAAGGGACGAAAAAATCAACATTTGAAGATGGATGATATATTTGTTCTTTTTTGGGATATTTGTTCTCAATAATGGACGAACAAATCAACAAGAAAAGGATAGATTTTAAAAAGCTCGTGTTGAAAAAGATGATATGGAAGTATTTATTGAGAATTTAGAGTTGGTAATTTTGGATGATTGTAAGTGATTAATTTTTGTTATAATTACACGACTTAACATCCAAAAAAAGTGTTTAACGCATGAAGAAATTGTTAATGTTTAATGAAGTACAATATACGTGATTATTATTATATTTTATATAAGAAATATTATATATATCATGATAATATATGTATATATATATTCAAAAGTTAAAATAAAAAAATGATAAATTTATATATTCATTTCTGTTGAATTTGACTTTCCATTTATTATCATAGGCAACTTTGATGGTTATATTTTTCTACTTTAATAGACCAGCTTTACTAGCAAACTCCATTGCTAAATTCTGAAAATAAAATAATATTAAAATAATTAAAATTATATCAAGTAATGACATAAATAAAATAAATATATAAAGAATCATATTTTGAGTGATACTTTCATTTACCAAATAGGATCTCTTCACGCAATGAGGCTTGAAATATGTTGTGAAACATGGCGGACAATTTTTTGTTCTTTTAAGGGGTGTGCATAAGGGACGAACAAATCAACCTTTGAAGATGGATGATAAATTTTTGCTTTTTTGTGATATTTATTCTCGATAATGGACGAACAAATCTAGAAGAAAGGATAGATTTCAAAATGATAGTGTTGAGAAAGATGATGTGGAAGTATTTATTGACAATTTAGAGTTGGTAAAGGTGCCTGAGTGTAAGTGATTGATTCTTGGTATAATTATACTACTTAATATTCAAAAATGTGTTTAACTCATCAAGAAATTCTTAATGTTTAATGATACTATTTAGTAAGTATAATATATAAGTGAAATTGAAGAGATTTTGCTAAAATCCACGTCATCAGGTTAGGAGCTAGGTTGCTCAAGGATTTCTTCTATTTTATTATATTTAAGATAATAAAATATTATAAATTTCTTAAAAATATTTTAACAATTCTTTTATAATATTTTTATGGAATATTATGATATTTTTTAAAATATCATAATATTTTATTATCTTAAATATACTAAAACAGAAGAAATCCTTGAGCAACCTTGCTCCCAACCTGAAGACGTGAATTTTTGAAAAATTTCTTCAATTAATGTAGAAAATTTTCTTCAATTTCACTTATATATTATACTTACTAAAGACTATCCTTAAACATTAAGAATTTTTTGATGAGATAAACACTTTTTTGAATAATAAGTATAATTATACCATGAATTAATCACTTACACTCATGCACCTTTACCAACTCTTAATTGTCAATAAATACTTTCACACCATCTTTCTCGACAAGATCTTTTTGTAATGTATCCATTCTTCTTATTTTTTCGCCCATTACGGCGAACAAATATCACCAAAAAGAAAAAATATATCATCCATCATCAAAGGTTGATTTGTTCGTCCCTTATGCAGACCCCCCAATAAGAAAAAAAAATTGTCTGCCATGTTTCACATCATATTTAAAGCCTAATTGGATAAAGAGATCCTATTTGGTAATTGAAAGTATCATTCACAATATAATTCCTTATATATTTATTTTATTTATGCAAGTAATTGATATAATTTTAATTATTTTAATATTATTTTATTTTCGTAATTTACCAATGGAGTTTGCTAGAAAAGCTTATCTATTAAAGATGTGGAATATGACCATCATAAACGCCAATGATAATAAATGGAAATTCAAATTGAAGAGAAACGAATATATAAATTTATCCTTTTTTATTTTAAATTTTGAATATGTATATATATATATTATATCATGATATATAGAATCTTTCTTATATAATATATAATAATAATCACTTATATTGTACTTACTAATAGTATTCTTAAATATTAAGAATTTTTTCATGTTTTGAACACTTTTTTCGGATATTAAGTAGCGTAATTATAAAATGAATCAATCCCTTACAATCATCCTAAATTATCAACCCTAAATTGTCCATAAATACTTCCATATCATCATTCTCAACTCGAGCTTTTGGAAATCTATCATTTTCTTATTGATTTGTTCGTCCATTATGGATAACAAATATCACCAAAAAGAACAAATATCTCATCCATCTTCAATGGTTAAATATCCACCATTTACATCATTTTTCAAGCCTTATTGCATCGATAGATAATATTTAGTAAGTGAACGCAATATGATTTATGATTTTTTTTCAAATATATTATTTATGACATTACTTGATATATTTTTAATTATTTTAATGTTATTTTATTGTAAGAATTTGCTCATGAAGTTTGCTAGAGAAACTGGTCTCTAAAAGAAGAGAAAGAAGACCATCATAGACGCGTATGATAATGAAGGGGAAGTCAAATTGAAGAGAAACGATTCCCATTTCCAAATCATACATGGATGGCAAGAGATTCGAAATGCAATGGACATCGAACAAGGTCAACGATACTGCCTTGAACTGATGAAAGCTTACGAAGATCCAATATGTTATTTTAATGTTGATTTTTTATTTTGGATTTTTATTAATGTTCATGTTATTTTTATTTTTCCTTTGGACTTCTTTAAGTTGATTTTGAGGATTGTAGTTTAATAATAATAAAAGATTTCTATTTTCTTATTTAGAGATATAGTAATTTGAGCTATTGGGAAGCTCATCAAATCAACGAGCAACTGAGGTTGTACGATTACCAAACATATGTAATTAACGAGGACTCAAATTTGATTCCATCGTATGATTTAACCTTGGATATTCCTCAAGAATTGTAAAAGATTGCACACACTTTATTCCTTATTGAAATCCAATACATATGCCTTTTTCAACCTAGTTCTCCCAAAATACAGTCCACTAATTGACTATACAGTCTATACAAGATAATAGCATTACATAAAAATATTATAAAACAATAGTTAAAATATTTTTAAAAAATTAGTAATATTTTATTCTTTTATATATACTGAAACAGAAGAAATCATTGAGCAACCTGGCTCCCAACCTGATGACGTGGATTTTAGAAAAAAAAATTTCAATTTCACTTATATATTATACTTACTAAATAGTATCCTTAAAGAGTTTAACACTTTTTTGAATATTAAGAAGTATAATTATACCATGAATCTGTTGGATCGTGTCAAATGTTGAGAGGGGGGGGGGGGTGAATCAACATTTTATCAATTTTTCTTTCAACTAAAGGATTCCCTCTCAAACGTTAGCTCAGTTAGAGCTTATTGTTGAACTCACGTTCTTGGCTTAGATGGACTCACTCAAGGAGGGTTCACTTACACAACCACGACACTCCTATTCAAGCTTAGAGTTTGAGAATACCACACCAGTCAAGACACACTCAAAGCAGTAAATGTGCAAGGGGGATTTTTACGTGGTTCGATCAAATGATCTACATCCACGGACAGATTCACTCCTGTCAATCTTCACTATCACGGAATCATTCAGCTCTGGCCTCACTGACCGTAAGCAACATAAACAAGAGCTCACTGCTCAACACATTTAGGTTCACTACCTCTACAAGTTCATCAACTAAAACAACAACATATAAACCTCTATTGTACTGCCTTTTCTACACAAATATCTTTCAAAATCACTTAATGAAAGAAGTTTGATAGTGTTCTAGGCTTACCACCTGAAGCTGCAACCTCAGGGTCAGTTCTCCCGATTCTGCATCATCTTTGATCTTAGTTTCAGTCTTCCCTTTTTCTGCTCCTCCTCAGCTTCTTCTTCTCCTTGACTTCTGCTTCTCCAAAGCTTCAGCTTCTCCTTGTGCAGCTTACTGTTTCTTTCTCTCTTGTATTTCTCATATCATCTTTTTGCAGCTCTCACTCTTTTTCTTCTCCCTTTTCTCGGTTTCGTTCGGTTCAGCACACTTCTTTTCTGTTGCTCATCTCTCTCTCTCTGTTTCTCTTCTCGTGCCTTCCCCTTTTTCGGTTTTTCTTCCGTTCTGCAGTTGTTGTACCTACCACACCTACTCATATGCCCGTTTTCTTTTTCCCAGAAGAAAAACTGTGCCCTACCGTGCAGTGTGTCAGCACATCATACACGAAAGGCGGCTCAAGATTCAAATAATCCATTTTCAACCTTTTGAGTTGCAACTTGCTTGCCATGTCATATTGCTGACTGTACTCCTTCATACTTCTCGAGTAGCTTGTCTTAGATATTTTGAAACAGCAGAAGTGATCTGATCTTAGCTTATAGCTGATCTGATGTGCGCGGCATTTGATCTGATGTCGCGCTTCGGTTGATCTGATGTTAGCTTGCAGTTGATCTGATGTTAGCCTTCGGTTGATCTGATGTTAGCTTGCAGTTGATCTGATGTTAGCCTTCGGTTGATCTGATGTTAGCTTCATGTCACAACGTTCTGTCCAGCAACTCAGAACCATCCATGTAGCTCCTGCAGTTCTTCTGATCGGGCACTGCTTGATTCTTTTGTATTTCTGCTCGCTCACAGGATTGCTAGATACTTCAACATGATGCACCTGCGTCTTCTGAATCTTTGAGAGACTTTTAGAGTCGCGCGTTTGAGGTGTGATTCACTAGCCGTCCTTGACTTCAGCTTCTTAGGTGTCTGCTCTAGCTCTCCAGCCTTGAGTTGTTCTCTTCTGCTGCAAGTATGTTTTGTTGCTGACTTGCCTTGCTTCTGTGAAACCAAGCTGCTGAGCAATCCCTTGAGAATTTGATCTGATCTTTACTTCCGTTGATCTGATCTGTGCTGCATGTGATCTGATGTGTGCATCCTTTGATCTGATGCGCACTGCATTTGATCTGATCTTCACTTCCTTTGATCTGATACGCACTGCCTTTGATCTGATCTTCACTTCCTTTGATCTGATACGCACTGTCTTTGATCTGATCTTCACTTCCTTTGATCTGATACGCACTGCCTTTGATCTGATCTTCACTTCCTTTGATCTGATACGCACTGCCTTTGATCTGATCTGTGTGGCCTTTGATCTGATATGCCAACAGTACACTTCCTTCTCATTTTGGCACTTCAGTTTATTCATCGGCTTCTTGCTGAGATTTTGTCCAGATAAAATGCTTTCAAACCTCATGAACTCAGTCCATTATTGCCTTAGTAATTCACAGATTTGTCACAATGTGGTTGCAACAATTACAACAAAACATTGGACTTTAACAAAGGCTAAGAAAGCTTCATTGTAGCGGCTCCAATGGCTCAACAATCTCCCCCTTTGGAATTGTTGGCAACCACATTTGCAGCCAATCAGTCAACTCAGTGCTAAGCTCCCCCTGAGCCTTATTCTTCTTCATAGTAAGCTCCCCCTGCATAGAGCTTTTTCCAACGTCCTTCTCTCCCAAGGATAATACTGCTGCGTCTGGCCGGCTGCTGCGGCTATCTCTCCCCCTTTGACAACCAATTTCAAAGGGATTTGGGGATGCTCAACTGATTCAGCATGAGAAGGAGGACTGCACTCCCATTTGCATCCTCAAAGTTTCAAACATCTCGGCTGGAAGAGGCTTTGTCATTACATCGGCTATTTGTTTAGCTGTGGGAACATACTCTAGCATAATTTCTCCTTTCTCAACCTTGTCCTTTATGAAGTGATACTTGATTTCTATATGTTTGGCTCTCGAGTGCTGCACTGAATTCTTTGACAAATCAATGGCACTTTTGTTGTCACAAAGAATTATCAGTGGCAGGGGAACTTCTTCTTTAAGATTTTGCAGTTCAGATCTCATCCATATAGCTTGAGTGCATGCCTTGGTTGCTGCTATGTACTCGGCTTCAGCAGTGCTTAAGGCTATACTTTCTTGCTTCTTGCTTAACCAGCTCACACATCTATTACCAAGAAAGAATACTCCTCCTGAAGTGGATCTCCTGTCATCAACATTTCCTGCCCAATCAGCATCAGTGAAGCTTCTTAATCCCAAGCTTCCTTTCCTTGCATACCACAGACCATAATCTACTGTCCCTTGCAAGTATCTTAGCACCCTCTTTAGTGCAATCATATGAGAACTCTTTGGATTTGCCTGGTATCTAGCAGCTTGGCAGACAGCAAAGGTAATATCAGGCCTTGTTGCTGTTAAGTACAATAAGCTTCCTATCATGCTTCTGTATAGACTTTGATCAGCTTCAGCTCCTTTTTCATCCTTGCTCAGCTTGCAGTTAGTTGCCATGGGTGTAGACATTGGCTTAGCATCAGTCATACCAAATTTCTTCAGCACTTCTTTGGTATACTTGGTTTGAGAGATAAAAATTCCAGTTGCTTTTTGATGAATCTGTAGTCCAAGGAAAAATGATAGCTCTCCTATCATGGACATTTCAAACTCTTCTTGCATCTTTCTAGCAAATTCATGGCACAGCTGCTCCTTATCTCCTCCAAATATTATGTCATCAACATAGACTATGGCTATTAACTGTCCACCCTTTCCATCAAGGACATATAAATTGCTATTTATGCAACTTTTTCTGAAATTCAGATTCTTCAGGTAACTGTCCAGCCTTGAGTACCATGCTCTTGGGGCTTGTTTTAATCCATAGAGTGCCTTTTTGAGCTTGCACACCTTGTTTTCATCTTCACAAACTAGAAAACCATCCGGTTGCTCAATGTACACTTCTTCTTCCAGATTTCCATTCAAGAAGGCAGATTTAACATCCATTTGGAAGACCTTGTAGCTTCTTGCTGACGCCACTGCCAAAAACATTCTTATGGCTTCAAGCCTTGCTACTGGGGCAAAGGTTTCATCCACATCTATTCCTTCAATTTGAGAGTATCCTTTGCACACAAGCCTTGCCTTATTCTTTACAACTTTTCCTTCCTCATTCAACTTGTTCCTGAACACCCATTTTGTGCCTATCACATTTTTGTTTGCTGGCCTATCCACGAGCTCCCAAGTTTGGTTTTTCTCAATTTGGTCCAGCTCTTCATTCATGGCTTGCAGCCATGACTGGTCCTCCAGGGCTTCCTCTATTGACCTTGGCTCAACTTGAGACAGTAGGGCAGTTGCAACCATACTTTTCAGTTGCCTTCTTGTTCTTACTGGAGCTTTGGGGTCTCCAATGATAGGCATCTTGTCAATTCTCTTGTTGTACTTTCTTTTTGCTATTTCCAGGCCTTCTGTAACTTCTGTCTCTGATCCTTCTGCATCAGTCTCCTCAGTAGCTGATTTCAGCTCCAGGTCTGCCTCATCTTGGCTCTCTAAGTCATCTAAGTGATCCAGAAAATTTTCAGGATCAGTGACTTTCATCTTGACTTCCTCAACCACTTTCACATCATAGCTTTCCATAATCTTATCCAGCCTCTTGTTATAAACCTTGTAAGCCTTGCTCTTATTTGAGTAACCAAGGAAAATGCCCTCATCAGCCCTCTCTTCAAATTTTCCAAGGCTTTGCTCCTTGTTCTTGATGAAGCATTTGCTGCCAAAAACTCTAAAGTACTTCACATTTGGTTTGTGACCATACCAAAGTTCATATGGTGTCTTTTCAGTGTTTGGCCTCAACATGGTTCTATTTTGTACATGCACAGCTGCCATTGTGGCTTCCTTCCAGAAGTGCTTTGGAGTATTGTGCTCCAACAGCATGGTTCTTGCCATCTCAATCACACTTCTATTTTTCCTCTCTACAACTCCATTTTGCTGGGGAGTGTGAGGACTTGAGACTTGATGTTTGATTCCCATTTCCTCCAAGTATTCTTCAAATTCCTGCGAGGTAAACTCTCCTCCATTATCTGATCTCAAAACTTTGATCTTCCTTCCATGCTGGTTTTCTGCCAGTTTTTGAAATCTTTTGAAGCAGTTGAAGGCTTCACTCTTTTGCTTCATGTGCATGATGCACATCATCCTAGTGAAGTCATCCACAAAAAGAATGAAATACATCTCTTTACCTGTACCTTTTCTTTTCATTGGTCCACATACATCAGTGTGAACTAGCTCCAATGGCTTAGAGGTTTTATGCTCCTTGGACTTGTGAGAAAGCTTTGCAAATTTCCCTTTTTGGCATGAGTCACAAGTGCTGTTGTCCCTCTTTAGTACAGGGAGGTTTAACACTGCATTGCACTTCACCAGGCTTCTCATGCTCTTTTGATTTAAATGTCCAAGCCTGCAATGCCAAAGCGTATTTTCATCCATTTTGCTTAGCATGCACAACTTTTCCTTCACATCTATGAGGTATAAATCCTTGTTGTCTCTTATTCCTTTGGCCATGATTTCTCCAGTCTTGCAGTCTTTGATGAAACAGCCATTTTTTGAGAAGTCTACTTTGAAACCATTGTCACACAGTTGTCTTACACTCAGCAAGTTGTACTTCAGCCCTTCTACAAACAGCACCTCCTTAGATTTGAACTTTTCTGATCCAATGGTGGCTTCTCCAACAGCCTTGATCTTTAACCCACTCTTATCTGCAAACTTGACAAACCCTCTTTCAACTTCTTTTGTGTTTCTCAGTAGAGTTTTGTCTCCAGTCATATGGCTTGTGCACCCACTGTCAATGATCCATTGGGCTTCCTTAGCTTTTGTTTTCAGTGCAACTTCAGCAATGCAAGCTTCTTCAAATCTGTGTTTCTTCCTCCAAATTTTTCTTGCTGCTGGTATGCCTTGCTGTTCATTCAATCTCTGATTGCTCCTGCTGCAGCTCCAGTGATCATTCTCTTCTAACCCTTCAAAAATTTGAAATCTGTTTCTCAGATTAAGTGGCTGCATTAGAGACTGATTTCTTCTTGTGTAATCTGCTTGGTTTCTTCTTGTTCCTGCTGCAAAGTTTCTTCTATTTGTAGCTTGTTACAGTGACTGGGCTCTCCTGCTATTCACTTCTTCCGACCACTTGCTTCTCTTATTTGGCAATCTGCATCTGCACCAGACATTCAATTTCTGATACACTTCTCCAGGTTGTATGATATGGCCTTTTCTGATTTCAGCTTCAGGGATCCTTCTTGAAGTACTTAGGCTTCTTTGATGATAATACTCTTTTCTATTCCATCCTCTTGACTGCATTGTTCTTCCTCCAAATCTCCAGAATACCTTCCTCCAGCAATTTGCTGCATAGTGACCTGATTCTCCACAGGTGAAACATACTCCAGCAATCAGCCTTCTACTTTTGAGCAGGCTTCTTTGATGCATAGATTGCCTCCCCCTCAGCTCGTGCAGTCTTTCATTTTGCTCAGTAGACTTTCTTGATCCATTAGAAATTTCCATCTTCTTAGAATCAACAAAACTAGTTCCTGCCTTTACACCAGCAACACAAATTGAACCTTCTTTGACAAAGGTAACAGTCTTCTTGGTTGTTGCAGCTGGTTGTCCTTCTGATTTTTTATCTCCTTCATAACCAAGACCTTTCTTCCCTTCTGAATGAGATCTCTGCTTGCTGAGGCACTCATCTAACTTCCTGGTGGCTTCTTCAGTTTTTGCAGCCACTTCTTTGCTCCTTGAGGATTCACCAGGCTCAGTTTTGCTTGACTGAAACTCCAGCTTTCCTTTCAATTTTGATTCTACAGTAGTTCCATCAGTCATTTCTTCAGCTTTGATCACAGTTTGTTGAGACAGCAGATCTTCTATCTTTCTTGTTGCATCCTCTAGTTCGACAGTGGTGGCATCTAGCTTTTCTACCAAGGTTTCACATGTCTTTTGAAGTTCCATCTTTTCTCTTGTACAATTTTTGTGAACCTCAGCTTCATTTTGTATGAGAATCAGTTCCTGCTCCAATTCAATTACTCTATTCTCCAGTATTGAGTTTTCTTCTTGACTGCTCAAGATGACCTTTTCCATCTCCTTCATTGTCTTCATTGTCTTCTTGTGCAATCTCTTCTGCTCCTCTATCTTGTTGTATGCAAACTCCAGTTCTTCCTCTAGATCCACTTCTTCAGCATCAGCTGATTGGTTCTCTAGTTCAGCATCCTCCTTTAATGAAACAGTTGAAGATTTCATCACCATGAGAGTCTCCTCTTCAGCTTCAGACTCATCTTCACTGTCTGAGACATCAGTCTCTTCATCCTCCTCAGAGCTATCATTTTTCTTCTTGCTCAGGTAGCTCCGTTTTCTGTAAGCTTTCCCTTTTCTTGATTTGAAGCTCATCTTCTTCTTTCCTTTCTGCTCAGGCCACCTGTCTGATGGCTTGTCAGCTTCCTCATCTTCTGTTCTCTTATTCTTCATGAAGCACTTGCTTGCAAAGTGGCCTATTTTGCCACAATTGAAGCATTTTAAGGGCAACTTTCCCTTGTACTTTCCAGTCTGGCCTCTGAAACTCCTTGAAATCAACACCATCATTCTTTCAAGATCACTGTCTGCTGCTTCATCTTCACTGCTTTCCTCCTTTAGCTTCCTTGAGTGTTTTGTTTTAAATGCTATCTCCTTGACTGCCTTTGACGTCTCCTCCTTTGAATTTGAAATCCTCATTTCATATGCTACAAAGGTGCTTTGTAGCTCATCTAATGTCACTTTATCTAGGTCCCTCTCCTCTATAGCAGAAACCTTAGAATCATATCTTGCTGGTAGGGATCTAAGAACCTTTTTAACTATATTGGAATCTCCAACACTCTCACCCAGACCCCTCATTGAGCTAACTAATTCAACAACTCTGTTTAGGAAGTCCTCAATGTTTTCACCTTCTCCCATCTTAAGACCTTCAAACTTACTTCTAAGAACCTGCAATTTTGCCTCCTTAACCTTGATGTCTCCCTCATGAATATTAATCAGTTTAATCCATATTTCATGAGCAGTAACACAGTCTATAACTTTAAAGTTCTCTTTTTCTGACAGAGCTGCATATAGAGCATTCCTTGCCTTTCCATCAGCTTCTAAGTTTCTAATTTCTGCAGCTGTAGGATTCTCCTCATCTACGGTTGGTGTAAATCCATGCAAGACTACTCTTTGTACTTGTAGGCCTTGTGCTAAGAGATAAGCACTCATTCTCTTTTTCCATAACTGGAAATTTTGGCCACCGAAATAAGGAACTCCCTTAACAGTCGTTGCTTGATTCTCCATTTCTACTGCTGGTTCTAAGTTTCAACAATCACTTGACAAAAGCAAACCTTGCTCTGATACCAATTGTTGGATCGTGTCAAATGTTGAGAGGGGGGGGTGAATCAACATTTTATCAATTTTTCTTTCAACTAAAGGATTCCCTCTCAAACGTTAGCTCAGTTAGAGCTTATTGTTGAACTCACGTTCTTGGCTTAGATGGACTCACTCAAGGAGGGTTCACTTACACAACCACGACACTCCTATTCAAGCTTAGAGTTTGAGAATACCACACCAGTCAAGACACACTCAAAGCAGTAAATGTGCAAGGGGGATTTTTACGTGGTTCGATCAAATGATCTACATCCACGGACAGATTCACTCCTGTCAATCTTCACTATCACGGAATCATTCAGCTCTGGCCTCACTGACCGTAAGCAACATAAACAAGAGCTCACTGCTCAACACATTTAGGTTCACTACCTCTACAAGTTCATCAACTAAAACAACAACATATAAACCTCTATTGTACTGCCTTTTCTACACAAATATCTTTCAAAATCACTTAATGAAAGAAGTTTGATAGTGTTCTAGGCTTACCACCTGAAGCTGCAACCTCAGGGTCAGTTCTCCCGATTCTGCATCATCTTTGATCTTAGTTTCAGTCTTCCCTTTTTCTGCTCCTCCTCAGCTTCTTCTTCTCCTTGACTTCTGCTTCTCCAAAGCTTCAGCTTCTCCTTGTGCAGCTTACTGTTTCTTTCTCTCTTGTATTTCTCATATCATCTTTTTGCAGCTCTCACTCTTTTTCTTCTCCCTTTTCTCGGTTTCGTTCGGTTCAGCACACTTCTTTTCTGTTGCTCATCTCTCTCTCTCTGTTTCTCTTCTCGTGCCTTCCCCTTTTTCGGTTTTTCTTCCGTTCTGCAGTTGTTGTACCTACCACACCTACTCATATGCCCGTTTTCTTTTTCCCAGAAGAAAAACTGTGCCCTACCGTGCAGTGTGTCAGCACATCATACACGAAAGGCGGCTCAAGATTCAAATAATCCATTTTCAACCTTTTGAGTTGCAACTTGCTTGCCATGTCATATTGCTGACTGTACTCCTTCATACTTCTCGAGTAGCTTGTCTTAGATATTTTGAAACAGCAGAAGTGATCTGATCTTAGCTTATAGCTGATCTGATGTGCGCGGCATTTGATCTGATGTCGCGCTTCGGTTGATCTGATGTTAGCTTGCAGTTGATCTGATGTTAGCCTTCGGTTGATCTGATGTTAGCTTGCAGTTGATCTGATGTTAGCCTTCGGTTGATCTGATGTTAGCTTCATGTCACAACGTTCTGTCCAGCAACTCAGAACCATCCATGTAGCTCCTGCAGTTCTTCTGATCGGGCACTGCTTGATTCTTTTGTATTTCTGCTCGCTCACAGGATTGCTAGATACTTCAACATGATGCACCTGCGTCTTCTGAATCTTTGAGAGACTTTTAGAGTCGCGCGTTTGAGGTGTGATTCACTAGCCATCCTTGACTTCAGCTTCTTAGGTGTCTGCTCTAGCTCTCCAGCCTTGAGTTGTTCTCTTCTGCTGCAAGTATGTTTTGTTGCTGACTTGCCTTGCTTCTGTGAAACCAAGCTGCTGAGCAATCCCTTGAGAATTTGATCTGATCTTTACTTCCGTTGATCTGATCTGTGCTGCATGTGATCTGATGTGTGCATCCTTTGATCTGATGCGCACTGCATTTGATCTGATCTTCACTTCCTTTGATCTGATACGCACTGCCTTTGATCTGATCTTCACTTCCTTTGATCTGATACGCACTGCCTTTGATCTGATCTTCACTTCCTTTGATCTGATACGCACTGCCTTTGATCTGATCTTCACTTCCTTTGATCTGATACGCACTGCCTTTGATCTGATCTGTGTGGCCTTTGATCTGATATGCCAACAGTACACTTCCTTCTCATTTTGGCACTTCAGTTTATTCATCGGCTTCTTGCTGAGATTTTGTCCAGATAAAATGCTTTCAAACCTCATGAACTCAGTCCATTATTGCCTTAGTAATTCACAGATTTGTCACAATGTGGTTGCAACAATTACAACAAAACATTGGACTTTAACAAAGGCTAAGAAAGCTTCATTGTAGCGGCTCCAATGGCTCAACAGAATCAATCACTTACACTCATGCACCTTTACCAACTCTAAATTGTCCATAAATACTTCCACATCATCTTTCTCAACATGATCTTTTTGAAATCTATCATTTCTTAATGATTTTTTGTCCAATATGGAGAACAAATATCTCAAAAAATAACAAATATATCATCCATCTTCAAAGGTTGATTTGTTCGTCCTTTATGCAGACCCCCCAAAAAGAACAAAAAATTGTCCGTCATGTTTCACATCATATTTCAAGCTTTATTGCATGAAGAGAACCTATTTGGTAATTGAAAGTGACATTCACAATATAATTCTTTATATATTTATTTTATTTATGCCATTACTTGATATAATTTTAATTATTTTATTTTCAAAATTTACCAATGAAGTTTGCTAGAAAAGCTGGTCTATTAAAGAATAGAAAGAAAACCATCATAGATGGCTATGATAATAAATTGAAAGTCAAATTGCAGAGAAACGAATATATATCCTTTTTTATTTCAAATTTTGAATATATATATATATATATATTATAGCATGATATATATAATTTTTCTTAGATAATATATAATAATTATCACTTATATTATATTTACTAATAGTATCCTTAAACATTAAGAATTTCTTGATAAGTTAAACACTTTTTTGAATATTAAGAAGTATAATTATACCATCAATCAATCACTTACACTCATGCACCTTTACCAACTCTAAATTGTCAATAAATACTTCCACATCATCTTTCTCAACATGATCTTTTCGAAATCTATAATTTCTTCTTGATTTGTTCGTCCATTGTGGAGAAAAAATATAACAAAAAAGAACAAATATATCATCTATCTTCAAACGTTGATTTGTTCGTCCATTATGCATACCCCCTTAAAAAGAATAAAAAATTGCCCGTCATGTTTGACATTATATTTACAGCCTTATTGCATGAACAGATACTATTTGGTAATTGAAATATCATTCACAATATGAGTCTTTATATATTTATTTTATTTATGCCATTACTTGATATAATATAAATTATTTTCATATTATTTTATTTTCAGAATTTACCAATGGAGTTTGCTGGAAAAGTTGGTCTATTAAAGAAGAGAAAGATGACCATCATAGACGCCATTATGGAGAACAAATATCACCACAAAGAACAAATATCTTCTCCATCTTCAATGGTTAAATATCCATCATTTACATCATTTTTCAAGCCTTATTGCATCGAGAGACCATATTTGGTAAGTGAACGCAATATGATTTATTTTTTTAAAGATATTATTTATGATATTACTTGATATATTTTTAATTATTTTAATATTATTTTATTGTCAGAATTAGCCCATGAAATTTGCTATAGAAGCTGGCCTCTTAAAGGAGAGAAAGATGACCATCATAGATGCGTATGATAATGAATGAAAAGTCAAATTGAAGAGAAACGATTCCCATTTTCAAATCGTACATCAATGGCAAGAGATTCGAAATGCAATGGATATCCAAGAAGGTCAACGATACAGCCTTGAACTAATCAAAGATGGGGATGATCCTAGATATTATTTTAGTAATTATTTATTTATTTTGAATTTTGATTAATGTTTATGTTATTAGTATTTTTCAATTGGATTCCATTAAAATTATTTTGAGGATTGTAATTTTATAATAATAAAAGATTTCTATTTTTCTTATTTAGAGATGTTGTAATTTGAGAAATTGGGAATCTCATCAAATCAACGAGCAACTGAGGTTTTACGATTACAAAACATATGTAATTGAAAATGACTCAAACTTGATTCCATCGCATGATTTAACCTTGGATATTCCTCAAGAATGGTAAAAGATTTCATGCACTTTCTTCCTTATTGAAGTATGCAGATGTCTCTCTTAACCTGGTTCTGCCAAAATACAGTCCACTAATTGACTGCACAGTCTGTACAATATACTAGCATTCCATAAAAATATTATAAAAGAAATGTTAAAATATTTTTAAGAAATTTATAATATTTTATTATCTTGAATATAATAAAACAGAAGAAATCCTTGAGCAACCTAGCTCCCCACCTGATGACGTGGATTTTAGCAAAATCTCTTCAATTTCACTTATATATTATACTTACTAAATAGTATCATTAAACATTAAGAATTTCTTGATGAGTTAAACACATTTTTGAATATTAAGTAGTATAATTATACCAAGAATCAATCACTTACACTCAGGCACCTTCACCAACTCTAAATTGTCAATAAATACTTCAACATCATCTTTCTCAACACTATCATTTTGAAATCTATCCTTTCTTCTAGATTTGTTCGTCCATTATCGAGAATAAATATCACAAAAAAGCAAAAATTTATCATCCATCTTCAAAGGTTGATTTGTTCGTCCCTTATGCAGACCCTCTGAAAAGAACAAAAAATTGTCTGTCATGTTTCACATCATATTTTAAGCCTTAATAAATAAAGAGATCCTATTTGGTAAATGAAAGTATCTTTCAAAATATGATTCTTTATATATTTATTTTATTTATGCCATTAATTGATATAATTTTAATACTATTTTATTTTCAGAATTTACCAATGAAATTTGCTAGAAAAGCTGGTCTATTAAAGAAAAGAAAGATGACCATCAAAGATGCCTATGATAATAAATGGAAATTCAAATTCAAGAGAAACGAATATATAAATTTATCCTTTTTTATTTTAAATTTTGAATATAAATATTATATCATGATATATATAATATTTTTATATAATATATAATAATAATCATGTATATTGTACTTACTAATAATATCATTAAACATTAACAATTTCTTCATGCGCTAAACAATTTTTTTGGATGTTAAGTCGTGTAATTATAACATGAATTAATCACTTACAAACATCCTAAATTACCAACTCTAAATTGTCAATAAATACTTCCATATCATGTTTTTCAACACGAGCTTTTTAAAATCTATCCTTTTCTTATTGATTTGTTCGTCCATTATGGAGAAAAAATATCCCAAAAAAGAACAAATATATCATCCATCTTAAAAGGTTGAATTTTTCGTCCCGTATGCAGACCTCTTAAAAAGAACAAAAATTGTCCGTCATGTTTTACATCATATTTGAAGCCTTACTGCATGAAAAGATCCGATTTGGTAATTGAAAGTATCATTCACAATATAGTTCTTTATACATTTACTTTATTTATGCCTTTAATTGATATAATTTTAATTATTTTAATATTATTTTATTTTCAGAATTTACCAATGGAGTTTGCTAGAAAAGCTGGTCTATTAAAGAAGATAAAAAGATGACCATCATAGAAGCCTATGATAATAAACGGAAAGTCAAATTGAAGAGAAACGAATATATAGATTTATCCTTTTTTTTATTTTAAATTTTGAATATATATATCAATATATTATATCATGATATATATAATCTTTCTTATATAATATATAATAATAATCACTTATATTGTACTTGCTAATAGTATTCTTAAACATTAAGAGTTTCTTCATGCGCTAAACACTTTTTTTGGATATTAATTCGTGTAATTATAACATGAATCAATTACTTACAATCATCCTAAATTACCAACTCTAAATTGTCAATAAATAGTTCTATATAATCTTTCTCAACACAAGCTTTTTCAAATATATAATTTTCTTATTGATTTGTTCGTCCATTATGGAGAAGAAATATCACCAAATAGAACAAATATGTCTTCCATCTTCAACGGTTAAATATCCATCCTTTATATCATTTTTCAAGCCATATTGCATTGATAGATCATATTTGGTAAGTGAACGCAACATGATTTATGATTCTTTTTAAAGATATTATTTATGAGATTACTTGATAAATTTTTAATTATTTTAATATTATTTTATTGTCAGAATCTGTCCACGATGTTTGCTAGAGAAGATGGCCTCTTAAAGAAGGGAAAGATGACCATCATAGACGCATATGATAATGAATAGAAAGTCAAATTGAAGAGAAATGATTCTCATTGCCAAATCCGACATCGATGGCAAGAGATTTGAAATGCAATGGCTATCCAAGAAGGTCAACGATACAGTCTTGAACTGATCAAAGATGGGGATTATCCTATATGTTATTTAAATGTTTCTTTTTTTATTTTGAATTTTGATTAATGTTTGTGTTATTTTTTTTTCCTTTGGATTCCATTAAGTTGATTTTGAGGATTGTAATTTAATAATAATAAAATATTTATATTTTTCTCATTTAGAGATTTTGTAATTTGAGCTATTGGGAAGGTCATCAAAGCAACAAGCAACTGAGGTTGTACGATTACAAAACATATGTAATTAACAAGGACTAAAATTTGATTCCATCGCATGATTTACCAATGTATATTCATCATGAATGGTAAAAGATTTCACGCACTTTCTTCCTTATTGAAATCCTATACAGATGCCTTTTTTAACTTGGTTATGTCAAAAAATAGTCCACTAATTGACTGTACGTCTTTACAAGATAATAGCATTCCATAAAAATATTATAAAATAATAGTTAAAATTGTTTGAAAATATTCATAATATTTTATTATCTTAAATATACTAATACAGAAGAAATTCTTGAGCAACCTGGCTTCCTACTTGATGACGTGGCGTTTAGAAAAATTTCTTCAATTAATTAAGAAAATTTTCTTCAATTTCTTTTATATATCTTACTTACTATATACTATCCTTAAAAATTAAGAATTTCTTTATGACTTAAACACTTTTTTCAATATTAAGTAGTATAATTATACCAAGAATCAATCACTGACACTCATGCACCTTTACCAACTATAAACTGTCAATAAATACTTCCACATCATCTTTCTCAACACGATCTTTTTGAAATCTATCATTTCTTCTTGATTTGTTCATCCATTATGGAGAACAAATATCACAAAGAAGAAAAAATTTATCATCCATCTTCAAAGGTTGATTTGTTCGTCCCTTATGCAGACCCCTTAAAAGAAGAAAAAATTGTCCGCCATGTTTCACATCATATTTCAAGCCTCATTGCGTGAAGAGATCCTATTTGGTAAATGAAAGTATCATTCAAAATATGATTCTTTATATATTTATTTTATTTATGTCATTACTTGATATAATTTTAATTATTTTAATATTATTTTATTCTCAGAATTTAGCAATGGAGTTTGCTAGAAAAGCTGGTCTATTAAAGTAGAAAAATATAACCATCAAAGTTGCCTATGATAATAAATGGAAAGTCAAATTCAACAGAAACGAATATATAAATTTATCCTTTTTTTATTTTAACTTTTGAATATATATATTATCATGATATATATAATATTTCTTATATAAAATATAATAATAATCATGTATATTGTACTTCATTAAACGTTAACAATTTCTTCATGCGTTAAACACTTTTTTTGGATGTTAAGACGTGTAATTATAACAAAAATTAATCACTTACAATCATCCTAAATTACCAACTCTAAATTCTCAATAAATACTTCCATATCATCTTTTTCAACACGAGCTTTTTAAAATCTATCCTTTTCTTGTTGATTTGTTCGTCCACTATTGAGAACAAATATCCCAAAAAAGAACAAATATATCATCCATCTTCAAATGTTGATTTTTTCGTCCCTTATGCAGACCTCCTAAAAAGAACAAAAAATTGTCCGTCATGTTTCACATCATATTTCAAGCCTTATTGCATGAAAAGATCCTATTTGGTAATTGAAAGTATCATTCACAATATGATTCTTTATATATTTATTTTATTTATGCCATTAATTGATATAATTGTAATTATTTTAATATTATTTTACTTTCAGAATTTACCAATGGAGTTTGCTAGAAATGTTGGTCTATTAAAGAAGATAAAAAATGACCATCATAGACGCATATGATAATAAATGGAAAGTCAAATTGAAGAGAAACGAATATATAGATTTATCCTTTTTTTATTTTAAATTTTGAATACATATATCTATATATTATATCATGATATATAATCTTTCTTATATAATATAAAATAATAATCACTCATATTGTACTTACTAATAGTATTCTTAAACATTAAGAGTTTCTTCATGCGTTAAACACTTTTTTTGGATATTAATTCGTGTAATTATAACATAAATCAAATACTTACAATCATCCTAAATTACCAACTCTAAATTGTCAATAAATAGTTTCATATAATCTTTCTCAACACAAGCTTTTTCAAATCTATCATTTTCTTATTGATTTGTTCGTCCATTATGGAGAAGAAATATCACCAAAAAGAACAAATATGTCTTCCATCTTCAACGGTTAAATATCCATCCTTTACATCATTTTTCAAGCCATATTGCATTGATAGATCATATTTGGTAAGTGAATGCAACATGATTTATGATTCTTTTTAAAGATATTATTTATGAGATTACTTGATAAATTTTTAATTATTTTAATATTATTTTATCGTCAGAAACTGTCCACGATGTTTGCTAGAGAAGATGGTCTCTTACAGAAAGGAAATATGACCATCATAGACGCATATGATAATGAATAGAAAGTCAAATTGAAGAGAAATGATTCCCATTGCCAAATCCGACATCGATGACAAGAGATTTGAAATGCAATGGCTATCCAAGAAGGTCAACGATACTATCTTGAACTGATCAAAGATGGGGATTATCCTATATGTTATTTAAATGTTTCTTTTTTTATTTTGAATTTTGATTAATGTTTGTGTTATTTTTATTTTTCCTTTGGATTCCATTAAGTTGATTTTGAGGATTGTAATTTAATAATAATAAAATATTTATATTTTTCTCATTTAGAGATTTTGTAATTTGAGCTATTGGGAAGCTCATCAAATCAACGAGCAACTGAGGTTGTACGATTACAAAACATATGTAATTAACAAGGACTAAAATTTGATTCCATCGCATGATTTACCAATGTATATTCATCATGAATGGTAAAAGATTTTACGCGCTTTCTTCCTTATTGAAATCCTATACAGATGCCTGTTTTAGCTTGGTTCTGTCAAAAAATAGTCCACTAATTGACTGTACAATCTTTACAAGATAATAGCATTCCATAAAAATATTATAAAATAATAGTTAAAATTGTTTGAAAATATTCATAATATTTTATTATCTTAAATATACTAATACAGAAGAAATTCTTGAGCAACCTGGCTCCCTACTTGATGACGTGGCGTTTAGAAAAATTTCTTCAATTAATTAAGAAAATTTTCTTCAATTTCTTTTATATATCTTACTTACTATATAGTATCCTTAAAAATTAAGAATTTCTTTATGAGTTAAACACTTTTTTCAATATTAAGTAGTATAATAATACCAAGAATCAATCACTGACACTCATGCACCTTTACCAACTATAAACTGTCAATAAAGACTTCCACATCATCTTTCTCAACACGATCTTTTTGAAATCTATCATTTCTTCTTGATTTGTTCATCCATTATGGAGAACAAATATCACAAAAAAGAAAAAATATATCATCCATCTTCAAAGGTTGATTTGTTCGTCCCTTATGCAGACCCCTTAAAAGAACAAAAAATTGTACGTCATGTTTCACATCATATTTCAAGCCTCATTGCGTGAAGAGATCCTATTTGGTAAATGAAAGTATCATTCAAAATATGATTCTTTATATATTTATTTTATTTATGTCATTACTTGATATAATTTTAATTATTTTAATATTATTTTATTTTCAGAATTTACCAATGGAGTTTGCTAGAAAAGCTGGTTTATTAAAGTAGAAAAACATAACCATCAAAGTTGCCTATGATAATAAATGGAAAGTCAAATTCAACATAAACGAATATATAAATTTATCCTTTTTTATTTTAACTTTTGAATATATATATATATTATCATGATATATATAATATTTCTTTTATAAAATAAAATAATAATCACGTATATTGTACTTACTAACAATATCATTAAACATTAACAATTTCTTCATGCGTTAAACACTTTTTTTGGATGTTAAGTAATGTAATTATAACAAAAATTAATCACTTACAATCATCCTAAATTACCAACTCTAAATTCTCAATAAATACTTCTATATCATCTTTTTCAACACGAGCTTTTTAAAATCTATCCTTTTCTTGTTGATTTGTTCGTCCATTATTGAGAACAAATATCCCAAAAAAGAACAAATATATCATCCATCTTCAAATGTTGATTTTTTCGTCCCTTATGCAGACCTCCTAAAAAGAACAAAAAATTGTCCGTCATGTTTCACATCATATTTCAAGCCTTATTGCATGAAAAGATCCTATTTGGTAATTGAAAGTATCATTCACAATATGATTCTTTATATATTTATTTTATTTATGCCATTAATTGATATAATTGTAATTATTTTAATATTATTTTACTTTCAGAATTTACCAATGGTGTTTGTTAGAAATGATGGTCTATTAAAGAAGATAAAAAGATGACCATCATAGACGCATATGATAATAAATGGAAATTCAAATTGAAGTGAAACGAATATATAGATTTATCCTTTTTTATTTTAAACTTTGAATACATATATCTATATATTATATCATGATATATAATCTTTCTTATATAATATAAAATAATAATCATGCGTTAAACACTTTTTTTGGATATTAATTAGTGTAATTATAACATGAATCAATCACTTACAATCATCCTAAATTACCAACTCTAAATTGTCAATAAATACTTCCATATAATCTTTCTCAACACAAGCATTTTCAAATCTATCATTTTCTTATTGATTTGTTCGTCCATTATGGAGAAGAATATCACCAAAATGATCAAATATCTCTTCTATCTGCAACTGTTAAATATCCATCCTTTACATCATTTTTGAAGCCATATTGCATCGATAGATCATATTTGGTAAGTGAACGCAACATGATTTGTGATTCTTTTTAAAGATATTATTTATGACATTACATGATGTATTTTTAATTATTTTAAAATTATTTTATTGTCAGAATTTGTCCATGAAGTTTGCTAGAGAATATAGTCTCTTAAAGAAGAGAAAGATGACAATCATAGACGCATATGATAATGAATGGAATGTCAAATTGAAGAGAAATGATTCCCATTTCCAAATCCTACATGGATGGCAAGAGATTTGAAATGCAATGGATATCCAAGAAGGACAACAATACAGCCTTGAACTGATCAAACATGGGGATGATCCTATATGTTCTTTTAATGTTGATTTCTTTATTTTGAATTTTGATTAATGTTTGTGTTATTTTTATTTTTCCTCTGGATTCCATTAAGTTGATTTTGAGGATTGTAATTTAATAATAATAAAAGATTTCTATTTTTCTCATTTAGAGATATTGTAATTTGAGCTATTGGGAAGGTCATCAAATCAACGAGGAACTGAGGTTGTACGATTACCAAACATATGTAATTAACAAGGACTATAATTTGATTCCATCGCATGATACCATGTAGATTCATCAAGAATGGTAAAAGATTTCACGCACTTTCTTCCTTATTGAAATCCTATACAGATGCCTTTTTTAACTTGGTTCTGTCATAAAATAGTCCACTAATTGACTGTACAGTATGTACACGATAATAGCATTCCATAAAAATATTATAAAAGAATAATTAAAATAGTTTTAAAAAATTCATAATATTTTATTATCTTAAATATACTAAAACAGAAGAAATTCTTGAGCAACCTGGCTCCCATCCTGATGACGTGGATTTTAGAAAAATTTCTTCAATTAATTAAGAAAATTTTCTTCAATTTCTTTTATATATTACTTACTATATAGTATCCTTAAAAATTAACAATTTCTTGATGAGTTAAACACTTTTTTGAATATTAAGCATTATAATTATACCAAGAATCAATCAGTGACACTCATGCACCTTTACCAACTATAAATTGTCAATAAATACTTCCACATCATCTTTCTCAACACGATCTTTTTGAAATCTATCCTTTTTTCTTGATTTGTTCGTCCATTATGGAGAACAAATATCACAAAAAAGAACAAATATATCATCAATCTTCAAAGGTTGATTTGTTCGTCCCTTATGCAGACCCCCTAAAAAGAACAAAAAATTGTCCGCCATGTTTCACATCATATTTCAAGCCTTATTGCGTGAAGAGTTCCTATTTGGTAAATGAAAGTATCATTCAAAATATGATTCTTTATATATTTATTTTATTTATGTCATTAGTTGATATAATTTTAATTATTTTAATATTATTTTATTTTCATAATTTACAAATGGAGTTTGCTAGAAAAGCTGGTATATTAAAGAAGAAAAAATGACCATCAAAGATGTCTATGATAATAAATGGAAAGTCAAATTCAAGAGAAATGAATATATAAATTTATCCTTTTTTTATTTTAACTTTTGAATATATATATATTATCATGATATATATAATATTTCTTATATAAAATATAATAATAATCACGTATATTGTACTTACTAACAATATCACTAAACATTAACAATTTCTTCATGCGTTAAACACTTTTTTTGGATGTTAAGTCGTGTAATTATAACATGAATTAATCACTTACAATCATCCTAAATTACCAACTCTAAATTGTCAATAAATACTTCCATATCATCTTTTTCAACGTGAGATTTTTAAAATCTATCCTTTTCTTATTGATTTGTTCGTCCATTATGGAGAACAAATATCCCAAAAAAGAACAAATATATCATCCATCTTCGAAGGTGGATTTTTTCGTCCCTTATGCAGACCTCCTAAAAAGAACAAAAAATTGTCCGTCATGTTTCACATCAAATTTCAAGCATTATTGCATGGAAAGATCCTATTTGGTAATTGAAAGTATCATTCACAATATGATTCTTTATATAGTTGTTTTATTTATGCCATTAATTGACATAATTTTAATTATTTTCATATTATTTTATTTTCAGAATTTACCAATGGAGTTTGCTAGAAAAGCTGGTCTATTAAAGATGACAAAAAGATGACTATCATAGACGCCTTTGATAATAAATGGAAAGTCAAATTGAAGAGAAACAAATATATAGATTTATCCTTTTTTTATTTTAAATTTTGAATACATATATCTATATATTATATCATGATTTATATAATCTATCTTATATAATATATAATAATAATCACTTATATTGTGGTTACTAATAGTATTCTTAAACATTAAGAGTTTCTTCATGCGTTAAACACTTTTTTTGGATATTAAGTAGTGTAATTATAACATGAATCAATCACATACAATCATCCCAAATTAGCAACTCTAAATTGTCAATAAATACTTCCATATAATCTTTCTCAACACAAGCTTTTTCAAATCTATCATTTTATTATTGATTTGTTCGTCCATTATGGAGAAGAAATATCACCAAAACCAACAAATATCTCATCCATCTTCAACGGTTAAATATCCATCCTTTCCATCATTTTCAAGCCATATTGCATCGATAGATCAAATTTGGTAAGTGAACGCAACGTGATTTATGATTCCTTTTAAAGATATTATGTATGACATTACTTGATATATTTTTAATTATTTTAAAATTATTTTATTGTAAGAATTTGTCAATGAAGTTTGCTAGAGAAGATGGTCTCTTAAAGAAGAGAAAGATGACTATCATAGACGCATATGATAATGAATGGAAAGTCAAATTGAAGAGAAATGATTCCCATTTCCAAATACTACATGGATGGCAAGAGATGTGAAATGCAATGGATATCCAAGAAGGTCAACGATACAGCCTTGAACTGATCAAAGATGGGGATGATCCTATATGTTATTTTAATGTTGATTTTTTTATTTTGAATTTTGATTAATGTTTGTGTTATTTTTATTTTTCTTTTGGATTCCATTAAGTTGATTTTGAGGATTGTAATTAATAATAATAAAAGATTTATATTTTTCTCATTTAGAGATATTGTAATTTGAGCTATTGGAAACGTCATCAAATCAATGAGGAACTGAGGTTGTACGATTACCAAACATATGTAATTAACAAGGACTCAAATTTGATTCCACCGCATGATTTGACCTTTGATATTCTTCAAGAATGGTAAAAGATTTCACGCACTTTCTTCCTTATTGAAGTCCTATACAGATGCCTTTTTTAATCTGGTTATGCCAAAATACAGTCCACTAATTGACTGTACTGTTTGTACAAGATAATTGCATTCCATAAAAATATTATAAAAGAATAGTTAAAATACTTTTAAAAAAAATCATAATATTTTATTATCTTAAATATACTAAAACAGAAGAAATCCTTGAGCAACTTGGCTCCCAACTTGATGACGTGAATTTTAGAAAAATTTCTTCAATTTCACTTAAACATTAATAATTTTTTGATGAGCTAAACACTTTTTTGAATATTAAGTAGTATAATTATACCATTAATCAATCACTTACACTCATGCACATTTACCAACTCTAAATTGCAATAAATACTTCCACATCATCCTTCTCAACGCGATCTTTTTTATATCTATCTTTTCTTCTGGATTTGTTTGTCAATTATGGAGAAAAAATATCACAAAAAAAAACAAATATTTCTTCCATCTTCAAAGGTTGATTTGTTTGTCCCTTATGCAGACCCCCAAAAAAAAAAAAAACAAAAAATTGTC
Source organism: Knoxia roxburghii (assembly GCA_030378225.1). NCBI lineage: Eukaryota > Viridiplantae > Streptophyta > Magnoliopsida > Gentianales > Rubiaceae > Knoxia > Knoxia roxburghii. Next base: position 35,029,145 of record CM059416.1, on the reverse strand, counting down.
CGCCATGTTTCACATCATATTTCAAGCCTTATTGCATGAAAAGATCCTTTTTGGTAATTGAAAGTATCATTGGCTATTCGATTCTTTATATATTTATTTTATTTATGCCATTACTTGATATAATTTAATTATTTTAGTATTATTTTATTTTCAGAATTTACCAATGGAGTTTGCTAGAATAGTTGGTCTATTAAAGAAGAGAAAGACGACCCATCATAGACGCCTATGACAATAAATGGAAAGTCAAATTCAAGGGAAACAAATATATAAATTTATATTTTTTTTATTTTAAATTTTGATTATATATGTATTATCTCATCATGTACATAATCTTTCTTATATAATATATAATAATAATCACTATATTGTACTTACTAATAGTATCTTGAAACATTAAGAATTTCTTAATGCGTTAAACACTTTTTTTGGATATTTAGTAGTGTAATTATAACATGAAACAATCACTTACAATTATCCAAAATTATCAACTCTAAATTTTCAATAAATACCTCCATATCATCTTTCTCAACACGAGCTTTTTAAAATCTTTCATTTCATTACTGATTTGTTCATCCATTATGGAGAACAAATATCACCAAAAATAAAAAATATATCCTCCATCTTCAATGGTTAAATATCCATCCTTTACATCATTTTTCAAGCCTTATTGCATCGATAGATCATATTTGGTAAGTGAACGCAATATAATTTATGATTTTTTTAAAAGATATTATTTATGACATTACTTGATATATTTTTAATTATTTGAATAATATTTTATTGTCAGAATTTGCCCATGAAGCATGCTAAAGAAGCTATTCTCCTAAAGAAGAGAAAGATGACAATCATAGACGCATATGATAATGAATGAAAAGTCAAATTGAATAGAAACGATTCCCATTTCCAAATCCTACATGGATGGCAAGAGATTCGAAATGCAATGGATATCCGAGAAGGTCAACAATACAACCTTGAATTGATCAAAGATGGGGATGATCCTATTTGTTATTTTAATGTTGATTTTTTTATTTCGAATTTTGATTAATGTTTATGTTATTTTTATTTTCCTTTGGATTCCATTTAGTTGATTTTGAGGATTGTAATTTTATAATAATAAAATATTTCTATTTTTCTTATTTAGAGATGTTGTAATTTCAGCTATTGGGAAGCTCAACAAATGAACAAGCAACTAAGGTTGTACGATTACCAAACATATGTAATTAACAAGTACTAAAATTTGATTCCATCGCATGATTTAACCTTGGATATGCCTCAAGAATGGTAAAAGATAGCACGCACTTTCTTCCTTATTGAAGTCCTATACAGATGCCTTTTTTAACGTGGTTATGCCAAAATACAGTCCCCTAATTGACTGTACTGTCTGTACAAGATAATAGCATTCCATAAAAACATTATAAAAGAATAGTTAAAATATTTTTTAAAAATTCATATTATTTTATGATCTTAAAAATACTAAAACAGAAGAAATCCTTGAGCAACCTGGCTCCAAACATGAAGACGTTAATTTTAGAAAAATTTCTTCAATTTCACTTATATATTATACTTACTAAATAGTATCCTTAAACGTTAATAATTTCTTGATGAGCCAAACACATTTTTGATTATTAAGTAGTATAATTATACCATGAATCAATCACTTACACTCATGCACCTTTACCAACTCTAAATTATCAATAAATACTTCCACATCATCTTTCTTAATACGATCTTTTTGAAATTTATCCTTTCTTCTTGATTTGTTCGTCCATTATGGAGAAAAAATATCACAAAAAAGAACAAATATATCATCCATCTTCAAAGGTTGATTTGTTCGTCCCTTATGCAGACCCCCCAAAAAGAACAAAAAATTGTCCGCCATGTTTCACATCATATTTCAAGCCTTATTGCATGAAGAGAGCCTATTTGGTAATTAAAAGTTTCATTCACAATATGATTCTTTATATATTTATTTTATTTATGCCATTACTTGATATAATTTTAATTATTTTAATATTATTTTATTTTCAAAATTTACCAATGGAGTTTGCTAGAAAAGTTGGTCTATTAAAGAAGAGAAAGATGACCATCATAGACGCCTATGATAATAAATGAAAAGTCAAATTCAATAGAAATGAATATATAAATTTATTATTTTTTATTTTAAATTTTGAATATATATTATATCATGATATATAATCTTTCTGATATAATATATAATAATAATCACTTATATTGTACTTACTAATAGTATTCTTAAATATTAAGAAATTCGTCATGCGTTAAACACTTTTTTTGGATATTAAGTAGTGTAATTATAACATAAATCAATCACTTACAATCAACCTAAATTACCAACTCTAAATTGTCAATAAATACTTTCATATCATATTTCTCAACATGAGCTTTTTAAAATCTATCACTTTCTTATTGATTTGTTCGTTCATCATGGAGAACAAATATCACCAAAAAGAACAAATATCTCCTCCATCGTGAATGGTTAAATATCCATCCTTTATATCATTTTCAAGCCTTATTGCATCGATAGATTATATTTGGTAAGTGAACGCAATATGATTTATGATTTTATTTAAAGATATTATTTATGACATTACTTGATATATTTTTAATTATTTTAATATTATTTTATTGTCAGAATTTGCCCATGAAGTTTGCTAAAGAAGCTGATCTCTTAAAGAAAAGAAAGATGACCATCATAGACGCATATGATAATCAATGGAAAGTCAATTGAAGAGAAATGATTCCCATTTCCAAATCCTACATGGATGGCAAGAGGTTCGAAATGAAATGGATATCCGAGAAGGTCAACGATACAGTCTTGAATTGATCAAAGATGGGGATGATCCTATATGTTATTTTAATGTTGATTTTTTTATTTTGAATTTTGATTAATGTTTATGTTATTTTTATTTTTCTTTTGGATTCCATTAAGATGATTTTGAGGATTGAAATTTTATAATAATATAATATTTCTATTTTTCTTATTCAGAGATGTTGTAAATTGAGCTATTAGGAAGCTTATCAAATCAACGGGCAACAGAGGTCGTACGATTACCAAACATATGTAATTAAAAATGACTCAAATTTGATTCCATCGCTTGATTTAAACTTGGTTATTCTCTAAGAATGGTAAAAGATTGCACACACTTTATTCCTTATTGAAGTCCTATATAAATGCCTTTTTTAACCTGGTTATGCCAAAATACAGTCCACTAATTGATTGTACTATCTCTACAAGATAAAAGCATTCCATAAAAATATTTTTTCGAAATTCATAATATTTTATTATCTTAAATATACTAAAAAAGAAGAAATCCTTAAGCCACCTGGCTCCCAAACTTAGGACGTGGATTTTAGAAAATTTTCTTCAATTTCACTTATATATTATACTTACTAAATAGTATCATGAAACATTAATAATTTCTTGATGAGTTAAACACTTTTTTTTATTAGTTTTGAATACAGAAAAGCTATGGCTTGTATCAAAAACTAATATCCACATATGACATATCATTTTGTTTCAGTATTAATTGTTCCATTATATCATAGAACTAGATAACGGGGTGTGTGAAAGACACAGTAGATACCGTTATTGGTTAAAGTATTGATATATAAAAAGTATGCTCGTAACTGAGATAGTCTGAACATACTATCGGTATAGGTTATCATTTGATTTAGAAATTAGTTTATCTAGACTAGTTTAAATCATGTGAATATGCCCGGGGCATATTGAGCACGACTAGTTTGGATAAAATTGACTTATACTGATCGGCGTAGTCAATTCGGTCCTAATATTCAGTCTCTCAATCCTGGGATCGGGACGGGCGTGAGGGTTGGATATCGTATGCTTTGATTTACCAAAGAGTGCGGTCAATTGAGGCCTATACCTCGGTAGGTTGGATATGTGGTGTTTAGATTCTTATGTGTCGTTGCTAGTCTGAGGAATCCACATACCGGTTCGGCGGGTTGATGGTGCTCCCGAGATGAGCTCGTAAGGTCTATTATACTAAACCCGGCTGGTGGACTTTATGTCCGGTATAATAAAAGGTCGAGTGGTACTAATCTCGGATACCAAGAAGTCGGTGAATTAGTTTATCAGTAAATTGATAAACCGATGAGGGCTAGATCTTTAATGTGGGGAGATAGAAGAAAAATAGTGGCGGGATGTAAAGTCATTTTTGAGCGGTAGTTCCATAGTTAGTCCGATAGTGGTACAACTAATTATGTATTTGACTAATCGACAAAGTGAATTAATTAATCCTAAAGATTTAATTAATATTTAATCGACAAAGTGAATTAAGAAATTAATTTTATTTGAATTAATTAATTCTAAGGGTTCGATTAAATTAAATTAACAAAGTGGGTTCAGAAATTAATTCGAATGGGTCGATTGGAGTTGATTAGTCGGGAAAGACTAAGCGGCCAACGAAAGTCAAATTAAAAGGCCCAACTCAAAGACCCACTAGGTCTCCATTAGAGCTCCCTATAAATAGAAAGCTTAAGGCCAAAGAAACTTAAGAAAATCTTGGAAGACATTTGTCTTCCTTAGAGTGAGAAAGTTCTAGAGAGAAACTCTCTTCCCTTTTGAGTTTTCTTTCAAAAACGAATTTGGATTCTCACTTCTCGATTTAGATTAAGCTTGAAAGATTAAACTTTTAGATAGCCCATTGATTTTTTGAGTTGCCCACTGCTGGATTTTATAATATTTGTCCGGAATAACTATTCACGTACTGTTCACGTTACTGTTCACATTTTTTTGGTGAGATGGCAGCCACTTCTAATCACTCTGGGGCGCTTGATCCAGATGGGTTTGTGTTGATCTCTTCCTTGGGTTGGTGATCCACAATCCCGGTTGTCCAGATCGTGACCGGAGTTGAAGTGGGTTTGAATTCATTCGCGAGAAAAGTAGTGGGAAGCATTTTTTGGGTTAAAGGTTTGATCTTTTGGGCAGATTTAATCTAATTGAGGGATTTTCTTTGTGGATTTCTCTTGGGCTTTGGTAGCACACTTCGATAGATTATTTCCCACGCAATATTCGAAGTTTTCTCGGAGTCATCTATTGGATTTCTCGTGGAATTCGCAATTAAAGATTTGGATTTTCTTATTGCGTTGGACTTCGCTTCAAAGGTATAACCTTTAACCTTTCCGCTTTTAATTAAAGGTGTAATCTTTGTGCATTAGATGTCTATTTAATAAATTAAATAAGTATAAGCCTAGATCCGTTCGTGGGTAAATGAATTTGAGCCTGAGCTTTGTCGAAAGTTTCTGATTCTGTAATGCATTGAACGAAAGTGAGATTTTTCGATTTAGCCCGGGCTTGTTCTGTTTTCCTTCAAATTGTATCAGAGCGAGGTTTCGGTCTTATACTTGTTTGATTTATTACACGGCTTTATTTTGGCATTATTATTTTTGTCGAAATGTTTAAACAGGTTGTTATTGGTTTCCCGGCTATTATGGTAGAATTTTATTTTTCATTCATAAACCCCGGGACATGTCCGGGCTCATATTGTTTTTGAATGGAAATGTCTGTAATAGTAATAACCACGAGCTGGAAGCAGTGTAGGATTAGAAAAATCTTGTAGTAGGATTTGATCTAATCATGTCGTCCTTAAATTCCAAGAAAAACGTCTTTGTATATAGGAATTTATGTATTGTGACGAAGACGTTATTTCGGGTAACTTATATTCGCTGGTTTTAGTTTCTCGTAATTTTGGGTGATTCCTAATTACGTAGTAAATCGAAAAAATCTGGGCAAATCGAGAGGAATCCAAATAACGAGTGGGAGCGACATGATGGGACGTGTCACCGAGGCGTCAAGGAATCAGCGATAGAGAAGACCATAATAGTCGGGAAATTTTATTTCTTTAATTTCCTGTATTTATGTCTTTTCGTTGATTGTGTTGCATGAATGAAAACCAAACCAAACCATTTTAAAAAGTAAAGTGCAATTAACTAAGGAAGATTATTCGCATATTAAAACTCCAACGGTTTTATGGGTGCGAATATTCATAGTTAAGATATTGCATGTTAAAACGTAAAAATCCTCAAACTTAAATATCTAAGTGGGAGCGGGTTGATAAATATCCCCATGGCCTCCATTACGGGTTCATTGGTGATGAGGTTATTCTTGCGAGTTGGTATTATGGCCTTCCTCCACGCGGACAAGTCTTCAATCACATATATCACCGTAATGAATTTTCGAAGGGATGACGATAGTGAGTTTAATTGGAGAAAGTTGTGACACCCTCTCTGCTGAGGCGCATTAGTACCCTAAGTAACAAACTTAGAAGTCACGTAATGGCATACGCTTAGTGTACTATTTATAGTATTCCTCACGCAAGGTTACACTATTTATAAGTACGGCTAAAAGCATTGACTGTTAATTTCATTAATCATAAGATCGTTGGTCAGATAATGAAATTAATGAACTTTGGTTCTTCTCGAACGAATGTGGGTTGGCGTAGAGTTCGCCCGCGTGACCTGCGTTAATCCCGGTGTGAGAGATGTCGATGGAGATTATATTGTTTTTGAGGATTTCAATATTTCAAAAAACTATACTGAAACTTGACTGTTTATTTTTCAGTTGTTGATATGTCGTTCAACCCACTAGTTGTCATTTTGAACCAGAACAAACTTATGGGTCCAAATTATATTGACTGCAAACGTAACCTGGGCATTGTCCTTACCGCTGAGGGATACAGGTACGTGCTCACTGAGGAGTGCCCCCCTAAGCCCAGTGATGATGCCACCCCTGAGCAACGAGAGCTATATACGAGGTGGCAGAAGGCTGATAAGATGACCCGGTGCTACATCTTAGCTTCTATGTCGAGGGTACTACAGCACCAGCATCAGTTGTTTACCTCAGTCTACGATATGATGCTCAACCTCAGGGGGATGTTTGGACATCAGGGCAGGGCAGCCAAGCAGTCAGCTATGAAGAAACTCATGAATGCCAGGATAGCTGAAGGTACTTCAGTGAGGGATCACGTACTGGACATGATGAGCTGCATCAATGAGATTGAGGTATTGGGAGATGACATTGATGGGGAGACCCAGGTCGATATCATTCTCCAGAGCTTGCCCCCAGTTTTGAGCAGTTTCGGTTGAACTATAATATGGGAAATCTCTCATATTCACTTCCCGAGCTCATGACTGCATTGGTGTCTGCTGAGGGCATATTCGCAGAGAAGAAGCAAGTCTTGCTACTGTTGGGCCCAAAGCCAGGAAACAAAAGAGGAAGAGAGGCCAGAAAGCAGGAGCTAATCATGGACCCAAGGCGGGCATTGTCAAGAAGCACAAGCCGAAAGGCAAATGCTTAAATGTGGCAAAGCAGGACATTGGAAGAAGGATTGCCCAAAGCCTCGATGTATGTGTAAATTTTCCCTAGTTACTGAGATGTGTTTAGCGGCGATTCCCACAGATACTTGGTGTGTGGATTCCGGAGCCACTAATCATGTTTGTAATTCTTTGCAGGGGTTCCAAGTTACCCGGCTGGTTAGAGAGGGAAAGTTGCAAGTCTACCTTGGGGATACTACCAGAGTTTCTGTTGTTGCAGTGAGAGTGCTTTGTCTTTATTTTTCGGACTCAGTTTTATATTTAAGAGATTGTTTATATGTACCCAGTTTTCGGAAGAATTTACTTTCGGTTTCTAAACTTATTTTGGATGATTATAAGTGTGTTTTTTCTGATAGACCTGTTTTTATTAGAAAAAGCCAGAAGCTTATATGTTCTGGTACATTATTTGACAATCTGTTTCTAATCAAGACATACTTCCCTGTAATGCAAAACACAGAAACTAATAACTCATCACCGAATCATAATAAGAGAAAGGAGTCTTTCCCTTTGAATCAGACTTATCTTTGGCAACTGAGACTCGGTCATATCAACCTTAGTTGGATTCAAAGGTTGGTCAATAATGGGTCTTTGGACTCATTGGATATTGAAAGCTATCTGACCTGTGAGTCCTGCTTGGAGGGTAAGATGACCAAGAGGCCTTTCAAGGCAAAGGGGTATAGGGCCAATGAGGTTTTAGAGTTGATTCATTCTGACTTGTGTGGGCTTATGTCAGTTTAGGCTAGAGGTGGTTATGAGTATTTCGTGACTTTCACGAATGATTACTCCAGATATGGATACATATACCTGATGCGCCACAAGTCTGAATGTTTTGACAAGTTCAAAGAGTTTAAGGTAGAGGTGGAGAACCATCTGGGTAAGAGTATCAAGGCCTTGTGATCTGATAGCAGTGGCAAATACCTCTCCAGTGAATTTAGGTCCTATTTTTCGGAGGTGGGATTCAGACCCAGTTGTCTGCACCTGGCACACCCCAGCAGAATGGTGTAGCTGAGAGGAGGAACAGGACTCTTATGGATATATTTAGATCGATGATGAGTTATAGCGAATTGCTTATATCGTTTTGGGGTTTAGCCTTGCAGTCAGCCTGTTATCTCCTTAATCTCGTACCATCTAAGTCTGTGCCTTCGACTCCAGTAGAGCTGTGGACTGGGCAAAAGCCTAGCCTGAGACATCTCAGGATTTGGGGTTGTCCAGCATATGTGCTTAAGGCAGACACAGCCAAGCTAGATGCTAGATATGAGATTATGCTTTTTATAGGCTACCCCAAAGGAACGAAAGGTGGTCTGTTTTATAGTCCTCAGGATCAAAAGGTGATGGTGAGCACCAATGCCAGATTTCTTAAGGAGGACTATGTTTTAGATCACAAGAAAAAGAGCAAGGTAGTATTGGAAGAGCTTAGGGGTGAGTCCACTATTCCAGATGCACGAGCACAGGAAGATACACCACAAGAGACTGCACATACTATCACAAATGATGCTCTTGCACAGGCTGTGCCTCGTTATAGTGGGGAGGGTTGTCAGACAGCCCAAGAGGTACATGGGTTTGGGTGAGTCTTCGGACTTTATCCCTGGCGCTCATGAACCAGACCCAGTTAGCTACAATGAGGCTCTCCAGGATAAAGATACAGATTCTTGGCAGAGAGCGATGATTGCTGAGATGGGTTCTATAGACTCAAATCAGGTCTGGGAGCTGGTAGACCTTCCTGATGGGTTTCGGCCTATTGGGTGCAAATGGGTCTACAAGCGAAAGAGAGGATCTGACGGGAGGTTTGAGACCTTCAAGGCTAGGCTTGTGGTGAAGGGGTACACTCAGAAAAAGGGTATCAATTATGAAGAGACCTTTTCCCCGGTAGCTACGCTTAAGTCGATCCGGATTCTCTTGGCCACAGCTGTTCATATGGACTATGAGATTTGGCAGATGGACGTCGAGACAGCTTTCCTTAATGGAAGTCTTGAGGAGACCATCTTTATGCAGTAACCAGAGGGTTTCATTGTTTAGGGCCAGAGCACAAGGTATGCAGGCTTAGGAGGTCCATTTATGGACTTAAAAAAGCATCCAGATCTTGGAACATCCATTTTGACGAGGTTATCCAGTCCTATGGATTCACTCAGTGTCCGGATAAGCAGTGTGTTTATCGCAGGCGTGATGGTGATACGGTGGTGTTCCTCGTACTTTACGTAGATGACATCCTTCTGATTTGCAACAGTAAGAAGGTGTTGTCAGATGTAAAGGCATGGTTCTCCAGGCAATTTGATATGAAGGATTTGGGAGAGGCTGGACATATCCTTGGGATCAACATTATTTGAGATCATAGGAGACATTCTCTGACACTTTCCCAGGCATCCTACATAGATAAGATTCTGGCTCGTTTTAACATGCAGAACTCCAAGAAGGGTTGACTACCTTTCAGTCATGGGGTGCATTTGTCTAAGAAGCAGTATCCCAAGACTGCTGAGGAGATAGATGCCATGAAGGCAGTACCCTATGCTTCTGCAGTGGGTAGCCTCATGTATGCTATGTTATGTACGACGTCTGATATTTGCTTTGTCGTTGGCATGGTTAGCAGATATCAGAGTAACCCTGGGAAGGCTCACTAGGAGGCAGTAAAATGCATTCTCAAGTACTTGCGTAGGACGAGAGATTATATCCTAGTTTATAGAGGGCAGGAGCTTGTACCATTAGGTTACACAGACTCGGACTTTCAAGGTGATTTGGACAAGAGTAAGTCTACCTCTGGGTTTGTATTTACCATAGGAGGTGGAGCCATAGTATGGCGGAGTGTCAAGAAGAAATGCGTGGCGAACTTCACCATGGAGGCTGAGTACGTTGCCGCATCAGAGGCAGCGAAAGAAGCTGTATGGCTCCGGAGCTTCTTGATGGACTTAGATGTGGTTCCTGAGTTGCCTAGGTCTATCACAGTTTACTGTGATAACAATGGTGCAGTTGCTAACTCGAGGGAACCACAAGCCCATAAGGCGAGTAAACACATAGAGCGCAAGTACCACCTGATACGAGAGATCGTAAATAGGGAAGACGTGATCTTGGCCAAGATAGCATCAGATGACAACCTTGCAGATCCTTTCACAAAGTCATTGACCCCAAAGGTCTTTGAGAGACATGTGGAGGGCATGGGAGTCAGATTCTTGAGGGAGCCATGTGAGTGAGCTTAAAGGTGTTCTGGAGATTTCATTGTGACAGCAGTGTAATAGCGGGTTGGACAGTTTTTGTACTTCTTAGTATAGCTTTGAGTATTAGTGAGAGATTGTTAGTTTTGAATACAGAAAAGCTATGGCTTGTATCAAAAACTAATATCCACAGATGACATATCATTTTGTTTCAGTATTAAATTGTTCCATTATATCATAGAACTAGATAACGGGGTGTGTGAAAGACACTGTAGATACCGTTATTGGTTAAAGTCTTGATATATAAAAAGCATGCTCGTAACTGAGATAGTCTGAACATACTATCGGTATAGGTTATCGTGTGATTTAGAAATTAGTTTATCTAGACTAGTTTAAATCATGCGAATATGCCCGGGGCATATTGAGCACGACCAGTTTGGATAGAATTGACTTATACTAATCGGCGTAGTCAATTCGGTCCTAATATTCAGTCTCTGAATCCCGAGATTGGGACGGTCGTGAGGGTTGAATATCGTATACTTTGATTTACCAAAGAGTGTGGTCAATTGAGGCCTATACCTCGGTAGGTTGGGTATGCGGTGTTTAGCTTCTTATGTGCCGTTGCTAGTCGGAGGAATCCACGTACCGGTTCGCGGGTTGATGGTGCTCCCGAGATGAGCTCGTAAGGTCTACTATACTAAACTCGGCCGGTGGACTTTATGTCCGGTATAATAAAAGGTCGAGTGGTACTAATCTCGGATACCAAGAAGTCGGTGAATTAATTTGTCAGTAAATTGATAAATCGACGAGTGCTAGATTTTAATGTGGGGAGATAGAAGAAAAATAGTGGCGCGATGTAAAGTCGTTTTTGAGCGGTAGTTCCATAGTTAGTTCGATAGTGGTACTACTAATTATGTATTTGACTAATAGACAAAGTGAATTAATTAATCCTAAAGATTTAATTAATATTTAATCGACAAAGTGAATTAAGAAATTAATTTTATTTGAATTAATTAATTCTAAGGGTATATTAAATTAAATTAACGAAGTGGGTTAGGAAATTAATTCGAATGGGTCGATTGGAGTTTATTATTCGGGACAAGACTAAGCGGTCAATGAAAGTCAAATTAAAAGGCCCAACTCAACGATCCACTAGGTCTCTATTAGAGCTCCCTATAAACAGAAAGCTTAAGGCCCAAGAAACTTAAGAAAATCTTGCAAGACATTTGTCTTCCTTAGAGTGAGAAAGTTTTAGAGAGAAACTCTCTTCCCTTTTGAGTTTTCTTTCAAAAACGAACTTGGATTCTCACTTCTCGATTTAGATTAAGCTTGAAAGATTAAACTTTTAGATAGCCCATCGATTTTTTGAGTTGCCCACTGCTGGATTTTATAAATTTTGCCTGGAATCACTGTTCACGTTACTGTTCACTTTAATGTTCACATTATTTTTTGTGAGATGACAGCCACTTCTAATCACTCCGGGGTGCTTGATCTAGCTGGGTTTGTGTTTATCTTTTCCTTGGGTTGGTGATCCACAATCCCGGTTGTCCAGATCGTGACCGGAGTTGAAGTGGGTTCGATTTCATTGGCGAGAAAAGTAGTGGGTAGCAGTTTTTTGTGTTAAAGGTTTGATCTTTTGGGCAGATATAATCTAATTGAGTGATTTTCTTTGTGGATTTCTCGTGGGCTTTGGTAGCGCACTTCGATAAATTATTGCCCACGCAATATTCGAAGTTTTCTCGGAGTCATCTATTGGATTTCTCGTGGAATTCGCAATTAAAGATTTGAGTTTTCTTATTGCGTTAGCCTTCGCTTCAAAGGTATAACCTTTAATCTTTCCGCTTTTAATTAAAGGTGCAATCTTTGTGCGTTAGATGTCGATTTAATAAATTAAATAAGTATAAGTCTAGATCTGTTCGTGGGTAAATGAATTTGAGCCTGAGCTTTGTCGAAAGTTTTCGATTCTGGAATGCATTGCACGAAAGTGAGATTTTTGATTTAGCCCGGGCTTGTTCTGTTTTCCTTCATTTTGAATATTAAGTAGTATAATTATACAATGAATCAATCACTTACACTCATGCATCTTTACCAATTCTAAATTGTCAATAAATACTTCCGTATCATCTTTGTCAACACAATATTTTTGAAATCTATCATTTCTTCTTGATTTGTTCGTCCATTATGGAGAACAAATATCTAAAAAACGAACAAATATATCATCCATCTTCAAAGGTTGATTTGGTCGTCCCTTATGTAGACCCCCCAAAAAGAACAAAAAATTGTCTGCCATGTTTCACATCATATTTCAAGCCTTATTGCATGAAGAGATCCTGTTTGGTAGTTGAAAGTATCATTCACAATATGATTCTTTATTTATTTTATTTATGCCATTACTTGATATAATTTTGATTATTTAATATTATTTTATTTTCAGAATTTACCAATAGAGTTTGCTAGAAAAGCTGGTATATCAAAGAAGAGAATGATGACCATCATAAACACCTATGATAATAAATGGAAATTCAAAATGAAGAGAAACGAATTTATAAATTTATCCTTTACAATCATCCTAAATTAGCAACTCTAAATTGTCGATAAATACTTCCATATCATCTTTCGCAGCACGAGCTTGTTCAAATCTATCATTTTCTTATTGATTTGTCAGTCCATTATGGAGAACTAATATCACCAAAAAGAACAAATATCTCCTCCATCTTCAATGGTTAAATATCCATCTTTTACATCATTTTTCAAGCCTTATTGCATCGATAGATCAAATTTGGTAAGTGAACGCAATATGATTTATGATTTTTTTAAAGATATTATTTATGACATTACTTGATATATTTTTAATTATTTTAATATTATTTTGTTGTCAGAATTTGCCCATAAAGTTTGCTAGAGAAGCTGGTCTCTTAAAGAAGAGAAAGAAGACCATCATAGACGTGTATGATAATGAATGGAAAGTCAAATTGAAGAGAAACGATCCCCATTTTCAAATCGTGCATGATTGGTAAAAGATTCGAAATGCAATGGACATCAAAAAGGTCAACGATACAGCCTTGAACTGATCAAAGATGACCATGATCCTATATGTTATTTTAATGTTGATTTTTTATTTTGAATTTTGATTAATGTTTATGTTAGTTTTATTTTTCCTTTGGATTCAATTAAGTTGATTTTGAGGATTGTAATTTAATAATAATAAAAGATTTCTATTTTCTTATTTAGAGATATTGTAATTTGAGCTATTGGGAAGCTTATGAAATCAACGAGCAAATGAAATTGTACGATTACCAAACATATGTAATTAACGAGGAATCAAATTTGATTCCATCACATAATTTAACCTTGTTTATTCCTCAATAATGGTAAAAGATTGCACGCACTTTCTTCCTTATTGAAGTCCTATACATATGCTTTTTTTAACCTAGTTCTGCCAAAATAGAGTCTATTAATTGACTGTACAGTCTGTAAAAGATAATAGCATTCCATAAAAATATTATAAAATAATAATTAAAATATTTTTAAAAATTCATAATATTTTATTATGAAACTAAAGAAATTATACTATTTCTTTTATATTTATGCATCATTTTGAGTGTTACATCTCTTACTTCTCGCAAATGAAAAGTAGCCTTATTTGACTATTTTGATTCCCAGTGAGATTGATATGAATTTTGTTCAGAGCAGAAAGTCATCCAGCCATGCATTGTGAAATGGAAACGTCATGACTCCATAAACTATGCAGAATGCAAGAATCCACTGATACATGAACTACAATCAATTGTACATAGGAAAGAATAATTAATCATAAAGTAAACAGCTTTGTTAATCCATAATCAAATGTTTTTAGATGCATAAATGGATTATTATTTTTATACGAGGAGCAGTGGCTGTGGTTAATAATTACCATTATTATATTCATTTATAAAATTTTCATTTATTATAAATTTTAATATAAATAATGATAATTATTATCTAATTTGAATTGGAATATATAAATTTATCATTTTTTTCAAAATTTTTAATATATATATTATATGATGATATATATAATCTTAATGCTAATTTGAATATTAATATATATATTCAAAAATTTTTAAAAATAAAAAGGATAAATTTATATATTCATATTCAAATTAGTATTATGATTATACATATCATCATATTTAAAATTTAAAGGTATAATTTAATTTGTCTACTGCATTTCAAATACTTAAAATAATTATATAATTCTATCTATCAATCTTCATACACAACACACATTATATTTATTATATATATATATATCAAATACAATAGCATTAGCATATCATCATGTGCTATATAATCTACTAAAATCTTCCTTGCAGCTTTCATATCACATTATCAACCTCTTCATTCGAACCAACTCATTTCAAATATCAACTTTCACATTATTCCCTTCCATATTCTAATTCTACAATTATTCAACTCAAATCATTATGGTTGAAAATCTAAATTATATCAAACATATTACTCCATCAAATGAAAAGTGGAAGATTTAGATCAGAATCATTTGGTTATGGAAACAACCAT
Organism: Knoxia roxburghii; assembly: GCA_030378225.1. Taxonomy (NCBI): domain Eukaryota; kingdom Viridiplantae; phylum Streptophyta; class Magnoliopsida; order Gentianales; family Rubiaceae; genus Knoxia; species Knoxia roxburghii. Next base: position 35,014,089 of record CM059416.1, on the reverse strand, counting down.
TGTATAGTAATCCAAATGAAGATGGTAGCATCGACATGGTACTTATGGATGAAAAGTGATTCCGTAATATAATTTTTTTAAAATGATAATTCATTATATTTAAACATCTCAATTTTTTCCATTGTTTGCTTAATGATAGGGTGATAAGATACAAGGTATTATAAAAAAGGCATTCATCAAAAAATTTTATCCACTAATTGTGGAAGGAGGATTTTTTGTCATAAAAAATTGTGGAGTAGGCCAAAACCCTGGATGCTACAAGAAAACCACTCATCCGTACAAGATTCATTTCTTGAGATCAACATCTGTTGCAAATTATACCGTTTTAGATATTCCAAAATATGGTTTGAAATTTGTACCTTTCAAGGATATTATATCCAACAGATTAGATGACAATGTTTTAATTGGTATGTTTGTTAACTTTCACTCTAAATTTTTATTAAATTTTATGTATTATTATAATGTATTATTATAATATCTCTCTTATGATGTAGATGTCATCAGAGAAATTGTTTCTGTTGGTTTTGTTCAAGTAACAGAAAAGAATGGCAATGTGTCACGAAGAGTTGTCATAAAATTGGAAGATTTAGAGTAATTATGAATTCTAAGTTTTGTTGTCTTTTGATTATGACTTTGTATACATTCAAATAAATTTTATTTATTTATATTTTTTTGTAAGAAAAATAAAATAAGCTGCACTTTGTGATAACTTTGCTAACAAAATTGTATAATTATGTCAACAATCAAAAGCAAGGTCATGTCATCTTATTAATTCAATTTGCCAAAATTTGAATTTGTAAAGATTTTAATCAATATGAATCTTCATTTGCATATTTGACATCATACTTTCTTCATTCATAATTGTTAATCTATTAATTATAATGTATGGTCAAGTCAATATTTCCAATTCATTGTTCTAAAAAACGATGACATTTACGAAATCCATGATTACAAAAATAAGTAGATAACGATAATATTCATGTTATTTGTGTACATAAATGTATATTCCTATAATTTCCTTACTTAATAGGCTTTTATATATAAAAAAATTTTTATTGGCTAATTATTATAGGCTGACTTTTGATGAATATAACAATTCTTTTATTGCTCACATTCAATGTGACACTACACCGTCTGCTCATAATGAGTTTTTCCGACCATCCAAAAGAAAAACTGTTGATGAAATTCGTGATATAATGGATGTAAGTTCAAAAAAAAAAAAAAAGAAAAACATATACTAAATTCCTTTTGAATTATATGAATCTCACTCATATCTTTTATTTTATAGGCTTGCTTTTGCATTATAAATGCAAAAATCATTTTTTTTAAACTGAAGATCAATGGTTTTACATTACATGTAAAAAATACAGTAAGAATGTGACTAACGATGATTCGTCGATTGATTATCAGCATCCTTCTGATAGTCAATCCACACTTGATGAATTCGCCAAGAAGAGGAACGAATCATACTATTTTTGTCCGAAATGCAAAAAAAAAAGTTCCATCTTCTTCAGTTGAACCTAGGTTGGCTCAATATGATTTGATTCGTGATATTCTTAATATTTTCATTATCTTGATTTGAATTAATAAACTTTTTCCCTTCAGGTATAGAGTTCAAATTCGTGTGTTTGACACACTGGTAGTGCATCCTTACTCATGTTTAATCGTGAGGTTGTTGGTGTTTTGAATAAAACTGCTTATGAACTGAAGCAAGAGTTATCAAAGGTTAAAACGATACATCTACATAAATCCTTATGATATTCAATCATGTGTTCATATCCTCATACTTATAAATTGATATTTTTTAGGTTGAAGATACACATTCATTTCCAATGGATTTAAATAATCTCATTGGCAAGAAGTTCCTTTTTAAGGTCCAGATTTCTAATTATAATATTAAAAATAATTGGCCTGTTTATACAGTTCATAAGCTAAGCAATGATCAAGAACTCATCAACAAGTTCATTACTGGTTCTCCATATCAAAATGTAAGTGATTATTATTTTGGTGTTACATTGTTTATAAATCCATGATTGAACATATTGAATTTATTAATTTGTATTTTAATGATATAGGAAATCCTTTCTGTTGATGATATATCACTTCCTCTAGCATCTTTTCCATAAGTTCTTCTAATGTAAGTTCACAAAATTAATAACACAACAATACTTATATTCATGTTTGTATGTTTCCTTTTCCATAAAACAGTTTATATATATGTATATATTATTTCAAAACAAACTAATTATTAAAATGATTTGTTTGTCAGGATTCAAACTCTTCAACTGTTGATGCTGATAATCAATCATCTTATTCGTATATCAACAGTCGAGATAGCATAAAAAATGGAAAGAGACATATATCACTGCCAGAAATTGATATTGATGCAGAAAGATTTCCAACAAAAAGAAAGCTCCATGTCAAGTTGAAAAAAGTAGACAAATAAACCCATGATAACTCCTTAGATATCGTGACTCTATAAATTGTGTTTTTCGTTATGCCTCATTTAATTAGGTTGGTGAATTTATTAAATTGTGATTATTTCACTGTTTGTGATTAATCAAAGTGTTGATGATAGAGGATATATTGCTATTCGTCCATTCTTTGCATCAATTTTTTCTATACTTTTTTTTATGAGCTTATGAATTGTCTGCCATTATATTGGTATCTTGGCACAACTATATATCTACTCCAATTAACTAGGCATAAAATAATTCAGAAGAACTTATATATTAGAGATTTTTTTTGTAAAATATTTCATAATTAATAAACGTTAGATTTTTTTTGTGGAGAAAATAATGAAAAGTAAATAAAGATAATATCAAGTTTTACAATGAATTTTTAATGAATAAAGTTAAATATATAATCGTATTTATCGATTTTTGATAAAGGAACAAATTACAAATTTTAATATTGTAATGATAATCGCAATTCATTCTCCTAACAACTCATCTCAATATTAAAATTTAGACCTTTAATTAACGATAAATTTTAAATTACAAATTGCTTATCCAATACATCATATATCCTTAATTTATAATTAATGATAAATTTATAAATGGATATATATGTATTAGAAATATTATATTAGATTATATTATTAAATTTTATTTTGTTAATATATCTTGATTAAAACATGTATTCATATTAGGATAAGCTTCCAGTTTTGCAACGGGCATCGTCATAATAGGATAACTCCATCGACAACTGTCGTATTCATAGTAGGATAATCTACCAATAAGACTTGCAAAGACAAATGTTGCTTAATCTATTTCTGTTTTCGTCGAAAATAATTTATTTTTCACGAAACAAAAAAATTCTTTTAAAAATGGAACTTCTAAAAAGAAAGAATCCTAAACAAATATGAATCGTGTCTCAAAATCAATTCTGTCCACAAAAATTATGTATTTATACGTTTAATTCTAATATTTATGATTTTATCTCCCGTGTTTTAACTAATATATGTCATCTACAATAAAAATATAAATAATAATAATAATAAATTTTACGGGTCGTATCATTGAACAAACAACAAATAATTCATTTTTATGAAGTAAAATCTTATAACTTTTTCCATGGAATTTAAGAATGATTAATTAACATAAATACTATTTTGTTTTTCTCAACTCTCAAAAAAAGAAAAAATTGTACATTGAAAAGATGCATGAGTAGAAAACGATAAGTTTATTCATTAAATGAAAATAAAATTAAAAAATTTGTATATAAAAGTAATTATAAATAAAAAAATCTTACTTCGAATAATTATAATTCTGAAAAATTATAAATGAATGATGGGGCATATTATTAATTTGAATTTGAATAAATTTTAAGGATTAATTCCTAATAGTCACATGTTTAACGAAATTAACACCAAATTTTTATCATTGTTTCACAAATTATTATTATTATTTCATTTATCTTTAGTTTCAAATTTCATCATTATTTAATTTCATCTTTGAATAATTTAAACTTTTATTTATATTTCATGTTATCTTTTAAAAATAATCCTAATCGCAATTCATCCTCCTAACCACTCATCTCAATATTAAAATTTAAACCTTTAATTAAGAAGAAACTTTAAATTACAAATTATTTATCAACTACATCAATATTCCTAGGACGCGGGAACGACAATTTGTTCAGATATATGTTCTTCCCGATGGAGTCACGCACATGAGAGGTTTTGTGAAGGACCCGAATAAAACATTATTGAGGTTTCTCCATACTATGAACATAATTAATAGTGTATAGTACTTTCAAGGGAGAATCTTAGGAATTGAGGAGTTCAATTTTGAAATTTAATAGGGTTTTGGATGAAGCCGTAAATCTCATACCAAACGGCGCCCCTTTTATCTACGGGTCCAACGTCCCAATAGCGCCGTTATTCATCAGTAGATGATAATGAATCAAAGCATTTGTGATTAAGATTATGTCAAACACCACTTCTTGAACCCATTCTTCCGGCGACTTTTTCGCCGATAGTCGGACTGAAGTCATTTCAATATAGTTTAAGCTAAAATGTACCGTCGTGCAATAGCAGCTCAAGCAAGATTGAGAAGAAGATTCATTTTGACCAATAAGAGAGCAAGAACTTTATATTATCCATATAACTATACCAAAGTAAGTTTTTAATTTCATCTCTTAAACAATAGATTTCATTGAAAATGTCATTTTAAATGTTTTTTAATATACAACATGTTCATTTGTCTAAACTCTTTTTTTGTAAATCATAAATCATGCCATCAAAACACGAGAATCAAGATTGAAGAGGAGAATCATTTTGGCAAAAAAGAGGGGTAGAACTATACATCAATCCTATTCTAATCACAATGTAAGTTTTATCAATACTCATTTCTTCCCATATAGGTTGTAAATTAAATACCAATTTCTTAATCTTCTTCAAATAAATATATTATTTAACTTATAATGTTTTCAATGTTTTTCATACATGCAGTCCAATGATCATCCTCGACAAAACAGCACTGTGACATTAAACAATGATGCCATCAAAATACGCGAAACAAGATTGAAGAGGAGAATCATTTTGGCAAAAAAGAGGGGTAGAACTATACCTCAATCCTATTCTAATCACAATGTATGTTTTTTCAATGCTCATTTCTTCCTATATAGGTTGTAAATTAAATATCAATTTCTTAATCTTTTTAAAATAAATATATTCTTTATCTTATAATGTTTTCAATTTTGTTAATGCACGCAGTCTACTGATCATCCTCAATAAAACAACATTGTGGCATTAAACAATGATGCATATAATAGACGTAACAATGTGATATTATTTAACTTATAATGTTTTCAATGTTGTTAATACATACAGTCTGATGATCATCCTCAACAAAACAGCATTGTGGCATTAAATAATGATGCAAATAATATAAATAACAATGTAAGTTTTGTGAATACTCATTTCTTCCTATATAGGTTTCAAATTAAATATCAATATCTTAATCTTTTTCAAATAACTATATTCTTTAACTTATAATGTTTTCAATATTGTTGATACATGTAGACTAATGATCATCCTCAACAAAACAACACCGTGACATTAAACAATGATGCAAATCAGAGACGTAACAATGTAAGTTTTGTGAATACTCATTTCTTCCCATATAAGTTGTAAATTAAATATCAATTTCTTAATCTTCTTCAAATAAATATATTTTTTAACTTATAATGTTTTCAATATTGTTGATACACGTAGTCGAATGATCATCCTCAACAAAACAGCACTGTGACATTAAACAATGATGCAAATAAGAGACGTAAGACAATATGTGATAGTAAATGCTCAAAACTTACATATTACACCACAAATTCATATAGACTTTACATCTTCAGTATTATTTACTAAATTGTTCCCCACAATATGCATTTTTATTAATCTTACTATTCAAATTATCATATTCATATTTCATTCAATCATGCTTATTTTTTAAAATATTTTCTTATGTAATATTTTTTTTAGATTACTGGGACATCAGAAATCCTTCTTATGATTGCCAATACTGTGGCGCATTGATGTAGATCCAAGAAAGTTTGGGCTATGCAAAAAAGTCAACTAAACCTACCTTCTCAAGGTGTTGGATGGACAAATCATACCATACTCCTAGGAATAAACCGAGCGGTTTACTCCTACCCGGTTTATCTCTAAAAAATCGGGTTAATGAGCCCCTTTTCTATCGCCCTTGCCCCACCCTTTCCTTATTCAATGCCTCCCTTTGGACTTAATTGCTCATAACTTTTTGGCAAATGTCCTTCTCCTGCTCTGCCTTTCCGCCCCCTTCTCTCTCCCCCTGCCCCTCTTCTCCTCCCTTGCAGCAGGTGGTCTCCTGCCTCGACCTTCGCCCCGAACATCCTTCCCCAACCTCCCCTGAACTCCCCCAACCTCCCTCGACCTTCCACCTTGTTCTCCTCTCCCCGATCGGTGCTAGGGTTATTCTTCTTCTTCCATTAGTGATCAACGAAACTAGGTTTCTTGTTCTTTTTTGATCAGTGAGGGAGATCAATGGTCGAGGGATACAAATCAGGAGGCAGGGAGGGAGGGTTCTTATTCTTCTTCTCCTTCTTGGGCTTGATCGACTGGTGTCGGAGGGAGATCGGGGGAGAGATCTGTGGCTGGGGAAAACCCTCATCGATCGCGATGGAAACCATCATCGATCTGGGAGGAGAGGTAAGGGATAGACCGATGATGGCTTTCCATTGATCGAGGAGGAGAGGCGAGGGATGGAGGGAGACCGACGATGGAGAGGGAGAGAGGGAGAAGATTGGAAATAGAAGAAGAAGAAGATTTTGTTGGCAGTGGTGGGACGACAGAGGCCACGGTGGCAATGAAGGGGATGGTTATGTATTGTGAGAGTTCTGAACTACTTATGTAAACTGAGGGTTATGATCTCGTTATGTATTGTGAGAGTTATGAACTACTTATGTAAACTGAGGGTTCTGAACTACTTATGTAAACTGAGGGTTCTGATCTCGTTATGTAAACTGAGGGTTCTGAACTACTTAATGTAAACTGAGGGTTCTGAACTACTTATGTAAACTGAGGGTTCTGAACTACTTATGTAAACTGAGGGTTCTGATCTCGTTATGTAAACTGAGAGTTCTGAACTACTTATGTAAACTGAGGTTTCTGAACTACTTATGTAAACTGAAGGTTCTGAACTACTTAAGTAAACTGAGGGTTCTGAACTACTTATGTAAACTGAGGCTTCTGAACTACTTAAGTAAAGTTAACATATATAACAAATATAATGTTTACATCACAAATATAAATCTGTGAATATATAATCTCCTTATGTAAACTTAAGTTTACATAAGCTGACAGTCAATGTAAACTTATGTAACCTTAATTAACCTTAACTAACATAGTTAGTTAGTCAATGTAAACTTTGCAGTAAACTTTGCAGTTTACATAAATTTTGCAGTAAACTTTACATAAACTTAGCAATTTACATAAACTTTGCAGTAAACTGCAGTTTACATAAACTTTGCAGTAAACTTTGCCCAAGTACCAGTTTACATAAACTTTGCCCAAGTACCAGTTTACATAAATCTTTGCAGTAAACTTTGCAGTTTACATAAAGAGGCTGATGCAAAAAGAAGATGAGAGAGAGTGAATATATTAGAAAAGAGGCTGCCTCATTTTTTTTTTTTTTGCTAGGAGTAGTAGTGTACTTTTACTCCTAGGAGTAGGATATACTAACCGGTGTTGCATGCATGAAAAAGTCAACTACCCTTTTTGAAAGATCCGTCAATATTGTTAAAGAATCCACTGGATAACAACGATGATAAGAGTAAATATTTTCTTCATAACATCTGAGCATATAACATGATGTTTTCTTTTACTTCAATGGGAGGAAAGGTTGATTCTACTATTGCAAAAGGCCGTGGTCCATACACCTTAAGGATAAATGGATAAAACTGTCACATAATAGGAAGTTTGGTACCAGATTCAGGATCAATTCCTAAATTTTTATAGCTGTACATTTATGACACTCAAAATGAAGTTGACAACATATTAAATGCATCCGGATACATTATTCCTGTTAAATTAATTAATATGTTTTACTTTTCATATTTAACATATATTATATATTGCTAATCTTATTTGCTTTGCTAATAGTTTTTTCAGCAATAAAGGATTGACCGAAAACCAAACTTCATTAGAAGCAGAGATTGTTCTTGATTTAAAGAAGGTTCTTGATGATAATAATCCTTTGGTAAAGGCTTTCGGAATGGCAACAGATCTTTATGTTTCATATGATAATCAGGACTTCAGGTTCAAACTCATAGGAAGTAGAGAAAGATATGGAAGAACTTATAACCTTCCAACGGCCTCAGAAGTTCCAACAACCTTCCAACATGAGTTGCATTATTTTTACTTGCCGCTACAATATCCATTACTTTTTCCATTCGAAGAAGATGGATATAGATTTAACACTTCACTGAGAGAAATTGATGATCCTTTGCCAGAAAAATAAAGAGATTGAGCATGAGAGAGTTTTTTGCTTTCAGGATTCAAAATAGATTAAATGAACCTCCTACTATATTATCTTCAAGGAGGCTGTTTCAATAGTTTTTGGTGGATGCATACACAATGGTTGAGGCAGAGAGGCTTTCTTACATTTGATCCAACCAATATGCTCTTAGGAGTGAGTGTTATCAAAATTTATCATCGGCATTTCAAAATGGAAATTCGGATGCTTCCTTGGTCGGACAACGAATAATATTGCCTTCTTCATTCACTAGTGGTGAAAGATATATGGCACAAAATTATCTTGATGCAATGTCACTTTGCAAGTTTTGGATTTCCGAATTTATTCCTCAGGTTTACTTGCAATTCTAAGTGGCAAGAAATTACCAATTTCCTAAATTCTCGAGGGCTCAAACTAGAGGATAGACCAGACATTGTTTCTAGAGTTTTCAAGATTAAACTTGATCACTTTATCAATGAATTGAAGAATGAGAAACTGTTTGGTCAAGTTAAAGCAGGTAAATTCAATAATATTGAATAATTACTTTATAATTTTTCTTGTGATGTTTTTTATTTCAATTATAATTCTTGATAGTCATTTTATTTTTTTATAAAATACTGTAATATATCATTTTTTAAACCTCATAATTATCTCATATGCTTATTATTATCTCACTGTATTTATCTTATAATTTTAATATTATTGTAACATATATTTTGTAGATGACATCAAATGCATACGATATTCTACCTGACTTACTGATTATGGCATCTTTGCAGTTGTATGTACAGTGGAAATCCAAAAATGAGGTATCCCTCACTCTCACGTAATATTGTTCTTGCATCTCGAAGACAAGTTTCCAGATGTCGATCATATTGACAATATCATTTGTTCAGAAATTCCAGATAAAGAAATGGATCCTGAAATTTATGATCTGGTGAAGGAATTTATGATTCATGGTCCTTGTGGTTCTTTAAATCCTAAATGCCCATGCGTGAGACATGGTAGCTGTTCCAAAAAATTTCCAAAGGATTTTAAGGAAATTAGTTCTGTTAATAATGATGGTAATCCTGTTTATAGGAGGAGGGATGATGGAAGGACAGTCCAAAAGAACAGATGCATTTTGGACAATAGATTTTTTGTGCCATACAACCCAAGATTGTTGAAGAGATATCGGACTCACATTAACATTGAGTGGTGTAATCAATTTAGGGCCATAAGTATCTTTTTAAGTACATTAGTAAGGGAAATGACAGAGTTACTGCTATTCTTTCAGAAAATGACTCTTACAATGTACAGAGAAAAGATAACAAGTATATCAACAAAATAAAGGTATATTATGATTATAAGTATATTTCTACTTGTGAGGCAGTGTGGAGATTATATGGTTTTGATATTCATTACAGTACTCCATTCATGGAAAGGTTGACTTTTCATCTTCCTGGTGAATAGTCAATTGTATTTGATGATTATGATAATCTTGAATATGTTATAAACATGCATAGAATTAATGAATCAATGTTTCTAGGATGGATGAAATGCAATAACACATATGATGAAGCAAAGTTGCTCACTTATGAAGATTCCCTACAAGATATGTTTGGAATAAACAGATTAAGGATTGGACTCCAAGGAAAAGGGGTTTTCAATTGGCAGGGTACATTATGTGCCACCTAGGTCAGGTGAAATATATTTCATTAGGATTTTGTTGTGTAAAGTCAAAAGACCTACCTAATATGAAGACATACGAACAGTTAATGACATAGTTTATCAAACTTTCAAAGAATTTTGCTACGCATTTGGACTATTTGATGACGATAAAGAGTACATTGAAGCTATAAAAGAAGCAAGCATTTGGGGATTTGGGTATTATTTATGAATTATATTCACATCTCTTTTATTATCTGATGCTATAAATAGACCTGAAGTTGTGTGGGAAGAAACGTGGAAATTGTTGTCCGAGGACATACTTCATAATCAGAGGTCCATTCTTCAATTAGATGGTAACCTTATGTATATATTATTTTTCTTATAATTATCATACTTGATATTATGAAAAAATTTACTAATATTATTAATGTATCATTTATCTTGTGTTTTGTTTTACAGATATGCAGCTTACTAATGAGGAACTAAAGAAACATGCTCTGGTTCGTATTGAAAAAATATTATCTACCAATGGCTGCACCCTTAAGAATCATCCCTCATTGCCATATCCAAATGATTTCATCATTTCAGATGGATGTAACAAGTTAATTCAAGATGAGCTTTGTTATGATCATTTGTCTTTGGAGATAGAGTACCAGCAAACTCTTTGCAGCTCGAATGATGAACAGAATTTGGTGTATCAGCAAGTTGAAGAATTATCTGTCCAGGCCCAATCGAAAATTTTCATATCGTGCAGAGCATTCAGATTTAGGAAAATTCCTTATGAACCCAAACGCTCATGCAATCCGATTCAAACCCTTTTGAAATATCACACGAGCATAGGATCTTGGTTTACCTCGTTCGATTTGTCAAGCATTCAAAATAAATGTAAATAAAAGCGGAAGTTAAATATTTGACCTTTGAAGCGTGATCCTTAAGAAAATCTCTGGTATGACTCTGAGACGCATCTGGAAGTTATGTGGGCAACTATATACCAAACAATGGAATCAACCCTGACAGAAAACTATAGAACAACCTCAAAAACCAAGCCGCCAGAACACCCCGGACACGCGCTACTGGAATTCGCCAAACACACTGCCAAAAACTCACCAACGGGCCGCCGAACACTCGCTCACGCGCCGTTGGACACTCTCACATGCACCGTTGCACCTAGGGACTCGAGCCGCCAAAACCTGAAGAAGAGAATTTCTGTGGCTAGGTCTTGGTTTACCATCACCCCTGTGCCTCTCTCTCTTTCTTTCCCTAAATTTTCTCTCTCTTGATTACTATGTTCTGTCTGTGATGACTGTTGTATGTCTTATGGGGCTATTATTGTGTCTATTTATATAGTTATAAGAGAGACCTCAAGTGGGCTTTGGTTTGGCCTTGTTCTTGGGTTTTTGTTTTACTCCAGTCCCATTCCTAGACTGATTCACAACCAACTGACACAAGGATTAATAAATGAAATCTACCTTTGTCAAGTACCCAATATATAATTAATCATACCACTAACAGATTAATTATGGAACTACCATCCAAACAAGAAATGCTTCCGGAATCACTAAATTAAATATTTCTTTATCTCCCCATGTCAAAGATATAACGCTCGTTAATTTATTAATTTACTGATAAATTAATTAACTAACTTCATTAACCGAGATTAGAACCACCCGACCTTTTTACTATACTGGACATAAGTCCACCGGTCGGGTTTAGTATAATAAACATTACGAGCTCATCTTGAAAGCACAATCACCCTGACGCATTGATACATGGATTCCTTCGGCTCACAACGACACACCGAGCAACTAGACACACGCAGCAGCCTACCAAGACTATAGGCCTCAATTGACCGCACTCTTTGGCAGATCAAACTACGCAATGCTCAATCCTCATGTTTGTCATCATCTAGAGATTAAGAGACAAATACAAGACTAATGATCAGTATAAGTTAATCCAATCCTAGTAGGTCATGCTCAATATGCCCTAGGCATATTCATATATTTCAATTAGTTTAGATAAACCAATTTCAAAATCACACAATGACTTAAACTGACAGTATATCCAAACTGTCTCAGTCACGAGCCTACTTTATATGTTGTAACTTTAACCAATAATGAGATCTACTGTCTCATACCAAACACCTCATTATCTAGTCATATGACATAAATGGACATCATATATAAACACATAAATATGAAACAATTAACTAAAGCAGTCTTAATCGATATATCCAGAAAATAGTGTTTATACAAGCGATGCTTTCAATATGCACACTAACACAATTAACAGATGTTGTATCAAAAGGAGAAGGTGGTCTTTTCTTTGTTTATGGCTATGGAGAAACTGGAAAACATTTATTTGGAAGGCATTATCGGCTGGATTGCATGCTAAAGGTGATATTGTTCTAAATGTTGCTTATAGCGGAATAACCTCATTATTATTACCTAGAGGTAAGACTGGATATTCTAAATTTCAAATTCCTATAAATATTACGGAAGTTTCTACGTGTGTCACTAAACTGGATAGTGAGTTGGCTAATTTGATACATAAAACAAAGCTGATTATATGGGATGAAGCTGCAATGATTAATAGGTTATGTTTTGAGGTTTTGGATAGGACTTTGAGGGATGTACTTCGATCCTCTAATCCAAGGAGTTTGGAACAGCCTTTTGGTGGAAAAGTTGTTGTATTTGGAGGTGACTTTCGTCAGATACTTCCTGTTATGCCTTCAGGTAGTAGGCAAGATATTGTCCATTCTGCTTTAAATATTTTTTACTTGTGGGATTACTGTAAAGTTTTCAAATTGACAACAAACATTAGGTTTAAACAATCTAAATATGGAAATTCAGAGGAAACCAGAGAGTTTCCTGAATGGATTTTAAAGGTTGGAGATGGTTATGTAGGTGAGCCTTATGATGGAGAATCTGTTATTGAAATTCCTGATGACATTCTCATCAAGGAATCAGAGGATCCTATTGCATCCTTAATGGATTCTACTTATCATTCTATTTTTGAAAACCTATGGAATCTGTCATACTTTCAAGAGAGATCAATCCTTATTCCAACAAATGATGTTGTCGACATCATAAATGAAAAGATGCTGTCAACTATACTAGGAGAAGAAATAGTATATCTCAGTTCTGATACAATTTGTGAATCAGAGTTCTGGACTGATTTTAATGAATCTATATACACTCCTGAAGTACTCAACACTATTACAGCATCCGGTTTACCTAATCACAAGCTTGTGTTAAAAGGTGGAGTTCCGATTATGCTGCTTAGAAATATTGATCAATGTTCTGGCTTATGCAATGGTACTAGATTGCAGATTTTCAGGTTGGGAAGTCATGTAATTGAGGCAAAGGTTATTTCAGGAAAAAATATTGGCAATCCAGTATTCATTTCTCGCGTGGTGTTAACTTCATCAGATATAAGATTCCCTTTTAAGTTGTCGAGAAGACAATTTCCCGTGGTTGTTTGTTTTGCTATGACTATAAATAAGAATCAAGGACAATCTCTTTCCAATGTTAGATTGTTTTTAAAGTGGTCGGTTTTTACTCATGGACAACTCTATGTTGCAATATCCAGGGTTAAATCAAGACAACGAATGAAGGTGCTTATTTGTGACAATGATGGTCAACTGACCAAAATTACAACAAATGTAGTTCATAAAGAAGTACTTCAAAATTTGTAATAATGTATACTCTCTTTACATGAATTCTTCCTATTAGCATTACCTTTTTATTTCTATACTGGTATTCTTGTGTTCTGTCTCTGGTCCCTGACAAATCATTTGTAGATTATTGCGATCTTTATCTGCAATCTATTGCAAAGACCATAGAAGATCCTGTCGCAAGGTTGGTATTTTTTTGTTCTTTAAAATTTTGGATTAAATATTGGAATCTTTTTTCAATCTTACATAAAGCCATTGTTGTGGTTCATTGCTTTAACAGGATTGTGGTGAAATTAAAAATTTTGTTTTGCCAATTGAATCCTTTTGTTTTGCTATTTTTAAATCCTTAATTTTTTTTGGTACCAATTAATGTATATTCCAGAATAGTTCCTTTTTTAGGTCTATATTCCCAAGTTCAACTCATATTTGATTTTCCAACCAGTTAATTGATTTCCTTTTTTACAAATCATTCTCTTCAAGGAAATGTTTGTGGCTTGGTTTTGATTTGGTGTTCTTTTCGGTCTGACCACTGTTACACAAGGCTGGATTAGGTGGAGAACGGGATGCAACTTATATAATTATGAGAAGGATGGGTACTTAGTTGGTGCTTTTGTATTGGATTTTAATTTTGTCCCACTCACACAACTCACTTTCTCCAACCAACAGCTGTGATCATGTCTATCGGGGGTCATTAGTCGGGAATTTTAACTTAAATGAAAGCCAAAACTGGAAATTTTTTACTGCTATTGGCTCTGCAAGTTATATCTATATAAAATATGACTATGCAAGTAGGTCGTTCTTATATTTCTAAGTGCGATAAATAATTAAGGCGTTCGTGTACTAGTTAATAATACTAATACAATAATCAGTACTCCCACCAATTTTAATGTGTGAGTAGAGGAAAAAATATGACAATTTATCTCCATTGTGGTAAAATATAAATTATTTGACGACAACATAAAATTTTAAGATGGACGGAAAGAGCATGCGGTAGTACTTATATATTTTTTTTCTACAAGTCCCCATCTTCTTCTAGAACACTTTTATCACCTCATCCTTTCTTCTTTCCCAGCATTAATACAGTTCAATTCCAGGTTTCCACTATCTTCTTCTAGAACACTTTTCATGGTACAAGTTACAAGTTAGTCAAAGGTTGCTTAAAAAAAAAAGGTAGTCAAAGGTCGATATTTGAAAAATTTACAGTATACACAACTTTTACTTCGCAGACAACAAACCTGATGTGAGCCATGACTTCACGATTCCATTCCAGTTCATATTAAAAAACTCAACGACCCTCTAGTGGATTGAGAATAGCCCCATGTTTTTGCTGCTGTTTCATTTCATTCTTTGAGTCCCAACTCTCCAGTAAATTAATTTTCGTTTCTAAGTTATCATCAAATTCTAATCGGTTAAGATCGAAGCAAAATAGCTTTCTGAAGAAATCAAAATCAAGAACAACAGAGATGAAGAAAGCAGAGCTGGTTTTCATTCCTACACCAGGGGCTGGACATTTGACCTCAACCATTGCTGTAGCAGAGCTTCTCGCTGCCCAGAATGAGGAGTTGTGGATCACAGTGCTGGTAATGAAGCCGACAAATGATAAAAAAGAATCAGTAGTGTCCGAAATTTCTGATTCACGCATAAGATTTGTGGAGCTCCGAAAGGAAGAGCCTTCCTTCAAACAAGGGAATACACCTCCTCGTTTGGTTCTTTACGAATTCATCGACAGTCATAAGCCCCATGCGAGGGAAATTCTTGCTGAAATCAGGAGTTTGGAGACGTCTGATTTGGCTGGAATTTTCATAGATATGTTCTGCGTATCCATGATTGACTTGGCTAACGAATTGGGGGTTCCATCCTATGTTTTCTATACATCCGGTGCTGCAATGCTTGGCCTTGTTTTCCATATGCAGACTTTGAGAGACGATGCCAATGTTGATGTTACAAAATACAAGGATTCGAATGAGGTGATACCTGTATCCACCTACATCAATCCTTTCCCAGCTAAAGTTCTGCCTTCCGGAATGTTCAACAAGGAAGGATGCGATATGTTTCTTGATCTGGGGAAGAGGTACAGAGAGACGAAAGGAATCATAATCAACACGTTTGTGGAGCTGGAAGAGCACGCGATACAAGCTTTGTCGAACGATAAAACCATCCCACCTGTGTATGCAATAGGTCCATTGCTGAAAATCCAGGAAAGGGATGATCGGAACCAGAAGAGTGAGGTAATTATGAAATGGCTGGATCTTCAGCCAGATTCATCTGTTGTTTTTCTTTGCTTTGGCAGTCTGGGAGGCTTTAATGAGGCTCAAGTGAAGGAAATTGCTTGTGCACTAGAGGCAAGTGGATACAGGTTCTTATGGTCTTTAAGAAGGGCTCTACCTAAAGACCAGATGGAAGCTCCAGGAGATTACGAAAATCTGGAACAAGTCCTGCCTGGAGGATTCTTGCAACGAAATGCAGAGGTCGGAAAAGTGATTGGATGGGCACCACAAATAGCCATTCTGTCGCATCCTGCTGTCGGGGGATTTGTTTCCCACTGTGGTTGGAACTCGACCCTTGAAAGCATTTGGTGCGGTGTGCCGATGGCGGCCTGGCCTCTGTATGCTGAGCAGCAGGCAAATTCGTTCCAGTTGGTAAAGGACTTGGGATTGGCCGTGGAAATTAAAATGGATTATAGGAAGGAATTCGAGATAGAGAACACTGAAGTTGTAAGTGCAGATGTAATAGGAAATGGGATCAAGCAACTGATGGATCCTGAGAATGAAATCAGGGAAAAAATGAAGCAAATGAAGAAGATGAGTAGGCTGGCACTCACTCAGGGAGGATCATCTTCTGCTTTCTTGAAATGTTTTCTCAACAGTGTCAGAGATAATATCTCTTGATGATGCAGCAGATGAATTTGAAATCTGACAATGGAATGAATTATACGAGTAATGTATGCTGATATAAAATTGTCTGATTTTATCAACTCTGCTTTAAGTTCTATTCCTCTAGTCTTTTTGCTTAGTCTTCAAAACTTTTGTTGCGTTTTAAACTCGGAAAAAGTTATTGTTTACATCATCCAGACAAATGTTTGAACATTTCAGGATATGTTTTTACCTCGGTGTAAAACAGCATATGTATGTTTACTCTCTCCATGTCCGGACTTAATTTTTATAATTTTTAATATTTTTAACTTTTAATAATATCTTAAACACTCTTTATCTAGATAACTTATATTTGTTATCTTTATCACATTTTTCGAGTTAAGTTGTAATTTTGTGTATTGTTAATTATTTTGGAGTAGTAATTATGTTAAAATAAAATAGGTATGTAAGAATAATGAAGTTAAAGTAAAAGGGTAGATGGGAAGATTTTGTTTTCTGGTAATATGTATAAAAATCATAAAACGTCAAATAAAAATAAAAAGATGGAGTATTAAATTAGATTCGGATTTACAAAATCCAAGTTTAGAAAGATTCGGATTTTGTAAATTCAAAAGGCTCATTTTCGTTTACACTTAAAAATTTCATATTTTTCAGTCCACAATTCAAATTTTTGGATTTTTTGGTAAAAAATTCTAATTTTTGGTGTCTTAATACTAGCAGAGGAGCTTTTTTTTTTTAATTTTTTTTAATATTTGACTTTTCTTTGCAATCAGTTATGCAATTAATTTTTTTAAGGAAAAAATACACAATTGGTCATACACGTTTGAAACTCGACAAATTTTGTCCGAAACATTTTCAAAATTGATACATTTGATCTAGTTTAGCATTTTTTAATAGGATTTAAAAACTATCTCATCAGCCGTTAAAATTTATGCAATATGGCAGCCACGTGACACCAATGTGACTACCATATGGCATGTGTAATACGGTATAAAATCCGTTAAATTTGTGTAAATTCGTTCATTGAAACGTTTATGACCAAATTTTTCAAGTTTCAAACGTGTATGACAAATTGTGAAATATGGTCATTATATAGGACCAATTGTGTATTTATTCCTTTTTTCAATTCACAATTTATTTAAAAAAAAATCATACGTCATGTATAATTGTTATTTTTTTAACATACTATAGTTTAATTTTTTTATTTTTAAAATTCATATCATACCGAAAATGAATTCATAGCATGCATAGTAGAGTTTCATATTAATACAAAAAAAAAAAAAAAATTCTTATATGGAAACAAACAAAGGGTTTCATATCATACAAAACATAGTTTTATATCAGATAAAACATGCTGTCGTATCTGAAGGAAACAGATCTAGCCTGGGCTAAACCGAAAATCTCACTTTCGTGCTATGCATTCAAGAATCGGAGACTTTCGATTTGGCTTAGGCTTAAAATCATTTCCCCTGAACGGATCTAGACTTATACTAATTCGATTTATTGAAATGACACGCTAAAAATTTAATCTTTATTAAAAGCGGAAGTTCAAAAGATTATACCTTTGAAGCGTGTCCCTCCCAAATAAGAAAACCGGTGAATCCACTAAATAGTCCCAAGAATAACTCCAAACAATCCTGAATTTGAGTGGGCAAATGTCCACGGGATGGCTAAAGCACAAAAAGAAGAAATCCAAAGAAACCCACTTCGAGAAAACTCAAACTGCCAAAATCTGAATCAGCCCGGAGGCCTCTGCCTAATCTGAAATCCAACAAACACCCCCCAAAAATTTCGCCGGAAAACCTTCCGCCCGGAGATCTAGATTTTGGTGAACATGGATGAACGAGCCAAAGGATCAGCGTGATGAAAACCAAAAGCCCAAAGCTATTCCGACCACCGAACAGCCTTGCTGGAAATCGCGCGGCGGCTAGATGCTCAAGGCGTCGGCAAAAACTCAAGGGTCACGGCGGGTTTTGGCGGCGAACTATCGAAGGATTTCTAGGCTAAAGAACCGGCTGAGTTCTTTACGAAAAATGATCGAAAACTGACTTTGAGAAAAAACCCAATGAAGAAGATGAAGTTCTCTCTCTAGGCTTCTCTTTCTCTCTCTAGAGGCCACTTTGCCTACAGGGTTTCTTATGTCTTCTAAATGCCTAACTTAAGCTATTTATAGGAGATTCTAGGGAGACCTAGTGGGCTTTTTGAAAGATTATCTGCCCGGGCCTAGCCAGAAACTCACTTTTGTGCTACGTATTCCAAAATTAAAATCTCTGGCCAGGACTAGACGCTAGCACAATCGCTATTCCAACCCTTGCTAGAAATAACATTGCGCAGGATCTTGGTTTGTACTTATTCGATTTATCACGCAACAAATATATTCTTAATTAAAAGCGGAAGAATAAGAATTACCTATTGAAGTGTTCACTCAAGTGATTCTCTTGTATGCCTCAAGACTTTGATCGCTCGTTGTGTGTGCAACGATCTAGCAACCAATTGATCAGCTAATCACCACAACTAGGTCACCTGAAAAATTCTGCAACCACCTGCCCCTAGTGCTTGAAGATCACGCGCCACCTGGCCCTAGTGCTAAACACACTACTTTTGAGCCGCCTGAGAAGGACCAAAAATCCAGCCACCTCTATGGCTTGTATGCAGCCGCCAATTAGCCTATAAAATCCGACATTAGGGAAAAGAAAATATTTCTCTCTCAAGGATTTTATTTCTCTCGTTTTCTTGTCTTGAAAACTTATGAATTGTATATTGTGAATAGCTAATCCCTTGTCTATATAAAGAGTTACAAGAGAGACCCCAAGTTGGTTTAGGATTGGCCTTCCTACTAGGTTTTTGTTTCCTTCAATCCTGATCCTGGACTGATACACATCCAACTGATACAGGGATTCACTTATCCCAATCCAGTTCCTGGTACGATTCACAACCAACTGATACAGGGATTCACTTATCCCCAATCCAGTTCCCAGTATAATTCTCAACTAACTGATACAAGGATTAATTAATTACTTAATTAATTAAATCTACCTTTGTTAATAACCCAATACATACTTAATCGTACCACTAACGGATTAATTATGACACTACCATCCTACACCAGAATTGCTTCCGGGACAACTTAATTAATTTATTCATAATCTCCCCCATCAAAGATATAGTGCTCGTTAATTTATCACTCTACTGATAAATTAATTAATTAACTTCTTTAATTCCAAGACTAGTACAACTCGATTTTTTACTATACCGGACATAAGTCCACCAGCTGGGTTTAGTATAATAAACATAACGAGCTCATCTCGGGAGCACCATCACCCCGGACGCACTGGTACATGGTTTCCTTTCAACAAGCCGTAACACACCAAGCAACCAGACACGTGCACCCAACCTACCGAGACTATTGGCTACAATTGACCTCACCCATTGGCAGATCAAAGTACACTATGTCTAATCCTCATGCCCGCTCGAGTCTAGGGATTAAGAGATAGAATACTAAGAATGATTTGTCTATTAAATTAGTACAAGACAAATCATTCCAAATGGTCAAGTTTAATACGCCCCAGACATATCTATATGATTCAATCAGTTTAGACAAACCAATTATCCGAATCACTTAATAACCCAAACAGACAGTTTGTCCAAAACTATCTGGGTTATGAACCTCATTTATATATTATGTCTTCTAACCAATGATGAGATCTACTGTGTCACACAAGACACCTCATCATCTAACTACATAATATAAATGGACAAATAATGCACAACAAAACATAACCAAAACATTAATCGATATATTAACTAGGAAAATGTACGATACAAGCATAGTTTATGTATTCAACTCCAACACTTTTGAGTTAGGCCTAAATGTTTGACTTTCGTTGACCACTTAGTCTTCCCTAAACTAATCAACTTCAATCCAACCTTTCGAATTAATTTCTTAACCCACTTTGTTAACTAAATTTAATCAAACCCTTAGGATTATTTCTATAACCCACTTAGTCAATTAAATATTAATTAAACCTTTAGGATTAATTAATTCACTTTATCGATTAGTCAAACACATAATCAGTCGTACCACTAATGGACTAGTTATGGAACTACCGCTAAAAAACGAATTTATTTTGAGCTCACTTTATTATTCTTCTATCTCCCAACATCAAAGATCTAGTGTTCGTCGATGACAAATTAATTCATCGACATCCTTGTATCCGAGATTAGTACCACTCGACTTTCTCATTAACCGAAAATAAAGTCCACCTGCCGAGTTTAGTATAATAAACTTTTTGAGCTTATCTTGGGAGCACCATCAACCCGACGAACCGGTACATGCATTCCTTCGACTAGCAATGGCACACAAAGAGGTCAAACACCGCATACCTAACTTACCGATATTTAGGCCTCAATTGACCGTACCCTTTAGCAAATCAAAGCATACGATATCTAACTCTCATGCCCGCTCTAATCTAGGGATTAAGAGATTAGAATACTAGGTTTGAATAACTACGCTGATCAGTACAAGTTAATTCAATCCCGAACAGGTCGTGCTCAATATGCCCCGGCACATCCGTATAATTTAATTAGTCTAGACAAAATAATTTCCAAATCACACAGTAACCTATATCGATAGTATGTTCAAACTATCTCAGTTACGTGCATCTGTTTATATATCAATACTTTAACCAATAACGAGATCTATTTTGTCTTTCCACACCTCGTTATATAGTTCTATAATGTAAATGAACAATTTAATATTGAAACAAAATCGATATGTAAACTGTGGATATTAGTTTTTGATACAAGTAATAGATTTTTAGTATTCAAAACTAACAAATGTAGTTAATGAACTTAGTTCTTCTCAAATGAATGTGGGTTAGCGTAAATGTCCACACTTGGCTTGCAAAAATCCCAGTGAATGAGATGTCGGTGGATTTAATTATTATTTTGTGGAAAGTTAATAATTGTTAGAATTTTTTTTCAAATTCTACGTTTATTTTACTATAACATTGTCTGTTTATTTATTTACAGTCTTCGATATGGCATTTAATCCGTTAGCTACAATATTGAAAGACAAAAAACTTACCGGTCCGAATTATGTCGATTAGAGTCAGAATTTGGACATTGTCATGACAGCTGAGTAGTATAAGTTTGTGCTCACCAAAGTCTGTCCAAATGTGCCTGATGATGAATCTACTCAAGAGGATAGGGATGCTATGCGAGGTGGAGAAAAATGGATGAGATGGAGCGGTGTTACATTCTTGCCTCTGTGTCGAATGTTCTGCAACATCAACTTCATCCCATGGTCTCTTTTTTAACATGATGACACACCTAAGAGAAATGTCCGCTCTTCAAGGCAGGACGGCTAGGCAAGCAGCTATGAGGAAAATCATTAATACCAGAATGGCTGAAGGTTTATCGGTGAGAGACCATGTGCTTTACATGATCAGAAACATCAATGAAATAGAGGTGTTGGGAGGTGAAATTGATCCGGAGAGTCAGATCAATATCATCCTCCAGAGCTTGCCCTCTAGTTTCAAGCAGTTTCGGGTGAACTACAACATGAACCAAAGAGTCTATACTTTTCCCGAGCTCCTAACAACATTGGTGTCGGCCGAAGGCATCTTCCATGAGAAGAAGCAAGCTTTGGTCATAGGGAAGGCTTCTAATTCTTTTTCTTCGCCTAAAGGCAAGAAAACGAAGAAGAAGAACGGCAAGAAACATGCTACCAAGCCAGACATCGCAAAGAAGAATAAGACTAAAGGTGAATGCTTCAAGTGCATTAAAACGGGACATTGGAAATCGAATTGTCCAAAGCTCAAAGTTACGATATTTTTTGCATTGATTACTGAGACATGTTTAGCGACAATTCCCACAGATACTTGGTGTGTGGACTCAGACGCCACTAACCATGTTTGTAATTCTTTGCATGGGTTCCAAGTAACCCGGAAGCTTAGAGAATGCGAATTTGAAGTCTACTTGGGTGACACTACAAGGGTGTCAATGGAAGCAATGGGAGTAGTTAGCATAGTTTTTGAAAATTCTAGGCTAGATTTACATTATTGTTTTTATGTACCGAGTTTTAGAAAGAACCTTATTTTGGTTTCTAAACTCTTAATGAATGATTATAAGTTTATTTTTTCTAATAATTCTGTCATTGTTAGAAAAGATGGAAAACTTGTTTGTTCAGATTCATTAGTATACAATTTTTCTTTTGGTTAAATCAAACTCCCCTGTTGTGCAAAACATAGAACTCAGTGGTGCATCATCTAACAATAATAAGAGAAATGAACCTTCTAAAATGAATCAAACCTATCTTTGGCATCTCAGGCTAGGTCATATAAACATTAGTAGAATTCAGAGGTTGGTCAATGATGGACCTTTAAGTTCATTAGAAATTGACAATTACTCAACCTATTAATCTTGCTTGGAAGTAACGAAGACCAAGAGACATTTTAAGGCAAAAGTTTATAGAGCCAAAGAAGTATAAGAGTTGATTCAATCTAACTTGTGTGGACCAATGTTGGTCCAAACATGAGGTGGATTTAAGTATTTTGTGATGTTCACAGATGATTACTCAAGGTATGGATACATTTACTTAATGCGCCACAAGTCCGAATGCTTTAGTAAATTCAAAGAGTATCAGGCAGATGTGAAGAAGCATCAAGGTAAGAATATCAAGACACTACCATCAGATCGTGGTGGTGAGTTCCTGTCCCACAAATTTTGAGAATACCTCAATGAGGTCAGAATTCAGTCTCAGTTGTCTGCACCTGGCACACCACAGCAGAATGGTGTAGTAGAAAGAAGGAATCGAACTCTCATAGAAATGGTTAGGTCAATGATGAGCTATAGTGATTTGCCGAGTTCGTTATGGGGGTATGTCTCAGAAACTGCAATATACATTCTAAATCTTATACCATCTAAAACCATGCCATCAACCCCTACAGAGTTGTGGAACGAGTACAAGTCCAGTCTAAGACATCTCAGAATTTGGGGTTGTCCAACACATGTGCTTAAGGCAGATGTGGCTAAGTTAGATGCAAGAACAAAGGTAATGATGTTTATAGGATATCCTAAAGGAACGAAAGGTGTTATATTTTATAGTCCTAAAGATCAGAAGGTGATAGTTAGTACTAACGCCATATTTTTAGAGGAAAACTATATTCTAAATCACAAACCCAAGAGTAAAATAGTACTAGAAGAACTTAGGAAGCAATCTGATAATCCTGATGTACCAGCACAAGTTGATACACCACACACAACACAAGATATCACAGATGATGCGCGTACACAGGTGGTGCCTCATCGTAGTGGGAGGGTTGCCTGTTAACTACAATGAGGCTCTCCACTCCGAGATAAAGATGCAAAATCTTGGCGAAAAGTAATGATATCCGAGATGGGGTCGATGGACCACAATTATGTCTGGAAACTTGTGAACCTACCTATTGGTTTCAAACCCATTGGATGTAAGTAGGTCTACAAACGCAAGAGAGGACCTGACGGAAAGGTTGAAACCTTTAAAGCTAGGCTTGTGGCGAAGGGGTATACTTAGAAAGAGGGAATCGATTGTGAGGAAACCTTCTCCCCAGTGGCCATGCTTAAGTCGATCCGGATTCTCTTGGTCATAATTGCTCATTTAGATTATGAGATATGATAGATGGATGTCAAGACAGTTTTTCTTAATGGAAGTCTTGAGGAAACCATCTTCATCCAGCAACCAGAGGGATTCGTTATAAAATGCCAAGAGCATAAGGTTTGCAGGCTTAAGAGGTCCATTTATAGACTTAAGCAGGCATCCAGATCTTGGAACATCCGATTCGATGAGGTAATCCAATCCTATGGATTTACTCAGTGCCTGGATGAACTATGTGTGTACCGTAGACGTGATAGAGACGCAGTGGTGTTTTTTGTGCTTTACGTAGATGAAATTTTACTAATTGGAAACAATAAGAAAGTGTTATCAGACGTAAAGGCATGACTGTCCAAATAGTTTGATATGAAAGACTTATGAGAAGCGGGACATATCATTGGGATTAAGATAATTCGAGATCGTAGGAAACGTTCGTTAACGCTCTCTCAAGCTTCATACATAAACACAATTCTGGCTCATTTTAACATGTAGAACTACAAGAAAGGTTTTCTACATTTTAGTCACAGAGTGCATCTATTTATAGAACAGTCTCCAAAGACATTTGAGGAGATAGAAGCCATGAAGACAGTTCCTTATGCTTCGGTAGTAGGAAGTCTCATGTATGCGATATTATGTACGAGGCTTGAACTGGTACCGCAAGGTTACACAGATTCAGATTTCTAAGGTGACAGGGACAAGAGCAAGTCTATCTCAGGGTATGTGTTTACTTTGGGATGTGGAGTCATAGTATGGAAGAGTGTCAAGAAGAAATGTGTGGCGGACTATACCATAGAGGCTAAATATGTTGCCGCATCAGAGACATCGAAAGAAGCAGTGTGGCTCAAGAACTTCCTGGTGGACTTAGATGTGAATCCTGGTTTGCAGAAGTCAATCACAGTGTACTGTGTCAACAATGGTGCAGTGGAAAAATCGAAGGAACCACGAGCCCACAAAGCGAGTAAGCATATTCAGCGTGAGTACCACCTAATACGAGATATTGTGAAGAGAGAAGTTGTGGTCGTGACAAAGATAGCATCGGAAGATAACCTTGCAGATCTTTTCACGAAGACATTTACTGCAAAAGTATTTGAGGATCACGTGGAGGGCATGGGGATCAGATACTTAGTAGAGCCATGATAGTTTTTCAATTTTTTTTGTATTTGTAAAGATTAAATGCAGTTTTATACTTAAAGCACAACTTAAGAATTAGTTGGAGAATGTTAGGTTTGAATACTGAAGCAATGTTTGAATTATACTATTTCCCAGTTAATATATCGATTGAATATTTTAGTTTATATGTTGTGCATATATTGTCCATTTATATTATGTAATTAGATGATGAGGTGTCTGGTGCGACACAGTAGATCTCATCATTGGTTAAAAGACATAATATATAAATGAGGTTCGTAACCAAGACAGTTTTGGACACATTGTCGGTTTAGGTTATTATGTGATTCAGAAATTCGTTTGTCTAAACAAATTGAATCATATAGATATGACTGGGGGATATTAAACTTGACCATTTAGGATGAATTGTCTTATATTGATTTAATAGACTATTCATTCCTTGTATTCTATCTCTTAATCCCTATACTTCAGCGGACATGAGGATTAGACATAGTGTACATTGATCTGCCAAAGGGTGAGGTCATTTGTGTTTAGTTACTTGGTGTGCTGCTTCTTATCGAAAGGAAACCATGTACCAGTGCGTCCGGGTATAGTAAACACGGTCGGTGGATTTATGTCTGGTATAGTAAAAACGTCGAGTGGTACTAATCTTGGATTATAAGAAGTTAATTAATTAATTTATCAGTAAATTAATAAATTAACAAGCACTATATCTTTTATGTGGGGAGATTAAAGAATAATTAATTTAGTTGTTCCGGAAGCAATTCTGGTGTAGGATGGTAGTGTCATAATTAATCCGTTAGTGGCACGATTAATTATGTAGGGGGTTAATTGATAAAGTAGAATTAATTATTTATTTAATTATTCCTAAGGGTTAATTAAATAATTAACAATGTGGAATTATTTAATTAATTGATTAAGTCTTAAGTTTCAATTAGAATTAGGAAATCCTAGAGATTAGGAAATCTAATTGGATTAGGAAATCCTATTAGATTTGTTACCTAATTTGATTTGGAAAATAATTAATTACCTAAACCTATTAGGAAGGCCAATCTTAAACCAACTTGGGGTCTCTCTTGTAACTCTATAAATAGACAAGAGATTAGCAATTCAATACACACAATGCATAAGTTTTCAAGACAAGAAAATTAGAGAGACAAAATCCTTAAGAGAGAATTAATTATTCATCTCTCAAAGTCAGAATTTGTTGGAGTTGAATACATAAGCTCTGCTTGTGTTATATTTTTTTCCCAATAATATATCGATTTATGTTTTGGTTATATCTTGTTGTGCATTAATTGTCCATTTGTATTATGTAAGTAGATGATAAGGTGTCTTCTGTGACACAGTAGATCTCATCATTGGTTGAAAGACATAATATATAAATGAGGTTCGTAACCGAGATAGCTTTGGACAAACCGTCAGTTTAGGTTATTATGTGATTCGGATAATTGGTTTGTCTAAACTAATTGAATCATATAGATATGCCCGGGGTATATTGAACTTGACCATTAAGAATGATTTGTCTTGTACTAATTTAATAGACAAATCGTTCTTGGTATTCTATCTCTTAATCCTTAGACTTGAGCGGGCATGAGGATTAGACATAGTGTACTTTGATCTGCCAAAGGGTGAGGTCTATTGTGGCCAATAGTCTCGGTTGGTTGGGTGCGTGTGTTTAGTTACTTGGTGTGCTGCTGCTTGTCGAAAGGAAACCATGTACCGGCGCGTCCGGGGTGATGGTGCTCTCGAGATGAGCTCGTAAAGTTTATTATACTAAACCTGGCCGGTGGACTTATGTCCAGTATAGTAAAAAGGTCGTGTGGTACTAGTCTCGGAATTAAATAGGTTAATTAGTTAATTTATCAGTAAATTAATATATTAACGAGCACTATATCTTTGATGTGGGGAGATTATGAATATAATTTAATTATGTTGTTCCGGAAGATATTCTGGTGTAGGATGGTAGTGCCAAAATTAATCCGTTAGTGGTACGATTAATTTTGTAATGGGTTAATTGAATAGGTAGAATTAATTAATTGATTAATTATTTCTAAGGGTTAATTGAGTAATTAACAAAGTGGAATTAATTAATTAATTAATTAAGTCTTAAGTTTCAATTGGAATTAGAAAATCCTAGAGATTAGGAAATCTAGTAGGATTTGGTTTATCTTATCAGATTGGTTACCTAATTAGATTTGGAAACCAATTAATTACCTAAACCCAATAGGAAGACCAATCCTAAACCAACTTGGGGTCTCTCTTGTAACTCTATATATAGACAAGGGATTAGCTATTCAAGACATACAATTCCATAAGTTTTCAAGACAAGAAAACTATAGAGAGAAAATCTTAGAGAGAGAAAACTTTCTCTCTCCAAGTCGGATTTTTGGAGATAATTGTGGCTGGTTTTTGGACTGTGTTGGCCAAAATTTTGGCCTTGTTTTATACCAATTGCGTGTATCTTTCTCTCTCTCTGGGCGGTGCGTTTACAGTACGTGCCAGGTGCTGCGGTGCTAGAATTTTCTAGCAGGTGGATTGTGGTGATTAGCTGATCAATTGACTTCTAGTTCGTTGCCCACACAACGTGAAGTCAAAGTCTTGAGGCATACAAGAGAATCACTTGAGTGCACGCTTCAAAGGTACTTTTCTAAGATTTCACTTTAAATTAGAAATTTTTGTTGCGTGGTAAATCGAGCAAGTGCAAACCCAGATCCTATGTGGTAATCCTTTCAGAATTTCTCCTCAGGAAGCTTGCAGGTTCAGGCGTCGGTCAACGGCGACAGTCGCTGGTGGTCAGCAGCGGTCAACCGAGGCGACGTCGGCTAAAATTCTGGCGAGAATTTTCTGGCGAGTTTTTTGTGTGTTTCTTTTTGCTGATCAATTGGTTCTGAGGATTGTTGCCCACACAACGTCAGATTCTGTGTCTAAAGTCATACAAGAGAATCACCTAAGTACACGCTTCAAGAGGTAATTCTTAAATTTTTGCTTTAATTAGGAATTAATTGTTGCGCGATTAATTGAACAAGTGCAAGTCAAGATCCTGCCCAATGTTATTTCAAGCAAGGATTGGAATAGCGATTGTGCTAGAGTCTAGGCCTGGTCAAGAGTTCCGATTCTTGAATATATAGCACTAAAGTGAATTTTTGACCTGGCCCATGTAAATAATATTTCAATGGATTCCTTCGACTAGCAACGGTACACAGACATGCCAAACACCACATACCCTGTTAGTTTTGAATACTAAAAAACTATTGCTTGTATAAAAAACTAATACCCAGTTGACATATCATTTTGTTTCAGTATTAAATTTGTTCCATTATATTATAGAACTAGGTAACGAGGTGTAGAAATGCACAGTAGATCTCGGTATTGGTTAAAATAATGATATATAAACAGATACTCGTAACTGAGATAGTTTGAACTTACTATCAGTTTAGGTTATCGTGTGATTTGAAAATTAGTTTATCTAGACTAATTGAATCATACGGATGTGCCATGGGCATATTGAGCACGACATGTTTAGGATTGAATTAACATGTACTGATTGGCATAGTTAATTCGAACCTGGTATTTTAATCTCTTAATCCCTAGATTGGAGCGGGCATGAGAGTTAGATATCGTATGCTTTGATTTGCCAAAGGGTGCGATCAATTGAAGCCTAAATCTCATTAAGTTGGGTATGCGGTGTTTGGTTTCTTTGTGTGCCGTTACTAGTCGAAGGAATCCATGTACCGGTTCGCCGATTGATAGTGCTCCCAAGATAAGCTCGAAATTTGGTAAATGCAGTGTGTTATCTCCTTAATCTCATGCCATCTATATTTGTGCCTTCGACACACCTAGAGTTCTTGACTGGGCGAAAGCCTAGTCTGAGACATCTCAGGATTTGGGGTTGTCCAGCACATGTGCTTGAGACTGATGCAGGTAAGTTAGATGCGAGATCAAAGGTTATGCTATTTGTAGGCTACCCCAAAGGAACGAGAGGTGGTCTATTTTATAGTCCTCAAGATCATAAGGTGGTAGTCAGCACCAATGCCAGATTTCTTGAGGAGGACTATATTTTAGATCACAAGTCAAGCAGCAATGTAGTATTGGAAAAGCTTATGAGTCAGTCAAGTATTCCAGATGCACCAGTACAGGAGGATACACCACAGAGTACTACACGCTATAGTAGAGATGATGCACATGCACAGGCTGTGCCTGGTCGTAGTGGGAGGGTTGTCAGAGAGCCCGAGAGGTCTGTAGACTTAGGAGAGTCTTTGAATTTTATCCCGGGGGCTCACGAACCAGACCAGTTAGCTACAATGAGGCTCTCTAGGATAAAGATGCAGATTTTTGGTAGAGCGATGATTGTTGAGATGGGTTCTATGAACTCAAATCAAGTTTAGGAGCTGTAGACCTTCCTGATGGGTTTTGACCTATTGGGTGCAAATGGGTTTACAAGCAAAAGAGAGGATCTGATAGGAGGGTTAAGACCTTCAAGGCTAGGCTTATGGCAAAAGGGTATACTCAGAAAAGGGTATCGATTGTGAGGAGACATTTTTCCCGGTGGCCATGTTTAAGTCGATCCAGATTCTCTTGGCCATAGCTTCTCATATGGATTATGAGATTTGGCATATAGACTTCAAGACAGCTTTCCTTAATGGAAGTCTTGAGGAGACCATCTTTATGCAGCAACCAGAGGGTTTCATTGTTCAGGGCTAAAGCACAAGGTTTGCAGGCTTAAGAGGTCTATCTAGTGGACTTAAATAGGCATGCAGATCTGGGAACAGCCGTTTTGACGAGGTTATCCAGTCCTATGGATTCACTCAGTGTCCGGATGAGCAATGTATACTGGAGGCATGATGGTGATACGGTGGTGTTCCTCGTACTTTACGTAAATGATATTTTTCTTATTGGCAACAGTAAGAAGGTATTGCCAGATGTAAAAGCATGGTTGTCCAAGTAGTTTGATAAAGGATTTTGGAAAGACTGGACATATCATTGGGATTAAGATTATTTGAGATCGTAGGAGACGTTCGCTGACACTCTCTGAGGCCTCATACATAGACTCAATTCTTGCCCGTTTTAATATGCAAAACTCAAAAAAGGGTGCACTACCTTTCAGGCATGGAGTGCATCTATCAAAGAAGCAGTGTCTCGAGACTGCTGAGGAGATAGATGCAATAAAGGTAGTTCCCTATGCATCTACAGTGGGTAGTCTCATGTATGCTATGTTATGTACTAGGCCTGGTATTTGCTTTGCAGTTGGCATTGTTAGCAGATATCAGTGTAACCCTGGGAAAGCTTATTGGGAGACTGTCAAGTGCATCCTCAAGTATTTGCGCAGGATGAGAGATCATGTTTTGATTTATCGAGCGCAAGAGTTAGTTCCATTTGGTTACACAGATTCATACTTCCAAGGTGATTTGGACAAGAGTAAGTCTACCTCTGGGTTTATGTTTACTCTGGGAGGTGGAGCCATAGTTTGGTAGAGTGTGAAGCAGAAATGCGTGGCAGACTCTACCATGGAGGCCGAATACGCTACCACATCGGACGCAGCGAAACAATCTGTATGGCTAAAGAACTTTCTAGTGGACTTAGATGTGATTCCTGAGTTGCCGAGGTCTATCACAGTTTACTGTGATAACAATGGTGCAGTTGCAAACTCAAGGGAACTACAAGCCCAGAAGGCCAGTAAAAACATAAAGCTGAAACAAGATATCATAAAAAACGGAGATGTGACAATGGCCAAGATAGCATCAGGAGACAACCTTACAGACCCATTCACAAATACATTGAACCCAAAGTTTTTTGAGAGCCTTGTGAAGGGCATAGGAGTCAGATACTTAAGTGAGCCATTAGGGTGAGCCAAAAGTGCTTCGTAGTTTTCAGTATGACAGCAGTATAATAAGTGTATTGAACAGTTTTTATAGTTCAGAGCATAGCTTTCAGTATTAGTGGGAGATTGTTAGTTTTGAATACTGAAAAGCTTTTGCTTGTATGAAAAACTAATATCCATAGTTTACATATCATTTATGTTTCAGGATTAATTGTTCCTTTATATCATATGAATATATGATAAGGTGTCGGGTGTAGCACAGTAGATCTTATCATTGGTTAAATTTATGATATATAAATTAACACTCTTAACTGAGATAGTTTGAATATACTATTGGTTCAGGTTATCGTATGATTTTGAAATTGGTTTGTCTAGACTAATTAAATCATACGGATGTACCTGGGGCATATTGAGCAGGACCTAATTGGGTTTGAATTAATTTATACTGATCTTTGTAATTAATTCGAACCTTATGTTCTAATCTCTTAATCCCCAGACTGAAGCGGGCATGGGAGTAAGACATTGTATGCTTTGATTTGCCAAAGGGTTCGATCAATTGAGGCCTAGATCTCGATAAGTTTGGTATGCGTGTTTGGATTCTTAGTGTGTCATTGCTTATCGAAAAGAATCCTTGTACCGGTTGATGGTGCTCCCGAGATGAGCTTGAAAAGTTTATTACACTAAACCCGGCCGGTGGACTTATGTCCGGTATAATAAGAAGGTCGAGTGGTACTAATCTTGGATACCAAAAAGTCGATGAATTAATTTTTCAGTAAATTTATAAATTGACAAGCACTATATCTTTGATGTGGGGAGATAGAAGAATTATAAAGAGAGCGCGAAATAATTTCATTTTTGATTGGTGGTTCCATAATTGGTCGATTAGTGGTATGACTAATTATGCATTGGATTAATCAATAAGGTGAATTAAATACATTACCCTTGGGTTAGTTTTATATTTATTTGACACAGTGAATTATACGAAATAATTCTAAGGGTTGATTAATATTTAATTGACAACATGAGTTAAGGAATTGATTCGAAAGGTTCTATCAGAATTTACTAGTCTAGTGAGGACTAAAAAAGTCAACGAATGTCCAACACTAAGGCATAACTCAAAGGCCCACTAGATCTCTCTTGAAGCCCCATATAAATTCTTAATGTTAGGCATTTTAAAACACATTAAGAAACCTTGGAGGCAATAGCATAGAGAGAAAGAGTAGCCTAGAAAGAGAACTTCATATTCTTTGTTGAAAATCTCTTTCGAAGTCAGCTTACTAATCTTTCTTCTTTGAAAACTCAACTCGTTTCTTGCCTTAGATTTTATTTTATATTTTCGCCAATTTTTGAGATTCCAACCGCCGCGATTTGCGGAACTCAGGCACCGGCGTTCTTGGATTCTAGCAGCTCGATCAGATCGATGATCGAGCTCCAGTGGTGTAGAGCACTTGATCCAAAAAGATAGTGTCTTGATCGCGGATCTCCCGGAGTGTTGGTCAGTAGTTGTCAGGCGGATTTCCTTAAGTCGGCGCGGTGGTTTCGGGTTTAGCACAGGGGGCTTCTCGGCTAAATCTGTTTCGACAGATCTTGAGTTTTCATGGCGAGTTTCTTTTGGTTTTTTTATTTAGTGCCTTAGCCAACCCATAGATAGTCGCCCACACGACTTCGGGGTTGTCAGAGTCATTTTTGGGATTCTCTTGTGGTTGCCGCTTGGTTTTCTTTATTGCTTTGAGGACACGCTTCAAAGGTATAATCTTTATGTCTTTAGCTTTAAATTAAAGATTTAATTTTTAGCGTGTCATTTTAATAAATCGAATATGTATAAGCCTAGACCTGTTCAGGGGAAATGATTTTGAGTCTGGGCCAGATCGAAAGTCTCCGATTCTGGAATGCATAGCACGAAAGTGAAATTTTCGATTTAGCCCAGACCTGATATGTTTCCTTCAAATTGGTATCAAAGCGAGTGTTTTGGCTTTATACTTGTGCGATTTATTACACGGCTTTATTTTGGCTACGTTATTTTATTAACAGGTGGTTATTATTCCCGGCTATTATGGTATTTACATTCATTCATAAACCCCGGGACATGTCCGGGCTCATTTATATTGAATGTGAATGTGTGTAATAGTAATAACCACGAGCTGGAAGCCGTGTAGGATTAAATAAATCTTGTAGGAGGATTTTTTCTAAAGATGCCGTCTTTAAATTCCTAGAAAGCCTTTGTATATAGGAATTTATGTAAAATGACGAAGACGTTATTGTGGGTAACTCAAATTCGTGGGTTTTGGTTTATCGTAATTTTGGGAGATTACTAATTACGTAGAAAATCGAGAAAACTTGGACGAATTGGGAGAAATCCAAATAACGAGTGGGAACAACGCGACAGGACGTGTTAACAGCTTTTAGAGGAAATGACGATTACGAAGGCCATAATAGTGGTGAAATATTTAATTGCGCATTTCCCATTTTATATCCTTATTGTTGCTTAAGTGTTTTTGTTTTGCATTTTTATGAAAGTTTGAAAACAAACAGTTTTATGGGTTCGATTAACTAAGGTAGAAAATTCGCATATTAAAACTTCAACGGTTTTATAGGTTGCGAATAACCAAAGTTAAGATATTGCATGCTAAAACGTAAAAATCCTTAATTTTAAGTATCTAATTGGGAGGGGTTGTGTTATATCCCATTGGCCTTCATTACGAATTCATATGTGATGTGGATAGACTTGCGCGTTGTCCAAGGGCCTTCCTCCATTCGGATGAGTCTTTAATTCATAAGATCACTAGATTGAATTTCTAAAAGGATGACTATAGTGAGTTTAATTAGAGAACTTTGTGACACCCTCTCTGCTGAGGCACATTATTATTCTAATTAAGATGTCATGTAATGGCATACCTTAGTGTACCGTTTGTAGTATTCCTCCCGCGAGGTCATGCTACTTATGTGTGCGACTAAAATCACCAACTATTAATTTCATTGATCAAAAGATCGTTGGTCAGATAGTATGATTAATGAACTTAGGTTCTTCTCGAACGAATGTGGCCTAATATAGATGTTCACACGCGTGACCTGCGTGAATCCCGGTGTGAGTGATGTTGGTGGAAGATTATATTATTTTGAGGATATCAATATTTTCTAAAAAGATAAAATACTGAAACTTGTTTATTTACTTTTAGTTGTCGATATGTCATTTAATCCACATGCTATCATTCTAAATCAAAACAAACTCACCGGTCCTAATTACATTTATTGGAAGCGTAACTTGTACATTGTTCTTACTGCTGAGGGTTACAAGTATGTGCTTTCTGAGGTGTGCCTTAAGACACCCAGAGATGATGCCACCCTTGAGGAAAAGGAACCACATACGAGGTGAAAGAAAGATGATGAGATAACTAGGTGCTACATTTTGGATTCTATGTCAAGTGTGTTGCAACACCAGCATCAGTTGATGACCTCAGCCTACGATATGATGACTAACCTCAGGGAGATGTCTGGGCATTAGGGCAGGGCAGCGAGGCAGTCAGCTATGAGAAAACTCATGACTGCCAGAATGGCAGAAGACACTTCACTGAGAGATCACGTATTGGACATGACTTGTAATATCAACGAGATTGAGGTACTGGGAGGCGAGATTGATTGTGAGTCAGAGTGTTACATCATCATCCAGAGCTTGCCTCAGAGTTTTGAGCAGTTTCAGTTGAACTATAACATGAACAAGTTTCAGTATACTTTGCTCGAGCTCATGACTGCATTGGTGTCAGCTGAAGCCCTCTTTTCTGAGAGAAAGCAAGTTGGCTACTGTTGGACCTTCAGGTTCTTCTTCTGGGCTAAAATCCATAAAGTAGAAGAAGATTAAGAAGGGCCAGAAGGCAGGTGCTAAGCATGGACCCAAATGTGGTGTTGCCATGAAGCCCAAGTTGAAAGGCAAGTGTTTCAAGTGCAGCAAACTAGGATATTGGAAGCCAGACTGCCCGATGCTCACAGGTATGAGTAACTTCACTTTTGTTACTGAGACATGTTTAGTGGTGATTCCCTTAGATACTTGGTGTCTAGATTCAGGAACCACTGATCGTGTTTGTAATTCATTGCAGGGGTTCCAAGTGACCTGACTGCTTAGAGATGGTGAGTTACAGGTCTACCTAGGCAATACTACCAGAGTATCAGTTGCTGCAGTGGAAGTTGTTTGTCTTTATTTTTTAGACTCTATTTTATTATTGAGAGATTGTCTTTTTGTACCCAACTTTAGAAAGAACTTACTTTCAGTTTCTAAGCTGTTATTGGATGGTTATAAGTTTGTCTTTTTTGATGATTCTGTTTTTATTATAAAGAACAAGAAACTTATATGTTCCAGTCCATTGGTTCACAATTTGTTTTTAATTAAGACGAACACCTCACTTGTGCAAAACACAGAAATTAATAACGCATCATCAAATCATAGTAAGAGAAATGAGTCTTCCCCTTTGAGCCAGACTTATCTTTGGCACCTAAGACTAGGTCATATCAACCTTAGTAGGATTCAGAGATTGGTCAATGATGGGCCCTTGGGCTCATTAGATATTTGAAGGAAAATGGAACAAGCCCGGGCTAAATCGAAAACCTCACTTTCATGCAATGCATTCCAGAATCGTAAGCTTTCGACCAAGCTCAGGCTCAAATTAGTTTACCCATGAATGGATCTAGGCTTATACTTATTTAATTTATTAATAGGGACACAAAAAATTAAATCTTTAATAAAAACGGAATTTAAAGATTCTACCTTTTGTAGCGAAGTCCCTTGCCTAAAGAAAAATCCAATGTTTGTTGCGAGTCCAATAGAAATCCAATAGATATCTCCGTAGAAACTTCGAATATTGCGTGGGCAATAATCTATCGAAGTCTACTTGCTTAGCCCACAAGGAAATCTCTCTAAAACTGGACTCAAACAAACCAAAAACTGATCACAAAACTCAACCCACAAAAATCCTGCTGCTGCTGCCCAAAAAAGCTGCTGCCTTTAAATATAAACACCACTCCGACAGCAGGAATTCGAACTGTCCAGCCGTGATCTAGACAGGTCAAGCTTCGGATCACCAAGAAGAGATCAATGAAGCCCAGACCGAATCAAACGCACTGGACAGCAGCAAAAAACTGCCGCCAGAAAACCCTGAAAACTGCTGCAAAAAACCCGGCTGGAGTTTGAAGAACTTGGCAGCAGTTTTGCGGTGGATTGAACCGAAAATCTGGGCAGAATAATACCCAAATATAAAGCTGTGATCTTTGGTTAGAATCCAGTCAAGAGCAAGTGAAAAATCTGGTTTGTTTTTGAGAAAGAATTCTTGAAGAAAAAATTCTCTCTCTTAAACCTTCTCACTCAAGAAAGCAAGAATGAAATGTCTTGCAAGACTTCCTTAGGTTTTCTTGGGCTTCAAGTCTTCTATTTATAGGAGCTCAATTGGAGACCTAATGGGCTCTCGAGTTAGGCCTTTTAATTTTACTTTCGTTGACCGCTAAGTATTCCCGACTAATCAACTCCAATCGACCCATTTAAATTAATTTATTTAACCCACTTTATTAATTTAATTTAATCGAACCCTTAGAATTAATTAATTCAAATAGAATTAATTTCTAAATTCACTTTGTCGATTAAATATTAATTAAACCTTTTGGATTAATTAATTTACCTTGTCGATTAGTCAAATCCATAATCGGTCATACCACTAACGGACCAATTATGGAACTACCGCTCGAAAATGACTTTACATCGCGCCATTATATTTTATTCTATCTCCCCACATTAAAGATCTAGTGCTCGTCGGTTTATCAATTTACTGACAAATTAATTCACTGACTTCTTGATTTCTGAGATTAGTACCACTCGTCCTTTTATTATACCGGACATAAAATCCACCGGCCGGGTTTAGTATAATATACCTTACGAGCTCATCTCGGGAGCACCATCAACCCGGTAAACCGGTACGTGGATTCCTCCGACTAGCAATGGCACGTAAGAAGCTAAACACCGCATACCCAACCTACCGAGGTATAGGCCTCAATTGACTGCACTCTTTGGCAAATCAAAGCATACGATATCCAACCCTCACGCCCATCCCAATCTCGGGATTGAGAGACGGAATACTAGGACCGAATTGACTATCCCGATCAGTATAAGTCAATTCTATCCAAACTGGTCGTGCTCAATATGCCCTCCGTGTAATTTAAACTAGTTTAGATAAACTAATTTCCAAACCACACAATAACCTATACCGATAGTATGTTCAGACTATCTCGGTTACGAGCATACTTTTTATATATCAATACTTTAACCAATAATGGTATCTACTGTGTCTGTCCACACCCCGTTATCTAGTTCTATGATATAAAGGAACAAATTTATACTGAAACAAAATGATATGTCAACTGTGGATATTAGTTTTTGATACAAGCCATAGCTTTTCTGTATTCAAAACTAACAATCTCCCACTAATACTCAAAACTATGCTAAGAAGTACAAAAACTGCCCAACCCGCTATTACACTGCTGTCATAATGAAATCTCCAGAACACCTTTAAGCTCACTTACATGTCTCCCTCAAGAATCTGACTCCCATGCCCTCCACATGTCTCTCAAAGACCTTTGGGTCAATGGCTTGGTGAAATGATCTGCAAGGTTGTCATCTGATGCTATCTTGGCCACGATCACGTCTCCTCTCTTTACGATCTCTCGTATCAGGTGGTACTTGCGCTCTATGTGTTTACTCGCCTTATGGGCTCGTGGTTCCCTCAAGTTAGCAACTGCACCATTGTTATCACAATAAACTGTGATAGACCTAGGCAACTCAGGAACCACATCCAAGTCCATCAGGAAGCTCCGGAGCCATACAGTCTCTTTCGCTGCCTCTAAAGCGGCAACGTACTCAGCCTCCATGGTGGAGTCCGCCACACATTTCTGCTTGACACTCCTCCATACTATGGCTCCACCTCCTAGAGTAAACACAAACCCAGAGGTAGACTTACTCTTGTCCAAATCACCTTGAAAGTCCGAATTTGTGTAACCCAATGGTATAAGCTCATGCGCTCTATAAACTAGGACATAATCTCTCGTCCTGCGCAAGTACTTGAGAATACTGCCTACCAGTGAGCCTTCCCAGGGCTCTCTGATATCTGCTAACCATGCCAACGACAAAGCAAATATCAGGTCTCGTGCACAGCATAGCATACATGAGGCTACCCACTGCAGAAGCATAGGGTACATCCTTCATGGCATCTATCTCCTCAGCAGTCTTAGGACACTGCTCCTTAGAGAAATGCACTCCATGCCTGAAAGGTAGTGAACCCTTCTTGGAGTTCTGCATGTTAAAACGAGCCAGAATCGTGTCTATGTAGGATGCCTGAGAGAGAGTCAGAGAACGTCTCCTACGATCTCGAATAATCTTAATCCCAAGGATATGTCCAGCCTCTCCCAAATCCTTCATATCGAATT
Organism: Knoxia roxburghii; assembly: GCA_030378225.1. Classification (NCBI taxonomy): domain Eukaryota; kingdom Viridiplantae; phylum Streptophyta; class Magnoliopsida; order Gentianales; family Rubiaceae; genus Knoxia; species Knoxia roxburghii. The sequence continues at coordinate 34,975,361 of CM059416.1, read as the reverse complement.
GCCTGGACAACCATGCCTTTACGTCTGACAACACCTTCTTACTGTTGCCAATAAGAAGGATGTCATTTACGTAAAGTACAAGGAACACCACCATATCACCATCAGGCCTGCGATAAACACATTGCTCATCCGGAGACTGAGTGAATCCATAGAACTGAATAACCTTATCAAAACGGATGTTCCAAGATCTGGATGCTTGCTTAAGTCCATAAATGGACCTCCTAAGCCTGCATACCTTGTGCTCTTGGCCCTTAACAATGAAGCCCTCTGGTTGCTGCATAAAGATGGTCTCCTCAAGACTTCCATTAAGGAAAGCTGTCTTGATGTCCATCTGCCAAATCTCATAATCCAGATGAGCAGCTATGGCCAAGAGAATTCGGATTGACTTAAGCATAGCTACCGGGGAAAAGGTCTCCTCATAATCGATCCCTTCTTTCTGAGTATACCCCTTCGCCACAAGCCTAGCCTTGAAGGTCTCAACCCTCCCGTCAGATCCTCTCTTTCGCTTGTGGACCCATTTGCACCCAATAGGCCTAAACCCATCAGGAAGGTCTACCAGCTCCCAGACTTGATTTGAGTCTATAGAACCCATCTCAGCAATCATCGCTCTCTGCCAAGAATCTGCATCTTTATCCTGGAGAGCCTCATTGTAGTTAACTGGGTCTGGTTCATGAGCACCAGGGATAAAGTCCGAAGACTCACCCAAATCCATGTACCTCTTGGACTGTCTCACAACCCTCTTACTACGACGAGGCGCAGCCTGTGCAAGAGCATGATCTGTGATAGTGTGTGCAGCCTCTTGTGGTGTGTCTTCCTGTACGTGTGCATCTGGAATAGGGGACTGACTTCTAAGCTCTTCCAATACTACCTTGCTGCTTGACTTGTGATCTAAAATATAGTCCTCCTTAAGAAATTAGGCATTGGTGCTGATCACCACCTTCTGATCCTGAGGACTATAAAATAAACCACCTCTCACTGAAGTGCCCTCAGCCATCTTAGCATTCCTGAGTTTCCTCATAGCTGACTGCTTGGTTGCCCTGCCTTGATGTCCAAACATCTCCCTGAGATTGAGCATCATATCGTAGGCTGAGGTCATCTGCTGATACTGGTGCTGCAATACACTCGACATAGAAGCCAAGATGTAGCACTTGGTCATCTCATCAGCCTTCTGCCACCTCGTATATGGCTCTCACTGCTCAGGGGTGGCATCATCGCTGGCTTAGGGGGACACTCCTCAGTAAGCACATACTTATAACCCTCAGTGATAAGGACAATGTCCAGGTTACGTTTCCAATCAATGTAATTTGGACCGGTGAGTTTGTTTTGGTTCAGAATGACAGCTAGCGGGTTGAACGACATATCAACTGAAAATAAACAAACAAGTTTCAGTATACTTTTTCGAAAATATTGAAAAATCCTCAAAAAACAAATATAATCTTCTACCGACGTCTCTCACACCGGGATTAACGCATGTCACGATGGGTGAACGTCTACGCTAACCCACATTCGTTCGAGAAGAACCGAAGTTCATTAATTTCATTATCTGACCAACGATCTTATGATCAATGAAATTAATAGTCGATAATTTTAGCCGTTCCCGAAAATAGCATAACCTCGATGGGAGGGATACTAAAAATGGTACACTAAGTGTATGCCATTACGTGACTTCTAAGTTTGTTACTTAGGATACTAATGCGCCTCGGATGGCGAGGGTGTCGCAACTTTCTCCAATTATACTCACTATAGTCATCCCTTTAGAAATTCATTCCGGCGATATCCGTGGTTGAAAACTCATCCGATAGGGAGGAAGGTCTAAGCCAGCACGCAAGTTTAACCACATCACCAATGAACCCGTAATGGAGGCCATGGGGCTATTAACCAACCCGCTCCCACTTAGATTTTTAATTTCGATTCGCCCGGGTTTTCTCGGTTTTCTACGTAATTAGGAATCACCCAAAATTACGATTAAACCAAACCCGCGAATGTAATTAGTTTGAGGATTTTTACGTTTTAACATGCAATATCTTAACTATGGATATTCGCACCCATAAAACCGTTGGAGTTTTAATATGCGAATAATCTACCTTAGTTAATTGCACATTACCTTTTAAAAACATTTTGGTTTGGTTTTTGTTCATGCAAAATAAAACGAAAAACACACAATCAACGAAAAGACATAAATACGGGAAATTAAACAAATAAAATTTCTCGACTATTATGGCCTTCTCTATCGTTGATTCTTTGACGCCTCGGTGACACTTCCCGTCGTGTCGCTCCCACTCGTTATTTGGATTCCTCTCGATTCGCCCGGGTTTTCTCGGTTTACTACGTAATTAGGAATCACCCAAAATTATGATAAACCAAAACCCGCGAATATAAGTTACCCAAAATAACGTCTTCGTCATAGTACATAAATTCCTATATACAAAGGCGTTTTTCTAGGAATTTAAAGACGACATGATTAGATCAAATCCGAATACAAGATTTTTCTAATCCTACACGGCTTCCTGCTCGTGGTTATTACTATTACAGAAATTTCCATTCAAAAATAAAACAAGCCCGGACATGTCCCGGGGTTTATGAATGAAAATTAAATTTCTACCATAATAGCCGGAAAATCAATAACCACCTGTTTAAGCATTTCGACAAAAATAATAATGCCAAAATAAAGCCGTGTAATAAATCAAACAAGTATAAGACCGAAACCAACGCTCTGATACCAATTTGAAGGAAAACTAAACAAGCCTGGGCTAAATCGAAAACCTCACTTTCGTGCAATGCATTCCAGAATCGGAAGCTTTCGACCAAGCTCAGGCTCAAATTAGTTTACCCATGAACGGATCTAGGCTTATACTTATTTAATTTATTAATCGGGACACAAAAGATTCAATCTTTAATAAAAGCGGAATTTAAAGATTATACCTTTTGTAGCGAAGTCCCTTGCCTAAAGAAAAACCAATTCTTTGCTGCGATTCCAATAGAACTCCAATTGATATCTCCGTAGAAACTTCGAATATTACGTGGGCAATAATCTATCGAAGTCTACTTGCTTAGCCCACAAGGAAATCTCTCAAATCGGACTCAAGGAAACCAAAATCTGATCACTAACTTGAACCACAAACAACCCACTGCTGCAGAAAAAAAAAAAAAAGGTGATGCCTTTCATGAAAACCCACCACTTCTTCTACCAAAAATCGAACTACCCACTCGTGATCTAGACAGCCCAAGCCTCAGATCACCAAGGAGAGATCAACAAGACTTGAGCCGAATCAAACGCAGTAGGCAGCAGTGAAATCCAGCAGCAGAAGTCGCGCGCCAGCAGCGGGAAAAAACCGGGCGCGGTTTGAAGAAAAATCCGCTGCAGCAGTGGGGTTTTCTGCCCTTAAATCCGACCAAGAACTGGGTAAAATAAATCCCAATCAAAAGCAGTGATCTTTGGTTTGAATCCAATCTAGAGGAAGTGAAAAATCTGGTTTGTTTTTTAGAGAAAATTCTTGAAAAAAAAAATTCTATCTCTAAAACCTTTTCACTCAAGAAAGCAAGAATGAAATGTCTTGCAAGACTTCCTTAGTTTTCTTGGGCACCAAGTCTTCTATTTATAGGAGCTCGATTGGAGACCTAATGGGCTCTCGAGTTAGGCCTTTTAATTTGACTTTCGTTGACCGCTAAGTCTTCCCGACTAATCAACTCCAATCGACCCATTTAAATTAATTTATTTAATCCACTTTGTTAATTTAATTTAATCGAACCCTTAGAATTAATTAATTCAAAATAGAATTAATTTCTAAATTCACTTTGTCGATTAAATATTAATTAAACCTTTTGGATTAATTAATTTGCCTTGTCGATTAGTCAAATGCATAATCGGTCGTGCCACTATCGGACCAATTATGGAACTACCGCTCGAAAACGACTTTACATCGTGCCATTATATTTTATTCTATCTCCCCACATTAGAGATCTAGCGCTCGTCGGTTTATCAATGTATTGACAAATTAATTCACCGACTTCTTGGTTTCCGAGATTAGTACCACTCGTCCTTTTATTATACCGAACATAAAGTTCACCAGCCGGGTTTAGTATAATAACCTTACGAGCTCATCTCGGGAGCACCATCAACCCGACGAACCGGTACGTGGATTCCTCCTACTAGCAACGGCACGTAAGAAGCTAAACACCGCATACCCAACCTACCGAGGTATAGGCCTCAATTGACTGCACTCTTTGGCAAATCAAAGCATACGATATCCAACCCTCACGCCCATCCCAATCTCGGGATTGAGAGACGGAATACTAGGACCGAATTGACTACGCCGATCAGTATAAGTCAATTCTATCCAAACTGGTCATGCTCAATATGCCCCGGGCATATCTGTGTGATTTAAACTAGTTTAGATAAACTAATTTCCAAACCACACAATAACCTATACCGATAGTATGTTCAGACTATCTCGGTTACGAGCATACTTTTTATATATCAATACTTTAACCAATAACGGTATCTACTGTGTCTGTCCACACCCCGTTATCTAGTTCTATGATATAAAGGAACAAATTTATACTGAAACAAAATGATATGTCAACTGTAGATATTAGTTTTGTATACAAGCCATAGCTTTTCTGTATTCAAAACTAACATAGGATACTAATGCGCCTCGGATGGCGAGGGTGTCGCAACTTTCTCCAATTAAACTCACTATAGTCATCCCTTTAGAAATTCATTCCGGTGATATCTGTGATTGAAAACTCATCCGATAGGGAGGAAGGTCTAAGCCAGCAAACCACATCACCAATGAACCCGTAATGGAGGCCATGGGGATATTTACCAATCCGCTCCCACTTAGATTTTTAAGTTTGAGGATTTTTACGTTTTAACATGCAATATCTTAACTATGGATATTCGCACCCATAAAACCATTGGAGTTTTAATATGCGAATAATCTACCTTAGTTAATTGCACAATACCCTTTTAAAAACATTTTGGTTTGGTTTTCGTTCATGCAAAATAAAATGAAAATTGCACAATCAACGAAAAGACATAAATACGGGAAATTAAAATTAAATAAAGTTTCCCGACTATTATGGCCTTCTCTATCGTTGATTCCATGACGCCTCAGTGACACGTCCCATCATGTCGCTCCCACTCGTTATTTGGATTCCTCTCGATTCGCCTGGGTTTTCTCGGTTTTCTACGTAATTAGGAATCACCCAAAATTACGATAAACCAAAATGCGCGAATATAAGTTACCCAAAATAATGTCTTCGTCATAGTACATAAATTCCTATATACAAAGGCGTTTTTCTAGGAATTTAAAGATGACACGATTAGATCAAATCCTACTACAAGATTTTTCTAATCCTACACGGCTTCCAGCTCGTGGTTACTATTACAAAAATTTCCATTCAAAAATAAAACAAGCCCGGACATGTCCAGGGGTTTATGAATGAAAATTAAATTTCTACCATAATAGCCGGGAAACCAATAACCACCTGTTTAAGCATTTCGACAAAAATAATAATGCCAAAATAAAGCCGTGTAATAAATCAAACAAGTATAAGACCGAAACTAACGCTCTGATACCAATTTGAAGGAAAACTGAACAAGCCCGGGCTAAATCGAAAACCTCACTTTCGTGCAATGCATTCCAGAATCGGAAGCTTTAAACCAAGCTAAACTCAAATTAGTTTACCCATGAATGGATCTAGGCTTATACTTATTTAATTTATTAATCGGGACACAAAAAATTAAATCTTTAATAAAAGCGGAATTTAAAGATTCTACCTTTTGTAGCGAAGTCCCTTGCCTAAAGAAAAATCCAATCTTTGTTGCGATTCCAATAGAAATCCAATAGATATCTCCGTAAAAACTTTGAATATTGCGTGGGCAATAATCTAACGAAGTCTACTTGCTTAGCCCACAAGGAAATCTCTCTAAAACTGGACTCAAACAAACCAAAAACTTATCACAAAACTCAACCCACAAAAATCCTGCTGCTGCTGCCCAAAAAAGCTGCTGCCTTTAAATATAAACACTACTCCGACAGCAGGAATTCGAACTGTCCAGCCGTGATCTAGACAGGCCAAGCTTCGTATCACCAAGAAGAGATCAATGAAGCCCAGGCCGAATCAAACGCACTGGACAGCAGCAAAAAACTGCCGCCAGAAAACCCTGAAAACTGCTGCAGAAAACCCGGCTGGAGTTTGAAGAACTGGGCAGCAGTTTTGCGGTGGATTGAACCGAAAATCTGGGCAGAATAATACCCAAATATAAAGCTGTGATCTTTGGTTAGAATCCAGTCAAGAGCAAGTGAAAAATCTGGTTTGTTTTTGAGAAAGAATTCTTGAAGAAAAAATTCTCTCTCTTAAACCTTCTCACTCAAGAAAGCAAGAATGAAATGTCTTGCAAGACTTCCTTAGGTTTTCTTGGGCTTCAAGTCTTCTATTTATAGGAGCTCAATTGGAGACCTAATGGGCTCTTGAGTTAGGCCTTTTAATTTGACTTTCGTTGACCGCTAAGTCTTCCCGACTAATCAACTCCAATCGACCCATTTAAATTAATTTATTTAATCCACGTTGTTAATTTAATTTAATCGAACCCTTAGAATTAATTAATTCAAAATAGAATTAATTTCTAAATTCACTTTGTCGATTAAATATTAATTAAACCTTTTGGATTAATTAATTTACCTTGTCGATTAGTCAAATGCATAATCGGTCGTGCCACTATCGGACCAATTATGGAACTACCGCTCGAAAATGACTTTACATCGCGCCATTATATTTTATTCTATCTCCCCACATTAAAGATCTAGTGCTCGTCGGTTTATCAATTTACTGACAAATTAATTCACCGACTTCTTGATTTCCGAGATTAGTACCACTCGTCCTTTTATTATACCAGCCATAAAATCCACCGGCCGGGTTTAGTATAATATACCTTACGAGCTCATCTCGGGAGCACCATCAACCCGGCGAACCGGTACGTGGATTCCTCCGACTAGCAATGGCACGTAAGAAGCTAAACACCGCATACCCAACCTACCGAGGTATAGGCCTCAATTGACCGCACTCTTTGGCAAATCAAAGCATACGATATCCAACCCTCACGCCCATCCCAATCTCGGGATTGAGAGACGGAATACTAGGACCGAATTGACTATTCGGATCAATATAAGTCAATTCTATCCAAACTGGTCGTGCTCAATATGCCCCGGGCATATCCGTGTGATTTAAACTAGTTTAGATAAACTAATTTCCAAACCACACAATAACCTATACCGATAGTATGTTCATACTATCTCGGTTACGAGCATACTTTTTATATATCAATACTTTAACCAATAACGGTATCTACTGTGTCTGTCCACACCCCGTTATCTAGTTCTATGATATAAATGAACAAATTTATATTGAAACAAAATGATATGTCAACTGTGGATATTAGTTTTTGATACAAGCCATAGCTTTTCTGTAGTCAAAACTAACAATATTGACAGCTATCCGACCTGTAAGTCTTGCTTGGAGGGTAAAATGACCAAGAGGCCTTTCAAGGCTAAGGGGTATAGGGCCAAAGACGTTTTAGAGCAGGTTCGCTCTGACTTGTGTGAGCCTATGTCAGTTCAGGCTAGAGATGATTTTGAGTATTTCGTGACTTTCAAGGATGATTACTCTAGATATCGATACATTTACTCGATGCACAACAAGTTTGAGTGTTTTGGCAAGTTCTAAGAGTTTAAGGCAGAAGTGGAAAAGCATCATGGTAAGAGTATCAAGACCCTGCGATCTGATCATGGTGGCGAATACCTCTCTAGGGACTTTAGGACCTATTTGTTAGATGAGGATATTCGGTCCTAGTTGTCTGCACTGTTGGATCGATTAGGCATGGTTAACGAAAATTGTGCAGTGGAAATGCCTAATTTCTTGTTTTAGTATTTAATTAAATCCTACGTTCAAAGCTTCTAAAACTTACCCTCGTAGCATAATCAGTTGCCGCACCTGTATCCTGATTGATGTTCATCCGAAAATTTTGGATCACCACCAAAGCTCTTCCCCAAGAGATGCTCGCTACTCTCAAACACCGGAGCTCTCACAGAATTGGTGCTAGCCCTATTCATTTCTGCAGCGAAAAATATTTGGGAAAACTTTTCTGTTTTGGTAAAACTGTTTTTCCCATAAAACAAGACCCCCGTATCTGACTCAATATCCCTGGGATATATAGGAGTCAGATATCAAATCAGTAGCAAAAGTAAAAATATTACTTTTACTGATCTGGGTTTTTACCAAAACCATGGATCAACCCATTGACCCATGGATCAGGCTGATGGGTCAAGAACCTCAATTGTAATTAGGTCATTTGATTTGTCATTCTATCCCAATTGTTGATATGTACTTAATTAACTCTTAATTAATACCACAGAACTTTTCAATAATATTTAATTTAACTATTTAATTAAATATTATTTATCGAATTATAACAATTACATTTAGTGGAGATAAGAATATTTATTTTGTATCATCAAACTCTCTTATGTGCGATCCTGTAGGCCCATTCCAAATTGGCAATGGATAATTAAATATAATTAATTAATCCATAAGTTATTAGTCGTCTCTAGCAAGATGTAATGACTACCCAATTCAAAACGGAGGGTCGAATGGTGATTCAACACAACCTTCTGAGCATACTATGTACGGTCCACTACATTGATATCCCGTTTAGCATAAGGCATGGAACCATCATCCTTATTTAGATAAATATTTACTTGATCTCTTAGTGATACTGATTCTATTCAAGAAAATGATAACATCTATCATTTCTAGGGCATGGCCATGCACTTCTCAGTTCACTATTAAGTGGCCAATATATCATCTCTCATTTAATAGAGACCTGTAGTCCCATCACTTCACCTACATACCTTAGCTTGACTCATGGTGTACCCAATCATACCTATATTTGGCAACCTATTACGGCCCCATTAGGCGTATGTCAAAGCACACTACAATTCACCTAATATCATGTAGTGATTTCTGGTCTAAGGATCCTCGTAAGAGTATTACTCAAGAAAATCACTCATGATCTAATTAATCCATGGAGTGTTTCTTTTGGCAGATTGATTTCATGAATTCAAACATGCACAAGAATATTACATTCATGAAATTAACTCATCTTATAAATCATCAATCAAACGAAAAATGTCTATATAGCCCTTAAAATGGCACATACAGCAACAATTTCCCACTTGCTCGTTGAAGGGCTATGTCCTAAACATTTTATGACCGTGCTTTGTTCCATGTCTCTCAAACTTTTACTGTGGTAGAGCTTTTGTGAGAGGATCTTCTACATTTTCGTCTGACCCTATTTTGCACACTTTCACATCTATTCGATCATTGATCTCTCAAATAAGGTGATAATGTCTGAGATGTGTTTGCTCTTCTGGTGTGATCGAGGCTCTTTTGCTTGTGTGATAACCCTGTTATTATCACATAACATGTATATCAGATCTTGGATACTCTGTATCACTCCAATATCTGACACGAACTTTCTCAACCAAACAGCTTCCTTTGCACCATCTGATGCAACAATGTACTCAGATTCTGTTGTAGAGTCGGATGTGGTACCTTGCTTCGATCTTTTCTAATTCACTGCACCGCCATTCAAGCTAAACACATAACCTGATTGTGACATCATGTCATCTTAATCTATTTAGAAAGTAAAATCGGCGTAACCTTGTACGATGAGTTGTTCTTGTCCTCCATACACTAGCATCAATCCTTTAGTTCTTCATAAGTACTTTTGGATTGCCTTGACTGCAGTCCAATGAGCCATTCTTGGATCTTGTTAGTATCTGCTAGTCATGCTTAGTGCATGTTCAACATTCGGGCGGGTACATAACATGGCATACATGATAGATCCTATTGCCGAAATATATGAAACTCTACTCATTATTTTCCTCTCCATTTTAGTTGAAGGACATTGGTTCTTCTTTAAGAGGAGGTCATCTATGAATAGTACCATACCATTCTTAAAGTTAGACATACTGAATCTCTTCAATATCTTGTCTATGTACCCTTCTTGACTTAGTCCTAGAAGACTTTTAGACCTATCTCTATAGATCTTAATACCTAGTATCATTTCGGCTTCTCCTAAGTCTTTCATAGAAAATACACTTCCAACTATTGTTTGAGAGTAGTTTTGAATACAAAAAAGCTATGGATTTTATAAAAAACTAATATCCACAGATGTCATATCATTTTGTTTCAGAACTAAATTGTTTCATTATATTATAGAACTAGATAACGGGGTGTGGAAAGACACATTAGATACCGCTATTGGTTAAAGTATTGAAAAATTATGCTCATAACTAAGATAGTCTGAACATACTATCGACATAGGTTATCGTGTTGTTTAGAAATTAGTTTATCTAGACTAATTAAATCACATGGATATGCCCGGGGTATATTGAGCACGACCAGTTTGGATAGAATTGACTTGTACTGATCGACGTAGTCAATTCGGTCCTAGTACTCAGTCTCTCAATCCTGAGATTGGGACGGGCATGAGAGTTAGATATCGTATGCTTTGATTTGCCAAAGAGTGTGGTCAATTGAGGCCTATACCTCGGTAGGTTGGGTATGCGGTATTTAGCTTCTTACGTGCCGTTGCTAGTTGGAGAAATCCACGTACCGGTTCGCCGGGTTGATGGTGCTCCCGAGATAGCTCGTAAGTTTATTGTACTAAAACTGGCCAGTGGACTTTATGTCTGGTATAATAAAAAAAGGTCAAATGGTACTAATCTCGGCTATCAAGAAGTCGATAAATTAGCTTTTCAGTAAATTAATAAACCCACGAGCACTAGATCTTTAATATGGGGAGATAGAAGAAAGTATAGTGGCGCGATGTAAAGTCATTTTTGAGCGGTAGTTCCATAGTTTGCCCGATAGTGGTATGACTAATTATGTATTTGACTAATTGACAAAGTGAATTAATTAATCCTAAAGGTTTATTTAATATTTAATTGACAAAGTGGATTAAGAAATTAATTCTATATGAATTAATTAATCCTAAGGATTCGATTAAATTAAATTAACAAAGTGGGTTAAAAATATAATTCAAATGGGTGGATTGGAGTTGATTAGTCTGAGAAAGACTAAGCGGTCAACGAAAGTCAAATTAAAAGACCCAACTCAAAAGCCCACTAGGTCTCCATTGGAGCTCCCTATAAATAGAAAGCTTATGCCTTAAGAAACTTAAGAAAATCTTGCAAGACAACTTTGTCTTCATTGAGTGAGAACTTTCTAGAGAGACTCTCCTTCCTTCTTGACTTTCTTTCAAAAACGAACTTGGAATCTTACTTCTCAATTTAGATTAAGCTTGAAAGATTAAACTTTTAGATAGCCCACCGATTTTTGGAGTTGCCCACTACTGGTTTTCATTTCTTTTGCCCAGATTTCCTTTTATTTCTGCCGGACAGCAGCCCAATTTTTGTCGGATTCTGTCCAGCATTTTATAATCAGTCCGGCGGTCACTTCTAGCGGCTCCGGGGTGCTTGATCCGGCTGGTTTTGTGTTGATCTCTTCCTTGGGTTGGTGATCCACAATCCCGGCTGTCCAGATCGTGACCGGAGTCGAAGTGGGTTCGATTATTTTGAGGCAAAAAGTAGCGGGCAGCAGATTTTGGGTTACAGGTTAGATCTTTTGGGCAGATTTAATCTAATTGAGGGATTTTCTAAGTTGGTTTCTCGTGGGCTTTGGTAGTACACCTCGATAGACTATTGCTCTGCAATATTCGATGTTTCTTGGAGTTATCCATTGGATTTCAGTGGTGATCGCGAATTAAAGATTTGGTTTTTTTATTTGCGTTGGACTTCGCTTCAAAGGTATAACCTTTAGGTTTTCCGCTTTTAATTAAAGGTTGATTCTTTGTGCGTTTTTGGTCGATTTAATAATTTAAATAAGTATAAGCCTAGATCCGTTCAGGGGAAAACGAACTTGAGCCTGAGCTTCGTCGAAAGTTTCCGATTCTGGAATGCATTGCACGAAAGTGAGATTTTCGATTTAGCCCGGGCTTGTTCTGTTTTCCTTTAGAATCTTTGTGCGTTGTTTGTCGAATTAATAAATTAAATAAGTATAAGCCTAGATCCATTCAGGGGAAAATGAATTTGAGCCTGAGCTTTGTCGAAAGTTTTCGATTCTGGAATGCATTGCACGAAAGTGATATTTTCGATTTAGCCCTCGCTTGTTCTGTTTTCCTTCAAATTGGTATCAGAGCAAGTGTTTTGGCTTTATACTTGTTTAATTTGTTACATGGTTTTATTTTGGCATTTTTATTTTTGTCGAAATGTTTAAACAGGTGGTTATCAATTTCCCGGCTATTATGGTAGAATTTATTTTTCATTCATAAACCCCGGGACATGTCCGGGCTTGTATTTTTTTTTAATGGAAATGTCTGTAATAGTAATTACCACAAGCTAGAAGCCGTGTAGGATTAGATAAATCTTGTAGTAGGATTTAATCTAATGTTGTCGTGTTTAAATTCCTAGAAAATGCCTTTGTATATAGGAATTTATGTATTATGACGAAGACATTATTTTGGGTAACTTATATTCGCGAGTTTTGGTTTCTCGTAATTTTGGGTGATTCCTAATTCTGTAGAAAACCAAGAAAACCCGGGCAAATCGAGAGGAATCCGAATAATGAATGGGAGCGACATGACGAGATGTGTCACCGAGGCGTCAAGAAAGCAACGATAGAGAAGACCATAATAGTCGGGATATTTTATTTCTTTAGTTTCCCGTATTTATGTCTTTTGGTTGATTGTGTGTTTTTTATTTATTTTGCATGAACGAAAACCAAATCATTTTAAAAAGTAAAGTGCAATTAACTAAGGTAGATTATTCGCACATTAAAACTCTAACGGTTTTAAGGGTGCGAATATCCATAGTTAAGATATTGCATGTTAAAACGTAAAAATCCTCAAATTTAAAATCTATGCGGGAGCGGGTTGGTAAATATCCCCATGGCCTCCATTACGGATTCATATGTGATGTGGGTTAGACGACGCGCCGGCCAAGGGCCTTCTTCCCTACGGATAAGTCTTTAACCCCGAGATATCTCTAGATTGAATTTCTAAAGGGATGACTACAGCGAGTTTAATTGGAGAAAGTTGCGACACCCTCGCTAACCGAGGTGCATTAGTATCCTAAGTAACAAGCTTAGAAGTCACGCAATGGCAAACACTTAGTGTACCATTTGTAGTATTCGTCCTAATAGGTTATGCTATTTATGAGTATGGCTAAAACTATCGACTATTAATTTCATTGATCATAAGATCATTGGTCAGATAATGGAATTAATGAACTTCTGTTCTTCTCGAACAAATGTGGGTTAGCGTAGACGTTCACCCAACGTGGCTTGCATTAATCACAGTGTGAGAGATGTCGGTAGGAGAATGTATTGTTTTGAGGATATCAATATTTTTGAAAAAAAAAGTATACTGAAACTTAACTGTTTATTTTTCAGTTGTAAATATGTCATTCAACCCGCTAGCTGTCATACTGAATCAGAACAAACTTACGGGTCCTAATTACATTGACTGGAAACGTAACCTGGACATTGTCCTTACTGCTGAGGGTTACAAGTATGTGCTCACTGAGGAGTGCCCCCTAAGCCCAGTGATGATGCCACCCATGAGAAGCGAGAGCCATGTACGAGGTGGAAGAAGGCTGATGAGATGACCCGATGCTACTTCTTGGCTTCTATGTCAAGTGTACTGCAGCACCAGCATCAGTTGTTTACCTCAGCCTACGATATGATGCTCAACCTCAAGGAGATGTTTGGACATCATAGCAGGGCAGCCAAGCAGTCAGCTATGAGGAAACTCATAAATGTTAGGATGACTGAGGGCTCTTCAGTGAGGGATCACATACTGGACATGATGAGCTACATCAATGAGATCGATGTATTGGGAGGTGACATTGATGGGGAGACCTAGGTCGATATCATTCTCCAGAGCTTGCCCCCCAGTTTTGCTAAGGGCCTCTTCACAGAGAAGAATCAAGACTTAGCTACTGTTGGTCCCTTAGGTTCCTCTGCTGGACCCAAACCTAGGAAACACAAGAGGAAACGATGCCAAAAAGTAGCAGTTGATCATGGACCCAAGACGGGCATTTCCAAGAAACATAAGCAAAAATGCAAGTGCTTCATATGTGGTAAGGCGGGACATTGGAAAAAGGATTGCCAGAAGCCTCGAGGTATATGTAAATTTTCCCTTGTTCTTGAGACGTGTTTAGTAGGGATTCCTACAGAAACTTGGTGTGTGGATTCAGGAGCCACTGATCATGTTTGTAAATTTTTGCAGGGGTTCCAAGTGACCTAGCTGCTTGGAAAGGGAGAGTTGCAGGTTTACCTTGGGAATACTACCAGAGTTTCTGTTGTTGCAGTGAGAGTTTTATGTCTTTATTTTTCAGACTCTATTTTACATTTGAGAGATTGTCTATATGTACCCAGTTTTTGGAAGAATTTTCTTTCAATTTGGTTATAATTTTTTTTTCTGATAATTCTATTTTTATTAGAAAGAACCAGAGGCTTATTGTTCTAGTACATTAGTTGACAATCTATTTTTAATTAAGACAAACTCCCAAGTTATGCAAAACATAAAAACTAGTAACTCATCACCGAATCATAGTGAGAGAAATGAGTCATCCCCTTTGAATCAAACTTATCTTTGGCACCTGAGACTAGGTCGCATTAACCATAGTAGGATTTAAAGGTTGGTCAATGATTGGTCTTTAGACACAGTAGATATTTACAGTTTTCCTACCTGTGAGTCCTACTTTGAGGGTAAAATGACCAAGAGGCCTTTTAAGGCAAAGGGGTATAGGGCCAAAGAAGTTTTAGAGTTAATTCATTCTGACTTGTGTGGGCCTATGTCAGTTCAGGCTAGAGGTGGTTATGAGTATTTCGTGACATTCACGGATGATTACTCTAGATATTGATACATATACCTGATGCGCCACTAGTCTGAATGCTTTGGCAAGTTCAAAGAGTTTAAGGCTGAGGTGGAGAACCATCTGGGCAAGTGTATCAAGACCCTGTGATAAGATCGTGGTGGTGAAATACCTCTCTAGTGAATTTAGGTCCTATTTGTCACGGGAGGGTATTCAGTCCCAGTTGTCTGCACCTGGCACACCCCTGCAGAATGGTGTAGCCGAGAGAAGGAACATGACTCTTATGGATATGGTTAGATCAATCATGAGTCATAGTGAGTTGCCTACCTCTTTTTGAGGTTATGCCTTAGAGACAGCGTGTTATCTCCTTAATCTCTTACCTTCTAAATCTATGCCTAAGACACCCCTAGAGTTGTGGACTGGGGAAAGTCGGTGAATTAATTTGTCAGTAAATTGATAAACCAACGAGCAATAGATCTTTAATGTTGGGAGATAGAACAAAATATAGTGGCGTGATATAAAGTCTTTTTTGAGCGGTAGTTCCATAGTTAGTCTGATAGTGGTACGACTAATTACGCGTTTGAGTAATCGACAAAGTGAATTAATTAATTCAAAAGATTTAATTAATATTTAATTGACTAAGTGGATTAAGAAATTAATTCTATATGAATTAATTAATCCTAAGGGTTCGATTAAATTAAATTAACAAAGTGGGTTAAGAAATTAATTCGAAAGGATCGATTGGAGTTGACTAGTCTAGAAAAGACTAAGGGGTCAACGAAAGTCAAATTAAAAGGCCCAACAGAAATGCACACTAGCTCTTCTTAAGAGCTCCCTATAAATAGAAAGCTTAAGGCCAAAGAAACTTAAGAAAATTTTGCAAGACATTTGTCTTGCCTCTTGAGTGAGAAAGTTCTAGAGAGAGACTCTCTTCCCATTTTGAGTTTTCTTTCAAAAATGAACATGGATTCTCACTTCTATATTTATATTAAGCTTGAAAGATCAAAATTTTATTATCTAGATGTTTTTCTAAAGCTGCCCGCCGCCAGTTTTTATTTATTTTCGCCGGAATTTACATTTTTCCTCCGGAATTTCGGTCCGGTTTTTGTTTAAGAATTCCGGCAGTTTTCTTCGTCAATCCGGGGTGCTTGATCCAGATTTTCTTGGGTTGATCTCTTGATTGGTGATCCACTTGGAGATTTGTCCAGATCGTGACCGGATTTTGATGAGGGAGGTGGTTTAATCGGACGTTTTTCACGGCGGTAGGCAGAGCTGTACTTGTGGGCTGAAAAAGTTTTGTACTTTTAGGCAGATTTAATCTTTTCAAGGGATTTTCTTTGTGGGTTTTTCATGGGCTTTGTTATCACACCCTGTTAGATTATTGCCTACACAATCTTCGGGGTTTCTTGGAATTATCTTTCGGATTTTAGTGGTATTCGATTGCCCAAAGTTTTGGTATTCTATTTGGTAAGGACTTTGCTACAAAAGTATAACCTTTAGACTTTCCGCTTTTACTTAAAGGTTGAATCTTTGTGTGTTGTTTGTCGAATTAATAAATTAAATAAGTATAAGTCTAGATCCATTTAGGGGAAAATGAATTTGATCCTGAGCTTTGTTGAAAGTTTTCGATTCTAGAATGCATTGCACGAAAGTGATATTTTTGATTTAGCCCGGGCTTATTCTGTTTTCCTTCAGATTTGGATTACCAAAGTTGTTTAAATTTTGTCTCCCTTGGTTTTGATAGTTATTTCCATATCCATTATTTCTCCAACCTTGGTTATTCCCAACAAAGCCAACATCCTCAACTTTCTCAACACCTTGATTCTCATGAGGTGCATCTTGATATGTGTTAAAAGCCAACACCGCTTTTTCTTTAGCTCTCAATTGGTCTTGAAGCAAAACCACTTGTTCTTCAAAACTTGCAATCCTATTGGTCACAATTTCTTCACTATTAAATGTCGACGGTGTTTGAGGAGAAACATTATTTTCAGTTGGCCACTTTCCAAATATGAATGCCATGTTATCAACAACTCCCTAACTTGATCCTTGGTCTTGAAATTGATACAACCACCGACACTTGCATTCACCATGTTTGCCAACTCTCTAGTTAACCCATTGTAGAAGATTGGCAACTCATTACCACCTTCAAAAGAGTAATTTGGGCACTTCCTTAATAACTCTTGAAATATCTCCCAAGTTTTGGCAAATGGCTCTTCTTGATATTGCTTGAATTGTAGAATATCGTTCCTTAACCTTTTAATCTTGTGAGGAGGATAATACTTAAGTAGAAACTTTTTCCTCAACGCCTCAAAGGTTTGAATGGTATTCTCATCCAAGGAGTTGGTTCATACACTTGCATTCCCTTCCAATGAAAAAGGAAATAGAATCCTCTTCATTTTATCTCTTGTAAGCCCTTGCAACCTTGCCGTATTGCACAACATAAGAAAGTTCCTGAAATGAGCATTAGCATCCTCACTCTCTAACCCTTGAAATTGTTAACCATTTTGAATCAAATTGATGAAGTGGGGCTGAATTTGGTAATTCTCTGCTTCAATCCCTTGTAATTCCGCCAATTCTTGAAAATTTGCTTGGAAATACCACCAAAAATTTCTTTCTCTTGGGTCGCCATTTCACTTTGCTCTTCAACTCCATTCCTTATTCTCAAAATCTTTTTATTACTATCATCAAGCTCAAACAAATTTCCTCTAACTTGTGATCTAGTAACAACCATAAACCATCAACTATGCACCAAGAAAACCGGAACACCTAAAAACAAAACAAACAATTAGAAAATTACTCAAAACACACAAAAACAAGAAAAATGACAAAAATTACTGCACTATTAAAATTACTTAAAAAGATTCAAAAACTACTAAAAACTACTAAAAATGCAAAAAAAAAAAAAAAAAAAGTGAACAACCAAACTACCAACAACAATAATCAATCAAAATAAACCATCCCCATCAACGGCACCAATTTTGACATGCTTTTGTCATTGTAAAAGTCAATGGCGAACACTTCAAAGTAAATTTATAATAAAACAAAACTAAAATACCAAAACAATAGTACTTAAGGTTTCGTTCCCATGAGAAAGTTGTCTTGATTGAAGTTGTGGTTGGGTTCAAATCCTGACTTACTGCAAGTTTAGTAGGTTTTAGCCCTAAGATCTAACAAAAAAAGGGTAAAATAGTAATTTAAAGTGTGCCATATAAGCAACAAAACAAAATAAAGGATAATAACAATAGGATAAAAGCGAGAAATCACACCACCATAAGATCCAAAGGGCTATTGAAAAATAAATGTCATGCAAATTTGGGTATTTAAGTCTTTCCAATGTGTCTTTATAATCCCTTTCACTTACAATCACATGGGAGCCATACACATCAAGGCTATGAGGTCCAATTCCTAGGTGAAACAAAGTAACGCATCAACCCATAAAGTTGGAAACATAGCATCAAAAATATTGGTCAAAAATAGAGATAGGGTCGTCAATCCTATCCTACTAATAATCCTCTACACATTTACCTATAGATAATAAAAATACACTAAAGTATATAGCAAGTAGATCTAGAAACAATTAAGCTTCCAACACAAGAAATCATAATTAGCCTAAATTCCATGTTATATAAGTTAGGGAATCAATGCATTCTACAAACAATGAGTAGATTAAACTCTATATAACCACAACAAAGCTAAATCAATACAATAATTCAAGAAATAACTCATTTGCATGAAATCCATTTGTAAATATGTATAGAAAACCATTGAAGAGAACAAAATAACCAAGGAAATGAGTAATCATTCATGATAGAGATTAATACAATAGAAAGGTGGAGCTTATATCAACCAAACATGATAGAAGTCACCCAATTATTGAATTAAACTCTCATAAATAACATTTCAACATTGAATCCATGATTTTTGTTCTCAGCTTTGGAAATTTACTACACTCTATCACTTAGAGGGGTAGAAATCTTTATAATCTACTTAGAACATCATTGTTCTAAGAGAATTCATCTAGTGTGTTTGTGAAAAGGTGTAGAAGTGTGTGTCTTCTCGACTATGCTAATCTCTCAAGAAAACCTACTAAAGTGTAATAGTATCGGTTTTTCTAAGGGACCTTGGCCATTAAGAAATGTGTTTGAGGGCTAAAATTGGTATAACATAAGTTAAAACACGCCAAGGATAGTTTGGAACATTTAGCATCATTCTTCGGGCGGCATCGAGGCACAGTGCTGAGTGGACGACGAGGTCAGCGTCGTACAGGCGCCAGCGACTGTAGGTCGCCGGTCTTGGACTTTCAGCTCACTTTCACTTTTTTCCAAATTTTTCTATTTCAGGTCCATTTCTTCGTGTTTTCTTCCTTTGTCTAGCAAAAGTTTTTAAATTTCTTCCAAAATCTTTAACATAGCTTTTTACTACAAGATCATGCAAGCCCAACTATAAGTGCATTAAAAGCTCATAAAAGATATCATTATCATTGAAAACTAACTAAAAATAAGCTAGACATGCATGATTTTGGGTCATAAAAAGGTATAGTTTGGAGTCACGTCAGGCCCAAACTATGGGCAAACAAGCCGGATATGTTGTCAGATCAGATAAACAGGCCCAAACTATGGGCGAACAAAACGGATATACTGTCGGATCAGATAAAATAGCCCAAACTATGGGCGAACCAACTTGATATACTGTCGGGTCAGTCAAACAGGCCCAAACCTGCTCTTGTACCATGACAAAATATGAGTAGGAATTTTATATAGATCATATGGTTCGTTGATGTATAAACATGTATTTGTATTTACAGGGATTGAAACCAGTTGGTGAGTTTCTGATGTGGGATTGAAACCAGTTTCCTAATCCTAGAAGAATGTGAAATAATAACCAGTTTCCTAATCCGGATTGCTATTTGTATAACTAAATTGCTATTTGTATCACAAAAAAAAATAAAAATAATGATAAAATAACAAAAAGGCCCTTATGAAGGAAAAAGGTTCGAAATTGCTAAGTATTGGGCAAAAACGCAACTAAATTGCGTTTTCACCATATTCAAAAACGCGGATAATAACATTTGTAACATGGAAAATATAATGCCGATGACATTTTAATACAACTAAAACGTTAAAACGCTACAATAATAACAACCCAAAACGTACCAATTTAACATTTCCTGGCAAACAAAAATGTCAAACCACAGCGTTTCAACCATGGGTCACTCATTAAAATGGTGCATTTTCTCCATGGTTTTCTTGCTAAAATGTCACGTTTGTGACTATCCCAATCTAAACATCAGTTAAATGATTAAAACGCATCATTGTTGCAAACCCTTTGGCGAAATTATTTTCAAAACGCGATTACCGAACAATTTTGACGGCAAAAAATGCAGAAATGGATGGAAGAGATGGAGAATCATCGCAAATACATGGCACAGGTAGAGGTCCAATGATAAACAAGGTAAAAATAGTTTCGTTCGGCAATTTTTGTTGTTATCTGATTTTCTGCGCATTATCGTCCCATTTTTGCGATTTGAGTTGTATGAAACACTATTTTTCTCCATTAATTAGGTTAGATATTGCAGTTTTGGTGCATTTGAAGGTTGTAGAAACGTATTTTTTTACCGATTTTGTAGTCAATGACCGTTTATATCTGATTTTTTGCCTATGAAAAATGCATATCAGTGGCGTTTTGTTCACCCACAAACGTCGGCCGATGACATTTTGGATATACGAAAACGCAATTTTGGTGTGTTTTTGATCAAGTCAAATGCTGAGTAGTAGCATTTGACCTTGACAGAAACGTAAATTAAATGCATTTCTTAGTAATGAAAATGTCAATAGGTTGCGTTTTGTTTCTGATTTAGTGGGGTTTATACAATTTGTACTTATTTTATTAATTTTACTTTCACATTTTAAGTTTACAATATAATAGCTTATATTTATTTAGAGTGACGCTAAGTTAAAGCCGCAAGTAGATAGGCAGCGTCTCATAGCTTCTGCTAGAAGGCAGAAGGTACCAGTTAGGAGAGGAGGTAGAGGGACCGGTGGAGGTCGTGGTGGAGGAGGTATTATTATTTCTGTGGGAGGGCGAGGAGGTGGAGGTGTAGGTGGCGGACGAGGAGATGGTGGACGAGGAGGTGGAGGTGGCGTTGGAGGTGGAGGTGGTAGAGGAGGTGTTGGTGGAGATGACTCCTCATTTCGATTGAGGGATGAGTATTATGATACTACTGATTCTGATGACACTGATGATACTGAGGACGAGTCTATTGGGCTACAAGAGGAGGAGGAGCAGCCGCACCGTGAGGAGGAGGAGCAGCCGCAGCAGGAGGAGGCCAGTGGGAGTGGACACCCACTCGATGAGCAGGGTGAAGGGGATACCTACGAAGGTGACCCTTCTCACCCACACGCTGAGAGGACCGTCCGGTATAGGAATCCGGGCTACGGACCGTTCGATGAGGTCGATCCTGCTTCAGGTACATGTTTGAATTTATTTACATAATTATTTATAATAATTATTTATTTTAATTTAATTGTTGATAAAATTAGTTTATTGCTTGATTTAATTGTGTGTTTTTTATATAGTTCATTATTTATTTTAATTGCTTATGTATTTGCTTATTTTACTTATTTGTTAATTACATTAATTTGTTTTTGTAGTTATTTATTTTAATTGATTTAGATTATTAATTGCATTAACTAGCACCACGTCAAAAAACACCAAGCACCGCGTCCAAAAAAATAACTTGAACACCGTTCAAAAACACCTAACACCACGCACAGAATCAACAATCAACACGTCCACAAACACTTATCATCACATCCAGGACAACTACATTGAATTAATTGATTTAATTGTGTGTTTTTTATATAGTTCATTATTTATTTTAATTGCTTATGTATTTGCTTATTTTACTTATTTGTTAATTACATTAATTTGTTTTTGTAGTTATTTATTTTAATTGATTTAGATTATTAATTGCATTAACTAGTACCACGTCCAAAAATACCTAGCACCACGTCCAAAAAAACAACTTGAATACCGTTCAAAAACACCTAGCACCACGCACAGAATCAACAATCAACACGTCCACAAACACTTATCATCACATCCAGGACAACTACATTGAATTAATTGATTTAATTGTGTGTTTTTTATATAGTTCATTATTTATTTTAATTGCTTATGTATTTGCTTATTTTACTTATTTGTTAATTACATTAATTTGTTTTTGTAGTTATTTATTCTAATTGATTTAGATTATTAATTGAATTAACTAGCACCACATCCAAAAACACCTAGCACCACGTCCAAAAAAAATAACTTGAACACAGTTCAAAAACACCTAGCACTAAGCACAGAATCAACAATCAACACGTCAACAAACACTTATCACCACATCCAGGACAACTACATTGAATTAATTGATTTAATTTTAAATTGAATTAATTTTTTATTTAAGTTGTTTAGTTAATTTATATATTTATTTATATGAGTTTTATATTTTGTCAATTTAGTTCAACTAAGGAAGCGCGTGAAGCAGGATCAGAGTTGGTTAGTTACAGGGCCCGTTGAGGGGGGCCCTATAGATGATAGTTTGATCCCTAGTTTTTTAGGGCATGTGGTATCTAGGTATTGGCAGGCGGGGGTGCCTACCAGATACCACCTTAGATGCCACAATAGGGGTAGTATGTACAATATGTTCGAGAGGTGGATTGCATCCATGACGATAGTGGGTGCACAAATTTTGAGCGGGACGGGACTTGGACACCTTCCCTGCATTATGCACCGGAGCATTAATGAGCCTCTCATCAATGCGATTTTTGGAGAGGTGGCAGCCGGATACGAATTCGTTCCACCTTCCATTTAGAGAGATGACCATCCTCCTACACGATGTGTGGGAGATTTTGAGGATTCCAATAGATGGTCAATTGATCACTGAGGTTACACCATCTTCCACCATACTATCATGGTCTAGGGCTTTGGTTGGGATTCCTCCAGAGGAGCGACTAGACGGTGATTTGTACAAGAATGGTGGCTTTTCGATGCAGAGGGTGATCGAGAGGTGTATGCAGTGTTCCAGGGACGATTCTGATATGACCGCTCTTGTATAGAGCCTTATTGGGACTTGTTTGTTTACAGACAAGAGTTCCAATAAGTTTATACCAGCCGCTGTAGTACAGGTGAGGAAGGGGATGGATCAGGTTGGACAGGAGGCATAGGGCACAGCGACACTTGCATTCCTGTACCACCATCCAAGGTGCGTGAGTCACCACGGGACACAAAGCTTTGCTAGATGCATGACTCTGTTACAGTCATGGATTTACGTGCACTTCCCAGATTTTAGACCCCATCCGATGCCCCTCCCATTGTATGGTACATAGGCGTGTGTAGCGAGGTGGGCCATCGACAGCCACTATGGTATAGAGCAGCGCCTGAGCTCCATACGCCTTGCGCTGGACGAGATGACCGCGAACATGGTTAGTAAATATTTATTAAATATAAAAATTATATTTTGATTTAATATAAGTTTTATATAGTTTATTATTTAAGTAATTTCAAATAATTTTCAAATGTTACCTGGATGCCATACGGTCGCGACGCCATAGCGAGGACGCCGAGAACCATGTACCGAGGACTGATTGCGTACAGGGATCACATTGAGCCGTACATGCCCGATCGATACATGCGCCAGCTCGGATATGTTCAGTGGATGCCCGCTCAATTCATCCGTCTCGGTAGGGATACTTACCGCGGCTACATTAGGAGACCATATGTGGTCAAACACGCCATAGAGTATGCCGAGTCATCATGGGAGGAGTTCGAGACGGTATCCATAGGGATTTCCCTCATAGGGAGGCAGCCGACAAGTGGGGCTGTTCGTCGTAGTGCATGTGTGGACGGGTATTTAAAGTGGTTGAGAGAGCGTTCACGTCCGCGCGTCCTTCCTGTCGATCCTCAAGCTGTTATAGAGCCACGTCGACCCCGTCGTGCCGCCTCAGATTATGTAAGTATTTATTTAAAATTTTAAATTATTTTTAAATTCAATTCAATTCAATTTAGTTGCCTCTAATATATTGTTTAAATATTTGTAGTGGATGGGTCGGTTTGGACAGCATCATCATGCATTTTTAGATGCAGTGCGGGAGCGAGCACCAGATTTGTACGCGGAGTTCGCACCTGGAACTGCTGACTTAGAGGATGAGTTTGACCGATCCATATGATGTGTATTATTTATTATTTGTTCATACTTTGATTGTATAATTTATTGTAAACTTGAACCATATAATTTATTGTGTAATTGAACCATATAATTTATTGTATATTTGATCCATATAATTTATTGTATACTTCACCTATATAATTTATTCTATATTTGACCATTCCACGTCCCAAAAGCTATCTAACCACGTCTATAGCAACTAGCACCTCGTACAAAAAACAGCGATATGACCAACATATAAAATACATCAGGTTATTAAATTTTGTTGAAGAACAGCAACTAACTTAAAAAAAAAAAAATTGGAAGTTATAAATTTTACTACAATGATATAAATAATACAACATATTTCACATAACAATATAGATCATAGCCATCACGTAGTGCAATCCAAGCATTAAATCTAGCTTCCAAATTTCTTGGCCAATCTCCCACACTTTTAGCATGACACTGATGTTGCCAAAAAAAGCTCAACGGTGGGATAGGGCACTCATTGACCACATCTACACATTCGTAATGGTTCCCATTTACATGGGCAAGTGCCATAACCCTTTCAGGTTGTGTGTCGGCACTGGAGGAATACAATGGTAATACAGAATAATTTCCATCTGGACGAGTTCCATTCAAATGTATTACCAGTGCATTTGCATAAGTGGCGAGAGGGAACAAATCCGTAGGTGTAGCAATCCAATGCTACTCACCACAGTCTGTGCCTTCAAAACTTACTTGCCTAAGTACCATAGCCACGTGATCACCATCAGGGGGCCTCAACTCCAAAGATTGGAATACACCTCGATACCTGTCCGGATGGCTCGTAATCTCTCCACTCAATGATCTGCGAGCTAATCTCCAATATTTCTCGTGGCCAAAAAGATAAGTAGAAATGAGTCAGAAACCACAATGGCCATCCCCAATGACATCTGACCAGCCTATACAGTAAGACTGAAAAAATGCTGGCACACAATGAATGTCTCCACCAAAACTTGTCAAGTAATTTTATTTCATGGAATAAACATAACTGCATAATGTATATACACGACCAAAAAATATAATAAAAATGCAACTACAAAATTGTAATTAAATATAACAAAATGCTTATTTACCTGTATGTAAGGGAGAATGACCATCGGAGCCTGTATGAATGCAGTGTGAGCGACCAGTAGATCAGCCGGATGAACCTGAACGACACCTGCCACGTCGGCCACGTGTCGCTTTCTCTCGTGAGCTCCACTCACGCATCACAGACTGATGTAATCTACTTAGTGGGCATCCCCTTTGGGGCCCCGACACATCTGGCTCTCCAACACTGGCCATGTCAGGGTGCATCTCCTCTACATACGCCTTATTCAACAGATGGGCCAAAAAAGACGGACTGGTAGAGACTGTAGGGACGACAGTCTTGTTGAAATACCTTAACAAATAAATATATTAAATGTAAACTACTTAAAAAAATTATCAAATGTGAAATCAAATGACTATTATTAAAGTTCATAGATTTAAAATGTACCTGATGTCCTCATAAATGTAATTCGAATCCCCCTGTGATGGCACAATGGTCAACCTCTTCCAAAACTCATGTATGTGTGGGAGTAGGGGATACTCCGACAATGACTGGGCCTTGAATATGTCTCAAGCACAGGGAATCCCACGTGTCACCTTGGGCACACATCCACATTGCTCGATTACTGCACCGGCCAACTTATTCTTCCTTCGAACTTCTTTCCTCACCAACTTCAAACAATGGTGTGACACATACTTGTTCAAATAACAGTTTGGAAATCCCTGCATACTTGTTTGAGTCGTGGAAATGGAAGCCTCAAGCGAGCCTCTGTTATAGTGTGAAGTAAAATAAAATGAAATAAAACATTCATAATAAATAGTATTATAATAAAATTGAATGATATGAACTAATAATGAAATAAAAACTTTAACAATTAAGTAATTAAACTAACCCGATGTGAAGGTACAGGTGGCTGAGATGGGAGTCGATCTTTGTGAACAAAGTGTCAAGAGAATTGGTGGAAGAATTCAGCCAATCTTTCATAGCAGCATGCGAAGCCTCTACTCTGTTAGTGGAAGTATTATCAAAGTGGAGAAACTGATTTGTCCAAGCACGAACAAATTTCTCCTTGTGAATGAGCTATGTAGTCTCAAAATAATCAGAAGCCAACAGTTCAATTAGAGAGTACTTAACCTTGAAATTCTGCAATAAACGGTTAAACTCCTCTACAGTCGGAACCTTAATAATTTTCTTCCACCAGTTTTTATGGATATCACATGCTAAGTTTTTGTTTCTTCTCCCAACATTTTTTTCCAACCACGCATTGACATCACGGCCAATATGCCACAAACATAACAAGTGATGTGAAGCGGGAAAATGATCCTTAATTGGCTGTAACAAACCCAACTCCCTATCTGTCACAATCACACTAGGTACCAAACTAGCCGGCCGCAAAAATCTCAAGTTCCTCATCACCCAATCGTATGTATCCTTTGTCTCATTTCTAACAATAGCAAATGCAATATTGAAATTCTTATTTGTAGGAGTCGTACCTACCATCTTGACGATAGGCATTTAGTACTTGTTGGTCTTGTAGGCAGAATCAATCCGCACCACCCAATACCATTTGTGGAACATCTGAATTGAGGTTGGATGTGCAAAGAAGACATGTGTGATCTCATCAGTGTTCGCATCCTTGAGAATCTTGACATAATACTGCTTCTCCTCAGCCAAATGCATAAATTGCTGTCCAATATTTCTACCTGCCAACCCAGCTGTCTTCATCCCTCCTTTCAAATTGTACACTGATTTGATTGGTACATGGGAATCGGAATAACAGTTTCCCAAACATACTTTGGCTTCACATTAGCCCCAAGCATAAATTCAGCAACAGCCTTTGACTCTTTAGTAAAATGGCTCAACTGTCTGTGCCCATATGGATGCATTATACCTATAAATCCCATTTAATTATAATAATAATTCATAAATACAAAACATCAATAAACTTAATTACTATTATGCGCAAATAATGTAATACCAGAGTGATTGTGAGTTGACGCTGCTTCTGGATTTGTATAAACCTTGTGACGTCCCAGGTCAATTCTCTTACAGGTCAACCTGAAGGGGCAATTAGTGCCGCTCCTTCTTGTATTCTTCCGTCTGGTAGGGAGAGAGGCTTTGGCAGCATCTCTCCATCGCTTGCACGAAAAGTATTACGTGGCAAATCCTTGATTACCCCCTCTCTTTGTAATGAGGAACTTAAACCGCTTAGCTATTTTCTGGCAATGTTTCAAAGTCTTACTAATAGTGCGAAACTCTCTGTCAATCTGAAAGTAACCACTCAAATCTGCGTCAGGTTCAAGTTCCACCGCCTCTCCTTCAGCATGATTCACCTCATTGTCATCTTCATCCTCCTCCTCCTCTTCAGCCTCATAAACCTGCTCCTCCTCGTACTCATCATCGTCATCCTGTATGTAAATACACACATAAATTAAAACTAAACACTTTTAATATTCAATTATACAAAAATACAGTCAAAATTACTTACACAGTAGTATAAACGAAACATTTTAACCATTATCATACAAAAAAAAGGAATTCTTACAATTACTTCTACCAAAAACACGGCACATTTACGATTCTTACAATAAAAAACGCAATATATTTTACATAATTTATAAATAAAATGCATGATTTCCACGATTCCTTACACAATAAATGCAACAAGATTTAGTTTTTGTACCAAAAAATGCTGAAGATTTATGTTTTCAGTACATAAAAACGTAGCACTTTTTATATAATACTTATCAAAAACGCATCACTTTTTACATAACAGAAGTAAAAGGCGCAACACTTTTTATATAATAACTGTATTAAACGCAGCAAAAAAGCGATTGAACCATGGCGAAATGGCTAAAGTGCAGCGTTTAAACGCTTCCTAAACGTCATTTTGGCGTGTTTCGTACTAAATTTTTCCAAGAAAAACAAATTACTTTACGATTCGAAAACTTACCATATTGTGATGATTCTCGTGCTAAATCTTCTTTCGACGTCAACAAAAATGATAGCCCGAATGTTTTTTTAGTTAAGAATTTGTTTGGATTTGTTTTTTGGAAAGTTGTTTTGTAGTCAAGTGCTATATTTGACCTCACATTTTTTTCTCCAATTCACTTGAATGTATGTAAACATTTTTGGACGTGTGTACATGTCAAAAACACACTATTTTTATGAGCAAACCATGGTTGAAACACAACATTTTAACGATAAATTAGCAATACAAACATATCATTTTAACGAGCGAACCATGGTGGAAACATCCAATTTTAACGTTTTCACGACGGATTAATCGTTAAAGTATTACGTTTTTTTAACAGAATCGCACAGATTTAGCGTTTTGTATTATTTGAAACGTCATCCTAGCTAAATTTAAAACGTCAAAAATATTTTTCTATGAGTTTTTTATAAGGACGCAAACGCAATTTTGAGTCTTTTTTTACAAAAATTTGTCAATTTCTCAAGAATT
This sequence comes from Knoxia roxburghii, assembly GCA_030378225.1. NCBI lineage: Eukaryota > Viridiplantae > Streptophyta > Magnoliopsida > Gentianales > Rubiaceae > Knoxia > Knoxia roxburghii. Next base: position 34,946,685 of record CM059416.1, on the reverse strand, counting down.
TTGTTCATAAGGGCCTTTTGGTGTCAATTTTATAATTATTTTTATTTTTTTATTAATACAAATAGCAAGTCCTTTCCTAATTCTAGAAGAACATGAAATAATAAACTACTATATTCACAACTATACTAAATATAGTAATACAATTCTTTCCACATAAACTGAGATTTATTTATATCTTATGCGAATTTTTTACCAGTTGAGAAGAATCCACCACATAATCATTCCCTTTGACAATTCCCTATTTTATGGCGTGATTTCAATTGCTACGAAATGTGAGATTTAGTAGGAAGACTTGTTAGAAGGAATCACAATAGTTTATTGTAGCAACTATTGACAAATTCAATTAAGACAATAACAAGATTTTGAGAGACATCTCTTAATCAATTATGCCAATTCTTGTTTGCCTTTTTGGTCGACTTCCATCTTCTTTTAAAGGGTGGAATTTCGTCCAAAGGAATATTACACAAGTAGAGAAAAAGTAAACGACTTTTTAACATGATTAGACTATAATTATAAATCCTGCAAAGAAGGGTTAATATCAAAAAAACTCCTTGAGTTTTATATATAAATCAAATATCCTCTTGAATTTTTAGCAATATCAAAAACCTCATTTTATTGACTAATTGAATATTATATTAACCCTCCTAAATTAAAATACAAATAGTTAGACAAATTTACCCTTCAATCAAATAACTTAAAAATTTTTAATTTTAAAAATACCCATAGGTTAAAAGGCACAAACAAGAACGGCTATTCAGCCACAAGAGTCTCGGTAAATTGGTCAAGTTCTCATCCAAGTTGCTCTCAACATCCACCTCATCTCTTTTCCCCAATTACCACTTATTGTCCTCCTCATCTCTCCTCTCTAGTTCTCTCTCAGTCTATTCTATCTCATCACTTTCGTCCCCTCCCTTTTTCCATATATGGTAAACACTAAAATTAGAAAATCATTACTTTTATAAATTATTTTTGTATCAATGATCAGGTTTGTGCGAAATTGAAATGTCTTGAGAAGCGGAGGATTTGACGCGTATGAGATTAAAACTCTCTGATTTTCAGTTGAAATCCTTAGTTTATACTTATGGGACTATGGACAACTTGCACTGTTTTCCTGCTTCGGAGGTTTTTTTTCAGTTCCTTCCTCGTATAACTTGCACCCTCTTTTAGTTACCCACCATTTTTTTGGGCCATACTTTTCCCTTTTTTATTCACCCACCGTCTTGTGGGATTGTTGAATGCTTCCAGTTAAGGAGACGTCATGAAAGAGTAAAAGACTTTTTTTTTTTTTTTATGTGAGGGACAAAAATAAAATTGGATATATTCTCAATTGTATTTTTTTTAAAGAAAAATTAGAATTTGTGTGAATTTTTAATCATTTTCCCAAATTTATTAATAGAGGGGGGTTTTGATATTCTCCAAAGCTCAAGGGGTGTTTGATTTATAAGCAAAACTCAAGGGAGGTTGTTGATATTAACCCTAAAAAGAAAACTGGTTACTATTAAATAATGTTTATTTTTTAAAATATTAATTTTTTTTTCCTTCCCTCACTTTATGCTTTCTAAATTAAATAAAATTTCTTATTTGTTTACACTTCTAACTTTTTAAAATAAATACAGTGGTTTGGATTTTTTTCCTTTACTTTTCTGATCATATTTATTTTTGCTATTTCTTTTAAGTAACACGATGGATTTGAGTCATATTTTTGTCTCTTATATTTGATTAAATAATTTGTTGGTCATTTACATTTTAAAATATTTTTTTAGCCCTAACATATAAAATATGTATGGAACCAAATAATACATATTTTATATATAAAAGAAAAAAATTATTTTAAAATGTAAATGGACCAAACAAAATTATTTGACCAAATATAAGGACCAAACATATGATTTAAGCAAATTATAGGACCATCATTTTTTGTTGTACCCACATTTTATTGTAATTGGTTTTTTTTTAAGAGGGGGCTTTTTTTATTTTCTTTTATTTTTTAGGAGACGCTATTTTTTCCCCTTTTTTTTATTTATTTATTTATTTATTTATTTTGCAGGGAGGCGCTTTTTTTTCCTTTTTATCTTTTTTTTCTTAGTTCGTTTTGTCCAGTTGGAGCTTTTTTTTTTTTTTTTTTTGCTTCCGTCTGTTTTTCTTCCTAAACAATTCAGCATTCATTTTTTTAAAGTTCTAAAAAATAATTTTTTAATTATTATTTTATTTATTTTATAATAAAATAGTTTTAAAATTTTTAATTAACTTTTTAAATTTATTTAATTGACTTAAAACGTGATATTATATAAAAAAATTATATACAAGATTTTATATAATGCAAAATTTGAATTTATTACAAGCAAAACAAGGTTTGATATCAAGCAAAACAGGGATTAACTTTCTTATAAGAACATGTATGTTGTATTCATATGAAACCCTACTATGCATGATATGGAATCATGTTTGTTTGATATGAAACTATATTCTGTATGATATGGACCATTTGTTTGATTTTATATAAGAAGTTGTATATAGTATTGATACGAAACTCGACTATGCATGATATGAAACCATGTTATGTCTGATATGAACTTATGTTTAGTATGATATGAACGCTTTGTTTACTTTCATATAAGATAATGTGTGTTGTATTGATATGAAATTATGTTATACGTGATATGAAACCATGTTTTGTCTGCTATGAAACTATGTTCTGTATTTGATACGATCCTGGGGTCGCCATGAACCTTGGTTAATATTTATCTTCCAACTGATGAAACCCAAGATATTCACATGCGAAAATTCTGCCTAAATGGAGCCCAAATTGTTAATTTTATCATGTTAAAAGACACTTGGGCCAATATATGGGTCAGGCCCTTCAAACAGGCTTGAATAGATGTCACATGACATCAGTACATATGTTCAAAATTCAGGGCATGCCTAGTTACGAAATTCTTCAGGCATAGCTAATTTGCGCAGAGAATAGCCTAGGAAGCTCGCAAGTGGATCCAAATGTCTTCAACAAATATCCACTAGTTGATTATGTTTGTCCAGTTACGAGATCTAGAACTCAGAAGGCGTGTGGATCGAGTCCACCGTCAGAGTTCAAGATCGAGTTCCAAGCCCAATAGGACAATCCCATCTACAGATTTGGAATCCCAAGCCTATTAATGTTTCAAGATTATTCGATAATGGACTTACAAATACAATGTAGATGAGGAATGAATCTCGAAATAAAAACTAAAGTTTGGATTAAGGAAGCATGAGGCCTGATTCGAAAATCCAAGGCTACCCTAAGCCCAAATGAAACTGGGAAGATCGAGTCACTTCCTCCTAGGATTATATTTGTTTACTTTATTAGTTTTGGAAGGTTTTGTAAGTCTATTCTAATTCAACTAGGATATATGGAATTTTTCCTTCTAGTTAGGAGTTTTATTTGTTTTGTACTACATCTCTAATTGGCTGAAAATATAAGCCTTTCAGAGTTGTATTAGGATTTTTTTTCCTAATCTCTCAATCACTAGGATTTGAGATTACCTTTATAGAAAAGGAAGAGAAAAATTATAATTGCCTATAAATAGGCTCCCATATTTTTGAATATAGTAGATTGTATTTTTGCCTAAAAATTTCGTGTGAAACTGAGTTGTTAACTCACCACTAAAATCTTGTTAAGTGATCTTGCGAGATCGTGAGTTGCCCTTCCGAGGAAACTTACACCCTTTTTTTTTTTTGTTATAGTCGCATGGTTGGATTAAAAAACCATTGTCATTTGTTGACTAAAATAATCACAAACCATCATTCATCCTCTGTTATAATTTTCACACACAGAGGAATAACTAACAGTGTGTTTTCTTGAATTGAGCGATTTCGCCGCTTAAATTCATGCTTGTGGAGATAATATGAAGAAATAGATGAGAAAGGTCCGTCAACATTAAGGGGTCTTGTTCGTGTAGCAATCAGTTTGTCAGCACCACTATCACGTTGAATTGAATTCATACGAAGATAACCCATCAGATTGGTATCAGAGCTTAAGGTCATTTTCGTCCTATTCTTCTATTATTTTTCTAGTTTATTGTTTTTCTTTTTGTGCTTTTCAATTTTGAATCTATTCCCATGGTTTCAAAAATATCTTGAGTCTATTGGTTGACAATCAGTCCAATTTTCAGTCCAAATATCTGTTTCATATGTTGTGTTTGAGTCCCCATTATGGAACCAGGCGTTTCTTCATTTTTGAGTCTTTTTGTGTGATTTTTGTTTTGTTTGAGTCTATAAGTCCCCCTCTAGGTTTAATTTGTGCTAATGTCGAGTTCTGGTAGTAGAAAAGTCAATTTTACACCAAACCCTTCGAAACTTGCCAAAATTTACAAAAAATACACTTTTCGTGAGTTAGGTGATTTTTGAAAATTTTTTGTGTCTTTTCTAGTGTCAAGATTGTTTTTGTTCTACTTGATCTATTTTTGGATTTTTCTGACAAGAAGTACGAGTTTGGAACTTGCAGAGGTGAAACGTATTTTCACAAATCAGTGCACGAGGAACATGGAGTTTGACAGCTCTGAGGTTGGTGGGTATTCTTTAAGGTTTGATTGTGGTTTTCTTGATAATACTTGAAGCTCGATAACCTTACCCTCTTGTTGTATACTTGAGGTAGAAATTTCCCCTCACAATTAGATAGCAGTTCTAAACTCCCATCTTAATATAGTGAGAAGAGGCAAGAGCCAAAGAGCCAATCTTGAGAATCTGACAAATTTTGTAAAAGAAAAAATCTTCTGCAAAAGTCTGGCTAAGTAAAGAAAAAGGCAAGCCGAGGTTACAAAAGTAACGAGTTCTAAAGTTAGTAGGGAAGCAAACAGAATTTGAAGATAGGGGTGATGACACCTTGAAAAAAGGAGGTAAAACTTAAATTTCCCAGTGTGTGTTTAAACTCTTTCCTCTCCTCGGTAGTTGAGCTCGTGTTCTTGAGGGATCACAGTTTGACTCGAGAGAGTACCTGCTGATTTTTTGAGTTTTGTGCTTTTGTGTGACTTAATAAGCATCTATATTATATAACTACTTGTTTTTGTCACCTTTGTGTTGTGTCAGATTTTTAATGTTTGTTGGACTTTTCCTTTGATTGCTAGTTTGATTTTGAGTCTTCGTGAGTTTGAGTCTTTTGAGATATTTTGGTTTTAAGTCTTGAGAAAAGAGATCCCCGTCTAGAGAGAGAAAGTAGTCGTGGGAAGAAATTTTGAGAATTTAGTAGGATTTTCTGTCAAACACCGACCGCGAGCTCGCCTCGACATCTTTTTGTTCTTTTTTTTCATTTTGTTTTTAATTTGTTTTGTTTTGTGTTTTCTTTTTTTGTGTTAGGTTTTGTGACTTATTATTCCCGAAATTTAATTCTTGGAACAAATATCATGTTTTATTATTTTCAAAATATTTTATTTTGAGAATAAATATCTTTTTAGTTTTGAGTCTTTTTATTATTTTCAAGAGTTATAAGAATTTATTTTCTTGAAACTTTTGAAAGTAAATATCCTTTTTGAGTCTTGTACATATTACACTTGGTATTTTGTTCTACAATTTTTTTGCAGGATGACGTTGAGCAATCAAGACTGCACAAGAATAACTTCTAAGGTAAAGCACAAAGAAGGACCTTTTGATTAGAAATTCAGCTCTAGTCTTGATCCAATCTCTCAGTGTTCAACCTACACCAGAGCCTGGTCAAGGGCAACGTAACAATATATTCCATATATAGTGTAAGACTGAGGATCAGAGAAAGCGACTGCTCATCATAAATAGTGGCAGCTGCACAAACATTGTAAGTGATTATTTGGTTAAAGATTTAGGACTAACTTGTTTGCCTCATCCAAACCCTTACAGGTTGCAATGGCTTGACGATGCTGGTGAGATAAAGTTACAGAAGCAGGTTATGGTTACTTTCTACCTTGGTCCTATCCAAGAGAATGTACTCTACGATGTAGTACCCATGAATACTTGTCATATATTGTGAGGAATGCTATGGGAATTTGATAGAAAAGGTTCCAAGGATGGATACACTAATTGGTATTCTTTCATGTATAAAGGGAAAAAGGCAAATCTGTTACCTCTTTCTCCTTTGCAAGAGGATTTGCCTCACAAGAAGATGCAGGAAGAATGAGAACTTAGTAGAGAAACTAACCCCTTTGATGCAGAGCATGACAGGCAGGATCTAGGAAAAGGAGAGACAGAGCAACCCTCATCTACCCCTAAGGAAATTGTGATCTCCTCTGAATGACAGGGAGACCCTGTGAAATTGTTATCTCCTTCACCTAATATTCTAGAACTTTCTGATGACGCGGATGCAAAAGCTGATGAAGTTGATGAAGGAAAACAGAACAAGTCCGGGTAAATTGAAAACCTCACTTTCGTGCAATGCATTCCAGAATCGAAAGCTTCCGACAAAGCTCAGGCTCAAATTAATTTTCTCCTGAACGGATCTAGGCTTATACTTATTTAATTTATTAAATTGACAAACAATGCACAAAGAATCAACCTTTGATTAAAATCGGAAAACATAAAAGTTATACCTTTGAAGTGAAGTCCAACGTAAATAAGAAAAGCAAATCTTTAATTCGCGATCACCACCACAATCCAATGGATAACTACAAGAAACCTTGAATATTGTTTGGGCAATAGTCTATCGAGGTGTGCTACCAAAGCCCACGATAAACCCGCTAAAAAAATCCGTCAATTAGATCAAATCTGATAGCTCTTTATCTAACATTAATAAGAGGAAGAAACCTTCTGAAATGAATCAAACCTATCTTTGGCATCTCAGGCTAGGTCATATAAACCTTAGTAGGATTCAGAGGTGAAAGAAAACTGAACAAGCCCGGGCTAAATCGAAAACCTCACTTTCGTGCAATGCATTCCAGAATCGGAAGCTTTCGACCAAGCCCAGGCTCAAATTAGTTTACCCATGAACGGATCTTGGCTTATACTTATTTAATTTATTAATTGGGACACAAAAAATTAAATCTTTAATTAAAGCGGAATATTAAAGATTCTACCTTTTGCAGCGAAGTTCCTTGCCTAAAGAAAAAAATCCAATCTTTGATAGAGATTCCAATAGAAATCCGAAGAATTACTCTGATCCAACTCCGAAATAGTGTAGGCTATTATCTACGGAGTTACCCACGGCAAAATAAGGAAAACCCAAGAAACTTGCTTCGGAAGAAAACTCAAAAAACTGGAAAATCGGAACTGCCTAGAATTTTGAGGACTGCTGCACAAGTTATTGCCACCGGATTCAATGAAGATAAAACCCGTCCACCAGAGCTTCCAAGTCCAGTCCCGATCTGTACAACCAACCTCACGGATCACTCACGAAGAAGATCAACGTGAAGGTTTGATCGACTCAGGGCACCAGACCAAAAATAGCGCCGGGTTTTATGAAATTGCAGGTCGCGATAATCTGATCAGCGCTGGGCGCTATCCTTTTGAGAAATCCGACCGGCGGCTAACTCTAATAACAGTCCGGGTAGTATAAAGGTTGAGTATTCCGAAGGAGAAAGCTATCTTAGCTGAATTCGAGAAGGAACTTCGACGAGGAAGACGATGTTCTCTCTCTAAGCTAAACTTTCTCACTCTAGCCCTTTCTTGGACTTCAAGTTTCTTATGTCTTGACTCGCCTAACAAGTTGTATTTATAAGGAGCTTCTAAGGAGACCTAATGGGCTCTCGAGTTAGTCCTTTTAATTTGACTTTCGTTGACCGCTAAGTCTTTCCCGACTATTCAACTCCAATCGACCCATTCGAATTAATTTCTTTAACCCACTTTGTTAATTTAATTTAATCGAACCCTTAGAATTAATTAATTCAAATAGAATTAATTTCTTAATTCACTTTGTCGATTAAATGTTAATTAAACCTTTAGGATTAATTAATTCACCTTGTCGATTAGTCAAATGCATAATTAGTCGTATCACTAACGGACTAATTATGGAACTACCGCTCGAAAATGACTTTACATCGCGCCATTATATTTTATTCTATCTCCCCACATTAAAGATCTAGTGCTCATCAGTTTATCAATTTACTGACAAATTAATTCACTGACTTCTTGATATCTGATATTAGTACCACTCGTCCTTTTATTATACCGGACATAAAATCCACCGGCCGGGTTTAGTATAATAGACCTTACGAGCTCATCTCGGGAGCACCATCAACCCGACGAACCGGTACGTGGATTCCTCCGACTAGCAATGGCACGTAAGAAGCTAAAGACCGCATACCCAACCTACCGAGGTATAGACCTCAATTGACCACACTCTTTGGCAAATTAAAGCATACAATATTCAACTCTCGAGCCCGTCCCAATCTCGGGATTGAGAGACAGAATACTAGGACTGAATTGACTATGTCGATCAGTATAAGTCAATTCTATCCAACTTGGTCGTGCTCAATATGCCCCGGGCATATCCATGTGATTTAAACTAGTTTAGATAAACTAATTTCAAAAACACAGGATAACCTATACTGATAGTATGTTCAGACTATCTCGGTTACGAGCATACTTTTAATATATCAATACTTTAACCAATAACGGTATCTACTGTGTCTTTCCACACCCCGTTATCTAGTTCTATGATATAAAAAAATAAATTTATACTGAAACAAAATGATATATCAACTGTGGATATTAGTTTTTGATACAAGCCATAGCTTTTCTGTATTCAAAACTAACAAGAGGTTGGTCAATGATGGACCTTTAGGTTCATTAGAGATTGACAGTTATGCAACCTGCGAATCTTGATTGGAAGGTAAGATGACCAAGAGACCTTTTAAGGCAAAAGGTTATAGAGCTAAGGAAGTATTAGAGTTGATTCATTATGACTTGTGTGGACCAATGACGGTTCAGGCACGAGGTGGGTTCGAGTATTTCGTGACGTTCACAGATGACTACTCAAGGTACGGGTACATTTACCTAATGCGTCACAAGTCCAAATGTTTTGGCAAGTTCAAAGAGTTTCGGGCAGATGTGGAGAATCATCATGGTAAGAGTATCAAGACACTGCGTTCATATCATGGTGGGGAGTACTTGTCCCATGAATTTCGAGAATACCTCAGAGAGGTCAGAATTCAGTCTTAGTTGTCTGCACTTGGCACGCCACAGTAGAACGGTGTAGCAGAAAGGAGGAATTGGACTCTCATGGAAATGGTTAGGTCTATGATGAGCTATAGTGATTTGCCAAGTTCGTTCTGGGGATATGCCTTAGAAACGATAATGTATATTCTTAATCTTGGACCATCTAAAACCGTGTCTTAAACCCCATTGGAGTTGTGGAATGGGCACAAGCCCAGTCTAAGACATCTCAGAATTTGGGGTTTCCCAGCACATGTGCTGAAGGCAGATACGGCTAAGTTAGATGCGAGAACTGAATTAATGCTATTTGTAGGATATCTTAGGGGAACGAAAGGTGGTCTGTTTTATAGTCCTAAAGATCAGAAGGTGGTGGTTAGTACCAACGCTAGATTTTTGGAAGAGGACTATGTCTTAGACCACAAGCCCAAGAGTAAGATAGTACTAGAAGAGCTTAGACGACAAACTACTAATCCTGATACACCTGCACAAGTAGATGCACCACATACTGCACATGAGATCACAGATGAAGCACCTACACAGGTGGTGCCTCGTCGTAGTGGGAGGGTTGTGAGACAGCCCGAAAGGTTCATTGGCATAGGAGAGGCCTCAGATCTAGTCCCAGGCGTGCCTGAACCTGACCCGGTTAACTACAATGAGGCTCTCCGAGATAAAGATGCAGAGTCTTGGCGTAAGGCAATGATATCCTAGATGGGATCAAGGGACCACAATCAAGTCTACGAGCTTGTGGACTTGCCAGATGGTTTCAAGCCCATTGGATGTAAGTGGGTCTACAAATGAAAGAGAGGACCTGACGGGAAGGTGGAAACCTTTAAAGCTAGGCTGGTGACGAAGGGGCATACTCAGAAAGATGAAATCGATTATGAGGAAACATTCTCCTCGGTATCCATACTTAAGTAGATCTGGATTCTCTTGGCCATATCTGCTCATTTAGACTATGAGATTTAGCATATGGATGTCAAGACAGCCTTCTTAAACGGAAGTCTTGAGGAAACCATCTTTATGCAGCAACCAGAGGGATTCATTAAAAAAGGCCAAGAGCATAAGGTTTGTAGGCTTAAGAGGTCTATTTATGGACTTAAGCAAGCATCCAGATCTTGGAACATCCGATTTGATGAGGTAATCCAATCCTTCAGATTTACTTAGTTTCCGGATGAGCAATATGTGTACCGCAGACGTGATGGAAACTCAGTGGTGTTTCTTGTGCTTTACGTAGATAACATTCTATTGATTGGCAACAACAAGAAAGTGTTATCAGACGTAAAAGCATGGCTGTCCAAGCAGTTTGATATGAAGGACTTAGAGGAAGCGGGACATATCATTGGGATCCAGATAATTCAAGATCGTAGGAAATGTTCGTTAATGCTCTCTCAAGCTTCATACATAGATATGATTCTGGCCCGTTTTAACATGTAGAACTCCAAGAAAGATTTTTTACCTTTCAGACACGGAGTGCATCTGTCTAAGGAATAGTCTTCCTAGACTGTTGAGGAGATAGAGGCCATGAAGGCAGTTCCTTATGCTTTGGCAGTAGGAAGTCTCATGTATGCCATGTTGTGCACGAGGCCTGATATCTGTTATGCCATTGGCATGGTAAGCAGATATCAGAGTAACCCCGGGAAAGCTCATTGGGAGGTAGTAAAATGTATTCTCAAGTATTTGTGCAGAACTACAGACCAAGTTCTGGTCTATCAGGCGCCTGAGCTGGTACCCCGAGGTTACACAGATTCAGATTTTCAAGGCGACAGGGACAAGAGCAAGTCTACCTCAGGGTATGTGTTTACTCTAGGAGGTGGAGCCATAGTTTGGCGGAGTGTCAAGCAGAAATGCGTGGCAGACTCTACCATGGAGGCTGAATACGTTGCCGCATCAGAGGCAGCGAAAGAAGTAGTATGGCTCAAGAACTTCCTAGTGGACTTAGATGTGATTCCTGGTTTGCAGAAGTCTATCACGGTATATTGTGATGACAACGGTGCAGTAGCAAACTCGAAGGAACCATGAGCCCATAAGGCGAGTAAACATATACAGCGCAAGTACCGCCTTATACGAGACATCGTAAAGAGGGAACACGTGGTCGTGGCCAAGACAGTATCAGAGGATAACCTTGCAGATCCGTTCACGAAAACATTGACTTCAAAAGTCTTTGAGGCTCGTGTGGAGGGCATGGGAATCAGATACTTAGGAGAACCATGATAGTTTTTCTAGATATATAGCAGCAAAGTGTATAGGAGTTGAATGCAGATGTATACTTAAAGCACAACATAAGTATTAGTGGGAGATTATTAGAGTTGAATACATAAGCTATGATTGTATTGTACATTTTCCCAGTTAATATATCGATTTATGTTTTGGTTATATTTTGTTGTGCATGATATGTCTATTTATATTATGTAAGTAGATGATGAGGTGTCTTGTGTGACACAGTAGATCTCATCATTGGTTGAAAGACATAATATATAAATGAGGTTCGTAACCGAGACAGCTTTGGACAAACTATCAATTTAGGTTATTATGTGATTTAGATAATTAGTTTGTCTAAACTAATTGAATCATATAGATATGCCCGGGGCATATTAAACTTGACCATTACGAAGGATTTGTCTTGTACTGATTTAGTAGACAAATCGTTCTTAGTTTATATCTCTTAATCCCTAGACTCGAGGGGGCATGAGGATTAGACATAGTGTACTTTGATCTGCCAAAGGGTGAGGTCAATTCTGGCCAATAGTCTCGGTAGGTTGGGTGCACGTGTTTAGTTGCTTGGTGTGCTGCTGCTTGTCGAAACGAAACCATGTATCGGTGCTTCCGGGGTGATGGTGTTCCCGAAATAAGCTCGTTATGTTTATTATACTAAACCCAGCTGGTGGACTTATGTCCGGTATAGTAAAAAGGTCGAGTGGTACTAGTCTCGGAATTAAAAAAGTTAGTAAATTAATTTATTAGTAAATTAATAAATTAATGAGCACTATATCTTTGATGTGGGGAGATTATGAATATAAATTAATTAAGTTATTTCGGAAGCAATTCTGGTGTAGGATGGTAGTGCCATAATTAATCCGTTAGTGGTACGATTAATTATGTATTGGGTTGTTGACAAAGGTAGATCTAATTAATTAAGTAATTAATTATTCCTTGTGTCAAGTGGTTGTGAATCATACCAGGAACTGGTTTTGGATAAGTGAATCCCTGTATCTGTTGGTTGTGAATCATATCAGGAACTAGATTGCGATAAGTGAATCCCTGTATCAGTTGGATGTGTATCAGTCCAGGAACAGGATTGAAGAAAACAGAAACCTAGTAGGAAGACCAATCCTAAACCAACTTGGGGTCTCTCTTGTAACTCTATATATAGACAAGTAATTAGCTATTCCACAACATACAATTCACAAGTTTTCAAGACAAGAAAACTAGAGAGAGAAAATCCTAGAGAGAAATAAATTTCTCTCTCAAAGTCGGATTTAAAGAGCAAATTTGTGGATGGGTTTTCTCCTTCTATTGGCCGAAATTTAGGCCTGTTTATACCAGCTGCGTGTGTAGCTTTCTCTCTCTCCCGGTGGTGCGTTTTCAGTACGTGTCAGGTGCAGCGGTGCTTGGAATTTTTTGGCAGGTGGATTGTGGTGATTAGCTGATCAAATTGGTTTCTAGATCATTACCCACACAATGTGAAATCAAAGTCTTGAGGCATACAAGAGAATCATCTGAGTGCACGCTTCAAAGGTATTTTCTAAAGTTCCGCTTTTAATTAGAAATTTTTGTTGCGTGGTAAATCGAATAAGTGCAAACCCAGATCCGACGCAATGTTATTTCAAAAGGGTTGGAATAGTAATTGCGCTAGCGTCTAGGCCTGGCCAGAGATTTTGATTCTTGAATGCATAGCACGAAAGTGAGTTTCTGGCTAGGCCCGGGCAGATAATCTTTCACGCAGGTCACGTTAGGTGAATATCTACCCCAACCCAAATTCGTTCGAGAAGAACCTAAGTTCGCTAATTTCACTATCTGACCAATGATCTTATGATCAATGAAATTAATAGTCAATGATTTTAGCCGCACACATAAGTAGTATAACCTCTTAGGAGGAATACTACAAAAGGTACAGTAAGTGTTTGCCATTTTTGTGACTTCTAAGTTTGTTACTTAGGATACTAATGCGCCTTGGCTAGCGAGGGTATCACAAGTTTCTCCAATTAAACTCACTATAGTCATCCCTTTAGAAATTCAATCTAGTGATCTCGTGGATTGAAGACTTATCCGTAGGGAAGAAGGCCCTTGGCCTACACGTAGGACTATCCACATCACATATGAATTCGTTGAAAGATTATCTACCCGGGCCCGGTCAAAAACTAACTTTCGTGTTACGCATTCTAGAATCGAAATCTTTGACCAGACCTAGACTCTAGCACAATCGCTATTCCAATCCTTGCTAAAAATTACATTGCGCAGGATCTTGGTTTGTACTCATTCGATTTACCATGCAACAATAATTTCTAAATAAAAGTGGAATCATAGAAAATACCTCTTGAAAAATGAACTCAAGTGATCGCTTGTATGACTCAGACTATGATCGCACGTTGTGTGGGCAATGATCTAGCAAGCAATTGATCAGCAATCAACACAACTGGGCTATAGGGAAAAATTCAGAAACCGCCGCCCCTAGTGCGTGAAGTTCATACGCCGCCTAGAAGCCGAGATAAAGCCACACGCGCTGCTCAAAAACCGTGCATTGCAGGGAGGAGTGAGAAAACCAGCCACCAATTTTGGAGAGAGAGAGGCCGCACAACAAGCTCAAAAATATCCGACTTGGAGAGAAGAAAATTAATTTCTCTCTCTAGGATTTTATCTCTCTAGTTTTCTTGTCTTAAAAACTTATGAATTGTGTATTATGTAATTGCTAATCCCTTGTCTATATATAGAGTAACAATAAAGACCCCAAGTTGGTTTAGGATTGGTCTTGCTAATGGGTTTAGGTAATTAATTAGTTTCCAAATCAAATTAGGTAACTAATCTAATAGGAGAAACCAAATCCAATTAGATTTTCTAATCTCTAGGATTTCCTAATTCTAATTGAAACTTAAGACTTAATTAATTAATTAAATAATTCCACTTTGTTAACTACTTAATTAACCCTTAGAAATAATTAATTAAATAATTAATTCTACTTATTCAATTAACCCATTACAAAATTAATCGTACCACTAACGGATTAATTTTGGCACTACCATCCTATCCCAGAATTGCATCCGGAACAACTAAATTAATTTATTCTTAGTCTTCCCACATTAAAAATATAGTGCTCGTTAATATATCAATTTACTGATAAATTAATTAATTAACCTCCTTGATTCCGAGATTAGTACCACTCGACCTTTTTACTATACCGGACATAAGTCCACCAGGCGGGTTTAGTATAATCAACATTACGAGCTCATCTCGGGAGCACCATCACCCCGGACGCACCGGTACATGGTTTCCTTTCGGCAAGCAGCAACACACCAAGTAACTAAACACGCACACCCAACCATTGGCAGATCAAAGTACACTATGTCTAATCCTCATGCCCACTCAAGTCTAAGGATTAACAGATAGAATAGTAAGAACGATTTGTCTATTAAATCAGTACAAGACAAATTATTCTAAATGGTTAAGTTCAATACGCCTCGGGCATATCTATATGATACAATTAGTTTAGACAAACCAATTATCCGAATCATATAACAACCTAAACTGAAAATGTGTCCAAAACTGTCTCGGTTACGAACCTCGTTTATATATTATGTCTTTTAACCAATAATGAGATCTACTGTGTCACACAAAATACCTCATCATCTAACTACATAATATAAATGGACAAATATATGCACAACAAATTAACCAAAAACATTAAATTGATATATTAACTGGGAAAATGTACAATATAAGCATGGCTTATGTATTCAATCCTAACATTCGTAATAGAGGCCATGGGGATCTATACTAACCCGCTCCAACTTAGATTTTTAAATTTGAGGATTTTTACGCTTTAACATGCAATATCTTAACTATGGATATTCGCACCCTTAAAATCGTTGGAGTTTTAATACGTGAATAATCTACCTTAGTTAATTGCACCTATAAAACCAACATGCAATATCTTAACTTCGGTTATTCGCACATATTAAAACCGTTTGAATTTTAATATGCGAATAATTTACCTTAGTTAATTGCAAGCAAAAAAATGGTTGTTTTCGATCATTCATAAAACAGAAAACGAAAACACACAAACAACGATAAGGAAATAAAACGGGAAGTACATAATTAAACATTTCCTGACTATTATGGCCTTCTCAATCATCGCTTCCATTTAACGCTTTGTTGACAAGCATAGCTTATAAGGACCCTTAGAATTTATCCGATTTTTTTCGGTTTACAACGTAATTAGGAATGACCCATAATTACGACAAACAAAAAACCATAAAGTCAATTTACCTATAACGACTCGTTATTTGGTTCTTCCAAATTCGTACGGATTTTCTCATTTTTCTACATAGTTAGGAATCACCCAAAATTATGATAAACCAAAACCCACGAATATGAGTTATCCACAATAACGTATTCGTCAAAATACATAAAATTCCTATATACAAAGGCTTTCTACAAATTTAAAGACGACAACATTAAATTAAATCCTACTACAAGAATTAATCTAATCCTACACAGCTTCCAGCTCGTGGTTATTACTATTACAGACATTTCCATTCAAAATAAAAATGAGCCTAGGCATGTCCCGGGGTTTATTGATGTAAATACAATAATAGCCAGGAATAATAACCACCTAGTACTATATCGACAATGCAAAAATAACCATGTAATAAATCAAACAAGTATAAAGCCAAAACACTCACTTTGATACCAATTTGAAGGAAATAGATCTGGTCCGGGCTAAACCAAAAATCTCACTTTTGTGCTATGCATTCCAAAATCAGAGACTTTCGATCTAGCTAAGACTCTAAATCATTTTCCCTGAACGAATCTAGGCTTATATGTATTCAATTTATTAAAACGACACGCTAAAAATTAAATTTTTAATTAAAGCGGAAGATAAAGATAATACCTTTGAAGTGTGTCCCTCGCAAATAAGAATACCAAATCCTGAAATGCGAAACCCAGAAGAAAATATCTTTTCTTTTTAATTTGGAATCACCCAAAATTAAAATATAAGAACTTTGCCTAAAAAAAGATTTTTCTTTTCAATTATGAATAACCCAAAATTGAAAAGAAAGAATCTTTAACAAAAAAGGTTAAAACTTTGGTTGCGAAAACCACCAAAGAACCCCTCGAATGGCTTCGAGATAGATCAAGAAGTTGTGTGGACAACTATCTACCAGATCAACTAGCCCGAAGACTCTAACAAGAAAACCCATCAGGAAAACGAAAATAAGATCTAATTAGAAATCACCCAATCTATCAGATCTCTCTTGAAACAAACTCCAAATGAACATATCTAGTTCCCAGAACTCATATCTATCGACATATCTAAAAATCCAACGAAAACCAAGTCCACACTAAAAAAAATTGTTCACGCCAGACTGTTCACGGTACTGTTCATGCCAGAAAACATTGTTCCAGACAAAAACACTATTCACATACTGTTCACACCGGAAACACTGTTCACGATGTTACTGTTCATGCCATAAACACTATTCACGACAGAAGCACTGTTCACGCCTGAACTTCTTGCCTCACTGGATTCTTCCCACGTCTACAAAAAAAAAAAAAAGCCCACGTGTTTCTGGGAGAAAATACACCGACTTCGAGAAAGATTCTTGAGTAGATCTAAAATCTCTCTCTAGGTATTTCTTTCTCTAAGGAGGCAAGACTTGAACTCTCGAGTTTTCAAGGCATTACTTAATCTATTTATAGGAGCTTCAAAAGAGACTTAGTGGGCTTTTGAGTTGGGCCTTAATGTTGGACTTTCGTTGACTCTCTTAGTCTTCCTAGACTAACCAACTCCAATCGAATCTTTAGAATTAATTTCTTAACCCATTTCGTTAATTAAATATTAATCGAGCCCTTAGGATTATTTCGTATAACCCACTTTGTCAATTAAATATTAATCAAAATTTTAGGATTATTTAATTCACTTTGTTGATTAGTCCAACACATAATTAGTCGTACCAATAACGGACCAATTATGGAACCACCGCTCAAAAATGAATTACTTCGCTCTCACTTTATTATTCTTCTATCTCCTAACATCAAAGATCTAGTACTCATCAATTTATAAATTTACTGACAAATTAATTCATCGACTTTTTGGTATCCGAGATTAGTACCACTCGACTTTCTTATTATACCGGACATAAAGTCCACCGGCCCGGTTTAGTATAATAAACCTTTCAAGCTCATCTCGGGAACACCATCAACCCGGCGAACCGGTACATGGATTTCTTCGACTAGCAACGGCACACAAAGAAGCTAAACACCGCATGCCCAACTTACTGAACCCTTTGGCAAATCAAAGTATACAATATCTAACTCTTATGCCTGCTCCAATCTAGAGATTAAGAGATTAGAATACTAGCTTCGAATTAACTACGCCGATCAGTACAAGTTAATTCAATCCCGAACAGGTCGTGCTCAATATGCCCCGGGCCCATCCGTATGATTTAATTAGTCTAGAAAAACTAATTATCCAAATCACACGATAACCTAAAATGATAGTATGTTCAAACTATCTCAGTTACGAGCATTTGTTTACATATCATTACTTTAACCAATAATGAGATCTACTGTATTTTTCTACACCTCGTTATCCAGATATATAATATAAATAAATAATTTAATACTTAAAAAAAATTGATATGTAAAATGTGGATATTAGTTTTTGATACAAACAATAGCTTTTCAGTATTAAAAACTGTCAGACTATATTCTAGACCACAAACCAAGTAGTAAGATTGTGGTAGAAAAGCTTAGGGGATAGTCCAGTATTCCTGATGCACCAGTACAAGTAGATACATCACAGAATACTGCACAAGATGTCACATATGATGAGCTTACACAGGTTGTGCCTCGTCATAGTGGGAGGGTTGTGAGACAACGGGAGAATCTTCGAATTTGATCACTGGTGCTCACAAACCAGACCCAGTTAACTACAATGAGGCTCTCCAAGATAACGATGTAGATTTTTGACAAAAGGCAATGGTATCTGAGATGGGTTCAATGGACTCGAATCAAGTCTGGGAGCTAGTAGACCTTCCTAATGGTTTTTGACCAATTAGGTGCAAAAGGGTCTACAAGCGAAAGAGAGGATCAGACGGGAAAGTTGAAACCTTCAAAGCTAGACTTGTGGCGAAGCGGTATACTCAGAAAAAAGGTATCGATTATGAGGAAACCTTTTTCCCAGTAGCTATGCTTAAGTCGATTTGGATTCTCTTGGCCATAGCTGCTCATTTGGATTATGAGATTTAGTGATTAGATGTAAAGACATCTTTTCTTAATAGAAGTCTTGAAGAAACAATCTTCATGCAGCAATCAGAGGGATTCATTACAGAAGGCCAAGAGCACAAGGTTTACAGGCTTAAGAAGTCTGTCTACGGACTTAAGCAAACATCCAGATCTTGGAACGTTCATTTTGATGAGGTAATCCAGTCCTATGGATTTACTCAGTGCCTGGATAAGCAATGTGTGTACCGCAGGCGTGATGGAAACTTGGTAGTGTTTCTTGTACTTTACGTAGATGATATCCTTCTTATTAGGAATAGTAAGAATGTATTGTTAGATGTAAAGGCATGGTTATCCAAACAATTTGATATGAAAGATTTGGGAGAGGCTGGACATATCCTTGGGATCAAGATCATTCGAGATCGTCGGACATGTTCACAGACACGCTCTTAGGCTTCATACATAGACACGATTCAGACCCATTTTAATGTGTAGAACTCTAAGAAGAGTTTTCTACCTTTCATACATGGAGTGCATCTATCCAAGGAGCAGTCTCCTAAGACTTTTGAAGAGATAGATGCCATGAAGATAGTTCCTTATACATCTGCAGTAGGAAGTCTCATGTTTGCTACGTTGTGTACGAGGCCTGATATTTGCTTTTTCGTTAGTATGGTTAGTAGATATCAGGGTAACCCTGGAAAAAGCTCATTGGGAGACTGTCAATGTGCATTCTCAAGTATTTTGCAGAACGAGGGACCATGTCTTGATCTATCAGATGCACGAGCTGATTCCAAAGGGTTACACAGATTCAGATTTCCAAGGTGATAAGGACAAGAGCAAGTCTACCTCTGGGTTTGTGTTTACTCTGGGAGGTGAAGCTATAGTTTGACAGAGTATCAAGCAGAAATGTGTGGCAGACACCATGATAGAAGCTGAATACATTGCAGCATCAGAGGCAGTGAAAGAGGCTGTATAGATCAAGAACTTCCTAGTGGACATAGATGTGATTCCATAGCTACCAAGGTCTATCACAGTTTACTGTGATAACAATGTTGCAGTTTCTAACTCGATGGAACCATGAGCCCACAAGGCGAGTAAGCACATAGAGCGCAAGTACCACCTGATACGAGAGATCGTAAAAAGGGGAGACGTGGTCATGGCAAAGATAGCATCAGCGGACAACCTTGCAGATCCATTCATGAAAACATTGACTGCAAAAGTCTTTGAGACCCATATGGAGGGCATGAGAGTTAGATACTTGGCCGAGCCATGATAGTTATCCAGATTTTGGTATGATAGTAGAATAAATGTATTCAACTAGTTTTTATTCTTAAAAGCGTAGCTTTGAATATTAGTGGGAGATTGTTAGTTTTGAAAAATTAAAAGCTTTGCTTGTATGAAAAACTATTTCTCAGTTATATATCGATTGTAGTTCAGTATATAACAACATGTTATACATGTTGTCCACTTATATCATATGACGAGATGAGAAGGTGTTTGGTGTGACACATTATATCTCATCATTGGTTAAAGTTATGATATATAAATAATGCTCGTAACTGAGACAGTTTGAACATACTAACGGTTTAAGTTATTATATGATTCTTAGATTGGTTTGTCTAGACTAATTGAATCTGTTAGTTTTGAATACAGAAAAGCTATGGCTTGTATCAAAAACTAATATCCACAGATGACATATCATTTTGTTTCAGTATAAATTTGTTCCTTTATATCATAGAACTAGATAACGGGGTGTGGACAGACACAGTAGATACCGTTATTGGTTAAAGTATTGATATATAAAAAGTATGCTCATAACCGAGATAGTCTGAACATACTATCGGTATAGGTTATTGTGTGGTTTGGAAATTAGTTTATCTAAACTAGTTTAAATCACACAGATATGCCCGGGGCATATTGAGCACGACCAGTTTGGATAGAATTGACTTATACTGATCGGCGTAGTCAATTCGGTCCTAGTATTCCGTCTCTCAATCCCGAGATTGGGACGGGCGTGAGGGTTGGATATCGTATGCTTTGATTTGCCAAAGAGTGAGGTCAATTGAGGCGAATACCTCGGTAAGTTGGGTATGCGGTGTTTAGCTTCTTACGTGCCGTTTCTAGTCGGAGGAATCCATGTACCGGTTCGCTGGGTTGATGGTGCTCCCGAGATGAGCTCGTAAGGTTATTATACTAAACCCGGCCGGTGAACTTTATGTTCGGTATAATAAAAGGACGAGTGGTACTAATCTCGGAAACCAAGAAGTCGGTGAATTAATTTGTCAGTAAATTGATATGCCGACGAGCACTAGATCTTTAATGTGGGGAGATAGAATAAAATATAATGGCGCGATGTAAAGTCATTTTCGAGTGGTAGTTCCATAATTGATCCGTTAGTGGTACGACCGATTATGCATTTGACTAATCGACAAGGTAAATTCATTAATCCAAAAAGTTTAATTAATATTTATCGACAAAGTGAATTTAGAAATTAATTTGATTTTGAATTAATTAATTCTAAGGGTTCGATTAAATTAAATTAACAAAGTGGATTAAATAAATTAATTTAAATGGGTCGATTGGAGTTGATTAGTCGGGAAGACTTAGCGGTCAACGAAAGTCAAATTTTAAGGCCTAACTCGGGAGCCCATTAGGTCTCCTTAGAAGCTCCTTATAAATACAACTTATTGGGCAAGAAATCAATTAAGAAACTTGACGCCCAAGAAAAGGGTAGAAAGAGAAAATTTAGCTTAGAGAGAAAACTTCGTCTTTCTTATCGAAGTTTCTTCTCGAAGTCAGCTAAGACAATTTTCACCTTCGGAAGATTCAACATTTAGTCTGCCCAGATTATTTTCTAAACAACCCAGCCGGTCGGTTATTCGCAGCAGTGCAGATCGGCTGATTTCTGCCGGATCGCGCAGTAGCGCAGCAGGGTTTCTCAGTTCTTTAGTCCGGCGGCAATTCGGTTGGTGCCCAGAACCGACTAGGTTCCACGTCCGATCTTCCGTGAGAAGTGATCCATGGTCCTGGTTGTCTAGATCGGGACTGATCAGGCTGTCACCGGCGAGTTATTTTTCCTTCTTAAAATTGAAAACTTGTGCAGCAAGGTTTAGGGTTTTTGGGCAGCAGTTTTATTTAAAAAGATTCAATTTTTGAGTTTTCTTCCGAAGCAAGTTTCTTGGATTTTGGTTAATTTGCCGTGGGTAACTCCGTAGACAACAGCCCACACTATTTCTGAGTTCGTATTGGAGATATTCTTCGGATTTCTTGTGGAAGTTGCGTCAAAGATTTGGTTTTTCTTTAGGTAAGGGACTTCGCTACAAAAGGTAGAATCTTTAAATTCCGCTTTAATTAAAGATTTAATTTTTTGTGTCTCGATTAATAAATTAAATAAGTATAAGCCTAGATCCATTCATGGGTAAACTAATTTGAGCCTGAGCTTGGTCGAAAGCTTCCGATTCTGGAATGCATTGCACGAAAGTGAGGTTTTCGAATTAGCCCGGGCTTGTTCAGTTTTCCTTCAAATTGGTATCAGAGTGTTGGTTTCGGTCTTATACTTGTTTGATTTATTACACGGCTTTATTTTGGCATTATTATTTTTGTCGAAATGCTTAAACATGTGGTTATTGATTTCCCGGCTATTATGGTAGAAATTTAATTTTCATTCATAAACCCCGGGACATGTCCGGGCTTGTATTATTTTTGAATGGAAATTTTTGTAATAGTAATAACCACGATCTGGAAGCCGTGTAGGATTAGAAAAATCTTGTAGTAGGATTTGATCTAATCATGTCGTCTTTAAATTTATAGAAAAACGCCTTTGTATATAGGAATTTATGTACTATGATGAAGACGTTATTTTGGGTAACTTATATTCACGGTTTTTGGTTTATCGTAATTTTGGGTGATTCCTAATTACATAGTAAACCGAGAAAACCCGGGCGGATTGAGAGGAATCAAAATAACAAGTGGGAGCGACACGACAGGAAGTGTCACCGAGGTGTCAAAGAATCAACGATAGAGAAGGCCATAATAGTCGGGAAATTTTATTTGTTTAATTTCCCATATTTATGTCTTTTCGTTGATTGTGTGATTTTCGTTTTATTTTGCATGAACGAAAACCAAACCAAAATGTTTTTAAAAGGTAATGTGCAATTAACTAAGGTAGATTATTCGCATATTAAAACTCCAATAGTTTTATGGGTGCGAATATCCATAGTTAAGATATTGCATGTTAAAACGTAAAAATCCTCAAACTTAATTAAATTCGCGGGTTTTGGTTTAATCGTAATTTTGGGTGATTCCTAATTGCGTAGAAAACCAAGAAAACCCTGGCGAATCGAAATTAATTTAAAATCTAAGTGGGAGCGGGTTGGTTAATAGCACCATGGCCTCCATTACGGGTTCATTGGTGATGTGGTTAAACTTGCGTGCTGGCTTAGACCTTCCTCCCTATCGGATGAGTTTTCAATCACAGATATCACCGGAATGAATTTCTAAAGGGATGACTATAGTGAGTTTAATTGGAGAAAGTTGCGACACCCTCGCCATCCGAGGCGCATTAGTATCCTAAGTAACAAACTTAGAAGTCACGTAATGGTATACACTTAGTGTACTGTTTATAGTATCCCTCCCATCGAGGTTACGCTATCTACGTGTACGGCTAAAATTATCAACTATTAATTTCATTGATCATAAGATCGTTGGTCAGTTAATGAAATTAATGAACTTCGGTTCTTCTCGAACGAATGTGGGTTGGCGTAGACGTTCACCCATCGTGACCTGCGTTAATCCCGATGTGAGAGATGTCGGTAGAAGATTATATTTGTTTTCTGAGGATTTTTCAATATTTTCGAAAAAGTATACTGAAACTTGTTTGTTTATTTTCAGTTGATATGTCGTTCAACCCGCTAGCTGTCATTCTGAACCAAAACAAACTCACCGGTCCAAATTACATTGATTGGAAACGTAACCTGGACATTGTCCTTACCGCTGAGGGTTATAAGTATGTGTTTACTGAGGAGTGTCCCCCTAAGCCCAGCGATGATGCCACCCCTGTGCAGCGAGAGCCATATACGAGGTGGCAGAAGGCTGATGAGATGACCAGGTGCTACATCTTGGCTTCTATGTCGAGTGTACTGTAGCACCAGCATCAGCAGATGACCTCAGCCTACGATATGATGCTCAACCTCAGGGAGATGTTTGGACATCAGGGCAGGGCAGCCAAGCAGTCAGCTATGAGGAAACTCATGAATGCTAAAATGGCTGAGGGCACTTCAGTAAGGGATCACGTACTGGACATGATTGGTTGCATCAATGAGATTGAGGTATTGGGAGGTGAGATTGATGGGGATACCCAGGTCGATCTCATCCTCCAGAGCTTGCCTCCCATTTTTGAGCAGTTTCGATTGAACTATAATATGGGGAATCTCTCATATTCACTTTCTGAGCTCATGACTGCATTAGTGTCTACTGAGAGCCTCTTCACAGAGAAGAAGCAAGCCTTGGCTACTGTTGGACCCTCAGGTTCCTCTGCTGGGCCCAAAGCCAGCAAGCAAAAGAGGAAGAGAGGCCAGAAAGCAGGAGCCAGTCATGGACCCAAGGCTGGCATTGCCAAGAAGCAGAAGCCGAAAGGCAAATGCTTCAGATGTGGCAAAGCGGGACATTGGAAGAAGGACTGCCCAAAGTCTCGAGGTACGTGTAAATTTTCCATAGTCACTGAGACATGTTTAGCAGCGATTCCCACAGATACTTGGTGTGTGGATTCAGGAGCCACTGATCATGTTTGTAATTCTTTGCAGGGGTTCCAAGTGACCCGGCTGCTTAGAGAGGGAGAGTTGCAGGTCTACCTTGGGGATGCTACCAGAGTTTCTGTGGCTGCAGTGGGAGTTATTAGTCTTTATTTTTCAGACTCTATTTTACATTTAAAGGATTGTCTTTATGTACCTAGTTTTCGAAAGAACTTGCTTTCGGTTTCGAGACTTGTTTTGGATGGTTATAAGTGTGTATTTTCTGATGGTTCAGTTTTTATTAGAAAATGCCAGAAACTTATATGTTCCGTTACATTGGTTGACAATTTGTTTTTAATTAAGACTTACTCCCCAGTTATGCAAAACACAGAAACTAGTAACTCATCACCGAATCATAATAAGAGAAAAGAATCTTCCCCTTTGAATCAAACTTATCTTTGGCACCTGAGACTAGGTCATATCAACCTTAGTAGGATTCAAAGGTTGGTCAAGAGTGGGTCTTTGGACTTACTAGATATTGACAGCTATTCGACCTGTGAATCCTGCTTGGAGGGTAAAATGACCAAGAGGCCTTTCAAGACAAAGGGGTATAGGGCCAAGGAGGTTTTAGAGCTGATTCATTCTGACGTGTGTGGGCCTATGTCAGTTCAGGCTAGAGGTGGTTATGAGTATTTCGTGACTTTCATGGATGATTACTCTAGATATGGATACGTATACCTGATGCGCCACAAGTCTGAATGCTTTGGCAAGTTCAGATAATTCAAGGCAGAGGTGGAGAACCATCTGGGTAAGAGTATCAAGTCACTGCGGTCTGATCGCAGTGGCGAATACCTCTCTAGTGAATTTAGGACCTATTTGTCAGAGGAGGGTATCCAGACCCAGTTGTCTGCACTTGGCACACCCCAGCAGAATGGTGTAGCAGAGAGGAGGAACAGGACTCTTATGGAGATGGTTAGATCGATGATGAGTTACAGTGAGTTGCCTATCTCGTTTTGGGGATATGCCTTGGATACAGCATGTTTTATCCTCAACCTTGTGCCATCTAAGTCTGTGCCTACGACCCCAGTAGAGTTGTGGAGTGGGCGAAAGCCTAGTCTGAGACATCTCAGGATTTGGGGTTGTCCAGCACATGTGCTCGAGGCGGATGCAGGCAAGTTAGAGGTGAGATCCAAGGTTATGCTGTTTATAGGCTACCCCAAAGGAACGAGAGGTGGTTTATTTTATAGTCCTCAGGATCAGAAGGTGGTGGTCAGCACCAATGCTAGATTTCTTGAGGATGACTATATTTTAGATCACAAGTCAAGCAGCAAGGTAGTATTGGAAGAGCTTAGAAGTCAGTCCACTATTCCAGAAGCACACGTACAGGAAGACACACCACAAGAGACTGCACACACTATCACAGATGATGCTCTTGCACAGGCTGCGCCTCGTCGTAGTGGGAGGGTTGTGAGACAGCCCGAGAGGTACATGGGTTTGGGTGAGTCTTCGGACTTTATCCCTGGTGCTCATGAACCAGACCCAGTTAAATACAATGAGGCTCTCCAGGATAAAGCTGCAGATTCTTGGCAAAGAGCGATGATTGCTGAGATGGGTTCTATGGACTCAAATCAAGTCTAGGAGCTGGTAGACCTTCCTGATGGGTTTAGGCCTATTGGGTGCAAATGGGTTTACAAGCGAAAGAGAGGATCTAATGGGAGGGTTGAGACCTTCAAGGCTAGGCTTGTGGTGAAGGGGTATACTCAGAAAGAATGGATCGATTATGAGGAGACCTTTTCCCCAGTAGCTATGCTTAAGTCGATCCGGATTCTCTTGGCCATAGCTGCTCATATGGACTATGAGATTTGGCAGATGGACGTCAAGACAGCTTTCCTTAATGGAAGTCTTGAGGAGACCATTTTTATGCAGCAACCAGAGGGCTTCATTGTTAAAGGCCAAGAGCACAAGGTATGCAGGCTTAGGAGGTCCATTTATGGACTTAAGCAAGCATCCAGATATTGGAACATTCATTTTGATGAGGTTATCCAGTCCTATGGATTCACTCAGTCTTCGGATGAGTAGTGTGTTTATCGCAGGCGTGATGGTGATATGGTGGTGTTCCTCGTACTTTACGTAGATGACATTCTTCTTATTGGCAACAGTAAGAAGGTGTTGTCAGACGTAAAGGCATGGTTGTCCAAGCAGTTCGATATGAAGGATTTGAGAGAGGCTGGACATATCCTTGTGATTAAGATTATTCGAGATCGTAGGAGACGTTCTCTGACTCTCTCTCAGGCATCCTACATAGATACGATTCTGGCCCGTTTTAACATGCAGAACTCATGGAGTGCATTTGTCTAAGGAGCAGTGTCCTAAGACTGCTGAGGAGATAGATGCCATGAAGGCGGTACCCTATGCTTCTGCAGTGGGTAGCCTCATGTATGCTATGTTGTGCACGAGGCCTGATATTTGCTTTGCCGTTGGCATGGTTAGCAGATATCAGAGTAACCCTGGGAAGGCTCACTGGGAGGCAGTAAAATGCATTCTCAAGTACTTGCACAGGACGAGAGATTATGTCCTAGTTTATAGAGCGCAGGAGCTTGTACCATTGGGTTACACAGATTCGGACTTTCAGGGAGATTTGGACAAGAGTAAGTCTACCTCTGGGTTTGTGTTTACTCTAGGAGGTGGAGCCATAGTATGGAAGAGTGTCAAGCAGAAATGCGTGTCGGACTCTACCATGGAGGCCGAGTACGTTGCCGCTTCAGAGGCAGCGAAAGAGGCTGTATGGCTCAGGAGCTTCCAGATGGACTTAGATGTGGTTCCTGAGTTGCCTAGGTCTATCACAGTTTATTGTGATAACAATGGTGCAGTTGCTAACTCAAGGGAACCACGAGCCCATAAGACGAGTAAACACATAGAGCGCAAGTACCACCTGATACGAGAGATCGTAAAGAGGGGAGACGTGATCGTGGCCAAGATAGCTTCAGAGGACAACCTTATAGATCCTTTCACCAAGCCATTGACCCCAAAGGTCTTTGAGAGGCATGTGGAGGGCATGGGAGTCAGATTCTTGAGAGAGCCATGTGAGTGAGCTTAAAGGTGTTCTGGAGATTTCATTATGACAGCAGTGTAATAGTGGGTTGGACAGTTTTTGTACTTCTTAGAATAGCTTTGAGTATTAGTGGGAGATTGTTAGTTTTGAATACAGAAAAGCTATGGCTTGTATCAAAAACTAATATCCACAGATGACATATCATTTTGTTTCAGTATAAATTTGTTCCTTTATATCATAGAACTAGATAACGGGGTGTGACAGACACAGTAGATACCGTTATTGGTTAAAGTATTGATATATAAAAAGTATGCTCGTAACCGAGATAGTCTGAACATACTATCGGTATAGGTTATTGTGTGGTTTGGAAATTAGTTTATCTAAACTAGTTTAAATCACACAGATATGCCCGGGGCATATTGAGCACGACCAGTTTGGATAGAATTGACTTATACTGATCGGCGTAGTCAATTCAGTCCCAGTATTCCGTCTCTCAATCCCGAGATTGGGACGGGCGTGAGGGTTGGATATCGTATGTTTTGATTTGCCAAAGAGTGAGGTCAATTGAGGCCAATACCTCGGTAAGTTGGGTATGCGGTGTTTAGCTTCTTACGTGCCGTTGCTAGTCAAAGGAATCCACGTACCGATTTGCCGGGTTGATGGTACTCCCGAGATGAGCTCGTAAGGTTTTTATACTAAACCCGGCCGGTGAACTTTATGTTCGGTATAATAAAAGGACGAGTGGTACTAATCTCGGAAACCAAGAAGTCGGTGAATTAATTTGTCAGTAAATTCATAAACCGACGAGCTCTAGATCTTTAATGTGGGGAGATAGAATAAAATATAATGGCGCGATGTAAAGTCATTTTCGAGCGGTAGTTCCATAATTGGTCCGTTAGTGGTACGACCGATTATGCATTTGACTAATCGACAAGGTAAATTAATTAATCCAAAAGGTTTAATTAATATTTATCGACAAAGTGAATTTAGAAATTAATTCAATTTTGAATTAATTAATTCTAAGGGTTCGATTAAATTAAATTAACAAAGTGGATTAAATAAATTAATTTAAATGGGTCGATTGGAGTTGATTAGTGGGGAAGACTTAGCGGTCAACGAAAGTCAAATTTTAAGGCCTAACTCGAGAGCCCATTAGGTCTGCTTAGAAGCTCCTTATAAATACAACTTATTGGGCAAGAAATCAATTAAGAAACTTGACACCCAAGAAAAGGGTAGAAAGAGAAAATTTAGCTTAGAGAGAAAACTTCGTCTTTCTTAACGAAGTTTCTTCTCGAAGTCAGCTAAGACAATTTTTTCCTTCGGAAGATTCAACATTTAGTCTGCCCAGATTATTTTCTAAACAACCCAGCTGGTCGGTTATTCGCAGCAGCGCAGATCGGCTGATTTCTACCGGATCGCGCAGCAGCGAAGCAGGGTTTCTCGGTTCTTTAGTCCGGCGGCAATTCGGTTGGTGCCCAAAACCGACTAGGTTCCACGTCCGATATTCCGTGAGGAGTGATCCGTGGTCCTGGTTGTCTAGATCGGGACTGATCAGGCTGTCACCGGCGAGTTATTTTTCTTCTTAAAACCGAAAACTTGTGCAGCAAGGTTAAGGGTTTTTGGGCAGCAGTTTTATTTAAAAAGATTCAATTTTTGAGTTTTCTTCCGAAGCAAGTTTCTTGGATTTCGGTTAATTTTCCGTGGGTAACTCCGTAGACAATAGCCCACACTATTTCGGAGTTCGTATTGGAGATATTCTTCAGATTTTTTGTGGAAGTTGCGTCAAAGATTTGGTTTTTCTTTAGGCAAGGGACTTCGCTACAAAAGGTAGAATCTTTAAATTCCGCTTTAATTAAAGATTTAATTTTTTGTGTCCCGATTAATAAATTAAATAAGTATAAGCCTAGATCCGTTCATGGGTAAACTAATTTGAGCCTGAGCTTGGTCAAAAGCTTCCGATTCTGGAATGCATTGCACGAAAGTGAGGTTTTCGATTTAGCCCGGGCTTGTTCAGTTTTCCTTCAGAATCATACAGATGTGCCCGGAACATATTGAGCAGGACCGATGTAAGATTGAATTAACTTGTACTGATCTTCGTAGTTAATTCAAGCCTTGTATTCTGTCTCTTAATCCTTAGGCTAGAGCAGGCATGAGGATTAGACATATTGTACTTTGATTTGCCAAAGAGTGCGGTCACTTGAGGCCCACAATCTCGGTAGGTTGGGTATACGTGTTTAGTTTCTTATTGTGTTGTTTATTGTCGAAAGGCATGTACCGGTACATCCGGGGTGATAATGCTCTTGAGATGAACTCATAAGAATTATTATACTAAACCCGGCCGGTGGACTTATATTCGGCATAGTAATAAGGTCGAGTGGTACTAATCTCGGATAATAAGAAGTCAATTAATTAATTTATCAGTAAATTAATAAATTGATAAATTAATTAATTGACAAGCACTATATCTTTGACGTGGGTAGATAAAGAAATAATTAAAGTGGCACCTGGAAGTAATTTCGTTTCGAGCGATAGTTCAATAACTAATCCGTTAGTGGTATGAATAATTATGTGTTGGATTAAATGACAAAGTGGATTTAATTATTTAATTAATTATCCTTGTGTTAATTAGTATTGACTAGTCTAGTAAAGACTAATATGTCAATAAAAAGTCCAACTAGAAGGTCCAACTCAAAAGGCCACTAGGTCTCCCTTGAAATTTCAATAAATAGATAAAGTCTTGACCATGAAGAAATAAGAAACTTCGGAGACAAGATGTCTTGCCTCTAGAGAGAGAAAAGTCGAGAGGGACCTAGAGAAATAGTAAAACTAATACCCACTCGAAGTCGGTTTTTTCTCTCTCGAAGTAATCGCAATTGGGATCTCCAGTAGGCGAGAATATTTTCTGGAAAATCGGATTTCCGACATTCGGTTTCTTCTTCCAACGACACTTTTGGATTTCTGGCGGTTCGCTATTTCCGGCTGGTAGTAGTGGTTTTCGGTGAAGGTTCAGTTTTTTGGCAGTTTTCTTTTTTCGGTGAAGATTCGAGCTTTTCCGGCGAGTGACCAGAATTTCTGGTGGCCGCTTTGGGTGATTTCCGGTGGCCAAAATTCTGAGCAATTTTTCTGTCGAATCTCTATTTTTTTTTCGGGCAGTTTCTTTAGCTCATTTTCACGGGTTTTGACGGATCTATCCTGTAGATAGTTGCCCACATGACTTCCGGATTCATCTTGGAGACATTCGAGGGATTTATTGAGGGACTCTTCAAAGGTTGAATCTTTCTCAATTGATTTCTTGAAGGACTCGCTTCGAAGGTCGAACCTTTAATCTTTTCGCTTTCATTTAAAGATTCAATTTTTAGTGGGTAAAATAAATCGAACAAGTTAAAGCAAGATCGGGTTCAAAGGAATTTGTACTAGTGTTTGGGCTCGATCGAAAGTTTCCGATTCTTGAATGCATAGCATGAAAGTGAAATTTACGATTTGGCCTGGACCAACTAATTCCTTCAATAAACTCTTGTTTTGAATGATATAATCAAATCTTTACTTTATATATCCATATAAAACTTCATGAAATTATTGTGCACATGATATAAACTTTTGTTATATTGATATAAATACATGTTTTACATTATATAATCACATTTTTCCTCATGAAATCTTTGTATACATGATACAAAACATTTTTTTATTTTTTTTAAACCCATATTTTTAAAAATACAAACTCACATTTTAAATGATATAATCACATTTTAAGTTAATTAAATTATTTTTAATTTTTAATTAAAAATTTTTTAATTTATATAACAAAATTTTAAAAATTTTAATTTTGAAATAAAATAAATAAATCAATAAAATTATTTTGAAAATGAAAACTGAAAAAAATTTATTTTGGCCTGCGCGTGGGGTTGCTAGGAGTCAAAAATCCCCATTTGCGGTTGTAACCACACTAAAACTAAAAAATTAGGTAAATTATACCTGCAGGAGACAGTCAACTGATGCATCAGTCAGTTGACTTTTTTTTTTCCTCTTTTTTATTATTTTTTTCATTATCATGGATATTTTTCATTTTTTTTCTTATTCCCTAAGATTTTTTTCCATCCATTTTTTAAAAAACAATTTACTATTTGGTTTTCCTATTTTTTGATTTTTTTTTCAAAAATGGTAATATTTTCAATTATTATTTTATTTATTTTATATAAATAATTTTATATATTATGATATGATTTCTTTTATCTTGTGATATGAAATGTGAAGTTTGCATATACGAATACATGTTATGGGTATTTTTGTTCTATGATATGATTCCTTTTATATTCTAGATATGATATCTATTGTCCTCTGATTTGATGTCTACTATTTTGTGATCTGATGTCAATATAATCATGATTTGATCCCCCTTGTTAAGTATGTTTTAGTTCTATGAGATGATTTCTTTTATAGTTGTGATATGATATACGTTTTTCGATAATCTGATGTCTACTATGTTGTGTATGATGTCTATATAATCATGACTTGATCCCTAATGTTAAATATGTTTTAGCTCTATTGTATGATTTCTTTTATATTCTTGATGTGATATCTATAGTCCGTTGATCTGATGTCTACTATTTTGTGATCTGATATATACATAATAATGGTTTGATCCCTGATGGGTGTCAAACCAACAAATATAAAAGACCTACTCTAAGGATTTTAGCAGCACAGCAGTGAGTAGGATCGTCTCCTCAGGGACTATGTATTAGAACTAACCTCTTTTCTACTATCTAGTCAAGAAGCGGGGGTTTTTGAGAATTGATTAACTAATTAAACTAACCAGCATAAATAAAAATAAAGAAAATAATAAAATTTCTAACGTAGTACTTAGATAAGAATCCCTCATAAACTATTTAATTTCATAGTGCTTTACAAACCAACAGTTAAAGATATTTGGATGCAAACATGCAAATCGAATCAACATGTCATCGTCTCACCAATTAGTAGGTTCAATTCAAATTCATTGAATCCACCGACCTTATTAGTCACTTCATCACATTAATTAATTCAACCTATTTATTGCTACAAACCATTGCCTTATTAGTGTTCTAGGCCTTAAAAGGTACCACCTTTTTATCCTCTTCAACTCTAATTAGCAAATTCGTAAGCCTTTACAGATTATCCTAATTGAGATTATATTATATCAAACTTAAAAGCTCTAGGCAAATTATTTGACTGTAATATAAACTAAATAGCATAAATCACAATAAATATCCAAAAATATTTAACACATAATCATACTATGAAATTAAATAATTCATGAGTTCATCCAATCCAAGTACTATCAAACCTATTTAAAATACATAATTGAAATTAGTAAAGGAAAATAAATAAAACTTAGCCAAGCAGAGTTGTAGCCAACAAGGTGGCCGCCGATTTCCTGGGTCACAAAACTAAAAACTCAAAAATAACCTACGTCTACTACTATATACATACTAACTCCTAATAAGGAGGCCCACAATTAAATATATATATATAACTAATTCCTAATAAATTGGAAAACCAATTAAAATAGTACTAATTGTAAAATCCAATCTAACTTTGACTCTAAATATAAAGCCCAATTAAATAATTATTTTCCTCCACAAATAGTTCTCCTGACCAGCCCAATTTGATATTTCTTTAATCTGCTCAAACTCTCGACTTCCTCCAAAAATATGGCCAAATTGCGTATTTAGCTCTACCGAAGTCCATCTTCTCCTGCATTACAAATAACGCGCAATTAAGCCATAAACTTCATAAAACTGACCTCCAATTAAAATAAAATAACGCGTTAATTCTAGACTTATCAAATCCCCCACACCTAAACAATGCTTGTCCCCAAGCATGACTCAAGACTCGTCAAGAAAAAGAAACAAACACAAAACAACAAACAAACACATGGATCCTCAATATGCAACATACGATCAAGCAAGACTTGCAATCCACATAGGAAATTTTTCATAGTACCAAGCATTTGCAATGACTATACCAAGTTCCTCATAACTCTCCAAAATCAAATAACAAGCAAAAGTGACATCCACCTCTCATGTAATCTCTCATGCACTCAAAAGTGTTTAGGGAATATATAATCACTCAAATTCATCACATAACCTGTTCTTGCCATAAGCTTGCAGATATATCACATCACCGTCACTCAAATGAATCTAAAATACAAATCAAAGGGTCTTGTCAAAGGGTTATAATGAGGCTCGGGACAAAAGGGTAGGATAAACAAAAGATAATATCTAGGCTACAGTTACGAAAACAAGCATATACTCAATTGTCAACCTTCCAACATTCTTACCGAGGATGTCCCATGCAAGACACTAGCAACCCATAAAGATTCCAAACCTAGCTCTTTATTCACTTTTTTTCACTTTTTTTTTCTAGCCACACAAATTCAATGGAATTTGTTTATATTGGCTTTTTTTTTTTTTTTTTCTTTCTTCATTTTCATTTCTCTTTTTTTTTTTTTCTTTTTTTCAACAATTTTTGTGCCTCTATTTTACACATAGGCAACTTTACACTGTAGAGCACAACTTATTCTTTTATGAGCTACTAATGTCTTGCAATGTCCGCCTTCAAACCACAAACCAAGGTCAACAACCGAGTACACACTCATTTCAATAACTAGGCAAAAAAAAAAACAAGCTAAACACAGGCATTGGTTTTATTTTAATGGCTTTACAATCAAAAAACAAGATCCAAGCTTCAAAAAGGTTCACTAATGGTAAGCATAGAAGTTTGGATTTTAAAGCAAGCCAAAAATTGGTTTATCCTAATGCCCTTATCATCTTTGTATATCAAATTCACAAGCAATGGTAACATGCATAACAAAGCAAGTTCTAGAATATGCAAATTATGTATGAAACACTCTGAAGAAAAACAATTGAGCACAAGAAAGAATTATTTGCTCATTAAGGCCCAAAATCTCACATTATCTAGCTTTTTGGATGTCACTCACACAAGTATCCTCATTTGAATTATCATACGGAACAGTTATAGGCATCCAACACATAATACTACTATTATTCCCTACATTTCATTCTTACCTCACCCAATCACATATTGCATATCAATTTTCCCAACACAAAACACATAACATTTACAACTCCCCCACACCTAGACTTTAAACACAATGAAACACAAACCATCCCCAAAACAATAATCATACAAAACAATCCCCCCACACCTAAAACTCTACATTGTCCCCAATGTAGAAAAAAAAATAGGCATAAACAGGATCGCAAAAACAAACACCACCAAGACAGAATAAAAATAAATAAAATAAATAACTAAAACAAACAAAAGTTAGTAAGGGGAAAAGAAGCTTCTCTATGGTGGAGAAATTGGAGGTTGCAAGCCCACATGTGCGCAAAGGGCGTGTGATGACTGATGTTGCGTCGCTGGATTTTGGGAGGGTCGTTTTGCCGCTTGGAGGGTGGTCGAGCCACGGTTAGTGGAGAAGAACGGGCTTCGTCGTCTGAGGATCTTGATTCATCCCTCAATGCAATTGGTTGTGGAGCCTTTTTGCGCACCATCTTTGCAAACAATTATGAAGAGAGGCTATCTTATCGGGATGAACTGGAAAATCTGGACTGATTGTGGTGACTTCCGAAATAGGACAGAACCAAAGCAGACAACTACTGCGAATGGCGGTTGATACTGACGCCCGTGAACGGCCGGAGCGACGGGGCGACTGCTGTGCGGCTGGGTTCAGAGTGCGGAGTGGCGGAAGAACTCAGAACTGCGGGGCGATAGCAACCTCGCAAAGAAAAATGAAGGACGCCGTGGGCGATTGGAGTCGATGATGAACGACCGAAAGAAGGAGCAGAGCCGTCGACTGTCCGGAAAAAGGGCTGCGAGAGTATTCCCAACAAAACCAACAACGACCCCCGCGGAGAACGTACGGTCGAAGGGAAGAACGGGTGGGCGTCGCGGGTTTGCTTCCAAGGCCGGCCGGATGGAGAAGGTGCAGAAGGTGGAGTGGTCGCCGGTCGGATGTCGAAGAATAGTGGCAGAGATGATGAAGGCATGGTGGCAGCAGTGTGGTTGGGGAAAAAAAATTAAAAATCGGCCGCCTCTAGTTACAGAGAAAAAGGAAACCCCAAAGGAATTAGTAACCCTAATTAAAAATGGAAAAGGAAATTTTCTTTTTTTTTTTTTTAAATATAATTGACATGGGCATGTCAAAGGAAAGATTGTAATCTGCCCAACAACTTTAAAAAAATCCCAAATAAAAGCAAAGTAAATCGTGAGAAATCCAAAGGTACTGACCTGGGCATGTCAGAGGAAAAATTGTATTCTGCCCCATCCCTTAAAAGTTAAAGGAAAACTCACCTGGGCAAGTCAGAAGAAGAATTGTATTCTGCCCAAGCCTTCAGAAAATGCAAAAACCATTCGAACCTTGACCTGGGCATGTCGGAGGAAAAATTCTATTCTGTCCAGCCTCTTTTAAAAATCCAAGAAAAGCTCACCTGAGCATGTCAGAGGAAGAATTGTATTCTGCCCAAGCCTTTAATTCCACTCAAAATTCTCTGCTAAAAAGCACTTAAAAATACAATTAAAAGACAAAAGAAAATTAGAAAAAAAATAATAATAAAAATAAATTTGGGTTGCCTCCCATAAGCGCTTGTTTTACGTCTGTAGCTCGACGTGAGATAGCTTGCTTTAAGGCGGATGATATACGTAGTTCTGACTATCGTCATGACACTTTCCTTGTGTTTGAGGTGCATTTACCTTTCCTGGATCAGATATGAGACTTGTAGTTATAGGCTTCTGACTATTCAGGAGTTGGAACACCTTGTCTTCTAAAACGGTTAGTCTTTCTTTGAATCCCTTTCCCTCCATCTTAGCCTTTTCTCTCTTTAAACGTCTCTTACTCTTCTTACTATTGATGCACTTCTTCTTGGTGTCTATTCTGGCAATTTGAGGCGTCATGTCTTCTTCTGGAATGAGGTTGTGAACCTCAAATGCCATAGCGTGGTCACGCAATAACATTTTTTCTATGACTTCATGCTCTTCCTCGCTAGAATCATCAGGATATGTGTACATCGTTTCAGGAGAGTCCTTGATTTGCTTATTCCCACTAATTTCTCTGCCATGTGTTCCCCCCTTGGCATGACTTTTTGGAACGATCCCACCATTGTTGATGTCATTCTTTGTAGAGAGCATCTGAACACTTTCCTTCTCAAGTAGATGGATACAAACATCCTTGACCGCGGAGTTTAATTGTTTAATCTGTGAGTCCACTTTGAACAATTGTTCTTCTTGGACATACTCTCTTTGAACTATCTTGTCTTGAACCTTTAGATGCTTGTTCCACCTTGCACTTTCCTTTTCTAAGTATTTGAGCACCTCTTTTTCAAAATTTAACTTCTTGCCCTTATCCTTTGGTGGTTGATCCTCTGGCTCTTTCTCTTGCACGTAAAATGCTCCTTGACACTGTGGTTGTGACAATTTTTGCAGCACTAGGTCCATTGTCTCTTGCATTTGGGTAAGTCGAGTCTCCAATTCGAAAAATCTACTTTCGCATTTGCAAGACCTTTCACATTGTTCAATCTGCATATTTGGTGCTTGTCTGTCCATTATTTCATTGTTCAATCTGCGTATTTGACTTGCTAGATCTTGTCCATATGATGTATCTTCTGAACGAGCTTGCCAAGTGGGCATATTTTGGTACTCTCCCTCATAGCCATGCGGGTAACTTGCACCAAATCCATTGTGACCTTGCCATGAATAATTTTGCTCATCCATCATTGTTCTTGCAAGCTTCCTAAACAGAAAATATGGAAAATAATGTAATACAGAAAAAAACAAACATATATAATAAAATATAAAAACTAGAATAATAAAATCAAGGTTTTTCTAATATCTTTAGTCCCCGGCAACGGCGCCAAAATTTGATGGGTGTCAAACCAACAAATATAAAAGACCTACTCTAAGGATTTTAGTAGCACAGCAGTGAGTAGGATCGTCTCCTCAGGGACTATGTATTAGAACTAACCTCTTTTCTACTATCTAGTCAAGAAGCGGGGGTTTTTGAGAATTGATTAACTAATTAAACTAACCAGCATAAATAAAGATAAAGAAAATAATAAAATTTCTAACGTAGTACTTAGATAAGAATCCCTCATAAACTATTTAATTTCATAGTGCTTTACAAACCAACAGTTAAAGATATTTGGATGCAAACATGCAAATCGAATCAACATGTCATCGTCTCACCAATTAGTAGGCTCAATTCAAATTCATTGAATCCACCGACCTTATTAGTCACTTCATCACATTAATTAATTCAACCTATTTATTGCTACAAACCATTGCCTTATTAGTGTTCTAGGCCTTAAAAGGTACCACCTTTTTATCCTCTTCAACTCTAATTAGCAAATTCGTAAGCCTTTACGGATTATTCTAATTGAGATTATATTATATCAAACTTAAAAGCTCTAGGCAAATTATTTGACTGTAATATAAACTAAATAGCATAAATCACAATAAATATCCAAAAATATTTAACACATAATCATACTATGAAATTAAATAATTCATGAGTTCATCCAATCCAAGTACTATCAAACCTATTTAAAATACATAATTGAAATTAGTAAAGGAAAATAAATAAAACTTAGCCAAGCAGAGTTGTAGCCAACAAGGTGGCCGCCGATTTCCTGGGTCACAAAACTAAAAACTCAAAAATAACCTACGTCTACTACTATATATATACTAACTCCTAATAAGGAGGCCCACAATTAAATATATATATATATATAACTAATTCCTAATAAATTGGAAAACCAATTAAAATAGTACTAATTGTAAAATCCAATCTAACTTTGACTCTAAATATAAAGCCCAATTAAATAATTATTTTCCTCCACAAATAGTTCTCCTGACCAGCCCAATTTGATATTTCTTTAATCTGCTCAAACTCTCGACTTCCTCCAAAAATATGGCCAAATTGCGTATTTAGCTCTACCGAAGTCCATCTTCTCCTGCATTACAAATAACGCGCAATTAAGCCATAAACTTCATAAAACTGACCTCCAATTAAAATAAAATAACGCGTTAATTCTAGACTTATCAATCCCCCTTGTTAAGTATGTTTTAGTTCTATCAGATGATTTCTTTTATAGTTGTGTATGATATATATTTTTCGATGATCTGATGTCTACAATTTTGTGATCTGATGTCTATATAATCATGATTTGGTCTCCCTTGTTAAGTATGTTTTAGTTCTATGAGATGATTTCTTTTATAGTTGTGTATGATATATTTTTTTCGATGATCTGATGTCTACTATTTTGTTATTTAATGTCTATATAATCATGATTTGATCCCCCTTGTTGAGTATGAATTAGTTCTGAGATGATTTCTTTTATAGTTGTGATATGATATCTGTTTTTTGTTGATCTGATGTATACTATTTCGTGATCTGATGTCTATATAATCATGATTTGATCCCCCTTATTAAGTATGTTTTAGTTCTATGAGATGATTTCTTTTATAGTTGTGATATGATATCTATTTTCTAATTATCTGATGTCTACTATTTTGTGATATGATGTCTATATAATTATGATTTTATCCCCCATGTTAAGTATGTTTTAGTTCTATTGTATGATTTCTTTTATATTCTTGATGTGATATCTATTGTCGTTGATCTGATGTCTATATAGTCATGATTTGATCCCCCATGTTAAGTATGTTTTAGTTCTATTGTATGATTTCTTTTATATTCTTGATGTGATATCTATTGTCCGTTAATCTGATGTCTACTGTTTTGTGATCTGATATCTATATAATCATGATTTGATCCCCCTTGTTAAGTATGTTTTAGTTATATGAGATGATTTCTTTTATAGTTATGATATGATATCTATTTTCCGAGCATCTAATGTCTACTATCTTGTGATGTGATGTCTATAGAATGAATGATTTTATACATCTGTTAAGTATGTTTTAGTTCTATTGTTCAATTTCTTTTATATTTGTAATATGATATATGTTATATGCTCATATGATATTTTCTGTCCTGTGATAAAATATGTTATAATATTGATTAAAAAATATTGATTTTAAAAAAAAAGTTAAAAAGAAAATAATAATAAAATATGTTGAGTGGGAAAACAAAAAAATTATATTTAAAAAAAAATGGGCTGTATGTCCTCCAAAAAAAATGCTATAGTGACGTGTGTCACTGTAGCACTATAGTGAAAAGAAAAAAAAAAATGATCCATGTTAATTGGATAAGGGAAAAAAAACAAGAAAATAGGTTTCTTGAAAAAAAATTGATGACTGAAGCGCGTCAGTCCGCGTCAGCTCCTATAGGAACAATTTTGAAATTTTTGACCAAATTAATCCCCTAAATAAATTTGTGGACAAAAAAATAAAAAAATGGGAAGGTGTGGCCTAAAAGAGGCTTTTCGGATTTTGAAAATCCGAAATAAGATAAAATCGGATTTTAGAAATCCGAATTCATAAACTTTTGAATTTTGAAAATCCAAAATATCTATAATCCTAATTAAATTAAAAATTAATAAGGGAGATTAATTAAATTCAGACTCCAAAAATCCGAAATCAATGGAATTCGGATTTCCAAAATCCGAATCATTTATGAAAAAAAAGATTTTTGAAAAGAATAATAAATTGAAATTTTTTGTGTAAATTAATAAATGGAAGTAAAACTATTTGGATTTC
The DNA here is from genome assembly GCA_030378225.1 of Knoxia roxburghii. Lineage (NCBI taxonomy): Eukaryota > Viridiplantae > Streptophyta > Magnoliopsida > Gentianales > Rubiaceae > Knoxia > Knoxia roxburghii. The sequence continues at coordinate 34,906,665 of CM059416.1, read as the reverse complement.
GAAAATCCAAGTTGTGAGCATTCGAATTTTTTTCACAAAGACAGCCCACCACGTATAAGAACAATATGCACCACGTCAAAAATAACTAGCACCACGTCCAGAAACGTCTACATCTAGTCAATTGAATTTAAACGGATTTTTTCAACAAAGAAAGTCCTCCAGGTCTCAGAACAACATGCACCACGTCAAAAACAACTAGGACCACGTCCAGAAACGTCTACATCCATGCATGTGAATTTAAGCTATTTTTTTCACAAAGACAGTCCACCACGTCTCAGAACAACATGCACCACGTCAAAAAAAACTTGCACCACGTCCAGAAACGTCTACATCCATTCATTTGAATTTAAAATGATTTTTTCAACAAAGACTGTCCAGCACGTCAAAAACAGCTAGGACCACGTCCAGAAACATCTACATGCATTCATTAGAATTTAAACTGATTTTTTTAACAAAGACATTCCACCACGTCTCAGAACAACATGGACCACGTGAAATTTATAAAGCACAATTCATTAAACAACCCACAACATTATAAACAATCCACAAAATTACGATTTTAATTATAATTTCATTACCACTTACGACTAATCATATTTAAAATAGTAATTAGAATAATTAAACTTGACTACAACTTAAAAATTCTACACAACTTACCCACTTATTAGTCATATACTAATAATAAATGTGTTTCCAAACCACATTTCGTCTAATACGTACACCACTACTCAAAATATCATGTAATCACATTAAAATCGCAATTTGAGTAATTACACTACTAATGCATGACTAATAATTAAAAAGTCCACAAAACTTACACAAATCTTAGTCCTATACTACTAATACGTGTATTTCCTAACCACATTTCATCAACTACATACACCACTACTCAAGATATCATCTAATCTCATTACAATTAATATTATTACATGAAAATCTAACATTTTATGAAACATTTGAAGGAAAATAGAACAAGCCCGGGCTAAATCAAAAACCTCACTTTCGTGCAATGCATTCCAGAATCGGAAGCTTTCGACAAAGCTTAGGCTCAAATTCATTTTCCCATGAATGGATCTAGGCTTATACTTATTTAATTTATTAATCAGGACATGAAAGATACAATCTTTAATTAAAGAGGAAGGTTCAAAGATTATACCTTTGTAGTGAAGTCCCTATTAAATAGAAAACCAAAACTTTTGGCAAGTGAATTTCACAAGAAATCTGAAGAATAACTCCAATCCAACTCCGAACTAGTGTGGGCTAGTGTCTACGGAGTAGCCCAAGACAAAACAAAGAAATCCTAAGAAACTCACTTCAAGAATCACGCAAATCTGAAGAAACAGATTTAGCCCGGGAACTGAACCCAATCTGAAAATCCACACCAAAAGTGTCTGGAATGTGTTCCTGCTCGTAGATCTAGACTCTAGCGATCCAAGAAGATCAAGCTAGAGGATCAACACAAGAAAAAACAACAAACCCACTAAAAATGAAGAAGAATCGCTGCCTCAAAAATAACTTTGCCGGGCCGGGAAGCTTCATCGGCGGACTGAATTTCTGGCGGCCGAAAAAACCAACAAAAAGGCGGCGCTTTTCTTCTCCAAATGATGACCTTGGATTCTCTAGGTTATGGGCTTTTGGGATTCTCAAAGAAGAAAGAGCCTTGGTCGACTTCGAAAGAAAACTTCAAGGTAGAGGAAGAAGTTCTCTCTCTAGACCACTCTTTCTCACACTAGGCAAAATGCCTTTGAGGTTTTTAATGTCTTGTAAGTTGCCAAACAAGGGATATTTATAGGGAGCTTCTAAGGAGACCTAATGGGCCTTTGAGTTTGACTTTCGTTAACCTCTTAGTCTTTCCTAGACTAGTCAACTCCAATCGATCCTTTTCAATTAAATCTTTAACCCACTTTATTAATTTAATTTAATCAAAACTTTTGGATAAATTAATTCATATAGAATAAATTTTCTTAATCCATTTTTTCAATTAAATATTAATTAAACCTTTAAGATTAATTAATTCACTTTATCGATTAGTCAAAGGCATAATTAGTCGTACCACTAACGGACCAATTATGGAACTACCGCTCAAAAATGACTTTATATCGTGCCACTAAATTTTCTTCTATCTCCTCACATTAAAGATCTAGTGCTCGTCGGTTTATCAATTTACTTACAAACTAATTCACCGACTTCTTGGTATCCGAGATTAGTACCACTCGACCTTCTTATTATACTGGACATAAAGTCCACCGGCCGGGTTTAGTATAATAAACCTTTCGAGCTTATCTCAAAAGCACCATCAACCTGGCAAACCGGTACGTGAATTCCTCCGACTAGCAACGGCACGTAAGAAGCTAAATACCGCATACCCAACCTACCGAGGTATAGGCCTCAATTGACCGTACTCTTTTGCAAATCAAAGCATACGATATCCAACTCTCATGCCCGTCCCAATCTTGGGATTGAGATACTGAATACTAGGACCGAATTGACTACGCCGATCAGTATAAGTCAATTATATTCAAACTGGCCGTGCTCAATATGCCCCGGACATATCCGTCTGATTTAAACTAGTCTGATTTAAACTAGTCTAGATAAACTAATTTCCAAACCACACGATAACCTATACCGATAGAATGTTCAGACTATCTCAGTTACGAGCATACTTTTTATATGTCAATACTTTAACCAATAACAGTATCTACTGTGTCTTTTACACACCCCGTTATCTAATTCTATGATATAATGGAATAATTTATTACTGAAACAAATTGATATGTTATCTGTGGATATTAATTTTTGATACAAACCATAGCTTTTCTGTATTCAAAACTAACAATATCAACCATAAAACACTAAAATCTTGACTTACCTTATTACGATATCACAATGTGGCGTCGATCTTCGGAATAATTTAGGCGAAATCCAAATTTTGTAGGTGAATAGTGTTTGGCCGCTACAAAGAGAATGTTTGAAGGAATAAAAGGAGAACAATGCTGTAGAAAATGCTAGGGTTTGTGTTTATATAGTTAAACTGAATTCGAATTTTGAAAATTCAAAATTAGCTAAATTCGGATTTTTAAAATCCGAAATTAGCTAAATTCGGACGAAGTTGGACGTGGGGCTAGTTGTTTTGGATGTATCGAGATGTGGTAGACTATGTTCTGTGAAAAATTCAACTAAAATTCACATGTTTTTATGTATATGTATTTCTAGTTATTTTTGGACATGCTGGTAGTTGTTCTGAGACATGGTGGACTGTCTTTGTGAAAAAAATCAGTTTAAATTCGCACGCATGGATGTAGATATTTCTGGACGTGGTGCTAGTTGTTTTTGACGTGGTGCTAGTTGTTCTGAGATGTGGCGGACTATGTTTGTGAAAAAAATCAGTTTAAATTCACATACATGGATGAAGACGTTTCTGGACGTTGTGCTAGTTCTTTTTGAGGTGGTGCTAGTTGTTTCGGAAGTTTCTAGACGTAGTAGACCATGTTCGGTGAAAAAATCACTTAAAATTCACATGTATGGATGTATACGTAGTGCTAGTTGTTCTGAGACGTGATGGACTATTTTTGTAAAAAATCAATTTAAATTCACATGAATGGATGTAGATGTTTCTAGACGTGGTGCTAGTTTTTTTTTTTTTTTTTTGACATGGTGGTAGTTGTTTTGGACGTATCTAGACGTGGTAGACTATGTTCTGTGAAAAATTGAGCTAAAATTCACATGTTTGGATGTATACGTAGTTCTAGTTGTTTTTGGACGTGGTTCTAGTTGTTCTAAGACGTGGTGGGCTGTTTTTGTGAAAAAACAGTTTAAATTCACATGAATGAATGTAGACGTTTCTGGACGTGGTGCTAGTTTTTTTTGACGTGGGGCTAGTTTTTTCTGACGTGGTGCTAGTTGTTCTGAGACATGGTGGGATGTCTTTGTGAAAAAAATCTGTTTAAATTCACATGCATGGATATAGATGTTTTTGGACGTGGTGCTGGTTGTTTTTTGACGTGGTGCTAGTTGTTCTGGATGTAGACGATTTTGGACGTGATGCTAGTTGTTCTGAGACGTGGTGGACTCAGCCAAGACGTGGTGGACTCAGCGAATACGAATTTTAAAATCCGAAATTAATACTGATTCAGATTTTCAAAATCCGATTTGTCCCTCAAAATTTTTAATACTTTCTGCCGTTAAAATTATCAAATTAAATTACAAATTTTTTTTCAGAAATCAGATTTCTAAAATCTGAATTCGTTTTGGATTAATAAATCGGATTTGTTCCGAATCTCAAATTGATTAAGAGATTCGGATTTCACAAATCCGAAAGGCATAAAAATAGTCCACACATTTCAAATTTTAAATATTTCCGTTCACACCCCAAATTTTATATTAATTTGGTCCGGTCGAACAATTTTGCTCCTTTAAAGCAGGGGATACGGATTTAAAAAATTAGTACAAAGTCATATGGTACTACTCTATAATTTACCCAGCAAAATAATAGTTATGATTGAAAATTATTTTTCTTAAAAAATAGTTCAATTTTTATATTTTTAATATCAATACATAATAATTTAATTTGAAAACTTAAATTAGTATGATTTTACATGATTTTATGTAGTTTATTACTTAAAAAGTACTAATAAATGTTTTATATAAGTATATTTTATCTAAAGTAGAAAAAAAATTAAACGGGTTGAAATTCTGAATTCCAACCCTAACATACCTATAAAGAGGTCAATCCTAACTAAACTTATCTAAGCCTAGGTTTGATAAACCAATTCAGCACTTAATCTTAATTAATTAAGTGCTTATTTGATTAAAGGTGTTTGATAACTCAACTTGTTTATGACTTAATGAATTAAAAACTTTTTTAATTAAATACTTAATAATTAAATGCGTTTGATAACTATAATTCAAAATCTTAAAAGATTAAGTGAGTCTGAAAGGCAAGTACAATTGTTAATCTAAAAATAAATGATTTGTCAATCACTTATTGTTGAACTGAATTACTTGCAAATTTTTTCTTATTTTTAATATTTATTATTCATTTTAGTTTTTTTTAAATAAATTTTTTAATAAATATTTTTTTAAAAAATATTTTATCATTTAAATAAATAAAAGATATATTTATGACGTAATTTTTTATAATTTTAACTAATATATGATATTTATTTAATTAATATTTTAATTTAATAATGACATTCTAATTTCTTATTAAAAGTTTTAAAAATATTTTTATTAATAGAATTTCATATTATTGAGTAAAAAAAATTATACATCTTAATAATTATATTATATATTAAAAAATATGTCTCTAACATTTTTTTTTAAAAATAAGGTAATTTAATTTAAAATTTAAATATATTTAATTTTATAAATGATTTTATAATTCAGATTTCGACTTTAGAATTCAGACTTCATATATTTAGATTCAGACTTTAAATTTCAAATTCAGACATATTTTTTAATTTTATCAAATGGATCTAACTTAATGAATTCAGACTTTAGAATTCAAACTTCAGACTTCAGTATTCAAATTTCAAATTAAATTTGTTTTGTCTAAACAGAGCAACTTGAAGCCGCCTAACTTGTCTAACCCAAAAATTTTGCAACCCCAATGAAATTTCAACAACCATTTCATTAGCAAAAAATCAACAGAGGCAATTCCAGAAACCAAAAAATCAAATCAACAGCAAAAATAAAAAATCCATTTACACCAAAAGTGAACTTCAAAATTAAAAATTCATTTATGTAGGAAATTAAATGAAGCAAAAATCTATGAACCAAAATAAAATGAACACCAAAAATCATTCGAAATCAATAGAAAAAAAAATCTAGAATCATTTTTGGCACAGATCAAATCATCTAAAACCAAAATTCAATAGCAAAAACTAAAAATCCCTTACCAGCGGAAATTAATAGAAGCAGAAATTCATAAATATCAAAAACCAAAAAATTAACAGAAACAATCCCCAAACAGAAGGAGACAAAAATCCATAAATAGAGGAAATTAACAAAACCAAAAATCCATAAACAGCAAAAACCCAGAGAGTGAGAAAGTGTCAGACGGGGGAGGGAGCAGAACAGATGCGATGGGAGGGAGAACGACAGACGGACAAGGGGAAAAGGAGTCGGGACGACGAACCGATGGAGATAGAGACAGGGGATGGCGGGAGGGAGTAGCTACGAGGTCTTCGTGCTAGTTTGATAGCATAATTATAATATTTTCGTATAAAAATATTTATCTCTTGCATTTTAATAATAAACATAACAATTAGCATTTTACTCTAATATAATAAACTAGAAAATAATCTAGTTGAAATAAGTGAAAAGGCTTCAGAGTCAACCACCTATCCCTCCTTTCCAACCTTAGCAGCCACTCTTTCATCTCCCAAACTCAACTTTCAAAAAATATTTATTCTTTTTTTCCCCATCTTTCCACATAGGAGGATAGAGAAATAAATTTGTTCTCCATTTTTGTTTTACTATTTTAGTTTTATCATCCAATAAAGAGGGTTATCCCCAATCTTTATTTTATTCTATCCTTCAATCGATAATCTATAGAAGGGTAGAGTGTATTTTTCATTCAGTAGATTCAGATCTAAAAGTAGTGTCTAATCGCGGCTTCATTGATGGTGTTCATTGTTATGTCCACAGTTTGTTGGTGAAATTTGTTGGATTGGAAGCGGCATCGTTGATGATGTTCGCTGATTTGGTCCAAGAGGATTCGGTCATCATAGATCTATTTATTAGATTTTACTACAAGAAAAAAGGGCTTCTAAAACACTTAAAAATGTTATAATAGACAAAATTTCATCACATTTTATCTATGGGGACACGAACCTTTTTGCGTGGTCTAAATAGGCGTGATCAAAGGGGTATTGGATAACACTACACTTTTTAATGTGAATATAAATATGAAAAATGTCGAGTTATAATATATATGCAAACACAAGTATATGCCATGATAAATCATCTATTATGGCACAGTTGTTAGCTATATAGTGTTATATATGTTAATATGTTAATACATAATAAAGTGTTTGGATAGAAAACCTATTATGACAATTTTAATGTTCATACAAATACCATAATATCATAAAATTATTATTATTATATTATATAATTGAAAATATAAAAATATTTTTAAATAGATAGTATATAATGTTATTTGTAAGTAAATATACAAATTGAAAGATTATCTGTCCAGGCCTAGTCAGAAACTCACTTTCGTGCTACGCACTCCATAATCGGAATCTCTAGCCAGGCCTAGACGCTAGTACAATCGCTATTCCAACCCTTGCTTGAAAGAACATTGCGCAGGATTTGGGTTTGTACTTATTCGACTTATCACACAACAAAAATTCTTAATTAAAGCGGAAACATAAGAATTACCTATTGAAGCGTATACTCAGGTGATTCTCTTGTATGCCTCAAGACTTTGCTTGCATGCTGTGTGGGCAGCCATCTAACGAGCAATTGATCAGTTAATCACCACAATCCACTCGCCAGAAAATTTCAGCACCAAGCTGCCTAGTGCGTGATCACCACGCGCCGCTGCCACCCCTTTCACGTGCCGCCACCGCCGCTGAAGGAATCCAAATGCCACAGCCGGGAAAACAATAATCCGCCGCCGCCGCTGCCTGGGATTTCGCGCAGCCAGCCAAGGGGAAGAAAACCCAACTCTGAGAAGAATTAATTTCTCTCTCTAGAATTTTCTCTCTCTAAGTTTTCTTGTCTTGAAAACTTATGAATTGTATGTTGTGGAATAGCTGATCCCTTGTCTATATATAGAGTTACAAGAGAGACCCCAAGTTGGTTTAGGATTGGTCATCCACAGTTGACATATCATTTTGTTTCGGTATAAATTTGTTCCTTTATATCATAGAACTAGATAACGGGGTGTGGAAAGACACAGTAGATACCGTTATTGGTTAAAGTATTGATATATTAAAAGTATGCTCGTAACTGAGATAGTCTGAACATACTATCGGTATAGGTTATCGTGTGGTTTGGAAATTAGTTTATCTAAACTAGTTTAAATTACACCGATATGCCCGTGGCATATTGAGCACGACCAGTTTGGCTAAAATTGACTTATACTGATCGGCGTAGTCAATTCGGTCCTAGTATTCAATCTCTCAATCCCGAGATTGGGACGGGCGTGAGAGTTGAATATCGTATGTTTTGATTTGCCAAAGAGTGCGGTCAATTGAGACCTATACCTCGGTAGGTTGGCTATGCGGTGTTTAGCTTCTTACGTGCCGTTGATAGTCGAAGGAATCCACTACCTGTTCGCCGGGTTGATGGTGCTCCCGAGATGAGCTCGTAAGGTCTATTATACTAAACCCAGCCGGTGGATTTTATGTCCGGTATAATAAAAGGACGAGTGGTACTAATCTCGGATACTAAGAAGTCGGTGAATTAATTTGTCAGTAAATTGATAAACCGACGAGCACTAGATCTTTAATGTGGGGAGATAGAAGAAAATATAATGGCGCGATGTAAATTCGTTTTTGAGCGGTAGTTCCATAATTAGTCCGTTAGTGGTATGACTAATTATGCATTTGACTAATCGACAAAGTGAATTAATTAATCCTAAAGGTTTAATTAATATTTAATCGACAAAGTGAATTAAGAAATTAATTCTATTTAAATTAATTAATTCTAAGGGTTCGATTAAATTAAATTAACAAAGTGGGTTAAAGAAATTAATTCAAATTGGCCAATTGTAGTTGATTAGTCGGGAAAGACTTAGCGGTCAACGAAAGTCAAATTAAAAGGCCTAACTCGAGAGCCCATTAGGTCTCCTTAGAACACCTTATAAATATCCTTGTTAGGCAATTGAAGACATTAAGAAACTTGAAGTCCAAGAAAGGGCTAGAGAGATAAAGTTTAGCTTAGAGTGAGAGTTTCGTCTTCCTCGTCGAAGTTTCTTCTCGAAGTCAGCTAAGATACCTTTCTCCTTCAGAAGACTCAACCTTTATTTTGCCCGGATAGTTATTCGAACCAGCCGCCGGTCGAACTCTTCAAACCCGCAACTCATTCGCTGCTCGGGGGGTTTTTTCGATTTCAGAAAACCCAGAGTTTGATCAGTCCGGTGCCCTGAGCCTACCGATCTTCGCATCGATCTTTTTGCTGAGTGATCCGTGAAGTCGGTTGTAAAGACTGGGACTGGATTGGGCAGCTCTGGTGGTCGGTTTTTCCAGCAAATCCGGCGGGTTGTGCAGCAGGTCCGATGACTTGCGCAACAAGGTTCAGAAAATTCTGGGCAATCCCAATTTTCGGTTATTTTGAGTTTTCTTCCGAAGCAAGTTTCTTTGGTTTTCTTTAATCTTGCCGTGGGTAACTTCGTAGATAATAGCCCACACTATTTCGGAGTTGGATCAGAGTAATTCTTTGGATTTCTATTGGAATTGCAAGCACAGATTGGATTTTTCTTTAGGCAAGAGACTTCGCTACAAAAGGTAGAATCTTTGAATATTTCGCTTTAATTAAAGATTGCATATTTTGTGTCGATTTAATAAATTAAATAAGTATAAGCCAAGATCCGTTCGTGGGTAAATGAATTTGAGCCTGAGCTTGGTCGAAAGCTTCCGATTCTGGAATGCATTTTACGAAAGTGAGGTTTTTGATTTAGCCCGGGCTTGTTCTGTTTTCCTTCAAATTGGTATCAGAGCGTTGGTTTCGGTCTTATACTTGTTTGATTTATTACACGGTTTTATTTTGGCATTATTATTTTTGTCGAAATGCTTAAACAGGTGGTTATTAGTTTCCTGGCTATTATGGTAGAATTTTATTTTTCATTCATAAAACCCGGGACATGTCCGGGCTCGTATTGTTTTTGAATGGAAATGTCTGTAATAGTAATAACCACGAGCTGGAAGCCGTGTAGAATTAGAAAAATCTTGTAGTAGGATTTGATCTAATCATGTCGTGTTTAAATTCCTAGAAAAACGCATTTGTATATAGCAATTTTTGTATTATGACGAAGATGTTATTTTGGGTAACTTATATTCGCGGGTTTTGGTTTCTCGTAATTTTGGGTGATTCCTAATTACGTAGTAAACCGAGAAAACCCGGGCGAATCGAGAGAAATCCAAATAACTAGTGGGAGCGACATGACGGGACGTGTCATCGAGGCGTCAAGGAATCAACGATAGAGAAGGCCATAATAGTCGGGAAATTTTATTTCTTTTAATTTCCCGTATTTATGTCTTTTCGTTGATTGTGTGTTTTTCGTTTTATTTTGCATGAACGAAAACCAAACCAAAATGTTTTTAAAAGGTAATGTGCAATTAACTAAGGTAGATTATTCGCATATTAAAACTCCAACGGTTTTATGGGTGTGAATATCCATAGTTAAGATATTGCATGTTAAAACGTAAAAATCCTCAAGCTTAAAAATCTAAGTGGGAGCGGGTTGGTAAATATCCCCATGGCCTCCATTACGGGTTCATTGGTGATGTGGTTAAACTTGCGTGCTGGCTTAGACCTTCCTCCCTATCGGATGAGTTTTCAACCACAGATATCACCGAAATGAATTTCTAAAGGGATGACTATAGTGAGTTTAATTGGAGAAAGTTGCGACAGCCTCGCCATCCGAGGCGCATTAGTATCCTAAGTAACAAACTTAGAAGTCACGTAATGGCATACACTTAGTGTACCATTTTTAGTATCCCTCCCATCGAGGTTATGCTATTTTCGGGTACGGATAAAATTATCGACTATTAATTTCATTGATCATAAGATCGTTGGTCAGATAATGAAATTAATGAACTTCGGTTCTTCTCAAACGAATGTGGGTTAGCGTAGACGTTCACCCATCGTGACCTGCATTAATCCCGGTGTGAGAGATGTCGGTAGAATATTATATTTGTTTTTTGAGGATTTTTAATATTTTCAAAAAAGTATACTGAAACTTGAATTGTTTATTTTTCAGTTGATATGTCGTTCAACCGCTAGCTGTCATTTTGAACCAAAACAAACTCACCGGTCCAAACTATATTGACTGGAAACGTAACCTGGACATCAGGGTAGGGCAGCCAAGCAGTCAGCTATGAGGAAACTCATGAATGCTAAAATGGCTGAGGGCACTTCATTGAGAGATCACGTGCTGGAAATGATTAGCTGCATCAATGAGATCGAGGTATTGGAAGGTGAAATTGATGGGGAAACTCAGGTCAATATCATTCTTCAGAGCTTGCCTCCCAGTTTTGAGCAGTTTCGGTTGAACTATAATATGGGGAATCTCTCATATTCACTTTCCGAGCTCATGACTAGATTGGTGTCTGCTGAGAGCCTATTCGCAGAGAAGATGCAAGCCTTGGCTACTGTTGGTTCCTCAGGTTCCTCTGCTGGGCCCAAAGCCAGGAAGCAAAAGAGGAAGAGAGGCCGGAAAGCAGGAGCTGATCATGGACCCAAGGCGGGCATTGCCAAGAAGCAGAAGCCGAAAGGCAAATGTTTCAGGTATGGCAAAGCAGGACATTGGAAGAAGGACTGCCCAAAGCCTCGAGGTATGTGTAAATTTTCCCTAGTCACTGAGACGTGTTTAGCGGTGATTCCCACAGATACTTGGCGTGTGGATTCAGGAGCCACTGATCATGTTTGTAATTCTTTGCAGGGGTTCCAAGTGACCCGGCTGCTTAGAGGGGGATACTACCAGAGTTTCTGTTGCTGCAGTGGGAGTTGTTTGTCTTTATTTTTCAGACTCTACTTTATTGTTGAGAGATTGTCTTTATGTACCCAGTTTTCGCAAAAACTAACTTTCAGTTTCTAAACTTGTTTTGGATGGTTATAAGTGTGTTTTTTCTGATAGATCTATATTTATTAGAAAAGGCCGGAAACTTATATGTTCCGGTACATTGGTTGACAATTTGTTTTTAATTAAGACATACTCCCCAGTAATGCAAAACACAGAAACTAGTAACTCATCACCGAATCATAATAAGAGAAAAGAGTCTTCCCCTTTGAATCAGACTTATCTTTGGCACCTGAGACTAGGTCACATCAACCTTAGTAGGATTCAAAGGTTGGTCAATAGTGGGTCTTTGGACTTACTGGATATTGACAGCTATTCGACCTGTGAGTCCTGCTTGAAGGGTAAACTGACCAAGAGGTCTTTCAAGGCAAAGTGGTATAGGGCCAAGTAGGTTTTAGAGTTGATTCATTCTGACGTGTGTGGGCCTATGTCAGTTCAGGCTAGAGGTGGTTATGAGTATTTCGTGACTATCACGGATGATTACTCTAGATATGGATACATATACCTGATGCGCCACAAGTCTGAATGCTTTGACAAGTTCAGAGAATTCAAGGCAGAGGTGGAGAACCATCTGGGTAAGAGTATCAAGTCCTTGCGATCTGATCATGGTGGTGAATACCTCTCTAGTGAATTTAGATCCTATTTGTCAGAGGAGGGTATTCAGACCCAGTTGTCTGCACCTGGCACACCCCAGCAGAATGGTGTAGCAGAGAGGAGGAACAGGACTCTTATGGAGATGGTTAGATCGATGATGAGTTACAGTGAGTTTCCTATCTCGTTTCGGGGTTATGCCTTGGAGACAGCATGTTTTATCCTCAACCTTGTGCCATCTAAGTCTGTGCCTTTGACCCCATCAGAGTTGTGGAATGGTCCAAAGCCTAGTCTGAGACATCTCAGAATATGGGGTTGTCCAGCACCTGTGCTCGAGGCAGATGCAGGCAAGTTAGAGGCGAGATCCAAGGCTATTTTGTTTATAGGCTGCCCCAAAGGAATGAGAGGTGGTCTATTTTATAGTCCTCAGGATCAGAAGGTGATGATCAGCCCCAATGCCAGATTTTTTGAGGAGGACTATATTTTATATCACAAATCAAGTAGCAAGGTAGTATTGGAAGAGCTTAGAAGTCAGTCCATTATTCCAGATGCGCAAGTACAGGAAGATACACCACAAGAGACTGCACACACTATCACAGACGATGCTCTTGCACAGGCTGTGCCTTGTCGTAGTGGGAGGGTTGTCAGACAACCCGAGAGGTACATGGGTTTGGGTGAGTCTTCGGACTTTATCCCTGGCGCTCATGAACCAGACCCAGTTAACTACAATGAGGCTCTCCAGGATAAATATGCAGATTCTTGGCAGAGGGCGATGATTGCTGCGATGGGTTCTATGGACTCAAATCAAATCTGGGAGCTGGTAGACCTTCCTGATGGGTTTAGGCCTATTGGGTGCAAATGGGTTTACAAGCGAAAGAGAGGATCTGAGGGGAGGGTTGAGACCTTTAAGGCTAGGCTTGTGGCGAAGGGGCATACTCAGAAAGAGGGTATCAATTATGAGGAGACCTTTTCCCGGCAGCTATGCTTAAGTCAATCCGGATTCTCTTGGCCATAGCTGCTCATATGGACTATGAGATTTGGCAGATGGACGTCAAGACAGCTTTCCTTAATGGAAGTCTTGAGGAGACCATCTTTATGTAGCAACCAGAGGGCTTCATTGTTAAGGGCCAAGAGCACAAGGTATGCAGGCTTAAGAGGTCCATTTATGGACTTAAGCAAGCATCCAGATCTTGGAACATCCGTTTTGACGAGGTTATCCAGTCCTATGGATTCACTCAGTGTCCGGATGAGCAGTGTGTTTATCGCAGCCGTGATGGTGATACGATGGTGTTCCTCGTACTTTACGTAGATGACATCCTTCTTATTGGCAATAGTAAGAAGGTGTTGTCAGACGTAAAGGCATGGCTGTCCAGGTAATTCGATATGAAGGATTTGGGAGAGGCTGGACATATCCTTGGGATTAAGATTATTCGAGATCGTAGGAGACGTTCTCTGACTCTCTCTCAGACACGATTCTGGCCCATTTTAACATGCAGAACTCCAAGAATGGTTCACTACCTTTCAGGCATGGGGTGCATTTGTCTAAGGAGCAGTGTCCTAAGACTGCTGAGGAGATAGATACCATGAAGGCGGTACCCTATGCTTCTGCAGTGGGTAGCTTCATGTATGCTATGTTGTGTACGAGGGCTGATATTTGCTTTGCCGTTGGCATGGTTAGCAGATATCAGAGCAACCCTGGGAAGGCTCACTGGGAGGCAGTAAAATGCATTCTCAAGTACTTGCGCAGGACGAGAGATTATGTCCTAGTTTATATAGCGCAGGAGCTTGTACCATTGGGTTATACAGATTCGGACTTTCAAGGTGATTTGGACGAGAGTAAGTCTACCTCTGGGTTTGTGTTTACTCTAGGAGGCGGAGCCATAGTATGGCGGAGTGTCAATCAGAAATGCGTGGCGGACTCCACCATGGAGGCTGAGTACGTTGCCGCTTCAGAGGCAGCGAAAGAGGCTGTATGGCTCCAGAGCTTCCTGATGGACTTAGATGTGGTTCCTGAGTTGCCTAGGTCTATCACAGTTTATTGTGATAATAATGGTGCAGTTGCTAACTCGAGGGAACCACGAGCACATAAGGCGAGTAAACACATAGAGCGCAAGTACCACCTGATATGAGAGATCGTAAAGAGGGGAGACGTGATCGTGGCCAAGATAGCATCAGATGACAACCTTGCAGATGTTGGTGTATGTGCCCTTTTGAGGGCTATTTATGTAAATAAACTTTGAGGGTTATTTATGTAATTAAGACATTTGTCATTTGATTGATTATTTATCTGATGAGTTAATTTCATGTAATCATATTCTTGTGCATATTGAATTTCATGAAATCGATCCGCCAAAAGAAACATTCCATGGACTTTTAGATCATGAGTGATTCTTTTGAGTAGTACTCGTACGAGGATCCTTAGACCAAAAATCACTGTATAGTTTTAGGTGAATTATAGTGTGCTTTGACATATGCCTAACGGGACCATAACAGGTTGCCAAGTACGGGTATTATTAGGTACACTATGAGTCACGCTAAGGTATGTAGGTGAAGTGATGGGACTACAAGTCTCTCTTAAATGAGAGAAGATATCTTGGCCACTTGATAGTGAACTGAGAAGTGCATGGCCGTGCCCAAGAAATGATAAGGGTTATCATTTGCTTGATTAAGTTCAGTATCACTAAGAGATCAAGTAAAAGTTTAGCTATATAAGGATGATTGGTTCCATGCCTTATGCTAAACTGGATATCAGTGTAGAGGACATTACGTAGTATACTCGGAAGGTTGTGTTGAATCACCATTCGACCCTCCGTTCTGAATTGTGTAGTCATTATGTCTTGCTAGAGACCACTAATGATTTATGGATTAATTAATGAGATTAATTTATTCATTGTCAATTTGGGATGGGCCTACAGGATCGCACATAAGTGAGTTCGATGATTCATAATTAATTAAATTGCTTGTATTAAGTATAATAGTTATACTTAAATTGATAATATTTAATTAAATAGTTTAATTAAATATTATTGAAGAGTATTATGGTATTAATTAAGAGTTAATTAATAACCTAGGAAGAATTGAATTGGGTTGACAAATCAAAGGACCTAATTGTGAATTGAGGTTCTTGACCCATCAGCCTGATCCATGGGTCAATGGGTTGATCCATGGTGTTGGTTAAACCTAACTCAGTAAATAATTAATTATTATTTATTTATTATTAACAGATAAGTTAAAACTCTTTTATAAAAGAGTAGAAACGTATCTGTGAGAGGAGAGGCTTTTTGACTGACTCTGTTTTTGAAACACGGGAAAAAGTTTTTAAGAAAACGCTCTCTCTCTCTCTCTTCTAAAACACTCTTCTAGAGAAAAAAATAGTTTTTCTCTTTTGCAGGCAAGAATTTTTGGCTAGCACCAATTCTGATAGGCTCCGGTGCAAGATCGTAGAGATAATTCGCGTGAATTGTTGGTGAACGCAATCTTCTCATCAGAGCCAGACGATGAGCGCAACCGATTACGCTTCAAGGGTAAGACCCGATTTCATATGAATTTAGGCTATTCCGTAGCATATTTTGGAAATTATGCATGCCTAGATCCAACAGCAGAACCTTTCACCAAGCCATTGACCCCAAAGGTCTTTGAGAGACATGTAGAGGGCATGGGAGTCAGATTCTTGAGGGAGCCAGGTGAGTGAGCTTAAAGGCATTCTGGAGATTTCACTATGACAGCAGTGTAATAGCAGGTTGGACAGTTTTTTGTATTTCTTAGCATAGCTTAGAGTATTAGTAGGAGATTGTTAGTTTTGAATACAGAAAAGCTATGGCTTGTATCAAAAACTAATATCCACAGTTGACATATCATTTTGTTTTGGTATAAATTTGTTCCTTTATATCATAGAACTAGATAACGGGGTGTGAAAAGACACAGTAGATACCGTTATTTGTTAAAGTATTGATATATTAAAAGTATGCTCGTAACCGAGATAGTCTGAACATACTATCGGTATAGGTTATCGTGTGGTTTGGAAATTAGTTTATCTAAACTAGTTTAAATTACACGGATATGCCCGGGGCATATTGAGCACGATCAGTTTGGATAAAATTAACTTATACTGATCGGCGTAGTCAATTCGGTCCTAGTATTCAATCTCTCAATCCCGAGATTAGGACGGGCGTGAGAGTTGAATATCGTATGCTTTGATTTGCCAAAGAGTGCGGTCAATTGAGACCTATACCTCGGTAGGTTGGGTATACTGTGTTTAGCTTCTTACGTGCCGTTGCTAGTCGAAGGAATCCACGAATCGGTTCGTCGGGTTGATGGTGCTCCCGAGATGAGCTCGTAAGGTCTATTATCCTAAACCCGGCCGGTGGATTTTATGTCCGGTATAATAAAAGGAAGAGTGGTACTAATCTCTGATACTAAGAAGTCGGTGAATTAATTTGTCAGTAAATTGATAAACCGACGAGCACTAGATCTTTAATGTGGGGAGATAGAAGAAAATATAATGGCGCGATGTAAATTCGTTTTCGAGCGGTAGTTCCATAATTAGTCCATTAGTGGTATGACTAATTATGGATTTGACTAATCGACAAAATAAATTAATTAATCCTAAAGGTTTAATTAATATTTAATCGACAAAGTGAATTAAGAAATTAATTCTATTTGAATTAATTAGTTCTAAGGGTTTGATTAAATTAAATTAACAAAGTGGGTTAAAGAAATTAATTCAAATGGGTCGATTGGAGTTGATTAGTTGGGAAAGACTTAGCGGTCAACGAAAGTCAAATTAAAAGGCCTAACTTGAGAGCGCATTAGGTCTCCTTAGAAGCTCCTTATAAATATCTTGTTAGGCAATTGAAGACATTAAGAAACTTGAAGTCCAAGAAAGGGCTGAGAGAGAAAGTTTAGCTTAGAGTGAGAACTTCGTCTTCCTCGTCGAAGTTTCTTCTCGAAGTCAACTATGATAGCTTTCTCCTTCGGAAGACTCAACCTTTATTTTTCCTGGATAGTTATTCAAACCAGCTGCCGGTCAAACTCTTCAAACCCGCAGCTCATTCACTGATCGGGGGGTTTTTCCGATTTCAGAAAACCAGGAGTTTGATCAGTCCGGTGCCCTGAGCCGACCGATCATCACATCGATCTTCTTGCTGAGTGATCCGTGAAGTCGGTTGTACAGATCGGGACTGGATTGGGCAGCTCTGGTGGTCGGTTTTTCCAGCAAATCCGGCGGGTTATGCAGCAGGTCCGGTGATTTGCGCAGCAAGGTTCAGAAAATTCTGGGCAGTCCCAATTTTCGGTTATTTTGAGTTTTCTTCCGAAGCAAGTTTCTTTGGTTTTCTTTAATCTTGCCGTGGGTAACTTCGTAGATAATAGCCCACACTATTTCGGAGTTGGATCGGAGTAATTCTTCGGACTTCTATTGGAATTACTAGCAAAGATTGGATTTTTCTTTGGGCAAGGGACTTCGCTACAAAAGGTAGAATCTTTGAATATTCCGCTTTAATTAAAGATTGTATCTTTTGTGTCGATTTAATAAATTAAATAAGTATAAGCCAAGATCCGTTCGTGGGTAAATGAATTTGAGCCTGAGATTGGTCGAAAGCTTCCAATTCTGGAATGCATTGCACGAAAGTGAGGTTTTCGATTTAGCCCGGGCTTGTTCTGTT
The DNA here is from genome assembly GCA_030378225.1 of Knoxia roxburghii. NCBI lineage: Eukaryota > Viridiplantae > Streptophyta > Magnoliopsida > Gentianales > Rubiaceae > Knoxia > Knoxia roxburghii. The sequence continues at coordinate 34,888,659 of CM059416.1, read as the reverse complement.
TTCCTTTAGGTCTTCTTAATGGGTTTAGGTAATTAATTAGTTTCCAAATCCAATTAGGTAACCAATCTAATAGGTAAACCAAATCCTACTAGATTCCTAATCTCTAGGATTTCCTAATTCTTCAAGACTTAATTAATTAATTAAATAATTCCACTTTGTTAATTACTTAATTAACCCTTAGGAATAATTAATCAATTAATTCATTCTACCTATTCAATTAACCCACAACAAAATTAATTGTACCACTAATGGATTAATTTTGGCACTACTATCCTACACCAGAATTGCTTCCGGAACAAGTTAATTAATTTATTCATAATCTCCCCACATCAAAGATATAGTGCTCGTTAATTTATTAATTTAGTGATAAATTAATTAATTAACTTCTTTAATTCGAGACTAGTACTACTCGACCTTTTTACTATACAGGACATAAGTCCACCGGCCGGGTTTAGTATAATAAACATTACGAACTCATCTCGGGAGCACCATCACCCCGGACGCACCGGTACATGGTTTCCTTTCGACAAGCAGCAGCATACCAAGTAACTAAACGCGCGCACCTTACCCACCGAGACTATTAGCCACAATTGATCTCACCTATTGGCAGATCAAAGTACACTATGTCCAATCCTCATGCCCGCTCGAGTCTATATGATTCAATCAGTTTAACATATCTCAATGATTCAATCAGTTTAGACAAACTAATTATCCGAATCACATAATAACCTAAACTGATAGTTTGTCCAAAGCTGTCTCAGTTACGAACCTCATTTATATATTATGTCTTTTAACCAATGATGAGATCTATTGTGTCACACAAGACACCTCATCATCTAACTACATAATATAAATGGACAAATAATGCACAACAAAATATAACCAAAACATAAATCGACATATTAACTGGGAAAATGTACAATACAACCATAGCTTATGTATTAAACTCCAACACAAATAGTCTTAGGCTGTTGAAATTCTAGCCCATAGGCATCCAAACTCAATCCTTCTCTTTTAATACTACAATTAATACCAAATCATTCTTTACATTTCCGATGTGGGACAGCACCAGACGACTTTAAACCACACTTAATATTGTAATTATATATGTATTACAATTACACTATACATAGTAATCTATTAATATCTTAAGTTAATATATTAACAAATAAAATAAAACTTAATTGTGTTTCTATACACATGTAGTAAGGGTGTGGCGACAGGTCAATTTTGCTAGTGGATATATTAACAAATAAAAGAACGCTTTATTGTGTCTTTATACCTATAAAATTTTAATTACACTTCTTAGTGTTTTGATTTAAATTCTATTATAAACTTATTTTTAGTGTCATGATAGAATTTTATTTGATGGCACGTAAAAATAGTTATAATAACATCGCTATTGCAGTGTTTTATTAGACATAAAAAAGTTATATTTGACGTGATGGTAGATAGTAATAGGTATATCTATAGTTTAGTGTCACGAAAGGGGCGTGGTGAAAGCCCAATTTTCTTGTAGTGTTTATAGTTTGGAGTTTTCATCCACCGCTTGATAGGATAGATCTATAAAGGTTTATCCGTAGTAAACACAATAATATTGTAATTTGTGTTTCTTTAACTGTATCTTCCTGTTGACAATCGTTGCTGGACATTTTCCAGTAGATTAATATATGTCTTTCATTTTAAAAAAAAAAATTAAGATATGAATCATAATATTTAAATATAAAATAAAATATTATCTTAAATTACCTATCTATTCTTAATTAATTTATAAAAAATACTCATTAAAAAATTCATTTCTATTTCCTACTCTAATTATTAAATAATTCAGATAATCATTAAAATACCCATTCTTTCCCGCAATTTATACCATAGGGATAGTTGTAGGAGAGGGTGGGTACACCTAGCTCGTTTTTTCAAAAAAAAAAAAAAATCGGGTTTTTAGTGAGAAAACAGGTGAAAAATCGGGTTCTCTTTACAATGTTGCAAGCCATGCGCATTAAATGCGCCTGGCAAGTATTTTATTTCTCTCTCTCTCTCTCTCTCTCTCTCTCTCTCCTCACGCGTCTCCCATTTGCTTCAAAAACTCACACATCCTTCCTCTCTCTTTATTTTCTCTATTCTTCTCTCATTCCTTCAAGAATTTTGATGTCAAATCTGATAAATTGATGTGACATATCATTTTACATTATTTTTTTAGTTGTCATTTTACATCAATTTTTTGTTTGATGGAAAGTGTCGTTTTTACATCAATTTTTTATGTAAAATGTGATTTTATATCAAAAATTGATATAAAATGTTAGATCAATTTTTTGCTTTGATGTAAAATGTTATTATGATAAATTCTGATGTTAAATATCATTTTTCGAATTCATTTCGATTAATTTTATGTAGTCCAGTGTTCCATCAAATGTTGGTTTTACATCGAAGGATATATACAACGAACTCGAAACTACAAAAAAAAAAAAAAAGATTTATTGATGACAGTGATTCGAATGCTTTTCATCAAAAACATATTTTACATCACATCATTTTTACATTACGATTTCTGGCTGTAATTCTTCAATTCTAATTTAACATCGGATTTCCGATTGTAAAATACATATTTAACATCAGTTTTGTTTCAAAATATATGATACAACATCAGTACCACCATTTCACATTAATAAAGAGCATTTAACATCAGTACCACCATTTGACATAAAAAAATAGCATTTAACATCAGTACCACCATTTGACATAAAAAAAAGCATTTAACATTAGTACCACAATTTTTCATGAAAAAATAGCATTTAACATCACAAATAAGCATTTGACATCAGAACCACCATTAACATCACAAACTATCATTTGACCTCAGAATCACCATTTAACATCAAAAATCAGAATTTGACATCACAAATCAGCATTTGACATTAGAACCACCATTTAACATCACAAACCATCATTTGACATCAGTACAACCATTTAACATCATAAATCAGCATTTGACATCAATACAACCATTTCACATCACAAACTAGCATTTGACATCAGAATCACCATTTAACATCACAAACCATATTCAAAAAATGGTTCTGGCCATATTCAAATAGACGATTTTAACATCATTTGACATAAAAATATATATATTCGATTTTACATAAAAAAAAACCTTTTTTTCCCAAATCTTAGTTTTTCTTTCATCTTCGTGGCTGATTTGTGATTCTCTCAAACCCGAGAAGCGGCAAAAATGGTGAAAAAGGATATCGGTTTTGAAACTTGAGAGTTTGAGAGTATTTTGGCGGTGAAAGATTTTCAAAACTCCATCTGGAATGGCCAGAATCAGCGTCGAGGAGCGACAGGGAAGAGAGGGGAAGAGAGTTCAGGGAGAGAGAGCAACTGCTAGAGAGAGATTAAGGTTTGGGGAAATTAAAAAAAAAGTGGCTGGTGATGATTTTTATACCTAGAGGCGTGTGTAATGCAACCTCCCATCTCCAAAAAAAAAAAAAAAAAAAAAAGTGACTTCTAATTTTGTTTTTATTTTTGGTAGGTGTATGGCTTATACAGTAGGACTAGTCCTACTATATAAGAATTGATTCTTTTCCTTAGCTCCAAAATCCTCAATACTTACTGAAAAGGACAACTTGTGAAAGTTAAAATACTCAAAACATGTTTGGGGTCCAACCGGCTTAGGATCCTCTGTGACACTTTTTGTGTCAAACTCCAATTACTTTATTTATATATTATATTTTTAGTTAATTTTTATGTAATACATAATCATTTACACTCTTATATTTTTTAACACGACGGCTTCACTTTTTTAAAGGGTTAAGATATATTAAATTATTAAATATGATTTTTATTGTTAAAAAATCTCAAAAATATATAAAAATAAAATAATATTAAAAAAAAGTATGAAAATAAAAATAATCTACTAAAACTATATGTTGTTAATATATATAAATTAATATGAAATACAATATATAAACAAAGTAATTGAGATTTGTCACAAGAAGTGCCATAGAAAAGTGTCACAGAGGATCACAAGACCAACCTGATACCAAATTCGTACTTCTGCCATTGGATGTAGGGAATAATGGGTAAATCTAAATGCCGATTCAATGCCGGAGAAAGGCTTCAATAGGACTCTTCCTGGGTGCAAGAGCTTTTCCAGATCAAAAATATGATATGGTTATTAGAAAAGAAGGTTGAATATGAAGATGTAATAATGATTCGTCTGAGCACATGAAATCTGGGAAATTGAGGAAAATGTGAAAGCATCTTTGTTAGGCAATTAATCCGGATGCCATTATTGCGGAAAGTCGAGATGGGTTCTTCCCCTAAACATGCAGCCTATTTTCGCTCCCATGGATCCGATCTTGATTGTTTCTTCTTGCAGCGGGTTTGAGATTTTTGCTGAAAATACACGCATTTTGATGTTAATGATTTTGGATAGAAATCTTTATTTACAATTTCTATTTAGTTTTCTTGTAGGAACAGTAACATATTTTACAACTTCATAATTTTATAGAGTAAATTTCAAAATTGGTCATCATGGTCAGTTTCCAGTTTTGGTCATCATACTTTCAAAACTACTTTTAAGGTCATCATACTTTCATTTTATTTTCAAAAAAGGCCACTCCGTCCATATTGGCCGTTAACCCTCTTAACGGAGCCTCTTTTTGAGGGCATTTATGTCATTCTCATTTATTTTGCTTTCCAATTTCCATCCAGTAACGCGCTACATACTTAACAAGGGAGATCAGATCAGGATTATATAGACATCAGATCAGCGAATACTTGACATCAGATCAACAGACTATAGATATCAGATCAAGAATATAAAAGAAATCATACAATAGAATTAAAATATACTTAACAAGGGAGATCAGATCAAGATTTTATAGACATCAGATCAGCGAATACTTGACATCAGATCAACAGACTATAGATATCAGATCAAGAATATAAAATAAATCATACAGTAGAATTAAAACATACTTAACAAGGGATATCAGATCAGGATTATATAGACATCAGATCAGCGAATAGTTGACATCAGATCAACAGACTATAGATATCAGATCAAGAATATAAAAGAAATCATACAGTAGAATTAAAACATACTTAACAAGGGATATCAGATCAGAATTATATAGACATCAGATCAGCGAATACTTGACATCAGATCAACAGGCTATAGATATCAGATCAAGAATATAAAAGAAATCATACAATAGAACTAAAACATACTTAACAAGGGAGATCAGATCAGGATTATATAGACATCAGATCAGCGAATACTTGACATCAGATCAACAGACTGATGTAACGAATGTTTTTTAACTTAAGAATTTGTTTGTATTTGTTTTTTGGATAGTTTATGTGTATGAATTTTTCTTCCAATTCACATGAATGTATGTAAAATGTTCTTTTATTTTGTACTGGATTGCAACCAATTTTTTTTTTTTGTATAAATAATTAATATTTCATTTGTATAAATGAAATATAATTACAATAAAAAAAATTACAATATAATTATTTATACAAATGAAATATTAATTATTTATACAAAAAAAAAAAAAATTGGTTGCAATCCAGTACAAAATAAAAGAGCATTTTACATACATTCATGTGAATTGAAAGAAAAATTCATACACATCAACTATCCAAAAAACAAATACAAACAAATTCTTAAGTTAAAAAACATTCGTTACATCATTATGTTGATCTGATGTCAAATATTCGCTGATCTGAAATCTATATAATCCTGATCTGATCTCCCTTGTTAAGTATGTTTTAGTTCTATTGTATGATTTCTTTTATATTCTTGATCTGATATCTATAGGCTGTTGATCTGATGTCAAGTATTCGCTGATCTGATGTCTATATAATCCTGATCTGATATCCCTTGTTAAGTATGTTTTAATTTTACTGTATGATTTCTTTCATATTCTTGATCTGATATCTATAGTCTGTTGATCTGATGTCAAGTATTCACTGATCTGATGTCTATATAATCCTGATCTGATATCCCTTGTTAAGTATGTTTTATTCTACTGTATGATTTCTTTTATATTCTTGATCTGATATCTATATTCTGTTGATCTGATGTCAAGTATTCGCTGATCTGATGTCAATATAATCCTGATCTGATATCCCTTGTTAAGTATGTTTTAATTCTACTGTATGATTTCTTTCATATTCTTGATCTGATATCTATAGTCCGTTGATCTGATGTCAAGTATTCGCTGATCTGATGTCTATATAATCCTGATCTGATATCCCTTGTTAAGTATGTTTTATTATACTGTATGATTTCTTTTATATTCTTGATCTGATATCTATAGTCTGTTGATCTGATGTCAAGTATTCGCTGATCTGATCTCCATTGTTAAGTATGTTTTAGTTCTACTGTATGATTTCTTTTATATTCTTGATCTGATATCTATAGTCTGTTGATCTGATGTCAAGTATTCACTGATCTGATGTCTATATAATCCTGATCTGATCTCCCTTGTTAAGTATGTAGCGCGTTACTGGATGGAAATTAGAAAGCAAAATAAATGAGAATGACATAAATGCCCTCAAAAAAGGCTCCGTTAAGAGGGTTAACAGCCAATATGGACGGAGTGACCTTTTTTGAAAATAAAATGAAAGTGTGATGACCTTAAAAGTAGTTTTGAAAGTATGATGATCAAAACTGAAAACTGATCATAGTATGATGACCAATTTTGAAATTTGCTCTAGTTTTATATGTTGAAATTGTAATGTTGATGCAATCGCAGTTAGGGGAATCCCCCTCTATCCTACCTCTTGTTGCCGAATTTGATTGGAAGCTGATTGTTGCTCAAAAAAGAAAAAAAAAAAAAAAAGAATGACGGCTGGGGGTTTGGGAAAGAAAAGGAAAATAGGTTTTAGGTTAAAGTTTATGAAATTGTGTCTTAAATCCCTAATTTTCTTAGACTTTTTCAATTTCACCATAAAGTCCATCATTTCATCAATTAAGTCCCTAACCTCACCAATTCACCTACTTGGGGCTTTTTAAATTATTAAAATATTATAAAATTATATTAGTAATTAAAAGGGCGGTATATAAGATTTGAGGGGCGAAAGTTAAAAAAAATAAATGCTATATTGTAATAATAGGAGAGACGGAAGATAAACATTAAAAGGCCGAAAATAGGAATTAGGGGGGTGATACATAAGAAAATGGAGGACCATGTCTGACTTGCAGAGCTGCAAAATTAACCACTAAGTCTCGTGGCTTGTACACTCCTCTACCGATACCATCATTCCGATGGACAGACATCTTAATGGATTTCATATTGGGATTGCCAAGATCTCAAAGAGGGAACGACAATATCTATGTACTTGTTGACCGTTTTTCTAAAATGGCTCAATTTATACCTTGTAAGAAAACTATTGTCGCAGTTGATGTTGCAGATCTTTTATTTATAGAAATTTTTAGATTGCATGGATTGCCAAAGATAATAGTTTCTGACCGAGATGTAAAGTTTCTCAGTCACTCTTGAAAGACGTTGTGGGGGTAAGTTGGGAACGGAACTTTTGTTCCATACCACAGTCCATCCTCAAATTGACTGTCAAACAAAAATCGTAAACAAAACTCTTGGTACTCTGTTACACGTCATAATCAAGAAGAACTTGAAAAGTTTGGAAAGATGCCTCCCTGATGCTGAATTCGCATATAATAGGACTGTGCATCGCACAACTAACTTTTCACCCTTCAAAGTTGTTTATAGTATCAATCCCCTAACGCCCCCTTGATTTATTTCCTTTACCTATCAATAAGTATCTTAACAGGGATGGAGCTAAGAAGGCAGAAGCTATGCAAAAGTTACATGAGAGAAAGGCTAAAATCATCCAACTCATCTCAAATAAGGCTTCACTTATTTACATATTTTTATAAGTGTAAGGTACTGAAAAAATATTTTTTTATGAAGAAATTAATTTTTTTAATTTTGTTGTAAAAAAAAGTATAGTAAAGAATTTTTTTAAACAAAATTATGTGGGAACAATTCTGAAAAATGTTGAACGTTTTAAATTTAAATATAGTAGACAAAAATAATTTTGTTAATCTACGATTTCATAAATTCATATAAGTTTAAATCTAGTAGAATAATTAATATTGTTAATTTTTTTAGACAAATCATATTTGAGTTCATAAATCCAATGTCTAATAAACTCAAATTATTCGTAGTACAGTATTATGTAGAGTCCTGCGTGCGGATTATTGTGCGCGTGAGTGAAGTTATATGTACGTGTCATTGTGGGCGTGGGTGTCCCTGCCCACAAGCTTGCACGAAACGAACATTTCAAGTTAAACAACGATAAAATATAGTACTTACTAACGTACATAAATTTCAACAAATTAATCATAAAAATTTGACTGAGAATTGGACGCATTTGAACATCAACTTGGATTATCAGATTCAGATCCGAGATCATGATGAAGGGGCATGTTATGTAAGACATTGTTCAAGAAACAATTTAAGGAAACAGAAGATGATCCTCCCTGAGAGATTGCCAGCCTGCTATACTTGTGCATTTCTTTAACCTTGTTCCTTATCATCGTATTCTCAGGATCCATCAGTTGTTTAATCCCATTTTCAATCACATCTGCGCTCACAATTTCAGCAGTCTCAGTTCCAGCTGCTCTCACGTAATCCATTTTGATTTCCACAGCCATCTCCAGGTCCTTGATTAGTAAGAACGCATTGGTCTGCTGCTCGGCGTAGAGTGGCCACGCCGCCATTGGAACACCGCACCAAATGCTTTCCAGAGTCGAGTTCCAGCCGCAGTGTGAAAGAAATCCTCCAACTGCAGGACGGGATAAAACTGAGACTTGTGGCGCCCATCCGATCACTTTTCCAACCCCAGCAGTCCTCTGCAGGAATCCTTCAGGCAAGACTCCTTCCAGGTTTTCGTAATTGTCAGAAATATGGATTCCTACCAAGCCTTTCGGTGGAGGCTTTCTAAGAGACCATAAGAACCGGCATCCACTGCGCTCCAGTGCGTAAGAGATTTCCATCACTTGATCGATGCCAAAACTCCCCATACTTCCAAAACAAAGAAATACAACAGAAGAATCAGGCTGAAGATCGAGCCATGTCATGATTTCCTCAGTTTCTGTGTTTTGATCTGTACTGCTTCCATTCAGATTTAGGAATGGTCCAACTGCATAGACAGGCGGGATAGTTTGGTCATTGCATAACGCTTGCATCGCGTGAGATTCTAACTCCTGGAAAGTGTTGATTATGATTCCTTTAGTCCCTCTGTACTTCTTTCCCTGATCAAGAAACACGTCCCCTCCTCCACCTTTTTCAAGCAGCACGGAAGGCAAAACTTTAGCAGGAACAGGATTGATGTAAGTTGAAATAACAATCTCGGTATCTGAATTCTTGAATTCTGTAATATCCACATTGAAATCATCCCTCAAACTCTGCATATGAAACAAAAGCCCGAGTATTGAGGCACTGGATGTATAGAAAAGATAGGATGGAATCCCAAATTCATCCGCTACATCAATCATGGAAGTGCAGAACATGTCTATTACAATCCCAGCCAAATTGGACGACCTGGATTTGGTAATATCTGCCAGTATCTCCCTCACATGAGGCTTATGATCATCGATCAATTGGAACATCCGCTTATTATTAGTTGAAGGCCCTTCTAAGGAAGACTCTTCTCTTCGGAGCTCGAGAAACTTTATGCGAGGATCAGGAGATTCCGGTATAGGTTTCTTGTCACTTGGGAGCCTCATGATGAGAACAGTCACTGAGATCTGCTGATTGAGATCAGGAACAAGCTTTGCCACTTCTATAGTTGAGTTTAAGTGGCCAATTCCTGGCGTGGGAATGAAAACAAGCTCCGCTTTCTTCGTATCCATCGTCATTGCTACTGATTTTAGTGGCTAAATTGATTCAGGAATGAAGAGAAAATAATGGATCTTCAGCACTTCTTTTGTAGGTAGTACTCTTATCTTCAAGGAATTGTACACTTAATCTTTGACCTATATATAAAGAACTCCTCCATGATTGCAAATTTTTCAAACACGGTCCATGGAAAACAATAATTTCATGAAAATGTCTAGGTGATATGAACACGTATATGTATGTATTCAAGATATATATATTTTTTAATTATTTGCCAGTAAACCATATCTATATATTTTATTAAAGAGGGATCTTGAACAGTAGATCGCATCTCTCTTGATAGGTTCCACAACAATTTTTTTGGCTATCTTATATGTTATTGAAACTTCCTCTCTTGTTATCATTTCGAAGATATCTGTATTGACTCTAGCAATTTTTACCGGCACATTTTCTTGTATTTCAGCCCGTATACCATGTACACTCTGTACATGTACCTAGTGTTTATATCCCACTCTCACTACTATATAGTAGTTACACGCGCGAACCCCGCTTAAAACCCACTTGCTAGCAGTTTCCTTTTTCAAAATCCAAACTCCTTCATATCAAAATCTTCCATAACTGTCAGCGATCAAACCCTAAAAAAACTAATTTCTACTTCCAATCTTCAAAAATCCAAACGAAAAACGAATCGGACGAAAATGTCTAACAAAGTTTCCGACAGAGAAGAGAAAAAACCAACCGGAACAACTTCAATCCAGGCAACCTACGTCCCGCAACTTTAATACACTACATCGAAACTTCACAAAACTACAGGTAATACATTGCAAAATCTACTACATCGTTTACTATAAACTGCTTTTCACTGGAATTGATGGATTTTTGAAACCCCATTTTCCCGTATTTGCTGCATTCGATTATAATGCTATACTAGACGTTGCTCTGTTACTCTTCAAACTACTGTAAATAATGCTCTATTACTCTAAATAATGTTATATTACTCTAAATTTTACTAGACGTTGCATCGTCTTTGTTATTTCTATTTGTACTGAAATTAAAATTCTGTGTTTCCTAATGGACGTTGCGGTAGTAATTGATAGACGTGGTGGGTATGTAACTGGACATTGCTGCTTGTTTTTCTGCTAAAAATAGAATTGTTTTTGTTTCAAATTTGACGTTGTGATATATGATATACGAATAAGAGCATTCACAATCTCTTTGGTTTTTGAATTGGAGGAAATAACAATTTTTTTTTTTTTGTGTTTCCTAATGGACGTTGCGGTAGTAATTTTTGGGACGTTGTTGGATGTGGTGGGTATGTAACTGGACGTTGCTGCTTGTTTTTCTGCCAAAAATAGAATTGTTTTTGTTTCAAATTTGACGTTGTGATATATGTCATACGAATAGGATGATTCACAATCTGTTTGGTTTTTGAATTGGAGGAAATACCAGTTTTTTTTTTTTTTTTTGGTGTGTTTCCTAATGGACGTTGCGGTAGTAATTTTTTGGACGTTGTTGGGCGTGGTCGGCATGTAACTGGACGTTGCTGCTTGTTTTTCTGCCAAAAATAGAATTGTTTTTATTTCGAATTTGACGTTGTGATATCTTTTATACGAATAACATTAACAATCTGTTTGGTTTTTTAATTGGAGGAAATAACAGTTTTTTTTTTGTGTTTCCTAATGGACATTGCGGTAGTATTTTTGGGACGTTGATAGACGTGGTGGGTATGTAACTGGACGTTGCGGTGTCTTTGCTGTTTGTTTAATTTAATAAAAGTAACATTGTGTTTATTGTAGGTATGTTATAGAAATTTGGTGACCAAAAATGTGTTTTGTGTTTTGTATTTATGAAAAAATAATAAAATTTCGGTCTTTGTTGTTGGACGTTGCTGTAGTTTTTTTTTCAGACGTAACTGGACGTTGTAATCATAATGTTACCAATTTTGTGTTTTTGTTTGTGATAATTATTTCCCTAGTTCATTGCATGATGGTTAACTACAAACAACCCGCAAAAAGATCAATACCAAATACGGATGATGATTTCGTCACAGATTCCACACCATCACCAACACCAAGTAAATCTAATGCTGCCGTACCAAGTGAAGATGACTCCCAAATTCCATTAAACCAATACATACTCAAAAAAAGAAATTCTAGCCCTCAAATTTCAGCAAAAAATCTGGATTCCCTTGTCGATGCAGCAACAAAACACATCCTCAACCCTAAAAAAAATCCACAGCCAAAGCAGAAAACAACAAAAACCCAAGCTCACCAGTCAAACACCAAAAACCCATCAACAACAAAAAATCCTGTTGCACAAAAACCACCAACAAAACATAAACCAAAAAGACTTAGAGACGAATCAGAAACAGAAGAAGATGAACCACAACAAAAAAAGAAACAGGCTGCTAAACCTAAAAAAACACAAACAAAAAAGCATCATGTAATAGAGAAACCTACAAAGAGACCAAAACTTCAATCAGGTATGAAAACTTTGTGATCTTCTTACTTTCATATTTTCTATTATCATATCAACATGTTGTTTTAGGACGTTGCGGTAGTTATTTTGTGGACGTAACGGGACGTGGTATGTATTATAATAGACGTTGTGAAATATGTTTTGTACGTGACTGATTTTTTTCATTTATATCCATCACAGTGAGTCAAAAAAATGAACAAAAAACATCTCCTAAAAGGATGAAATTCCAAACAAGGACCAGCATTGCTGCATTGTACAAGCTTGTAAGACATTTGACTGAGCAGCAAAAATAAGCAGTGAGAGATATTGGATTTGGATCGTTGCTTGATATCAACTTAAATCAACTGCCATGTGGATTAGGAGAACATCTGTTGCAGTCTTTCACAATCTCAAACAACAGGTGCAAAATCCAGTTGAATAGTGACAGCATTGATATTGAAGAAGAAGATGTCTGGCATGTTTTTGGAATACCACGTGGTGGTATTAAGATTGAAGAATACACCACTTCCAATCTGTACTCTGACGAATACAAGACAGAAATGGAAAAATTCCATTCCAGACATCCAGGATCCGTTAGCAATGAAAGGACTCAAAGAAAACCAACAACAACGCAAATGGCAGATTATATCAAGCAACACAAAGACTATGCTGATGATCACTTTAAAATTGACTTCACAATCTACCTGGCAACAACTCTCCTTTGGGCTAACACGGATTTAAGTTGCCGACAATCACTACTGAAGAGTGTCAAAAATGTAGATAACATCAGAAACATGAACTGGTGCGAGTTCACCATCAGAGGCTTGATACAATCTGTCAAACATTGGAATGACACAAATCAAGGAGTAATCTTTAAAGGATCGCTCCCCTTCATTGTGGTAAGTACTTCCAATCTACTTTATAAATCGTTGTGCACTTGATTTTCATCAGACGTAACTAACATTTATTCTTTCATTTTTTTTCAAGCTACTTTATCTGGACATAGTCAAAATTCCTGGTGAACCCATACGTCCAAGAAACGTCTCTCTACTTTCACATTGGGATTATGAAAAGTATACAAGAAGAGAGGCAAAAGAGACAACATTGGGAGGATTTGGAAGGGGAAGAATATTGACAAGGGATGAGATGAAAAACCAGATAGAAGATGATTAAATCCCATAAGACGATCAAATCCCAGAAGATCAACATCAGGTAATATTTACATTTTCAAACACAAAAGCATTATTTGTTATAGACGTTGAAGGACGTTGTGGATATTATACTGAACATTGTGCACATTAACTTACACCTGTCTATGTTTCTATTTTTATTTATAAAAGCATGGGCCTCATGATGTTGATTACGACAATGATGATGATGATGATAATGCTGAGATAAGACATGAAGAAATACCAGATAAGCCACATTAACGTTGTGGCTTTGTTATTGGACGTTACATTAGTGTAACAGGACGTTGCGTGTATTATTCACTCACAAAAATAACTCCTCTGTTGTTCCTTTTTTATTGTGTACAGCCTGTTGATAATTCCGATGAAGCCAAAATCAGAAGACTTAATCAAGGAATGGCTCGATTAGTTAAGGAATACACCAACCTCATAAATCTTGTAGAAGATACAAATGAAATACAAGATAATCCAGAATTGAGGATGCTTGAAGTGACATTGAAAAAAATGGAAAATCTCTTCAACAATGTCACCAAAGAAACACTACTAGATGAAGATGCTGTTGTTGTTGTACCAAGTCAACCTCCCACTGACTTTGAACCAATGTTGAGTCAAGTTGAAAGGATGTTCCAAAAACAACAAGAAGAACTCAACAATAAGATTGATGCTACACAAACAACTCAGTATCCTGCTGAAATTTTGAGTCAAGTGGATAAGATTGTCCAAGAAGAGATCGACAAGAAGTTTGCTGCATTTGTCACACCACAAAGTCAGATTGATAAAGAAAACATTGCTGCCCTTCTCAGTCAGATTGATAAGATAGGAAAAGGACAACAAGAGACAAACAAGAAGCTTAAAGAAATTAGAGAAATCCTACCACCAAGCTTCGACCTCGGCATAGACTTGTCACAGCAGTAGCATGAGCCAAGGCCAAGGAATCTACAAAAGGAGTATGATGCTTCTCAGCAGATACAGGCTAATCCACATACTCAAAAACAGGAAGAAATCAGACAGTAAGTAATACTATAATTCATTCATTTTGTATCATAATATTATTACTGACAGATACATTTTCATTATTTTTTTACAGAATCATCATGGATGAGGAAGACAATCCTCTGGAAAGACATGATGAAAATCCAATTCCAAACCCAAAGCATTGCCAGATCAAGCTTCCATTAGCACTGAGGAGTCCATTTTACTGTTACATCAAGCCTCCAAAGAAGCAGATGCTGGATGTAAAGCTTTCCAAGAAAGAGGAATTGATGATCAATTTTGCATTCATCATTAAGGATAGGAAAAGGGATAAGACTCACCACAAACAGTAAGTACATCCAAAACATTATCATTCAACAAAATTAATTATTTATTCTTACTAACTTATTATCCAACAGATGCAGTGAAACACTCTACAGCTTTGGCAGAACGGTCTTGATTAGGCTAGACTTCCACACCATGCCAGCAAATAAATGGGTTAGTATAGAAATCATAAATGCATGGTGCGCCCACGAAAACTACATAAGATGTCTTCCTGGCAAGCTAAGAGACAAATCTGGGCTAAAAAGGTTTTTCTTCACAACCAGATTTTTGGTAAGAACATTTATATTTGCAATAAATAACAACTGTTTGTATTTGCTTGTCGAACGTTGCGGTAGTTAATTTTTGGACGTAGTGGGACGTGGTAGGTATTATAGTGGACGTTGCGATAGTTTATTTTTTGGACATTGTGGGACGTGGTGGGTATGTAATTGGACGTTGCGACTTGTTAACTGTTTATGTTTGAGATAGAAGTATCATTGACCTTTTTGCTGTTTGAGATAAAACCTTTAACTGACGTTGTGTATTACTTTTGATGCAGTTAATTTTTACCAGTTACAAAAGAAGCTTACAACAAGATGGTGAAAATGCACAAAAAAAATGTTTTCGTGATTGGATGCAGGAAGAACTTGCTCGATTCCACCATAGCTTGGAACATTTCAATTTCGAGTTTGTAAGTACATTTACTAAATCATTCATTAAGTATACATATCAAATTCTATTTTATAATTTATTTTTTTCAATCACTACAAGGTTTATTTTCCCATCATCGACGGTGGACACTTCACCACCCTGGCCATTAATATCCAGGATGCATATGCAAAAGTTCTCGACAACTTAGGACCAATTCAAAATCGATTGCATCATGAGGTCCTAACAATGTTTGCAACCATAATGGATGAGGAGAAAAAAGGCCAATATCTAGAATTCAAACTAATGAAGACTAATTTATTAGAATATGCGGATCTACCTTGGAAAGATCAAAATAACAAATGCGATTGTGGAATATACACAATAAGGTAATATTAATTCTCTTACTACTTGTTGTATTACTTGTTTATGTGACGTAGATAGACTTGGTGAGTTAGTTAATAATTGTTGTTTCTGTTTGCTGTCGGACATTGCGATAGTTGATTTTTTCGACGTAGGTAGACGTGGTGGGTATTAACTGGACGTTGAGGGTCATTGGTATTGCTTATTATTGTTAAACTGCTATTTTGCAAAATAACTTCCACTATTTTGTATTTACTATCAGGCACATGGAGATGTATGAAGGTGATTTGGATTTCAATTATGACAATCTTCTCATCCAAAGTAAGAAGGCCAATGACAAAAGCGTATTCATCAGGTTGCGAGCCAAGTATTCATACAACATCCTGATGTTTTCATCGAACATGATAAAAGATGAGATCAAGCAAAAAACATTGTACTACTACCAGACGAATTAGCATATTTTATCAACCATGGCACAGGAGTCATTGCCAATGCCCATAGGGAAAAAAGAAAGCGAAAGAGAAGAATATGATTTGCCTGATTCAGATCCAGAGATTGCAAATCCAAATCAGAAAAAACAACCGCCAAAGAAACAACAAAGGCAGAATCCCCGAAAATAAAAAATAAATAGGTTTCTTGGTATATTTGTATATTTCTTATATTTGCATATACTTTCCACTATATATAATTTATCAATACTTTCCACTATATATAATCAACACTCCATACAACGTCCAAGTCAAATCACTTCATTCCGATGTTGCAATAGTTGTTTTTTAAGACGTTACTGGACGTGGCGGACATATAAAGAAAAATCAAAACTTAAAGTATATAATATTTGTTAACAATAACCGTGCAACGTCCTGCCACTTCTGAAAACCAATCAACACTCCATCGTTCATTCAATTTTCTCAACCACTTACTTATTAATAGTTTCAACTGCATTCATATTAATTGCCAAACCAACCACGTACGTTCAATATAAACTCTTTCAAAAGTTATACTATAAACAAGAACCACGTCTGGCAACGTCCATACAACGTCCAAGCCAAATTACTTCATTCCGACGTTGTGATAGTTGTTTTTTAAGACGTTGCTGGATGTGGCGGACATATCAAGAAAAATCAAAACTTAAATTATATAATATTTGTTAACAATAACCATACAACGTCCTGCCACTTTTGAAAACCAACCAACACTCCATCACTTCATTCAATTTCCCTAACCACTTACTTATTAATAGTTTCAACTACATTCATATTAATTGCCAAACCAACCACGTACGTTCAATATAAACTCTTTCAAAAGTTATACTATAAACAAGACCCATGTCTGGTAACGTCCATACAACGTCCAAAACCAATATTTCCTCTGCTTTTCTTCTTCCCTTCCAAAAAAAAACCAAGCCACAAACCTCAACTACTTCTCACCAATTTTCTCAATGGCCCTTCGTTACATTATTCGTGACCTCAATATGTTTGAAGAAAACCAAAAAACACAACAACAAATGCCGCCACCACTGCCCCTTCCGCTTGGCCATATGCCGATGAAGCATATGTTCAATGTTGAAAATAATTCAGAACTTAAGGTATTTCTCGACAATAATGGTATGTCAGGATTGTTGCCAATGAACCGCCATTTCGTAAACATATCATTGGTCCTAGAGTTCTATGATGCCCTACTCAACAAAAAATCAGTAAATATACTAAATGTGAGGGGTTTTAGAGTTAGCATATCAACAAAAGCAATAAACTCGCACTTGTACTGGAGGAACCCAAGTCCGGATGCACTAACACATGAGGCTCTCCGAAGAAGTATGTCGACCAAAGAAGAAGTCAGAGCAATATTAAAGCAAAACGTTGACGTCCCAGATGATTTTTGGACGATCAGATTGGAAGATCTGAACCGTTTTGCAATAACATTTCCTACGTTTCAATGTCGCTGCAGGAGAAGTCTCTAGGGCATTCGGGTTGCAACTGTTAATTGCCACGATGGCAAGAAAAAGAATAAATTGGAACGATATCATCAAATACTACATGGATGACGTTGGCACCACATGGACTCGGAGTATCCTTTACCCCAACCTAGTCATGGACATGTGTGGAATGGCTGGAGAGCTCCACCACAATGATGATGAAATGGTGCCACTTCCTGCGTATCTTGATGACACCTCTAGCGTTCTTCTTGACATTAACTATGGAAGACGAAGACATGTACAAAATCATACGCTTGAACCATCCTCGAGCGTAGGTAGCAATTAAAAAATTATTGTATAATAAATTATAATTTTTAATAAAATCTATAGTTTTCTTTTAAGATCACTATCTTTATAGTTCAATTCTACAACGTCTGAAAAATGTAGTACTATGTTTGTGTTTCAATAAAATAAGAAATGTTTCTCTTTTCATATCAGAAGTTGCGATAGTTGTTTAGGGGACGTTGAAGGACGTTGTTAGACGTGGTGAGACATTCACATTCAAAATCCAATTCAAAAACAACAAAAATTCTTCAAAAAATGACCATAAATCACTACAAGAATCACTAAATTCTCGTTTCTGTTATAATTTGTTTTAATCTACATATCATTTTCTTCAATTTAGTAGAACAACGTCTGTTAACACTATTGCAATGTCCATATACGTCACAACATGTCCATCTCATAAAACTAAACAACTGTAAAAAAATATTCATCATTTACGTCACAACACATCCTGAAACATTGAGTATACAAACAGACGCGTCTTTAAAACTTCATTAACTGCATCAAACAAAAAACCGTCTGAATTTCCAAGCATACCTTCGTTACAAACAAGAAAACTATCCACTCCTATAAAACTAATGCTAAAACAATGTTTCACATTCACTTTCGTAAAACTTAAAAATTTCTTCGCTTTCCTTATTCCCTATCAAACACACCAATCCCAAAAACTTCTTCATTTTCCAATGGCTAGTCGTTATATTCTTCCAAGCATGAACATATTCGAAGAAAACCAAGACCCGCAACCACCAATGCCTCCATTACTCCTGCTTGAACAAATGCCAATGAAACATATGTTCAACGTAGAACATCATTCAGAACTCCGAATGTTTCTCGTCAGAAATCATTGGAGTGGATTGATGTCGATGAACGACCAACACGTAAATAGATTGCTGGTCCTAGAGTTCTATGATGGTCTGCATCATAGAAATAGACTAAATATAGTTTACGTCAGAGGACATTCAATCCGAATAACTACTCAAGCAATCAACGACCACTTGGGTATTAGGAACTTGGGTCCTCAGTCTTTACAACATGATGATATTGCCCATTTCCAACCAACCATGGAGGAAGTCCGAGCAGTATTAAAGCAAAACATTAACGTCCCAAACAATTATTGGACGATCAGATTGGAAGATCTGAACAGTTTTGCAAAAGCATTGTACACGTTCCTTCGTTACAATACAATGTTGCTGCAGGACAAGTCTCCAAGCCATTTGGTTTGGCACTTTTAATTGCAACAAATGCAAGAAAAAGTATCAATTGGGGCAACATCATCAAATACTACATGGAAGATGTTGGCTTCTCAAATAGGTGGAAGATGGAAAATGTCTGGAATCCTACAATCCCATCATGATGAAGTGGTTGCACTCCCTGAATATCTTGGAGACTACTCTTCCATTCTGTTTGACGAGGATGATGCCTCAAGTGTAGATGGCAATGAGTTGTAATAATAATTTTAATAAAATTTCATTATTTTCTTTAAATATCAGTATCTTAAAATTTCTCTTTTCATATTAGACGTTGCGTTAGTAGTTTACGGGACGTTGTGGGACGTGAATGGACGTGGTGAGACATTCACTTTCAAAAACCAGTTAAAAAACAACAAAACTTCTTCAAAAAAAATGGCCAGAATTCAATACCAGAATCACTAAAACTAGCACAACGTCAAAAACAACTAAAATCACGTTCAGAAACGTCTACATCCATGTGACATGACCGGGTGCCGGTCTTTCCGCCCGTCTCAGCCGTTTCAGTTCCTTCAGCCCATCAAAGATTATTTGCTGGCACGTTTGGACATAGGGGGATCTAGAAGGACTAGAAGGTTCCCTCCCTTGCAAGTTGCATTGCAAGTTGCACGGGTGACATCATGCATGATGTCAGCCTACAAATTTCCTTGTATATATTATTTAGGGACTAGATTCTTCCAAGAATAAAATATAGGAAGCTTCTCTTGGAAGACATGAATAGTAACCGACCTTGAGCCCTATAAATAGAGGCCAAGGGTCATTTGTAAACTCACCAAGCAAGAGTGTGTAAGTACTTGTGCAAAGCAATATACTTCCGTTCCATTTCGGTCATTTTCGTGCCTACATTTCTCTTGAGTTCTCTTGGTCTTTTACTGCCCACAAGATCACTTGTGTGCAAGGGTAAGGCTGAGCTAGTTCTAGTCGTTAGTTGTTAGAACTAGTGCCGCACGGATCGCTCGTTAAGAAGTGAGCCCGTGACAAGAAGTGGTATCAGAGCCAGGTTCTGCTCTTGGCTCAATCGTTCTTTAGGGGACATGGCCGCACCAAGCAATACTACCAAGGTAGTAGAGGTTGAAGGTGAGCACGCCTCATTTGAAACGAAATTTGCCGGCAAAAAGGGGAGCCAGAAGGATAAGTCCGTTGCACGTGAGCCGTCGGCCGATTTCGAGACACGACTGGCCAAGGTTGAACTAGCCGTGGGGGACTTCCTGGATCATGATGAGCGTTACGATCGAACAATTGATGAGCAAAAGGTAAGTATTGCCAATCTCCATGAGGGGATGCTCAAACTTCAAGAGGAAGTTGAAGTTTTGAGGGCACACGTGGCTAGGGGAGGAGTTCAAGGTGGAGCTCTCCCCACCACCCGGATTGATATTCCTAAGCCCGAGGCTTATGGGGGAGCCCGGAAGGTGAAGGATATCGAAAATTTTCTATACGGCCTAGAATGGTATTTCAAGGCCGTCGGTGCAGCTACAGATGCTGCCCGGCTGGACTACGCCCCACTCTACCTCAAGGATGCTGCCTTGGTGTGGTGGAGAAGGAGAATGGGGACCGTAGACATAGGCGTGGACGCCATCAGCACTTGGGACGAGTTCAAGATAGAATAGAAGAAGCAGTTCCCTCCCAAGGACGCTGAAGACGAAGCTAGGGTAAGCTTCATCGTTTGCAACACCGGGACGGCCAAATTAGGGAATACGTCAAGGAATTTTCAGAACTGATGCTGGAAATCCCTGACTTGTCCCCTAAAGAGGCCTTGTTCACTTTTATGGATGGCCTGAGGCAATAGGCCAAGCTTGAGTTACAGCGGAGGGACGTGCAAAATATAACTCAAGCTATGAATGTAGCGGAGTCCTTAATCGAGTTTCAGAAGAGGGATGGGGACAAGACGAAGGACAAGCCAAATAAGTTTTCTGGCAAAAGTGGGGGAGACAAGGGGAAGTCGTACTCCAAACCCAAGACGGCCAAGCTATCCAGCAGCAAGAGCGGGTCAAAGGGAGACCGGCCCAGGAGGTTTGATGGGTGCTTTTTATGCCAAGGTCCTCACATGGCACTGGACTGCTCATCTCGTTCCAAACTTGCGGCGTTAATTCAAGAATACAACCAAGATGACGAGAGGAGGGTCACTTGCATTCAACGGTTGGAAGCCGTTCAAGCTAAGCTGGACGGGAAGCGTAAGGGCCGCATGTTTGTGGAGGTAAGTTTTCCCAATCGGTCTTGTTAGGCACTTGTAGATACACGGGCCGATTGCAACTATGTAAATGATGCCCTAGCCCGTGAGCTAGGCATCTCCTGGGAGCCCAGCAACAGTAGATTCAAGGGAGTCAATGGGGCCTGAACATCGGTCGTAGGCGAGGCCAAGGGTGTACCGGTCCAGATCGGGTCGTGGAATGGCCGTGCCTCATTTTCTGTTGCGCCTTTGGGCGAATATGGTGTGGTTTTGGGCATGTATTTTATCAACTGACTTCGGCCCTTCATGGTGACCAAGGATGACACCATGGTCGTGCTGCAAGGACGAGACAAGTGCGTCATCCAGATGCACCAGGAGACGGAACTGAGTGCCAGACAGCTCAACCGGGGCCTGGAGCAAGGAGAGCAAACATTTGCAGCCCTGGTGTTCGAGGAAGAGCAGCTGACTAAAGCAACATCAGTAACGGAGCTCGTTCCCTCAGCCCTACGCACCGTGATCGAGGAGTTTTGAGACGTAATGCCCGAAGATCTACCGAAAGAATTGCCCCCTAGATGGGAGATCGACCATGCCATTGAGCTGGTTGAAGGGGCAAAACCAGTAGCAAAGGCACCATACCGGATGTCCCCTAGCGAGCTGCAGGAGTTGAAGGTGCAACTAAGGGAGCTGCTCGAGGCTGGGTTCATACGGCCGTCGAAAAGTCCATATGGAGCACCAGATTTGTTCCAGCGCAAGAAGGACGGGACGTTAAGGATGTGCATCGACTACCGGGCCCCTGAACAAGCTAACGGTAAAGAACAAATACCCTATCCCTCTTATAGCTGATTTGTTCGACCGTTTGGTGCATGTCAGGGTCTTTTCCAAGCTGGACTTGAGGAAGGGGTACTATCAAGTTCGGATAGCCCCAGGAGACAAGCCAAAGACAGCCTGTATCACTCGGTATGGGTCCTATGAGTTTTTGGTGATGCCGTTCGGCCTCACCAATGCACCAGCCACTTTCTGCACGCTCATGCAACGTGTGCTGGCCGATTTCATCGACCGTTTTGTGGTGGTCTACCTAGATGACATTATCATCTATAGTGAGACCATGGAGGAACACGTGGGTCATCTCCGTGCCATTTTCCAAGCCTTAAGGGAGAACAAGCTGTACGCCAATGAGGATAAGTGTGCGTTCGGGCTAAAGGAAGTCTCCTTTTTGGGCCACATCATTGGAGGAGGCCAGATTCACATGGATCCGGCCAAGGTTCGAGCCATTGTTGAATGGGAGGCACCGACCAAGACGACCGAGCTATGGTCTTTTCTGGGCTTGTTAATTATTATCGGCGGTTCATTGAGGGACACTCAGCCATTGCTGCCCCTCTAACGGACCTGCTCAAGAAAGGGACTGGATGGTGCTGGACCCAGAAGCAACAAACGGCCTTCAAAGCCTTGAAGGATGTGGTGATAAAGGAACCAGTGCTGGCCCTTACAGATTTCTCTAAGCCGTTTGAGGTTTGTACCGATGCATCTGATTTTGCCATCGGTGGTGTGCTTATGCAAGACAGACATCTCATCACTTATGAAAGCCGAAAGTTAAGCGATGTGGAACGACGGTGGCCAACGCACGAAAAGGAAATGCTGGCCGTAGTGCATTGTCTAAGGGTTTGGGAGCACTACTTAAAGGCAGCAAATCCGTTCAAGGTGAGAACGGACAATCGGGCGGTAAGTTTCATTCAGAACCAGCCGAAACTATCGAGCAAGCAGGCACGATGGCTAGACTTTCTAGCCGAGTTCAAGTTCGAGTTGGAGTACTGCCCGGGAAAAACCAACCAAGTTGCGGATGCTCTAAGCCGCAAGAGCATGCTAGCCGCCATCACCAGCGCACCGGAGGGTCAGATGTTAGAACGTATAAAAACGGGACTGGAGTATGATAAGAAAGCTCAGGCCTTCATTGAGCTTGTCAAAGAGGCAAAGACGACCCGGTTTTGGCTCAAGGATGGGGCCTTGTATGCCAAAGGGGACCGGTTGTGTGTGCCGGCTTGGGACAATTTAAGACGGGAGATCTTGAAGGAGTGTCACGATTCCCGATATGCCGGACACCCAGGTACACACAGTACGCTAGTTTTAGTGCAAGAACGTTTCTACTGGCCGAGAATGAGGGAGGACGTAGAAGCCTACGTGCGGACGTGCCTTGTTTGCCAACAAGACAAGACTGAGCAGGAGTCTCCGCAAGGTCTTCTCCAGCCGCTGCCTGTACCAGAGAAGATATGGGACAGCGTCTCTATGGACTTCATAGTTAGCTTGCTTGTCTCAAGCGGATGTACCAACATTTTGGTGGTTGTAGACCGTTTGTCGAAATATGCCGAGTTCATTCCAGCCCCAAAGGAATGCACTGCTGAGACTACGGCCAAGCTTTTTATGAAGCATGTGGTAAAGTATTGGCGGCTGCCAACTTCTATCGTGAGCGATCGGGACTCACGGTTCACAAGACGGTTCTGGCAAGAGTTGTTTAGGCTGTTGGGCACAGAACTGAAGATGTCCACAGCAATGCACCCGCAGACGGACGGCCAGACGGAACGGGTCAATAGTGTGCTGGAGGTATAATTCAGACACTACGTCACAGCCAACCAAACGGAGTGGGCACAGCTGCTAGATGTTGCCCAATTCTGTTACAACTTAATGAGAAATGAAAGTACCGGCAAGAGTCCATTCGAGGTTGTCTTGGGTTTCAGCCAACAACACCCAAAGACATCATTGGAGGCTACACGGGGAGTAGCCCACCGGCTTACCGGTTCGTTAAGGATTGGCAATAACGAACCGATATTGCCCGACTTTACTTGGAACGATCGGCCAAGAGAATGAAGAAATGGGCCGATAAGAAAAGAATTGCCCGGGAGTTCCAGGAGGGAGACCAAGTGTTGGTCAAGTTATACAAACACGGGCGTGTTCGAGGTTTGCATCAAGTACTAATGCGTCGGTACGAGAGACCGTTTACCGTCCTCAAACACGTTGGAACAGCTGCCTATAAGCTGGAGTTGCCGGAGGCCTATGAGAAGTTACATCCGGTCTTCCACGTGAGCCTACTCAAGCCGTTCCACAAGGACTTACGAGCCCCAACAAGGGTAAGGGAGCCATTGGGGAAAGAACCGGAGCAAATCCTTTCCAAACGTATTATTCGAGGGCAAAACCAAGCACCGGCTAAGGAGTACTTGGTTAAGTGGAAGGGACAACCAACGAGTGAGATCAGTTGGGAGCCGGCCAAAAAGTTAAGGAACGCAACCAGACTAGTGGTTGAGTTCGAGGAGTTAGAGCCATCGAGGACGATGTCTCGTTCAAGTGGGGGAGAATGACACGGCCGGGTACCGGTCGTTCCGCCCGTCTCGGCCGTTTCAGTTCCTTCAGCCCGTCAAAGATTATTTGCTGGCACGTTTGGACATAGGGGGATCTAGAAGGACTAGATAGTTCCCTCCCTTGCAAGTTGCATTGCAAGTTGCACGGGTGACATCATGCATGATGTCAGCCTTACAAATTTCCTTGTATATATTATTTAGGGACTAGATTCTTCCAAGAATAAAATATAGGAAGCTTCTCTTGGAAGACATGAATAGTAACCGACCTTGAGCCCTATAAATAGAGGCCAAGGGTCATTTGTAAACTCACCAAGCAAGAGTGTGTAAGTACTTGTGCAAAGCAATATACTTCCGTTCCATTTCGGTCATTTTCGTGCCTACATTTCTCTTGAGTTCTCTTGGTCTTTTACTGCCCACAAGATCACTTGTGTGCAAGGGTAAGGCTGAGCTAGTTCTAGTCGTTAGTTGTTAGAACTAGTGCCGCACGGATCGCTCGTTAAGAAGTGAGCCCGTGACACATGCATGTGAATTTAAGCTGATTTTTTTTTCACAAATACAGTCCACCACGTCTAATAACACTAGAACCACGTCAAAAACAACTAGCACCACGTCCACAAACTTCTACATCCAGACATGTCAACAACGCCTTCGCTGAGTCAACAACGTCTCAGAACAACTGACGCAACATCCAAAAAACAGCTGTCGCAACGTCTTAAACCAGGCATGCCCACAACCAAAATAAAATTTTATGATTCCTTATGGACGTTGCAAATATTTTTTTTTTTGAACGTAACCAAACATGCAGAAACGTAACAACTAATATCAAAACACAACTCATTATACCACTACGTCCAATTACGTCTACAAAATCTCAAATTAAAATCAATAAACATTCATTTTCCAAATCAAATGTTTATTACAACTACAAATTCATCTCAATCCCTGTAATCATATAACTCAACTACACCTTCTGAACTGTTCCTTTTGTATTTCCTACCTCTCGAAATATTCTTTTTTTTCTCCATTGTACTCTTTGGCCATACATTTCGAACACCTTTTGGTCTCTTTCCTTTCGGATCTCTAATTTCTCCTTCTGTACCATCATCATCATCATCCACATCTTCACCTCCTCCTTCTAATCTAATACCAGCTAAATCAGGAATGCATTCTCTAAGATCTTTGAATTTATCATCTATAATTTCACGAGCAATAGAACTCGACTGACATAATTGAATCAATCTCAAATACTTCTTGATGGCAGCATGCCTCCAAACAGAACAATAAACATAATCTCTTTCATTTCTCAGACGTGAATTGTGAAATTGAATCTGACGGCCATATGTCACACCCTTAGTCCACCTTTGCAATATACACCTATCGGGTAGTATCTATAAAAAAAATTAATTAATTAATCAACAAAACAAGTTTCACAACAACAACGTCTGATATTTTATAATCAACATCCATAAAAACATAATCGCAACGTCCAATTAACACATTAACAACGTCACCAAAAAAACAAAAAAACAAAAACTGAACCAATGAAAATTCATACCTTAACACAATTCAGGTTAAAAACACGAAGTGAATGACCGCATAATATCCCAACTTCATTGAAATATTTGCACCTGCATTCTATCCAATAAGTCAACTTATCAAACAACACAGCATGTTGAAAAATATCTTCTCCATCCCACCAGACATGATATTGAATTAACCTATCATCTTCACAAACCTTTTCATAATTGTATAAAGTCATGTCTTTAAACTGAGTCTCAAACATACGATATTCATTAATTGTGTAAACTTTAGAAGCTTGAATTAACATCGAATGTTTCGGAACAAACAAATCTGGCTTCTCTTGATGAGACCTGTAGTCTTCTTCATTTTCGTTATTCCTCCAGTTATTCACCACATCTACAAACTGATGGTAAAAATCGCAAAGTGATGATGTTTTGCTTAGCCGCCTTGAAATCGCACGATTTGTTGACTCACTCGTTTGAGATGAGAGAACCCCTCCAGAAAAATAATCTTTGTTAAATGCAGGACACCATTTCTCGCGAATCTCATAGAGATCATTCAACCACTTAATATTTTCACATTCATATTCAGCCACCATGCTGTAAACAAATACCACAACGTTAAAAACAAATACCGCAACGTATGTAAAAACAATATTGCAACGTCCAATAAAACACTACCGCAACGTCCTTACCTGTCCCAAACATGCTGAAACTCTTCCTTTGTAACCACACTGTAAAGAAGGCATTGAAACAATTTAAAAAAACTTGTGTCATCACGCAATGAAGGTAAGTTCTTCCGGAAGTTCTCACTTATATGCCAAAGACACAACCGATGACGAGTTGATGGAAATACATCCTTTATAGCTGCTGCCATCGAAAATGCTTGATCTGTCATCAAAGTAATCGGTGCTTGACCATCCATGGACCTCAAAAACATCTTAAACAACCAATTAAATGATTCAATCTTCTCATTCTTTATAAAACCAATTCCAAACATAACATTACGGCAGTGATTGTCCATCCTAACAAATGGTCCACATATCAAACCATACTTGTTTGTCCTATAAGTCATGTCATGAACAACCAAATCTCCAAATATCTTGTAATCTGCCTTCATTTGTCCATCGCGCCAAAACAAATTACACAATGATGAATCGCTGTCCAGCTCAAAATCAAAATAGAAATCATGTTCATCACAAGACCTTTTCTTCAATATCTCAAAAAGTGTATTTGCATCACAACCATCAATGGTCGTTTTCTTCTCAATTTCCATACGATTATAAACATCTCATGAAGTAAAACCTATTTGAGATGGTCCACCATCCTGTTGGAAAAAAAAAGAAAAAGTAAAAGTTATAACTACAACGTCCACAAATGTCTGTAATAATACTCTCGCAACGTCCTGAAATGTCAGTAATAATACTCTCGCAACGTCCACTTACGTCTACAGGAAAACTATTTAAAGTCCATTACCTCTTTGCACAACACTCTGTAACCATCTGAAACACGAACTCCAGAATCCTTCAAAGTCTTCAAATAATCAACTCATAAAGAATCCATATTTCTACTAGAACGCAATAAGTGTCTCTGATGTTCACAACACATCTCATGATTGTGTTTCCGGAAATGCTTCTGCACTTCCCAAATACCATCATCAATTCTCTTAAATTCAACAAGCGCATTACATTTCGTTCGAACATCCAATTTAGAATAAATCCTCTCATTCTCAGTCTTATTTTTATAATCCTTCTCACCTTGCTTCGAACACACAAACTGTCTCATATATAACCCATCTTCCTTGCTACGAGACCTATGTTTCCTAATACTAAAACCCAATTCGAAAGCATATTTGTTATACAAATCGTATGCCTCATCTACGCTACCAACTCTCTGACCAATCAAAGACAACATCGACTCATCATTCATTGATTCCATATCTGAAAAAAAAAAAACAAATTATAACAACTTAAGCAACGTCCCACTTATTACTTACGCAATGTCCCAACACGTCGCACTTATTACTTACGCAACGTCCAGATGAATATCACATAAAAACTAGAGAAAAAAATCATATCCCGCAACGTCACACTACGTCCCACTTATTACTTACGCAACATCCAGAAACATCACAACAGAACAAAAACAAACAACATTGCATTAAGCAACGTCCAAAAATGTCCCAGTTATACCTTACGCAACGTCCAGCTACATCATATAAAAACAAAAAAAAAATAACATCCTATCCCGCAACGTGCATATTTATGCCGCAACATTCAAAAATACATACCAACAACGTTCTCGAACACAATGATCAAAATAACAGCATCACAAATACGAATCATACGAATGGAACAACAATTTTCAAACGATCAAAAATCATAATTCTCAAAAACATACTATAAGAACAACAATTAAACAACAAAAACATCAATCACGAAAATAAAAAAAACCAATAATCATCATTGTTTTTCGATCCGATACCTTTATTAACAATTTCAATGCTTGCAGAATGATTTCAGAAGCAGCACAATTCGAACAACTCTGGTTCTGATCGCTCTCGTTCAGTTTTTGATCGCTCTCATTCAGTTTTTGAAAAAAAAAAGTGCAACCACCACGTTTTGAATGTATATATACTACGGCGGGAAAAAAAAAGAAAAAAAAACTGGGCGTGTCACTAAATATTACTAAAAATGGAAAAAAGACAGTCGGCTCAAAAAAATTTACTAATTATAGTAAGTGGTACATGTACACAGTGGTACAGGATATAAATTGCGCTTGTATTTGTATTGCCCGGATTAAATTTAGATTAAATACTTTTTTAGTCCCTCGTACTAATAAGAGTCATGTTATTTTTTGGTCGTCTATAAATTTTCGATCATCAAAATGGTCTCATTTTTATCTTTTTATTGTCACTCTTAGTCATTTTTAACAAAAAATTAGAAAGATAATAATTTAACTTATTTAACCGCTAGTCAAAGCTATATTTTTTTTATTTATCCCTGATTTGTTCATACCTACTTTTTACTTATACATGGTTTGAACCATGGTTTGTTTGGACCATTTTATTGTTTAAATCCTCTTTAATGTCAATTAATTTAGATCGATTCTCAATTCAAATGACGGCCGAAACCCTAAATGAGTTAAAAATTAAGGAAGATTCACATCGTAAAATAGGTTCAATAAATTTTGATTAAATAAAAAGTAAGTTTGGCTAGAGGTCAATAAACTAAACCTTAATATCCCAACTTTTATGTTAAAAATGACCAGAACTCATAATAAAAAGATGGAAGTGGGACTATTTTGATCGTCAAAAATATAAAAGGGACCAAAAGTGATATTGTTAGAAAATATACAATAGGCTAGTATTTAGAAAGAGTAGAAAATAGAAAATTCCAAGACTTGTCTAGGTATACAATTTTCTTAAAACAGATTTGCCCCCTCTATAAAATGTGCAAGAGAATTCGTGGACAAATTGTTTTTCAAGATACAATAGAAACGTGAAGTCGGTTTGCACAATAAACTGCCTCACCAACGATCTAGAATAATAGTAGAACACTTTAAGGAGGAGAATAAATTTCTATAGAGAAATTTGGGGGAGAATATTTCTTCAAGAGGAGGAGAATAATTATGGACGGAAGAGAATTAAGAAGAGAGTATTTTTCCTTCTTGGAAAAGTCTCAACGATTTTGTTTTGGGAATGGCTATTTATAGGCAAGGCAAAAACCCACAATTAAAAATGGAAACTAATGCCTTCAATTTTATTAGGCTTAATGCCTTCAGTTTTCCGTCACAAAACCATCCGTTTTTGGCCCGTTTTAAAACAAACCTTATGAGCAATATTGCTTTCATTAATCATCATTCATTTTTTAAAATGCCAAAAACCAAACATGATGACTAATAAGTAATGTTAATATTATTAATCATCATCCGTTTTAAGAATGTCAAAAACCAAACCTGATGATTAATATCAATATTAATACTAATAATCATGGTTTTTCAAATCAGCCATTACCATCATTAAATCCGAAAATAACCGCTACCATTTATTTGGAGCAATTCAAATTTGATTTTACAACAAAATTAATTTGGGAAAACTCGAATCCGGAATGGTGCAAAACGCGGGTTGATCAGGCCTGTCATTTTTTTCCTTCATTTCCCAAACACTTTCTCATTCAAACACTTTTATTTCTGCCTTGTTCCAACAATTCCCCACATGATTGAGATATTAGTTTGTCAGTGTTCAATGATGGATCCCTACATATAGAAAGTAGGTGTTACCCTTTGAATTTCCCCCTTGTAGACTTTGCTTGCTTTACTAGCTGTCCAGTAGACATGATGTCCTTGAACTGTCCGGCTTTTTCGTGTAAAGACCCACACACCCTACGCAGGAACCATTCCTCTTTGTTCTGTTCTCATGGTTTTGTTCATTATGGCCATGAACATGTCCTGGTTCTGTAAGAGTGTCTAGAAAATTAAGCCTGATCAATTTCCCTTCGAAATGGCCCCACTTCTCTCTCACATAGGTGACTTCTTAAATTTAAAACATAATCATAGTTACTTTCTTAAGAGTCATTAAAGTCACAATTGCCTTAACCAAATTGTAACTATTTAACGACATGAATGAGTTGAGGTTATCCCTATAGTGATCCTATCAGGTCTTATAATTAGGTTGCTTCTTTCAACCTAGATTATGGGATCTCCAGTCAACTAGGTTGGGTTTTTCTTCATAAAATCTTTATTTTCCACAGGCTTTATCCTCATTCATCTTAAGTCAAACTCATTATGTTGATAAGATTCTTGTTAAGTTTAACAAGAATGACTCTGGGTTTGGTAGAACATCTTTGGATAACAGTCACCATCTGGCCCAAAATGTTGGAGTTGAATACATAAGTTATGCTTGCATTGTACATTTTCCCAGTAATATATCGATTTATGTTTTGGTTATATTTTGTTGTTCATGATATGTCCATTTATATTATGTAAGTAGATGAAGAGGTGTCTTGTGTAACACAGTCGATCTCATCATTGGTTGAAAGACATAATATATAAATGAGGTTCGTAACCGAGACAGCTTTGGATAAACTATCGGTTTAGGTTATTATGTGATTCGGATAATTGGTTTGTCTAAACTAATTGAATCATGTAGATATACCCGAGGCGTATTGAACTTGACCATTAGGAATGATTTGTCTTGTATTGATTAATAGACAAATTGTTCTTGGTATTCTATCTATTAATTCCTAGACTCGAGCGGGCATGAGGATTAGACATAGTGTACTTTGATCTGCCAATGGGTGAGGTCAATTGTGGCCAATAGTCTCGGTAGGTTGGGTGCGCGTGTTTCGTTGCTTGGTGTGTTGCTGCTTGTTGAAAGGAAACCATGTACCAGTGCGTCCGGGGTGATGTGCTCCCGAGATGAGCTCGTAATGTTTATTATACTAAACCCGGCCGGTTGACTTATGTCCGGTATAGTAAAAAGGTCAAGTGGTACTAGTCTCGGAATTAAAGAAGTTAATTAATTAATTTATCAGTAAATTAATATAAATTAATTAAGTTGTTCCGGAATCAATTCTGGTGTAAGATGGTAGTGCCAAAATTAATCCGTTAGTGGTACGATTAATTTTGTAATGGGTTAATTGAATAGGTAGAATTAATTAATTGATTAATTATTCTTAATGGTTAATTGAGTAATTAACAAATTAGAATTATTTAATTAATTCCTAAGGGTTAATTGAGTAATTAACAAAGTGGAATTAATTAATTAATTAATTAAGTCTTAAGTTTCAATTAGAATTAGGAAATCCTAGAGATTACGAAATCTAGGAGGATTTGGTTTATTTAATCATATTGGTTACCTAATTGGATTTGGAAATTAATTAATTACCTAAACCAATTAGGAAGACCAATCCTAAACCAACTTGGGGTCTCTCTTGTAACTCTATATATAGACAAGGGATTAGCTATTCCACAACATACAATTCATAAGTTTTCAAGACAAGAAAACTTAGAGAGAGAAAATCCTAGAGAGAGAAAACTTCTCTCTCTGAAATTTTGGATTTTACAAGCCTTAAGGCTGACGAATTTTCTACTTGTTTTTGGCGGCCTGTGTGTGGCTTTCTCTCTCTCCGAGGGTGCGTTTATAGTACGTGCCAGGTGCAGTAGTGCTGGAATTTTCTGGCAGGTGGATTGTGGTGATTAGCTGATCAAGTTGCTGGTTAGATTGCTGCCCACACAGCATACGTGCAAAGTCTTGAGGCATACAAGAGAATCACCTGAGTATACGCTTCAAACGTATTTTCTAAAGTTCCGCATTTAATTATAAATTTTTATTGCGTGGTAAATCGAATAAGTGCAAACCCAGATCCTGCGTAATGTTATTTCAAAAGGGTTAGAATAGTATTGTGCTAGGGTCTAGGCCTGGACAGTTATTCTGATTCTGGAATGCATAGCACGAAAGTGAGTTTCTGGCTAGGCCCGGGCAGATAATCTTTCAATTGGTATCAGAGCCTGGTTTTGGGTTTTGTGCTTGTTCGATTTATTACATGGTTTTATTTGTAGGTGGTTAAGAAATCCCGACTATTATGATTACATTTGTATGGGTTTTAATTAAACTCTGGGACTTGTCCGGATTTGATTTTATTATGAATGTTTGTAATAGTATAACCACGTGTTGGAAGCCATGTAGGATTACATTAAATCTGTAGTAGGATTTTTTCTATGTAATTTCGATTATTTAATTTTCCTAGAAAGTCTTGTAGTAGGAGAATTAATTTTTGTAATCGAAGGCGTTATGGTGGGCAACTTGAATTCGTGGGTTTTGGGTTATCGTTAATTCATAAAAACCCAGGAAAACCCATAACGAATTGCAAGAAGCCAAATAGTGTGGGAAATAATCGAATGAGGGATTGGAGGTAGGGGGCGGCGGCGCCGGCGATGACACGCCGACAGGAACCACCACCGGCAACCCCCAGTGGCAGCAGCACCATTGTCGTACGGCGTAGCAGGCCTGCTGCGCCATGGTCCGGCAGCAGGCACAGCAGCAGCGCGCAGCAGTTGCCACGCGCTGTTGGGCCGAGCACTGCGCGCTTTTTG
Organism: Knoxia roxburghii; assembly: GCA_030378225.1. Taxonomy (NCBI): domain Eukaryota; kingdom Viridiplantae; phylum Streptophyta; class Magnoliopsida; order Gentianales; family Rubiaceae; genus Knoxia; species Knoxia roxburghii. The sequence goes on along the minus strand of CM059416.1, from coordinate 34,855,194 downwards.
TCTTCCTGCGCGCTTGCGGCCCGTTCGGGCTGGGTTTTGGCCCGTTTTTTTCCAATTTTTGTTTTTTGAAGTTCAAGACTCTCTCCATCGAGTTGCGTGACGGAATATGACATCAAGGCAGAAGATGGAAGCGATTAAAATCATAATAGTCGAGAAATTTATTTTTCGTATTTATTTCCCGTATTTATTGTTTTAATTTTTTGTGCTTTATTTTTATGCTGTATATTAGATGCATGATTTTAAAGCATGTTGGTTTTATGGTTGCATATAACTTAGGGTTAGTTAATTGCATGTTAAAACCAAAAAACCCTCAATTTGGAAATCTAAGTGGGAGCGGGTTGGTTTAATATCCCCATGGCCACCATTACGAGTTCATAAGCGATGTGAGTGGACTTGTGCGTTGGCATTAGGGCATTCCTCCATTCGGATGAGTCCAGCCCCGAGATTGCTAGATTATGAATTTTTGAGTAAGATGACTAGAGTAAGTTTAACTAGGAGAAATGCGACACTCTCTCCATATGAGGCGCACTATTCTGAGGTAACAAACTCATAAGTCACGTAATGGCACACACTTAGTGTACGATCTGCATTATTCCTCTCTCGAGGTTACGCTGCTTATTTGTACGGCTGAAAGCACCGACTATTAGCTACATTGATCAATAGATCATTTGGTCAGATAGTGTAGTTGATGAACTTGGTTCTTCTCAAACGAATGTCGGTTAGCGTAAAAGTCCACACTGCGTGGCTTGCGAGAATCCCAGTGAATGAGATGTTGATGGATTAAGATCATTGTTTTGAGGGAAGTCAATAATTGATAGAATTTCCTTATTTTCTAAATTTAAGACTTAATAACTGAAACATTGTCTGTTTATTTATTTTACAGTTTTTATCGATATGGCATTCAATCCCTTTGCTACTATATTGAAAAACAACAAGTTAACTGGACCTAATTATGTCGATTGGAGTCGCAACTTGGACATTGTCCTTATGGCTGAGAGCACTCCTGTGAGAGATCATATCATTGACGTGATTAGTAACATCAACAAGGTTGAGGTAGTGGGAGGCGAAATCGTAGGTGAAACCAAAGTCGATATTGTCATCCGGAGCTTGCCTCAAAGCTATGAGCAGATTCGGTTGAACTACAACATAAGTAAGATGATGTGTACTTCATCCGAGCTCTTGGCAGAGTTGGTGGCGGCTAAAAGTCTTTTTCAAGAGAAGAAACGAGCTTAAGTCGCAGGCAAAGCTTCAGAATCTTCTTCTAAGCCTGAGGCTAGAAAGAAGAAGAGAAAGCTCGAGGGAATAGCTCAAAAGACGCATATTGCATCTAAGCCAGATATGGCAAAAAAGAAGTCGAAAGACAAGTGCTTCAACTGCAATAAGACGGGACATTGGAAATCGGATTGTCCAAAGCTTATAAGTACGATAGTTTCTGCCTTAATTACTGAGACATGTCTAGCGGCGATTCCCACAGATACTTGGTGTATGGATTCAGGTGCCACTGACCATGTTTGTAATTCCTTGCAAAGGTTCCAAGTAACCCGGAAGCTTAGAGAAAGTGAATTGGATATCTATTTGGGCGACACTACAAGAGTGTCAGTAGAAGCAGTGAGAGTAGTTACTTTGAATTTTGAGAATTCTAGTTTAGAGTTAGTTAATTGTCTTTATGTATTGAGTTTTAGAAAGAACCTTATTTCGGTTTCTAAACACTTGAAGAATGGTTATAAGTTTATTTTTTTTATGAGTATGTATTTATTAGAAGAAATGGAAAACTTATTTGTTCTGGTTCATTGGCTAACAATTTATTTGTATTTAATTCTGACTCCCCTGTTATGCAAAACATATAAACAGACAGCTTTTTATTTAACATTAATAAGAGGAAGAAACCTTCTGAAATGAATCAAACCTATCTTTGGCATCTCATGCTAGGTCATATAAACCTTAGTAGAATTCAAAAATTGGTTAATGATGGACCTTTAGGTTCATTAGAGATTGACAGTTATGTAACATGCGAGTCTTGCTTGGAAGGTAAAATGACCAATAGACCTTTTAAAGCAAAAGGTTATAGAGGTAAGGAAGTATTAGAGTTGATTCATTCTAACTTTTGTGGACCAATAACGGTCCAGGCACGAGGTGGATTCGAGTATTTCATGACGTTCACGGATGATTACTCAAGGTACGGGTACATTTACCTAATGCGTCACAAGTTCGAATGTTTTGGCAAGTTCAAAGAGTTTCGGGCAGATGTTGAGAAGCAACATGGTAAGAGTATCTAGACACTGCGTTCAGATCGTGGTGGGGAGAGTACCTATCCCATGAATTTCAAGAATACCTCATGAGGTTGGAATTCAGTCTCAGTTGTCTGCACCTGGCACGCCACAGCAGAACGGTGTAGCAGAAAGGAGGAATCGGACTCTCATGGAAATGGTTAGGTAAATGAGCTATAGTGATTTGCCAAGTTCATTCTGGGGATATGCCTTAGAAATGGCGATGTATATTCTTAATCTTGTACCATCTAAAACCGTGCCTTTAACCCCAGTAGAGTTATGGAATGGGCGCAAGCCCAGCCTAAGACATCTCAAAATTTGGGGTTGCCCAACACATGTACTTAAGGCAGATATGACTAAGTTATATGCGAGAACTGAATTAATGTTGTTTGTAGGATATCCTAGGGGAACGAAGGGTGGTCTGTTTTATAGTCCTAAAGATCAGAAGGTGGTGGTTAGTACCAAAGCTAGATTTTTAGAAAAAGACTATATCTTAGATCATAAGTCCCAAGATTAAGATAGTACAAGAAGAGCTTAGATGACAAACTACTAATCATGATGCATCGGCACAAGTAGATACACCACACACTGCACAAGAGATCGCAGATGATATGCCTATACAGGTGGTGCCTCGTCGTAGTGGGAGGGTTGTGAGACAGCCCGACAGATTCATTGGCGTGGGAGAAGCCTCAGACCCAGTCCCAGGTGCGCCTGAGCCTGACCCAGTTAACTACAATAAGGCTCTCCGAGATAAAGATGCAGAATCTTGGCGTAAGGCAATGATATACTAGATGAGGTCAATGGACCACAATTAAGTCTGGGAGCTAGTGGACCTGGGTTTAAACCCATTGGATGCAAATGGGTCTACAAACGTAAGAGACGACCTAATGGGAAAGTGAAAACCTTTAAAGCTAGGCTGGTGGCAAAGGGGTATACTCAGAAAGAGTGAATCGATTATAAGAAAACCTTCTCCCCGGTAGCCATGCTTAAGTCGATCCGGATTCTCTTGGCCATAGCTTCTCATTTAGATTATGAGATTTGGCAGATGGATGTCAAGACAGCTTTCCTAAACGGAAGTCTTGAGGAAACCATCTTTATACAGCAACCAGAATGATTCATTGAAAAAGGCCAAGAGCATAAGGTTTGCAAGTTTAGGAGGTCCATTTACGGACTTAAGCAGGCATCCAAATCTTGGAACATCTGGTTTGACGAGGTAATCCAGTCCTACAAATTTACTCAGTGTCCGGATGAGCAATGTGTGTACCGCAGACGTGATGGAAACTTAGTGGTGTTTCTTGTGCTTTACGTAGATGACATTCTATTGATTGGCAACAACAAGAAAGTGTTATCAGACGTAACGGCATGGTTGTCCAAGCAGTTCGATATGAAGGACTTAGGGGAAGCGGGACATATCCTCGGGATCAAGATAATTCGAGATCGTAGGAAACGTTCGTGAACGCTCTCTCAAGCTTCGTACATAGATACGATTCTGGCCCATTTAACATGCAGAACTCCAAGAAAGGTTTTCTACCTTTCAGACACGAAGTGCATCTATCTAAGGAACAGTCCCCTAAGACTGTTGAGGAGATAGAGGCCATAAAGACAGTTCCTTATGCTTTGGCAGTAGCAAGTCTCATGTATGCCATGTTGTGTACGAGGCCTGATATCTGTTATGCCGTTGGCATGGTAAGCAGATATCAGAGTAACCCCAGGAAAGCTCATTGGGAGGCAGTAAAATGCATTCTCAAGTATTTGCGCAAAATGAGGGACTAAGTTCTTGTCTATCAGGTGCCTAAGCTTGTACCCCGAGGTTACACAGATTCAGATTTCCAAGACGACAGGGAGAAGATCAATTCTACCTAAGGGTATGTGTTTACTCTAGGAGGTGGAGCCATAGTTTGGCGGAGTGTCAAGCAGAAATGCGTGGCGGACTCCACCATGGAGGCTGAATACGTTGCCGCATCAGAGGTAGCGAAAGAAGCAGTATGGCTCAAGAACTTCCTAGTGGACTTAGATGTGATTCCTGGTTCGCAGAAGTCTATCACGGTATATTGTGATAACAACGGTGCAGTAGCAAACTCGAAGGAACCACGAGCCCACAAGGCGAGTAAACATATACAGCCCAAGTACCACCTGATACGAGACATCGTAAAGAGGGAAGACGTGGTCGTGGCTAAGATAGCATCAGAGGATAATCTTGCAGATCCGTTCATGAAGACATTGACTTCAAAAGTCTTTGAGGTTCACGTGGAGGGCATGGGGATCAGATACTTAGGAGAGCCATGACAGTTTTACTAGATATATAGCAGCAGAGTGTATAGGAGTTGTATGTAGAAGTATACCTAAAGCATAGCTTGAGTATTAGTGGGAGATTGTTGGAGTTGAATACATAAGTTATGCTTGTATTGTACATTTTCCCAGTAATATATCGATTTATGTTTTGGTTATATTTTGTTGTGCATGATATGTCCTTTTATACTATGTAAGTAGATGATGAGGTGTCTTGTGTGACACAGTAGATTTTATCATTGGTTGAAAGACATAATATATAAATGAGGTTCGTAACCGAGACAGCTTTGGACAAACTGTCGGTTTAGGTTATTATGTGATTCTGATAATTGGTTTGTCTAAACTAATTGAATCATGTAGATATGCCCGGGGCGTATTGAACTTGACCATTAGGAATGATTTGTCATGTACTGATTTAATAGACAAATTGTTCTTGGTATTTTATCTCTTAATCCCTAGACTCGAGCAGGCATGAGGATTAGACATAGTGTACTTTGATCTGCCAATGGGTGAGGTCAATTGTGGCCAATAGTCTCGGTAGGTTGGGTGCGCGTGTTTAGTTGCTTGGTGTGCTGCTGCTTGTCGAACGGAAACCATGTACCGGTGCGTCATGGGTGATGATGCTCCCGAGATGAGCTCGTAATATTTATTATACTAAACCCGGCCGGTGGACTTATGTCCGGTATAGTAAAAAGGTCGAGTGGTACTAGTCTTGGAATTAAAGAAGTTAATTAATTAATTTATCAGTAAATTAATATATTAACGTGCATTATATCTTTGATGTGGGGAGATAATGAATATAAATTAATTAAGTTGTTTCGGAAGCAATTCTGGTGTAGGATGGTAGTGCCAAAATTAATCCGTTAGTGGTACGATTAATTTTGTAATGGGTTAATTGAATAATTATTCCTAATGGTTAATTGAGTAATTAACAAAGTGGAATTATTTAATTAATTCCTAAGTGTTAATTGAGTAATTAACAAGTGGAATTATTTAATTAATTAATTAAATCTTAAGTTTGTATTAGAATTAGGAAATCCCAGAGATTAGGAAATCTAGTAGGATTTGGTTTATCCTATCAGATTCGTTACCTAATTGGATTTGAAAACTAATTAATTACCTAAACCCATTAGGAAGGCCAAACCGAAACCAACTTGGGGCCTCTCTTGTAACTCTATATATAGACAAGGGATTAGATATTCCACAATATACAATTCATAAGTTTTCAAGACAAGAAAACTTAGAGAGAGAAAATTTCTCTCTCTGAAATTTTTGATTTTACAAGCCTTAAGGCTGCCGAATTTTCTCCTTGTTTTTGGCGGCCTGTATGTGGCTTTCTCTCTCTAGGCGGTTAGTTTATAGTACGTGTTAGGTGTAGTGGTGCTGGAATTTTCTGGCAAGTGGATTGTGGTGATTAGCTGATCAAGTTGCTGGTTCGATTGCTGCCCACATAGCATACAAGCAAAGTTTTGAGGCATACAATAGAATCACCTGAGTATACGCATCAAAGGTATTTTCTAAAGTTCCGCTTTTAATTAGAAATTTTTGTTGCGTGGTAAATCGAATAAGTGCAAACCCAGATCATGCACAATCTTATTTCAAAAGGGTTGGAATAGCAATTGTGCTTGTGCTAGCGTCTAGGCCTGACCAGTGATTCTTATTCTGAAATACATAGCATGAAAGTGAGTTTCTAGCTAGGTCCGGGCAAATAATCTTTCACAAAATCACGGTGAAAGTATTTCTAAGTAGAATACTCCCGGATTATTGGGAGTCTGATATATATAAGCTGTACTAGACCAGACATTGCTTTTGTGGTGAGCAAGTTAAGTTCATACACAAGTAATCTTAGTGTTGAGCATTGGAATGCAATTACCAGAGTTCTCAAATAATTAAGGTATACTCGTGACCAGGTATCCTGCCGCGCTTGAAGGATTTACAGATTCGAATTGGATATCTGATATAATGGACTCAATGTGCACAAGTGGCTATGTGTTCACAATATATGGTGCAACTGTGTCGTGGAAATCCTTAAAACAAACAGTGATCGCGAGATCAACGATGGAATCCAAGTTTACTGCACTCGATAAACATGGAGAAGAAGATGAATGCCTTCCACACTTCTTAGAGGATATTGCAAATTAGGGAAAACCTGTGCCACCTATTTGTATACAGATATGCAATTGGAAGGGCATAGAGTACCATGTACAATGCTAAGTAAAGACATATTTGTCGTCGACATAATACGATTCGACAACTACTCTCTACAAGGTGTTATCTCAATTGATTATGTAAGATCAAAGGATAACATTACTGATCCGCCCACCAAAGGGATGAATAGAGAGGTAGTTGAGAGACTGACACGAGGAATGGGTGTAAAGCCTGTGAAAATGAACAGTCTTTAAAGGAAAACCCAACCTAGTAGACTGGAGATTCGAATATCTAGGTTCAAATGGATAACCTACTAAAAGACTTTAAGTACGGTCACTATGGGGGGTATTAAACCTCATTAACCACATTCCAGTCAATAAACAGTGATTAATGAATTCAGGATAGTAATTGTTTGCTTTAATGACTCTTAAGGGAAGTAATCATGGTTTAATTTAGAGTTAAGCATTCACCTATACGAGAGAGAAGTGAGGTCACTTCAAAGGAGAATTGGTTAGGCTTAATTCTTTAGTAATCTAGCAGAACCAGGGCGTGTTCATGGCCATAATAAACAAAACCATGAGAACAAAACTTTATAAGAGGGTTTTATGTGTACTGTACATAGGACTCCATTGAAAGATTAACTGCCGGGTCTGGTAAAAAATTTATTTTCGTGCATTGCATTCCAGAATCAAAACTCTTGACCGGACCTAAGCGCTAGAGCAATTACTATTCCAATCCTTGCTTGAAATACCATTGCGTAAGATCTTAGTTTTACTTTATTGGATTTGTCACCTAACAAATAAAATTCTTAATTAAAGCGAAAGTTTAAGAATTACCTCTTGAAGTGCATGTACTTAGGTGATTCTCTTATATGACTCAAGATAGCTTGTATGTTTTGTGGGCAATGATCCAACGAACTAAATGAATCAGCAAAAATAGAACACAAAATTCGCCAGAAAAATTCACTAGAAAATTCCCGGATTCTGTCCGACCGCTGCCACTCGCCGTTGTGTGCCGTAGCCACTGTGCCGCCGCTGAATTGGAGAGCCGCCCGCACGCCGTTAACTGAGAGAGGAAGCTGACTTCGAGGGAGAAATATTTTATTTCTCTCTCTAAGTTTCTTGAGCATAAAACTATGAATTGTGTATTCTAATTGCAACCTCTCCATGTCTATTTATAGAGTTACAAGAGAGACCCCAAGTTGGTTTAGGATTGGTCTTCCTATTGGGTTTGTTGGTGTATGTACCCTTTTAAGGGCTATATAGACATTTGTCGTTTGATTGATGATTTATCAAATGAGTTAATTTCATGAATATAATATTTTTGTGCATATTTGAATTCATGAAATCGATCCGCCAAAAGAAACACTCCATGGATTGATTAGATCATGAGTGATTCTTTTGAGTAGTACTCGTACGAGGATCTTTAGCCCAGAAATCACTGTAGGGTCTTAGGTGAATTGTAGTGTGTTTTGACATACGCCTAATGGGACCGTAACAGGTTGCCAAATACAGGTATGATTAGGTACAGTATGAGTCACGCTAAGATATCTAGGTGAAGTTATGGGACTACAAGTCTCTCTTAAGTGAGAGATGATATCTTGGCTACTTGATAGTGAACTGAGAAGTGCATGACCATGCCCAAGAAATGATAAGTGTTATCATTTGTTCAAATAGAATCAGTTTCACTAAGAAATCAAGTAAATGTTTAGCTAAATAAGGATGATTGCTCCATGCCTTATGCTAAACGGGATATCAATGTAGAGAACCATACGTAGTATGCTCAGAGGTTGTGTTAAATCACTATTCGACCCTTCGTTCTAAATTGGGTAGTCATTACGTCTTGCTATTGACCACTAATGACTTATGGATTAATTAATTAGATTTAATTATCCATTGCAAATTTGGAATGGGCCTACATGATCACATATAAGAGGGTTCGATGATACAGAATTGCCTGCACTAAGTATAATTGTTATAATTAGACAAATAATATTTAATTAAATAGTTTAATTAGATATTATTGAAAAGTTTTTTTGTATTAATTAAGAGTTAATTAAGTACCAAGGAACAATTGAGATAGGCTGACAAATCAAGGGACCTAATTGCAAGTGAAGTTCTTGACCCATCAGCCTGATCCATGGGTCAATGGGTTGATCCATGGTTTTGGTAAAATCCCAGGTCAGGAAAAATAATTTTAATATTAATATTAATATTTTGATTTACTGATTGAGTATCTGACTTTTATATATCCCAGGGATATTGAGTCAGATACTCAATTCTGTTTTTGAGAAAAGATGATTTTACCAAAATTAAAATGATTCCCAAAATTCTCTCTCTGTGGATAGGCTAGCACCACTCTGTAAGAACCCCGGTCTATGAGTGTACAGAATTTCTTCAAAGGAAGAAATTTTTTGTGGTGATCAGTGTAATCGGTGCAAGAGGATTGGACTAACATCAAACAATGATCCAGGCGCGGCAACCGATTACGCTACGAGGGTAAGCTTTAGAATGTTTAAACGTAGGATTTAAATTAAACACTGAACAAACAATTAGGCTTTTTCCGCTACGTTTTGAGAGCTATGCCTAATCGATCCCAATAGTGGTATCAGAACTAGGCTCATATTAATTTTAGTGTTAAAATTAAAATTTATTTTGATTAAAAGCAAAAGGTTGGAATTTTAATTAAAGTTGATTTTAATAAGCTTTGGAAAATTTCTGCTTTTGAAAAGCAAGAAAATAAGAAAAAAAATTATTTTTCTCGGAAAAAATTAAAAATTGATTTTATGGAAAATTTTGAAGGTTTGCCGGAGAGGGTGAATTTGATCAGCCAAAAAATTTTCTGACTGGCCGGAATCTCGGTGAAAATCGCGAGCTCCAATCTGGCAGATTTCATTGTGTTTTTTATTCAAACTTTGGTGGGTTTTGTTCCTTGTTCTTCCGGAAAATTGTTTCCAAACTCATTTGGTTTCAAAAACGGTTTGATTGCATGGATTTTGAAAGATTTATTTCTGGGTTAAAAATTTTTCAGCCGGAAGTTTTTGGGCATTCTGGTCTGAAAACCGGGGGGGAAGAAAATGGTTTTTCTTTTGTTTTCGTTTTGACGAGAAATGAATCGGGGAATGGTTTCGATTCGTTTCTATTTGGTTTCGAAAGTTTTGGCCAAATTTTGAACGGATTTATGGGGTTTTCACCTGAGAAATATTTTAGATTTAATTTTGTGAGTTTTCCGCCAGTGAATCAGGCGTTGGACACTCGGGTTTGCCTCGCAATGGAATGTCGGTCGATTCTGAGGCATCTTCTTGGCCAAAAAGATGAACTTCATTCATCAAATATTTTGGTCGGAATCGGGAGGGACTCACCAGAGAAGACGAAGGTTGCGGCGGGAAGGCTAAAGCCCTAATCAGGGAAAATTATAGGAACGCCCCCGCCGCTGCTCTTAATTCCAGAAAAACCTAAACGCTGCAAAAATTTTAAATTTTAAAATTTACAAATTGACCCTGGCAGTTTTGTTCCATCAAAACCCTAAGCCCATAGTTTTTGGTTTCAGGAAAAAATACTTTCTGAATATTTCCATTTAATAAGATTTTGAATTTTGTTATTTTGATAAAAATAAGATCTTATCAGATTAGATTAGGATTTTTTTTTGATAAGATTTTGATTATTTAGGATAAATGAAAAATCTTTTCAAATTAGAGATATGATTAAAATTTGATTTAAAAAATTATTATCATATCAAAATATTTAAAATTTAAAATTTTAGATAATTATCTTAATTAGATTATGATAATTAGAAAATATTTGAAATTTTAAATTTGAAGAATTATATTAATTAGATTAGGATAATTAGAAATATTTTAAATTTTAAATAATTATCTTAATTAGATTAGGATAATTAGAAAAATATTTGAAATTTGATCTTTAAAAGATTATATTAATTAGATTAGTATAATTAAATAAAATAATAATAAATAAAATTAATCAGTTAATGAGATTAGTTAATTAATTTATTTGTTTATTATTTATTTATTTATTTATTTTCATGATTTATTTATGATATCAAATTTAAATTATTTAAATTGTGAAATGCATACATAATCATGTTAAATATGTTCATGCATCATTTTGACCAAAATGAATGAACAAGGGATTGATTAAAATTGATCATGACACGATCAATTTTAATGGTGTAATAGTTACACAATCTTTTAAAATTAATCGACTTAATTAAAATGGGCTTGTATGAAGCACTTGCATTATTATGTTTTTTTATATATGAATTGGGCTTTTAATTATTTTAATTTGGGTCCTGTGAGCCAATTAAATTGGGTCTACAAGCCTATTAAATTCTATGTACATAGAATAGAATTAGATAGGCCCATATGTAAAATTCCAAAGAGCCCAAGACGGAGCCAAGGAACTGAAGCCCAGTTAAAGAGGCCCAAATGAAGAAAAATATTTTAAAAGCCTTGTAATAGACTAGAGCCCAATTCATTGCATTTTATTCACTTTAATTATATTTGATAGATGTTAATGTGAGGATAACGGAATGCATGTTAAGCCGCTCAAACTAAATCCCTAAAAACCTAAGTCTAAATTGCTTCCATACTTGGAAATTGCCAGAGCGTCGAACGTCTGATGGACATGGAGAGCCCAAGGGCCTCAGGTTTTCTTCGTGAGGCGAGTTTTCACATAATAGGTGCCCAACTTTACTCACTACCACCGTGTGGAAAAATTGTTTGGGTATTTAAGTGCCCAACTTTACTCACTACCACTACGTGGAAAAGCTATTTGGGTATTTATTGATGTGATGCTTCGAGGGATGGTTTGACTTAGGGAAATTGGTCCTAGTTTGACCCAATAAGTTGAGTAAGATTGGTTTTGCAATGATAGGATGGTGTCAAACATTTGGAATGTTCATCCCATCACCGAAAAGGGGCATGGCGATGTAATTGGAAAACGTTGAGTTGCATGAGATGTGATTTGAACATTGTCGACCAAAAGAGCCTGATTCTTACGATACTTGCCAAAGCAAGACTGGGGTTTGACTCTTTGTGGATTTTTGACCCACAATCTAGCACCAACAAAAAATTGTTTGGGATTTCAATTTTGGCTATTGTGAAACATGATTTTAAAATTCATCCTAATATTTTGCATTTATTCTTTTGCAGAAATGGCATCATCTAGCACTAATGTTGTCTCAAACTTTACTCTAAGAAGTATTTTGGATAAAGACAAACTTGTTGGTCAAAATTTCTCAAATTAGGAAAGAAATTTGAGAATTGTTCTCAAAAAAGAAAGGAAGCTACCTGTATTAGAGACAGCTTTACCTGAACCACCACAAAATGCTATGGCTACTGTTCAATGAGCATGGATAAGCTGAAAAGAGATTCCGATGATGTGACGTGTTTGATGCTCGCATCTATGACAGGTGAGCTTCAAAAACAGTTTATGAATTCGAAAGTGTCCGTATTTATGAGTCACTGACAGAGATGTTCCATGAATAAGCCCGTAACGAAAGGTTTGTTACAATCAAAGCATTGATCTCGTGCAAGATGGCAAAGGGTTCGTCAATAAGCACGCATTTAATCAAGATGAAAGGGTATATTGATACCCTAGAGCAATTAATTGCACCTCTTTCAAGAGAGTTAGCCATTGACATCATCTTCGCCTCACTGCCTGATGAATACAATGACTTTGTGGTGAACTACACATGCACAACATGGAGAGGAGCATTCCTAAGCTTCATGGGATGCTAAATAATACTGAGCAAACCCTTTGGAAGGCCACACCAGTAATGGTTGTAGAGAAAAGTAAAGGGAACAAGAGGAAATTTAAAGGCAATGCCAAAGTTGGGCAAAACAAGAAAGCTCGCAGTTAGACTGCTGCCCAACCTCAAGCTCCTCAACCTGCCAAGACAAAACCTCGAAAGGATGATACGTTTCTCTTCTACAAACAAAAAGGTCACTGGAAGAGAGACTTCAGATCATTTCTTGAAAGCAAGAATCCTTCAGCTTCAGGTACCTTTGTTATTGAAATAAATCTTTCTATGTCCACCTCATGGGTATTAGATATCGAATGTGGGGCTCACATTTGCACTATTGTGCAGGGACTCAGAAATAGAAGGATGACAAGGAAATGTGAAGTTGATCTCCGAGTGGGCAACGGGGCAAGAGTTGCTGCTACTGAAGTGGGAGATTATACTTTATCTTTGCCTTCCAGTTTAAACATTGAACTTGAGAATTGTTATTATGTGCCTACTTTGAGTAGAAATATTATTTCAATTTCTTGTTTGGATATTAAAGGTTTTCATATTATTATTGGCAATAATTCGTTATCTTTAAATCGGAATGATATTTTATACGGAGTTGCAAATTTGTGCAGCGGCCTATATATCTTGGATTTGAACCAAGAAAGACCGGTCTATAACATTGAAAAGAAGGCTAAATTAACTAGATCTGATTTAAGTCCAACATATCTTTGCCATTGTCGTTTAGGTCATGCAAATGAGAAAAAAGTTCAAAGACTTCATAAAGATGGAGTGCTTGGGTCATTTGATTTCGAATCATATGACATGTGTGAACCTTGTTTGCAAGGCAACATGAAAAAAAGTCATTTTAACAAGAAAGGGGAAAGGACTAGTGAGCTATTGGCTCTAATACATACGGATATATGTGGACCAATGAGAACACAAGCCAGAGGTGGATTTGAATACTTCGTGACTTTTACTGATGACTATATTAGATATGGTTATGTCTACTTAATGAGGTATAAAAGTGAAACCTTTGAAAGGTTCAAAGAGTTCAAGAATGAAGTAGAAAATTAGTTAGACAGAAGGATTAAGGCTATTCACTCTGATCGGGGAGGTGAATACCTAAGTGATGAGTTCGATGGCTATCTAGAACAGTGTGGAATTATTTCACAGCTAACTCCACCGGGAACACCTCAATGGAATGGTGTATCTGAAAGGAGGAATCAGACTCTATTAGATATGGTTCGATCAATGATGGGCCAAGCGACTCTCCTTATGTCTTTTTGGGGTTATGCTTAGATTCTGCTGCCTACTTACTAAACTATGTTCCATCTAAGGCAGTAGATAAGACTGCATAAGAGATATGGATGGGCCAAAAGCTCTATATGTCTTATCTACGAGTTTGGAGTTGTCAAGCTTATGTTAAGCGTTTACAAAGTAATAAGCTTGAACCTAAAATTGACAAATTCCTATTTGTGGGGTATCCTAAGGAAACCAAATGATATCAATTCTACCTCCCAACTGAGAACAGAGTGTTTGTTGCTCAAGGAGCTTTTTTTCAGAGAAAGACTTTCTATACAAGAAAGACAGTGGGAGTAGAATAGAACTCGAAAAGGTTCGAGACCTACAAGAGAACATAGAACCATCTACAGAAACTCAGATGGAAGTTGGCATGGAAACTCATGAAGATGAGCAACCTGAGCCAATGACACAAGAACCTAGAAGATCTGTTAGATCTCGTCAACAACCTGAGAGATACGGATTTCTTGCGACTCACGATCAAGATTCGATCTTGGTGGACTCTGATAAGCCCACGACTTATAGATAGGTTTTAGAAGGTCCAGATTCAGATAAATAGCTACAAGCCATGGAGTCTAAAATGCAATCCATGAGGGACAATAAAGTGTGGACTTTGATTAACCCTACTGTTCAAGCAAAGGTTGTCGATTGCAAGTGGATTTTCAAGTTAAAACCTGACGGGATCTTCAAGGCACGACTAGTGACTAAAGGTTTCAGATAGACTCATGGTATTGACTATGATGAAACCTTCTCCCCTATCGTGATGCTCAGGTCCATTAGGACTATGCTCGCCATAGCTCCATATTATGACTATGAGATATGACAGATGGATATTAAGACAGATTTCTAGAATAGAAACCTACTCGAGGATGTTTACATAAAATAACCGAGGGATACGTTGATCAGGAGCATCATAATCGAGTATGCAAGTTTCAGCGGTCTATCTACGGACTAAAGAAGGCATCTCGAAGTTGAAATCTTTATTTTGATGAGGCAGTAAAAGGTTGCGGCTTCATAAGGAACGAAGATGAGCTTTGTGTTTACAAGAAGGTTAGTGGGAGTAGGAATGTTTTTCTTGTCCTATATGTGGATGACATCCTACTCATAGGAAATGACATCCCCATGCTGAAAGATATCAAACAATGGTTGGGGAGTGTATTTTCTATGAAAGACTTAGGAGAATCTGAAATGATACTAGATATCAAGATCTATAGAGATAGGTTTAAAAAGCTTCTGGGACTAAGTCAAGAAGGGTACATAGACAAAATATTGGAGAGATTCAATATGTCTAACTCTAAGAATGGTATGGTACCATTCAGACATGGCCTCCTCTTAAAGAAAAACTAATGTCCTTCAACTTAAAAGCAGAAGGAAACAATGAGTAGAATTCCACATGCTTCGGCAATAGGATCTATCATGTATGCCATGTTATATACCCGTCCGAATGTCACACATACACTAAGCATGACTAGCAGATACCAAAAAAATCTAGGAATAGCTCATTGGACTGCAGTCAAGGCAATCCTAAAGTACTTACGAAGAACTAAATGATTGATGCAAGTGTGTGGAGGACAATAACAGCTCGTCGTACAAGGTTACACCGATGCTGTTTTCAAAATAGATCAAGATGACATCAAGTCACAATCAGGTTATGTGTTTAGCCTTAATGGCAGTGTAGTGAGTTGAAAAAGCTCGAAGCAAGATACCACAGCTGAGTCTACAACAGAATCTGAGTACATTGCTGCATCAGATGCTGTAAAGGAAGCTGTTTGGTCAAGGAGTTCGTGTCAGATATCAGAGTGATTCTGAGTATCCAAGATCCGATAAACCTATTCTGTGATAATAACGGGGTTATTACACATGCAAAAGAGCCTCAGTCACACTAGAAGACCAAACACATACTCAGACGTTATCACCCCATTCGAGAGATCATCGATCGAGGAGATATGAAAGTGTGCAAACTAGGTTCAGACGATAATGTAGCAGATCCTCTCACAAAAGCTCTATGACAGTTAAAGTTTGAGAGACATGTAATAGAGCTTGGTCTTAAAATAGTTAGGACATAGCCCTTTAACTAGCAAGTGGGAGATTATTGGTGTATGTGCCCTTTTCAGGGCTATATAGACATTTGTAGATTGATTGATGATTTATCAGATGAGTTAATTTTGATGAATATAATATTCTTATGCATATTTGAATTCATGAAATCGATCTGCCAAAAAAAACACTCCATGGATTGATTAGATCATGAGTGATTCTTTTGAATATTATTCGTACGAGAATCCTTAGACCAGAAATCACTACATGGTCTTAGGTGAATTCTAGTGTGCTTTGACATATGCTAACGGGACTGTAACAGGTTACCAAGTACGGGTATGATTGTTTACACTATGAGTCACGCAAAGACATGTAGGTGAAGTGATGAGACTACAAGTCTCTCTTCAGTGAGAGATGTTATCTTTGCCACTTGATAGTGAACTGAGAAGTGCATGGCTATGCCCAAGAAATGATAAGTGTTAGGATTTGCTCGAATAGAATCTGTGTCACTAAGAAATCAAGTAAACGTTTAGCTAAATAAGGATGATAGCTCCATGCCTTATGCTAAACGGGGTATCAATGTAGAGGACCGTATGTAGTATGCTCAGAAGGTTGTGTTGAATTACTATTCGACCCTCCGTTCTAAATTGGGTAGTCATTACATCTTGCTAGAGACCACTAATGACTTATGGATTAATTAATTAGATTTAATTATCCATTGTCAATTTGGTATGCGCCTAAAGGATCGCACATAAGAGGGTTCGATTATACAAAATTGCCTGCACTAAGTATACTTATTATACTTAGACAAATAATATTTAATTAAATAGTCTAATTAGATATTATTGAAAAGTTCTATGGTATTAATTAAAAGTTAATTAAGTACCAAGGAAAAGTTGGGATAGGCTGATAAATCAAGGAACCTAATTACAAATGAGTTTCTTGACCCATCAGCCTGATCTATGGGTCAATGGGTTGATCCATGGTTTTGGTAAAAACCCTGGTCAGTAAAAATAATATTAATATTAATATTTTGATTTACTGACTGAGTATTTGACTCTTATATATCCCGGGCATATTGAGTCAGAATCTCAATTTTGTTTTTGAGGAAAAATGATTTTACCAAAATTAAAACGATTCCCAAAATTCTGTCTCTGTAGATATGCTAGCACCACTCTGTGAGAACCTCGGTGTATGAGTGTAGAGATTTCTTCAAAGGAATAAATTTTTGTTGGTGATCAGCGTAATCGGAGTAAAAGGATTGGACTAACATCAAAAAAGGATCCAGGCGCGGCAACCGATTACGCTACGAGGGTAAGCTTTAGAAGCTTTAAACGTAGGATTTAAATTAAACACTGAACAAACAAATAGGCTTATTCCGCTGCGTTTTGAACACTATGCCTAATCTATCCCAACAGGGTTTTGGTTTTAATTAGTTTCTAAATCCAATTAGGAACTAAATCTAATTAGATTCTAAATCCAAATAGATTTCCTAATTTCTTGAATTTCCAAATTCTAATTGAACTGTAAGACTTAATTAATTAATTAAATAATTCCACTTTGTTAATTTACTAATTAACCTTTAGGAATACTTAATTAAATAATTAATTCTACTTTATCCCTTAACCCAATACAGAATTAATCGTACCACTAACGGATTAATTATGGCACTACCGTCCTACACTATAATTGCTTCAGGAACAATTAATTTAATTATTCTTTAATCTCCCCACATCAAAAACATAGTGCTCGTTATTTTTAATTTACTGATAAATTAATAAATTAACTTCTTATAATCCGAGATTAGTACCACTCGATCTTTTTACTATACTAGACATAAGTCCACCAGCCGGGTTTAGTATAATAAACATAACAAACTCATCTCGAGAGCACCATCACTCCGGACGCACCGGTACATGGTTTTCTTTCAACAAGTAACAAAACACTAAGCAATCAAACACGCGCACCCAATCTATCGAGACTATTGGCCTCAAGTGACCTCACTATTTGGCAGATTAAAGTACACTATGTCTAATCCTCATGTTTGCTTAAGTATAGGGATTTAGAGATAGAATACTAGGATCGAATAGTCTATTAAATCAGTATAAGACAATTCAATCCAAAATGGTCATGCTCAATATGCCCCGGGCATATCTATATGATTCAATTAGTTTAGATAAACCAATTTCTAAATCAAATAATAACTTAAACTGATAGTGTGTCCAAAACTGTCTCAGTTATGAGCCTCATTTATATATTATGTCTTTTAACCAATGATGAGATCTAGCATGTCACACTGGACACCTCATCATCTAATCACGTAATATAAATGGACAACATATGTAAAATATAAAAACAATTTAACTAAAACATTTAATCGATACATAAACTGAGAAATAGTTTTAATACAAACAAAGTTTTAGTATTCAAAACCAACAATCTCCCACTAATGCTTAAGCTATGCTTCAAGTATAAAACTACATGAATCTATAACTACACTAATAACTATAAAAACATTTAAGGCTTAGCTAAGTATCTAATGCTCATACCCTCCACATGAGATTCAAAGACTTTCGCAGTCAGTATCTTCGTGAATGGATCTGCAAGGTTATCTTTTGATGCTATCTTTGCCACGACCACATCTACCCTCTTAACGGTATCTCGTATCACGTGGTACTTGCGATATATATTCTTACTCGCCTTGTGTGCTCGTGGTTCTTTCAAGTTTTCTACTGCACCTTTGTTGTCACAGTACACTGTGATCGACTTTTCAAACAAGGAATCACATCTAAGTCTACTAGGAAGTTCTTGAGCCACACTGCTTTTTTCGCTGCCTCTGATGCTGCAACGTACTCAGCCTCCATGGTAGAGTCTGCCACGCATTTTTGCTTGACACTCCACCAAACTATGGCTCCACCTCCCAAAGTAACCCTGAGGTAGACTTACTCTTGTCCATATCACTTTGGAAATCAGAATCTGTGTAACCGTGGGGCATAAGCTTATACGCCTGATATACCAAGACTTGGTCTCTCGTTCTGTGCAAATACTTGAGAATGCATTTTACTGCCTATCAATGAGCTTTTCTAGGGTTACTATGATATATGCTTACCATACCAATAGAATAGCAAATATCAGGCCTCGTACACAATATTGCATACATAAGACTTCCTACTGTAGAAGTATAAGGAACTGTCTTCATGGCTTCTATCTCCTCAACAGTCTTTGGAGACTGTTCTTAAGATAGATGTACTCCGTGTCTGAAAGGTAGAGAACCTTTCTTGGAGTTCTGCATACTGAAACGAGCCAGAATTGTATTTATGTATAAAGCCTGAAAGTGCGCTAGTGAACGTTTCCTACGATCTTGAATGATCTTGATCCAAGGATATGTCCCACTTCTTCCAAGTCTTTCATATCAAACTGCTTGGACAACCATGGCTTTACGTCTGATAACAATTTCTTATTGTTGCTAATAAGTAGAATGTCATCTACGTAAAATACAAGAAACACCACCGCATTTCTATCACATCTGCGGTACAAACATTGTTCATCCGAGCACTAAGTAAATCTATAAGATTGGATTACCTCATCGAATCGTATGTTCCAAGATTTGGATGATTGCTTAAATCCGTAAATGGACCTTTTAAGCTTGCAAACTTTATGCTCTTTGCATTTTTCAATGAATCCCTCTGTTTGCTGCATGAAGATGGTTTCCTCAAAACTTCCATTAAGAAAAGCTATCTTGACAACCATTAGCCAAATCACATAATCTAAATGAGCTATTATGGCAAAGAGAATCCGGATCGAATTAAGCATAGCTACCGGGGAGAAGGTTTCCTCATAATCGATTCCCACTGTTTGAGTATACCCCTTCATCGTAAGCCTAGCTTTAAAGGTTTCAACCTTTCCTTCGGGTCCTCTCTAGCATTTGTAGACCCACTTATATCCAATGGGTTTGAAACCATTAGGCAGGTCCACAAGCTCCAGACTTGATTGTGATCCATCGACCCCATCTCTGATATCATCGTTTTTTGCCAAGACTTTGCATCTTTATCTTGGAGAGCCTCATTGTAGTTTACTGGATTAGGTTCTAGTGCACCTAGGACAAAATTTGAGGCTTCTCCCAAGCCAATGAACCTTTTGGTCTCATAACCCTTTCACTACGACGAGGCACCACCTGTGTTGGCGTATCATCTGTGATATCTTGTGCAGTGTTCTTTGGTGTATCTACTTGTGCTAGTGCATCAGAATTATTAGGTTGTTTTTTAAGTTCCTCTAGTATGATCTTACTTTTGGGCTTGTGATCTAGAATACAGTATTCTTCTAAAGATCTGGCGTTAGTACTAACTATCACCTTCTGATCTTTAGGACTATAGAACAGACCACCTTTCTGTTAGTTTTAAATACTGAAAAGCTATCCTGAAAAGCTATTTTTTGTATGACAAAATAATATCCACAGTTTGCATATCGATTTTGTTTCAGTATTAATTGTTCTTTTATCATATGCATAGATGATAAGGTGCTGGGTATAGCACAATAGATCTTATCATTAGTTAAGTTTATGATATATAAAGAGATGCTCGTAACTGAGATAGTTTGAACATACTATCAGTTTAGTTTATTGTGTGATTTGGATAATTAGTTTATCTAGACTAATTAAATCATACGGATATGCCCGGGGCATATTGCGCACGACCTATTTGAGATTGAATTAACTTTTACTGTTGGCATAGTTAATTCGATTATAGTATTCTAATCTCTTAATCCCTAGATTGGAGCGGGCATGAGAGTTAGATATCGTATGCTTTGATTTGCCAAAGGGTGCAGTCAACAGAGGCCCAAATCTCGGTAAGTTGGGTATGCGGTGTTTGACTTTTTTGTGTGTCGTTGCTAGTCGAAGGAATCTATGTACCGGTTCGCCGGGTTGATGGTGCTCCCGAAATAAGCTCGAAAGGTTTATTATACTAAATCTGGCCAGTGGAATTTATGTCCGGTATAATAAGAAAGTCAAGTTGTACTAATCTCGGATACCAAGAAGTCGATGAATTAATTTGTCAGTAAATTTATGAATCGACGAGCACTAGATCTTTGATGTGCGGAGATAAAAGAATAATAAAGTGAGTGCAAAGTAAATTTTTTTGGAGCGGTAGTTCTATAATTGGTCCCTTAGTGGTACGACTAATTATGCGTTTGACTAATCGACAAAGTGAATTAGTTAATCCTAAAAGTTAAATTAATATTTAATTGACTGTGTGGGTTATATGAAATAATCCTAAGGGCTCGATTAAATTTAATTAATGAAGTGGGTTAAGAAATTAATTCAAAAGGCTCGATTGGAGATGATTAATCTAGGGAAGACTAAGGGGTCAACGAAAGTCAAACATTAAGGCCCAACTCAAAAGCCCACTAGGTCTCCCTTGAAGCTCCTATGAATAGCTTAAATTAGGCATTTAGAAAACATAAGAAACCTTGAGAGGTAACTTTAGAGTGCGAAGGAGAAATCTAGAGAGAAATATTCATCTTTTTGGATTTTTCTCTCGAAGTCAATTTCGATCCTTCTTCTTAAAGAAACTCAGCCCATGTTCCTCGAAAACCCAAGATCTCCATCATTTCCCATTTGAGATCCGCTGTCAGACCGGTCACAGCCGTGCCGTGAGCATTTTTTAGGCGCTGAGTAAAGGTCTGGCAATCGACCACTTTATTTGCTGTGGGTCTTGTATTTTTGTCGTGTTTATCATTTGTCTTGTTCCTTCGGGTTCACCAAAGTCTAGATCTATGGGCAAAAGCTTTTCTCGACAAGTTTTATTTAGGCGGTGTGGGTTTTCATATTAGGATCAGGCCCCCGGGCTGTTTCAGATTTTGGCAGTTTGAGTTTTCTTGAAGCGGGTTTCTTTGGATTTCTTCATATTGTGCTTTAGCCATCCCGTGAACATTTTCCCACTCAAATTCAAGATCGTTTAGAGTTATTCTTGGGACTCTTTAGTGGATTCACATTTCAAGACCCAGTTTTCTTTATTTGCGATGGACACACTTCAAAGGTATAATCTTTAAAGTTTTCCGCTTTAATTTAAAGATTCGATTTTTGCGTGTCGTTTTAATAAATTGAACTAGTATAAGCCTAGATCCGTTCAGGGGAAATGATTTTAAGCCTGAGCCAAATCGAAATTCTCTGATTCTGGAATGCATAACACGAAAGTGAGATTTTTGGTTTAGCCCGGGCTAGATCTGTTTCCTTCAAATTGGTATATGAGCGAGTGTTTCGGCTTTATACTTGTTCGATTTATTACACGAATTTGTTTTGGCTTTGTTATTTTTGCATTGTCGATATATTAACATGTGGTTATTATTCCCTACTATTATGGTTTTTTTATTTTCATTCATAAATCCCGGGACATGTTCGTGCTCATTTTTATTTTGAATGGAAATTTCTGTAATAGTAATAACCACAAGCTGGAAGTCGTGTAGGATTAAATGAATCTTGTAGTAGGATTTAATCTAATGTTGTCATCTTTAAATTCCTAGAATGCCTTCGTACATAGGAATTTATGTACTATGATGAAGACGTTATTTTGGATAACTCGTATTCGTGAGTTTTTGTTTGTCATAATTTTGGGTGAATCCTAATTACATGTAAAACTGAGAAAACCTGGACGAATTGAGAGAAATCCAAATAATTAGTGGGAGCGACGCGACGGGACGTGTCAACGAGGCGTCAAAGGAAGCGACTATAGAGAAGGCCATAATAGCCGGGAAATGTTTAATTATGTATTTCCCGTTTTATGTCCTTTTCGTTGTTTGTGTGTTTTCATTTTTATGCATGAGTGAAAACAAACCATTTTTTTTAATATGTGCAATTAACTAAGGTAGATTATTCGCATATTAAAACTCCAACGGTTTTATAGGTGCGAATATCCAAAGTTAAGATATTGCATGTTAAAACATAAAAATCCTCAATTTTAAGAAACTAAGTGGGAGCGGGTTGGTTAGTATCCCCATGGCCTCCATTATGAATTCATATGTGATGTGGATAGACCTATGCGTTGGCCAAGGGCCTCCCTCTATGCGGATAAGTGTTTCAATCCATAAGATCACTAGATTGAATTTCTAAAGGGATGACTATAGTGAGTTTAATTAGAGAACCTTGCGACACCCTCTCTGCTGAGGCGTATTAGTATCCTAAGTAACAAACATAGAAGTCACGTAATGACATACACTTAGTGTACCATTTGTAGTATTCCTCCCGAGAGGTCGCACTACTTATGTGTACGACTAAAATCACCGACTATTAATTTCATTGATCAAAACATCGTTAGTCAGATAGTGAAATTAATGAACTCAGGTTCTCCTCGAACGAATGTGGCCTAGCGTAGACGTTCACCCGCGTGACCTGTTTAAATCTTAGTGTGAGAGGTGTTGGTGGAAGATTATATTGTTTTGAGGATATCAATATTTTTTAAAAAGATAAAATGCTGAAACATGACTATTTCATTTTTCAGTTTGTCGATATATCGTTCAATCCACTTGTTGTCATTCTAAACCAAAACAAACTCACCGGTCCTAATTACAATGATTGGAAGTGTAACCTGGACATTGTCCTTACTGCTGAGGGTTTCAAGTACGTGTTTACTGAGGTGTGCCCTGACACACCATCACCTCGGACGCACCGGTATGTGGTTTCCTTCGACTCGCAATGACACACCAAACAACTCAACACACGCAGCTAACCTACTGAGACTATAGGCCTTAAGCGACCACACTCTTTGACAAATCAAACTATGCAATGCTCAATCCTCATGCTCATTCTCATATAGCGATTAAGAGATAGAATACAAGGTTTGAATTAACTACTAACAAACTGTACAAGTTAATTCAATCCCAAATGGTCAAGCTCAATATGCCCCGGGCATATCTATATGATTCAATTAGTTTAGACCAACTAATCTCAGAATCACATATGGCTTAAACTGACAGTATATCCAAACTATCTCAGCCACGAGCCTAATTTATATATCAAGAGTTCAATCAATGACGAGATCTAATGTGCTATACCCGGTACCTCATCATCTTGTCACACAATATAATTGGACTACATATGTAAAATACAAAGTATTTAACTGAAATATTTGACTCGATATAAAGGGGAAGTAGTATTTCATAAAAGCTCAGGTTTTTAGTAATCAAAACTAATAGTCTCCCACTAATACTCAAAGCTATACTTTAAAGTAACTCAACACTAGAAAATCCAAAATTTACTACTTCTATACTAATGTTTAGAGAACTGTCAATGCTTAGATAAGTATCTAACTCCTATGCCCTCCATATGAGCCTCAAAAACTTTAACAGTTAATGTCTTTGTGAACAAATCTGCAAGGTTGTCTGCTGATACTATTTTTGCCACGAACACGTCTTCTCTCTTAACGATCTCTCGTATTAGGTGGTACTTGCGCTCTATGTGTTTACTTGCTTTGTGAGTTCATGGTTCTCTTGAGTTGGCTACTGCACCATTGTTATCAGAATACACTGTGATTCATCTCGGTAACTCATGAATCACGTCTAAGTCCACTAGGAAGTTCTTAAGCCACACTGCTTATTTCGCTACCTTTTAAGCTACGACATACTCAGTCTCGATGGTAGAGTTCACCACGCATTTCTAATTGACACTCTTCCAAACTATGGCAGCACCTCCCAAAGTAAACACAAACCCGGAGGTAGACTTACTCTTGTCTTTATCGCCTTGGAAATCTGAATCTGTGTAACTACCGGGCACAAGCTCTTGCGCCTGATAGACCAACACTTGGTCTCTCGTTCTGTCCAAATAATTGAGGATGCAGTTTATAACATTCCAATGAGCTTTTCCAGGGTTACTCTGATATCTGCTAACCATACCAATAGCATAGTAAATATCAGGCCTCGTACATAACCTTGTATACATGAGACTTCCTACTGCCGATGCATAAGGAACCGTCTTCATGGCTTCTATCACTTTAACAATCTTTAGAGAATGCTTTTTAGATAGATGCACTCTGTGTCTGAAAGGTAGAAAACCTTTCTTGGAGTTTTGCATGTTAAGACATGGCTAGAATCGTGTCTATGTATAAAGCCAGAGAGAGCGTCAATGAACGTTTCCTACGATCTCAAATAATCTTGATCCCAATGATATGTCCAACTTCTCCTAAATCCTTCATATCAAATTGCTTAGATAACCATGCCTTTACGTCTGATAATACTTTCTTACTGTTGCCAATAAGAAGAATATCATCTACATAAAGTACAAAAAACACCACTGCATTCCCGTCACGTCTGTCGTACGCACACTGCTCATCCAGACACTGAGTAAATCTATAGGACTGGATTTCTTCATCAAACCGGATATTCCAAGATCTGAATGCTTGCTTAAGTCCATAGATGGACTTTTTAAACTTCCAAACCTTACGCTCTTGGCTTTTTGCAATAAATCCCTCTTGTTGCTGCATGAATATGGTTTCCTCAAGACTTCTGTTAAAGAATGTTCTCTTGACATCCATCTTCCATATCTCATAATCTAAATGAGCAGCTATGACCAAGAGTATTCAAATTGACTTAATCATTGTCACCGGAGAGAAGGTTTCCTCATAATCGAATCACTCTTTCTGAGTATACCCATTCGCCACAAGCCTAGTTTTAATGATTTCAACCTTTTCGCCAGGTCCTCTCTTGCGTTTATAGACTCACTTGCATCCAATGGATTTAAAACCATCAGGCAGGTCCACAAGCTTCCAAACTTGATTAGAGTCCATCGACGCCATCTCTGATTTGATTGCCTTTTGCAAGATTCTGCGTGTTTATCTTGGAATGCCTTATTATAGTTCACCGAGTCAGGTTAGTGCGTGCCTGGGATAAAATCAGAGGATTCTTCCTAGCCCACGTATCTCTCGGGTTGTCTCACAACCCTTCCAGTATGAATAGGCTTCACCTGTGTAGGCACATCATCTGTGACATCTTGTGCAGTATTCTGTGGTGTATCTACATGTACTGGTGAAATTGGAGTATTGGAATGTCATCTAAGTTCTTCTAGTATGATTTTGCTACTGTGTTTGTGATCTAGAATATAGTCCTCTTCTAAAAATCTGGCGTTACTACTTACTACCACCTTCTGATCTTTAGGATTATAGAATAAACCACCTTTTGTACCTTTGGCGTATCCTACAAACAACATTACTTTTGTTCTTGCATCTAACTTACCCGCATCTACCTTAAGCACGTGGGCTGGACAACCCCAAATTCTAATGTGCCTGACACTGGGTTTTCGCCCAGACCACAACTCCACAGGGGTTGAAGGCACGGATTTAGATGGTACAAGATTTAGAATATGTGCAGCTGTTCCTAAGGCATATCCCCAAAATGAATTTGGCAAATCACTATAACTCATCATGGATCTAACCATTTCCATAAGAATTTTATTTCTCTATTCTGCTACACCATTCTGCTGGGGTGTGTTGGTGCAGATAACTGAGACTGAATACCTACTTCCCACCAGATAATTTGGAAAATCAGTGGACAAGTATTAACCACCATGATCTGATCATAGTGTCTTGATACTTTTACGATGATGTTTTTTCACATCTGCCCGATACTCTTTGAACTTGGCAAAGCACTCAGACTTGTGGCGCATCAAATAAATGTATCCATACTTTGATAGCCATATGTGATTGTCACAAAATACTCAAAACCTCCTATGGCTTGAATAGACATTGGTCTACACAAGTTAGAATGAACTAGCTCTAATACTTCTTTGGCCCGATACCCCTTAGCCTTAAAAGGCCTCTTGGTCATCTTACCTTCTAAGCAAGATTCGTAGGTTGAATAGCTATCAATCTCAAATGAACCCAAAGGTCCATCATTGACTAACCTCTGAATCCTACTAAGGTTTATATGACCTAGTCTTAGGTGCCAAAGATAAGTTTGGTTCATTTCAGAATGTTCTCTCCTCTTATTATGGTTTAATGATGTTTGATTTGTAGTTGCATATCTAGTAGCAGGAGTTGGTTTTAGAATAAATAAATTATCTACTAATGAACAAGAAAAAATGAGTTTCTTATTTATTCTAATAAATAATGACTAAAAACAAAATCAAAATCATTCTTTAAAAGTTTAGAAACTGAAACAAGGTTTTTTTTTCTAAAACTAGGAACATAAAGACAATTTTGTAAAACTAAACTACTTGAATTTTCGAAATTGAGCTTCATTTCTCCCACGACACCAACTGACACTCTTGTAGTTTTGCCCAAGTTGACATCCAGCTCGTCTTCTCTAAGCTTCTGGTTACTTGGAACCCCTGCAAAGAATTACAAACATGGTCAGTGGTGTCTGAATCCACACACCAAGTATCTGTGGGAATCACTGCTAAACAAGTTGGTTTTAGGTGATATGAATGTTGTAATATTAATAAACACGAGTTGGAAGCCATGTAGGATAAGATTAAATCTTTAGTAGGATTTTGACCTGTGTAATTTTTATTTTATTT
This sequence comes from Knoxia roxburghii, assembly GCA_030378225.1. Lineage (NCBI taxonomy): Eukaryota > Viridiplantae > Streptophyta > Magnoliopsida > Gentianales > Rubiaceae > Knoxia > Knoxia roxburghii. Next base: position 34,827,903 of record CM059416.1, on the reverse strand, counting down.
TCCTAGAAAACTTTAGTCTTGTATTTAGGAAAATTTTGAATCGAGGACGTTGTGGGAAACTTGGATTCATGCATTTTGGTTAACACAATTTGGGTGATTCCAAGGGTAAAAACCCAGGTGAATTGCAAGAAGACCAAATAGCTAGTGGGAGCAGAGCAGGAAACCCAGATGGTGCAGTAGCGTCGCTGGTGCCAATTCGCGGTGACTGGCACAGACCGCCACATCGCGTCCTCATCGTGGTTATCGCAATCTGGTCATGATATCCCGATATTGTCACGGTGAACAGATCACAATTGCGACGTCGCGGTTGCGGTTTTCTCACGACGTGCGGTGTCTTTGTAATGTCGTGCGATGTCGTGAGGTGCATGTTTCTCTGGGTTGCATCGAGATCTTCATGCCAAGGACTCAATCCATCAGAGTAATATGACGAGATACGCAACAAGACAGCATATGTGTTTAAGGCATATGTGGGTAAGTTAGATTCAAGAACATAAGTAATGTTGTTTGTAGGATATCCTAGAGGAACGAAAGGTGGTTTATTCTATAGTCCTAAAGATCGAAAAGTGGTAGTTAACCCTAATGCTAGTTTTTTATATGAGGACTATATCTTAGATCACAATCCAAGTAGTAAAATCATACTAGAAGAACTTAGATGACAATCCACTACTCCAGATACACCAGTACAAGTAGATACACCACAGAATACTGCACAAAATGTCACAGATTATGCGCCTACACAATTGGTGCCTCGTCGTAGTGGGAGGGTTATAAGACAGCCTGAGAGGTATATTGGCTTGGGAGAATCTTTGAATTTTTCCCGAGAGAGTAAGTTGCCAATCCTGTTAACTATAATAAGGCCCTTCGAGATAAAGATACATAATCTTGGCAAAAAGCAATGATATCTGAGATGGGGTCAAAGGACTTTAATCAAGTATGGGAGCTTATAGACTTGCCTGATAGTTTCAAACTCATTGGTTGCAAGTGAGTCTATAAACGCAAGAAAAGACCCGACGGGAAGGTTGAAACCTTTAAAGTTAGGCTTGTGGCAAAGGGGTATACTAAAAAAGAAGGTATATGAGGAAACCTTTTCCGTGGTAGCTATCCTTAAGTTGATATGGATACTCTTGGCCAAATCTACTCATTTAGATCACGAGATTTGGTAGATGTATATCAAGACAGCTTTCCTTAACGGAAGTCTTGAGAAAACCATCTTCATGCAGCAACCAGCGGGATTCTTTGAAAAAGGCCAAGAGCATAAGGTTTGCAACCTTAAGAGGTCCATCTACGGACTTAAGTAGGCGTCCAGATCTTGGACTATCCGATTTGATGAAGTAATCCAGTCATACGAATTTACTCAGTGTCCGAATGAGTAGTGTGTGTACAGTAGACGTGATGGAAATACGGTGGTGTTTATTGTACTTTACGTAGATGACATCCTACTTATTGGCAACAGTAAGAAAGTGTTATCAGACTAAAGGCATGGTTGTCTATACAATTTGATATGAAGGACTTGGGAGAAGCTGGACATATCCTTGGGATCAAGATTATTCGAGATCATAGGAAACATTCCCTGACGCTTTCTTAGGCTTCATACATAGATACAATTCTAGCTCGTTTCAACATGCAGAACTCTAAGAAAAGTTTTCTACCTTTCATACACGGAATGCATTTGTCTAAAGAGCAGTGTCCGGAGACTGTTGAGGAGATAGAAACCATGAAGACAGTTCCTTCTGCTTTTGTAGTAGGAAGTCTCATGTATGTAATGTTGTGTACGATGTCTGATATTTGCTATGTCGTTGGCATGGTAAGCATATCAGAGTAACCCCATAAAAGCTCATTGAGAGACTGTTAAATGCATCCTAAAGTATTTGAGCAGAATGAGAGACTAAGTGTTGGTCTATCAGGCGCTTGAGCTTGTGCCTAGAGGTTACATAGATTCAGATTTCCAAGGTGATAAAGACAATAGTAATTCTACCTCTGGGTTTGTGTTTACTCTAGGAGGTGGAGCCATAGTTTGGCGGAGTGTCCTGGAGAAATGCGTGGCGGACTCCACCATGGAAGCTGAATACGTTGCAACATCAGAGGCAGTGAAAGAAACAGTGTGGCATAAGAACTTTTTAGTGGACTTAGACGTGATTCCTGAGTTACTAAGATTAATCACAGTATACTGTGATAATCATGGCGCAGTAGCGAACTCGAGAGAACCATAAGCTCACAAGGTGAGTAAACACATAAATTGCAAGTACCACCTGATACAAGAAATCGTTAAAAGAGAAGATGTGTTCGTGGCAAAGATAGCATCAGCAGAGAACCATGCAAATCCGTTCACGAAGACATTGATTGCAAAATTCTTTGAGGCTCACGTGGAGGGTATGGGAATTAGATACTTAGCTGAGCCTTGATAGTTCTCTAGTTCATAATATAGTAATTGTGTAATTGTATTGAACGGTTTTATATTTAAGAGCGTCGCTTAGTGTATTAGTGGAAGATTGTTAGTTTTCAATACTATAAGCTTTGCTTGTATGAAAAACTATTTCTTGATTTTATAAATATCGAGTTAAATGTTTCAGTTATATGCCTTATGTTTTACATAAGTTATCCACTTATATCTAGACACTAGAAGATGAGGTGTTAGGTGTAACACAATAGATCTCGTCATTGGTTAAAGTCTTGATATATGAACTTGGCTCGTAACTAGGGCTGGCAATTCGTGTCGTGTTCGTGTTATCGTGTTCGGGTTAGCGTGTTGGTGTGTTGAGAACCCAACCCAAACCCAACCCATTTAATTAATCGTGTCAAAAACTCCAACCCTAACCCGACTTGTTTATAATCGTGTCGACCCGAACCTAACCCGCGTAACCCGCTTAATTGTTGATAGGTGATTTTTCGGTCCAAATTTTCGCCACAGAAAAAGGTGACTGAATTTGTCAAGGAGACTAAAACATAAATGTTTATTTATAATAGCCCCATCTAAAATTTGAATCTATCAAATTTAAATCCATCAATTTAAATTTAACCATAACATTCTTATACATGACATCAACATAAATTTCATCAATTGAAATTCTTCCTAATACAACTAAAATCCAATTCAATCCAACCAAAATAAATAAAATGCAAAGGTAATTACAATTCGAAAATTTAAATAACAAAATACCATCATAGGAAGTCGTGTTGAATTTTTGATTTGGGAATTTGGAAGTTTCCTCAATTATTAAGGTTATAAAATTTAATTTTTTTAAAAAATAATTTCTTAACGAGTTCACGTGTTAACCCGCCAACCCGTCGTGTCGACCCAAGTCCGACCCGCTATTTAAATGTGTCGACGACCCAAACCCGACCCATTTATTATACGTGTAGAAAATTTCAACCCTAACCCATTTTTTTTGTGTCGTGTTCGTGTCGGGTTATCGTGTCGTGTCAGCAATTGCCAGCCCTACTCGTAACTGAGACAGTTTGAACATACTGTTGGTTTAAGTCATTATGTGATTCTTAGATTAGTTTATCTAAACTATCATATAGATATGTCGGGGACATATTGAGCATGACCTATTTAGGATGAATTATCTTGTACTGATTTGATATACTATTCGATTTTTAGTATTTTATCTCTTAATCCCTAGACGAGAATGAGCACAAGGATTGAGCATTGCGTAGTTTGATCTGCTAAGCGTGCGGTTGCTTAAGAACTATAATCTCAGTTGGTTGGCTGCGTGTGTTTGGTTACTTGGTGTGTTGTTGCAAATCGATGGAAACCATGTACCGGTGCGTCAGGGTTGATGGTGCTTTCGAGATGAGCTTGAAATGTTTGTTATACTAAACCTTGCTAGTGATCTTATGTCCTGTATAATAATAAGGTCAAGTGGTACTAATCTCAGATTAAAAGAAGTCGATAAATTAATTTATCAGTAAATTAATAAATTGACGAGCACTATATCTTTGATGTGGGGAGAACAAAGAATAATTAGTTTAGTGGTTCCAGAAGCAATTTCAGTTTGAGTTGTAATTCCATAATTAACCCGTTAGTGGTGCGATTAATTATGTGTTGGGTTAATTGATAAATTAGAATTAATTTTTTAATTAAATTAATCCTAAAGGTCAATTACTAAACTGACAAGGTGGAATTAATTAATTAATTAAGTCTTTAAGTTCAATTAGAATTAGGAAATCTAATTGGATTTGGAAACTAATTGAGATTTGAAAATTAGTTGATCCAAAGCCCAACAAGAAGGCTTAACTCAACCCCACTTAACGTCTCCCTTTTAACTCTTGAATAGACAAGGGATTAGCAATAACAAAAGTTTCATAATTCTTGAACTTAGAAAGAGAAAGTTTGAGTGAGAAAATAAGAGAATAAGTCTTCAGTTATTTTTCTCCTCGAAACTCACATGCACAATCCAATCGGTGACAACCTAAGTTCATCTGGGACAGTGAGTGAGTGTTATGCCCGTGAACCGGGGGTGGCTAGAATTCCAGACTGCGACGGCAAGCTAGTGTCAAGCGATGAATTTTTCCGATAGGTTTTGTGTATAATTATTGTGTTGCTGTTTCAATGGCAATGTACGAATCTGTCTAAGAGTCATACAAGTGATTACTTAAGGGACTCGCTTCAAGAGGTCGATTTCTATCTTCCTGCTTTTATTAGTTGCCATAAATTTGTTTGCGTGATAAATCGAATAAAGTAGAACTATGATCCGGTGCTCGTGTGGTATTTCAAAAGGGTTTGAATCGTATTACATGAGTGTTCGGGTTTGGTTGAGAATCTCCGAATCTGGAATGCATAGCACAAAAGTGAGATTTTTTACCGGGCTCAGGCAAATAATTCCTTCAGTCGTTATATCCATCACTCACAACACCCCTTTCCCTCTTTCATTCATCCCAACTGGGGTAATTGCGATCAAAAAAATAGTGAAAGAATGTCCTGGGTTTGGTTCTATACCTTCCCTCGACAACAGTCAGTTGATATTGCATAAAATCATAATCAAAGAAATCACCTAACAGTACGGGTTTCTTTTCTCCCATCCCTACACCTGCACAAATTCAACAGAAATTAAATCATACAAAGGCTACCGTGCTCCCCGGCAACGGCGCCAAAAATGGAGTGCGGAAAACACACCAAAATAACATAAACCTAATATCCGCACTAAGGGATTCCAAGACCCCGTCGTGAAGTGTAATAGGTGCCGATCCTACAGAGAGAAACTAAGTCATTGCAATATTTAATTTTCTTTTGATTAATGAGCAGAGGAACATGCATAAACATGCTATCAATTCACAAAGCACACAAATAAATAGATTGGAAAATAGGGTTGAGTTTGATGAGGGGATTCGGTCACCATTAATGTTTAGGTTGTATTATATTTACATTGAAAATGTGCAATTAGACAGGGTTTGTTCCCCTACTGTTGTTTAACCTGTGGTTGCAGTTCGCGGGTATCAATTTCTCTCCGAGAAGATAAATAATCCCTTCTAAAAACATTCACGAAGAACACTATCTCGGTCCAGCTATGAACATATAAGGTAGAACAACTACGGTACTAAAAGTTAACCATAAGGAAACAACAATCCTCCGCAATATATATAATCAAAACATTCAGAAAAGATTAAAACACCCAGTACTGATAACCGATAAGAAGGCTACCGTGCGTATTCAAGTGAAGGAAGTGGTGACGAATTAGCAACACAACTTTACAAATTATAAGACTCCTTGGCTGGACTATGGTAAAGAGGGAAAGCGCTGCAATTAGGCCTGAATCCACTGAAGGAAAACTGAACAAGCCCGGGCTAAATCAAAAACCTCACTTTCGTGCAATGCATTCTAGAATCGGAAGCTTTCGACCAAGCTCAGGCTCAAATTAGTTTACCCATGAACGGATCTAGGCTTATACTTATTTAATTTATTAATCGGGACACAAAAAATTAAATCTTTAATAAAAGTGGAATTTAAAGATTCTACCTTTTGTAGCGAAGTCTCTTGCCTAAAGAAAAATCCAATCTTTGATTGCGATTCCAATAGAAATCCGAAGAATTACTACGATACAAACTCCGAAATAGTGTGGGCTATTGTCTACGGAGTTACCCACGGCAAAATAAGAAAACCCAAGAAACTTGCTCTGGAAGAAAACTCAAAAATCTGGAAAAATTGAAAACTGCCCAGTTTTTTTTTTTTTCGAAAAATCCTGCTGCGCAAGTTTTCTTCTTCAGCAGCTGAACCCGCCGGACCTTCTGCAAAAACCGACCACCAGAGCTGTCAAGTCCAGTCCCGATCTGTACAACCAACCTCACGGATCACTCAAGAAGAAGATCGACGTGAAGGGTTGGTCGGCTCAGGGCACCAGACCGAGGAACAGCACCGGAGTTCCTGAAGTCGCAAGCCGCGATAATCCGATCAGCGCTGGGCGCTGTTCTATCGCGAAATTCGACCGGCGGCCAACTCAAAACAGTTCGGGCAGTATATAAAGATTGAGTCTTCCGAAGGAAAAAGCTATCTTATCTGACTTCGAGAAAGAACTCCGACGAGGAAGACGATGTTCTCTCTCTAAGCTAAACTTTGTCACTCTAGCCCTTTCTTGGACTTCAAGTTTCTTAATTGTTTTTTTGCCCAATAAGTTGTATTTATAAGGAGCTTCTAAGGAGACCTAATGGGCTCTCGAGTTAGGCCTTTTAATTTGACTTTCATTGACCGCTAAGTCTTCCCGACTAATCAACTCCAATCGACCCATTTAAATTAATTTATTTAACCCACTTTGTTAATTTAATTTAATCGAACCCTTAGAATTAATTAACTCAAATAGAATTAATTTCTAAATTCACTTTGTCGATTAAATATTAATTAAATCTTTTGGATTAATTAATTTACCTTGGTGATTAGTCAAATGCATAATCGGTCGTACCACTAACGGACCAATTATGGAACTACCGATCGAAAACGACTTTATGTTGCGCCATTATATTTTATTCTATCTCCCCAAATTAAAGATCTAGTGCTCGTCGGTTTATCAATTTACTGACAAATTAATTCACCGACTTCTTGGTTTCTGAGATTAGTACCACTCGTCCTTTTATTATACCGAACATAAAGTTCACCGGCCGGGTTTAGTATAATAGACTTTACGAGCTCATCTCGGGAGCACCATCAACCCGGCGAACCGGTACGTGGATTCCTCCAACTAGCAACGGCACGTAAGAAACTAAACACTGCATACCCAACCTACCGAGGTATAGGCCTCAATCGACCGCACTCTTTGGCAAATCAAAGCATACAATATCCAACCCTCACGCCCGTCCTAATCTCAAGATTGAGAGAAGGAATACTAGGACCAAATTGACTACGCCGATCAGTATAAGTCAATTCTATCCAAACTGGTCGTGCTCAATATGCCCCGGGCATATCCGTGTGATTTAAACTAGTTTAGATAAACTAATTTCCAAACCACACAATAACCTATACCGATAGTATGTTCAGACTATCTCGGTTACGAGCATACTTTTTATATATCAATACTTTAACCAATAACGGTATCTACAGTGTCTGTCCACACCCCGTTATCTAGTTCTATGATATAAAGGAACAAATTTATACCGAAACAAACTGATATGTCAACTGTGGATATTAGTTTTTTATACAAGCCATAGCTTTTCTGTATTCAAAACTAACAATCTCCCACTAATACTCAAAGCTATGCTAAGAAGTACAAAAACTGTCGAACCCGCTATTACACTGCTGTCATAATAAAAACTCTAGAACACCTTTAAGCTCACTCACATGGCTCCCTCAAGAATCTGACTCCCATGCCCTCCACATGTCTCTCAAAAACCTTTGGGGTCAATGGCTTGGTGAAAGGATCTGCAAGGTTGTCATTTGAAGCTATCTTGGCCACGATCAGGTCTCCCCTCTTTACGATCTCTCGTATCAGGTGGTACTTGTGCTCTATGTGTTTACTCGCTTTATGGGCTCGTGTTTCCCTCGAGTTAGCAACCGCACCATTGTTATCACAATAAACTGTGATAGACCTAGGCAACTCGGGAACCACATCTAAGTCCATCAAGAAGCTCCTGAGCCATACAGCCTCTTTCGCTGCCTCTGAAGCGGCAACGTACTCAGCCTCCATGGTGGAGTCTGCCACGCATTTCTGCTTGACACTCCTCCATACTATGGCTCCACCTCCTAGAGTAAACACAAACCCAGAGGTAGACTTACTCTTGTCCAAATCACCTTGAAAGTCCGAATCTGTGTAACCCAATGGTACAAGCTCATGCGCTCTATAAACTAGGACATAATCTCTCGTCCTGCACAAGTACTTAAGAATGCATTTTACTGCCTCCCAGTTAGCCTTCCCAGGGTTACTCTGATATCTGGTAACCATGCCAAAGGCAAAGCAAATATCAGGCATCGTACACAACATAGCATACATGAGGCTACCCACTGCAGAAGCATAGGGCATCTATCTCCTCAGCAGTCTTAGGACATTGCTCCTTAGAGAAATGCACCCATGCTGAAAGGTAGTGAACCCTTCTTGGAGTTCTGCATGTTAAAACGGGCCAGAATTGTGTCTATGTAGGATGCCTGAGAGAGAGTCAGAGAACGTCTCCTACGATCTCAAATAATCGTAATCTCAAGGATATGTCCAGCCTCTCCCAAATCCTTCATATCGAATTGCCTGGACAGCCATGCCTTTACGTCTGACAACACCTTCTTACTGTTGCCAATAAGAAGGATGTCATCTACGTAAAGTACAAGGAATACCACCATATCACCATCACGCCTGCGATAAACACATTGCTCATCTGGGCACTGAGTGAATCCATAGGACTGGATAACCTCATCAAAACGGATGTTTCAAGATCTGGATGCTTGCTTAAGTCCATAAATGGACCTCCTAAGCCTGCATACCTTGTGCTCTTGGCCCTTAACAATGAAGCCCTCTAGTTGCTGCATAAAGATGGTCTCCTCAAGACTTCTATTAAGGAAAGCTGTCTTGACGTCTATCTGCCAAATCTCATAATCTATATGAGTAGCTATGGCTAAGAGAATCCAGATTGCCTTAAGCATAGCTACCGAGGAAAAGGTCTCCTCATAATCGATCCCTTCTTTCTGAGTATACCCCTTCGCCACAAGCCTAGCCTTGAAGGTCTCAACCCTCCCGTCAGATCCTCTTTTTCGCTTGTAAACCCATTTGCACCCAATAGGCCTAAACCCATCAGGAAGGTCTACCAGCTCCCAGACTTGATTTGAGTCCATAGAACCCATCTCAGCAATCATCGCTCTCTGCCAAGAATCTGCATCTTTATCCTGAAGAGCCTCATTGTAGTTAACTGGGTCTGGTTCATGAGAACCAGGGATAAAGTCCGAAGACTCACCCAAACCCATGTATCTCTCGGGCTGTCTCACAACCCTCCCACTACGACGAGGCGCAGCCTATGCAATAGCATCATCTGTGATAGTGTGTGCAGTCTCTTGTGGTGTGTCTTCCTGTACTTGTGCATCTGGAATAATGGACTGACTTCTAAGCTCTTCCAATACTACCTTGCTGCTTGACTTGTGATCTAAAATATAGTCCTCCTCAAGAAACCTGGCATTGGTGCTGATCACCACCTTCTGATCCTTAGGACTATAAAATAAACCACCTCTCATTCCTTTGGGGTAGCCTATAACCAGCATAGCCTTAGATCTCGCCTCTAACTTGCCTGCATCTACCTCGAGCACATGTGCTGGACAACCCCATATTCTGAGATGTCTCAGACTAGGCTTTCACCCATTCCACAACTCTGAAGGGGTCGAAGGCACAGACTTAGATGGCACAAGGTTGAGGATAAAACACGCTGTCTCCAAGGCATAACCCCAAAACGAGATAGGAAACTCACTGTAACTCATCATTGATCTAACCATCTCCATAAGAGTCTTGTTCCTCCTCTCTGCAACACCATTCTGCTGGGGTGTGCCAGGTGCAGACAACTGGGTCTGAATACCCTCCTCTGACAAATAGGTCCTAAATTCACTAGAGAGATATTCGCCACCGCGATCAGACCGCAGTGACTTGATACTCTTACCCAGATGGTTCTCCACCTCTGCCTTGAATTCTCTGAACTTGCTAAAGCATTCAGACTTGTGGCGCATCAGGTATATGTACCCATATCTAGAGTAATCATCCGTGAAAGTCACGAAATACTCATAACCACCTCTAGCCTGAACTGACTTAGGCCCACATACGTCAGAATAAATCAGCTCTAAAACCTCCTTGGCCCTATACCCCTTCGCCTTAAAAGGCCTCTTGGTCATTTTACCCTCCAAGCAGGACTCACAGGTCGAATAGCTGTCAATATCTAGTAAGTCCAAAGACCCACTCTTGACCAACCTTTGAATCCTACTAAGGTTGATCTGACCTAGTCTCAGGTGCCAAAGATAAGTCTGATTCAAAGGGGAAGATTCCTTTCTCTTATTATGATTCGGTGATGAGTTACTAGTTTCTGTGTTTTGCATAACTGGGGAGTAAGTCTTAATTAAAAACAAATTGTCAACCAATGTACCAGAACATATAAGTTTCTGGCATTTTCTAATAAAAACCGAACCGTCAGAAAATACACACTTATAACCATCCAAAACAAGTTTCGAAACCGAAAGCAAGTTCTTTTGAAAACTAGGTACATAAAGACAATCCTTTAAATATAAAATAGAGTCTGAAAAATAAAGACTAATAACTCCCACTGCAGCCACAGAAACTCTGGTAGTATCCCCAAGGTAGACCTGCAACTCTCCCTCTCTAAGCAGCCGGGTCACTTGGAACCCCTGCAAAGAATTACAAACGTGATCAGTGGCTCCCGAATCCACACACCAAGTATCCGTGGGAATCGCCGCTAAACATGTCGCAATGACTAGGAAGAATTTACACATACCTCGAGGCTTTGGGCAGTCCTTCTTCCAATGTCCCGCTTTGCCACATCTGAAGCATTTGCCTCTCTGTTTCTGCTTCATGGTAATGCCTGCCTTGGGTCGATGACTGGCTCCTGCTTTCTGGCCTCTCTTCCTCTTTTGCTTCCTGGCTTTGGGCCCAGCAGAGGAACCTGAGGGACCAACAGTAGCCAAGGCTTGCTTCTTCTCAGCGAAGAGGCTCTCAGCAAACACCAATGCAGTCATGAGCTCAGAAAGTGAATATGAGAGATTCCCCATATTATAGTTCAATCGAAACTGCTCAAAACTGGGAGGCAAGCTCTGAAGGATGATATCGACCTGGGTTTCCCCATCAATATCACCTCCCAATACCTCGATCTCATTGATGCAACCAATCATCTCCAGCACGTGATCTCTCACTGAAGTGCCCTCAGCCATCCTGGCATTCATGAGTTTCCTCATAGCTGACTGCCTGGCTGCCCTTCCCTGATGTCCAAACATCTCCCTGAGGTTGAGCATCATATCGTAGGCTGAGGTCATCAACTGATGCTGGTGCTGCAGTACACTTGACATGGAAGCCAAGATGTAGCACCTGGTCATCTCATCAGCTTTCTGCCACCTCGTATATGGCTCTCGCTGCTCAGGTGTGGCATCCTCACTGGGCTTAGGGGGGCACTCCTCAGTGAGCACGTACTTATAACCCTCAGCTGTTAGGACAATGTCCAGGTTACGTTTCCAATCAATGTAATTTGGACCGGTGAGTTTGTTTTGGTTCAGAATGACAGCTAGCGGGTTGAACGACATATCAACTGAAAATAATAAAAAAAACAAGTCTCAGTATACTTTTTCGAAAATATTGAAAAATTCTCAGAAAAGAAATATAATCTTCTACCGACATCTCTCCCACCGGGATTAACGCAGGTCACGATGGGTGAACGTCTACGCCAACCCACATTCGTTCGAGAAGAACCGAAGTTCATTAATTTCATTATCTGACCAACGATCTTATGATCAATGAAATTAATAGTCGATAATTTTAGCCGTACACGTAGATAGCGTAACCTCGATGGGAGGGATACTATAAACAGTACACTAAGTGTATGCCATTACGTGACTTCTAAGTTTGTTACTTAGGGTACTAATGCGCCTCGGATGGCGAGGGTGTCGCAACTTTTCCCAATTAAACGCTCTATAGTCATCCCTTTAGAAATTCATTCCGGTGATATCTGTGATTGAAAACTCATCCGATAGGGAGGAAGGTCTAAGCCAGCACGCAAGTTTAACCACATCACCAATGAACCCGTAATGGAGGCCATGGGGCTATTAACCAACCCGCTCCCACTTAGATTTTTAATTAATTTCAATTCGCCCTGATTTTCTCGGTGTTCTACGTTATTAGGAATCACCCAAAATTACGATAAACCAAAACCTGGGTTTTCTCAGTTTTCTACGTAATTAGGAATCACCCAAAATTACGATAAACCAAAACCCTACGTAATTTGGAATCACCCAAAATTACAATTTAAACCAAAACCCGCGAATGTAATTAAGTTTGAGGATTTTTACGTTTTAACATGCAATATCTTAACTATGGATATTCGCACCCATAAAACCGTTGGAGTTTTAATATGCGAATAATCTACCTTAGTTAATTGCACATTACCTTTTTGAAAAACATTTGGTTTGGATTTCATTCATGCAAAATAAAACGAAATCACACAATCAAAAAAAAATCATACATACGGGAAATTAAATAAAATAAAATTTCCCGACTATTATGGCCTTCTCTATCGTTGATTCCTTGACGCCTCGGTGACACTTCCCGTCGGGTCGCTCCCACTCGTTATTTGGATTCCTCTCGATTCACCCGGGTTTTCTCGGTTTTCTACGTAGTTAGGAATCACCCAAAATTACGATAAACCAAAACCCGCGAATATAAGTTACCCAAAATAACGTCTTCGTCATAGTACATAAATTTCTATATACAAAGGTGTTTTCTAGGAATTTAAAGACGACATGATTAGATAAAAACCTACTACAAGATTTTTCTAATCCTACACGGCTTCCAGCTCGTGGTTATTACTATTACAGAAATTTCCATTCAAAAATATAACGAGCCCGGACATGTCCCGGGGTTTATGAATGAAAATTAAATTTCTACCATAATAGCCGGGAAACCAATAACCACCTTTTGTACATTTCGACAAAAATAATAATGCCAAAATAAAGCCGTGTAATAAATCAAACAAGTATAAGACCGAAACCAACGCTCTGATACCATTTTGAAGGAAAACTGAACAAGCCCGGGCCAAATCGAAAACCTCACTTTCGTGCAATGCATTCCAGAATCGGAAGCTTTCGACCAAGCTCAGGCTCAAATTAGTTTACCCATGAACGGATCTAGGCTTATACTTATTTAATTTATTAATCGGGACACAAAAATTAAATCTTTAATTAAAGCGGAATTTAAAGATTCTACCTTTTGTAGCGAAGTCCCTTGCTTAAAGAAAACCAATTCTTTGTTGCGATTCCAAAATAAATCCAATCGATATCTCCGTAGAAATCCCGAATATTGGGTGGGCAATAATCTAACGGGATTTGCTAACTAAGGCCATGAGAACTACCAAAAGGGGCTGCCCGAATTTCTCCAAAAAACAACCCAAAAATCCGGTCCAATTAAAACTGCAGACCATCTGCTAAATAAAAATGGCCCGCCGTGAATTTCCAGCAAACATTGCCACCGACCGACCGCTGGACAAGGACCCAAAACAACACGGACAAAGATTGGAGCTTCAGTCGCGATCTGCACAATTGTTTCCACGGATCACTCAACAAAATGAAGAAGATCAAGACGCGAAGAACAATCGGATCAGCGCACCAATTCTCAACAATCCAGCCGAGAAATAAAACTGCAGCAGTGAAAAAAAAAACGGCAGCAGTCCGGAAATCCACTTGAAAAACCGGTGGAAAAAGTGAAGACCAGCAGCTTAAAAATCAGATCTTTTTGGTTGGAGAATAATTCGGGAGAAAGAAAAATCTGGATGACTCCGAGAGAGATTCAAAGATTGAATTTTTCTTGATTCTCTCTCTAGCCCTTTTCTTTCCCAGCAAGACAATTTCTTGTCTTTCAAGCCACACTTCTAATTTCTTAAGGCAAAAGCTTTCTATTTATAGGAGCTCGATTGGAGACCTAATGGGCTCTCGAGTTAGGCCTTTAAATTTGACTTTCGTTGACCGCTAAGTCTTCCCGACTAATCAACTCCAATCGACCCATTTAAATTAATTTATTTAATCCACTTTGTTAATTTAATTTAATCGAACCCTTAGAATTAATTAATTCAAAATAGAATCAATTTCTAAATTCACTTCGTCGATCAAATATTAATTAAGCCCTTCGGATTAATTAATTTACCTTGTCGATTAGTCAAATGCATAATCGGTCGTACCACTAACGAACCAATTATGGAACTACCGCTCGAAAACGACTTTACATCGCGCCATTATTATTTCTTCTATCTCCCCACATTAAAGATCTAGCGCTCGTCGGTTTATCAATTTACTGACAAATTAATTCACCAACTTCTTGGTTTCCGAGATTAGTACCACTCGACCTTTTATTATACCGAACATAAAGTTCACTGGCCAGGTTTAGTATAATAACCTTACGAGCTCATCTCGGGAGCACCATCAACCCGGAAAACCGATACGTGGATTCCTCCGACTAGCAACGGTACGCAAGAAGCTAAACACCGCATACCCAACTTACCGAGGTATTGTCCTCAATTGACCTCACTCTTTGGCAAATCAAAGCACACGATATCTAACCCTCACGCCCGTCCCAATCTCGGGATTGAGAGACGGAATACTAGGACCGAATTGACTACGCCGATCAGTACAAGTCAATTCTATCCAAACTGGTCGTGCTCAATATGCCCCGGGCATATCTGTGTGATTTAAACTAGTCTAGATAAACCAATTTCCAAACCACACAATAACCTATACCGATAGTATGTTCAGACTATCTCGGTTACGAGCATACTTTTTATATATCAATACTTTAACCAATAACGGTATCTACTGTATTTTTGGACACCCCGTTATCTAGTTCTATGATATAAAGGAACAGATTTATACTGAAACAAAATGATATGTCATCTGTGGATATTAGTTTTTGATACAAGCCATAGCTTTTCTGTATTCAAAACTAACAATCATGTCCAGCACGTGATCTCTCACTAAAGTGCCCTCAGCCATCTTAGCATTCATGAGTTTCCTCATAGCTGACTGCTTGGCTGCCCTGCCCTGATGTCCAAACATCTCCCTGAGGTTGAGCATCATATAGTAGGCTGAGGTCATCTGCTGATGCTGGTGCTGCAATACACTTGACATAGAAGCCAAGATGTAGCACCTGGTCATCTCATCAGCCTTCTGTCACCTCGTATATGGCTCTCGCTGCTCAGGGGTGGCATCATCACTGGGCTTAGGGGGACACTCCTCAGTAAGCACGTACTTGTAACCCTCAGCGGTAAGGACAATGTCCAGGTTATGTTTCCAGTCAATATAGTTTGGACCGGTGAGTTTGTTTTGGTTCAGAATGACAGCTAGCGGGTTGAACGACATATCAACTGAAAATAAACAATTCAAGTTTCAGTATACTTTTTTCGAAAATATTAAAAATCCTCCAAAAACCAATATAATCTTCTATCGACATCTCTCACACCGGGATTAACGCATGTCACGATAGGTGAACGTCTACGCCAACCCACATTCGTTCGAGAAGAACCGAAGTTCATTAATTTCATTATCTGACCAACGATCTTATGATCAATGAAATTAATAGTCGATAATTTTAGCCGTACCTGAAAATAGCGTAACCTCGATGGGAGGGATACTAAAAACGGTACACTAAGTGTATGCCATTACGTGACTTCTAAGTTTGTTACTTAGGATACTAATGCGCCTCGGATGGCGAGGGTGTCGCCTCTTTCTCCAATTAAACTTACTATAGTCATCCCTTTAGAAATTCATTCCGGCGATATTCGTGGTTGAAAACTCATCCGATAGGGAGAAAGGTCTAAGCCAGCACGCAAGTTTAACCACATCACCAATGAACCCGTAATGGAGGCTATGGGGATATTAACAAACCCGCTCCCACTTAGATTTTTAAGTTTGAGGATTTTTACGTTTTAACATGCAATATATTAACTATGGATATTCGCACCCATAAAACCGTTGGAGTTTTAATAAGCGAATAATCTACGTTAGTTAATTGCACATTACCTTTTAAAGCATTTTGGTTTGGTTTTGGTTCATGCAAAATAAAACGAAAATCACACAATCAACGAAAAGACATAAATATGGGAAATTAAACAAATAAAATTTCCCGACTATTATGGCCTTCTCTATCGTTGATTCCTTGACGCCTCAGTGACACTTCCCGTCATGTCGCTCCCACTCGTTATTTGGATTTCTCTCGATTCGCCCGGGTTTTCTCGGTTTACTACGTAATTAGGAATCACCCAAAATTACGATAAACCAAAACCCGCGAATATAAGTTACCCAAAATAACGTCTTCGTCATAGTACATAAATTCCTATATACAAAGGTGTTTTTCTAGGAATTTAAAGACGACATGATTAGATCAAATCCTACTACAAGATTTTTCTAATCCTACACGACTTCCAGCTCGTGGTTATTACTATTACAGAAATTTCCATTCAAAAATAAAACAAGCCCGGACATGTCCCGGGGTTTATGAATGAAAATTAAATTTCTACCATAATAGCCGGGAAATCAATAACCACCTGTTTAAGCATTTCGACAAAAATAATAATGCCAAAATAAAGCCGTGTAATAAATCAAACAAGTATAAGACCGAAACCTGGCTCTGATACCAATTTGAAGGAAAACTGAACAAGCCCGGGCTAAATCGAAAACCTCACTTTCGTACAATGCATTCCAGAATCGGAAGCTTTCGACCAAGCTCAGGCTCAAATTAGTTTACCCATGAACGGATCTAGGCTTATACTTATTTAATTTATTAATCGGGACACAAAAAATTAAATCTTTAATAAAAGCAGAATTTAAAGATTCTACCTTTTGTAGCGAAGTCCCTTGCCTAAAGAAAAATCCAATCTTTGATTGCGATTCCAATAGAAATCCGAAGAATTACTCCGATACAAACTCCGAAATAGTGTGGGCTATTGTCTACGGAGTTACCCACGGCAAAATAAGAAAACCCAAGAAACTTGCTCCGGAAGAAAACTCAAAAATCTGGAAAAATTGAAAACTGCCCAGTTTTTTTTTCGAAAAAATCTTGCTGCGCAAGTTTTCTTCTTCAGCCGCTGAACCCGCCGGACCTTCTCCAAAAACCGACCACCGGAGCTGTCAAGTCCAGTCCCGATCTGTACAACCAACCTCACAGATCACTCGAGAAGAAGATCGACGTGAAGGGCTGGTCGGCTCAGGGCACCAGACCGAGGAACAGCACCGGAGTTCCTAAAGTCGCAAGCCGCGATAATCCGATCAGCGCTGGGCGCTGTTCTATCGCGAAATCCAACCGGCGGCCAACTCAAAACAGTCCGGGCAGTATATAAAGGTTGAGTCTTCCGAAGGAAAAAGCTATCTTAGCTGACTTCGAGAAAGAACTCCGACGAGGAAGACGATGTTCTCTCTCTAAGCTAAACTTTCTCACTCTAGCCCTTTCTTGGACTTCAAGTTTCTTAATTGTTTTCTTGCCCAATAAGTTGTATTTATAAGGAGCTTCTAAGGAGACCTAATGGGCTCTCGAGTTAGGCCTTTTAATTTGACTTTCGTTGACCACTAAGTCTTCCCGACTAATCAACTCCAATCGACCCATTTAAATTAATTTATTTAACCCACTTTGTTAATTTAATTTAATCAAACCTTAGAATTACTTAACTCAAATAGAATTAATTTCTAAATTCACTTTGTCGATTAAATATTAATTAAATCTTTTGGATTAATTAATTTACCTTGTCGATTAGTCAAATGCATAATCGGTCGTACCACTAACGGACCAATTATGGAACTACCGCTCAAAAACGACTTTACATCGCGCCATTATATTTTATTCTATCTCCCCACATTAAAGATCTAGTGCTCGTCGGTTTATCAATTTACTGACAAATTAATTCACCGACTTCTTGGTTTCCGAGATTAGTACCACTCGTCCTTTTATTATACCGAACATAAAGTTCACCGGCCGGGTTTAGTATAATAGACTTTACGAGCTCATCTCGGGAGCACCATCAACCCGGCGAACCGGTACGTGGATTCCTCCGACTTGCAACGGCACGTAAGAAACTAAACACCGCATACCCAACCTACCGAGGTATAGGCCTCAATCGACCGCACTCTTTGGCAAATCAAAGCATACGATATCCAACCCTCACACCCGTTCAAATCTCGGGATTGAGAGACGGAATACTAGGACCAAATTGACTACGCCGATCAGTATAAGTCAATTTTATCCAAACTGGTCGTGCTCAATATGCCCCGGGTATATCCGTGTGATTTAAACTAGTTTAGATAAACTAATTTCCAAACCACACAATAACCTATACCGATAGTATGTTCAGACTATCTTGGTTACGAGCATACTTTTTATATATCAATACTTTAACCAATAATGGTATCTACTGTGTCTGTTCACACCCCGTTATCTAGTTCTATGATATAAAGGAACAAATTTATACCGAAACAAAATGATATGTCAACTGTGGATATTAGTTTTTGGTACGAGCCATAGCTTTTCTGTATTCAAAACTAACAATCTCCCACTAATACTCAAAGCTATGCTAAGAAGTACAAAAACTGTCAAACCCGCTATTACACTGCTGTCATAATGAAAACTCCAGAACACCTTTAAGCTCACTCACATGGCTCCCTCAAGAATCTGACTCCCATGCCCTCCACATGTCTCTCAAAAACCTTTGGGGTCAATGGCTTGGTGAAAGGACCTGCAAGGTTGTCATTTGAAGCTATCTTGGCCACGATCACGTCTCCCCTCTTTACGATCTCTCGTATTAGGTGGTACTTGCGCTCTATGTGTTTACTCGCTTTATGGGCTCGTGGTTCCCTCGAGTTAGCAACCGCACCATTGTTATCACAATAAACTGTGATAGACCTAGGCAACTCGGGAACCACATCTAAGTCCATCAGGAAGCTCCTGAGCCATACAGCCTCTTTCGCTGCCTCTGAAGCGGCAACGTACTCGGCCTCCATGGTGGAGTCCGCCACGCATTTCTGCTTGACACTCCTCCATACTATGGCTCCACCTCCTAGAGTAAACACAAACCCAGAGGTAAACTTACTCTTGTCCAAATCACCTTGAAAGTCCTAGGTCGAGAAGTACTCAAGATGATTCTAAAGCGGCCGAAATGAGAAATAAACAAAAGATGCCTTTAAGGCCTTGTCTATGGGCATTTATGCCCAATACAAATTAGGGTAGAAATTAATTACGAAAACTGGGACAAAATGGTAACTTCAGCGCGTAGCTTGTCTTTGAGTGGTGGTCAGCTGGTCTTCTCCCGCCATTTTGATTCTCCCAATTTGTTCAGCTTCTAGGGCGAGTTTCTGCAATGCTGTTCTAGACCGAAGTCGTGCATGGATTCATCACGTTTTCATTCATCACCTACGTTTCATGATTAAACACTATATGACATTAAAATAGCAAGAATGCAGAGAAATCCGTACTCAAATAAATGGATTAGAGCATGAAAAGTTGTGTCAAATGTGATGAATCCTATGCACTCCAGTGCTCGTGAGTTGAGTGATTCTGCCACTTAGTTCATCGGTCAAAATAAAGGAAGGAGTAGTTAGAAAGATCGAGAAACAATTGGATTATGTTGAACCTTCGAGAAGCAAATCATCCTAACAACTACGTTATCATTGTTGACTTGTTCCTTAAGGAAGGTTTAGCTTTTCCGTCAGTTTTCCTTCATTGTATAGGGTTTCGTAGATGTTAGCTTTTTTTACTCATTCTAGTGTAGGGCTTCTCCAAAAGTATTTGTGACTATATTTCTAACATAGGTGTATTGGTGATTTTTCAATTGTAGGAAAAGTTAGGGATGGGTGTTGGTATGGGCAAGTCAAGACACTGCCTGTTATATATATTTTTTTATTTACACATTATAAATAATAGGGTAACCAATCCTGTCGATCGGCCTTTCTGGACTGTTTTTGTTTTGTTTTAAAGATAAATGTTACTCAAAATAAATAAAATATTAAAGGAAAAAAATTAAAAGAAAAAAAAATAAACAAAACAGAAGAAAATCGATAAATCAAAAATCAAAATTGTAAGGCCAAATTGGTATTTTGGTTCCTTATAAATGGGGGTGTTGCTGTTTTGGTCCCAAATAAAACTACTATTGCTGTTTTGGTCCCTTATCAATTTTTTATTAGCGTTTTTAGTCCTTTTTTACGAAAAAAGTTTAGAAGATTACGGATTAACTCATTTGATCGCTAGTCAAACATAATTTTTTCTTCAAAATGATTTGTACCATGATGTTTTCAATCCATTTTATGACTCGGTTCCTCATGAATGTTCAACCGATTTAGGGTTTCAGCCGTTATCTCTTGTATAAACTAGTGAGGTTTAGAGACTCAAAAATGCAAATTTTTCTTAATTTTATAATCAATCTCGTTATTAAATCAATTAAAACTTGCATTTTTTTTTTTTTTGACTTATTGGGTTGGACTTATTTCTATTTGTTACAGTTTTAAAATCATACCAAAACATAAATATGGTTTACAAAATGGACCCATAAAATTAAATTATCATAGATAGACAAATAATTTTATTGTTATTGACAAAGAAACCCCATAAGAGATTAGTCAGCCAATTATATACACTCACCAAATTAGAAAAACAAACCTTCTGGTCATCATGTACAAAAGCACGAGAAAAATTAATTCAGAGGACTCAAGAATTGTTACTCTAGTAACTAAAAGAGTAATTGATGTCATAAATCAAACATGAAGTTTCAAAAGTGCAATTCCTTTAATAAACGAAAACAATCAGATTTAAAAAAAAAAATTAAATACTTTATTGATTTATCGTCCCAGTGATCGTATCACTTTTAATCCCTTTTAAAATTTAGTCGATTAAATTATTCTCTCCTAATATTTTTTATATTATATTTGATCATTTTCAACGAAATAATTAATGAACGAATGATTTAATTCATTTTGACCGATATGAACTTTACTTTTTGCTCAATCATGATTTGTACAATAGTTTATTCAATTTGTTATAATCCGAATCATTCTTAATATTTGGCATATTTAGATCCATCATCAACATGAAAAGATGGCTCAAATCCAAATGGGTTAAAAAATATTAAGAAGAATTTAGATTATAAAATGAGATAAATAAACCATAGTACAATCTATAATTAAACAAAAAATATATTTAACTACCACTCAAAATAATCCAACGATTAATGAGCTAATTTTTTGATTAAAATAACTAAATATAATGTAAAAAAATTAATAAATTAATTTAATCGACTAAATTTTAGGAAGGACAAAATGATCGGACTCTTGTTACGAGGGAGAAAAACAGAAAAAAAAACTAGTCATACATCCATGGAGTAGCTAGCTTCGTGATCTGCGGAACATGTTAGTTGATGCGGGTATCCTTCTAGAACCGTACCTGTCCGAGCAGTATTTATTCGCAAAACACAATCTTCTCTCTCTCTCTCTTCCTATTATTCTCTAATCAAACACATCTGTTACCTTTAAATTTTCTTAATCTCTTCCAAAATTCATTTCATCTTCGTATATCCTGATCGATGTCTTCCAAAATTTTAGTAATTCCTCACCCAAAATAATAAATTAAGCCCCAATTCATAATTAAAATAAAATTTTCCAAAATTAATTGTTCACTATAATCTAAATGTTTTGCAACTAATAAATTTATTATTTTGAGAGGAAAATTACTAAAATTTTGGAAGAGATAGATCATGATATATGAAGATAAAATAGTAAATAATGAAGGTGAAATAATTTTGGGAATGATGAATGAGATTTGAAGGTAGCAAAGTTGTTTAACCAGAGAAGAGTAGCGTGGAAGAGAAGAGCAAATTATGTTTTGGTAGTTAAAAATTGCTCCGACAATTTTGTTGGCCATCTATTAAACTGGTTCATTAGTAATAATTAATATTACACTCATTATTTAATAATTAATAATTAAATAATTAAGCACTCATTAGTTAATAATACACTGTGATTAAGACGATCTTCTAGAACTATTAAAGATCCACGTGACCCATGGACGTCAATTATGATTCTAGAGTAGTAGTATGAGATTAGAGTCATGGCTTACCTCACAATTCTTCATTCTTATCATTAATTAAGGTTGTCTTTTGTTAATAAAGTGAGGCTGCTTAAACTGGTACGAAAATTAAGCTGACAAATTGCTTAAGCAATGCTTAAATAACAATTTTATTAAATAAAAAATTAACTTTTTATTTTGGGAAAAGTACAACTTACCTAATATGTTTATTATTATTATTTTAAGTTCCATGATAATAATTAATTTTTATTCGAAAAAAATAATCAATACTTTCACTATCCAAAATTAATATGATTATATATAATTATGGTGTAGATTACAGGCAAAACATAGAATCATATTTGAAAAAAATATAATATACAATAGAAAGTAAAGCGTACATTATTTAAATTAAAAATTTATATTTTGTTCAAATAAAATTATTATTATGATACGGATGGATATATTATTCCCTTATAACTTTGTATTTTAAATGAAAATTACATAAAATCCTGTATAATTAATTTAAAATTTGAAAGTAAAGGAAAATATAAAAATAATAAAAGCAAAATTATTATTAGACAATGGATAGAGCATTAAGTGACTATTTGTCACTCTAAAAAATCCAAAATATCTTCTAAGGATATTATAATAAGTGGACTCTTAAATACTCTACATTTTCTTATTTATAGTACATTAAATTACTATTTTGTCCCTATTTTTTTTTTTTATAAAAATGGTCTTATTATTTTTTGATAAAGACATTTTAGTAATTTAGAAAACGGTATTTAATGATGCCCTACAATAAATTTTTATTTTTTTTTTACTGGAAACCCTCTTTAAACGTAAGTTTAATGAGAGCCGTATCAGTCACGATCACCAGTATGAGAGAAAGTAATTGTGAAAAACAAGAAAAAGAAGTTAGGTTAGGTACCATCCCAAATCTCTGGTTCTCTCTGCTCCCTTTCTTTTTTTTAAAAAAAATAAAAAACATATATTAATTTACTAGTAACAATGATTGATAATACAATCAGAGAAACACAAATTACAAATATTGTTTTGTTTACTACGGATAAACCTATATAGATCTACCTATCAAGCGATGAATATACCTCTTGCCAAAATTTTAATCCGAACAAAAATATATCACTAAGAATCAGATGAAAACTCTAAACCATAAATTTAATAAATAGATCTATGATGACTAAATCCTCTTGGACCAAATCAGCGAACATCATCAATGACGCCGCTATCAATCCAACGAACTTCACCAACGAATTGTTGTCATAACAACAAACACCATCAATGAAGTTGCGACTATACACTAATATTAGATTTGAATCTACTGAAAGAAAAAGACACTCTACCCTTCTATAGATCATCTATTGAATGACATAATAAATTAGAATTAGGAATAATCCTTTTTATTGGATAATGAAACTAAAAAAGAAAAATAAAAACGGAGAACAAATTTATTTTTCCTATCTTTCCATGATGAAAAGAGATGGGAAGAAATATTTTTTCAAGATAGAATTTAGGAGAGAGAGGAAAACGTGGTTGTTATGGTTTTTGTTTTTTCAGGTCATTGCTTCTTAGTTTTTACAGTACTTTAGTGTTCTCTTATCCCTTTCCTAGTTTCCCTCAATCAAATAAAATAAAGTAAAATTTAAATAAATATATGTCCTTTTTTTATTAGAGATGATTAAGAAGAGATTAAGAGGACGGCTGAAATTGCGTGAAGCATTAAGTTTTAGAGACAAGTGGGTGCTCATTTTTAAAATTTTTATTTTTCCTGACAAGAAAGATTAATGAGAAATCAATAGACTAATTAATTCTTACATTGTTGACTTTTTGTTACTTTCTTGATAAAAACTCTATCCTTTTCAGATTCCCTATGGAATTTGTAGGCTTAGCTGTTAGCTTGGGCCAACAAAGCCCGACCAAATACACTTCAAGAAAATATTGTTTAAGAAAACTTAGTCTATAATTAATCTAGGCTTTCACGCACGTCATGGGAACATAATCTCTTTTGGAAAAAGACAGTCAACAAGAAAATTATTTACTAATAATCAAACAAAATACATCATTTTCTCTGCACAAAAAATAATCTTATTTATAATATTTTAAATTATCACACATCATAATCAATTTGTACAAATCTGTTAGGTTGGGCTCCCAACTATGTTTTTGTTCACTTCAGTAGGGCAAGTAAAACAGTAAAATAAAATAAAAAAACACAGCAACTTTTTTACCTATGGTTTAGCTTCTGCACTTTCTCGCGCAAGAGATACAACATCAAATTGCCTTCATCACTTCACTATATCACGAACATGTAAAAGGTCTTGATATGCATTCTAAAGTCAAGTTCTAGATTCAATCATTCATGCAAGACAAATCACCCAACCAAAGAAATATGAGCAAGCAAATAAGATATGCTCAATTAAGGTTCAAATTAAAACTCACATAAAACAAGGGTTGCAATGTGATTACATCTCAAGATGTCAACTATGAAATCACATCATACCTATCAATACTTAACCATTTTCATCATATTGCCACCAATTATGCAATGCAAATAAACAAAACTAGCTTAAAGGGCTCATTTTGTTTTGGAAAATGTTTTACAAAGTCCAAAATAGAGCAAATTTTTAAAAATAATCCACAAAATGGACTCATCTTCACTACTAGTTCCTCAATTAGCATGCATGCAGACTTATAACAACTTATGTTCACCCCCCCCCCCCCCCCCACACTTAATATATACGTTGTCCTCAATGTATCAAAATAAAACAAAAGTGAGAAAATGGGGTGCCAATTTTTCTTTAGATTCTTATAATATCACAATTAAACTCATGCCCATACAATGTTAGCCAAATACTTAATGTACACCACTTACACTTTAATTAAAAACTTTAAAATAAAACACCAAAGCTTATAAAAATAACTAAATTGCAAAGGTGTCAACAAAATGTAGTAAGAAAGTAATAGTGCTAAGGATTCTCAAACTCTTGTTGTAAAGAAACTAATTGCGGAGGAAAACTAACAGTGCATCACTCTACAAGCTTCCTCTCTCTTCATTATAACTCATCCTTCTTATTTCTTACTTCATGAATTAACCATGTCATGAAAATTGTAATGAATTAGTGATTTTTTTAAAAGTAAACAATATCGCTTTAGCATACCTCAGGGGTTGGCATCCAACAGGTGTTGGCGCCTGGCGGTCGCCAATATGGACGGCATGGTGGCGCGGTGCCATCACATCGCCTGGCATCAGGGCCAGTCAATATAAGCCAATTTAATTAACTAAAGCAACCGTAATAAGAATTAAAGTACCATAAGACATGTTAATTTAACATATGATTGATCTAAACATAAGAATACATGATTTCTCATTCATTAAAGCACAAGTTGTTGACGTGACTCCAAAATATAGCTTTTGATGACATAAATGAAGGAAAACTGAACAAGCTCGTGCTAAATCGAAAACCTCACTTTCGTGCAATGCATTCCAGAATCGGAAGCTTTCGACCAAGCTCAGGCTCAAATTAGTTTACCCATAAACGGATCTAGGCTTATACTTATTTAATTTATTATTCGGGACATAAAAGATTCAATCTTTAATAAAAGTGGAATTTAAAGATTATACCTTTTGTAGTGAAGTCCCTTGCCTAAAGAAAAACCAATTCTTTGTTGCGATTCCAATAGAAATCCAATAGATATCTCCGTAGAAGCTTCGAATATTGCGTGGGCAATAATCTATCGAAGTCTACTTGCTTAGCCCACAATGAAATCTCTCAAATCGGACTCAAAGAAACCAAAATCTGATCACTAACTTGAGCCACAAACAACCCACTGCTGCCGAAAAGAAAGGTGCTGCCTTTCATGAAAACCGCCACTCATTCTACCAAAATTCGAACTACCCACTCGTGATCTAGACAGCCCAAGCCTCGGATCACCAAAGAGAGATCAACGAGACTTGAGCCGAATCAAAGCAGCAGGCAGCAACGAAAATCAGTAGCAGGATTTTCGAAGAAACTGCGCGGCAGCCCCTTTGTGAACTGAATAAAAATCGCGGCAGCAGCTGGGTTTTCCTGCTCGAAAATCCAACTGAAGAACTGGGCAGAATAAATCCCAAATAAAAGTTGTGATCTTTGGTTTGAATCCAATCTAGAGGAAGTGAAAAATCTAGTTTGTTTTTGAGAGAAAATTCTTGAAGAAAAATTCTCTCTCTTAAACATTTTCACTCAAGAAAGCAAGAATGAAATGTCTTGCAAGACTTCCTTAGGTTTTCTTGGGCTTTAAGTCTTCTATTTATAGGAGCTCGATTGGAGACCTAATGGGCTCTCGAGTTAGGCCTTTTAACTTGACTTTCATTGACCGCTAAGTCTTCCCGACTAATCAACTCCAATCAACCCATTTAAATTAATTTATTTAACCCACTTTGTTAATTTAATTTAATCGAACCCTTAGAATTAATTAATTCAAAATAGAATTAATTTATAAATTCACTTTGTCGATTAAATATTAATTAAACATTTTGGATTAATTAATTTACCTTATCGATTAGTCAAATGCATAATCGGTCGTACCACAAACGGACCAATTATGGAACTATCGCTCGAAAACGACTTTACATCGCGCCATTATATTTTATTCTATCTCCCCACATTAAAGATCTAGCGCTCGTCCGTTTATCAATTTACTGACAAATTAATTCACCGACTTCTTGGTTTCCGAGATTAGTACCACTCGTCCTTTTATTATACCGAACATAAAGTTCACCGGCCAGGTTTAGTATAATAGACTTTACGAGCTCATCTCGGGAGCACCATCAACCCGACGAACCGGTACGTGGATTCCTCCAACTAGCCACGGCACATAAGAAGCTAAACACCACATACCCAACCTACCGAGGTATAGGCCTCAATCGACCGCACTCTTTGGCAAATCAAAGCATATGATATCCAACCCTTACGCCCGTCCCAATCTCGGGATTGAGAGACGAAATACTAGGACCGAATTGACTACGCCGATCAGTATAAGTCAATTCTATCCAAACTGGTCGTGCTCAATATGCCCCGGGCATATCCGTGTGATTTAAACTAGTTTAGATAAACTAATTTCCAAACCACACAATAACCTAAATCGATAGTATGCTCAGACTATCTCGGTTACGAGCATACTTTTTATATATCAATACTTTAACCAATAACGGTATCTACTGTGTCTGTCCACACCCCGTTATCTAATTCTATGATATAAAGGAACAAATTTATACCGAAACAAAATGATATGTCAACTGTGGATATTAGTTTTTGATACAAGCCATAACTTTTCTGTATTTAAAACTAACAATAAAATCATGCATGTTTAGCTTACTTTTAGTTGACTTTCAATGAATATGAAAACTTTTAGGAGCTTTCAATGCACTTATAGTTGGATTTGCATGGCTTTGTAGTAAGGAGGCACTTTGGACTTTTTGGATAAAACTTAAAGACTTTTGCTGGAAAAAGGAAGAAATCACGCAATATTGAAACTTAAAGAGAAGAATTTGGAAATAGCGTGAATTGACAAAGACTTCGAGTCTGGTGGCCACTCGGCGTTGGTGTCTGGTCGTCGCCAACTCTGCCATCCATATGGTGCAAATGCCTGATTGTCGCGGACCTCGGCGTCATCATGCAGCCACCGCCTGGTCTTCGTCTGGAAATCACTTCTGAAAGTCCAACTTTACCCTTGGCATGACTCTTCTTATAAAATTCTAATTTTATCCCTCTAGAACCTTTCTTATTAGCCAAGGCCTCTTGTAAAGACACATACCATTACACCTTAGTGTGTTTTTCATTGTTTAGAGAGAGTAGCTTAGTGAGGAAGAAACACACAATTTCTCACCTTTTTACCCACACACACGATGAAATCTCTTAGAACATCCATGTTCTAAGTAGATTCTAGGGACATCTACCCTTCTAAGTGATCGAGGGTGGTGGATTTCTATGAGATATTGAACAAGCTAATGGATTTAGTGAAATATTGGTGTTTCTTTATGTTGGAGGTTCTAAGAATTGAGAGTTGTCTTGTATTATGGTTGCTAAGGCCTCACCTTTCTTACTAATCGAGCTATTTTGAGATATTCTCATTACTTCCATGTGGTTTTTGTTCTACTCTTTGGTTATTCATGTATATTGTTAAGTGGGTTTCATGCAAGAATTGATTAATTCATGTTTATGTATATGAAAGATGCCTTGTTGTTGATTTATATGTTGAATCTTCTTTATTGCTAAGTATTGTTAGTGGATTATCTACATTGATGAGCATGTGGTTAAGACAGTAGTGATATTTTGTGTTAGAAGTTTCATGGTTTTATAATACAAGTGGAATTAAGTGGGTAATTTTACTTGATCTAAAGGAAGATAAAGTAGATGATCGATAATAGATAGGATTGAGGACCCTATTTCTATTATTGACTAGTTTTAACCCTTATATTTCGGTAATGTTTACATTAGGATGTCCAAGAACAATTGCATGATAATTTGTTTACAATAGCTCCTTGATCTTGGTTGTGGTGTGATTTTCCGCCGTTACCCATATTATCATTTTTTTTTTTTTATTTTGTTCTTTACATGACTTTTACAAAATCACTAGCTTATACTTAGTTTTGTTAGATTCTTTGACTACTAAACTACTAGAAATTGTAGTAAGAGAGGACTTGAACCCATCAACCACTTCATTTAAGACCACAATTTTCATGGGAATGAAACCTTAAGTACTATAGTTTTAGTATTTTCGTTTTGTTATTTATAAATTTTATTTTGAAGTGTTCGCCTAAAACTTATACAATGAAAAAACACGTCAAAATTGGCGCGAGTCATTGGGGATTTGTCTATTTTGAGTGATTATTGTTGTTGGTAGTTTGTGGTGTTCACTTCTTTTTGCATTTTTAGTAGTTTTTAGTAGTTTTTATGAGTTTTTGTGTACTTGCGAGTGATGTGATAACTGCAGTAATTTTCTTTATTTCCTTTTTTTTTGTGTTTTAACTTATTTTTTCATTGTTTACTTGTTGATTTTTGTAAGGGAGTTGATTCATAAGGAAAATGAGTTATTATAAGAAGGAGAGACCTTGGAATGGTTCCAATTTGTTAGTTTTGAATACTAAAAAGCTCAGCTTGTATGAAAAACTATTTCCCATTTATATCGAGTTAAATATTTCTGTTAAATACTTTGTGTTTTGCATATGTGGTCCTATTATATCTAGTGACTAGTAGATGATAAGGTGCTGGGTGTACCACAGTAGATCTCATCATTGCATGAAGTCTTGATATATAAATTGGACTTGTGGCTGAGACAGTTTTGGACATACTGCCGGTTTAAGGCATTATGTGATTCTGAGAATAGTTAGTCTAGACTAATTGAATCATATAGGTATGCCCGAGACACATTGAGCATTACCGTTTCAGATTTAATTGACTTGTACTTTTCATAGTTAATCATGTGCTCAAATACAACACTAATAAAAACCTTCTTTTAGCACACTTAAGGACCACAAATCCTATCGTGTAGTAGAGAAGGGTATCGAATCCACAGAGAACACAAGATGCTTTTGTATCAAACTAGAATAAAAATATGCAAGGTCTAGAGATTGAAATGGATTTGGTTTGATCAAACAGAAACAAATAAAATTAAGAAAATAAATTAATAGGACGTTTGAGCGGTGGTGTTTAATCGCTTTTACTGTCTTCTAGTATTTATCATGCATTGGTTTCACTATCTCTTTTTAGACCTTAGACTTATGCGGTTGACAAGATCCAATTTTCATATTACACAAGGAAACCGCCAACAAGATCATAAACTCACTCAAGATTCAATTCGCAAAAAAGGAAACCGCAAAAAAGAAAATAAGTTTATTCAATATTCAATCTCCAACAGTATAATAGCCAAATCACTAAAAGTTGACCAAACCCAAATCAACCCAAGAAACCATTACACCAATAAATAATAAATCAAAGGAATTCAGACACACTACACAGTAAGAGCATAAATAATACAAGATTCAGCCGGCTCACCCGTGCTTACAATGGTCTATCACTCTGGAGTAGCAGAAGTGCCTCACCAAGCTGAAGAAAATGAACTACAGAACAGCTCCAACAAGTGCAAATGCATTGATTCCACCTAGGATTCCTAGATCCAACCTAGGATTCCTAGATCCAGTATTAAACTGCCATGAACTGATTAGAACCCCATGGTTCTTAGCTAAATCTCCATATCCAAATGAAAACCTAGCTACCCGAAGACCAAGCAAAGCAGCAGGCTCAAAAATTGAATCGAACAAAGCAAAAGTTACCAACAGGTTTTGTATTCAAACAATTTATACTACTACAGCATTCCAGGGTTGCAATTAACTTAAACAGCAGGGGTACAACATTTTTTCCTACACAAATGCCAATCTGAAATGCTTAATTTACTTCCAGCAATGACCATTTTAACCAATTGCATCATTTCAGCACTTTATAACCTCATTTGTGGTGAAAAAGTGACACAACCGAACATTTCCCTGCATTTCCAACAAAGCACATTATAAGCTCGAAAAGTATTGAAGAGTGATAAAAAATCTATCTAAATGTAATAAACTTCTATGGAAAATTCTATGAAAATTGATGTAACTTAGGGTTACATCACTCCCCCCACTAAATTCTTGCTTTTCCTCAAGCAAGGTCATTAAGAACCAAAGGGATTTATCATAGCCAATCAGAATTCTGACTCAGTATTTTAAAGTTCATAAACATCCCAGTTAAAATAGAGCAAGCAGCATACATCCATACCATAGTTCAATCAGCACATGAGAATTCAGCTATAGATGAACCAATTGGTTGAAGTATTTACTAATTCAAGTATTCTCACTAGTTAGCCCAAGAGAGCTCCCCTGTTTTCAAGTTCTGTATACATTTAAGTTAACTCTCATACTTGTGCCAAATTGATGCAGCCAAAGGCTTGAGACAGAGTCACACCCCCACACTAATCCTGGACATGAGGCATTGATCCATAGGTCTTTGGCCAAGGGTGATGGTTCAAGTTAGAGGAAAGTCAAGGCTGGAATGCAGAAGCTAAAATCCTTAGTACTTAATCTGGTTCCAATTCATATTCATCTTTGGATTTTACTATTTACCAAGGGTGGGTTT
Organism: Knoxia roxburghii; assembly: GCA_030378225.1. NCBI lineage: Eukaryota > Viridiplantae > Streptophyta > Magnoliopsida > Gentianales > Rubiaceae > Knoxia > Knoxia roxburghii. The sequence goes on along the minus strand of CM059416.1, from coordinate 34,796,546 downwards.
AGGTATCCTTCACTTCCTCTGAGTTCAGGGTTTTTTTTTTTTTTTTTTTTTTAACAAATTGAAGGTTCAGGGCTTAAAGATCCCTCACTTCTTCCTCTTAATTGATTTCATTTATGAACTACTACTGCCCTTAATCTCTATGGATCCAATTCCTAATAATTTTAATCTACTAGGACCAGAATTAAGCACTTTGAGGAAAATTAAATAGGAATGACAATGTACAAAATTAAGAGAGAATAAGCTACTGTAAGGTTCAACAAGAATAAGGCTTAGGCTCGACTAGTTACTCCTAAAGGTCATATTTCCTTGGCTGGCCAAACAAGAGAACATGGTACTAATGCCTATCTCATTTCAACAATTCATGCCTATAATTAGTAAGCAACATGCATAACGCCTCAAATTCTAGATTCTCAATCCAACACAAGTTATTCACACAATCAAATAAGAAAGCAAACACAAGAATACTTACCGTAGACTAAAATACTCACTCACAGTAATCATGCTTAACACTTTGAACTAGCAATTACTCCATCTGTTATTTCACGAATATCATAAGTTCATCTAACGAGATCCACGGTATCAAATGCAAAATTCTTGCTAAAAGATAGATGTTTAGAATTTTTTTAGAATTATTTGCATAAAACACTACTGGAGTCTCCAGAATTTCAAGTATAGGATTGGCTGAGAAAATTCCAAAATTAGTGGTTCAGAAGAACTTACCTGGGAGCATGAAAAACCAATCATCAGCCCTATATATCACATTAACCAGTACATGCTCTACCTCCATGCATAAAAGTTATTGTTCCTACTGGCTTCGGTAAGCTACTGCTAAACCTACCGTATCCTCGTTACAATCTATCAATTATAGAAGGATTCATGAGAACAGTTCAAAAGCAAAGTTAAGGTTCTCAGGTTGATTAACTTTTTCTTTTTTAGATTTTCATCATAACTTGATGCTTTCCAACAGTTCTCCCACCTTCTCCAAAATATCATTGCATGGTTTTAATCATAGCTATTGCAATTGCAGTCTTTTCATGGCAAAAGTAAAATGAAAAATAAAGATTAACACTAAAAGTTGTCTCTGGGTTGCCTCCCAATAGCGCTCTTATTAAGCCTCGAGTCTAGCCAAAAGGATACTCTATAAGACAATCAAGATCCTTCAAAAACCCTGTTCTCTTCTCTACCTTTTGAAAACAGTTCTGTAGATTCTTGGGCCAAAATGCCCAATTTATGCTAGTTGCTAGCTGTCTCCCTGATGCTTTTCCTATTTTCCTTCCTTTTCTGTTCTGAATCCAAATTTGTCCTCCCATTGTTACTTATACTTTCCTCAATTAGTTGTTTCTTACTCCCCTCTTGAATGCCTTGTTTTGTTTTGCCCATATTTTCATTCTCTGGTCCTGGCTTCTGATTCTGAATATTTATTTCAACCCTCATTACATCCTTGTACGGGCTCTTCTTGGATTCTTCTATTTTGAAAACATACTTTGATCCACAGACAACTAACGTGATTATTTTATCCTTGATCTTTTGAGTAGCATCCCCAGTAGCCAAAAATGGCCTTCATATAATTATAGGGACTTCTGAATCTTCCTTCACATCAATTACCACGAAATCTGCAAGGATAAAAACTTGATTAATTCTTACCATCACATTCTCAATTATCCATTTATGTTTGACCTTGGAATGATCGGCCATCAGTAAAGTGATCTTAGTGGGCTTCAAGCCAAACAGTATTCCACAAGATTCTGCTGTCTTATTTGGTATCAAATTCATGCCTGCTCCAGGGTCACATAATGTCTGTTCTAAACTTCTAATTTCTACATTACATGGGATGGTACACATTCCTAGATCTTCCACTTCACCGGCATCTCCACCAGTTGAAGATTATCTACTCTCACAGATTCTTCCATGTTTTCCAAAGTGAATTTACTTTTCTTTGCCAAAAACTCTCTCAAGTACCTATGATACTTAGGAGTATGTACTATCAAATCTGCCAGAAACACATGCATATTGGCCTCATTCATCAGTTCCACAAACAACTGCCTATGTTTTTGATCGTCCTCCTTGAGGGGTTGTCTAGTTGGAAAAGGCAGTTTCGGGAATGACTCCACCATTGTATTGCTTATTTCCCTTAGTCTATCTGGCTTCTCCAATTCGTCAGGAGATATTACTTCTTCCCCTGTCAGGTTCTTTGGCAATGTTATTTCTTTGAAGACACTCTTCCCTTTTTCATCTTTGGTCAGCACTTTGCCACTTCGTAGAGTTACTGCCAAATAGTTATCAGTGTTTACGAGGTTAGCTTGAGTGTTGATTGGCAAATTTCTTTTCTCTCTATTTGACTGACCCTTTAGGAATGCTTCCAGCTAAACTTGTATATCCTTCATGATATTACTCATTTCATCAACATCTCATTTGGTTCCCTCAAAATACAACTTCATGGTCTCGATATTTGATTCAGATCCCACTTTTACGTTCTCTTCTCCCCTGCCATCCCACTATTGTGAAGCTGGCCTGTAACCACTATTTTGTGCATTACACCCATAGTTTCCCTTGTTGTAAGAACCTTCTCCAACATTTGGTTTATAGCCTGATGAAATTCCCATACAAGGTTGATGATTTGCATAGCTCAGATTTGCCAGACGACGAGGACAGTCAATATTTCTATGCTGCTCTTGGCAGATTCCACAAAAACCCACATCGACTCCAGCTACTTCAATCACTGTATCAATTGGTTCTTAAGCAACCACATCAGCTGCAATGGCTGGTTGCTTAACCCGAGCCTGCTATTTCTCAATCATAGCTCGCAGTTCTGCTATTTAAGCATTTTCTCCTGAATAACCAGCCTTTACAAAGGTTCTGCTAGATATCTCTCACTGGACCAGTTTGAATAAGTCTGCATCATCCTGCCATATAGATCTCTTTCCTCCTCTATTGTCTTGCTGTTCAAACTTTCACCAGCACTAGCATCTACCAAACTCCTTGCTACCAAAATTAGTCCTCTATACAAGCATAACAGTTCTCTGCCTCCCTCAAAACCATGACTTGGATATTTCCTAACCAAATTCTAAAACCTTTCCTATGCTACTGCAAAATATTCACCCCCATTCTACCTGAATCCTTGAATCTCACTTATCATTTTGTCAATTTTGTGAGGGGGTAGTACCTTGCAAAAAAATCTTCTTCAAATCCTCAAATGTCTTTATAGACTCAGTTGGTAGGGAGTTGAGCCAACCGCTAGCACTATCCCTTAAGGATAATGGAAACAACAACCTTCTCAATTGATATTGAGTGAGATTTGCCATTTTAGTAGTGTTGCAAATGTCCTGAAATGCTTTCAAATGAGTGTTTGCATATTCATGATCATTTTCGTAGAAGCTTGACCCCTTTAACACCAAGTTAATGAGTAGTGGTGAAACCACATATTCAACGTTACTAGCCTCAGCTGCCTTGTTAGCCTCACGAAATATAGGTTCAAAAAAAGGACCCAAAAATAGGTCTTGTCTCTTCTGCCTTTTCCTCAATAACCATTTCTTCCGTTACAACTTCTTTAGACTTAGAAGTTTCTGCGCGAGTCTCAATTCCACTGGCCTTTCCTGATGATACTACTGCCACTTTGTTTGACCTCATTTTCACCATTAACAACCTGCTTTCACAACATAACAAAAAAAGGTTAAACACACAAGGGCAACCGTGCTCCCCGACAACGGCGTGAAAAAGTATGTGCTCAAATACAACACTAATAAAAAGCTTTAAAGGACCACAAATCCTATCATGTAGTAGAGATGGGTATCGAATCCACAGGGAACATAAGATGTTTGTGTATCAAAGTAGAATAAAAACATGTAAGGTGCAGAGGTTGAAATGGATTTGGTTTGATCAAACAGAAACAAACCAAAAGAGGGAAACAACTGTCTTCTAGTATTAATCACCTTTACTGTTTTCTAGTATTAATCATGCATTAGTTTCACTATCTCTTTTCAGACCTTAAGCTTCTGTGGCTGACAAGATCCAATTTTATATTACACAAGGAAACGGCCAACAAGATCATAAACTTACTGAAGATTCAATTCACAAAAGAGGAAACCGTCAACAAGAAAATAAGTTTACTCAAGATTCAATCTCTAACAGTATAATAGCCTAATCGCCAAAAGTCGACCAAGCCCAAATCAACCCAAGAAACCATTACGCCAATAAATAATAAATCAAAGGAATTCAGATACACTGCACAATTGGAGCATAAACAATACAAGATTTAGCTGGCTCACCATTGCTTACAACGGTCTGTCACCCCGGAGTGCAGAAGTGCCTCACCAAACTGAAGAAAGGGAACTACAGAACAACTCCAACAAGTGCAAATACAATGATTCTTCCTAGGATTTCCAGATCTAGATTAAACCGCCAAGAACTGCTTAGAACCGCATGGTTCTAAGTTAAATCGCCATAGCCAAATTAAACCCTAGCTACCCGAAGAACAAGCAGAGCAGTCGGCTCCAAAGTGGTATAGAACGAAGCAAAAATTACCAACAATGTTGGTCTTCAAACAATTTATACTACTACAGCATTCTAGGGTTGTAATTAATTTGTACTAATCTTCGTAGTTAATTTGAGCCTTATATTCTAATCTCTTAATCCCTAGACTAGAGCAGGCATGAGGGTTAGACATAGTGTACTTTGATTTGCCAAAGGGTATAGTCAATTGAGGCCTAGATCTCGGTAAGTTGGGTATGCGTGTTTGATTTCTTATTGTGCGGTTGCTTGTCGAAAAGAAACCATGTACCGGTGCGTCCGGGGTGATGGTGCTCCCGAGATGAGCTCGTAAGGATTATTATACTAAACCCAGCCTGTGGACTTATGTCTGGTATAATAATAAGTTCAAGTGGTATTAGTCTCGGATAACAAGAAGTCAATTAATTTATTTATCAGTAAAATAATATATTGATGAGCACTATATCTTTGATGTGGGGAGTTAAAAGAATAATTAAAGTGTGCACGAAGTAATTTCGTTTTTGAGCGATAGTTCCATAATTAATCGTTAGTGGTACGATTAGTTATGAATTGGATTAATTGGCAAAGTGGATTAAATAAATATTTATCCTTGGGTTAATTAATATTTAATTGACAAAGTGGGTTACGAAATAATCATTGGGTCGATTAGTATTTAATTGACAAAGTGCATCGAATAAATTATCTTTGGGCTAATTAAGTATTGACTAGTCTAGTGAAGACTACGAAAGTCAACTAAATCCAATTAGTAATACCCAACTCAACAGTCCACTAGGTCTCCCTTGAAACTCCTATAAATACATTAAGTTTTGACATTCAAGACATAAGAACTTTGAGAGGCAAGTATTGCCGTTTAGAGAGGGAAAAGTCTAGAGAGAGAACTTCATCTTCTTTGTTGAAGATCTTTCTCGAAGTTGACTTTAGATCCTTCTTTTTTGGAAAAAGTTAAGCCCAAAGGATTCTGGTGTTTTTCTCTTCAATTTTTCCGGTGAGCAAGTGCTGTCTGGTGACCGTGAGACCGGCGATCAGCTGTTCTCTTCGGTGAACTGCTCGCGGTTGGTGAAGAGCTAGATCCACGGCTCACCTGTGCAGATTGCGGCTCCCTCCAGCAACATGTTCACGGTGGTCCGGTGGTGTCTTCTAGGTGGCGCAACCTAGTTCTCACGGCATATCGGTTCCTTATCTTTTGGTAGTTTTTTGAGCTTTTTCGAGGTGGGTTTCTTGTGGGTTTTCTTGGTGCTCGATAGATCTACCCGGTAGATAATTGTTCACTCAATTTCCTGGTTTGTTTGACATTCGAGGGATTTCTAGTGGATTTTTGCCCTAAAGCTTGGATTTTTCTTATTTGCTAAGGGACACGCTTCAAAGGTACAATCTTTAGTTCCGCTTTATTTAAAATTGAATCTTTTGTGTGCTGTTTGATAGATCGAACAAGTATAAGCCTAGATTCGCTCATGGGAATTGATCTTAGTGTTTGGGCTCAATCAAATACAAACATAAATAAAGTGGAAGATTAGAATTGACCCATTGAAGCGTGTACTTGAGAATTCACTTGTATTCTCCAAGACTTATCCAATTGTTGTGTGGGCAACGATCTTGAAAGATTATATACCCGGACCTAGCCAAAAACTCACTTTCATGTTACGCATTCCAGAATCGGAATCTCTGGCCAGGCCTAGATGCTAGCACAATGCTATTCCAACCCTTTTGAAATAGTATTGCACAGGATCAGGGTTTGCACTCATTCAATTTATCACGCAACAAAAATTTCTAATTAAAAGTGGAATCTTTGAAAAATACCTTTGAAGCGTGTACTCAGGTGATTCTCTTGTATGCGTCAAGACTTTGATTTCACGTTGTGTGGGCAATGATCTACAAACCAATCGATCAGCTAATCACCACAATCCACTAGCTGTAAACACACCTGGCACGTACTGTAAACGCACCGCCTGGAGAGAGAGAAAGCTACACACAGCTAGTATAAAACAGGCCAAAATTCGGCCAAAGGAGAGAGAAAACCAGCCACATAAACTTCTTAAAAATCCGACTTGGAGAAAGAAAATTTTCTCTCTCTAGATTTTTGAATTATGAATCTATTGAATTGTGTGTCTTGAATAGCTAATCCCTTGTCTATATATAGAGTTACAAGAAAGACCCCAAGTTGGTTTAGGATTTGGCCTTCCTACTGGGTTCTGTTTTCCTTCAATCATGTTCCTAGACTGAAACACATCCAACTGATACAGGGATTCACTTATCCCAAACCAGTTCCTGGTATGATTCACAACCAACTGACACAGGGATTCACTTATCCCAAACCAGTTCCTGGTATGATTCACAACCAACTGACAGAAGGATTAATTAATTATTTAATTAATTAAATCTACCTTTGTCAACAACCCAATACATAATTAATCGTACCACTAACTGATTAATTATGGCACTACCATCCTACATCAGAATTGCTTCCGGAACAACTTAAGTAAATTATATTCATAATCTCCCCACATCAAAAATATAGTGCTCCTTAATATATTAATTTACTGATAAATTATTTAATTAACCTCTTTAATTCCGAGGCTAGTGCCACTCGACCTTTTTACTATACCGAACATAAGTTCACCGGACGGGTTTAGTATAATGAACTTTACGAGCTCATCTCGGGAGCACCATCACCCCGGACGTAGCGGTACATGGTTTCCTTTTGACAAGCAGCAGCACACCAAGTAACTAAACACGCACACCCAACCTACCGAGACTATTGGCCACAATTGATCTCACCCATTGGCAGATCAAAGTACACTATGTCTAATCCTCATGCCCGCTCAAGTCTAGGGATTAAGAGACAGAATACCAAGAACGATTTGTCTATTAAATCAGTACAAGACAAATTATTCTTAATGGTCAAGTTCAATATGCCCCGGGCATATCTATATGATTCAGTTAGTTTAGACAAACCAATTATCCGAATTACGTAATAACCTAAATCGATAATTTGTCCAAAGTTGTCTCGGTTACGAACCTCATTTATATATTATGACTTTTAACCAATGATGAGATCTACTGTGTCACACAAGACACCTCATCATTTAACTACATAATATAAATGCACATATCATGCACAAGAAGATATAACCAAAACATAAATCGATATATTTATGGGAAAAAATACAATACAAGCATAGCTTATATATTCAACTCCAACAATCTCCCACTAATACTTAAGTTGTGCTTTAAGTATACAACTACATACAACTCCTATACACTCTGCTGCTATATATCTAGGAAAACTGTCATGGCTCTCCTAAGTATCTGATTCCCATGCTCTCCACGTGAGCCTCAAAGACTTTCGAAGTGAATGTATTCGTGAATGGATCTGTAAGGTTATCCTCTAATGTTATCTTAGCCACGACCATGTCTTTCCTCTTTACGATATATCGTATCAGGTGGTACTTGCGCTGTATATGTTTACTTGCCTTGTGGGCTCGTGGTTCCTTCGAGTTTGCTACTGCACCGTTGTTATCACAATAAACCGTTATAAACTTTTGCAAACCAGGAATCACATCTAAGTCCACTAGGAAGTTCTTGAGCCATACCACTTCTTTCGATTCCTCTGATGCGGTAACGTACTCAGCCTCCATGGTAGAGTCCACCACGCATTTCTGCTTGACACTCCGCCAAACTATGGCTCCATCTCCCAAAGTAAATACATACCCTGAGGTAGACTTGCTCTTGTCCCTGTCACATTGGAAATCTGAATATGTGTAACCTCGGGGTACCAGCTCAGGCGCTTGATAGACCAGAACTTAGTCCCTCGTTTTGCACAAATACTTGAGAATGCATTTTACTGCCTCCCAATGAGCTGTCCCGGGGTTACTCTGATATCTGCTAACCATGCCAATGATATAACAGATATCAGGCCTCATACACAACATGGCATACATGAGACTTCCTACTGCCGAAGCATAAGGAATTGTCTTCATGGCCTCTATCTTCTCAACAGTCTTAGGGGACTGTTCTTTAGATATATACACTCCATGTCTGAGAGGTAGAAAACCTTTCTTGGAGTTCTGCATGTTAAAACGGGCCACAATAGTATCTATGTACGAAGTTTGGGAGAGCGTTAACGAACGTTTCCTACGATCTCAAATTATCTTGATCCTAAGGATATGTCCCGCTTCCCCTACGTCCTTCATATCAAACTGCTTGGATAACCATGCCTTTACATCTGATAACACTTTCTTGTTGTTGCCAATTAATAGAATATCATCTACGTAAAGCACAACAAACACCACTGAGTTTCCATCACATCTGCGGTACACACATTGCTCATCCGGACACTAATTAAATCTAAATGACTGGATTACCTCATCAAACCAGATGTTCCAAGATCTGGATGCCTGCTTAAGTCCATAAATGGATCTCTTAAGCCTGCAAACCTTATGCTCTTGGCCTTTTTCAATGAATCCATCTGGTTGCTTCATAAAGATGGTTTCCTCAGTACTTCCATTTAAGAAAGCTGTCTTGAAGTCCATATGCCAAATCTCATAGTCTAAATGAGCAGCTACGGCCAAGAGAATCCTGATCGACTTAAGCATGGCTACCGGGGAAAAGGTTTCCTCATAATCGATTCCCTTTTTCTGAGTATACCCCTTCGTCACCAGCCTAGCTTTAAAGGTTTCCACCTTCCCATCAGGTCGTCTCTTACGTTTGTAGACCCACTTGCATCCAATGGACTTGAACCCATCTGGCAGGTCCACAAGCTTCCAGACTTGATTGTGGTCTATTGACCCCATCTCGGATATCATTGCCTTACGCTAAGACTCTGCATCTTTATCTCAGAGAGCCTCATTGTATTTAACCGGGTCAGGTTCTGGCGCGCCTGGGACTAGGTCTGAGGCCTCTCCTACGCCAATGAACCTATCGGGCTCTCTTACAACCCTCCCACTACGACAAGGCACCACCTGTGTAGGCGCATCATCTGTGATCTCATGTGCAGTGTGTGGTGTATCTACTTGTGCAGGTATATCAGGATTAGTAGTTTGTCATCTAAGCTCTTCTAGTACTATCTTACTATTGGGCTTGTGGTCTAAGACATAGTCCTTTTTAAAAAATCTAGCGTTGGTACTAACCACCACCTTTTGATCTTTAGAACTATAAAACAGACCACCTTTTGTTCCCCTAAGATATCCTACAAACAAATTAATTCAGTTCTCGCATCTAACTTAGTCGTATCTACCTTAAGCACATGTGCTGGGCAACCCCAAATTCTGAGATGTCTTAGACTGGGCTTGCGCCCATTCCACAACTCTAATGGGGTTGAAGGCACGGTTTTAGATGGTACAAGATTAAGAATATACATCACCGTTTCTAAGACATATCCCCAGAACGAACTTGGCAAACCACTATAGCTCATCATAGACCTAACCATTTCCATGAGAGTCTGATTTCTCTTTTCTGCTACACCGTTCTGCTGTGACATGCCAGGTGCAGACAACTGAGACTGAATTCCGACCTCACTGAGGTATTCTCGAAATTCATAGGACAGGTAGTCCCCACCACGATCTGAACTCAGTGTCTTGATACTCTTACCATGATGCTTCTCCACATCTGCCCGAAACTCTTTGAACTTGCAAAAATATTCGAACTTGTGACGCATTAGGTAAATGTACCCGTACCTTGAGTAGTCATCTGTGAATGTCACGAAATACTCGAACCCACCTCATGCCTGGACCGTCATTAGTCCACACAACTCAGAATGAATCAACACTAATACTTTCTTAGCTCTATAACCTTTTGCTTTAAAAGGTCTCTTGGTCATCTTACCTTCCAAGCAAGATTCGCAGGTTGCATAACTGTCAATCTCTAATGAACCTAAAGGTCCATCATTGACCAACCTCTGAATCCTACTAAGGTTTATATGACCTAGCCTGAGATACCAAAGATAGGTTTGATTCATTTCAGAAGGTTTTTTTTCTCTTATTAATATTAGATAAAGAGCTATCTGTTTCTATGTTTTGCGCAACAGGGGAATGAGAGTTAACCACAAATAAATTATCAACCAATGAACCATAATAAATAAGTTTCCCATTTCTTCTTATAAATATAGACTCATCAGAAAAAACAAACTTATAACCGTTCTTTAAGAGTTTAGAAACCAAAATAAGGTTCTTTCTAAAACTCAGTACATAAAGACAATTAACTAACTCTATTATAAAATTTTTGAAATTTAAATTTACAGCTCTCACTGCTTCTACTGAAACTCTTGTAGTGTCACCCATGTAGATGTCTAGTTCGCCCTCTTTAAGCTTCTGGGTTACTTGGAACCGCTGCAAAGAATTACAAACTTTATCAGTGGCGCCTGAATCCACACACCAAGTATCTGTGGGAATCACCGCTAAACATGTCTCAGTAATTAGGTCAAAAACTATCGTACCTTTAAGCTTTGGACAATCTGCTTTCCAGTGTCCCGTTTTACCGTACTTGAAGAACTTGCCTTTGGGTTTGCTCCTTTTTGCGATCTCGGGCTTTGCAGCAAGTTTCCTGGCATTATTCTTTTTGCCTTTAGGCACAGAAGAAGAACCTGAAGCCTTTACTGCGACCAAAGCTTGCTTCTTCTCGTGAAAGATGCCTTCACCATCACCAAATCGGTTAAGAGCTTGGGTAGAGTGTAGACTCTTTGGTTCATGTTGTAATTGACCCGAAACTGCTCAAAACAAGAGGATAGACTCTGGAAGATAATATCTATTTGACTTTCTGGGTTGATTTCTCCTCTTAACACCTCTATCTCATTGAAGTTACTGATCATGTGTAGCATATGATCTCTCATCGATCCGCCTTTAGCCATCTTTGAGTTCATCAACTTCATCATGGCTGCTTGCCTAGCAATCCTGCCTTGATGTGCGAACATCTCTCTCAGGTGAGCCATCATGTTGAAGGCAGAGACCATGGGATGAAGCTGATGTTGCAGCACATTTGACACAGAGGCCAAAATATAGCACCGCGCCATATCTTCCGCTTTTCTCCACCGGGCATAGGTATCCCTATCCTCTTGAGAAGAGTTCTTATCAGGCATATCTGGACATACTTCAGTGAGCACAAACTTATACTGCTTAGCCGTCAGGACAATGTCCAAGTTCCTACTCCAATCGACATAATTAGTTTCAGTTAATTTGTTGTCTTTCAAAATAGCAGCTGAGGGGTTGAATGGCATATTGATAAAACTGTAAAATTAACAAACAGACAATGTTTCAGTTATTAACCTAGAATTTCAAAACATGAAATTCTATCAATTATTGACTTCCCTCAAAACAATAATTATAATCCACAACATCTTATTCACCAGGATTCTCGCAACCCACACAGTGTGGACGTTGACGCTAACCCACATTCGTTTGAGAATAACCAAGTTCATTAACTACACTATCTGACCAAATGATCTATTGATCAATATTGCTAATAGTCGGTGCTTTCAACTGTATAAATAAGTAGCGTAACCTCTTGGGAAGAATACTGTAGATCATACACTAAGTGTATGCCATCACGTGACTTCTGAGTTTGTTACCTCAGGATAGTACGCCTCAGATGGAGAGGGTGTCGCATTTCTCCTAGTTAAACTTACTCTAGTCATCTTACTCAGAAATTTATAATCTAGCGATCTCGGGGCTAGACTCATCCGAATGAAGAAAGGCCCTAATGGCAACGCGCAAGCCCACCCACATTACATATGAACTCGTAATGGTGGCTATGGGAATATTAAACCAACCCGCTCCCACTTAGATTTCCAAATTGAGGGTTTTTCCGGTTTTAACATGCAATTAACTAACTCTAAGTTATATGCAACCATAAAACCAACATGCTTTAAAATCATGCATCTAAAATACAACATAAAAATAAAGCATCAAAATTAAAACAATAAATACGGGAAATAAATACGAAAAATAAATTCCCCGACTATTATGGTTTTAATTGCTTCTATCTTCTGCCTTAATCTCGTGTCCCATCACGTCACTCGATAGAGAGTCTTGAACTTCAAAAAATGAAAACTGGAGAAAAAATTGGCCAAAATGCAGCCCGAACGGGCCGCACGCGCGCATCAAGCCCAAAAGGCGCGTCGCGCGCGCGGCCTGCATGGGCAGCGCGTGCTGCTACCGCCTGCTACTGCCGTGGTTGGCGCAGCCTCCTACTGTGCCCCGCGGCAGCGGCACTGCTGCTGGCAGTCACCGGCGGTGACTGCTGCCGGCGTGTGGTTGTCGGCGCCGCCCCCTGCTTTCACACCCTCCTTCGCTTTTTCCCACGCTATTTGATCTTCTAGCAATTCGTTATGGGTTTTATTGGGTTTTTACGAATTAACGATAACCCAAAACCCACGAATTCAAGTTGCCCATCATAACGCCTTCAATTACAAAAATTAATTCTCCTACTACAAGGCTTTCAAGGAAAATTAAATAATCAAAATTACATAGAAAAAATCCTACTACAGATTTGATCTAATCCTACACGGCTTCAAGCATATTACAAACATTCATAATAAAATCAAATTCGGACATGTCCCAGTGTTTAATTAAAACCCAAACAAACGTAACCATAATAGTTGGGATTTCTTAACCACCTGCAAATAAAACCATGTTATAAATCGAACCAGCACAAAACCCAAAACCAGGCTCTGATACCAATTGAAAGATTATCTGCCCGGGCCTAGCCAGAAACTCACTTTCGTGCTACGCATTCCATAATCGGAATCTCTGGCCAGGCCTAGACTCTAGCACAATGCTATTCTAACCCTTTTGGAATAACATTGCACAGGATCTGGGTTCGCACTCATTCAATTTATCACGCAATAAATATTTCTAATTAAAAGCGGAATCTTAGAAAAATACCTTTGAAGCGTGTACTCAGGTGACTCTCTTGTATGCGTCAAGACTTTGATTTCACGTTGTGTGGGCAACGATCTAGAAACCAATTGATCAGCTAATCACCACAATCCACCAGCCAAAAAATTCCAGCACCGCTGCACCTGACACGTACTGTAAACGCACCACCCAGAGAGAGAGAAAGCTACACAGAGCTGGTATAAAATAGGACAAAATTTGGCCAAAGGAGAGAGAAAACCAGCCACATAAGCTTCTTAAAAATCTGACTTGGAGAGAGAAATTTTCACTCTCTAGGATTTTCTCTATCTAGATTCTTGAGTTATGAATCTATTGAATTGTGTGTCTTGAATAGCTAATCCCTTGTCTATATATAGAGTTACAAGAGAGAACCCAAGTTAGTTTAGGATTAGGCCTTCCTATTGGGTTTCTGTTTTCCTTCAATCCTGTTCCTGGACTAAAACGCATCCAACTGATACAGGGATTCACTTATCCCAAACTAGTTCCTGGTATGATTCAGAACTAACTGACACATGGATTCACTTATCCCAAACTAGTTCCTGGTATGATTCACAACCAACTGACACAAGGATTAATTAATTACTTAATTAATTAAATCTACATTTGTTAACAACCCAATACATAATTAATCGTACCACTAACGGATTAATTATGGCACTACCATCCTACACCAGAATTGCTTCCGGAACAATTTAATTAAATTATATTCACAATCTCTCCACATCAAAAATATAATGCTTGTTAATATATTAATTTACTTATAAATTAATTAATTAGCCTCTTTAATTCCGAGACTAGTACCACTCGACCTTGTTACTATACCGGACATAAGTCCACCGGCAGGGTTTAGTATAATAAACTTTACGAGCTCATCTCGGGAGCACCATCACCCCGGACGCACCGGTACATGGTTTTCTTTCGACAAGCAGCAGCACACCAAGTAACTAAACACGCGCACCCAACCTACTGAGACTATTGGCCACAATTGACCTCACCCATTGGCATATCAAAGTACACTATGTCTAATCCTCATGCCCACTCGAGTCTAGGGATTAAGAGACAAAATACCGAGAATGATTTGTCTATTAAATCAGTACAAGACAAATTATTCTTAATGGTCAAGTTCAATATGCCCCGGGCATATCTATATGATTCAATTAGTTTATAAGAACCAATTACCCGAATCACATAATAACCTAAACCGACAGTTTGTCCAAAGCTGTCTCGGTTACCAACCTCATTTATATATTATGTCTTTTAACCAATGATAAGATCTACTGTGTCGCACAAGACACCTCATCATCTAACTACATAATATAAATGGACATATCATGCCCAACAAGATATAACCAAAACATAAATCGATATATTACTGGGAAAAAGTACAATTCAAGCATAGCTTATGTATTCAACTCCAATAGATCTATCGAACAATTTTGAATCAGCTCTTGACAGAAATCTCACAAAAAAACTTCTCCTTGAAAAAAGCTTGTCTCCGCTCTAGATTGACCACCGAACACCGCTGCACGTGAAGTACAAGAGCCACCGTCAAAGCTCTAAAACCCACACACCACTAGCCCTCGGTTTCTAGGTTGCCACTATCTAGAGAAAACGCTGCCAATATTTTTCTCTCTCTAGCTTTCTCACTCTAAAATTTATGTTTTGTCTGAATTATGATAATCTCTGTCTTCTGGGGCTGATTTTTGTGCCTAATATAGAGGGCTACAAGAGAGACCTCAAGTGGGATTGGGTAAGGCCTTCCTGTTGGGTTTGGGTTTTATTAATTCCAATCCTTCTCCTGAACTGATTAATAACCAATTAACACAAGGATTAATTAATTAATTAAATCCACTTTGTCAATTAACCCAACACACAATTAATTGTACCACTAACGAAATAATTGTGGAACTACCGCCCAAACTGAATAATGCTTCCAGTTTCATTAAATTAAATATTCAATTAATCTCCCTGTGTCAAAGATATAATACTTGTCAATTTATTAATTTACTGATAAATTAATTTAGTGAACTTCTTCTCATCCGAGATTAGTACCAGTCGACCTTTGTACTATACCGAACTTTAATTCCACAGGCCAGGTTTAGTATAATAAACTTTACGAGCTCATCTCGAGAGCACCATCACCTCGGCTCACTGATACATGATTTCCTTTCGACTAGCAACAGCACACCAAACAACAAAACATGCACACACAACTTATCGAGTATATAGGCCTCAATTGACCACACTATTTGTCATTTTAAAATACACTATGCTCAATCCTCGTTCCCATCTTAGTCTAAGGATTAAGAGACTGAATGCCAGGTTCGAATTAACTACGAAAGATCAGTACAAGTTAATTCAATCCTAAATGGTCCTGCTCAATATGCACCGTGCATATCTGTACGATTCAATCAGTTTAGACTAACTAATTTTAGAAACACACAATAACCTGAAACCGATAGTATGTCTAAACTGTCTCAGTCATGAACATATATTTATATATCATAACTTTAACTAATGATGACATCTACTGAGTCACACCAAAGACCTCATCATCTATTCAAATAATATAAAGGGACGTCATACGTAAATATAAATAATTAACTAAATCAATTTCAATCAATATATAAACTGGGAAATAGTGTTCATACGAGCAAAGCTTTTCAGTATTCACACTAACATTAATGATAGAAAATCAAGCATTCTTATTATGATTTCGGTGATGAGTTACTAGTTTCTATATTTTGCACAACTGGGGAATTTGTCTTAATTAAAAACAGATTGTCAACTAATGTACCGGCACATATAAGCCTCTGGTTCTTTCTAATAAAAACAGAATTATCAGAAAAAACACACTTATAACCATCCAATAAAAGTTTAGAAACTGAAAGCAAATTATTCCGAAAACTTGGTACATATAGACAATCTTGCAAATGTAAAATAGAGTCTGAAAAATAAAGACATAAAACTCCCACTGCAACAACAGAAACTCTGGTAGTATCCCCAAGGTAGACCTGCAACTCTCTCTCTTTAAGAAGCTGGGTCACTTGGAACCCCTACAAAGAATTACAAACATGATCAGTGGCTCCTGAATCCACACACCAAGTATCTGTGGGAATCGCCGCTAAACACGTCTCAGTAACTAGGGAAAATTTACACATACCTCAAGGCTTTGGGCAGTCATTCTTCCAATGTCCTACTTTGCCACATCCAAAGCACTTGCCTTTCAACTTATGCTTCTTGCCAATGCCCGCCTTGGGTCCATGATCAGCAGCACCTGCTTTTTGGCCTCTATTCCTTTTTTGCTTCCTGGCTTTGGGCCCAGCAGTGGAACCTGAGGGACCAACAGTAGCCAAGGCTTAATTCTTCTCTGCTAAGAGGCCCTCAGCAGACACCAATGCAGTCATGAGCTTGGGAAGTGAATACGAGAGCTTGCCCATATTGTAGTTCAACTGAAACTGCTCAAAACTGGGGGGAAAACTCTGGAGGATGATATCGACCTCGGTCTCCCCATCAATATCACCTCCCAATACCTCGATCTCATTGATTCAGCTCATCATGTCCAGCACATGATCCCTGACCGAAGTGCCCTCAGCCATCCTAGCATTCATGAGTTTCCTCATAGCTGACTGTTTGGCTGTCCGGCCCTGGTGTCCAAACATCTCCCTGAGGTTGAGCATCATATCGTAGGCTGAGGTAAACAACTAATGCTGGTGCTGCAGTACACTTGACATAGAAGCTAAGATGTAGCATCGGGTCATCTCATCAGCCTTCTACCACCTTGTATATGGCTCTCGCTGTTAAGGGGCGGCATCATCGCTGGGCTTAGAGAGACACTCCTCAGTGAGCACGTACTTGTAACCCTCAACGGTAATGATAATGTCCAGGTTACATTTCCAGTCAATGTAATTTGGACCTGTAAGTTTGTTCTGATCTAAAATGACAGCTAGCGGGTTGAACGATATATCAACAACTGAAAAATAAACAGTTAAGTTTTAGTATACTTTTCAAAAATATTGATATCCTCAAAGCAATACATTCTCCTGCCGACATCTCTCACACCGGGGCTAAGGCAGGTCATATTGGGTGAACGTCTATGTCAACCCACATTCGTTCGAGAAGAATTGAAGTTCATTAATTCCATTATCTGACCAACGATCTTATGATCAATGAAATTAATGGTCGATAATTTTAGCCATACAAAATAAGCAGCGTAACCTCTTAGGAGGAATACTACAGATGATACACTAAGTGTTTGCCATTACTTGACTTCTAAGCTTATTACTTAGGATACTAATGCGCCTCAGTTAGCGAGGGTGTTGCAATTTTCTCCAATTAAACTTGCTATAGTCATCACTTTAGAAATTCAATCTAGTGATATCTCGGGGTTGAAGACTTATGCGTAGAGAAGAAGGCCATTGGCCAGCGCGTCGGTCTAACCCACATAACATATGAATCCATAATGGAGGCCATGGGGATATTTACCAACCTGCTCCCACTTAGATTTTTAAGTTTGAGGATTTTTACGTTTTAACATGCAATATCTTAACTATGGATATTCGCACCCATAAAACCGTTGGAGTTTTAATTTGCGAATAATCTACCTTAGTTAATTGCACTTTACTTTTTAAAACGGTTTGATTTTCGTTCATGGAAATAAATCAAAAACACAAAATCAATGAAAAGACATAAATACGGGAAATTAAAGAAATAAAATTTCCCGACTATTATGGCCTTCTCTATCATTGATTCCTTGACGTCTCGGTGACGCTTCCCGTCATGTCGCTCCCACTCGTTATTTGGATTCCTCTCAATTCCCCTGGGTTTTCTCGGTTTACTACGTAATTAGGAATCACCCAAAATTACGAGAAACCAAAACCCGCTAATATAAGTTACCCAAAATAACGTCTTCGTCACAATACATAAATTCCTATATACAAAGGCATTTTTCTAGGAATTTAAAGACGACATGATTATATCAAATCCTACTACAAGATTTTTCTAATCCTACACGGCATCCACCTCATAGTTATTACTATTATAGACATTTCCATTCAAAAACAATACGAGCCCGTACATGTCCCGGGGTTTAGGAATGAAAAATAAATTTCTACCATAATAGCCGGGAAACTAATAACCACCTGTTTAAATATTTCGACAAAAATAATAATGACAAAATAAAGTCGTGTAATAAATTAAACAAGTATAAAGCCAAAACACTCGCTTTGATACCATTTTGAAGGAAAACAGAACAAGCTCGGGCTAAATCGAAAACCTCACTTTCGTGCAATGCATTCCAGAATCGGAAGCTTTCGACAAGGCTCAGGCTCAAATTCATTTCCCCTGAACGGATCTAGGCTTATACTTATTTAATTTATTAAATCGAAAACTAACGCAAAAAGATTGAACCTTTAATTAAAAGCAGAAGGATTAAAGGTTATACCTTTGATGTGAAGTCCAACGCAATAAGAAAACCAAATCTTTGATTGCGATTATCACCGAAATCCGAAAGATAACTCCAGAAATCCCAAATATTGCGTGGCAATGATCTAACGGGATGTGCTATCAAAGCCCACAAAAACCCATTAAGAAAAACCCCTCGAAATGAACTAAATCTGCCAAAAATCCGATCTTAGCTTCAGCCCGAAAGCAGTCCACCAAAACTGCTGCAGTCAGCCACAAAAAGCAATAAAGATCCAGCCTTTTAGTTATGATCTGGACGAGCACAATCACGGATCACCAAGAGAGAGATCAAACGTGATGATCCCGGATCAAGCACCCTAAAAGAACTGAACTTTGAGCTCACCAAAATTGAAAATCAGCAGCGGACTACATGAAAAACTGGGCGGACAGCTTAATGTAAAAACTGGACTAGCTAAAGTACCATGGGCTTCGATAAAGCTTCGATCTTTGAGCTTAGTTTGATTCGAGAGAGTGAGTATCCAACTTTGACTTTGAGAAAAAACCTTCAAGAAGGAGAAGTTCTCTCTGTAGAACTTTCTCACTCTAAGAGGCAAGACTTGTCTTGCAAGGTTTTTCTTAAGTTTCTTTGGCCTTAAACTTTGTATTTATATGGAGCTCTTAAGGAGACCTAGTGGGCTTTTGAGTTGGGCATTTTAATTTGACTTTCGTTGACCGCTTAGTCATTCCTAGACTAATCAACTCCAATCGACCCATTTGAATTAATTTCTTAACCCACTTCGTAAATTTAATTTAATCGAACCCTTAGGATTAATTAATTCATATAGAATTAATTTCTTAATCCACTTTGTCAATTAAATATTAATTAAACCTTTAAGATTAATTAATTCACTTTATCGATTAGTCAAATACATAATTAGTCATACCACTATTGGACTAACTATGGAACTACCGCTCAAAAACAACTTTACATCGCGCCACTATATTTAAGACAAGAAAACTTGAGAGAGAAAATCAAGAGAGAGAATTAATAAATTCTCCCTCAAAGTCGGTTTTCCAAGAGTTTAAGCAGTGGCAAGAATTTCCCAGAAACACTCTAGCAAATTCTCTCTCTTGGAGTTCGGACGATGCATGGAAGCTCGGTGGCTGGCATGTGAGAAACTCCTCGATTGGCGCATCACCTTCACGCGCTCACAGGCGGCGGCTCTGGTGAATTTTCTAGCTATCTGTTCATAGAGATTGCGGTGATTACTGATCAATTGTTCATTAGATCATTGCCCACACAACGAATGATCAAAGTCTTAAGTCATACAAGAAAATCACCTGTGTTTATGCTTCAATAGGTAATTCTTATACTTTTGATTTTAATTAAGAATTTATTTGTTGCGGGATAAATTGAATAAGTTCAAATCAAGATCCTGTGCAATGTTATTTCAAGCAAGGATTGGAATAGTGATTGTGCTAAAGTCTAGGTTTGGTCAAGAGTTCTGATTCTGGAATGCATAGCTCGAAAGTGAATTTTTGACCGGGCCCCGACAGATAATCTTTCAATTGGTATCAGAGCCTGGTTTTGGTTTTGTGCTTGTTCGATTTGTTACATGGTTTTATTTACAGGTGGTTTAGAAATCTCGACTATTATGGTTGTGTTTATACATTTTAATTAAACCCTGGGACATGTCCGGGTTTTGTTTTTATGAATGCTTGCAATAGTAAAACCACGTGCTAGAAGCCGTGTAGGATTAGATCAAATCTGTAGTAGGATTTTTTCTATGTAATTTTTCGATTTTATTTTCCTAGATGCCTTGTAGTAGGAAAATTTTTATGTAATCAAAGGCGTTATGGTGAGCGACTTAAATTCGTGGGTTTTGATTTATCATTAATTCGTAGAAAACCCAGAACTAAAAGATTATCTGCCCGGGCCTAGCAAAAAACTCACTTTGGTGCTACGCATTCCAGAATCATAATCTCTGGCCAGGCCTAGACTGTTAGTTTTGAATACAGAAAAGTTATGGCTTGTATCAAAAACTAATATCCACAGTTGACATATTATTTTGTTTCAGTATAAATTTGTTCCTTTATATCATAGAACTAGATAACGGGGTGTGGACAGACACAGTAGATACCGTTATCGGTTAAAGTATTGATATATAAAAAGTATGCTCGTAACCGAGATAGTCTGAACATACTATCGGTATAGGTTATTGTGTGGTTTGGAAATTAGTTTATCTAAACTAGTTTAAATCACACAGATATGCCCGGGGCATATTGAGCATGACCAGTTTGGATAGAATTGACTTATTTGATCAGCGTAGTCAATTCGGTCCTAGTATTCCGTCTCTCAATCCCGAGATTGGAACGGGCGTGAGGGTTGGATATCGTGTGCTTTGATTTGCCAAAGAGTGAGGTCAATTGAGGCCAATACCTCGGTATGTTGGGTATACGGTGTTTAGCTTCTTACGTGTCGTTGCTAGTCGGAGGAATCCATGTACCGGTTCGCCGGGTTGATGGTGCTCTCGAGATGAGCTCGTAAGGTTATTATACTAAACCCGGCTGGTGAACTTTATGTTCGGTATAATAAAAGGACGAGTGGTACTAATCTCGAAAACCGAGAAGTCGGTGAATTAATTTGTCAGTAAATTGATAAACCGACGAGCGCTAGATCTTTAATGTGGGGAGATAGAATAAAATATAATGGCGCGATGTAAAGTCGTTTTCGAGCTGTAGTTCCATAATTGGTCCGATAGTGGCACGGCCGATTATGCATTTGACTAATCGACAAGGTACATTAATTAATATTTAATCGACAAAGTGAATTTAGAAATTAATTCTATTTTGAATTAATTAATTCTAAGGGTTCGATTAAATTAAATTAACAAAGTGGATTAAATAAATTAATTTGAATGGGTCGATTGGAGTTGATTAGTCGGGAAGACTTAGCGGTCAACGAAAGTCAAATTTTAAGGCCTAACTCAAGAGCCCATTAGGTCTCCAATCGAGCTCCTATAAATAGAAGACTTGATACCCAAGAAAACCTAAGGAAATTTTGCAAGACTTGTCTTGCCCCTTTCTTGTGCAAGAAGGTTCTAGAGAGAGAATTTTTCTTCAAGAATTCTTTCTCAAAAACGAACTAGATTTCTTGCTCTCCGAATTGGATTCATTCCAAAGATCGAATTGTTAGTTGGTTCTTCAGATTTTTTGCCAGATTCTTGTGGGTTTTCTTAGCCTGAACTGCTGCCGCGACTTGGGTTTTCTTCGCCCAGAATATTGTCGCTAGTTTGTGGGTTTTCCAGCGCTGGTTTCTGGACTGGGATGCGTGCGTTTGATTCAAAGAGGCTGGTTTGATCTCTTTCTATTGATTGGTGATCCACCAGTCTTCATTGTCCAGAACACGGCGCGTCTAAGTCCGGTTATACAGCAGCTCAATGATGAATGTTTAAAGAAATTACTGCAGCAGTTTTTCGGGTACAAGAGGCGAAATTTCTGGGTTAAATTTGGTCAGATTTTGGTATTGAATTGAATCCGATTTGAGTGATTTCCTTGTGGGCTAAGCAAGTAGACTTCGATAGATTATTGCCCACGCAATATTCGAAGTTTCTACGGAGATATCAATTGGATTTCTTTTGGAATCGCAACAAAGAATTGGTTTTTCTTTAGGCAAGGGACTTCGCTACAAAAGGTAGAATCTTTAAATTTCGCTTTTATTAAAGATCGAATCTTTTGTGTCCCGATTAATAAATTAAATAAGTATAAGCCTAGATCCGTTCATGGGTAAACTAATTTGAGCCTGAGCTTGGTCGAAAGCTTCTGATTCTGGAATGCATTGCACGAAAGTGAGGTTTTCGATTTAGCCCGGGCTTGTTCAGTTTTCCTTCATAGACGCTAGAACAATGTTATTCCAACCCTTTTGAAATAACATTGCACAGGATCTAGGTTCGCACTTATTCAAATTATCACGCAACAAAAATTTCTATTTAAAAGCTGAACTTTAGAAAACTACCTTTGAAGCGTGCACTCAGGTGATTCTCTTGTATGCCTTAAGACTTTAAATTCACGTTGTGTGGGCAACGATCTAGAAACAAATTGATCAGCTAATCACCACAATCCACCTGCTAGAAAAATTCCAGCACCGCTGCACCTGGCACGTACTGTAAACGCACAACCTGGAGAGAGAGAAAGCTGCGCGCAGCTGGTAAAAACGAGCCAATAATTTCGGCCAAAGAGAGGAAAAACCAGCCGCAAATAGCTTTGAAAAATCCGAATTTGAGAGAGAGAATTTTCTCTCTCTAGGATTTTCTCTCTCTATATTCTTGAATTATGAATCTATTGAATTGTGTGTCTTGAATAGCTAACCCCTTGTATATATATAGAGTTACAAGAGAGACCCCATGTTAGTTTAGGATTGGCCTTCCTACTGGGTTTCTGTTTTCCTTCAATCCTGTTCCTGGACTGATACATGTCCAACTGATACAGGGATCCACTTATCCCAAACAAGTTCCTGGTATGATTCACAACCAACTGACACAGGGATTCACTTATCCCAGACCAGTTCCTGGTATGATTCACAACCAACTGACACAAGGATTAATTAATTACTTAATTAATTAAATCTACCTTTGTCAATAACCCAATACATAATTAATCGTACCACTAACGGATTAATTATGGCACTACCATCCTACACCATAATTGCATCCGGAACAACTTAATTAAATTATATTCATGATCTCCCCACATCAAAGATATAGTGGTTGTTAATATATTAATTTACTGATAAATTAATTAATTAACCTCTTTAATTTTGAGACAAGTACCACTCGACCTTTTTACTATACCGGACACAAGTCCACCGGCTGAGTTTAGTATAATAAACTTTACGAGCTCATCTCGGGAGCACCATCACCCCGGACGCACTGATACATAGTTTCCTTTCGACAAGCAGCAGCACACCAAGTAACTAAACACGCGCACCCAGCCTACCGAGACTATTGGCCACTATTGACCTCACCCATTGGCAGATCAAAGTATGCTATGTTTTATCGTCATGCCCGCTCGAGTTTGGGGATTAAGAGATAGAATACCAAGAACAATTTGTCTATTAAATTAGTACAAGACAAATTATTCTTAATGGTCAAGTTCAATATGCCCCAGGCATATTTATATGATTCAATTAGTTTAGACAAACCAATTATCCGAATCATAAAATAACCTAAACCGACAGTTTGTCCAAAGCTATCTCGGTTACGAACCTCATTTATATATTATGTCTTTTAACCAATAATGAGATCTACTGTGTCACACAAGACACCTCATCATCTAACTACATAATATAAATGGACAATTAATGCACAACAAGATATAACCAAAACATAAATCGACATATTAATGGGAAAAAGTACAATACAAGCATAGCTTATGTATTCAACTCCAACAAGAACAAATTTAAAGAATACCAAATAATGTAGTGGGAGAAGGATACAAGACTCGGAAACAAAATAGGGCAGGTGGGCCGCAGGTGTTGCGGCGCAGGCCCGTCAAGGGCTGTGCGCACGTGCAGCCCGACTTGTTCAAGTTTTGCGCGCGGTACGTTTTTCGTTTGTTTCAAGTTTTTTCGAGATTTGACTTTGAAGACTCATTCCTTCGAGTGGCATGATGGTACACGAGATCAAGGCAGAAGATGAAAGCAATTAAAACCATAATAGTCGGGAAATTTATTTTACGCATTTCTTTCTCGTATTTATAGTTTTAATTTTGTGCTTTAATTTTTGTGCTGTATTTTAGATGCATAATTTTAAATCATGCTGGTTTTATGTTTGCACATAAATTAGGATTAGTTAATTGTATTTTAAAACCAGAAAAACACTCGTTTTAGACATCTAAGTGGGAGTAGGTTGGTTAATATTCCCATAGCCTTCATTACGAGTTCATATGTGATGTGAGTAGACTTGCGCGTTGGCATTAGGGCCTTCCTCCATATCGGATGAGTTTAACAACAAGATCACTAGATTATGAATTTATAAGTAAGATGACTATAAAAAGTTGAACTAAGAGAAATGTGATACCCTCTCCATCTAAGGCACACCATCCTGAGGTAATAAGCTTAGAAGTCACGTAATGGCACACATTTAGTGTACTATTTGTAGTATTCCTCCCATCGAGGTTACGCTGCTTATTTGTACATCTAAAAGGCACTGACTATTAGCTACATTGATCAATAGATCATTTGGTCAGATAGTGTAGTAAAGGAACTTGGTTCTTCTCAAACGAATACGGGTTAGCGTAAATGTCCACACTATTGTGGCTTGTGAAAATCCCAGTTAATGAGATGTCGGTGGATTTAATTATTGTTTGAAGGAAGTCAACAATTATAGAATTTTGTTTTTCAAAATTCTTGGCTTAAAATATTAAAACATTTCCTTTTTATTTATTTACTGTCTTCGATATAGAATTTAATCCGTTAACTACAATATTGAAAGACAGCAAACTAATCGGTCTGAACTATGTCAATTGGAGTCAAAACTTGGACATTGTCCTAACGGCTAAGAGCACTCCTGTGAGAGATAATGTCATTGACATGATTAGCAACATCAATGAGATTGAGGTAGTGGGAGTCGAAATCGATGGTGAAACGAAAGTTGATATTGTCCTCCAGAACTTGCCTCAAAGCTATGAGCAGTTTTGGTTGAACTACAACATTAATCAAATGTTGTGTACTTCATCCGAGCTCTTGGCAGAGTTGTTGGCGGCTAAAAGTATTTTCAAGAGAATAAGCAAGCTTTAGTCACAGTCAAAGCTTCAGAATCTTCTTCTAAGCCTGAGGCTTCGAGGAAATAGCTCAAAAGAAACAAATTGTTCCAAAGTCAGAGATTGCAAAGAAGAAGCCGGAAGGCAAGTGCTTCAAGTGCAATCAGATGGGACATTGGAAATCAGATTCTCCAAAGCTCAAAAGTATGATAGTTTCTGCCTTAATTACTAAGACATGTTTAGCGGTGATTCCCACAGATACTTGGTGTGTAGATTCAGGTGCCACTGACCATGTTTGTAATTCTTTGCAAGGGTTCCAAGTAATCCGGCTGCTTAGAGAAGGCGAGCTGGAAATCTACTTGGGCGACACTACGAGAGTGTCAGTGGGAGTAGTTAGCTTAATTTTTGAAAATTATAGACTAGATTTGCCAAATTGTCTTTATGTACCGAGTTTTAGAAATAACCTTATTTCGGTTTCTAAACTCTTAATGAATGGTTACAAGTTTATTTTTTCTGATAATTCTGTTGTTGTTAGAAAAGATGGCAAACTTGTTTGTTCCAGTTCATTAGTAGACAATTTATTTGTGGTTAAAACGTGAGTCGAGGATGAGTAAAATTATTCTAATGTTAAATTTGACGTAATTTTATAAGGAAACTAGTTACTATGAAATCTGATTCCCTTATCTATGTTATTTTGAGATCTAATTTTATCACTATATTGACAGTAAAATAAACTGTTAATCACTATCAAAATTATTAAATATTTTTACTAAATATATTTTCATATTACAAAAGATAGAATATAATGTTACGAGCTGAAGAAATAAGGACGGTGAAGTACCTGCAGGAAATCTTCGAAAACGGATAAAATGGACGGACGGTATGTTGTTGCTTCGGATTACGGCTCTTTCTTACATTGTAGAGTACGAAGCTTTTACTCCTCGTTTTAATTATGAAAATGGGAAGTTCTTATTGTCAGAGACAAACAAGTGGAGAGCTATCTGGAATGTTATGAACCGAAGAGGTTATCGTGTATCATCACGTCAGTGTGAGGATAAATTCAATGATCTGAACGAGAAGTACTAGAGATTGAATGTATTACTTAGTAAAGGCACTGCTTGTGACATTGTAGAAAACCCAAAACTTCTTGGTTCAGTTTGTTTGTCAAACGAAGAAATCATGGAAGTCATAAAGATTCTAAGTTGTAAGCAACTATTATACAGAGAAATATGCTTATATAACAATTGCAATTGTTTAGCTATTCCTCATGTTATATTTGATATATTTTAATGTGTTACATTATTTATTCTAATATTTGAAGTATTTTATTTTAATACTTAAGTCTAATAAGTGATGTTTATGGTTTTTGAAATTAATGAAGGGTTTTTTTAATGGTTCATATTAACTTTTTTTACTTTTTCTCCTTTACTCACACAATGCGCATGTGACTGTTCTCATCCAAAATAGTATAAAGTGGAGCATTCCTATGTATATATATATACTTTTTTTAAATTCATTTGTTGGATCCATTAATTTTTTACTTTTTCTCCTTCACTCACATCACTTGCACGTGAATTATCCCCCCTCTCTTAAGCATGTCAAATAATTAATTTTCCTCCACTATGTTCTTTTTTTTTTTACCGTAAAGATGTACTATTTCTTTAAATGCTTGAAACAATAATCCATTTGTTCAACACTACAAAAAAGAAGGGTTCTGGAAAGCTCTCAAACAGAATAACCAGACGTAGAGTCCTTTCTTCAACTGTCACATAAATCCAACACAAGTTTTACGTAGTAATCATTAGACCTGAAACCACCTTCCCTTACAATCCCCAAGAACAATAAAAAGACCCCACTATTTCCACCTGTTTTCTAGAAGAAATTGCTTAAGAAAAGGAAACTAACCAGGCTACGTCCCTTAAGAGAAACATGTTTTAATTCCCTCCATTATGTTGATAATAGAACATATTTCTAACTGGTATTTATACTTATTTTTGGTCATCATTAATTTTTAAACATTTTATCTTCACTCACCTCATGGGGAGTTAAATATACATTTTTTCTTTTTTTTCTTTCTATTCTACATTAAGTTTTCTACTATTTTCTCTTTCACTCACCTCACGGGCACGTACATTGTCCGCCTCTTAGTAAATCTGTCAAATGATTAATTGTTAGCACCTTTATTTAATCAATTTCATTCATTTTATTTTCTTACTCCCGTTTTGAATTTTGTTCTATTTAGTTCATTATTGCTCCCATTTTTTATTATTAAGCTTTGTTTAATTTTTTTATTCCTATATTATTTATTTCATAATAAAATATCTTTAAATGTTTTATATAATTGAAAGATATTATAATTAAAATTTTAAATTATTTAATAAATGTAAACCGTGAGTCAAGGATGAGTAAAATTATTTAAATGTTAGTAAAATTATTCTTATGTTAAATTTGATGTAATTTTATGAGAAAACTAGTTACTATGTGATCAGATTCTCTTATCTATGTTATTATGAGATCTAATTTTGTCACTATATCGATAGTAAACTAAATTGTTAATTATTATTGACGTTATCCGATTTGTCGCAAGCCGTGTCAAAATATATTTATAAACTAAAAATAAAACAAATTAGAACCCAAAGAATCCTAATATGTAGCAATTAAGGGTCGAACCCAAGTGAGACGTAGAATAAGTCATAAGATTCTATAAAGCACACAAATAGTAAAAAAGAGTGTAAATTATGAAATTAAATTTGTAAACTAATAAGCAAGCGACTAATCAAACTAAGGAATAAGGTGAAAACTTAAGAACTAAGAATTGGGTTTGTTTCTTAATCGTCTTATAGTATCTTGATATTGTAGGTGCAATTAAAGTGATTATCTAGGTTATGGGAGTCAATTGGGGAACTTGCTCATACCTAAACTTACCAATTAAGCAATCAACTTTTCAAGAATCCATTCTCTAATATACTAATTTTGCAAGATTCACCCAACCCATTAATTATATTCTAACAAATGTCACAAATGCGGTCTAAGGATCCCTATGTCACCTCAAGAGCCTTATCCCAAACATGTTAAACACAAGAGCTAACCCAATTTGAGAACAATTTAAGAGAATAAGTTAAATTGGATCCAATTACCAACTTAATTCAACTGAAATCAACAATATAATCAATGCCCATGAACTAAATAAAAATTCAACAGCACAATAAAGCACAATTTTAATCACCCATAAGATTTACAATAACAAACCCAAGAGAAAACTAATGAAACATAATTAAGGTAAGAGAAAATAGCAAATCAAACCCAAATGAAGTGAACATGGTATGATATTGAAGTAGCTTCTTCACGAAACACATGAGTTAGAGCTCAATTCCTTCCAAATACCTAAGCCAAAGAATGTATTCTAAAGAGGGAATTATAAAACTAATAAAATTATTAACTAAATTATGTAGAGTTGTGTTAAATCTAACCTTAGAGTCCTATTTATACATGTTTTTAGGGTTACAACACATGGAGGCACTTTGGGAAAAGTTTAGAAAAGTTTGAGGGTAAAATAGGAACAAGGGATAAATTTCCCGTAAGTTGCAACATGCATATGGGCGTCCATTAGACGCTGGTGCCTGGTGGATGCCACCAGGTCCCTAGGTGATCGCCACAAGGCCGCTATGAGGACAGCCGCTAGCTGTCTGGTTGTGGCAATTTTTTCAGCAATTCTATTTTTTCTTCCTTTTTCCATCTTGCTACTTTTTTGTTTGTTTTCACTCTGTTTTCTCCCAAAACCCTTCAAATAAAACTAAAAGTCTTTAAGTTTTTTCAACAATCTCCAACATGCAAATCCAAATATTAATGCATTGAAAGCTCATAAAAGATATCTTAATTATTCAAATTCAACTCAAAGTAAGCTAAACAAGCATGATTTGAGTCATAAAAGCGTATATTTTGGAGTAACGTCAACTATCAAAGTTATTAAATATTTTTTCCAAATATTCTTTCACATCACAAAAGATAAAATATAATGTTACGAGATGAAGAATTGAGGGCGGTGAAGTACCTGGAGGAAATCCTTGCAAACGGATAAAATGAACGGATGATATGTTGATGC
This sequence comes from Knoxia roxburghii, assembly GCA_030378225.1. Taxonomy (NCBI): domain Eukaryota; kingdom Viridiplantae; phylum Streptophyta; class Magnoliopsida; order Gentianales; family Rubiaceae; genus Knoxia; species Knoxia roxburghii. The sequence continues at coordinate 34,766,891 of CM059416.1, read as the reverse complement.
TTCTGATTACTACTCTTTCTTACATTGGAGAGATGCTTCAACTCCTTGTTTTAAGTATAAAAATTGGAAGTTCCTATTTTCAGAGACGAGCAAGTGGAGCGCTATCTCAAATGTTATTAAACGAAGAGGTTATCATGTATCATCCCGTCAGTGTAAAGATAAATCTGAAAGAAAAGTACTGGAGATTAAATGTATTACTTGGTAAAGGCACTTCTTTTGACATTGTAGAGAACCCAAAGCTTCTTGGTTGAGTTGGTTTGTCTAACAAAGAAATCATGGAAGTCGTGAAGATTTTAAATTGTAAGCAACTATTCTACCGAGAAATATTCTCATATAACAATTGCAATCATTTTGCTCTTTCTCATGTTATATTTGATGTATTTTCATGTGTTACGCTACTTATTCTAATATTTGAAGTCTTTTATTTTAATCATTAAGTCTAATAAGTGATGTTTATGGTTTTTGAAATTAATGAAGGGTTTTTTAATGGTCCACATTAAGTTTTTTTAATTTTTCTCTTTTACTCATCCAATGCGCACGTGACTGTTCTCCTCTTAAATAGTATAATTGCAGCATTCCTAAGCAGTTATTTATACTTTTTTTATATTCAATTGTTGGATGCATTAATTTAACCTTTTTCTCCTTCACTCACATCACTTGCACGTGAATTATATTGCATCTCTTAAACATGTCAAATAATTAATTTTCTTCCAATATGTTCATTTTTTTATTGTAAAGATGTACTATTTCTTTAAAGCTTGAAACAATAATCCATTTGTTCAACACTACAAAAAAGCAGGGTTCTGGATCGCTCTCAAAAAGAATAACAAGATATGGAGTCCTTTCTTCAACTTTCACATATAGCCAACACAAGTTTTGCACAATAACCACTAAACCTGAAACCACCATCCTTGACAACACCTATGAACAACAAAAACACCCCCCAATTTCCATATGTTTTCTATAAGAAATTGCTTAAGAAAAGAAAACTAACCGGGCTACGCCCCTTTAGAGCAACATGTTTTAAGTTCCTCCACTATGTTCATAGTAGGACCTATTTCTAACGGTTATTTATACTTTGTTTTGGTCATCATTAATTTTTTAACATTTTATCTTCACTCAACTCATGGGCAGCAAAATATACTTTTTTTTTTCTGTTCTACATTAAGTTTTCTACAAATTTTCTCTTTCACTCACCTCACGCACACGTAAATTATGCGTCTTTAAGTAAATCTGTCATATGATTAATTGTTAGCACCTTTGTTGAATAAATTTCATTCATTTTCTTTTCTTACTCCAGTTGTGAATTTGGTTCTATTTTGATCATTATTGCTCCTGTTTTTAATTTTTAAGGTTTGTTCTATTTAGTTCATTATTTAGTTCTATTTTGTTAGCACCTTTTGTAATTTTATGAGGAAACTAGTTACTATGAGATCTGATTCCCTTATCTATGTTATTATGATATCTAATTTTATCACCATATCGATAGTAAACTAAATTGTTAATCACTATTGACGTGATCCGGTTTGTCGCACACCGTGTCAAAATATATTTATAAACCAAAAATAAAACAAGTTAGAACCCAAAGAATGTAAGTGAAAATCACCCATAAGATTCACAATCACCCATAAGATTCACCCATAAGATTCACAATCAAAAACCCACGAGAAAACTAATGAAACATAATTAAGGTAAGTGAAAATAGAAAATCAAGCCCAAATGAATTGAACATGGTATGATATTGAAGTAACTTATTCACCAAACACTTGAGTTAGAGCTCAATTCCCCTCCAATTTGGAAATACCTAAGCTAAAGAATGTATTCTATAGAGAGAATTCTAAAACTAAGAAAAGTAGTGACTAAGTTATGTAGATTTGTGTTAAATCGACGCCACCAGGTTGCCAGGTGATTGCCACAAGGCCGCTGTGAGGCCGTTAGCTAGCGGTCTGCTTGCGTCAATTTTTTAAGCAACACTATTTTTTCTTCCTTTTTCCATCTTGCTCTATTTTTGTTCGTTTCCACTCCGTTTTCTCCTAAAACTCTTCAAATAACACCAAAAGTCTTTAAATTTTTTTAAGAATCTCCAACATGCCTCCTTACTACAAAATCATGCAAATCCAACTATAAATGGATTGAAAGCTCATAAACGATATCATAATTATTTAAATTCAACTAAAATTAGACTAAACATGCATGATTTTGGGTCATAAAAAGGTATATTTTGGAGTCACGTCAACTATCAAAATTATTAAATATTTTTACAAAATATACTTTCATATTACAAAAGATAGAATATAATGTTACGAGCCGAAGAATTAAGGAAGGTGAAGTACCAGAAGGAAATCCTTGCAAACGGATGAAATGGACAGACGATATTCTTATGCATCTGACTACTGCTCTTTCTTACATTGGAGAGTACGATGCTTCAACTCCTCATTTGAAGTATAAAAATGGGAAGTTCCTAATGTCAGAGACAAACAATGGAGCGCTATTTCAAATGTTATGAACTGAAGAGGTTATCATGTATCATGTCATCATTGATAGGATAAATTCAATGATCTGAACGAAAAGTACTGAAGATTGAATGTATTGCTTGGTAAAGGCACTGCTTGTGACATTGTAGAAAACCCAAAGCGTCGTTGTTCAGTTGATTAGTCTAACGAAGAAATCAAGGAAGTCATGAAGAATTTAAATTGTAAGAAACTATTCTAACGAGAAATATGCTTATATAACAATTTCAATCGTTTTGCTCTTTCTCATGTTATATTTGATGTATTTTCATGTGTTACACTATTTATTCTAATATTTTAAGTATTTTATTTTAATCCTTAAGTCTAATTAGTGATGTTTATGGTTTTTGAAATTAAGGAAGGGTTTTTTTAATGGTCCACATTAAGTTTTTTTACTTTTTCTCTTTTACTCATCATATGTGCACATGACTGTTCTCCTCTTAAATAGGATAATTGGAGCCTTCCTAAGTAGTTATTTATACTTTTTTTTTATATTCATTTGTTGGATCCATTAATTTTTACCTTATTCTTCTACACTCACATCACTTGCAAGTGAATTATACTCCCTCTCTTAAACATATCAAATAATTAATTTTCCTCCACTATGTTCATTTTTTTATTGTAAAGATGTACTATTTCTTTAAAAGCTTGAAACAATAATCCATTTGTTCAACACTACAAAAAAGTAGGGTTCTGGATAGCTCTCAAACAGAATAACAAGATATGAAGTCCTTTATTCAACTGTCACACATAGCCAACACAAGTTTTGCATAATAACCATTAAACCTCAAACCACCTTCCCTTACAACTCCTAAGAACAACAAAAACAGCCCCCTATTTCCAAATGTTTTCTAGAAGAAATTGCTTAAGAAAAGGAAACTAACCGGGCTATGTCCCTTTAGAGCAATATGTTTTATGTTGGTCCACTTTGTTCATAGTAGAACATATTTCTAACAGTTATTTATACTTTGTTTTTTGTCATCATTAATTTTTCAACATTTTATCTTCACTCAACTCATGGGCAGCTAAATATACATTTTTTTTCTTGTCTACAATAAGTTTTCTACTATTTTCTCTTTCACACACCTCACGCGCACATAAATTGGGCATTTCTAAGTAAATCTGTCATATGATTAATTGTTAGCACATTTGTTCAATAAATTTCATTCATTTTCTTTTCTTACTCCCGTTGTGAATTTTGTTCTATTTAGATCATTATTGCTCCCATTTTTTATTTTTATGCTTTGTTTAGTTTTTTTATTCCTATATTATTTATTTCACAATAAAATATCTTTAAATTTTTTATATAACTGAAATAAATTATAATTAAAATTTTAAATAATTTAATAAATGTAAAATATGAGTCAAGGATGAGTAAAATTTTTTAAATGTAAGTAAAATTATTCTTATGTTAAATTTGATGTAATTTTATGAGGAAACTAGTTACTATGAGATTAGGTTCCCTTATCAATGTTATTCTGATTTCAAATTTTCTCACTATATCGACAGCAAACTAAACTGTTAATAACTATCAAAATTATTAAGTAATTTTACTAAATATATTTTAATATTACAATTGATAGAATATAATGTTATGAGCTGAAGAATTGAGGGGTGAAGTACCTGGAGGAAATCCATGCAAACGGATGGAATGGACAGACGATATGCTGATGCCTTTGATAACAGCTCTTTCTTACATTGGAGAGTACGATGCTTCAACTCCACATTTTAATTACAAAAATGGGAAGTTCTCAATATCAGAGACAAGCAAGTGGAGCGCTATCTCAAATGTTGTGAACCGAAGAGGTTATCATGTATCATCCCGTCTGTGTGAGGATAAATTCAATGATCTGAATGAATGTATTGCTTCGTAAAGGCACTGCTGGTGACATTGTAGAGAACCCAAAGTTTCTTGGTTCAGTTGGTTTGTCTAACGAAAAAATCATGGAAGTCATGAAAATTTTAAGTTGTAAGCAACTATTCTACCGAGAAATATGCTCATATAACAATTACAATCATTTAGCTCTAACTCATGTCATATTTGGTGTATTCTAATGTGTTACGTTATTTATTCTAATATGATAAAGATTTTAATTAATCCTTAAGTCTAATAAGTGATATTTAGTGTTTTTTAAATTAATGAAGAGTTTTTTTCCTTTTCTCTTTTACTCACCCAATGCGCATGTGACTGTTCTCCTTCTCAATAGTGTAAAGTGGAGCACTCCTAAGCAATAATTTATACTTTTTTAAATTCATTTTTTGGATCCATTAATTTTTAACTTTTTCTCTTTCACTCACATCACTTGCACACAATTTATCCTCCCTCTGTTAAACGTGCTGAATAATTAATTTTCCTCCACTAAGTTCATTTTTTTTCACCTTAAAGATGAACAATTTCTTTAAATGCTTGAAACAATGATCCATTTGTTCAATACTACAAATAAGCATGGTTCTGGATAGCTCTCAAATAGAACAACCAGACATAGAGTCCTTTCTACAACTATCTCATATAGCCAACCAAAGTTTTCCATAGTAACCTCTAAACTTAAAACCACCTTCCCTTACAACTCCTAAAAACAACAAAAACACCCATCCATTTCTACTTGTTTTGTAGAAGAAATTTCTTAAGAAAGGGAAACCAATGAGGCTATGTCCCTTTAGAGCAACAGGTTTTAAGTTCCTCCACTATTTTTGTTGTAGAGAATATTTCTAACAGTTATTTATACTTTTTTTGTCGTCATTAGTTTTTTAATATTTTATCTTCCCTCACCTCATGGGCAATTAAATATACATATATTTTTTATTTTTGTGTTCTACATTAAGTTTTTTGCTATTTCCTCTTTCACTCACCTCACACGCATGTAAATTGTCCATCTCCTAGTAAATCTGTCAAATGATTAATTGTTAGAACCTTTGTTCAATCATTTTCAGTCATTTGCTTTTCTTGCTCCCATTTTGAGTTTTGTTCTATTTAGTTTATTATTGCTCCCATTTTTGCTTTTTAAGCTTTGTATATTTTTTTTATTCCAATATTATTTATTTCACAATAAAATATCTTGAAACATTTTATATAACTGAAAGAAATATAATTAAAATTTTAAATTATTTAATAAATTTAAATGTGAGTCAAGGTAGATTAAAATTATTTAAATGTTAGTAAAATTATTCTAATGTTAAATTTGATGTAATTTTATGAGCAAACATGTTACTATGAGATCGGATTCCCTTATCTATTTTATTATGAGATCTAATTTTATCACTATCTCGACAGTAAACAAAACTATTAATTACTATCAAAATTATTAAATATTTTTACTACCTATATTTTCTTAATACAATAGATAGAATAAAATGTTAAGGGTAGAAGAATTGAGGCGTGAAGTACCTGGAGGAAATCCTTGAAAACAGATTAAATGGACGGATGCTATGCTGATGCTTCTGATTACTGCTCTTTCTTACATTGGAGAGTACGATGCTTAAACTCCTAGTTTTAATTATAAAAAGTGGAAGTTCTTAATGTCAAAGACAATAAATTAGAGCGCTATCTCAAATGTTATGGACCAAATAGGTTATCATGTATCATCCCGTCAGTGTGAGGATAAATTCAATGATCTGAATGAAAAATACTGGAGATTGAATGTATTGATAGGTAAAGGCACTGTTGGTGACATTGTAGAGAACCCAAAGCTTCTTGGCTCAGTTGGTTTGGCTAACGAAGAAATCTTGGAAGTCATGAAAATTTTAAGTTTTCAGCAACTATTCTACAGAGAAATATGCTCATATAACAATTGCAATTGTTTAGCTCTTCCTCGTATTATATTTAATGTATTTTCATGTGTTACGTTATTTATTCTAATATTTTAAGTATTTTAGTTTAACCCTTAAGTCTAATAAGTGATGTTTATGGTTTTTGAAATTAATGAAGGGTTTTTTTAACGTCCACACTAAGTTTTTTTAATTTTTCTCTTTTACTCACCCAATGCGCACGTGACTGTTCTCCTCCTAAATAGTATAAAGTGGAGCATTCATAAGCAGTAATTTATACTTTTTTAACTTAATTTGTTGGATCCATTAATTTTTAAGTTTTTCTTCTTCACTCACATCAGTTGCACGCAAATTATCCTACCCCTCGTAAACATGTCGAATAATTAATTTTCCTTCACTATGTTTATTTTTTTACCATAAAGATGAACTATTTCTTTAAAAGCTTGAAAAAATTATCCATTTGTTCAACACTACAAAAAAACGGGGTTCTGGATAGCTGTCAAACAGAATAACCAGACCTAGAGTCCTTTGTACAACTGTCTCATACAGCCAACCCAAGTTTTCCATAGTAACCCCAAAACCAGAAACCACCTTCCCCTACAACCCCTAAGAACAACAAAAAACCCCTCCATTTTCACCTGTTTTCTAGAAGAAATTGCTTAAGAAAAGGAAACTAACCAGGCTACATCCCTTTAGAGAGACAGGTTTTGAGTTCCTCCACTATTTTCATTGTAGAGTATATTTCTAACAGTTATTTATAATTTTTTTGTCATCATTAATTTTTTAATATTTTATCTTCCCCCACCTCATGGGTAATTACATATACATATATTTTTTTATTTTTGTGTTCTACATTAAGTTTTTTGCTATTTTCTCTTTCACTCACCTCACGCGCAAGTAAATTGTCCGCCTCCTTGTAAATCTGTCAAATGATCAATTGTTAGCACCTTTGTTCAATCATTTGCTTTTTTTACTCCCATTTTGAATTTTGTTCTATTTAGTTCATTATTGCTCCCGTTTTCAATTTTTAAGCCTTGTTTATTTTTTATTATTTTATTATTTATTTCACAATAAAATATCTTTAAATATTTTATATAACTGAAAGAAATATTATAATTATTTAATGAATTTAAACGTGAGTCAAGGATGATTAAAATTATTCTTATGTTAAATTTGATGTAATTTTACGAGGAAACTAGTTACTATGAGATCTGATTCCCTTATCTATGTTATTATGAGATTTAATTTTATCACTATATCGAAAGTAAACTAAACTGTTTATCACTATCAAAATTTTTTAATAATTTTACTAAATATATTTTCATATTACAATAGATAGAATATAATGTTACGGGCTGAGGAATTTAAGGATGAAGTACCTGGAGGAAATCCTTACAAACGGATGAAATGGAGGACAATATGCTGATGCTTCCGATTACTACTATTTCATACATTGGAGAGTATGATGCTCCGACTCCTCATTTTAATTATAAAAATGGGAAGCTCTTAATGTCAAAGACAATCAAGTGGAGCACTATCTCATATGTTATGAACAGAAGAGGTTATCATGTATCATCCCGTAAGTGTGAGGATAAATTCAATGATCTAAACGAGAAGTACTGGAGATTGAATGTATTGCTTGGTAAAGGCACTGCTTCTGACATTGTAGAGAACCCAAAGCTTCTTGTTTTAGTTGTCTAACGAAAAAATCATGGAAGTCATGAAGATTTTAAGTTGTAAGTAACCATTCTTTCAGGACATATGTTCATATAACAACTGCAATCGTTTAGCTCTTACTCATGTTATATTTGATGTATTTTCATGTGTTACGTTATATATTCTAATATTTTAAGTATTTTATTTTAATCCTTAAGTCTAATAAGTGATGTTTATGGTTTTTGAAATTAATGAAACGTTTTTTTAATGGTTCACATTAAGTTTTTTTTAGTTTTTCTCTTTTACTCAACCAGTGCGCACGTGATTATTCTCCTCCTAAATAGTATAAAGTGGAGCATTCCTAAGAAGTTATTTATACTCTTTTTAAATTCATTTATTGGATCCATTAATTCCTAACTTTTTCTCCTTCACTCACATCACTTGCACGCAAATTATCCTCTCTCTGGTAACATGTCGAATAATTAATTTAGCTCTACTATGTTCATTTTTTTTTCACCGTAAAGATGACCTATTTCTTGAAAAGATTGAAACAATGATCCATTTGTTCAACACTACAAAAAAGCGTGGTGCTGGATGGCTCTGAAATAGAACAACAAGACATAGAGTCCTTTCTCCAACTGTCTCACACAGCCAACCCAAGTTTTCCATAGTAATCTCTAAACCTGAAACCACTCCCTTACAACCCCTAAGAACAACAAAAACAACCCTCAATTTCAACTTGTTTTATAGAAGAAAATGCTTAAGAAATGGAAACTAACCAGGCTACGTCCATTTAGAGCAACAGGTTTTAAGTTCCTCGACTATTTTTGTCGTAGAGCATATTTCTAACAGTTATTTATACTTTTTTTTGTCGTCATTAAATTTTTAATATTTTATATTCCTTCACCTCATGGGCAATTAAATATACATATATGTTTTAATTTTTGTATTCTACAATAGGTTTTTTGCTATTTTCTCTTTCACTCACCTCACGCGCATGTAAATTGTACGCCTCATTGTAAATCTTATCAAATGATTAATCATGAGCACCTTTGTTCAATCAATTTCAATAATTTGCTTTTCTTACTCCCTTTTTGAATGTTGTTCGATTTAGTTTATTATTGATCCAGTTTTTAATTTTTAAGCCATGTTTATTTTTTATTTCCTTTATTATTTATTTCACAATAAAATATCTTTAAATATTTTATATAACTGAAAGAAATAAATTTTAAATTTTAAATTATTTAATAAATTTAAATGTTTGCCAAGGATGAGTAAAATTATTTAAATGTTAGAAAAATTATTCTTATGTTAAATTTGATGTAATTTTATGAGAAAACTAGTTACTATGAGATCTAATTCCCATATCTATGTTATTATGAGATATAATTTTATCACTATATCGACAGTAAACTAAACTGTTAATCACTATCAAAATTATTAAATAATTTTACTAAATATATTTTCATATTACAATAGATAGAGTATAATGTTACGGGCTGAGGAATTTAAGGATGAAATACCTGGAGGAAATCCTTGCAAACTGATGAAATGGACGGGCGATGTGCTGATGCTTCTGATTACTACTCTTTCTTACATTGGAGAGTATGATGCTTCGACTCCTTGTTTTAATTATAAAAATGGGAAGCTCTTAATGTCAGAGACAATCAAGTAGAGCACTATCTCATATGTTATGAACCGAAGAGGTTATAATGTATCATCCCGTCAGTGTGAGGATAATTTCAATGATCTAAACGAGAAGTACTGGAGATTGAATATATTGCTTTGTAAAGGCGCTACTTCTAACATTGTAGAGAATCAAAAGGTTCTTGTTTCAGTTGTCTAACGAAGAAATCATGGAAGTCTTGAAGATTTTGGGTTGTAAGTAACTATTCTACCAAGAAATATGCTCATATAACAATTGCAATCGTTTTGCTCTTCCTCGTATTATATTTGATGTATTTTCATGTGTTACATTATTTATTCTAATATTTTAAACATTTTATTTTAATCCTTAAGTCTAATGAGTGATGTTTAAGGTTTTTGAAATTAATGAAGCATTTTTTTAATTGTTCACATTATGTTTTTTTACTTTTTCTCTTTTACTCACCCAGTGCACACGTGACTGTTCTCCTCCTAAATAGTATAAAGTGGATCATTCCTAAGCAGTTATTTATACTTTTTTAAAATTCATTTATTGGATCCATTAATTTTTTACTTTTTCTCCTTCACTCACATCACTTACACGCAAATTATCCTCCCTCTGTTAAATATGTCGAATAATTAATTTTCCTCCACTACGTTCATTTTTTTCACTGTAAAGATGAATAATGTCTTAAAACGCTTGAAACAATGATCTGTTTGTTCAACACTACAAAAATCGGGGTTCTGGATAGCTCTGAAACAGTACAACAAGACATAGAGTCCTTTCTCCAACTGTCTCATACAGCCAACACAAGTTTTCCATAGTAACCTCTAAACCATTAACCACATTCCCTTACGACCCCTAAGAACAACAAAAACACCCCTCAATTTCCACTTGTTTTATAGAAGAAATTGCTTAAGAAAGTGAAACTATGCAGGCTACGTCCTTTTAGAGCAAAAGGTTATAAGTTCATCCACTATTTTAGTTGTATAGCATATTTCAAATAGTTTTTTATACTTTTTTTGCCGTCGTTAAATTTTTAATATTTTATATTCCTTCACCTCATGGCCAATTAAATATGGATATATTTTTTTATTTTTGTGTTCTAGATTAAGTTTTTTGATATTTTCTCTTCCACTCACGTCACGCGCACGTAAATTGTACGCCTCCTAGTAAATCTGTCAAATGATTAATCGTTATCACCTTTGTTCAATCAATTTCAGTCGTTTGCTTTTCTTACTCCCATTTTGAATTTTTTTCGATTTAGTTCATTATTTATCCATAGTTTAATTTTTAAGCCTTGTTTATTTTTTTAATTCCTTTATTATTTATTTCCCAATAAAATATCTTTAAATATTTTATATAACTGAAAGAAATAAAATTAAAATTTTAAATTATTTAATAAATTTAAACGTGAGTCAAGGATGATTAAAATTATTTAAATGTTAGTAAAATTATTCTTATGTTAAATTTGATGTAATTTTATGAGGAAACTAGTTACTATGAGATCAGATTCCCATATCTATGTTATTTTGAGATTTAATTTTATCACTATATCGACAGTAAACTAAACTGGTAATCACTATCAAAATTATTAAATAATATTACTAAATATATTTTTATTTTACAAAAGATAGAGTATAATGTTACGGGTTGAGGAATTGAAGGATGAAGTAACTGGAGAAAATCCTTGCAAACGGATGAAATGGACGGACGATATGCTAATGCTTCTGATTACTACTCTTTCTTACATTGGAGAGTATGATGCTTCAACTCATCATTTTAATTATAAAAATGGGAAGCTCTTAATGTCAGAGACAATAAAGTAGAACACTATCTCAAATGTTATGAACCGAAGAGGTTATCATGTATCATCCCGTCAGTGTAAGGATAAATTCAATGATCTGAACGAGAAGTACTAGAGAATGAATGTATTGCTTTGTAAAGGCACTGCTTCTGACATTGTAGAGAATCGAAAGCATCTTGTTTCAGTTGTCTAACGAAGAAATCATGGAAGTCTTGAAGATTTTAAGTTGTAAGTAACTATTCTACTGAGAAATATGCTCATATAACAATTGCGATCGTTTAGCTCTTTCTCGTATTATATTTGATGTATTTTCATTTGTTACGTTATTTCTTATAATATTTTAAATATTTTATTTTAATCCTTCAGTCTAATAAGTGATGTTTAAGGTTTTTGAAATTAATGAAGCGTTTTTTTAACTGTTCACATTAAGTTTTTTACTTTTTTCTCTTTTACTCACCCAATGCGCACGTGACTGTTCTCCTCCTAAATAGTATAAAGTGGAGCATTCCTAAGAAGTTATTTATACTTTTTTTTAAATTCATTTATTGGATCCATTAATTTTAAACTTTTTCTCCTTCACTCACATCACTTGCACGCAAATTATCCTCCCCCTGTTAAACATGTCGAATAATTAATTTTATTCCACTATGTTCATTTTTTTCATCGTCAATATGAACTATTTCTTGAAATCCTTGAAACAATGATCCATTTGTCAACACTATAAAAAATTGGGGTTCTGGATAGCTCTCAAATAGAACAACCTGACATAGAGTCCTTTCTCCAACTGTCTCATACAACCAACCCAAGTTTTCCATAGTAACCTCTAAACCTGAAAACACCTTCCCTTACAATCCCTAAGAACAACAAAAATACCCCTCCATTTCCACTTGTTTTCTAGAAGAAATTGCTTAAGAAAGAGAAACTAACCAGGCTACGTCCCTTTAGAGCAACAAGTTTTAAGTTCCTCCACGATTTTCATTTTAGAGCATATTTCTAACAGCTATTTATGCTTTTTTTGTCGTCATTAATTTTGTAATATTTTATCTTCCTTCACCTCATGGGCAATTAAATATACATGTCTTTTTTTATTTTTGTTTTCTACATTAAGGTTTTTTCTATTTTCTCTTTCACTCACCTCACGCGCAAGTAACTTGTCCGCGTCCTAGTAAATCTTTTAAATGATTAATTGTTAGAACCTTTGTTCAATCAATTTCATTCATTTTCTTTTCTTACTCCCATTTTGAATTCTGTTCTATTTAGTTTATTATTGCTCCCGTTTTTAATTTTTAAGCCTTGTTTATTTTTTTATTCCTTTATTATTTATTTCAGAATAAAATATCTTTAAATATTTTATATGACTGAAAGAAATCAAATTAATATTTTAAATTATTTAATAAATTTAAATTTGAGTCAAGGATAAGTAAAATTGTTTAAATGTTAGTAAAATTATTCTTATGTTAAATTTCATGTAATTTTATGAGGAAACTAATTACTATGAGATATGATTCCCTTATCTATGTTATTATGAGATCAAATTTTATCACTATATTAACAGTAACCTAAACTGTTAATCACTATCAAAATTATTGAATAATTTGATGAAATATATTTTCAAATTACAATAGATAGAATATAATGTTACGAGCTAAGGAATTGAAGAATGAAGTACCTGGAGGAAATCCTTGCAAACGGATGAAATAGACGGACAATATGCTGATGCTTCTGATTACTACTCTTTCTTACATTGGAGAGTATGATGCTTCAACTCCTCGTTTTAATAATAAAAATGGGAAGCTCTTAATGTCAGAGACAATCAAGTAGAGCACTATCTCAAATGTTATGAACCGCAGAGGTCAACATGTATCATCCCGTTAGTGTGAGGATAAATTCATTGATCTGAACAAAAAGTACTGGAGATTGAATGTATTGCTTGGTAAAGGCACTGCTTCTGACATTGTAGAGAACCCAAAACTTCTTGTTTTAGTTGTCTAACGAAGAAATCATGGAAGTCATGGAGATTTTAAGTTGTAAGCAACTATTCTATCGAGAAATATGCTCATATAACAATTGCAATCGTTTAGCTCTTCCTTATGTTGTATTTGATATATTTTCATGTGTTACGTTATTTATTCTAATATTTTAAGTATTTTATTTTAATCCTTAAGTCTAATAAGTGATGTTTATGGTTTTTGAAATTAATGAAACGTTTTTTAATGGTTCACTTTAAGTTTTTTTACCTTTTCTCTTTTACTCAACCAGTGCGCATGTGACTAATCTCCTCTTAAATAGTATAAAGTGGAGCATTACTAAGCAGTTATTTATACTTTTTTTAAATTCATTTTTTGGATCCATTAATTTCTAACCTTTTCTCCTTCACTCACATCACTTGCACACAAACTATCCTCCATCTGTTAAACATGTCGAATAATTAATTTTCCTCCACTATGTTCATACAACCAACCCAAGTTTTCTATAGTAACTTCTAAACGTGAAACCACCTTCCCTTACAACCCCTAAGAACAACAAAAACACCCCTCCATTTCCACTTGTTTTCTAGAAGAAATTGCTTAAGAAAGGGAAACTAACTAGGCTTCGTCCCTTTAGAGTAACAGGTTTTATGTTCTTCCACTATTTTCGTTGTAGAGCATATTTCTAATAGTTATTTATACTTTTTTTGTCGTCATGAATTTTCTAGTATTTTATCTTCCTTCACCTTGTGGGCAATTAAATATACATATATTTTTTTATTTTTGTGTTCTACATTAACGTTTTTGCTATTTTCTCTTTCAATCACCTCACGCGCACGTAAATTGTTCGCCTCCTAGTAAATCTGTCAAATGATGAATTTTTAGCACCTTCATTCAATCAATTTCAATCATTTGCGTTTCTTACTCCCATTTTGAATTTTTTCTATTTAGTTCGTTATTGCTCCCATTTTTAATTTTTAAGCCTTGTTTATTTTTTTATTCCTTTTTTATTTATTTGACAATAAAATATCTTTCAATATTTTATATAACTTAAAGAAATAAAATTAAAATTTTAAATTATTTAATCAATTTAAACGTGATTCAAGATGAGTAAAATTATGTAAATGTTAGTAAAATTATTCTCATGTTAAATTTGATGTTAAAATTAATTTTCATCCACTAGTTTCATTTTTTTTATTTTTTTACCGTAAAGATGAACTATTTCTTTAAAAGCTTGAAACAATAATCCATTTGTTCAACACTACAAAAAAAGGGGTTCTGGATAGCTCTCAAATAGAACAACCAGACATAGTCCTTTCTTCAACTGTCTCATACAGCCAACACAAGTTTTGCAAATTAACCACTATACCTGAAACGACCTTCCCTTACAACCCCTAAGAACAACAGAAACACCCCTTGATTTCCGCATGTTTTGTAGAAGAAATTGCTTAAGAAAAGGAAACTAACCTGGCTACGTCCCTTTAGAGCAACATGTATTAAATTCCTCTACTATGTTCATAGTAGAGCATATTTCTTACGGTTATTTATACTTTTTTTGGTCATCATTAATTTTCTAACATTTTATCATCACTCACCTCACGTGCCGTTAAATATACATTTTTTTTTTTTTTGTGTTCTACATTAAATTTTCTACAACTTTCTCTTTCACTCACCTCACGCGCACATAAATTTTTTGCCTCCTTGTAAATCTGTCAAATGATTAATTGTTAGCACCTTTGTTCAATCAATTTCATTCATTTTCTTTTCTTATAGCCGTTTTGAATTTTTTTCTATTTAGTTCATTATTGAACCCATTTTAATTTTTAAGCTTTGTTTAGTTTATTTATTATTTTATTATTTATTTTACAATAAAATATCTTTAAATGTTTAATATAACTAAAAAAATTATAATTAAAATTTTAAATTATTTAATAAAATTAAAACATGAGTCAAGAATGGGTAAAATTATTCTTATGTTAAATTTTATGTAATTTTATGAGGAAACTAGTTACTATAAGATTTGATTCCCTGTCTATGTTATTATGCGATCTAATTTTATCACTATATCGACAGTAAATTGAACTGTTAATCACTATCAAAATTATTAAATATTTTTAGAAAATATATTTTCATATTACAAAAGATAGAATATAATGTTACAAGCTGAGGAATAGAGGGTGGAGAAGTAACTGGAGGAAATCCTTGCAAAGGGATGAAATAGACGGACGATATGCTAATGCTTCTGATTACTACTTTTTCTTACATTAGAGAGTATGATGCTTCACCTAATCATTTTAGGTATAAAAATGAGAAGTTCTTAATGTTATAAACCGAAGAGGTTATCATGTATCATCCCGTCAGTGCAAGGATAAATTCAATGATATGAATGAAAAGTACTGGAAATTGAATGGAATCCTAGGTAAAGGAACTGCTTGTGACATTGTAGAGAACCCAAAGCTTATTGGTTTAGTTGGTTTGTCTAATGAAGAAATCATGGAGGTCAAGAAGATTTTAAGTTGAAAGCAACTATTCTACCGAGAAGTATGCTCATCTAACAATTGCAATCCTTTAGTTCGTCCTCCTGTTATACTTGATGTATTTTCATGTGTTACGTTATTTATTCTAATATTTTAAGTGTTTAATTTTAATCCTTAATTCTAGTAAGTGATGTTTTCTGTTTTATAAATTAATGAAGGATTCTTTTAATGGTCCACATTAAGTTTTTTTACTTTCTTTCTTTTACTCACACAATGCGCACGTGACTGTTCTCCTCCTAAATAGTATAAAGTGGACCATTCCTAAGCAGTTACTTATACGTTTTCAAAATTCATTTGTTGGATCCATTAATTTTTAACTTTTACTCCTTCACTCATATCACTTGTATGTGAATTATCATCCCTCTCTTAAACATGTCAAATAATTAATTTTCCTCCACTATGTTTCTTTTTTTTTTTTTTTTTACCATAAAGATGAATTATTTCATTAAAATCTTGAAACAATAATCCATTTGTTCTTCACTACAGAAAAGCAGCATTCCGGATAGCTCTCAAGCAGAACAACCAAACATAGAGTGCTTTCTTCAATTGTCATATACAGCCAACTCAAGTTTTGCATAATAAGCTGTAAACCTAAAATCTCTTTCCCTTACAACCCCTAAGAACAACAGAAACACCCCTTGATTTCCTCATGTTTTATAGAAGAAATTGCTTAAGAAAAGGAAACTAACCGGGCTACGTCCCTTTAGAGCAACATGTTTTAAATTCCTCTACTATGTTCATAGTAGAGCATATTTCTAACGGTTATTTATACTTTTTTTGGTCATCATTAATTTTTTAACATTTTATCATCACTCAACTTATGGGCCGTTAAATATACATTTTTTTTTTGTGTTCTACCTTAAATTTTATACTATTTTCTCTTTCACACACCTCACGCGCACGTAAATTTTTTGCCTCATTGTGAATCTGTCAAATCATTAATTGTTAGCACCTTTGTACAATCAATTTCATTCATTTTCTTTTCTTAAAGCCGTTTTGAATTTTTTTCTATTTAGTTCATTATTGCACCCATTTTAATTTTTAAGCTTCATTTGGTTTCTTTATTCTTTTATTATTTATTTCACAATAAAATATCTTTAAATGTTTTATATAACTAAAAAAATTATAATCAAAATTTTAAACAATTTAATAAATTTAAAACATGAGTCAAGAATGGGTAAAATTATTCTTATGTTAAATTTTATATAATTTTATGAGGAAACTAATTACTATAAGATTTGATTCCCCTGTCTATGCTATTATGCGATCTAATTTTATCACTATATCGACAGTAAATTAAACTATTAATCACTATCAAAATTATTAAATATTTTTAGGAAATATATTCCATATTACAAAAGATAGAATATAATGTTACGAGCTGAGGAATTGAGGTTGGCGAAGTACCTTGAGGAAATCCTTGCAAAGGGATGAAATAGACAGACGATATGCTAATGCTTCTGATTACTGGTTTTTCTTACATTAGAGAGTACGATATTTAACCTAATCATTTTAAGTATAAAAATGGGGAGTTCTTAATGTCAGAGACAAGCAAGTAGAGCACTATCTCAAATGTTATAAACCGAAGAGGTTATCATGTATCATCCCGTCAGTGCAAGGATATATTCAATGATCTGAATGAAAAATACTGGAGATTGAATGGATTCCAAGGTAAAGGAACTGCTTGTGACATTGTAGAGAACCCAAAGCTTCTTGGTTCAGTTGGTTTGCCTAATGAAGAAATCATGGAGGTCAAGAAGATTTTAAGTTGAAAGCAACTATTCTACCGAGAAGCATGCTCATCTAACAATTGCAATCCCTTAGCTCGTCCTCCGGTTATAATTGATGTATTTTCATGTGTTACGTTATTTATTCTAATATTCTAAGTATTTCATTTTAATCCTTAATTCTAATAAGTGATGTTTACTGTTTTTTAAATTAATGAAGGATTTTTTTTAATGGTCCACATTAAGTATTTTTACTTTTTTCCTTTTACTCACACAATGCGCACGTGACTGTTCTCCTCCTAAATAGTATAAAGTGGACCATTCCTAAGTAGTTACTTATACATTTTCAAAATTCATTTGTTGGATCCATTAATTTTTAACTTTTTCTCCTTCACTCATATCACTTGCACGTGAATTATCATCCCTCTCTTAAACATGTCAAATAATTAATTTTCCTCCACTATGTTTCTTTTTTTTTTTTTTTCCATAAAGATGAACTATGTCATTAAAATCTTGAAACAATAATCCATTTGTTCTGCACTACAGAAAAGCAGCGTTCTGGATAGCTCTAAAACAGAACAACCAAACATTGAGTGCTTTATTCAATTGTCATATACAGCCAACACAAGTTTTGCATAAAAACCTCTGAACCTAAAATCTCTTTCCCTTACAACCCCTAAGAACAACAGAAACACCCCTCGATTTCCGCATGTTTTATCGAAGAAATTGCTTAAGAAAAGGAAACTAACCGGGCTACGTCCCTTTAGAGCAACATGTTTTAAATTCCTCTACTATGAGCATATTTCTAACGGTTATTTATACTTTTTTTGGTCACCATTAATTTTTTAACATTTTATCATCACTCAACTT
The DNA here is from genome assembly GCA_030378225.1 of Knoxia roxburghii. Lineage (NCBI taxonomy): Eukaryota > Viridiplantae > Streptophyta > Magnoliopsida > Gentianales > Rubiaceae > Knoxia > Knoxia roxburghii. The sequence goes on along the minus strand of CM059416.1, from coordinate 34,748,407 downwards.
ATGGGCCGTTAAATATACATTTTTTTTTTGTGTTCTATATTAAATTTTATACTATTTTCTCTTCCACACACCTCACGCGCATGTAATGTTTTTGCCTCATAGTGAATATGTCAAATCATTAATTGTTAGTACCTTTGTTCAATCAATTTCATTCATTTTCTTTTCTTAAAGCCGTTTTGAATTTTTTTCTATTTAGTTCAGTATTTCACCCATTTTAATTTTTAAGCTTTGTTTAGTGTATTTATTCTTTTATTATTTATTTCACATAAAATATCATTAAATGTTTTATATAACTGAAAAAATTATAATTAAAATTTTAAATAATTTAATAAATTTAAAACATGAGTGAAGAATGGGTAAAATTATTCTTATGTTAAATTTTATATAATTTTTTGAGGAAACTAATTACTATAAGATTTGATTCCCCTGTCTATGCTATTATGCGATCTAATTTTATCACTATATCGACAGTAAATTAAACTATTAATCACTATCAAAATTATTAAATATTTTTAGGAAATATATTCCATATTACGAAAGATAGAATATAATGTTACGACCTGAGGAATTGAGGTTGGCGAAGTACCTTGAGGAAATCCTTGCAAAGGGATGAAATAGACAGACGATATGCTAATGCTTCTGATTACTGGTTTTTCTTACATTAGAGGGTATGATATTTAACCTAATTATTTTAAGTATAAAAATGGGGAGTTCTTAATGTCAGAGACAAGCAAGTAGAGCACTATCTCAAATGTTATAAACCGAAGAGGTTATCATGTATCATCCCGTCAGTGCAAGGATATATTCAATGATCTGAATGAAAAGTACTGGAGATTGAATGGATTCCAAGGTAAAGCAACTGCTTGTGACATTGTAGAGAACCTAAAGCTTCTTGGTTCAGTTGGTTTGCCTAATGAAGAAATCATGGAGGTCAAGAAGATTTTAAGTTGAAAGCAACTATTCTACCGAGAAGCATGCTCATCTAACAATTGCAATCCTTTAGCTCGTCCTCCGGTTATAATTGATGTATTTTCGTCTGTTACGTTATTTATTCTAATATTTTAAGTATTTCATTTTAATCCTTAATTCTAATAAGTGATGTTTACTGTTTTTTAAATTAATGAAGGATTTTTTTTAATGGTCCACATTAAGTATTTTTACTTTTTTCCTTTTACTCACACAATGCGCACGTGACTGTTCTCCTCCTAAATAGTATAAAGTGGACCATTCCTAAGTAGTTACTTATACATTTTCAAAATTCATTTGTTGGATCCATTAATTTTTAACTTTTTCTCCTTCACTCATATCACTTGCACGTGAATTATCATCCCTCTCTTAACATGTCAAATAATTAATTTTCCTCCACTTTGTTTCTTTTTTTTCCATAAAGATGAACTATTTCATTAAAATCTTGAAACAATAATCCATTTGTTCTGCACTACAGAAAAGCAGCGTTCTGGATAGCTCTAAAACAGAACAACCAAACATTGAGTGCTTTATTCAATTGTCATATACCGCCAACACAAGTTTTGCATAAAAACCTCTGAACCTAAAATCTCTTTCCCTTACAACCCCTAAGAACAACAGAAACACCCCTCGATTTCCGCATGTTTTATAGAAGAAATTGCTTAAGAAAAGGAAACTAACCGGGCTACGTCCCTTTAGAGCAACATGTTTTAATTTCCTCTACTATGAGCATATTTCTAATGGTTATTTATACTTTTTTTGGTCACCATTAATTTTTTAACATTTTATCATCACTCAACTTATGGGCCGTTAAATATACATTTTGTTTTTGTGTTCCATATTAAATTTTATACTATTTTCTCTTTCACGCACCTCACGCGCACGTAAATTTTTTGCCTCATTGTGAATATGTCAAATCATTAATTGTTAGTACCTTTGTTCAATCAATTTCATTCATTTTCTTGTCTTAAAGCCGTTTTGAATTTTTTTCTATTTAGTTCATTATTGCACCCATTTTAATTTTTAAGCTTTGTTTAGTTTATTTATTCTTTTATTATTTATTTCACATAAAATATCATTAAATGTTTTATATAACTGAAAAAATTATAATTAAAATTTTAAATAATTTTAATAAATTTAAAACATGAGTGAAGAATGGTTAAAATTATTCTTATGTTATATTTTATATAATTTTATGAGGAAACTAGTTACTATAAGATTTGATTCCCGTGTCTATGTTATTATGCGATCTAATTTTATCACTATATCGACGGTAAATTAAACTATTAATCACTATCAAAATTATTAAATATTTTTAGGAAATATATTTTCATATTACAAAAGGTAGAATATAATGTTACGAGCTGAGGAATTGAGGTTGGTGAAGTACCTTGAGGAAATCCTTGCAAAGGGATGAAATAGACAGACGATATGCTAATGCTTCTGATTACTGGTTTTTCTTACATTAGAGAGTACGATATTTAACCTAATCGTTTTAACTATAAAAATGGGAAGTTCTTAATGTGAGAGACAAGCAAGTCGAGCATTATCTCAAATGTTATGAACCGAAGAGCTTATCATGTATAATCCCGTCAGTGTGAGGATTAATTCAATGAACTGAATGATTCCTAGGTAAAGGAACTGCTTGTGACATTGTAGAGAACCCAAAGCTGCTTGGTTCAGTTGGTTTGTCAAATGAAGAAATCATGGAGGTCAAAAAGATTTTAAGTTGAAAGCAACTATTCTACCGAGAAGCATGCTCATCTAACAATTGCAATCCTTTAGCTCGTACTCCGGTTATACTTGATGTATTTTCATGTGTTACGTTATTTATTCTAATATTTTAAGTATTTCATTTTAATCCTTAATTCTAATAAGTGATGGTTACTATTTTTTAAATTAATGATGAATTTTTTTAATGGTCCACATTAAGTTTTTTTACTTTTTTTCTTTTACTCACACAATGCGCACGTGACTGTTCTCCTTCTAAATATTATAAAGTGGACCATTCCTAAGCCGTTACTTATACATTTTCAAAATTCATTTGTTGGATCCATTAATTTTTAATTTTTTCTCCTTCACTCATATCACTTGCACGTGAATTATCATCCGTCTCTTAAACATGTAAAATAATTAATTTTCCTCCACTATGCTTCTTTTTTTTTTTTAGCATAAAGATGAAATATTTCATTAAAATATTGAAACAATAATCCATTTGTTCTTCACTACAGAAAACCAGCGTTCCGGATAGTCTCAAACAGAACAACCAAACCTAGAGTGCCTTATTTAATTGTCATATAGAACCAACACAAGTTTTGCATAATAACCTCTAAACCTAAAACCTCCTTCCCTTAGAACCCCTAAGAACAACAGAAACACCCCTGGATTTCCGCATGTTTTATATGAAAGATTTTGGTAGGATCTGGGTATGCATTTGCTCGATTTACCACGCAACAAAAATTTCTATTAAAGCGGAATCTTAGAAAAGTACCTTTGAAGCGTGCACATTGTGATTCTCTTGTATGCCTCAAGACTATGACTTCACGTTGTGTGGGCAACGAACTAGAAGTCAATTGATCAGCTACTCACCACAATCCACCTGCTAGAAAACTCTAGCCCCGCAGCACCTGGCACATACTATAAACGCACCGCCTGCAGAGAGAGAAAGCTACGTGCAGCTGGTATAAACCAAGGCCAAAATTTCAGCCACTAGAAACCCAAAAACCAGCTGCACACTTTCTTGAAAATTCGACTTGGAGAGAGAAACGTTTTCTCTCTCTAGAAATCATGTGGATTAATTGTGTTATATTGTTTTTTTTTTTTTTTGAATAACTGATCCCTTGTCTATTTATAGAGTTACAAGAGAGACTCCAAGTTGGTTTAGGATTGGTCTTCCTACTGGGTTTCTGTTTTCCTTCAATCCTATTTCTGGACTGATACAGATTCTGTTTCCTTCAATCCTGTTCCTGGACTGATACACTCCCAACTGTCACAGGGATTCACTTATCCCAATCCAGTTCCTGGGATGAATCACTCCCAACTGACACAGGGATTCACTTATCCCAAACCAGTTCCTGGGATGATTCACAACCAACTGACACAATGATTAATTAATTTCTCAATTAATTAAATCTACCTTTGTCAATAACCCAGTACATAATTAATCGTACCACTAACGGATTAATTATGGCACTACCAACCTACACCAGAATTGCTTCCGGAACAACTTAATTAAATTATATTCATAATCTCCCCACATCAAAGATATAGTGCTCGTTAATTCATTAATTTACAGATAAATTAATTCATCAACTTCTTAATATTCCGAGACTAGTACCACTCAACCTTTTTACTATACCGGACATAAGTCCACCGGCCGGGTTTAGTATAATAAACATTTCGAGCTCATCTCGGGAGCACCATCACCCCGGACGCACCGGTACATGGTTTCCTTTCGTCAAGCAGCAGCACACCAAGTAACTAAACACGCGCACCCAACCCACCGAGACTATTGGCCACATTTGACCTCACCCATTGGCAGATCAAAGTACACTATGTCTAATCCTCATGCCCACTCGAGTCTAGGGATTTAGAGATAGAATACAAGGATCGATTTGTCTATTAAATCAGTACAAGACAAATCATTCCTAAGAGTCAAGTTCAATATGCCCCGGGCATATCTATATGATTCAATTAGTTTAGACAAACTAATTATTTGAATCACATAATAACCTAGATCGACAGTTTGTCCAAAGCTGTCTCGGTTACGAACCTTATTTATATATTATGTATTTCAACCAATGATGAGATCTACTGTGTCACACCAGACACCTCATCATCTACTTACATAATATAAATGGACATAAATATGCACAACAAAATATGACTGAAACACAAATCGATATATTAAACTGGGAAACTGTACAATACAAGCATCGCTTATGTATTCTACTCCAACAATCTCCCACTAATACTTAAGCTGTGTTTTAAGTATACAACTACATACAATCCTATACAATCTGCTGCTATCTATCTAGAAAAACTGTCAAGGCTCTCCTAAGCATCTGATCCCCTTGCCCTTCACGTGAGCCTCAAATACTTTAGAAGTCAATGTTTTCGTGAACGGATCTGCAAGGTTATCCTCTGATGCTATCTTAGCCATGACCACGTCTACCCTCTTTTCGATGTCTCGTATCAGGTGGTACTTGCGCTGTATATGTTTACTCGCCTTGTGGGCTCGTGGTTCCTTCGAGTTTGCAACTGCACCGTTGTTATCACATTAAACCGTGATAGACTTCGGTAAACCAGGAATCACATCTAAGTCCACTAGGAAGTTCTTGAGCCATACTGCTTCTTTCGCTGCCTCTGATGCGGCAACGTACTCAGCCTCCATGGTAGAGTCCGCCACGCATTTCTGCTTGACACTCCGCCAAACTATGGCTCTACCTCCTAGAGTAAACACATACCCTGAGGTAGACTTGCTCTTGTCCCTGTCGCTTCGGAAATCTGAATCCATGTAACCTCGGGGTACCAGCTCAGACGCCTGATACACCAGAACTTGGTCCCTCGTTCTGCGCAAATACTTGAGAATGCATTTTACTGCCTCCCAATGAGCTTTCCCAGGGTTACTCTGATATCTGCTCACCATGCCAACGGCATAACAGATATCAGGCCTCGTACACAACATGGCATACATGAGACTTTCTACTGCCGAAGCATATGGAACTGTCTTCATGGTCTCTATCTCCTCAACAGTCTTAGGAGACTGTTCCTTAGATAGAAACACTCCATGCCTGAAAGGTAGAAAACCTTTCTTGGAGTTCTGCATGTTAAAACGGGCCAGAATCGTGTCTATGTATGAAGCTTGGGAGAGCGATACTGAACGTTTCCTACGATCTCGAATAATCCTGATCCCAAGGATATGTCCCGCTTCCCCTAAGTCCTTCATATCAAATTGCTTGGACAGCCATGCCTTTACGTCCGATAACACTTTCTTGTTGTTGCCAATCAATAGAATGTCATCTACGTAAAGCACAAGAAACACCACTGAGTTTCCATCACGTCTGCGATATACACATTGCTCATCTGGACACTGAGTAAATCCAAAGGACTGGATTACCTCATCAAACCGGATGTTCCAAGATCTGGATGCCTGCTTAAGTCCATAAATAGACCTCTTAAGCCTGCAAACCTTATGCTCTTGGCCTTTTTCAATGAATCTCTCTGGTTGCTGCATAAAGATGGTTTCCTCAAGACTTCCGTTTAGGAAAGCTGTCTTGACATCCATCTGCCAAATCTCATAATCCCATGAGCAGCTATGGCCAAGAGAATCCGGATCGACTTAAGCATGGCTACCGGGGAGAAGGTTTTCTCATAATCGATTCCCTCTTTCTGAGTATACCCCTTCGCCACCAGCCTAGCTTTGAAGGTTTCCACCTTCCCGTCGGGTCCTCTCTTACGTTTGTAGACCCACTTGCATCCAATGGGCTTAAACCCATCAGGCAGGTCCATAAGCTCCCAGACTTGATTGTGGTCCATTGACCCCATCTCGGATATCATTGCCTTACGCCAAGATTCTGCATCTTTATCTTGAAGCGCCTCATTGTAGTTAACTGGGTCATGTTTAGGCACACCTGGGACTAGGTCTGAAGCCTCTCCCACGCCAACGAACCTGTCGGGTTGTCTCACAACCCTCCCACTACGACGAGGCACCGCCTGTGTAGGCGCATCATCTGTGATCTCATGTGCAGTGTGTGGTGTATCTACTTGTGCTGGTGCATCAGGATTAGTAGTTTGCCGTCTAAGCTCTTCTAGTACTATCTTACTCTTGGGCTTGTGGTCTAAGACATAGTCCTCTTCTAAAAATCTAGCGTTGGTACCTACCACCACCTTCTGATCTTTAGGACTATAGAATAGACCACCTTTCATTCCTCTAGGATATCCTACAAACAGCATTAATTCTGTTCTTGCATCTAACTTAGCCGTATCAGCCTTAAGCACATGTGCTAGGCAGCCCCAAATTCTGAGATGTCTTAGACTGGGCTTCCGCCCGTTTCACAACTCTACTGGGGTTGAAGGCACGGTTTTAGATTGGCACAAGATTAAGAATATACATTGCCGTTTCCAAGGCATATCCCCAGAACGAACTTGGAAAATCACTATAGCTCATCATGGACCTAACCATTTCCATAAGAGTTCGATTCCTCCTTTCTGCTACACCATTCTGCTATGGCGTGCTAGGTGCAGACAACTGAGACTGAATTCCTACCTCAAATGAGGTAATCTCGAAATTCATGGGACAGGTACTCCCCACCACGATCTGAATGCAGTGTCTTGATACTCTTACCATGATGATTCTCCACATCTGCCCGAAACTCTTTGAACTTGCCAAAACATTCGGACTTGTGGCGCATTAGGTAAATGTATCCGTACCTTGAGTAATCATCCGTGAATGTCACGAAATACTCATATCCCCCTCGTGCCTGGACCGTCATAGGTCCACACAAGTCAGAATGAATCAGCTCTAATACTTCTTTGGCTCTATAGCCTTTTGCTTTAAAAGGTCTCTTGGTCATCTTACCTTCCAAGCAAGATTCACAGGTTGCATAACTGTCAATATCTAATGAACCCAAAGGTCCATCATTGACCAACCTCTGAATCCTACTAAGGTTTATATGACCTAGCCTTAGATGCCAAAGATAGGTTTGATTCATTTCAGAAGGTTTCTTCCTCTTATTAATGTTAGATTCTGAGCTATCTATCTCTATGTTTTGCGCAACAGGGGAGTTAGAGTTAACCACAAACAAATTGTCTGCCAATGAACCAGAACAAATAAGTTTTCCATTTCTTCTAATAACAACACAGTCATCAGAAAAAATAAACTTATACCCGTTCTTCAAGAGTTTAGAAACTGAAATCAAGTTCTTTCTAAAACTCGGTACATAAAGATAATTAACTAACTCTAAGCTAGAATTTTCAAAATTCAACTTAACTACTCCCACTGCTTCTACTGACACTCTTGTAGTGTCGCCCAAGTAGATATCCAATTCGCTTTCTCTAAGCTTCTGGGTTACTTGGAACCCTTGCAAAGAATTACAAACATGGTCAGTGGCACCTGAATCCACACACCAAGTACTGTGGGAATCGCCGCTAAACATGTCTCAGTAATTAAGGCATAATTTATCGTACTTATAAGCTTTGGACAATCCGCTTTCCAATGTCCCGTCTTATTGCACTTGAAGCACTTGTCTTTCGACTTCTTCTTTGCAATATCTGGTTTAGGCACAATTTGTGCCTTTTTAGCTACTCCCTCAAGCTTTTTCTTCTTCTTTCCAGCCTCAGGCTCAGAAGAAGATTCTAAAGCTTCGACTGCGACTAAAGCTCGCTTCTTCTCTTGAAGAAGACTTTTAGCCGCCATCCACTCTGCTAAGAGCTCGGATAAACTCCACAACATCTTACTTATGTTGTAGTTAAATCGAATCTGCTCATAGCTTTGAGCCGCCATCAACTCTGCCAAGAGCTCGGATGAACTCCACAACATCTTACTTATGTTCTAGTTCAACCTAATCCGCTCATAGCTTTGAGGCAAGCTCTGGAGGATAATATCGGCTTTGGTTTCACCAACGATTTTGCCTCCTCCTACCTCAACCTTGTTGATGTTACTAATCATGTCAATGACACGATCTCTCACAGGAGCGCTCTCAGCCCTAAGGACAATGTCCAAGTTACGACTTCCATCGACATTATTAGTTCCAGTTAAATTGTTGTTTTTCAAAATAGCAGCTAAAGGATTGAATGCCATATCGATTTAAACTGGAAAGTAAACAAACAGTGTTTCAGTTATATATGCTAGAATTTTCGAAAACATGAAAATTCAATTAATTATTGATTCCCTCAAAACAATAATATTAATCCACCAACATCTCATCCACCGGGATTCTCGCAAGCACGCAGTGTGGACGTTTACGCTAACCCACATTCGTTTGAGAAGAACCAAGTTCATTAACTACACTATCTGACCAACGATCTTTTGATCAATGTAGCTAATAGTCGGTGCTTTCAGCCGTACAAGTAAGCAGCGTAACCTCGCGGGAGGAATACTGCAGATCATACACTAAGTGTGTGCCATTACGTGACTTCTGAGTTTGTTACCTTAGGATAGTGCGCCTCAGATGAAGAGGGTGTCGCATTTCTCCTAGTTAAACTCGCTCTAGTCATCTTACTCAGAAGCTCATAGTCTAGCGATCTCGGGGCTGGACTCATCCGAATGGAGGAAGGCCCTAATGCCAACGCGCAAACCCACCCACATCGCATATGAACCCGTAATGGTGGCCATGGGGATATAACACAACCCGCTCCCACTTAGATTTCCAAATTGAGGGTTTTTCCGGTTTTAACATGCAATTAACTAACCTAAATTATATGCAACCATAAAACCAGACATTCTTTAATTCATGCATCTAAAATACAGCATAAAAATAAAGCACAAAAATTAAAACAATAAATACGGGAAATAAATACGTAAAATAAAATTCCCGACTATTATGGTTTTAATTGCTTCCATCCTTTGCCTTGATCTCTTGTCCCGTCACGTCACTCGATGGAGAGAGTCTTGAACTTCAAAAAACAAAAACTGGAGGAAAAACGGGCCAAAAATAGCCCGAACAGCCCGAACGGGCCGCCCGGGCCGCAGCACGGCCCGAGGGCCGCGCTGCCCGCGCGCACAGCCCGCGCGCACAGCCCGCACGGGCCGTGCGCGCGGGCGCACGGCCCGCACGGGCCCTGCGCGCGCGGCGCAGCGCCCGTGCGCCCGCGCGCCCGCACGGGCCGTGCGCGCTGGCCTGGGCGCCTGCGCGGCCGCGCGCAGCAGCTGCTGCTGCTGCCTGCTGCTGCCCTCCTTTGGCTGCCGGTGGCGTTTTTGCTGCCGGCGATCGTTGCCGGCGTCGCCTCCTGCCGCCAACTCTTCCTTCGCTTTTTCCCACGCTATTTGGTCTTCTTGCAATTCGTTCTGGGTTTTCCTGGGTTTCTTCAAATTCATGATAACCCAAAACCCACGAATCCAAGTCGCCCACCATAACGCCTTCGATTACATAAAAAACAATTTTCCTACTACAAGGCATTCTAGGAAAATTAAATAATCGAAATTACATAGAATAAATCCTACTACAGATTTAATCTAATCCTACACGGCTTCCAGCAAGTGGTTAAACTATTACAAACATTCATAATAAAATTAAATCCGGACAAGTCCCGGAGTTTAATTAAAACCCATACAAACGTAACCATAATAGTCGGGATTCTAAACCACCTGCAAATAAAACCATGTAATAAATCGAACAAGCACAGAACCCCCTAAACCTGGCTCTGATACCAATTTAAAGATTTTGGTAGGATCTGGGTATGCATTTGCTCGATTTACCACGCAACAAAAATTTATATTAAAGCGGAATCTTAGAAAAGTACCTTTGACGCGTGCACCTGGTGATTCTCTTGTATGCCTCAAGACTATGACTTCACGTTGTGTGGGCAACGAACTAGAAGTCAATTGATCAGCTACTCACCACAATCCACCTGCTAGAAAACTCTAGCCCCGCAGCACCTGGCACGTACTATAAACGCACCGCCTGCAGAGAGAGAAAGCTACGTGCAGCTGGTATAAACCAAGGCCAAAATTTCAGCCACTAGAAACCCAAAAACCAGCTGCACACTTTCTTGAAAATTCGACTTGGAGAGAGAAACGTTTTCTCTCTATAGAAATCCTGTGGATTAATTGTGTTATATTGTTTTTTTTTTTTGAATAACTGATCCCTTGTCTATTTATAGAGTTACAAGAGAGACTCCAAGTTGGTTTAGGATTGGTCTTCCTACTAGGTTTCTGTTTTCCTTCAATCCTGTTTCTGGACTGATACAGATTCTGTTTCCTTCAATCCTGTTCCTGGACTGATACACTCCCAACTGTCACAGGGATTCACTTATCCCAATCCAGTTCCTGGGATGAATCACTCCCAACTGACACAGGGATTCACTTATCCCAAACCAGTTCCTGGGATGATTCACAACCAACTGACACAAGGATTAATTAATTTCTCAATTAATTAAATCTACCTTTGTCAATAACCCAGTACATAATTAATCGTACCACTAACGGATTAATTATTGCACAACCAACCTACACCAGAATTGCTTCCGGAATAACTTAATTAAATTATATGCATAATCTCCCCACATCAAAGATATAGTGCTCGTTAATTCATTAATTCACTGATAAATTAATTCATCAACTTCTTAATATTCCGAGACTAGTACCACTCGACCTTTTTACTATACCGGACATAAGTCCACCGGCCGGGTTTAGTATAATAAACATTTCGAGCTCATCTCGGGAGCACCATCACCCCGGACGCACCGGTACATGGTTTCCTTTCGACAAGCAGCAACACACCAAGTAACTAAACACGCGCACCCAACCCACCGAGACTATTGGCCACATTTGACCTCACCCATTGGCAGATCAAAGTACACTATGTCTAATCCTCATGCCCACTCGAGTCTAGGGATTTAGAGATAGAATACAAGGATTGATTTGTCTATTAAATCAGTACAAGACAAATCATTCCTAAGAGTCAAGTTCAATATGCCCCGGGCATATCTATATGATTCAATTAGTTTAGACAAACTAATTATCTGAATCACATAATAACCTAAACCGACAGTTTGTCCAAAGCTGTCTCGGTTACGAACCTTTTTTATATATTATGTCTTTCAACCAATGATGAGATCTACTGTGTCACACCAGACACCTCATCATCTACTTACATAATATAAATGGACATAAATATGCACAACAAAATATGACTGAAACACAAATCGATATATTAAACTGGGAAACTGTACAATACAAGCATAGCTTATGTATTCTACTCCAACATTATAGAAAAAATTATTTAAGAAAAGGAAACTAACCGGGCTATGTCCCTTTAGGGCAACATGTTTTAAATTCCTCTAATATGAGCATATTTCTAACGGTTATTTATACTTTTTTTGGTCATCATTAATTTTTTAATATTTTATCACCACTCAACTTATGGGCCGTTAAATATACATTTTTTTTTGTGTTCTACATTAAATTTTATACTATTTTCTCTTGCACGCACTAACGCGCACGTAAATTTTTTGCCTTCTTGTGAATCTGTCAAATCATTAATTGTTAGCTCCTTTGTTCAATCAATTTCATTCATTTTCTTTTCTTAAAGCCGTTTTGAATTTTTTTCTATTTAGTTCATTATTGCACCCATTTTAATTTTTAAGCTTTGTTTAGTTCATTTATTCTTTTATTATTTATTTCACATAAAATATCATTAAATGTTTTATATAACTGAAAAAAATTATAATTAAAATTTTAAATAATTTAATAAATTTAAAACATGAGTGAATAATGGGTAAAATTATTCTTATGTTAAATCTTATATAATTTTATGAGGAAACTAGTTACTATAAGATTTGATTCCCCTTTCTATGCTATTATGCGATCTAATTTTATCACTATATCGACGGTAAATTAAACTATTAATCACTATCAAAATTATTAAATATTTTCAGGAAATATATTTTCATATTACAAAATATAGAATATAATGTTACGAGCTGAGGAATTGAGGTTGGTGAAGTAGCTTGAGGAAATCCTTGCAAAGGGATGAAATAGACAGACGATATGCTAATGCTTCTGATTACTGGTTTTTCTTACATTAGAGAGTACGATATTTAACCTAATCGTTTTAACTATAAAAATGGGAAGTTCTTAATGTCAGAGACAAGCAAGTCGAGCATTATCTCAAATGTTATGAACCGAAGAGCTTATCATGTATAATCCCGTCAGTGTGGGGATAAATTCAATGATCTGAATGAAAAGTACTGGAGATTGAATGGATTCCTAGGTAAAGGAACTGCTTCTGACATTGTAGACAACCCAAAGCTTCTTGGTTCAGTTGGTTTGTCTAAAGAAGAAATCATGGAGGTCAAGAAGATTTTAAGTTGAAAGCAACTATTCTACCGAGAAGCATGCTCATCTAACAATTGCAATCCTTTAGCTCGTACTCCGGTTATACTTGATGTATTTTCATGTGTTACGTTATTTATTCTAATATTTTAAGTATTTCATTTTAATCCTTAATTCTAATAAGTGATGTTTACTATTTTTTAAATTAATGAAGAATTCTTTTAATGGTCCACATTAAATTTTTTTACTTGTTTTCTTTTACTCACACAATGCGCACGTGACTGTTCTCCATCTAAATAGTATTAAGTGGACCATTCCTAAGCAATTACATATACATTTTCAAAATTCATTTGTTGGATCCATTAATTTTTAATTTTTTCTCCTTCACTCATATCACTTGCACGTGAATTATCATCCCTCTCTTAAACATGTCAAATAATTAATTTTCCTCCACTATGTTTCTTTTTTTTTTTTAACCATAAAGATGAAATATTTCTTTAAAATATTGAAACAATAATCCATTTGTTCTTCACTACAGAAAAGCAGCGTTTCAGATAGCTCTCAAACAGAACAAGCAAACCTAGAGTGCCTTATTCAATTGTCATATATAGCCAACACAAGTTTTGCATAATAACCTCTAAACCTAAAACCTCCTTCCCTTAGAACCCCTAAGAACAATAGAAACACCCCTCGATTTCCGCATGTTTTATAGAAGAAATTGCTTAAGAAAAGGAAACTAACCGGGCTATGTCCCTTTAGGGCTACATGTTTTAAATTCCTCTAATATGTGCATATTTCTAACGGTTATTTATACTTTTTTTGGTCATCATTAATTTTTTAATATTTTATCACCACCCAACTTATGGGCCGTTAAATATACATTTTTTTTTGTGTTCTACATTAAATTTTATACTATTTTCTCTGTCACGCACCTCACGCGCACGTAAATTTTTTGGCTCATTGTGAATCTGTCAAATCGTTAATTGTTAGCACCTTTGTTCAATCAATTTCATTCATTTTCTTTTCTTACAGCCAATTATTTTTTCTATTTTGTTCATTATTGCACCCATTTTAATTTTTAAGCTTTGTTTAGTTTATTTTTTCTTTTATTATTTATTTCACAATAAAATATCTTTAAATGTTTTATATAACTAAAAAAAATTATAATTAAAATTTTAATTTAATTAATAAATTTAAAACATGAATCAAGAATGGGTAAAATTATTCTTATGTTAAATTATATGTAATTTTATGAGAAACTAGTCACTATGAGATTTGATTCCCCTGTCTATGCTATTATGCGATCTAATTTTATCACTATATCGACAGTAAATTAAACTATTAATCACTATCAAAATTATTAAATATTTTTTGGAAATATATTTTCATATTACAAAAGATAGAATATAGTGTTACGAGCTGAGGTGTTGAGGTTGGTGAAGTACCTTGAGGAAATCCTTGCAAAGGGATGAAATAGACAGACGATAGGGTAATGCTTCTGATTACTGGTTTTTCTTACATTAGAGAGTACGATATTTAACCTAATCATTTTAAGTATTAAAATGGGAAGTTCATAATGTCAGAGACAAGCAAGTCGAGCATTATCTCAAATGTTATGAACCGAAGAGCTTATCATGTATAATCCCGTCAGTGTGGGAATAAATTCAATGATCTGAATGAAAAGTACTGAAGATTGAATGGATTCCTAGGTAAAGGAACCGCTTGTGACATTGTAGAGAACCCAAAGCTTCTTGGTTCAGTTGGTTTGTCTAATGAAGAAATCATGGAGGTCAAGAAGATTTTAAGTTGAAAGCAAGTATTCTACAGAGAAGCATGCTCATCTAACAATTGCAATACTTTAGCTCGTCCTCCGGTTATACTTGATGTATTTTCATGTGTTACGTTATTTATTCTAATTTAAGTATTTAATTTTAATCCTTAATTCTAATAAGCGATGTTTACTGTTTTTAAATTAATGAAGGATTTTTTCAATGGTCCACATTAAGTTTTTTTACTTTTTTTCTTTTACTCACACAATGCGCACGTGACTGTTCTGCTCCTAAATAGTATAAAGTGGACCATTCCTAAGCAGTTACTTATACATTTTCAAAATTCATTTGTTGGATCCATTAATTTTTAACTTTTTCTCCTTCACTCATATCACTTGCTCGTGAATTATCATCCCTCTATCAAACATGTCAATTAATTAATTTTCCTCCACTATGTTTCTTTTTTTTTTTTTTACCATAAAGATGAACTATTTCATTAAAATCTTGAAACAATAATCCATTTGTTCTTCACTACAGAAAAGCAGCGTTCCCGATAGCTCTCAAACAGAGCAACCAAACATAGAGTGCCTTATTCAATTGTCATATGCAGCAAACACAAGTTTTGCATAATAACCTCTAAACCTAAAACCTCCATCCCTTACAACCCCTATGAACAACAGAAACACCCCTCGATTTCCGCATGTTTTATAGAAGAAATTGCTTAAGAAAAGGAAACTAACCGGGCTACGTCCCTTTAGAGCAACATGTTTTAAATTCCTCTACTATGAGCATATTTCTAACGGTTATTGATACTTTTTTTGGTCATCATTAATTTTTTAACATTTTATCATCACTCAACTTATGGGCCGTTAAATATACTTTTTTTTTGTGTGTTCTACATTAAATTTTATAGTAATTTCTCTTTCACGCACCTCACGCGCACGTAAATTTTTTGCTTCATTGTGAATCTGTTAAATCGTTAATTGTTAGCACCTTTGTTCAATCAATTTCATTCATTTTCTTTTCTTACAGCCATTTTGAATTTTTTTTATTTAGTTCATTATTGCACCCATTTTAATTTTTAAGCTTTGTTTAGTTTATTTTCCTGTTATTATTTATTTCACAATAATATATCTTTAAATGTTTTATATAACTGAAAAAATTATAATTAAAATTTTAAATTATTTAATAAATTTAAAACATGAGTCGAGAATGGGTAAAATTATTCTTATGTTAAATTTTATATAATTTTATGAGGAAAATAGTTACTATAAGATTTGATTCCCCTGTCTATGCTATTATGCGATCTAATTTTATCACTATATCGACAGTAAATTAAACTATTAATCACTATCAAAATGATTAAATATTTTTAGGAAATATATTTTCATATTACAAAAGATAGAATATAGAGTTACGAGCTGAGGAATTGAGGTTGGTGAAGTACCTTGAGGAAATCCTTGCAAACGGATGAAATAGACAGATGATATGCTAATGCTTCTGATTACTGGTTTCCTTACATTAGAGAGTACGATATTTAACCTAATCGTTTTAAGTATAAAAATGGGAAGTTCATAATGTCAGAGACAAGGAAGTCAAGCATTATCTCAAATGTTATGAACCGAAGAGCTTATCGTGTATAATCCCGTCAGTGTGGGGATAAATTAAATGATCTGAATGAAAAGTACTGGTGATTGAATGGATTCCTAGGTAAAGGAACTGCTTGTGACATTGTAGAGAACCCAAAGCTTCTTGGTTCAGTTGGTTTGTCTAATGAAGAAATCATGGAGGTCAAGAAGATTTTAAGTTGAAAGCAACTATTCTACGGAGAAGCATGCTCATATAACAATTGCAATACATTAGCTCGTCCTCCGGTTATACTTGATGTATTTTCATGTGTTACGTTATTTATTCTAATATTTTAAGTATTTAATTTTAATCCTTAATTCTAATAAGCGATGTTTACTATTTTTTAAATTAATGAAGGATTTTTTCAATGGTCCACATTAAGTTTTTTTACTTTTTTTCTTTTACTCACACAATGCGCACGTGACTGTTCTCCTCCTAAATAGTATAAAGTGGACCATTCCTAAGCAGTTACTTATACATTTTCAAAATTCATTTGTTGGATCCATTAATTTTTAACTTTTTCTCTTTCACTCATATCACTTGCTCGTGAATTATCATCCCTCTATTAAACATGTCAAATAATTAATTTTCCTCCATTATGTTTCTTTTTTTTTTTTTTACCATAAAGATGAACTATTTCATTAAAATCTTGAAACAATAATCCATTTGTTCTTCACTACAGAAAAGCAGCTTTCCCGATTGCTCTCAAACAGAGCAACCAAACATAGAGTGCCTTATTCAATTGTCATATGCAACAAACACAAGTTTTGCATAATAACCTCTAAACCTAAAACCTCCTTCCCATACAACCCCTTAGAACAACAGAAACACCCCTCGATTTCCGCATGTTTTATAGAAGAAATTGCTTACGAAAAGGAAACTAACCGGGCTAAGTCCCTTTAGAGCAACATGTTTTCAATACCTCTACTATGAGCATATTTCTAACGGTTATTTATACTTTTTTCGGTCATCATTAATTTTTTAACATTTTATCGTCACTCAACTTATGGGCCGTTAAATATACTTTTTTTTTGTGTTCTACATTAAATTTTATACTATTTTCACTTTCACGCACCTCACGCGCACGTAAATTTTTTGCTTCATTGTGAATCTGTTAAATCGGTAATTGTTAGCACCTTTGTTCAATCAATTTCATTCATTTTCTTTTCTTAAAGCCGTTTTGAATATTTTTCTATTTAGTTCATTTTTGCACCCATTTTAATTTTTAAGCTTTGTTTAGTTTATTTATTCTTTTATTATTTATTTCACATAGAATATCATTAAATGTTTTATATAACTGAAAAAAATTATAATTAAAATTTTAAATTATTTAATAAATTTTAAACATGAGTCAAGAATGGGTAAAATTATTCTTTTGTTAAATTTTATATAATTTTATGAGGAAAATAGTTATTATAAGATTTGATTCCCCTGTCTATGCTATTATGCGATCTAATTTTATCACTATATCGACAGTAAATTAAACTATTAATCACTATCAAAATTATTAAATTTTTTTAGGAAATATATTTTCAAATTACAAAAGATAGAATATAGAGTTACGAGCTGAGGAATTGAGGTTGGTGAAGTACCTTGAGGAAATCCTTGCAAAGGGATGAAATAGACAGACGATATGCTAATGCTTCTAATTACTGGTTTTCCTTACATTAGAGAGTACGATATTTAACCTAATCGTTTTAAGTATAAAAAAGGGAAGTTCATAATGTCGGAGACAAGGAAGTCGAGCATTATCTCAAATGTTATGAACAAAAGAGCTTATCGTGTATAATCCCGTCAGTGTAGGGATAAATTCAATTATCTGAATGAAAAGTACTGGAGATTGAATGGATTCCTAGGTAAAGGAACTGCTTGTGACATTGTAGAGAACCCAAAGCTTCTTGGTTCAGGTTGTTTGTCCAATGAAGAAATCATGGAGGTCAAGAAGATTTTAAGTTGAAAACAACGATTCTACGGAGAAGCATGCTCATCTAACAATTGCAATCCTTTAGCTCCTCCTCCGGTTATACTTGATGTATTTTCATGTGTTACGTTATTTATTCTAATATTTTAAGTATTTAATTTTAATCCTTAATTCTAATAAGCGATGCTTACTATTTTTTAAATTATTGAAGGATTTTTCTAATGGTCCACATTAAGCTTTTTTACTTTTTTTCTTTTACTCACACAATGCGCACATGACTGTTCTCCTCCTAAATAGTATAAAGTGGACCATTCCTAAGCAGTTACTTATACATTTTCAAAATTCATTTGCTGGATCAATTAATTTTTAACTCTTTCTCCTTCACTCATATCACTTGCTCGTGAATTATCATCCCTCTCTTAAACATGTCAAATAATTAATTTTCCTCCACTATGTTTCTTTTTTTTTTACCATAAAGATGAACTATTTCATTAAAATCTTGAAACAATAATCCATTTGTTCTTCACTACGGATAGCTCTCAAACAGAGCAACCAAACATAGAGTGCCTTATTCAATTGTCATATACAACAAACACAAGTTTTGCATAATAACCTTTAAACCTAAAACCTCCTTCCCTTTCAACCCCTAAGAAAAATAGAAACACCCCACGATTTCTGCATGTTTTATAGAAGAAATTGCTTAAGAACAGCAAACTAACCGGGCTACGTCCCTTTAGAGCAACATGTTTTAAATTCCTCTACAATGAGCATATTTCTAACGGTTATTTATACTTTTTTTGGTCATCATTAATTTTTTAACATTTTATCATCACTCTACTTATGGGCCGTTAAATATACTTTTTTTTTTGCGTTCTACATTAAATTTTAAGCTATTTTCTCTTTCACGCACCTCACGCGCACGTAAATTTTTTGCTTCATTGTGAATTTGTTAAATCGTTAATTGTTAGCACCTTTGTTCAATCAATTTCATTCATTTTCTTTTCTTACAGCCATTTTGAATTTTTTTCTATTTAGTTCATTATTGCACCCATTTTAATTTTGAACCTTTGTTTAGTTTATTTATTCTTTTATTATTTATTTCACATAAAATATCATTAAATGTTTTATATAACTGAAAAAAATTATAATTAAAGTTTTAAATTATTTACTAAATTTTAAACATGAGTCAAGAATGGGTAAAATTATTCTTATGTTAAATTTTATATAATTTTATGAGGAAAATAGTTACTATAAGATTTGATTCCCCTGTTTATGCTATTATGCGATCTAATATTTTCACTATATCGACAGTAAATTAAACTATTAATCACTATCAAAATTATTAAATATTTTTAGGAAATATATTTTCATATTACAAAAGATAGAATATAGAGTTACGAGCTGAGGAATTGAGGTTGGTGAAGTACCTTGAGGAAATCCTTGCAAACGGATGAAATAGACAGACGATATGCTAATGCTTCTGATTACTGGTTTTCCTAACATTAGAGAGTACGATATTTAACCTAATCATTTTAAGTATAAAAATGGGAAGTTCATAATGTCTGAGACAAGGAAGTCGAGCATTATCTCAAATGTTATGAACCGAAGAGCTTATCGTGCATAATCCCGTCAGTGTGGGGATAAATTCAATGATCTGAATGAAAAGTACTGGAGATTGAATGGATTCCTACGTAAAGGAGCTGCTTGTGACATTATAGAGAACCCAAAGCTTCTTGGTTCAGTTGGTTTGTCGAATGAAGAAGTCATGAAGGTCAAGAAGATTTTAAGTTGAAAGCAATGATTCTACGGAGAAACATGCTCATCTAACAATTGCAATCCTTTAGCTCGTCCTCCGGTTATACTTGTTGTATTTTCATGTGTTACGTTATTTATTCTAATATTTTAAGTATTTAATTTTAATCCTTAATTCTAATAAGCGATGTTTACTATTTTTTAAATTATTGAAGGATTTTTCTAATGGTCCACATTAAGCTTTTTTACTTTTTTTCTTTTACTCACACAATGCGCACGTGACTGTTCTCCTCCTTAATAGTATAAAGTGGACCATTCCTAAGCAGTTACTTATACATTTTCAAAATTCATTTTTTGGATAATTTTTAACTTTTTCTCCTTCACTCATATCACTTGCTCCTGAATTATCATCCCTCTCTTAAACATGTCAAATAATTAATTTTCCTCCACTATGTTTCTTTTTTTTTTACCATAAAGATGAACTATTTCATTAAAATCTTGAAACAATAATCCATTTGTTCTTCACTACGGATAGCTCTCAAACAGAGCAACCAAACATAGAGTGCCTTATTCAATTGTCATATACAGCAAACACAAGTTTTGCATAATAACCTCTAAACCTAAAACCTCCTTCCCTTACAACCCCTAAGAACAACAGAAACACCTCTCGATTTCTGCATGTTTTGTAGAAGAAATTGCTTAAGCACAGCAAACTAACCGGGCTACGTCCCTTTAGAGCAACATGTTTTAAATTCCTCTACTATGAGCATATTTCTAACGGTTATTTATACTTTTTTTGGTCATCATTAATTTTTTAACATTTTATCATCACTCAACTTATGGGCCGTTAAATATACTTTTTTTTTTGTGTGTTCTACATTAAATTTTAAACTATTTTCTCTTTCACGCACCTCACGCGCACGTAAATTTTTTGCTTCATTGTGAATCTGTTAAATCGTTAATTGTTAGCATCTTTGTTCAATCAATTTCATTCATTTCTTTTCTTAAAGCCGTTTTGAATTTTTTTCTATTTAGTTCATTTTGGCACCCATTTTAATTTTTAAGCTTTCTTTAGTTTATTTATTCTTTTATTATTTATTTCACATAAAATATCATTAAATGTTTTATATAACTGAAAAAAATTATAATTAAAATTTTAAATTATTTAATAAATTTTGAACATGAGTCAAGAATGGGTAAAATTATTCTTATGTTAAATTTTATATAATTTTATGAGGAAAATAGTTACTATAAGATTTGATTCCCCTGTCTATGCTATTATGCGATCTAATTTTATCACTATATCGACAGTAAATTAAACTATTAATCACTATGAAAATTATTAAATATTTTTAGGAAATATATTTTCATATTAAAAAAAGATAGAATATAGAGTTACGAGCTGAGGAATTGAGGCTGGTGAAGTACCTTGAGGAAATCCTTGCAAAGGGATGAAATAGACAGACGATATGCTAATGCTTCTGATTACTGGTTTTCCTTACATTAGAGAGTACGATATTTAACCTAATCGTTTTAAGTATAAAAATGGGAAGTTCATAATGTCAGAGACAAGGAAGTCGAGCATTATCTCAAATGTTATGAATCGAAGAGCTTATCGTGTATAATCCCGTCAGTGTGGGGATAAATTTAATGATCTGAATGAAAAGTACTGCAGATTGAATGGATTCCTAGGTAAAGGAACTCCTTGTGACATTGTAGAGAACCCAAAGCTTCTTGGTTCAGTTCGTTTGTCTAATGAAGAAATCATGGAGGTCAAGAAGATTTTAAGTTGAAAGCAACTATTCTACGGAGAAGCATGCTCATCTAACAATTGCAATACTTTAGCTCGTCCTCCGGTTATACTTGATGTATTTTCATGTGTTACGTTATTTATTCTAATATTTTAAGTATTTAATTTTAATCCTTAATTCTAATAAGCGATGTTTACTGTTTTTTAAATTAATGAAGGATTTTTTCAATGGTCCACATTAAGTTTTTTTACTTTTTTTCTTTTACTCACACAATGCGCACGTGACTCTTCTCCTCCAAAATAGTATAAAGTTGTACATTCCTAAGCAGTTACTTATACATTTTCAAAATTCATTTGTTGGATCCATTAATTTTTAACTTTTTCTCCTTCACTCATATCACTTGTTCGTGAATCATCATCCCTCTCTTAAACATGTCAAATAATTAATTTTCCTCCACTATGTTTCTTTTTTTTTTTTACCACAAAGATTAACTATTTCATTAAAATCTCGAAACAATAATCCATTTGTTCTTCACTACAGAAAAGCAGCGTTCCCGATAGCTCTCAAACAGAGCAACCAAACATAGAGTGCCTTATTCAATTGTCATATGCAGCAAACACAAGTTTTGCATAATAACCTCTAAACCTAAACCCTCCTTCCCTTACAACCCCTAATAACAACAGAAACACCCTCGATTTCCGCATGTTTTATAGAAGAAATTGCTTAAGAACAGCAAACTAACCGGGCTACGTCCCTTTAGAGCAACATGTTTTAAATTCCTTTACTATGAGCATATTTCTAACGGTTATTTATACTTTTTTTGGTCATCATTAATTTTTTAACATTTGATCATCACTGAACTTATGGGCCGTTAAATATACTTTTTTTTTTTTTGTTCTACATTAAATTTTAAACTATTTTCTCTTTCACGCACCTCACGCGCACGTAAATTTTTTTGTTCATTGTGAATCTGTTAAATCGTTAATTGTTAGCACCTTTGTTCAATCAATTTCATTCATTTTCTTTTCTTACAGCCATTTTGAATTTTTTTCTATTTAGTTCATTATTGCACCCATTTTAATTTTTAAAATTTGTTTAGTTTATTTATTCTTTTATTATTTATTTCACAATAAAATATCTCTAAATGTTTTATATAACTGAAAAAAATTATAATTAAAATTTTAAATTATTTAATAAATTTAAAACATGAGTCAAGAATGGGTAAAATTATTCTTATGTTAAATTTTATGTAATTTTATGAGGAAACTAGTCACTATAAGATTTGATTCCCCTGTCTATGCTATTATGCGATCTAATTTTATCACTATATCGAAAGTAAATTAAACTATTAATCACTATCAAAATTATCAAATATCATTAGGAAATATATTTTCATATTACAAAAGATAGAATATAGTGTTACGAGCTGAGGAATTGAGGTTGGTGAAGTACCTTGAGGAAATCCTTGCAAAGGGATGAAATAGAGAGATGATATGCTAATGCTTCTGATTACTGGTTTTTCTTACATTAGAGAGTACGATATTTAACCTAATCATTTTAAGTATTTAAAATGGTAAGTTCTTAATGTCAGAGACAAGCAAGTCGAGCATTATCTATAATGTTATGAACCGAAGAGCTTATCATGTATAATCCCAACAGTGTGGGGATAAATTCAATGATCTGAATGAAAAGTACTGGAGATTGAATGGATTCCTAGGTAAGGAACTGCTTGTGACATTGTAGAGAACCCAAAGCTTCTTGGTTCAGTTGGTTTGTCTAATGAAGAAATCATGGAGGTCAAGATGATTTTAAGTTGAAAGAAACTATTCTATCGAGAAGCATGCTCATCTAACAATTGCAATCTTTTAGCTCGTCCTCCGGTTATACTTGATGTATTTTCATGTGTTACGTTATTTATTCTAATATTTTAAGCATTTCATTTTAATCCTTTATTCTAATAAGTGATGTTTACTGTTTTTTAAATTAATGAAGGATTTTTTTAATAGTCCACATGAAAGTTTGTTTACTTTTTTTCTTTTACTCACACAATGCGCACGTTACTGTTCTCCTCCTAAATAGTATAAAGTGGACCATTCCTAAGCAGTTACTTATACGTTTTCAAAATTCATTTGTTGGATCCATTAATTTTTAACTTTTTCTCCTTCACTCATATCACTTGCACGTGAATTATCATCTCTCTCTTAAACATGTCAAATAATTAATTTTCCTCCACTATGTTTCTTTTTTTTTTTTTTTTACCATAAAGATGAACTATTTCATTAAAATCTTGAAACAATAACCCATTTGTTCTTCACTACAGAAAAACAGCGTTCCGGATAGCTCTCAAACATAAAAACCAAACATAGAGTGCCTTATTCAATTGTCATATACAGCCAACACAAGTTTTGCATAATAACCTCTAAACCTAAAACCTCCTTCCCTTACAACCCCTTAGAACAACAGAAACACCCCTCCATTTCCGCATGTTTTATAGAAGAAATTGCTTAAGAAAAGGAAACTAACCGGGCTACGTCCCTTTAGAGCAACATGTTTTAAATTCCTCTACTTTGAGCATATTTCTAACGGTTATTTATACTTTTTTGGGTCATCATTAATTTTTTAACATTTTATCATCACTCAACTTATGGGCCGTTAAATATACTTTTTTTTTGTTCTACAATAAATTTTATACTATTTTCTCTTTCACGCACCTCACGCGCACGTAAATTTTTTGCCTCATTGTGAATCTGTCAAATCGTTAATTGTTAGAACCTTTGTTTAATCAATTTCATTCATTTTCTTTTCTTACAGCCATTTTGAATTTTTTTCTATTTAGTTCATTATTGCACCCATTTTAATTTTTAAGCTTTGTTTAGTTTATTTATTCTTTTATTATTTATTTCACAATAAAATATCTTTCAATGTTTTATATAACTAAAAAAAATTATAATTAAAATTTTAAATTATTTATCAAATTTAAAACATGAGTCAAGAATGGGTAAAATTATTCTTATGCTAAATTTTATGTAATTTTTTGGGGAAACTAGTTACTATAAGATTTGATTCCCCTGTCTATGTTATTATGCGATCTATTTTTATCACTATATCGACAGAAATTAAACTGTTAATCACTATCAAAATTATTAAATATTCTTAGTAAATATATTTTCATATTGCAAAAGATAGAATATAATGTTACGAGCTGAGGAATTGAGGTTGGTGAAATACCTTGAGGAAATCCTTGCAAAGGGATGAAATAGACAGACGATATTCTAATGCTTCTAATTATTGGTTTTTCTTACATTAGAGAGTACGATATTTAACCTAATCATTTTAAGTATAAAAATGGGAAGTTCTTAATGTCAGATACAAGCAAGTCGAGCGCTATGTCAAATGTTATGAACAGTGTGAGGATAAATTCGATGATCTGAATGAAAAGTATTGGAGATTAAACGGATTGCTTGGTAAATGCACTGTTTGTGACATTGTAGAGAACCCAAAGCTTCTTGGTTCAGTTGGTTTGTCTAATTAAGATATCATGGAGGTCAAGAAGATTTTAAGTTGAAAGAAACTATTCTATCGAGAAGCATGCTCATCTAAAAATTGCAATCCTTTAGCTCATCCTCCGGTTATACTTGATGTATTTTCATGTGTTACGTTATTTATTCTAATATTTTAAGCATTTCATTTTAATCCTTTATTCTAATAAGTGATGTTTACTATTTTTTAAATTAATGAAGGATTTTTTTAATAGTCCACATTAAGTTTCTTTACTTTTTTTCTTTTACTCACACAATGCGCACGTTACTGTTCTCCACTTAAATAGTATAAAGTGGACCATTCCTAAGCAGTTACTTATATGTCTTCAAAATTCATTTGTTGGACCCATTAATTTTTAACTTTTTCTCCTTCACTCATATCACTTGCACGTGAATTATCATCCCTATCTTAAACATGTCAAATAATTAATTTTCCTCCACTATGTTTCTTTTTTTTTTTTTACCATAAAGATGAACTATTTCATTAAAATCTTGAAACAATAACCCATTTGTTCTTCACTACAGAAAAGCAGCGTTCCGGATAGCTCTCAAACATAAAAACCAAACATAGTGTGCCTTATTCAATTGTCATATACAGCCAACACAAGTTTTGCATAATAACCTCTAAACCTAAAACCTCCTTCCCTTACAACCCCTAAGAACAACAGAAACACCCCTCGATTTCCGCATGTTTTATAGAAGAAATTGCTTAAGAAAAGGAAACTAACCGGGCTACATCCCTTTAGAGCAACATGTTTTAAATTCCTCTACTTTGAGCATATTTCAAACGGTTATTTATACTTTTTTGGGTCATCATTAATTTTTTAACATTTTATCATCACTCAACTTATGGGCCGTTAAATATACTTTTTTTTTGTTCTACATTAAATTTTATACTATTTTCTCTTTCACGCACCTCACGCGCACGTAAATTTTTAGCCTCATTGTGAATCTGTCAAATCGTTAATTGTCAGCACCTTTGTTTAATCAATTTCATCCATTTTCTTTTCTTACAGCCATTTTGAATTTTTTTCTATTTAGTTCATTGTTGCACCCATTTTAATTTTTAAGCTTTGTTTAGTTTATTTATTCTTTTATTATTTATTTCGCAATAAAATATCTTTAAATGTTTTATATAACTGAAAAAAATTATAATTAAAATTTTAAATTATTTAACAAATTTAAAACATGAGTCAAGAATGGGTAAAATTATTCTTATGCTAAATTTTATGTAATTTTTTGGGGAAACTAGTTACTATAAGATTTGATTCCCCTGTCTATGTTATTATGCGATCTATTTTTATCACTATATCGACAGAAATTAAACTGTTAATCACTATCAAAATTATTAAATATTCTTAGTAAATATATTTTCATATTGCAAAAGATAGAATATAATGTTACGAGCTGAGGAATTGAGGTTGGTGAAATACCTTGAGGAAATCCTTGCAAAGGGATGAAATAGACAGACGATATTCTAATGCTTCTAATTATTGGTTTTTCTTACATTAGAGAGTACGATATTTAACCTAATCATTTTAAGTATAAAAATGGGAAGTTCTTAATGTCAGATACAAGCAAGTCGAGCGCTATGTCAAATGTTATGAACAGTGTGAGGATAAATTCGATGATCTGAATGAAAAGTATTGGAGATTAAACGGATTGCTTGGTAAATGCACTGTTTGTGACATTGTAGAGAACCCAAAGCTTCTTGGTTCAGTTGGTTTGTCTAATTAAGATATCATGGAGGTCAAGAAGATTTTAAGTTGAAAGAAACTATTCTATCGAGAAGCATGCTCATCTAAAAATTGCAATCCTTTAGCTCATCCTCCGGTTATACTTGATGTATTTTCATGTGTTACGTTATTTATTCTAATATTTTAAGCATTTCATTTTAATCCTTTATTCTAATAAGTGATGTTTACTATTTTTTAAATTAATGAAGGATTTTTTTAATAGTCCACATTAAGTTTCTTTACTTTTTTTCTTTTACTCACACAATGCGCACGTTACTGTTCTCCACTTAAATAGTATAAAGTGGACCATTCCTAAGCAGTTACTTATATGTCTTCAAAATTCATTTGTTGGACCCATTAATTTTTAACTTTTTCTCCTTCACTCATATCACTTGCACGTGAATTATCATCCCTATCTTAAACATGTCAAATAATTAATTTTCCTCCACTATGTTTCTTTTTTTTTTTTTTACCATTAAGATGAACTATTTCATTAAAATCTTGAAACAATAACCCATTTGTTCTTCACTACAGAAAAGCAGCGTTCCGGATAGCTCTCAAACATAAAAACCAAACATAGTGTGCCTTATTCAATTGTCATATACAGCCAACACAAGTTTTGCATAATAACCTCTAAACCTAAAACCTCCTTCCCTTACAACCCCTAAGAACAACAGAAACACCCCTCGATTTCCGCATGTTTTATAGAAGAAATTGCTTAAGAAAAGGAAACTAACCGGGCTACATCCCTTTAGAGCAACATGTTTTAAATTCCTCTACTTTGAGCATATTTCAAACGGTTATTTATACTTTTTTGGGTCATCATTAATTTTTTAACATTTTATCATCACTCAACTTATGGGCCGTTAAATATACTTTTTTTTTGTTCTACATTAAATTTTATACTATTTTCTCTTTCACGCACCTCACGCGCACGTAAATTTTTAGCCTCATTGTGAATCTGTCAAATCGTTAATTGTCAGCACCTTTGTTTAATCAATTTCATCCATTTTCTTTTCTTACAGCCATTTTGAAATTTTTTCTATTTAGTTCATTGTTGCACCAATTTTAATTTTTAAGCTTTGTTTAGTTTATTTATTCTTTTATTATTTATTTCGCAATAAAATATCTTTAAATGTTTTATATAACTGAAAAAAATTATAATTAAAATTTTAAATTATTTAACAAATTTAAAACATGAGTCAAGAATGGGTAAAATTATTCTTATGTTAAATTTTATGTAATTTTATGAGGAAACTAGTTACTATAAGATTTGATTCCCCTGTCTATGTTATTGTGAGATCTAATTTTATCACTATATCGACAATAAATTAAACTGTTAATCACTATCAAAATTATTAAATATTCTTAGTAAATATATTTTCATATTGCAAAAGATAGAATATAATGTTACGAGCTGAGGAATTGAGGTTGGTGAAGTACCTTGAGGAAATCCTTGCAAAGGGATGAAATAGACAAACGATATTCTAATGCTTCTGATTATTGGTTTTTCTTACATTAGAGAGTACGATATTTAACCTAATCATTTCAAGTATAAAAACGGGAAGTTTTTAATGTCAGATACAAGCAAGTCAAGCGCTATGTCAAATGTTATGAACAAAAGAGCTTATCATGTTTAATCCCGTCAGTGTGAGGATAAATTCGATGATCTGAATGAAAAGTATTGGAGATTAAACGGATTGCTTGGTAAATGCACTGTTTGTGACATTGTAGAGAACCCAGAGCTTGTTGGTTCAGTTGGTTTGTTTAATTAAGATATCATGGAGGTCAAGAAGATTTTAAGTTGAAAGAAACTATTCTATCGAGAAGCATGCTCATCTAAAAATTGCAATCCTTTAGCTCGTCCTCCGGTTATACTTGATGTATTTTCATGTGTTACGTTATTTATTCTAATATTTTAAGCATTTCATTTTAATCCTTTATTCTAATAAGTGATGTTTACTGTTTTTTAAATTAATGAAGGATTTTTTTAATAGTCCACATTAAGTTTGTTTACTTTTTTTCTTTTACTCACACAATGCGCACGTTACTGTTCTCCTCTTAAATAGTATAAAGTGGACCATTCCTAAGCAGTTACTTATATGTTTTCAAAATTCATTTGTTGGATCCATTAATTTTTAACTTTTTCTCCTCCACTCATATCACTTGCACGTGAATTATCATCCCTATCTTAAACGTGTCAAATAATTAATTTTCCTCCACTATGTTTTTTTTTTTACCATAAAGATGAACTATTTCATTAAAATCTTGAAACAATAACCCATTTGTTCTTCACTACAGAAAAGCAGCGTTCCGGATAGCTCTCAAACATAAAAACCAAACATAGTGTGCCTTATTCAATTGTCATATACAGCCAACACAAGTTTTGCATAATATAACCTCTAAACCTAAAACCTCCTTCCCTTACAACCCCTTAGAACAACAGAAACACCCCTCGATTTCCGCATGTTTTATAGAAGAAATTGCTTAAGAAAAGGAAACTAGCTGGGCTACGTCCTTTTAGAGCAAAATGTTTTAAATTCCTCTACTATGAGCATATTTCTAACGGTTATTTATACTTTTTTTGGTCATCATTAATTTTTTAACATTTTATCATCACTCAACTTATGGGCCGTTAAATATACTTTTTTTTTGTTCTACATTAAATTTTATACTATTTTCTCTTTCACGCACCTCACGCGCACGTAAATTTTTTGCCTCATTGTGAATCTGTCAAATCGTTAATTGTTAGCACCTTTGTTTAATCAATTTCATTCATTTTCTTTTCTTACAGCCATTTTGAATTTTTTTCTATTTAGTTCATTATTGCACCCATTTTAATTTTTAAGCTTTGTTTAGTTTATTTATTCTTTTATTATTTATTTCACAATAAAATATCTTTAAATGTTTTATATAACTGAAAAAAAATTATAATTAAAATATTAAATTATTTAATAAATTATAAAACATGAGTCAAGAATGGGTAAAATTATTCTTATGTTAAATTTTATGTAATTTTATGGGGAAACTAGTTACTATAAGATTTGATTCCCCTGTCTATGTTATTATGCGATCTAATTTTATCACTATATCGACAGTAAATTAAACTGTTAATCACTATCAAAATTATTAAATATTCTTAGTAAATATATTTTCATATTGCAAAAGATAGAATATAATGTTACGAGTTGAGGAATTGAGGTTGGTGAAGTACCTTGAGGAAATCCTTATAAAGGGATGAAATAGACAGACGATATTCTAATGCTTCTGATTATTTGTTTTTCTTACATTAGAGAGTACGATATTTAACCTAATCATTTTAAGTATAAAAGTGGGAAGTTTTTAATGTCAGATACAAGCAAGTCGAGCGCCATGTCAAATGTTATGAACAGAAGAGCTTATCATGTATAATCCGTCAGTGTGAGGATAAATTCGATGATCTGAATGAAAGGTATTGGAGATTAAACGGATTTCTTGGTAAAGACACTGTTTGTGACATTGTAGAGAGCCCAGAGCTTCTTGGTTCAGTTGGTTTGTCTAATGAAGAAATCATGCAAGTCATGAAGATTTTAAGTTGTAAGCAACTATTCTACCGAGAAATATGCTCATCTAACAATTGCAATCCTTTAGCTCGTCCTCCTGTTATACTTGATGTATTTTCATGTGTTACATTATTTATTCTAAGATTTTAAGTATTTAATTTTAATCCTTAATTCTAATAAGTGATGTTTACGGTTTTTAAAATTAATGATGGATTTTTTTAATGGTCCACATTAAATTTCTTTACTTTTTTTCTTTTACTCACACAATGCGCACGTAACTGTTCTCCTCGTAAATAGTAAAAAGTAGAGCATTCCTAAAAAGTTACTTATACTTTTTCAAAATTCATTTGTGTTGGATCCATTAATTTTGAACTTTTTCTCCTTCACTCATATCACTTGCACGTGAATTATCATCTCTTTCTTAAACATGTCAAATAATTAATTTTCCTCCACTATGTTTCCTTTTTTTTTTTTTTACATAAAGATGAACTACTTCATGACAATCTTGAAACAATCATCCATTTGTTCTTCACTACAGAAAAGCAACGTTCCAGATAGCTCTCAAACAGAACAACCAAACATAGAGTGCTTTATACAATTGTCATACACAGCCAACACAAGTTTTGCATAATATAACCACTAAACCTAAAACCTCCTTCCCTTACAACGCCTAAAAACAACATAAACACCCCTCGATTTCCGCATGTTTTATAGAATAAATTGCTTAAGAAAAGGAAACTAGCCGGGCTACGTCCTTTTAGAGCAACATGTTTTAAATTCCTCTACTATGAGCATATTTCTAACGGTTATTTATACTTTTTTTGCTCATCATTAATTTTTTAACATTTTATCATCACTCAACTTATGGGCCGTTAGATATACATTTTTTTTTTTGTGTTCTACATTAAATTTTATACTATTTTCTCTTTCACGCACCTCACGCGCACGTAAATTTTTTGCCTCATTGTAAATCTGTCAAATCATTAATTGTTAGCACCTTTGTTCAATCAATTTCATTCATTTTCATTTTTTACCGCAATTTTGATTTTTTTTCTATTAGTTCATTATTCCACCCATTTTAATTTTTAAGCATTGTTAAGTTTATTTATTCTTTTATTAATTATTTCACAATAAAATATCTTTAAATGTTTTATATAACAAAAAAAATTATAATTAAAATTTTAAATTATTTAATAAATTTAAAACATGAGTCAAGAATGGGTAAAATTATTCTTATGTTAAATTTTATGTAATTTTATGGGGAAACTAGTTACTATAAGATTTGATCGCCCTGTCTATGTTATTATGCGATCTAATTTTATCACTATATCGACAGTAAATTAAACTGTTAATCACTATCAAAATTATTAAATATTCTTAGTAAATATATTTTCATATTGCAAAAGACAGAATATAATGTTACGAGCTGAGAAATTGAGGTTGGTGAAGTACCTGGAGGAAATCCTTGCAAAGGGATGAAATAGAGACGATATTCTAATGCTTCTGATTATTGGTTTTTCTTACATTAGAGTGTACGATATTTAACCTAATCATTTTAAGTATAAAAATGGGAAGTTCTTAATGTCAGAGACAAGCAAGTCGAGCGCTATGTCAAATGTTATGAACAGAAGAGCTTATCATGTATAATCCCGTCAGTGTGAGGATAAATTCAATGATCTGAATGAAAAGTATTGGAGATTAAACGGATTTCTTGGTAAAGGCACTGTTTGTGACATTGTAGAGAGCCCAGAGCTTCTTGGTTCAGTTGGTTTGTCTAATGAAGAAATCATGCAAGTCATGAAGATTTTAAGTTGTGAGCAACTATTCTACCGAGAAATATGCTCATCTAACAATTGCAATCCTTTAGCTCGTCCTCCTGTTATACTTGATGTATTTTCATGTGTTACATTATTTATTCTAATATTTTAAGTATTTAATTATAATCCTTAATTCTAATAAGTGATGTTTAAAGTTTTTAAAATTAATGATGGATTTTTTTAACGGTCCACATTAAGTTTCTTTACTTTTTTTCTTTTACTCACACAATGCGCACGTAACTGTTCTCCTCGTAAATAGTATAAAGTAGAGCATTCCTAAGAAGTTACTTATACGTTTTCAAAATTCATTTGTTGGATCCATTAATTTTTAACTTTTTCTCCTTCACTCATATCACTTGCACGTGAATTATCTTCTCTTTCTTAAACATGTCAAATAATTAATTTTCCTCTACTATGTTTCTTTTTTTTTTTTACATAAAGATGAACTACTTCATTAAAATCTTGAAACAATAATCCATTTGTTCTTCACTACAGAAAAGCAACGTTCCAGATAGCTCTCAAACAGAACAACCAAACATAGAGTGCTTTGTACAGTTGTCATATACAGCCAACACAAGTTTTGCATAATATAACCTCTAAACCAAAAACCTCCTTCCCTTACAACCCTAAGAACAACATAAACACCCCTCGATTTCCGCATGTTTTATAGAAGAAATTGCTTAAGAAAAGGAAACTAGCCGGACTACGTCCTTTTGGAGCAACATGTTTTAAATTCCTCTACTATGAGCATATTTCTGACAGTTATTTATACTTTTTTTGGTCATCATTAATTTTTTAACATTTTATCATCACTCAACTTATGGGCCGTTAATTATACATTTTTTTTTTTTGTGTTCTACATTAAATTTTATACTATTTTCTGTTTCGCGCACCTCACGCGCATGTAAATTTTTTGCCTCATTGTAAATCTGTCAAATCATTAATTGTTAGCACCTTTGTTCAATCAATTTCATTCATTTTCATTTTTTATCGCAATTTTGATTTTTTTCTATTTAGTTCATTATTCCACCCATTTTAATTTTTAAGCATTGTTAAGTTTATTTATTCTTTTATTAATTATTTCACAATAAAATATCTTTAAATGTTTTATATAACAAAAAAAATTATAATTAAAATTTTAAATTATTTAATAAATTTAAAACATGAGTCAAGAATGGGTAAAATTATTCTTATGTTAAATTTTATGTAATTTTATGGGGAAACTAGTTACTATAAGATTTGATCGCCCTGTCTATGTTATTATGCGATCTAATTTTATCACTATATCGACAGTAAATTAAACTGTTAATCACTATCAAAATTATTAAATATTCTTAGTAAATATATTTTCATATTGAAAAAGATAGAATATAATGTTACAAGCTGAGGAATTGAGGTTGGTGAAGTACCTGGAGGAAATCCTTGCAAAGGGATGAAATAGACAGACGATATTCTAATGCCTCTAATTGTTGGTTTTTCTTACATTAGAGAGTACGATATTTAACCTAATCATTTTAAGTATAAAAATGGGAAGTTCTTATTGTCAGAGACAAGCAAGTCGAGCGCTATGTCAAATGTTATGAACAGAAGAGCTTATCATGCATAATCCCGTCAGTGTGAGGATAAATTCGATGATCTAAATGCAAAGTATTGGAGATTGAACGGATTGCTTTGTAAATGCACTGTTTGTGACATTGTAGAGAACCCAAAGCATCTTGGTTCAGTTGGTTTGTCTAATGAAGAAATCATGGAAGTCATGAAGATTTTAAGTTGTAAGCAACGATTCTACCGAGAAATATGCTCATCTAACAATTGCAATCCTTTAGCTCGTCCTCCTCTTATACTTGATGTATTGTCATGTGTTACATTATTTATTCTAATATTTTAAGTATTTAATTTTAATCCTTAATTCTATTAAGTGATGTTTACAGTTTTTAA
The DNA here is from genome assembly GCA_030378225.1 of Knoxia roxburghii. Classification (NCBI taxonomy): domain Eukaryota; kingdom Viridiplantae; phylum Streptophyta; class Magnoliopsida; order Gentianales; family Rubiaceae; genus Knoxia; species Knoxia roxburghii. Next base: position 34,714,052 of record CM059416.1, on the reverse strand, counting down.
AATTAATGATGGATTTTTTTAATGGTCCACATTAAGTTTTTTTACTTTTTTTCTTTTACTCACACAATGCGCACGTGACTGTTATCCTCGTAAATAGTATAAAGTGGAGCATTCCTAAAAAGTTACTTATACTTTTTCAAAATTCATTTGTTGGATCCATTAATTTTTAACTTTTTCTCCTTCACTCATATCACTTGCACGTGAATTATCATCTCTTTCTTAAACATGTCAAATAATTAATTTTCCTCCACTATGTTTCTTTTTTTTTTTACATAAAGATGAACTATTTCAGTAAAATCTTGAAATGATAATCCATTTGTTCTTCACTACAGAAAAGCAACATTCCAGATAGCTCTCAAACAGAATAACCAAACATAGAGTTCTTTATTCAATTGTCATATGCAGCCAACACAAGTTTTGCATAATAACCTCTAAACCTAAAACCTCCTTCCCTTACAACCCCTTAGAACAACAGAAACACCCCTCGATTTCCGCATGTTTTATAGAAGAAATTGCTTAAGAAAAGGAAACTAACCGGTCTACGTCCCTTTAGAGCAACATGTTTTAAATTCATCTACTTTGAGCATATTTCAAATGGTTATTTATACTTTTTTGGGTCATCATTAATTTTTTAACATTTTATCATCACTCAACTTATGGGCCGTTAAATATACTTTTTTTTTTGTTCTACATTAAATTTTATACTATTTTATCTTTCACGCACCTCACACGCACGTAAATTTTTTGCCTCATTGTGAATCTGTCAAATCGTTAATTGTTAGAACCTTTGTTTAATCAATTTCATTCATTTTCTTTTCTTACAACCATTTTGAATTTTTTTTCTATTTAGTTCATTATTGCACCCATTTTAATTTTTAAGCTTTGTTTAGTTTATTTATTCTTTTATTATTTATTTCACAATAAAATATCTTTAAATGTTTTATATAACTGAAAAAAATTATAATTAAAATTTTAAATTATTTAACAAATTTAAAACATGAGTCAAGAATGGGTAAAATTATTCTTATGTTAAATTTTATGTAATTTTATGGGGAAACTAGTTACTATAAGATTTGATTCCCCTGTCTATGTTATTATGATATCTAATTTTATCACTATATCGACACTAAATTAAACTGTTAATCACTATCAAAATTATTAAATATTCTTAGTAAATATATTTTCATATTGCAAAAGATAGAATATAATGTTACAAGTTGAGGAATTGAGGTTGGTGAAGTACCTTGAGGAAATCCTTGCAAAGGGATGAAATAGACAGACGATATTCTAATGCTTCTGATTATTGGTTTTTCTTACATTAGAGAGTACGATATTTAACCTAATCATTTTAAGTATAAAAATGGGAAGTTTTTAATGTCAGATACAAGCAAGTCGAGCGCTATGTCAAATGTTATGAACAGAAGAGCTTATCATGTATAATCCCGTCAGTGTGAGGATAAATTCGATGATCTGAATGAAAAGTATTGGAGATTAAACGGATTGCTTGGTAAATGCACTGTTTGTGACATTGTAGAGAACCCAGAGCTGTTTGGTTCAGTTGGTTTGTCTAATTAAGATATCTTGGAGGTCAAGAAGATTTTAAGTTGAAAGAAACTATTCTATCGAGAAGCATGCTCATCTAAAAATTGCAATCCTTTAGCTCATCCTCCGGTTATACTTGATGTATTTTCATGTGTTACATTATTTATTCTAATATTTTAAGCATTTCATTTTAATCCTTTATTCTAATAAGTGATGTTTACTATTTTTTAAATTAATGAAGGATTTTTTTAATAGTCCACATTAAGTTTCTTTACTTTTTTTCTTTTACTCACACAATGCTCACATTACTGTTCTCCTCTTAAATAGTATAAAGTGGACCATTCCTAAGCAGTTACTTATATGTTTTCAAAATTCATTTGTTGGATCCATTAATTTTTAACTTTTTCTCCTTTACTCATATCACTTGCACGTGAATTATCATCCCTATCTTAAACATGTCAAATAATTAATTTTCCTCCACTATGTTTCTTTTTTTTTTGTTTTACCATAAAGATGAACTATTTCATTAAAATCTTGAAACAATAACCCATTTGTTCTTCACTATAGAAAAGCAACGTTCCAGATAGCTCTCAAACAAAAAAACCAAACATAGTGTGCCTTATTCAATTGTCATATACAGCCAACACAAGTTTTGCATAATAACCTCTAAACCTAAAACCTCCTTCCCTTACAACCCCTAAGAACAACTGAAACACCCCTCGATTTCCGCATGTTTTATAGAAGAAATTGCTTAAGAAAAGGAAACTAACCGGGCTACATCCCTTTAGAGCAACATGTTTTAAATTCCTCTACTTTGAGCATATTTCAAACGATTATTTATACTTTTTTTGGTCATCATTAATTTTTTAACATTTTATCGTCACTCAACTTATGGGCCGTTAAATATACTTTTTTTTTTGTTCTACATTAAATTTTATACTATTTTCTCTTTCACGCACCTCACGCGCACGTAAATTTTTTGCCTCATTGTGAATCTGTCAAATCGTTAATTGTTAGCACCTTTGTTTAATCAATTTCATTCATTTTCTTTTCTTACAGCCATTTTGAATTTTTTTCTATTTAGTTCATTATTGCACCCATTTTAATTTTTAAGCTTTGTTTAGTTTATTTATTCTTTTATTATTTATTTCACAATAAAATATCTTTAAATGTTTTATATAACTGAAAAAAATTATAATTAAAATTTTAAATTATTTAACAAATTTAAAACATGAGTCAAGAATGGGTAAAATTATTCTTATGTTAAATTTTATGAGGAAACTAGTTACTATAAGATTTGATTCCCCTGTCTATGTTATTATGAGACCTAATTTTATCACTATATCGACAATAAATTAAGCTGTTAATCACTATCAAAATTATTAAATATTCTTAGTAAATATATTTTCATATTGCAAAAGATAGAATATAATGTTACGAGCTGAGGAATTGAGGTTGGTGAAGTACCTTGAGGAAATCCTTGCAAAGGGATGAAATAGACAGACGATATTCTAATGCTTCTGATTATTGGTTTTTCTTACATTAGAGAGTACGATATTTAACCTAATCATTTTAAGTATAAAAATGGGAAGTTTTTAATGTCAGATACAAGCAAGTCGGGCACTATGTCAAATGTTATGAACAGAAGAGCTTATCATGTATAATCCCGTCAGTGTGAGGATAAATTCGATGATCTGAATGAAAAGTATTGGAGATTAAATGGATTGCTTGGTAAATGCACTGTTTGTGACATTGTAGAGAACCCAGAGCTTCTTGGTTCAGTTGGTTTGTCTAATTAAGTTATCATGGAGGTCAAGAAGATTTTAAGTTGAAAGAAACTATTCTATCGAGAAGCATGCTCATCTAAAAATTGCAATCCTTTAGCTCGTCCTCCGGTTATAGTTGATGTATTTTCATGTGTTACGTTATTTATTCTAATATTTTAAGCATTTCATTTTAATCCTTTATTCTAATAAGTGATGTTTACTGTTTTTTAAATTAATGAAGGATTTTTTTAATAGTCCACATTAAGTTTCTTTACTTTTTTTCTTTTACTCACACAATGCGCACGTTACTGTTCTCCTCTTAAATAGTATAAAGTGGACCATTACTAAGCAGTTACTTATATGTTTTCAAAATTCATTTGTTGGATCCATTAATTTTTAACTTTTTCTCCTTCACTCATATCACTTGCACGTAAATTATCATCACTATCTTAAACATGTCAAATAATTCAATTTCCGTCCACTATGTTTCTTTTTTTTTTTTTTTTTACCATAAAGATGAACTATTTCATTAAAATCTTGAAACAATAACCCATTTGTTCTTCACTACAGAAAAGCAGCGTTCCGGATAGCTCTCAAACATAAAAACCAAACATAGTGTGCCTTATTCAATTGTCATATACAGCCAACACAAGTTTTGCATAATATAACCTCTAAACCTAAAACCTCCTTCCCTTGCAACCCCTTAGAACAACAGAAACACCCCTCGATTTCCGCATGTTTTATAGAAGAAATTGCTTAAGAAAAGGAAACTAGCTGGGCTACGTCCTTTTAGAGCAACATGTTTTAAATTCCTCTACTATGAGCATATTTCTAACGGTTATTTATACTTTTTTTGGTCATCATTAATTTTTTAACATTTTATCATCACTCAACTTATGGGCCGTTAAATATACTTTTTTTTTGTTGTACATTAAATTTTATACTATTTTCTCTTTCACGCACCTCACGCACACGTAAATTTTTTGCCTCCTTGTGAATCTGTCAAATCGTTAATTGTTAGCACCTTTGTTTAATCAATTTCATTCATTTTCTTTTCTTACAGCCATTTTGAATTTTTTTCTATTTAGTTCATTATTGCACCCATTTTAATTTTTAAGCTTTGTTTAGTTTATTTATTCTATTATTATTTATTTCACAATAAAATATCTTTAAATGTTTTATATAACTGAAAAAAATTATAATTAAAATATTAAATTATTTAACAAATTTAAAACATGAGTCAAGAATGGGTAAAATTATTCTTATGTTAAATTTTATGTAATTTTATGGGGAAACTAGTTACTATAAGATTTGATTCCCCTGTCTATGTTATTATGAGATCTAATTTTATCACTATATCGACACTAAATTAAACTGTTAATCACTATCAAAATTATTAAATATTCTTAGTAAATATATTTTCATATTGCAAAAGATAGAATATAATGTTACGAGCTGAGGAATTGAGGTTGGTGAAGTACCTTGAGGAAATCCTTGCAAAGGGATGAAATAGACAGACGATATTCTAATGCTTCTGATTATTGGTTTTTCTTACATTAGAGAGTACGATATTTAACCTAATCATTTTAAGTATAAAAATGGGAAGTTTTTAATGTCAGATACAAGCAAGTCGAGCGCTATGTCAAATGTTATGAACAGAAGAGCTTATCATGTATAATCCCGTCAGTGTGAGGATAAATTCGATGATCTGAATGAAAAGTATTGGAGATTAAACGGATTGCTTGGTAAATGCACTGTTTGTGACATTGTAGAGAACCCAGAGCTGTTTGGTTCAGTTGGTTTGTCTAATTAAGATATCTTGGAGGTCAAGAAGATTTTAAGTTGAAAGAAACTATTCTATCAAGAAGCATGCTCATCTAAAAATTGCAATCCTTTAGCTCATCCTCCGGTTATACTTGATGTATTTTCATGTGTTACATTATTTATTCTAATATTTTAAGCATTTCATTTTAATCCTTTATTCTAATAAGTGATGTTTACTATTTTTTAAATTAATGAAGGATTTTTTTAATAGTCCACATTAAGTTTCTTTACTTTTTTTCTTTTACTCACACAATGCGCACGTTACTGTTCTCCTCTTAAATAGTATAAAGTGGACCATTCCTAAGCAGTTACTTATATGTTTTCAAAATTCATTTGTTGGATCCATTAATTTTTAACTTTTTCTCCTTTACTCATATCACTTGCACGTGAATTATCATCCCTATCTTAAACATGTCAAATAATTAATTTTCCTCCACTATGTTTCTTTTTTTTTTGTTTTACCATAAAGATGAACTATTTCATTAAAATCTTGAAACAATAACCCATTTGTTCTTCACTATAGAAAAGCAACGTTCCAGATAGCTCTCAAACATAAAAACCAAACATAGTGTGCCTTATTCAATTGTCATATACAGCCAACACAAGTTTTGCATAATAACCTCTAAACCTAAAACCTCCTTCCCTTACAACCCCTAAGAACAACTGAAACACCCCTCGATTTCCGCATGTTTTATAGAAGAAATTGCTTAAGAAAAGGAAACTAACCGGGCTACATCCCTTTAGAGCAACATGTTTTAAATTCCTCTACTTTGAGCATATTTCAAACGATTATTTATACTTTTTTTGGTCATCATTAATTTTTTAACATTTTATCGTCACTCAACTTATGGGCCGTTAAATATACTTTTTTTTTTGTTCTACATTAAATTTTATACTATTTTCTCTTTCACGCACCTCACGCGCACGTAAATTTTTTGCCTCATTGTGAATCTGTCAAATCGTTAATTGTTAGCACCTTTGTTTAATCAATTTCATTCACTTTCTTTTCTTACAGCCATTTTGAATTTTTTTCTATTTAGTTCATTATTGCACCCATTTTAATTTTTAAGCTTTGTTTAGTTTATTTATTCTTTTATTATTTATTTCACAATAAAATATCTTTAAATGTTTTATATAACTGAAAAAAATTATAATTAAAATTTTAAATTATTTAACAAATTTAAAACATGAGTCAAGAATGGGTAAAATTATTCTTATGTTAAATTTTATGAGGAAACTAGTTACTATAAGATTTGATTCCCCTGTCTATGTTATTATGAGACCTAATTTTATCACTATATCGACAATAAATTAAGCTGTTAATCACTATCAAAATTATTAAATATTCTTAGTAAATATATTTTCATATTGCAAAAGATAGAATATAATGTTACGAGCTGAGGAATTGAGGTTGGTGAAGTACCTTGAGGAAATCCTTGCAAAGGGATGAAATAGACAGACGATATTCTAATGCTTCTGATTATTGGTTTTTCTTACATTAGAGAGTACGATATTTAACCTAATCATTTTAAGTATAAAAATGGGAAGTTTTTAATGTCAGATACAAGCAAGTCGGGCACTATGTCAAATGTTATGAACAGAAGAGCTTATCATGTATAATCCCGTCAGTGTGAGGATAAATTCGATGATCTGAATGAAAAGTATTGGAGATTAAATGGATTGCTTGGTAAATGCACTGTTTGTGACATTGTAGAGAACCCAGAGCTTCTTGGTTCAGTTGGTTTGTCTAATTAAGTTATCATGGAGGTCAAGAAGATTTTAAGTTGAAAGAAACTATTCTATCGAGAAGCATGCTCATCTAAAAATTGCAATCCTTTAGCTCGTCCTCCGGTTATACTTGATGTATTTTCATGTGTTACGTTATTTATTCTAATATTTTAAGCATTTCATTTTAATCCTTTATTCTAATAAGTGATGTTTACTGTTTTTTAAATTAATGAAGGATTTTTTTAATAGTCCACATTAAGTTTCTTTACTTTTTTTCTTTTACTCACACAATGCGCACGTTACTGTTCTCCTCTTAAATAGTATAAAGTGGACCATTACTAACCAGTTACTTATATGTTTTCAAAATTCATTTGTTGGATCCATTAATTTTTAACTTTTTCTCCTTCACTCATATCACTTGCACGTAAATTATCATCACTATCTTAAACATGTCAAATAAATAATTTCCGTCCACTATGTTTCTTTTTTTTTTTTTTTACCATAAAGATGAACTATTTCATTAAAATCTTGAAACAATAACCCATTTGTTCTTCACTACAGAAAAGCAGCGTTCCGGATAGCTCTCAAACATAAAAACCAAACATAGTGTGCCTTATTCAATTGTCATATACAGCCAACACAAGTTTTGCATAATATAACCTCTAAACCTAAAACCTCCTTCCCTTGCAACCCCTTAGAACAACAGAAACACCCCTCGATTTCCGCATGTTTTATAGAAGAAATTGCTTAAGAAAAGGAAACTAGCTGGGCTACGTCCTTTTAGAGCAACATGTTTTAAATTCCTCTACTATGAGCATATTTCTAACGGTTATTTATACTTTTTTTGGTCATCATTAATTTTTTAACATTTTATCATCACTCAACTTATGGGCCGTTAAATATACTTTTTTTTTGTTGTACATTAAATTTTATACTATTTTCTCTTTCACGCACCTCACGCACACGTAAATTTTTTGCCTCCTTGTGAATCTGTCAAATCGTTAATTGTTAGCACCTTTGTTTAATCAATTTCATTCATTTTCTTTTCTTCCAGCCATTTTGAATTTTTTTCTATTTAGTTCATTATTGCACCCATTTTAATTTTTAAGCTTTGTTTAGTTTATTTATTCTATTATTATTTATTTCACAATAAAATATCTTTAAATGTTTTATATAACTGAAAAAAATTATAATTAAAATATTAAATTATTTAACAAATTTAAAACATGAGTCAAGAATGGGTAAAATTATTCTTATGTTAAATTTTATGTAATTTTATGGGGAAACTAGTTACTATAAGATTTGATTCCCCTGTCTATGTTATTATGAGATCTAATTTTATCACTATATCGACACTAAATTAAACTGTTAATCACTATCAAAATTATTAAATATTCTTAGTAAATATATTTTCATATTGCAAAAGATAGAATATAATGTTACGAGCTGAGGAATTGAGGTTGGTGAAGTACCTTGTGGTAATCCTTGCAAAGGGATGAAATAGACAGACGATATTCTAATGCTTCTGATTATTGGTTTTTCTTACATTAGAGAGTACGATATTTAACCTAATCATTTTAAGTATAAAAATGGGAAGTTTTTAATGTCAGATACAAGCAAGTCGAGCGCTATGTCAAATGTTATGAACAGAAGAGCTTATCATGTATAATCCCGTCAGTGTGAGGATAAATTCGATGATCTGAATGAAAAGTATTGGAGATTAAACGGATTGCTTGGTAAATGCACTGTTTGTGACATTGTAGAGAACCCAGAGCTTCTTGGTTCAGTTGGTTTGTCTAATTAAGATATCTTGGAGGTCAAGAAGATTTTAAGTTGAAAGAAACTATTCTATCGAGAAGCATGCTCATCTAAAAATTGCAATCCTTTAGCTCATCCTCCGGTTATACTTGATGTATTTTCATGTGTTACATTATTTATTCTAATATTTTAAGCATTTCATTTTAATCCTTTATTCTAATAAGTGATGTTTACTATTTTTTAAATTAATGAAGGATTTTTTAATAGTCCACATTAAGTTTCTTTACTTTTTTTCTTTTACTCACACAATGCGCACGTTACTGTTCTCCTCTTAAATAGTATAAAGTGGACCATTCCTAAGCAGTTACTTATATGTTTTCAAAATTCATTTGTTGGATCCATTAATTTTTAACTTTTTCTCCTTTACTCATTTCACTTGCACGTGAATTATCATCCCTATCTTAAACATGTCAAATAATTAATTTTCCTCCACTATGTTTCTTTTTTTTTTGTTTTACCATAAAGATGAACTATTTCATTAAAATCTTGAAACAATAACCCATTTGTTCTTCACTATAGAAAAGCAACGTTCCAGATAGCTCTCAAACATAAAAACCAAACATAGTGTGCCTTATTCAATTGTCATATACAGCCAACACAAGTTTTGCATAATAACCTCTAAACCTAAAACCTCCTTCCCTTACAACCCCTAAGAACAACTGAAACACCCCTCGATTTCCGCATGTTTTATAGAAGAAATTGCTTAAGAAAAGGAAACTAACCGGGCTACATCCCTTTAGAGCAACATGTTTTAAATTCCTCTACTTTGAGCATATTTCAAACGGTTATTTATACTTTTTTTGGTCATCATTAATTTTTTAACATTTTATCGTCACTCAACTTATGGGCCGTTAAATATACTTTTTTTTTTTGTTCTACATTAAATTTTATACTATTTTCTCTTTCACGCACCTCACGCGCACGTAAATTTTTTGCCTCATTGTGAATCTGTCAAATCGTTAATTGTTAGCACCTTTGTTTAATCAATTTCATTCATTTTCTTTTCTTACAGCCATTTTGAATTTTTTTCTATTTAGTTCATTATTGCACCCATTTTAATTTTTAAGCTTTGTTTAGTTTATTTATTCTTTTATTATTTATTTCACAATAAAATATCTTTAAATGCTTTATATAACTGAAAAAAATTATAATTAAAATTTTAAATTATTTAACAAATTTAAAACATGAGTCAAGAATGGGTAAAATTATTCTTATGTTAAATTTTATGAGGAAACTAGTTACTATAAGATTTGATTCCCCTGTCTATGTTATTATGAGACCTAATTTTATCACTATATCGACAATAAATTAAGCTGTTAATCACTATAAAAATTATTAAATATTCTTAGTAAATATATTTTCATATTGCAAAAGATAGAATATAATGTTACGAGCTGAGGAATTGAGGTTGGTGAAGTACCTTGAGGAAATCCTTGCAAAGGGATGAAATAGACAGACGATATTCTAATGCTTCTGATTATTGGTTTTTCTTACATTAGAGAGTACGATATTTAACCTAATCATTTTAAGTATAAAAATGGGAAGTTTTTAATGTCAGATACAAGCAAGTCGGGCACTATGTCAAATGTTATGAACAGAAGAGCTTATCATGTATAATCCCGTCAGTGTGAGGATAAATTCGATGATCTGAATGAAAAGTATTGGAGATTAAATGGATTGCTTGGTAAATGCACTGTTTGTGACATTGTAGAGAACCCAGAGCTTCTTGGTTCAGTTGGTTTGTCTAATTAAGTTATCATGGAGGTCAAGAAGATTTTAAGTTGAAAGAAACTATTCTATCGAGAAGCATGCTCATCTAAAAATTGCAATCCTTTAGCTCGTCCTCCGGTTATAGTTGATGTATTTTCATGTGTTACGTTATTTATTCTAATATTTTAAGCATTTCATTTTAATCCTTTATTCTAATAAGTGATGTTTACTGTTTTTTAAATTAATGAAGGATTTTTTTAATAGTCCACATTAAGTTTCTTTACTTTTTTTCTTTTACTCACACAATGCGCACGTTACTGTTCTCCTCTTAAATAGTATAAAGTGGACCATTACTAACCAGTTACTTATATGTTTTCAAAATTCATTTGTTGGATCCATTAATTTTTAACTTTTTCTCCTTCACTCATATCACTTGCACGTAAATTATCATCACTATCTTAAACATGTCAAATAAATAATTTCCGTCCACTATGTTTCTTTTTTTTTTTTTTTACCATAAAGATGAACTATTTCATTAAAATCTTGAAACAATAACCCATTTGTTCTTCACTACAGAAAAGCAGCGTTCCGGATAGCTCTCAAACATAAAAACCAAACATAGTGTGCCTTATTCAATTGTCATATACAGCCAACACAAGTTTTGCATAATATAACCTCTAAACCTAAAACCTCCTTCCCTTGCAACCCCTTAGAACAACAGAAACACCCCTCGATTTCCGCATGTTTTATAGAAGAAATTGCTTAAGAAAAGGAAACTAGCTGGGCTACGTCCTTTTAGAGCAACATGTTTTAAATTCCTCTACTATGAGCATATTTCTAACGGTTATTTATACTTTTTTTGGTCATCATTAATTTTTTAACATTTTATCATCACTCAACTTATGGGCCGTTAAATATACTTTTTTTTTGTTGTACATTAAATTTTATACTATTTTCTCTTTCACGCACCTCACGCACACGTAAATTTTTTGCCTCCTTGTGAATCTGTGAAATCGTTAATTGTTAGCACCTTTGTTTAATCAATTTCATTCATTTTCTTTTCTTACAGCCATTTTGAATTTTTTTCTATTTAGTTCATTATTGCACCCATTTTAATTTTTAAGCTTTGTTTAGTTTATTTATTCTATTATTATTTATTTCACAATAAAATATCTTTAAATGTTTTATATAACTGAAAAAAATTATAATTAAAATATTAAATTATTTAACAAATTTAAAACATGAGTCAAGAATGGGTAAAATTATTCTTATGTTAAATTTTATGTAATTTTATGGGGAAACTAGTTACTATAAGATTTGATTCCCCTGTCTATGTTATTATGAGATCTAATTTTATCACTATATCGACACTAAATTAAACTGTTAATCACTATCAAAATTATTAAATATTCTTAGTAAATATATTTTCATATTGCAAAAGATAGAATATAATGTTACGAGCTGAGGAATTGAGGTTGGTGAAGTACCTTGTGGTAATCCTTGCAAAGGGATGAAATAGACAGACGATATTCTAATGCTTCTGATTATTGGTTTTTCTTACATTAGAGAGTACGATATTTAACCTAATCATTTTAAGTATAAAAATGGGAAGTTTTTAATGTCAGATACAAGCAAGTCGAGCGCTATGTCAAATGTTATGAACAGAAGAGCTTATCATGTATAATCCCGTCAGTGTGAGGATAAATTCGATGATCTGAATGAAAAGTATTGGAGATTAAACGGATTGCTTGGTAAATGCACTGTTTGTGACATTGTAGAGAACCCAGAGCTTCTTGGTTCAGTTGGTTTGTCTAATTAAGATATCTTGGAGGTCAAGAAGATTTTAAGTTGAAAGAAACTATTCTATCGAGAAGCATGCTCATCTAAAAATTGCAATCCTTTAGCTCATCCTCCGGTTATACTTGATGTATTTTCATGTGTTACATTATTTATTCTAATATTTTAAGCATTTCATTTTAATCCTTTATTCTAATAAGTGATGTTTACTATTTTTTAAATTAATGAAGGATTTTTTAATAGTCCACATTAAGTTTCTTTACTTTTTTTCTTTTACTCACACAATGCGCACGTTACTGTTCTCCTCTTAAATAGTATAAAGTGGACCATTCCTAAGCAGTTACTTATATGTTTTCAAAATTCATTTGTTGGATCCATTAATTTTTAACTTTTTCTCCTTTACTCATTTCACTTGCACGTGAATTATCATCCCTATCTTAAACATGTCAAATAATTAATTTTCCTCCACTATGTTTCTTTTTTTTTTGTTTTACCATAAAGATGAACTATTTCATTAAAATCTTGAAACAATAACCCATTTGTTCTTCACTATAGAAAAGCAACGTTCCAGATAGCTCTCAAACATAAAAACCAAACATAGTGTGCCTTATTCAATTGTCATATACAGCCAACACAAGTTTTGCATAATAACCTCTAAACCTAAAACCTCCTTCCCTTACAACCCCTAAGAACAACTGAAACACCCCTCGATTTCCGCATGTTTTATAGAAGAAATTGCTTAAGAAAAGGAAACTAACCGGGCTACATCCCTTTAGAGCAACATGTTTTAAATTCCTCTACTTTGAGCATATTTCAAACGGTTATTTATACTTTTTTTGGTCATCATTAATTTTTTAACATTTTATCGTCACTCAACTTATGGGCCGTTAAATATACTTTTTTTTTTGTTCTACATTAAATTTTATACTATTTTCTCTTTCACGCACCTCACGCGCACGTAAATTTTTTGCCTCATTGTGAATCTGTCAAATCGTTAATTGTTAGCACCTTTGTTTAATCAATTTCATTCATTTTCTTTTCTTACAGCCATTTTGAATTTTTTTCTATTTAGTTCATTATTGCACCCATTTTAATTTTTAAGCTTTGTTTAGTTTATTTATTCTTTTATTATTTATTTCACAATAAAATATCTTTAAATGCTTTATATAACTGAAAAAAATTATAATTAAAATTTTAAATTATTTAACAAATTTAAAACATGAGTCAAGAATGGGTAAAATTATTCTTATGTTAAATTTTATGTAATTTTATGAGGAAACTAGTTACTATAAGATTTGATTCCCCTGTCTATGTTATTATGAGATCTAATTTTATCACTATATCGACAATAAATTAAACTGTTAATCACTATCAAAATTATTAAATATTCTTAGTAAATATATTTTCATATTGCAAAAGATAGAATATAATGTTACGAGCTGAGGAATTGAGGTTGGTGAAGTACCTTGAGGAAATCCTTGCAAAGGGATGAAATAGACAGACGATATTCTAATGCTTCTGATTATTGGTTTTTCTTACCTTAGAGAGTACGATATTTAACCTAATCATTTTAAGTATAAAAATGGGAAGTTTTTAATGTCAGATACAAGCAAGTCGAGCGCTATGTCAAATGTTATGAACAGAAGAGCTTATCATGTATAATCCCGTCAGTGTGAGGATAAATTCGATGATCTGAATGAAAAGTATTGGAGATTAAACGGATTGCTTGGTAAATGCACTTTTTGTGACATTGTAGAGAACCCAGAGCTTCTTGGTTCAGTTGGTTTGTCTAATTAAGATATCATGGAGGTCAAGAAGATTTTAAGTTGAAAGAAACTATTCTATCGAGAAGCATGCTCATCTAAAAATTGCAATCCTTTAGCTCGTCCTCCGGTTATACTTGATGTATTTTCATTTGTTACGTTATTTATTCTAATATTTTAAGCATTTCATTTTAATCCTTTATTCTAATAAGTGATGTTTACTGTTTTTTAAATTAATGAAGGATTTTTTTAATAGTCCACATTAAGTTTCTTTACTTTTTTTCTTTTACTCACACAATGCGCACGTTACTGTTCTCCTCTTAAATAGTATAAAGTGGACCATTACTAAGCAGTTACTTATATGTTTTCAAAATTCATTTGTTGGATCCATTAATTTTTAACTTTTTCTCCTTCACTCATATCACTTGCACGTAAATTATCATCACTATCTTAAACATGTCAAATAATTAATTTCCGTCCACTATGTTTTTTTTTTTTTTTTTACCATAAAGATGAACTATTTCATTAAAATCTTGAAACAATAACCCATTTGTTCTTCACTACAGAAAAGCAGCGTTCCGGATAGCTCTCAAACATAAAAACCAAACATAGTGTGCCTTATTCAATTGTCATATACAGCCAACACAAGTTTTGCATAATATAACCTCTAAACCTAAAACCTCCTTCCCTTACAACCCCTTAGGACAACAGAAACACCCCTCGATTTCCGCATGTTTTATAGAAGAAATTGCTTAAGAAAAGGAAACTAGCTGGGCTACGTCCTTTTAGAGCAACATGTTTTAAATTCCTCTACTATGAGCATATTTCTAACGGTTATTTATACTTTTTTTGGTCATCATTAATTTTTTAACATTTTATCATCACTCAACTTATGGGCCGTTAAATATACTTTTTTTTTGTTGTACATTAAATTTTATACTATTTTCTCTTTCACGCACTTCACGCACACGTAAATTTTTTGCCTCATTGTGAATCTGTCAAATCGTTAATTGTTAGCACCTTTGTTTAATCAATTTCATTCATTTTCTTTTCTTACAGCCATTTTGAATTTTTTTCTATTTAGTTCATTATTGCACCCATTTTAATTTTTAAGCTTTGTTTAGTTTATTTATTCTATTATTATTTATTTCACAATAAAATATCTTTAAATGTTTTATATAACTGAAAAAAATTATAATTAAAATATTAAATTATTTAACAAATTTAAAACATGAGTCAAGAATGGGTAAAATTATTCTTATGTTAAATTTTATGTAATTTTATGGGGAAACCAGTTACCATAAGATTTGATTCCCCTGTCTATGTTATTATGAGATCTAATTTTATCACTATATCGACAATAAATTAAACTGTTAATCACTATCAAAATTATTAAATATTCTTAGTAAATATATTTTCATATTGCAAAAGATAGAATATAATGTTACGAGCTGAGGAATTGAGGTTGGTGAAGTACCTTGAGGAAATCCTTGCAAAGGGATGAAATAGACAGACGATATTCTAATGCTTCTGATTATTGGTTTTTCTTACATTAGAGAGTACGATATTTAACCTAATCATTTTAAGTATAAAAATGGGAAGTTTTTAATGTCAGATACAAGCAAGTCGAGCGCTATGTCAAATGTTATGAACAGAAGAGCTTATCATGTATAATCCCGTCAGTGTGAGGATAAATTCGATGATCTGAATGAAAAGTATTGGAGATTAAGCGGATTGCTTGTTAAATGCACTTTTTGTGACATTGTAGAGAACCCAGAGCTTCTTGGTTCAGTTGGTTTGTCTAATTAAGATATCATGGAGGTCAAGAAGATTTTAAGTTGAAAGAAACTATTCTATCGAGAAGCATTCTCATCTAAAAATTGCAATCCTTTAGCTCGTCCTCCGATTATACTTGATGTATTTTCATGTGTTACGTTATTTATTCTAATATTTTAAGCATTTCATTTTAATCCTTTATTCTAATAAGTGATGTTTACTATTTTTTAAATTAATGATGGATTTTTTTAATAGTCCACATTAAGTTTCTTTACTTTTTTTCTTTTACTCACACAATGCGCACGTTACTGTTCTCCTCTTAAATAGTATAAAGTGGACCAGTCCTAAGCAGTTACTTATATGTTTTCAAAATTCATTTGTTGGATCCATTAATTTTTAACTTTTTCTCCTTCACTCATATCACTTGCACGTAAATTATCATCCCTATCTTAAACATGTCAAATACTTAATTTTCCTCCACTATGTTTTTTTTTTTTTTTTTTTTACCATAAAGATGAACTATTTCATTAAATCCTTGAAACAATAACCCATTTGTTCTTCACTACAGAAAAGCAGCCTCCGGATAGCTCTCAAACATAAAAACCAAACATAGTGTGCCTTATTCAATTGTCATATACAGCCAACACAAGTTTTGCATAATATAACCTCTAAACCTAAAACCTCCTTCCTTTACAACCCCTTAGAACAACAGAAACACTCCTCGATTTCCGCATGTTTTATAGAAGAAATTGCTTAAGAAAAGGAAACTAGCTGGGCTACGTCCTTTTAGAGCAACATGTTTTAAATTCCTCTACTATGAGCATATTTCTACCGGTTATTTATACTTTTTTTGGTCATCATTAGTTTTTTAACATTTTATCATCACTCAACATATGGGCCGTTAAATATACTTTTTTTTTGTTCTACATTAAATTTTATACTATTTTCTCTTTCACGCACCTCACGCGCACGTAAATTTTTTGCCTCATTGTGAGTCTGTCAAATCGTTAATTGTTAGCACCTTTGTTTAATCAATTTCATTCATTTTCTTTTCTTACAGCCATTTTGAATTTTTTTCTATTTAGTTCATTATTGCACCCATTTTAATTTTTAAGCTTTGTTTAGTTTATTTATTCTTTTATTATTTCTTTCACAATAAAATATCTTTAAATGTTTTATATAACTGAAAAAAATTATAATTAAAATTTTAAATTATTTAACAAATTTAAAACATGAGTCAAGAATGGGTAAAATTATTCTTATGTTAAATTTTATGTAATTTTATGGGGAAACTAGTTACTATAAGATTTGATTCCCCTGTCTATGTTATTATGCGATCTAATTTTATCACTATATCGACAGTAAATTAAACTGTTAATCACTATCAAAATTATTAAATATTCTTAGTAAATATATTTTCATATTGCAAAAGATAGAATATAATGTTACGAGCTGAGGAATTGAGGTTGGTTAAGTACCTTGAGGAAATCCTTGCAAAGTGATGAAATAGACAGACGATATTCTAATGCTTCTGATTATTTGTTTTTCTTACATTAGAGAGTACGATATTTAACCTAATCATTTTAAGTATAAAAATGGGAAGTTTTTAATGTCAGATACAAGCAAGTCGAGCGCTATGTCAAATGTTATGAACAAAAGAGCTTATCATGTATAATCCCGTCAGTGTGAGGATAAATTCGATGATCTGAATGAAAAGTATTGGAGATTAAACAGATTTCTTGGTAAAGGCACTGTTTGTGACATTGTAGAGAGCCCACACCTTCTTGGTTCAGTTGGTTTGTCTAATGAATAAATCATGCAAGTCATGAAGATTTTAAGTTGTAAGCAACTATTCTACCGAGAAATATGCTCATCTAACAATTGCAATCCTTTAGCACGTCCTCCTGTTATACTTGATGTATTTTCATGTGTTACATTATTTATTCTAAGATTTTAAGTATTTAATTTTAATCCTTAATTCTAATAAGTGATGTTTTCGGTTTTTAAAATTAATGATAGATTTTTTTATGGTCCACATTAAGTTTCTTTACTTTTTTTCTTTTACTCACACAATGCGCACGTAACTGTTCTCCTCGTAAATAGTATAAAGTAGAGCATTCCTAAAAAGTTACTTATACGTTTTCAAAATTCATTTGTTGGATCCATTAATTTTTAACTTTTTCTCCTTCACTCATATCACTTGCACGTGAATTATCATCTCTTTCTTAAACATGTCAAATAATTAATTTTCCTCCACTATGTTTCTTTTCTTTTTTTTACATAAAGATGAACTACTTCATTAAAATCTTGAAACAATCATCCATTTGTTCTTCACTACAGAAAAGCAACGTTCCAGATAGCTCTCAAACAGAACAACCAAACATAGAGTGCTTTATACAATTGTCATACACAGCCAACACAAGTTTTGCATAATATAACCACTAAACCTAAAACCTCATTCCCTTACAACGCCTAAGAACAACATAAACACCCCTCGATTTCCGCATGTTTTATAGAAGAAATTGCTTAAGAAAAGGAAACTAGCCGGGCTACGTCCTTTTAGAGCAACATGTTTTAAATTCCTCTACTATGAGCATATTTCTAACGGTTATTTATACTTTTTTTGGTCATCATTAATTTTTTAACATTTTATCATCACTCAACTTATGGGCCGTTAAATATACATTTTTTTTTTGTGTTCTACATTAAATTTTATACTATTTTCTCTTTCACGCACCTCACGCGCACGTAAATTTTTTGCCCCATTGTAAATCTGTCAAATCATTAATTGTTAGCACCTTTGTTCTATCAATTTCATTCATTTTCATTTTTTACCGCAATTTTGATTTTTTTTTCTATTTAGTTCATTATTCCACCCATTTTAATTTTTAAGCATTGTTAAGTTTATTTATTCTTTTATTAATTATTTCACAATAAAATATCTTTAAATGTTTTATATAACAAAAAAAATCATAATTAAAATTTTAAATTATTTAATAAATTTAAAACATGAAACAAGAATGGGTAAAATTATTCTTATGTTAAATTTTATGTAATTTTATGGGGAAACTAGTTACTATAAGATTTGATTGCCCTGTCTATGTTATTATGCGATCTAATTTTATCACTTTATCGACAGTAAATTAAACTGTTAATCACTATCAAAATTATTAAATATTCTTAGTAAATATATTTTCATATTGCAAAAGTTAGAATATAATGTTACGAGCTGGGGAACTGAGGTTGGTGAAGTACTTGGAGGAAATCCTTGCAAAGGGATGAAACAGAGACGATATTCTAATGCTTCTGATTATTGGTTTTTCTTACATTAGAGAGTATGATATTTAACCTAATCATTTTAAGTATAAAAATGGGAAGTTCTTAATGTCAGAGACAAGCAAGTCGAGCGCTATGTCAAATGTTATGAACAGAAGAGCTTATCATGTATAATCCCATCAGTGTGAGGATAAATTCGATGATCTAAATGAAAAGTATTGGAGATTAAACGGATTGCTTGCTAATGCACTGTTTGTGACATTGTAGAGAACCCAGAGCTTCTTGGTTCAGTTGGTTTGTCTAATGAAGAAATCATGCAAGTCATGAAAATTTTCAGTTGTAAGCAACTATTCTGCCGAGAAATTTGCTCATCTAACAATTGCAATCCTTTAGCTCGTCCTCCTATTATACTTGATGTATTTTCATGTGTTACATTATTTATTCTAATATTTTAAGTATTTAATTTTAATCCATAATTCTAATAAGTGATGTTTACGGTTTTTAAAATTAATGATGGATTTTTTTAATGGTCCACATTAAGTTTTTTTACTTTTTCTCTTTTACTCACACAATGCACAGGCGACTGTTCTCCTCGCAAATAGTATAAAATGGAGCAATCCTAAAAAGTTACTTATACTTTTTCAAAATTCATTTGTTGGATCCATTAATTTTAACCTTTTCTCCTTCACTCATATCACTTGCACGTGAATTATCATCTCTTTCTTAAACATGTCAAATAATTATGCGATCTAATTTTATCACTATATCGACAGTAAATTAAACTGTTAATCACTATCAAAATTATTAAATATTCTTAGTAAATATATTTTCATATTGCAAAAGATAGAATATAATGTTACGAGCTGAGGAATTGAGGTTGGTGAAGTACCTGGAGGAAATCCTTGCAAAGGGATGAAATAGAGACGATATTCTAATGCTTCTGATTATTGGTTTTTCTTACATTAGAGTGTACGATATTTAACCTAATCATTTTAAGTATAAAAATGGGAAGTTCTTAATGTCAGAGACAAGCAAGTCGAGCGCTATGTCAAATGTTATGAACAGAAGAGCTTATCATGTATAATCCCGTCAGTGTGAGGATAAATTCAATGATTTGAATGAAAAGTATTGGAGATTAAACGGATTTCTTGGTAAAGGCACTGTTTGTGACATTGTAGAGAGCCCAGAGCTTCTTGGTTCAGTTGGTTTGTCTAATGAAGAAATCTTGCAAGTCATGAAGATTTTAAGTTGTAAGCAACTATTCTACCGAGAAATATGCTCATATAACAATTGCAATCCTTTAGCTCGTCGTCCTGTTATACTTGTTGTATTTTCATGTGTTACATTATTTATTCTAATATTTTAAGTATTTAATTATAATCCTTAATTCTAATAAGTGATGTTTACGGTTTTTAAAATTAATGATGGATTTTTTTTAATGGTCCACATTAAGTTTCTTTACTTTTTTTCTTTTGCTCACACAATGCGCACGTAACTGTTCTCCTCGTAAATAGTATAAAGAAGAGCATTCCTAAAAAGTTACTTATACGTTTTCAAAATTCATTTGTTGGATCCATTAATTTTTAACTTTTTCTCCTTCACTCATATCACTTGCACATGAATTATCATCTCTTTCTTAAACATGTCAAATAATTAATTTTCCTCCACTATGTTTCTTTTTTTTTTTTTTTACATAAAGATGAACTACTTCATTAAAATCTTGAAACAATAATCCATTTGTTCTTCACTACAGAAAAGCAACGTTCCAGATAGCTCTCAAACAGAACAACCAAACATAGAGTGCTTTATACAATTGTCATATACAGCCAACACAAGTTTTGCATAATATAACCTCTAAACCTAAAACCTCCTTCCCTTACAACCCCTAAGAACAACATAAACACCCCTCGATTTCCGCATGTTTTATAGAAGAAATTGCTTAAGAAAAGGAAACTAGCCGGGCTACGTCCTTTTGGAGCAACATGTTTTAAATTCCTCTACTATGAGCATATTTCTAACAGTTATTTATACTTTTTTTGGTCATCATTAATTTTTTAACATTGTATCATCACTCAACTTATGGGCCGTTAAATATACATTTTTTTTTTGTGTTCTACATTAAATTTTATACTATTTTCTCTTTCGCGCACCTCACGCGCATGTAAATTTTTTGTCTCATTGTAAATCTGTCAAATCATTAATTGTTAGCACCTTTGTTCAATCAATTTCATTCATTTTCATTTTTTACCGCAATTTTGATTTTTTTCTATTTAGTTCATTATTCCACCCATTTTAATTTTTAAGCATTGTTAAGTTTATTTATTCTTTTATTAATTATTTCACAATAAAATATCTTTAAATGTTTTATATAACAAAAAAAATTATAATTAAAATTTTAAATTATTTAATAAATTTAAAACATGAAACAAGAATGGGTAAAATTATTCTTATGTTAAATTTTATGTAATTTTATGGGGAAACTAGTTACTATAAGATTTGATTGCCCTGTCTATGTTATTATGCGATCTAATTTTATCACTCTATCGACAGTAAATTAAACTGTTAATCACTATCAAAATTATTAAATATTCTTAGTAAATATATTTTCATATTGAAAAAGATAGAATATAATGTTACAAGCTGAGGAATTGAGGTTGGTGAAGTACCTGGAGGAAATCCTTGCAAAGGGATGAAATAGACAGACGATATTCTAATGCCTCTAATTATTGGTTTTTCTTACATTAGAGAGTACGATATTTAACCTAATCATTTTAAGTATAAAAATGGGAAGTTCTTATTGTCAGAGACAAGCAAGTCGAGCGCTATGTCAAATGTTATGAACAGAAGAGCTTATCATGCATAATCCCGTCAGTGTGAGGATAAATTCGATGATCTAAATGAAAAGTATTGGAGATTGAACGGATTGCTTGGTAAATGCACTGTTTGTGACATTGTAGAGAACCCAAAGCATCTTGGTTCAGTTGGTTTGTCTAATGAAGAAATCATGGAAGTCATGATGATTTTAAGTTGTAAGCAACGATTCTACCGAGAAATATGCTCATCTAACAATTGCAATCCTTTAGCTCGTCCTCCTCTTATACTTGATGTATTGTCATGTGTTACATTATTTATTCTAATATTTTAAGTATTTAATTTTAATCCTTAATTCTATTAAGTGATGTTTACGGTTTTTAAAATTAATGATGGATTTTTTTAATGGTCCACCTTAAGTTTTTTTACTTTTTTTCTTTTACTCACACAATGCGCACGTGACTGTTATCCTCGTAAATAGTATAAAGTGGAGCATTCCTAAAAAGTTACTTATACTTTTTCAAAATTCATTTGTTGGATCCATTAATTTTTAACTTTTTCTCCTTCACTGATATCACTTGCACGTAAATTATCATCTCTTTCTTAAACATGTCAAATAATTAATTTTCCTCCACTATGTTTTTTTTTATTTTTTTACATAAAGATGAACTATTTCATTAAAATCTTGAAATGATAATCCATTTGTTGTTCACTACAGAAAAGCAACATTCCAGATAGCTCTCAAACAGAATAACCAAACATGGAGTTCTTTATTCAATTGTCATATACAGCCAACACAAGTTTTGTATAATAACCTCCAAACCTAAAACCTCCTTCCCTTACAACCCCTAAAAACAACAGAAACACCCCTCGATTTCCGCATGTTTTATAGACGAAATTGCTTAAGAAAAGGAAACTAATCGGGCTACGTCCCTTTAGAGCAACATGTTTTAAATTCCTCTACTATGAGTATATTTCTAATGGTTATTTATACATTTTCTTGTCATCATTAATTTTTTAACATTTTATCATCACTGAACTTATGGGACGTTAAATATACATTTTTTTTGTGTTCTACATTAAATTTTATACTATTTTCTCTTTCACGCACCTCACGCGCACGTAAATTTTTTGCCTCATTGTAAATCTGTCAAATCATTAATTGTTAGCACCTTTGTTCAATCAATTTCATTCATTTTCTTTTCTTACAGCCGTTTTGAATTTTTTCTATTTAGTTCATTATTGCACCCATTTTAATTTTTAAGCTTTTTTAGTTTATTTATTCTTTTATTATTTATTTCACAATAAAATATCATTAAATGTTTTATAGAACATGAAAAATTATAATTAAAATTTTAAATTATTTAATATATTTAAAACATGAGTCAAGAATGGGTAGAATTATTCTTTTGTTAAATTTTATGTAATTTTATGCGGAAACTAGTTACTATAATATTTGATTCCCCTGTCTATGTTATTATGCGATCTAATTTTATCACTATATCGACAGTATATTAAACTGTTAATCACTATCAAAATTATTAAATATTCTTAGTAAATATATTTTCATATTGCAAAAGATAGAATATAATGTTACGAGCTGAGGAATTGAGGTTGGTGAAGTACCTGGAGGAATTCCTTGCGAAGGAATGAAATAGACAGAAGATATTCTAATGCTTCTGATTACTATTATTTCTTACATTTGTGAAGGAAAACTGAACAAGCCCGGGCTAAATCGAAAACCTCACTTTCGTGCAATGCATTCCAGAATCGGAAGCTTTCGACCAAGCTCAGGCTCAAATTAGTTTACTCATGAACGGATCTAGGCTTATACTTATTTAATTTATTAATCGTGACACAAAAGATTCGATCTTTTATAAAAGCAGAATTTAAAGATTATATCTTTTGTAGCGAAGTCCCTTGCCTAAAAGAAAAATCCAATCTTTAGCGCAATTTCCACAAGAAATCCGAAGAATGACTCCTATACGAACTCCGAAATAGTGTGGGCTATTGTCTACGGAGTTACCCACGGAAATACGATGAAAAACCCAAGAAACTTGCTTCGGAAGAAAACTCAAAAATTGAATCTTTTTTAAATAAAACTGCTGCCCAAAAACCCTTAGCTTTGCTGCACAAGTTTTCGGTTTTAAGAAGGAAAAATAACTCGCCGGTGACAGCCTGATCAGTCCCGATCTAGACAACTAGGACCACGGATCACTCCTCACGGAAGATCGGACGTGGAACCTAGTCAGTTCTGGGCACCAACCGAACTGCCGCTGGACTGAGGAACCGAGAAACCCTGCTGCGCTGCTGCGCGATTCGGCAGTAATCAGCCGATCTGCGCTGCTGCGAATAACCGACCGGCTGGGTTGTTTAGAAAATAATCTGGGCAGGCTAAATGTTGAATCTTCCGAAGGAGAAAATTGTCTTAGCTGACTTCGAGAAGAAACTTCGATAAGAAAGATGAAGTTCTCTTTCTAAGCTAAATTTTCTCACTCTAGCCCTTTCTTGGACTTCAAGTTTCTTAATGTCTTACTTGCCCAATAAGTTGTATTTATATGGAGCTTCTAAGGAGACCTAATGGGCTCTCGAGTTAGGCCTTTAAATTTGACTTCGTTGACCGCTATGTCTTCCCGACTAATCAATTCCAATCGACCCATTTAAATTAATTTATTTAATCCACTTTGTTAATTTAATTTAATCGAACCCTTAGAATTAATTAATTCAAAATCAAATTAATTTCTAAATTCACTTTGTCGATTAAATATTAATTAAACCGGTACGTGGATTCCTCTGACTAGCAACGGCACGTAAGAAGCTAAACACCGCATACCCAACTTACCGAGGTATTGGCCTCAATTGACCTCACTCTTTGGCAAATCAAAGCACACGATATCCAACCCTCACGCCCGTCCCAATCTCGGGATTGAGAGACAAAATACTAGGACCGAATTGACTACGCCGATCAGTATAAGTCAATTTTATCCAAACTAGTCGTGCTCAATACGCCCCGGGCATATCTGTGTGATTTAAACTAGTTTAGATAAACCAATTTCCAAACCACACAATAACCTATACCGATAATATGTTCAGACTATCTCGGTTACGAGCATACTTTTTATATATCAATACTTTAACCAATAACGGTATCTACTGTGTCTGTCTACACCCCGTTATCTAGTTCTATGATATAAAAGAACAAATTTATACTGAAACAAAATGATATGTCATCTGTGGATATTAGTTTTTGATACAAGCCATAGCTTTTCTGTATTCAAAACTAACAATCTCCCACTAATACTCAAAGCTATGCTAAGAAGTACAAAAACTGTCCAACCCGCTATTTCACTGCTGTCATAATGAAATCTCCAGAACACCTTTAAACTCACTCACATGGCTCTCTCAAGAATCTGACTCCCATGCCCTCCACATGCCTCTCAAAGACCTTTGGGGTCAATGGCTTGGTGAAAGGATCTGCAAGGTTGTCCTCTGAAGCTATCTTGGCCACGATCACGTCTCCCCTTTTTACAATCTCTCGTATCAGGTGGTACTTGCGCTCTATATGTTTACTCGCCTTATGGGCTCGTGGTTCCCTCGAGTTAGCAACAGCACCATTGTTATCACAATAAACTGTGATAGACCTAGGCAACTCAGGAACCACATCTAAGTCCATCAGGAAGCTCCTGAGCCATACAGCCTCTTTCGCTGCCTCTGAAGCGGCAACGTACTCGGCCTCCATGGTAGAGTTCGCCACGCATTTCTGCTTGATACTCTTCCATACAATGGCTCCACCTCCTAGAGTAAACACAAACCCAGAGGTAGACTTACTCTTGTCCAAATCTCCTTGAAAGTCCGAATCTGTGTAACCCAATGGTAAAAGCTCCTGCGCTCTATAAACTAGGACATAATCTCTCGTCCTGCGCAAGTACTTGAGAATGCATTTTACTGCCTCACAGTGAGCCTTCCCAGGGTTACTCTGATATCTGCTAACCATGCCAATGACAAAGCAAATATCAGGCCTCGTGCACAACATAGCATACATGAGGCTACCCACTGCAGAAGCATAGGGTACCGCCTTTATGGCATCTATCTCCTCAGCAGTCTTAGGACACTGCTCCTTAGACAAATGCACTCCATGAGTGAAAGGTAGTGAACCCTTCTTGGAGTTCTGCATGTTAAAACGGGCCAGAATCGTGTCTATGGAGGATGCCTGAGAGAGAGTCAGAGAACGTCTCCTACGATCTCGAATAATCTTGATCCCAAGGATATGTCCAGCCTCTCCCAAATCCTTCATATCGAATTGCCTGGACAACCATGCCTTTACGTCTGACAACACCTTCTTACTGTTGCCAATAAGAATAATATCATCTACATAAAGTACGAGGAACACCACCATATCACCATCACGCCTGCGATAAACACACTGCTCATCCGGAGACTGAGTGAATCCATAGGACTGAATAACCTCATCAAAAAGGATGTTCCAAGATCTGGATGCTTGCTTAAGTCCATAAATGGACCTCCTAAGCCTGCATACCTTGTGCACCCAATAGGCCTAAACCCATCAGGAAGGTCTACCAGCTCCCAGACTTGATTTGAGTCCATAGAACCCATCTCAGCAACCATCGCTCTCTGCCAAGAATCTGCATCTTTATCCTGGAGAGCCTCATTATAGTTAACTGGTCTGGTTCATGAGCGCCAGGGATAAAGTCCGAAGACTCACCCAAACCCATGTACCTCTCGGGCTGTCTCACAACCCTCCCACTACGACGTGGCACAGCCTGTGCAAGAGCATCATCTGTGATAGTGTGTGCAGTCTCTTGTGGTGTGTCTTCCTGTACGTGTGCATCTGGAATAGTGGACTGACTTCTAAGCTCTTCCAATACTACCTTGCTGCTTGACTTGTGATCTAAAATATAGTCCACCTCAAGAAATCTGGCATTGGTGATGACCACCACCTTCTGATCCTGAGGACTATAAAATAAACCACCTCTCGTTCCTTTAGGGTAGCCTATAAACAGTATAACCTTGGATCTCGCCTCTAACTTGCCTGCATCTGCCTCGAGCACATGTGCTGGACAACCTTAAATCCTGAGATGTCTCAGACTAGGCTTTCACCCACTCCACAACTCTACTGGGGTCGTAGGCACAGACTTAGATGGCACAAGGTTGAGGATAAAACATGCTGTATCCAAGGTATAACCCCAAAACGAGGTAGGCAACTCACTGTAACTCATCATCGATCTAACCATCTACATAAGAGTGCTGTTCCTCCTCTCTGCTACACCATTCTGCTGGGGTGTGCCAGGTGCAGACAACTGGGTCTGAATACCCTCTTCTGACAAATAGGATCTAAATTCACTAGAGAGGTATTCGCCACCGTGATCAGACCGCAGTGACTTGATACTCTTACCCAGATGGTTCTCCACCTCTGACTTGAATTCTCTGAACTTACCAAAGCATTCAGACTTGTGGCGCATCAGGTATATGTATCCATATCTAGAGTAATCATCCGTGAAAGTCACGAAATACTCATAACCACCTCTATCCTAAACTGACATAGGCCCACACACGTCAGAATGAATCAGCTCTAAAACCTCCTTGGCCCTATACCCTTTTGCCTTGAAAGGCCTCTTGGTCATTTTACCCTCCAAGCAAGACTCACAGGTCGAATAGCTGTCAATATCTAGTAAGTCCAAAGACCCACTCTTGACCAACCTTTGAATCGTACTAAGGTTGATATGACCTAGTCTCAGGTGCCAAAGATAAGTCTGATTCAAAGGGGAAGACTCTTTTCTCTTATTATGATTCGGTGATGAGTTACTAGTTTCTGTATTTTGCATAACTGGAGAGTAAGTCTTAATTAAAAACAAATTGTCAACCAATGTACCGGAACATATAAGTTTCTGGAATTTTCTAATAAAAACTGAACCATCAGAAAATACACACTTATAACCATCCATAACAAGTCTCGAAACCGAAAGCAAGTTCTTTTGAAAACTAGGTACATAAAGACAATCATTTTAAGTGTAAAATAGAGTCTGAAAAATAAAGACTAATAACTCCCACTGCAGCCACAGAAACTCTGGTAGTATCCCCAAGGTAGACCTGCAACTCTCCCTCTCTAAGCAGCCGGGTCACTTGGAACCCCTGCAAAGAATTACAAACATGATCAGTAGCTCCTGAATCCACACACCAAATATCTGTGGGAATCGCCGCTAAATACGTCTCAGTGACTAGGGAAAATTTACACGTACCTCAAGGCTTTGGGCAGTCCTTCTTCCAATGTCCCGCTTTGCCACATCTGAAGCATTTGCCTCTCGGCTTCTGCTTCTTGGCAATGCCCACCTTGGGTCCATGACTGGCTCCTGCTTTCTGGCCTCTCTTCCTCTTTTGCTTCTTGGCTTTGGGCCCAACAGAGGAACCTGAGGGACCAACAGTAGCCAAGGCTTGCTTCTTCTCTGCGAAGAGGCTCTCAGCAGACACCAATGCAGTCATGAGCTCAGAAAGTGAATATGAGAGATTCCCCATATTATAGTTCAATCGAAACTGCTCAAAACTGGGAGGCAAGCTCTGGAGGATGATATCGACCTGGGTATCCCCATCAATCTCACCTGCCAATACCTCAATCTCATTGATGCAACCAATCATGTCCAGTACGTGATCCCTTACTGAAGTGCCCTCAGCCATCTTAGCATTCATGAGTTTCCTCATAGCTGACTGCTTGGCTGCCCTGCCCTGATGCCCAAACATCTCCCTGAGGTTGAGCATCATATCGTAGGCTGAGGTCATCTGCTGATGCTGGTGCTGCAGAACACTTGACATGGAAGCCAAGATGTAGCACCTGGTCATCTCATCAGCCTTTTGCCACCTCGTATATGGCTCTCGCTGCTCAGGGGTGGCATCATCGCTGGGCTTAGGGGGACACTCCTCAGTAAGCACGTACTTGTAACCCTCAGCGGTAAGGACAATGTCCAGGTTACGTTTCCAATCAATGTAATTTGGACCGGTGAGTTTGTTTTGGTTCAGAATGACAGCTAGCGGGTTGAACGACATATCAACTGAAAATAAACAAACAAGTTTCAATATACTTTTTCGAAAATATTGAAAAATCCTCAGAAAACAAATATAATCTTCTACCGACATCTCTCACACCGGGATTAACGCAGGTCACGATGGGTGAACGTCTACGCCAACCCACATTCATTTGAGAAGAACCGAAGTTCATTAATTTCATTATCTGACCAACTATCTTATGATCAATGAAATTAATAGTTGATAATTTTAGCCGTACACGTAGATAGCGTAACCTTGATGGGAGGGATACTATAAACAGTACACTAAGTGTATGCCATTACGTGACTTCTAAGTTTGTTACTTAGGATACTAATGCGCCTCGGAT
Source organism: Knoxia roxburghii (assembly GCA_030378225.1). Classification (NCBI taxonomy): domain Eukaryota; kingdom Viridiplantae; phylum Streptophyta; class Magnoliopsida; order Gentianales; family Rubiaceae; genus Knoxia; species Knoxia roxburghii. The sequence goes on along the minus strand of CM059416.1, from coordinate 34,684,839 downwards.
GGCGAAGGTGTCGTAACTTTCTCCAATTAAACTCACTATAGTCATCCCTTTAGAAATTCATTCCGGTGATATCTGTGATTGAAAACTCATCCGATAGGGAGGAAGGTCTAAGCCAGCACGCAAGTTTAACCACATAACCAATGAACCCGTAATGGAGGCCATGGGGCTATTAACCAACCCGCTCCCACTTAGATTTTTAATTAATTTCGATTCGCCCGGGTTTTCTCGATTTTCTATGTAATTAGGAATCACCTAAAATTACTATTAAACCAAAACCCACGAATTTAATTAATTTGAGGATTTTTACGTTTTAACATGCAATATCTTAACTATGGATATTCGCACCCATAAAACCGTTGGAGTTTTAATATGCGAATAATCTACCTTAGTTAATTGCACATTACCTTTTAAAACTTTGGTTTGGTTTTCGTTCATGCAAAATAAAACGAAAATCACACAATCAACGAAAAGACATAAATATGGGAAATTAAACAAATAAAATTTCCCGACTATTATGGCCTTCTCTATCGTTGATTCTTTCACGCCTCAGTGACACTTCCCGTCGTGTCGCTCCCACTCATTATTTGGATTTCTTTCGATTCGCCCGGGTTTTCTCGGTTTACTACGTAATTAGGAATCACCCAAAATTACGATAAACCAAAATAACGTCTTCGTCATAGTACATAAGTTACCCAAAATAACGTCATAGTACATAAATTCCTATATACAAAGGCGTTTTTCTAGGAATTTAAAGACGACATGATTAGATCAAATCCTACTACAAGATTTTTCTAATCCTACGCAGCTTCCAGCTCGTGGTTATTACTATTACAGAAATTTCCATTAAAAAATAAAACAAGCCCGGACATGTCCCGGGGTTTATGAATGAAAATTAAATTTCTACCATAATAGTCGGGAAATCAATAACCACCTGTTTAAGCATTTCGACAAAAATAATAATGCCAAAATAAAGCCGTGTAATAAATCAAACAAGTATAAGACCGAAACCAATGCTCTGATACAAATTTGAAGGAAAACTGAACAAGCCCGGGCTAAATCAAAAACCTCACTTTCGTGCAATGCATTCCAGAATCGGAAGCTTTCGACCAAGCTCAGGCTCAAATTAGTTTACCCATGAACGGATCTAGGCTTATACTTATTTAATTTATTAATCGGGACACAAAAGATTCGATCTTTAATAAAAGAGGAATTTAAAGATTATATCTTTTGTAGCGAAGTCCCTTGCCTAAAAGAAAAATCCAATCTTTAGCGCAATTTCCACAAGAAATCCGAAGAATGACTCCTATACGAACTCCGAAATAGTGTGGGCTATTGTCCACGGAGTTACCCATGACAATACGATGAAAAACCCAAGAAACTTGCTTCGGAAGAACACTCAAAAATTGAATCTTTTTAAATAAAACTGCTGCCCAAAAACCCTTAGCCTTGCTGCACAAGTTTTCGGTTTTAAGAAGGAAAAATAACTCGCCGGTGACAGCATGATCAGTCCCGATCTAGACAACCAGGACCACGGATCACTCCTCACGGAAGATCGGACGTGGAACCTAGTCGGTTCTGGGCACCAACCGAACTGCCACCGGACTGAAGAACCGAGAAACCCTGCTGCGCTGCTGCGCGATCCGGCAGTAATCAGCCGATCTGCGCTACTGCGAATAACCGACCGGCTGGGTTGTTTAGAAAATAATCTGGGCAGGCTAAATGTTGAATCTTTCGAAGGAGAAAATTGTCTTAGCTGACTTCGAGAAGAAACTTCGATAAGAAAGACGAAGTTCTCTCTCTAAGCTAAATTTTCTCACTCTAGCCCTTTCTTGGACTTCAAGTTTCTTAATGTCTTACTTGCCCAATAAGTTGTATTTATATGGAGCTTCTAAGGAGACCTAATGGGCTCTCGAGTTAGGCCTTTAAATTTGACTTTCGTTGACCGCTATGTCTTCCCGACTAATCAACTCCAATCGACCCATTTAAATTAATTTATTTAATCCACTTTGTTAATTTAATTTAATCGAACCCTTAGAATTAATTAATTCAAAATCAAATTAATTTCTAAATTCACTTTGTCGATTAAATATTAATTAAACCTTTTGGATTATTTAATTTACCTTGTCGATTAGTCAAATGCATAATCGGTCGTACCACTAACGGACCAATTATGGAACTACCGCTCGAAAATGACTTTACATTGCGCCATTATATTTTATTCTATCTCCCCACATTAAAGATGTAGCGCTCGTCGGTTTATCAATTTACTGAAAAATCAATTCACCGACTTCTTGGTTTCTGAGATTAGTACCACTCGTCCTTTTATTATACCGAACATAAAGTTCACCGGCCGGGTTTAGTATAATAACCTTACGAGCTCATCTCGGGAGCACCATCAACCCGGCGAACCGGTACGTGGATTCCTCCGACTAGCAACGGCACGTAAGAAGCTAAACACCGCATACCCAACTTATCGAGGTATTGGCCTCAATTGACCTCACTCTTTGGCAAATCAAAGCACACGATATCCAACCCTCACGCCCGTCCCAATCTCGAGATTGAGAGACAGAATACTAGGACCGAATTGACTACGTCGATCAGTATAAGTCAATTCTATCCAAACTGGTCGTGCTCCATACGCCCCGGGCATATCTGTGTGATTTAAACTAATTTAGATAAACCAATTTCCAAACCAAAAATAACCTATACCGATAGTATGTTCAGACTATCTCGGTTACGAGCATACTTTGTATATATCAATACTTTAACCAATAACGGTATCTACTGTGTCTGTCCAATACTTTATCACCATATCGACAGTAAATTAAACTGTTAATCACAATCAAAATTATTAAATATTTTTAGTAAATATATTTTCATATTGCAAAAGATAGAATATAATGTTACGAGCTGAGGAATTGAGGTTGGTGAAGTACCTGGAGGAAATCCTTGGAAAGGGATGAAATAGACAGACGATATTCTAATGCTTCTGATTAATGTTTTTTCTTACATTAGAGAGTACAATATTTAACCCAATCATTTTAAGTATAAAAATGAGAAGTTCTTAATGTCATAGACAAGCAAGTCGAGCACTATGTCAAATGTTATGAACAGAAGAGCTTATCATGTATAATCCCGTCAGTGTGAGGATAAATTCGATGATCTGAATGAAAAGCATAGGAGATTAAATGGATTGCTTGGTAAATGCACTGTTTGTGACATTGTAGAGAACCAAGAGCTTCTAGGTTCAGTTGGTTTGTCTAATGAAGAAATCATGGAAGTCATGAAGATTTTAAGTTGTAAGCAACTATTCTACCGAGAAATATGCTCATCTAACAATTGCAATCCTTTAGCTCGTCCTCCTGTTATACTTGATGTATTTTCATATAGTTACATTATTTATTCTAATATTTTAAGTATTTAATTTTAATCCTTAATTCTAATAAGTGATGTTTACGGTTTTTAAAATTAATGATGGATTTTTTTAATGGTCCACATTAAGTTTTTTTACTTTTTCTCTTTCACTCACACAAAGCGCATGTGACTGTTCTCCTCGTAAATAGTATAAAATGGAGCATTCCTAAAAAGTTACTTATACTTTTTCAAAATTCATTTGTTGGATCCATTGATTTTTAACTTTTTCTCCTTCACTCATATCACTTGCACGTGAATTATCATCCCTCTCTTAAACATGTCAAATAATTAGTTTTCCTCCACAATGTTTCTTTTTTTTTTTTTTTTACCATAAAGATGAACTGTTTCATTAAAATCTTGAAACAATAATCCATTTGTTCTTCACTACAGAAAAGCAGCATTCCAGATAGCTCTCAAATAGAACAACCAAACATAGAGTGCTTTATTCAATTGTCATATACAGCCAACAAAGTTTTGCATAATAACCTCTAAACCTAAAACCTCCTTCCCCTACAACCCCTAAGAACAATAGAAACACCCCTCGATTTCCGCACATCTTATAGAAGAAATTGCTTAAGAAAAGGAAACTAACCGGGCTACGTCCCTTTAGAGCAACATGTTTTAAATTCCTCTACTGTGAGCATATTTCTAATGGTTATTTATACTTTTTTGGTCATCATTAATTTTTTAACATTTTATCATCACTCAACTTATGGGACGTTAAATATACATTTTTTTGTGTTCTACATTAAATTTTATACTATTTTCTCTTTCACGCACCTCATGCGCACGTAAATTTTTTGCCTCATTGTAAATCTGTCAAATCATTAATTGTTAGCACCTTTGTTCATTCAATTTCATTCATTTTCTTTTCTTACAGCCGTTTTTGAATTTTTTTCTATTTAGTTCATTATTGCACCCATTTTAATTGTTAGGCTTTGTTTAGTTTAATTATTCTTTTATTATTTATTTCACAATAAAATATCCTTAAATGTTTTATATAACTGAAAAAAATTATAATTAAAATTTCAAATTATTTAGTAAATTTAAAACATGAGTCAAGAATGGGTAAAATTATTCTTATGTTAAATTTTATGTAATTTTATGAGGAAACTAGTTACTATAATATTTGATTCCCCTGTCTATGTTATTATGCGATCTAATTTTATCACTATATCGACAGTAAATTAAACTGCTAATCACTATCAAAATTATTAAATATTCTTAGTAAATATATTTTTATATTGCAAAAGATAGAATATAATGTTACGAGCCGAGGAATTGAGGTTGGTGAAGTACCTGGAGGAAATCCTTGCAAAGAGATAAAATAGACAGACGATATTCTAATGCTTCTGATTATTGGTTTTTCTTACATTAGAGAGTACGATATTTAACCTAATCATTTTATGTATAAAAATAGGAAGTTCTTAATGTCAGAGACAAGCAAGTTGAGCGCTATGTCAAATGTTATGAACAGAAGAGCTTATCATGTATAATCCCATCCGTGTGAGGATAAATTCGATGATCTAAATGAAAGTATTGGAGATTAAACGGATTGCTTGGTAAATGCACTGTTTGTGACATTGTAGATAACCCAGAGCATCTTGGTTCAGTTGGTTTGTCTAATGAAGAAATCATGGAAGTCATGAAGATTTATAGTTGTAAGCAACTATTCTACCGAGAAATATGCTCATCTAACAATTGCAATCCTTTAGCTCGTCCACCTGTTATACTTGATGTATTTTCACGTGTTACATTATTTATTCTAATATTTTAAGTATTTAATTTTAATCCTTAATTCTAATAAGTGATGTTTACGGTTTTTAAAATTAATGATGGATTTTTTTAATGGTCCACGTTAAGTTTTTTTACTTTTTCTCTTTTACTCACACAATACGCACGTGACTGTTCTCCTCGTAAATTGTATAAAGTGGAGCATTCCCAAAAAGTTACTTATACGATTTCAAAATTCATTTGTTGGATCCATTGATTTTTAGCTTTTTCTCCTTCACTCATATCACTTGCACGTGAATTATCATCCCTCTCTTAAACAGGTCAAATAATTAATTTTCCTCCACTATGTTTCTTTTTTTTTTTACCATAAAGATGAACTATTTCGTTAAAATCTTGAAACAATAATCCATTTGTTCTTCACTACAGAAAAGCAGCGTTCCAGATAGCTCTCATACAGAACAACCAAACTTAGAGTGCTTTATTCAATTGTCATATACAGCCAACACAAGTTTCGCATAATAACCTCTAAACCTAAAACCTCCTTCCCTTACAACCCCTAAGAACAACAGAAACACCCCTCGATTTCCGCATGTCTTATAGAAGAAATTGCTTAAGAAAAGGAAACTAACCGGGCTACGTCCCTTTAGAGCAACATGTTTTAAATTCCTCTACTATGAGCATATTTCTAATGGTTATTTATACTTTTTTGGTCATCATTAATTTTTTAACATTGTATCATCACTCAACTTATGGGACGTTAAATATACATTTTTTTGTGTTCTACATTAAATTTTATACTATTTTCTCTTTCACGCACCTCATGCGCACGTAATTTTTTGCCTCATTGTAAATCTGTCAAATCATTAATTGTTAGCACCTTTGTTCATTCAATTTCATTCATTTTCTTTTCTTACAGCCGTTTTTGAATTTTGTTCTATTTAGTTCATTATTGCACCCATTTTAATTGTTAGGCTTTGTTTAGTTTATTTATTCTTTTATTATTTATTTCACAATAAAATATCCTTAAATGTTTTATATAACTGAAAAAAATTATAATTAAAATTTTAAATTATTTAATAAATTTAAAACATGAGTCAAGAATGGGTAAAATTATTCTTATGTTAAATTTTATGTAATTTTATGAGGAAACTAGTTACTATAATATTTGATTCCCCTGTCTATGTTATTATGCGATCTAATTTTATCACTATATCGACAGTAAATTAAACTGCTAATCACTATCAAAATTATTAAATATTCTTAGTAAATATATTTTTATATTGGAAAAGATAGAATATAATGTTACGAGCTGAGGAATTGAGGTTGGTGAAGTACCTAGAGGAAATCCTTGCAAAGAGATAAAATAGACAGACGATATTCTAATGCTTCTGATTATTGTTTTTTCTTACATTAGAGAGTACGATATTTAACCTAATCCTTTTATGTATAAAAATAGGATGTTCTTAATGTCAGAGACAAGCAAGTTGAGCGCTATGTCAAATGTTATGAACAGAAGAGCTTATCATGTATAATCCCATCCTTGTGAGGATAAATTCGATGATCTAAATGAAAGTATTGGAGATTAAACGGATTGCTTGGTAAATGCACTGTTTGTGACATTGTAGAGAACCCAGAGCATCTTGGTTCAGTTGGTTTGTCTAATGAAGAAATCATGGAAGTCATGAAGATTTATAGTTGTAAGCAACTATTCTACCGAGAAATATGCTCATCTAACAATTGCAATCCTTTAGCTCGTCCACCTGTTATACTTGATGTATTTTCATGTGTTACATTATTTATTGTAATATTTTAAGTATTTAATTTTAATCCTTAATTCTAATAAGTGATGTTTACGGTTTTTAAAATTAATGATGGATTTTTTTAACGGTCCACGTTAAGTTTTTTTACTTTTTCTCTTTTACTCACACAATGCGCACGTGACTGTTCTCCTCGTAAATTGTATAAAGTCGAGCATTCCCAAAAAGTTACTTTTACGATTTCAAAAGTCATTTGTTGGATCCATTGATTTTTAGCTTTTTCTCCTTCACCCATATCACTTGCACGTGAATTATCATCCCTCTCTTAAACAGGTCAAATAATTAATTTTCCTCCACTATGTTTCTTTTTTTTTTACAATAAAGATGAACTATTTCGTTAAAATCTTGAAACAATAATCCATTTGTTCTTCACTACAGAAAAGCAGCGTTCCAGATAGCTCTCAAACAGAACAACCAAACTTAGAGTGCTTTATTCAATTGTCATATACAGCTAACACAAGTTTCGCATAATAACCTCTAAACCTAAAAGCTCCTTCCCTTACAACCCCTAAGAACAACAGAAACACCCCTCGATTTCCGCATGTCTTATAGAAGAAATTGCTTAAGAAAAGGAAACTAACCGGGCTACGTCCCTTTAGAGCAACATGTTTTAAATTCCTCTACTATGAGCATATTTCTAACGGTTATTTATACTTTTTTGGTCATCATTAATTTTTTAACATTTTATCATCACTCAACTTATGGGACGTTAAATATACATTTTTTTGTGTTCTACATTAAATTTTATACTATTTTCTCTTTCACGCACCTCATGCGCACGTAAATTTTTTGCCTCATTGTAAATCTGTCAAATCATTAATTGTTAGCACCTTTGTTTATTCAATTTCATTCATTTTCTTTTCTTACAGCCGTTTTGAATTTTTTTCTATTTAGTTCATTATTGCACCCATTTTAATTGTTAGGCTTTGTTTAGTTTATTTATTCTTTTATTATTTATTTCACAATAAAATATCCTTAAATGTTTTATATAACTGAAAAAAATTATAATTAAAATTTTAAATTATTTAATAAATTTAAAACATGAGTCAAGAATGGGTAAAATTATTCTTATGTTAAATTTTATGTAATTTTATGAGGAAACTAGTTACTATAATATTTGATCCCCCTGTCTATGTTATTATGCGATCTAATTTTATCACTATATCGACAGTAAATTAAACTGCTAATCACTATCAAAATTATTAAATATTCTTAGTAAATATATTTTCATATTGCAAAAGATAGAATATAATGTTACGAGCTGAGGAATTGAGGTTGGTGAAGTACCTGGAGGGAATCCTTGCAAAGAGATTAAATAGACAGACGATATTCTAATGCTTCTGATTATTGGTTTTTCTTACATTAGAGTGTACGATATTTAACCTAATCATTTTATGTATAAAAATAGGAAGTTCTTAATGTCAGAGACAAACAAGTCGAGCGCTATGTCAAATGTTATGAACAGAAGAGCTTATCATGTATAATCCCATCCGTGTGAGGATAAACTCGATGATCTAAATGAAAGTATTGGAGATTAAACGGATTGCTTGGCAAATGCACTGTTTGTGACATTGTAGAGAACCCAGAGCATCTTGGTTCAGTTGGTTTGTCTAATGAAGAAATCATGGAAGTCATGAAGATTTATAGTTGTAAGCAACTATTCTACCGAGAAATATGCTCATCTAACAATTGCAATCCTTTAGCTCGTCCACCTTTTATACTTGATGTATTTTCATGTGTTACATTATTTATTCTAATATTTTAAGTATTTAATTTTAATCCTTAATTCTAATAAGTGATGTTTACGGTCTTTAAAATTAATGATGGAATTTTTTAACGGTCCACGTTAAGTTTTTTTACTTTTTCTCTTTTACTCACACAATGCGGACGTGACTGTTCTCCTCGTAAATAGTATAAAGTGGAGCATTCCAAAAAAGTTACTTATACTTTTTCAAAATTCATTTGTTGGATCCATTGATTTTTAGCTTTTTCTCCTTCACTCATATCACTTGCACGTGAATTATCATCCCTCTCTAAAACATGTCAAATAATTAATTTTCCTCCACTATGTTTCTTTTTTTTTTTTTACCATAAAGATGAACTATTTCGTTAAAATCTTGAAACAATAATCCATTTGTTCTTCACTACAGAAAAGCAGCGTTCCAGATAGCTCTCAAACAGAACAACCAAACTTAGAGTGCTTTATTCAATTGTCATAGACAGCCAACACAAGTTTTGCATAATAACCTCTAAACCTAAAACCTCCTTCCCTTACAACCCCTAAGAACAACAGAAACACCCCCCGATTTCCGCATGTCTTATAGAAGAAATTGCTTAAGAAAAGGAAACTAACCGAGCTACGTCCCTTTAGAGCAACATGTTTTAAATTCCTCTACAATGAGCATATTTCTAACGGTTATTTATACTTTTTTGGTCATCATTAATTTTTTAACATTTTATCATCACTCAACTTATGGGACGTTAAATATACATTTTTCTGTGTTCTACATTAAATTTTATACTATTTTCTCTTTCACGCACCTCATGCGCACGTAAATTTTTTGCCTCATTGTAAATCTGTCAAATCATTAATTGTTAGCACCTTTGTTCATTCAATTTCATTCATTTTCTTTTCTTACAGCCGTTTTGAATTTTTTTCTATTTAGTTCATTATTGCACCCATTTTAATTGTTAGGCTTTGTTTAGTTTATTTATTCTTTTATTATTTATTTCACAATAAAATATCCTTAAATGTTTTATATAACTGAAAAAAATTATAATTAAAATTTTAAATTATTTAATAAATTTAAAACATGAGTCAAGAATGGGTAAAATTATTCTTATGTTAAATTTTATGTAATTTTATTAGGAAACTAGTTACTATAATATTTGATTCCCCTGTCTATGTTATTATGCGATCTAATTTTGTCACTATATCGACAGTAAATTAAACTGTTAAACACTATCAAAATTGTTAAATACTCTTAGTAAATATATTTTCATATTGCAAAAGATAGAATATAATGTTACGAGCTGAGGAATTGAGGTTGGTGAAGTACCTGGAGGAAATGCTTGCAAACGGATGAAATAGACAGACGATATTCTAATGCTTCTGATTATTGGTTTTTCTTACATTAGAGAGTACGATATTTAACCTAATCATTTTAAGTATAAAAATAGGAAGTTCTTAATGTCAGAGACAAGCAAGTCGAGCGCTATGTCAAATGTTATGAACAGAAGAGCTTATCATGTATAATCCCATCAGTGTGAGGATAAATTCGATGATCTGAATAAAAAGTATTGGAGATTAAACGGATTGCTTGGTAAATGCACTGTTTGTGACATTGTAGAGAACCCAAAGCTTCTTGGTTCAGTTGGTTTGTCTAATGAAGAAATCATGGAAGTCATGAAGATATTAAGTTGTAAGCAACTATTCTACCGAGAAATATGCTCATCTAACAATTGCAATCCTTTAGCTCGTCCTCCTGTTATACTTGATGTATTTTCATGTGTTACATTATTTATTCTAATATTTTAAGTATTTAATTTTAATCCTGAATTCTAATAAGTGATGTTTACGGTTTTTTAAATTAATTATGGATTTTTTTAATGGTCCACATTAAGTTTTTTAACTTTTTCTTTTTTACTCACACAATGCGCACGTGACTGTTCTCCTCGTAAATAGTATAAAGTGGAGCATTCCTAAACAGTTACTTATACTTTTTCAAAATTCATTTGTTGGATCCATTAATTTTTAACTTTTTCTCCTTCACTCATATCACGTGCACGTGAATTATCATCTCTCTCTTAAACATGTCAAATAATTAATTTTCCTCCACTATGTTTCTTTTTTTTTTTTTTTACCGTAAAGATGAACTGTTCATTAAAATCTTGAAACAATAATCCATTTGTTCTTCACGCCAGAAAAGCAGCGTTCCAGATAGTTCTCAAACAGAAAAACCAAACTTAGATTGCTTTATTCAATTGTCATATACAGCCAACACAAGTTTTGCATAATAACCTCTAAACCTAAAACCTCCTTCCCTTACAACCCCTAAGACCAACAGAAACACCCCTCGATTTCCGCATGTTTTATAGAAGAAATTGCATAAGAACATGAAACTAACCGGGCTACGTCCCTTTAGAGCAACATGTTTTAAATTCCTCTACTATGAGCATATTTCTAACGGTTATTTATACTTTTTTTTTCATCATTAATTTTTTAACATTTTATCACCACTCAACTTATGGGACGTTAAATATACATTTTTTTTTTGTGTTCTACATTAAATTTTATACTATTTTCTCTTTCACGCATCTCACGCGCACGTAAACTTTTTGCCTCATTGTAAATCTGTCAAATCATTAATTGTTAGCACCTTTGTTCAATCAATTTCATTCATTTTCTTTTCTTACAGCCGTTTTGATTTTTTTTCTATTTAGTTCATTATCGCACCCATTTTAATTTTTAAGCTTTGTTTAGTTTATTTATTCTTTTATTTTCACAATAAAATATCTTTAAATGTTTTATTAAACTGGAAAAAATTATAATTAAAATTTTAAATTATTTAATAAATTTTAAACATGAGTCAAGAATGGGTAGAATTATTCTTTTGTTAAATTTTATGTAATTTTATGAGGAAACTAGCTACTATAATATTTGATTCCCCTGTCTATGTTATTATGCGATCTAATTTTATCACTATATCGACAGTAAATTAAACTGTTAATCACTATCAAAATTATTAAATATTTTTAGTAAATATATTTTCATATTGCAAAAGATAGAATATAATGTTACGAGCAGAGGAATTGAGGTTGGTGAAGTACCTGGAGGAAATCCTTGCAATGGGATGAAATAGACAGACGATATTCTAATGCTTCTGATTACTTTTTTTTCTTACATTAGAGAGTACAATATTTAACCTAATCATTTTAAGTATAAAAAATGGGATTGTCATAATGTCATAGACAAGCAAGTCGAGCGCTATGTCAAATGTTATGAACAGAAGAGCTTATCATGTATAATCCTGTCAGTGTGAGGATAAATTCGATGATCTGAATGAAAAGTATTGGAGATTAAACGGATTGCTTGGTAAAGGCACTGTTTGTGACATTGTAGACAACCCAAAGCTTCTAGGTTCAGTTGGTTTGTCTAATGAAGAAATCATGGAAGTCATGAAGATTTTAAGTTGTAAGCAACTATTCTACCGAGAAATATGCTCATCTAACAATTGCAATCCTTTAGCTCGTCCTCCAGTTATACTTGCTGTATTTTCATGTGTTACATTATTTATTCTAATATTTTAAGTATTTAATTTTAATCCTTAATTCTAATAAGTGATGTTTATGGTTTTTAAAATTAATGATGAATTTTTTTAATGGTCCACATTAAGTTTTTTTACTTTTTCTCTTTTACTCACACAATGCGCACGTGACTGTTCTCCTCGTAAATAGTATAAAGTGGAGCATTCCTAAAAAGTTATACTTTTTCAAAATTCATTTGTTGGATCCATTAATTTTTAACTTTTTCTCCTTCACTCATATCACTTGCACGTGAATTATCATCCCTCTCTTAAACATGTCAAATAATTAATTTTCCTCCACTATGTTTCTTTTTTTTTTTTTTTACCATAACGATTAACTATTTCATTAAAATCTCGAAACAATAATCCATTTGTTCTTCACTACAGAAAAGCAGCGTTCCAGATAGCTCTCAAACAGAACAACCAAACTTAGAGTGCTTTATTCAATTGTCATATATAGCCAACACAAGTTTTGCATAATAACCTCTAAACCTAAAACCTCATTCCCTTACAACCCCTAAGAACATCAGAAACACCCCTCGATTTCCGCATGCTTTATAGAAGAAATTGCTTAAGAAAAGGAAACTAACCAGGCTACGTCCCTTTAGAGCAACATGTTTTAAATTCCTCTACTATGAGCATATTTCTAACGGTTATTTATACTTTTTTTGGTCATCATTAATTTTTTAACATTTTGTCATCACTCAACTTATGGGACATTAAATATACAGTTTTTTTGTGTTCTACATTAAATTTTATACTATTTTCACTTTCACGCACCTCACGCGCACGTAAACTTTTTGCCTCATTGTAAATCTGTCAAATCATTAATTGTTAGCACTTTTGTTCAATCAATTTCATTCATTTTCTTTTCTTACAACCGTTTTGAATTTTTTTCTATTTAGTCCATTATTGCACCCATTTTAATTTTTAAGCATTGTTAAGTTTATTTATTCTTTTATTATTTATTTCACAATAAAATATCTTTAAATGTTTTATATAACAAAAAAATTATAATTAAAATTTTAAATTATTTAATAAATTTAAAACATGAGTCAGGAATGGGTAAAATTTTTCTTATGTTAAATTTTATGTAATTTTATGAGGAAACTAGTTACTATAATATTTGATTCCCCTGTCTGTGCTATTATGCGATCTAATTTTATCACTACATCGACAGTAAATTAAACTGTTAATCACTATTAAAATTATTAAATATTTTTAGTAAATATATTTTCATATTGCAAAAGTTAGAATATAATGTTACGAGCTGAGGAATTGAGGTTGGTGAAGTACCTGGAGGAAATCCTTGCAAAGGGATGAAATAGAAAGACGATATACTAATGCTTCTGATAACTATTTTTTCTTACATTAGAGAGTACAATATTTAACCTTATCATTTTAAGTATAAAAATGGGAAGTTCTTAATGTCATAGACAAGCAAGTCGAGCGCTATGTCAAATATTATGAACAGAAGAGCTTATCATGTATAATCCCCTCAGTGTGAGGATAAATTCGATGATCTGAATGAAAAGTATTGGAGATTAAACGGATTGCTTTGTAAAGGCTCTGTTTGTGACATTGTAGAGAACCCAAAGCTTCTAGGTTCAGTTGGTTTGTCTAATGAAGAAATCATGCAAGTCATGCAGATTTTATGTCGTAAGCAACTATTCTACCGAGAAATATGCTCATCTAACAATTGCAATCCTTTAGCTCGTCCTCCTGTTATACTTGATGTATTTTCATGTGTTACATTATTTATTCTAATATTTTAAGTATTTAATTTTAATCCTTAATTCTAATAGGTGATGTTTACGGTTTTTAAAATTAATGATGGATTTTTTTAATGGTCCACGTTAAGTTTTTTTACTTTTTCTCTTTTACTCACACAATGCGCACGTGACTATTCTCCTCGTAAATAGTATAAAGTGGAGCATTCCTAAAAAGTTACTTATACTTTTTCAAAATTCATTTGTTGGATCCATTCATTTTTAAATTTTTCTCCTTGACTCAGATCACTTGCACGTGAATTATCATCCCTCTCTTAAACATGTCAAATAATTAATTTTCCTCCACTAAGTTTCTTTTTTTTTTTTTTTACAATAAAGATGAACTATCTCATTAAAATCTTGAAACAATAATCCCTTTGTTCTTCACTACAGAAAAGCAGCGTTCCAGATAGCTCTCAAACAGAACAACCAAACTTATAGTGATTTATTCAATTGTCATATACAGCCAACACAAGTTTTGCATAGTAACCTCTAAACCTAAAACCTCCTTCCCTTACAACCCTTAAGAACAACAGAAACACCCCTCGATTTCCGCATGTTTTATAGAAGAAATTGCTTAAGAAAAGGAAACTAACCAGGCTATGACCCTTTAGGGCAACATGTTTTAAATTCCTCTACTATGAGCACATTTGTAATGGTTATTTATACTTTTTTTGGTCATCATTAATTTTTTAACATTTTATCATCACTCAACTTATGGGTCGTTAAATATACATTTTTTTGTGTGTTTTACATTAAATTTTATACTATTTTCTCTTTCACGCACCTCACGCGCACGTAAATTTTTTGCCTCATTGTAAATCTGCCAAATCATTAATTGTTAGCATCTTTGTTCAATCAATTTCATTCATTTTCTTTTCTTACAGCAGTTTTGATTTTTTTTCTATTTAGTTCATTATTGCACCCATTTTAATTTTTAAGCTTTGTTTAGTTTATTTATTCTTTTATTATTTATTTCACAATAAAATATCTTTATATGTTTTATATAACTGAAAAAAATTATAATTAAAATTTTAAATTATTTAATAAATTTAAAACATGAGTCAAGAATGGGTAAAACTTTTCTTATGTTAAATTTTATGTAATTTTATGGGGAAACTAGTTACTATAAGATTTGATTCCCCTGTCTGTGTTATTATGCGATCTAATTTTATCACTATATCGACAGTAAATTAAACTGTTAATCACTATCAAAATTATTAAATATTTTTAGTAAATATATTTTCATATTGAAAAAGATAGAATATAATGTTACGAGCTGAGGAATTGAGGTTGGTGAAGTACCTGGAGGAAATGCATGAAATAGACAGACGATATTCTAATTCTTCTGATTATTGGTTTTTCTTACATTAGAGAGCACAATATATAACCTAATCATTTTAAGTATAAAAATGGGAAGTTCTTATTGTCAGAGACAAGCAAGTCGAGCGCTATGTCAAATGTTATGAACAGAAGAGCTTATCATGTATAATCCCATCAGTGTGAGGATAAATTCGATGATCTCAATGAAAAGTATTGGAGATTAAACGGATTTCTTGGTAAAGGCACTGTTTGTGACATTGTAGAGAACCCAAACCTTCTAGGTTCAGTTGGTTTGTCTAATGAAAAAATCATGAAAGTCATGAAGATTTTCAGTTGTAAGCAACTATTCTACCGAGAAATATGCTCATCTAACAATTGCCATCCTTTAGCTCGTCCTCCTGTTATACTTGATGTATTTTCATGTGTTACATTATTTATTTGAATATTTTAAGTATTTAATTTTAATCCTTAATTCAAATAAGTGATGTTTAAAGTTTTTAAAATTAATGATGGATTTTTTTAATGGTCCACATTAAGTTTTTTTACTTTTTCTCTTTTACTCACACAATGCGCACGTGACTGTTCTCCTCGTAAATGGTATAAAGTGGAGCATTCCTAAAAAGTTATACTTTTTCAAATTTCATTAGTTGGATCCATTGATTTTTAAATTTTTCTCCTTCACTCATATCACTTGCCTGTGAATTATCATCCCTCTCTTAAACATGTCAAATAATTAATTTTCCTCCACTATGTTTCTTTTTTTTTTTACCATAAAGATGAACTATTTCATTAAAATATTGAAACAATAATCCATTTGTTCTTCACTACAGAAAAGCAGCGTTCCAGATAGCTCTCAAACAGAACAACCAAACTTAGAGTGCTTTATTCAATTGTCATATACAGCCAACACAAGTTTTGCATAATAACCTCTAAACCTAAAACCTCCTTCCCTTACAACCCCTAAGAACAACAGAAACACCCCTCAATTTCCGCATGTTTTATAGAAGAAATTGCTTAAGAAAAGGAAACTAACCGGGCTACGTCCCTTTAGAGCAACATGTTTTAAATTCCCCTACTATGAGCATATTTGTAACGGTTATTTATACTTTTGTTGGTCATCATTAATTTTTTAACATTTTATCATCACTCAACTTATGGGCCGTTAAATATACATTTTTTTTGTGTTCTACATTAAATTTTATACTATTTTCTCTTTCACGCACCTCACGCGCATGTAAATTTTTTGCCTCATTGTAAATCTGTCAAATCATTAATTGTTAGCACCTTTGTTCAATCAATTTCATTCATTTTCTTTTCTTACTGCCGTTTTGATTTTTTTTTCTATTTAGTTCATTATTGCACCCATTTTAATTTTTAAGCTTTGTTTAGTTTATTTATTCTTTTATTATTTATTTCACAATAAAATATCTTTATATGTTTTATATAACTGAAAAAAATTATAATTAAAATTTTAAATTATTTAATAAATTTAAAACATGAGTCAAGAATGGGTAAAATTATTCTTATGTTAAATTTTATGTAATTTTACGAGGAAACTAGTTACTATAAGATTTGATTCCCCTGTCTATGTTATTATGCGATCTAATTTTATCACTATATCGACAGTAAATTAAACTGTTAATCACTATCAAAATTATTAAATATTTTTAGTAAATATATTTTAATATTACAAAAGATAGAATATATTGTTACGAGCTGAGCAATTGAGGTTGGTGAAGTACCTGGAGGAAATCCTTGCAAAGGGATGAAAAAGACAGACGATATGCTAATGCTTCTGATGACAGGTTTTTCTTACATTAGAGAGTACGATATTTAACCTAATCGTTTTAAGTATAAAAATGGGAAGTTCTTAATGTCAGAGACAAGCAAGTCGAGCGCTATCTCAAATGTTATCAACCGAAGAGCTTATCATGTATAATCCCGTCAGTGTGAGGATAAATTCAACGATCTGAATGAAAAGTATTGGAGATTAAACAGATTGCTTGGTAAGGGCACTATTTGTGACATTGTAGAGAACCCAGAGCTTCTTGGTTCAGTTGGTTTGTCTAATGAAGAAATCATGGAAGTCATGAACATTTTAATATGTAAGCAACTATTCTACCGAGAAATATGCTCATCTTACAATTGCAATCCTTTAGCTCGTCCTCCTGTTATACTTGATGTATTTTCATGTATTACGTTATTTATTCTAATACTTTAAGTATTTAATTTGAATCCTTAATTCTAATAAGTGATGTTTACGGTTTTTAAAAGTAATGATGGATTTTTTTAATGGTCCACATTAAGTTTTTTTACTTTTTATCTTTTACTCACACAATGCGCACGTGACTGTTCTCCTCGTAAATAGTATAAAGTTGAGCATTCCTAAGAAGTTACTTATACTTTTTCAAAATTCATTTGTTGGATCCATTAATTTTTAACATTTTCTCCTTCACTCATATCACTTGCACGTGAATTATCATCCCTCACTTAAACATGTCAAATAATTAATTTTCCTCCAATATGTCATTTTTTTTTAACCATAAAGATGAACTATTTCTTTAAAATCTTGAAACAATAATCCATTTGTTCATCACTTAAAAAAAAGAACCGTTCTAGATAGCTCTCAAACAGAACAACCAAACATAGAGTGCTTTATTCAATTGTCACATACTACCAACACAAGTTTTGCATAATAACCTCTAAACCTAAATCCTCCTTCCCTTACAACACCTAATAACAACAAAAACACCCCTCGATTTCCACATGTTTTCTAAAAGAAATTGCTTAAGAAAATGAAACTAACCCGGCTACGTCCCTTTAGAGGGACATGTTTTAAATTCCTCTACTATGTTAGTAGTAGAGCATATTTCTAACGGCTATTTATAATTTTTTTGCTCATCATTAATTTTTTAACATTTTATTATCACTCACCTTTTGGGCCGTTAAATATTCAATTTTTTTTTGTGTTCTACTTTTAATTTTCAACTATTTTCTCTTTCACTCACCTCAAGCGCACGTAAATTTTTGGCCTCCTTGTAAATCTGTCAAATGATTAATTTTAACCACCTTTGTTCAATCAATTTCCTTCATTTTATTTTCGTACAGCCATTTTGAATATTTTTCTATTTAGTTCATTATTGCTCGCATTTTGATTTTTAAGCTTTGTTTAGTTTATTTATTCATATATTATTTATTTCAAAATAAAATATCTTTAAATGTTTTATATAACTGAAACAATTATAATGAAAATATTAAATTATTTAATAAATTTAAAATGTGAGTCAAGAATGGGTAAAATTATTCTTATGTTAATTTGATGTAATTTTATGAGGAAACTAGTTGCTATAAGATTTGATTCCCTTATCTATGTTATTATGAGATCTAATTTTATAACTATATCGACAGTAAAATAAACTGTTAATCACTATCAAAATTATTAAATATTTTTGGTAAATATATTTTCATATTACAAAGATAGAATATAATGTTACGAGCTGAGGAATTGAGGATGGTGAATTACCTGGAGTAAATCCTTGCAAAGGGATAAAATAGACAGACGATATGCTAATGCTTCTGATTACTACTTTTTCTTACATTAGAGAGTACGATGCTTCACCT
Source organism: Knoxia roxburghii (assembly GCA_030378225.1). Lineage (NCBI taxonomy): Eukaryota > Viridiplantae > Streptophyta > Magnoliopsida > Gentianales > Rubiaceae > Knoxia > Knoxia roxburghii. The sequence goes on along the minus strand of CM059416.1, from coordinate 34,665,855 downwards.
AATCATTTTAAGTGTAAAAATGGGAAGTTCTTAATGTCAGAGACATAAAAGTCGAGCGCTATCTCAAATGTTATGAACCGAAGAGGTAATCATGTATCATCCCGTCAGTGTGAGGATAACTTCAATGATCTGAATGAAAAGTATTCGAGATTAAATGAGATTGCTTTGTAAAGGCACTGCTTGTGAAATTGTAGAGAACCCAAAGCTTCTTGGCAGTTGGTTTGTCTAATGAAGAAATCAAGGAAGGCAAGAAGATTTTAAGGTGTAAGCAACAATTCTAAAGAGAAATATGCTCATCTAACAATTGCAATCCTTTAGCTCATCCTCCTGTTATACTTGATGTATTTTCAAGCGTTACGTTATTTATTATAATATTTTAAGTATTTAATTTTAATCCTAAATTCTAATATGTGATGTTTACGGTTTTTAAAATTAATGATGGATTTTTTTAATGGTCCACATTAAGTTTTTTTACTTTTTCTCTTTTACTCACACAATGGGCACGTGACTGTTCTCCTCGTAAATAGTAGAAAATGGAGCATTCCTAAGAAGTTACTTATACTTTTTCAAAATTCATTTGTTGGATCCATTAATTTTTAACTTTTTCTCCCTCACTCGTATCACTTGCACGTGAATTATCATCCCTCACTTAAACATGTCAAATATTTAATTTTCCTCCAATATGTTATGTTTTTTTAACCATAAAGATGAACTATTTCTTTAAACTCTTGAAACAATAATCCATTTGTTCATCACTTCAAAAAAAATAACCGTTCTAGATAGCTCTCAAACAGAACAACCAAACATAGAGTGCTTTATTCAATTGTCACATACAACCAACACAAGTTTTGCATAATAACCTCTAAACCTAAAACCTCCTTCCCTTACAACACCTAATAACAACAAAAACACCCCTCGATTTCACATGTTTTCTAAAAGAAATTGCTTAAGAAAATGAAACTAACCGGGCTACGTCCCTTTAGAGCAACATGTTTTAAATTCCTCTACTATGTTAGTAGTAGAGCATATTTGTAACGGTTATTTATAATTTTTTTGCTCATCATTAATTTTTTAACATTTTATCATCACTCACCTTATGGGCCGTTAAATATTCAATTTTTTTTTGTAATCTTCTTTTATTTTCAACTATTTTCTCTTTCACTCACCTCAAGCGCACGTAAATTTTTGGCCTCCTTGTAAATCTGTCAAATGATTAATCGTTACCACCTTTGTTCAATCAATTTCCTTCATTTTCTTTTCGTACAGCCATTTTGAATATTTTTCTATTTAGTTCATTATTGCTCGCATTTTGATTTTGAAGCTTTGTTTAGTTTATTTATTCATATATTATTTAATTCAAAATAAGATATCATTAAATGTTTTATATCACTGAAAAAAATTATAATTAAAATATTAAATTATTTAATAAATTTAAAATGTGAGTCAAGAATGGGTAAAATTATTCTTATGTTAATTTGATGTAATTTTATGAGGAAACTAGTTACTATAAGATTTGATTCCCTTATCTATGTTATTGTGAGATCTAATTTTATAACTATATCGACAGTAAAATAAACTCTTAATCACTATCAAAATTATTAAATATTTTTGGTAAATATATTTTCATATTACAAAGATATAATATAATGTTACGAGCTGAGGAATGGAGGATGGTGAATTACCTGGAGGAAATCCTTGCAAAGGGATGAAATAGACAGACGATATGCTAATGCTTCTGATTACTGCTTTTTATTACATTAGAGAGTACGATGCTTCACCTAATCATTTTAAGTGTAAAAATGGGAAGTTCTTAATGTCAGAGACATGCAAGTCGAGCGCTATCTCAAATGTTATGAACCGAAGAGGTAATCATGTATCATCCCGTCAGTGTGAGGATAACTTCAATGATCCGAATGAAAAGTATTCGAGATTAAATGGGATTGCTTTGTAAAGGCACTACTTGTGAAATTGTAGAGAACCCAAAGCTTCTTGGCAGTTGGTTTGTCTAATGAAGAAATCATGGAAGGCAAGAAGATTTTATGGTGTAAGCAACAATTCTACAGAGAAATATGCTCATCTAACAATTACAATCCATTAGGTCATCCTCCTGTTATACTTGATGTATTTTCAAGTGTTACGTTATTTATTATAATATTTTAAGTATTTAATTTTATTCCTAAATTCTAATAAGTGATGTTTACGGTTTTTAAAATTAATGATGGATTTTTTTAATGGTCCACATTAAGTTTTTTTACTTTTTCTCTTTTACTCACACAATGGGCACGTGACTGTTCTCCTCGTAAATAGTAGAAAATGGAGCATTCCTAAGAAGTTACTTATACTTTTTCAAAATTCATTTGTTGGATCTATTAATTTTTAACTTTTTCTCCTTCACTCATATCACTTGCACGGGAATTATCATCCCTCACTTAAACATGTCAAATAATTAATTTTCCTCCAATATGTTATGTTTTTTTTACCATAAAGATGAACTATTTCTTTAAACTCTTGAAACAATAATCCATTTGTTCATCACTTCAAAAAAAAGAACCGTTCTAGATAGCTCTCAAACAGAACAACCAAACATAGAGTGCTTTATTCAATTGTCACATACAACCAACACAAGTTTCGCATAATAACCTCTAAACCTAAAACCTCCTTCCCTTACAACACCTAATAACAACAAAAACACCCCTCGATTTCCACATGTTTTCTAAAAGAAATTGCTTAAGAAATTGAAACTAACCGGGCTACGTCCCTTTAGAGCAACATGTTTTAAATTCCTCTACTATGTTAGTAGTAGAGCATATTTGTAACGGTTATTTATAATTTTTTTGCTCATCATTAATTTTTTAACATTTTATCATCACTCACCTTATGGGCCGTTAAATATTCAATTTTTTTTTGTAATCTACTTTTATTTTCAACTATTTTCTCTTTCACTCACCTCCAGCGCACGTAAATTTTTGGCCTCCTTGTAGATCTGTCAAATGATTAATCGTTACCACCTTTGTTCAATCAATTTCCTTCATTTTCTTTTCGTATAGCCATTTTGAATATTTTTCTATTTAGTTCATTATTGCTCGCATTTTGATTTTGAAGCTTTGTTTAGTTTATTTATTCATGTATTATTTAATTCAAAATAAAATATCATCAAATGTTTTATATAACTGAAAAAAATTATAATTAAAATATTAAATTATTTAATAAATTTAAAATGTGAGTCAAGAATGGGTAAAATTATTCTTATGTTAATTTGATGTAATTTTATGAGGAAACTAGTTACTATAAGATTTGATTCCCTTATCTATGTTATTGTGAGATCTAATTTTATAACTATATCGACAGTAAAATAAACTCTTAATCACTATCAAAATTATTAAATATTTTTGGTAAATATATTTTCATATTACAAAGATATAATATAATGTTACGAGCTGAGGAATGGAGGATGGTGAATTACCTGGAGGAAATCCTTGCAAAGGGATGAAATAGACAGACGATATGCTAATGCTTCTGATTACTGCTTTTTATTACATTAGAGAGTACGATGCTTCACCTAATCATTTTAAGTGTAAAAATGGGAAGTTCTTAATGTCAGAGACATGCAAGTCGAGCGCTATCTCAAATGTTATGAACCGAAGAGGTAATCATGTATCATCCCGTCGGATAACTTCAATGATCCGAATGAAAAGTATTCGAGATTAAATGGGATTGCTTTGTAAAGGCACTACTTGTGAAATTGTAGAGAACCCAAAGCTTCTTGGCAGTTGGTTTGTCAGATGAAGAAATCATGGAAGGCAAGAAGATTTTATGGTGTAAGCAACAATTCTACAGAGAAATATGCTCATCTAACAATTACAATCCATTAGGTCATCCTCCTGTTATACTTGATGTATTTTCAAGTGTTACGTTATTTATTATAATATTTTAAGTATTTAATTTTATTCCTAAATTCTAATAAGTGATGTTTACGGTTTTTAAAATTAATGATGGATTTTTTTAATGGTCCACATTAAGTTTTTTTACTTTTTCTCTTTTACTCACACAATGGGCACGTGACTGTTCTCCTCGTAAATAGTAGAAAATGGAGCATTCCTAAGAAGTTACTTATACTTTTTCAAAATTCATTTGTTGGATCTATTAATTTTTAACTTTTTCTCCTTCACTCATATCACTTGCACGGGAATTATCATCCCTCACTTAAACATGTCAAATAATTAATTTTCCTCCAATATGTTATGTTTTTTTAACCATAAAGATGAACTATTTCTTTAAACTCTTGAAACAATAATCCATTTGTTCATCACTTCAAAAAAAAGAACCGTTCTAGATAGCTCTCAAACAGAACAACCAAACATAGAGTGCTTTATTCAATTGTCACATACAACCAACACAAGTTTCGCATAATAACCTCTAAACCTAAAACCTCCTTCCCTTACAACACCTAATAACAACAAAAACACCCCTCGATTTCCACATGTTTTCTAAAAGAAATTGCTTAAGAAATTGAAACTAACCGGGCTACGTCCCTTTAGAGCAACATGTTTTAAATTCCTCTACTATGTTAGTAGTAGAGCATATTTGTAACGGTTATTTATAATTTTTTTGCTCATCATTAATTTTTTAACATTTTATCATCACTCACCTTATGGGCCGTTAAATATTCAATTTTTTTTTGTAATCTACTTTTATTTTCAACTATTTTCTCTTTCACTCACCTCAAGCGCACGTAAATTTTTGGCCTCCTTGTAGATCTGTCAAATGATTAATCGTTACCACCTTTGTTCAATCAATTTCCTTCATTTTCTTTTCGTATAGCCATTTTGAATATTTTTCTATTTAGTTCATTATTGCTCGCATTTTGATTTTGAAGCTTTGTTTAGTTTATTTATTCATGTATTATTTAATTCAAAATAAAATATCATCAAATGTTTTATATAACTGAAAAAAATTATAATTAAAATATTAAATTATTTAATAAATTTAAAATGTGAGTCAAGAATGGGTAAAATTATTCTTATGTTAATTTGATGTAATTTTATGAGGAAACTAGTTACTATAAGATTTGATTCCCTTATCTATGTTATTATGAGATCTAATTTTATAACTATATCGACAGTAATATAAACTCTTAATCACTATCAAAATTATTAAATATTTTTGGAAAATATATTTTCATATTACAAAGATAGAATAATGTTACGAGCTTAGGAATTGAGGATGGTGAATTACCTGGAGGAAATCCTTGCAAAGGGATGAAATAGACAGACGATATGCTAATGCTTCTGATTACTGCTTTTTCTTACATTAGAGAGTACGATGCTTCACCTAATCATTTTAAGTGTAAAAATCGGAAGTTCTTAATGTCAGAGACATGCAAGTCGAGCGCTATCTCAAATGTTATGAACCGAAGAGGTAATCATGTATCATCCCGTCAGTGTGAGGATAACTTCAATCTTCTGAATGAAAAGTATTCGAGATTAAATGGGATTTCTTTGTAAAGGCACTGCTTGTGAAATTGTAGAGAACCCAAAGCTTCTTGGCAGTTGGTTTGTCTAATGAAGAAATCATAGAAGGCAAGAAGATTTTAAGGTGTAAGCAACAATTCTACAGAGAAATATGCTCATCTAACAATTGCATTCCTTTAGCTCATCCTCCTGTTATACTTGATGTATTTTCAAGTGTTACGTTATTTATTATAATATTTTAAGTATTTAATTTTAATCCTAAATTCTAATAAGTGATGTTTACGGTTTTTAAAATTAATGTTGGATTTTTTTAATGGCCCACATTAAGTTTTTTTACTTTTTGTCTTTTACTCACACAATGCGCACGTGACTGTTCTCCTCGTAAATAGTAGAAAATGGAGCATTTCTAAGAAGTTACTTATACTTTTTCAAAATTCATTTGTTGGATCCATTAATTTTTAACTTTTTCTCCTTCACTCATATCACTTGCACGTGAATTATCATCCCTCACATAAAGATGTCAAATAATTAATTTTCCGCCACTATGTTTTTTTTTTTTAACCATAAAGATGAACTATTTCTTTAAAATCTCGAAACAATAATCCATTTGTTCATCACTATAGAAAAGCAGCGTTCTGGATAGCTCTCAAATAGAACAACCAAACATAGAGTGCCTTATTCAATTCTCACATACAACCAACACAAGTTTTGCATAATAACCTCTAAACCTAAAACCTCCTTCCCTTACAACCCCTGAGAACAACAGAAACACTCCTCCATTTCCACATGTTTTCTAGAAGAAATTGCTTAAGAAAAGGAAAGTAACCGGGCTACGTCCCTTTAGAGCAACATGTTTTAAATTCCTGCACTATGTTCGTTGTAGAGCATATTTCTAACGGTTATTTATACTTTATTGGTTCATCATTAATTTCTTAACATTTTATCATCACTCACCTTATGGGCCGTTAAATATTCATTTTTTTTGTGTTCTACATTATATTTTCTACTATTTTCTCTTTTACTCACCTCAAGCGCATGTAAATTTTTTGGCTCCTTGTAAATCTGTCAAATGATTAATTGTTAGCACCTTTGTTCAATCAATTTCATTCATTTTCTTTTCTTACAGCCATTTTGAAGTTTTTTCTATTTAGCTCATTATTGCTCCCATTTTAATTTTTAAGATTTGTTTAGTTTATTTATTCTTATATTATTTATTTCACAATAAAATATCTTTAAATATTTTATATAACTGAAAAAATTATAATTAAAATATTAAATTATTTAGTAAATTCAAAACGTGAGTCAAGAATGGGTAAAATTTTTCCTATGTTAAATTTTATGTAATTTTACGAGGAACCAAGTTACTATAAGATCTGATTCCATTATCTATGTTATTATGAGATCTAATTTTATCACAATATCGAAAGTAAATTAAACTGTTAATCACTATCAAAATTATTAAATATTTTTTGTAAATATATTTTCATATTACAAATGATAGAATATAATGCTACGAGCTAAATAATTGAGGGTGGTGAAGTACTAGGAGGAAATCCTTGCAAAGGGATGAAATACACGGACGATATGCTAATGCTTCTGATTACTGTTTTTTCTTACATTAGAGAGTACGATGCTTCACCTAATCATTTTAAGTATAAAAATGGGAAGTTCTTAACGTCAGAGACAAGCAAGTGGAGCGCTATCTCAAATGTTATGAACCGAAGAAGTTATCATGCATCATCCCGTCAGTGTGAGGATAAATTCAATGATCTGAAGGAAAAGTACAGGAGATTGAATGGATTGCTTGGTAAAGGCATTGCTTATGACTTTGTAGAGAACCCAAGGCTTATTGGTTCAGTTGGTTTGTCTAATGAAGAAATCATGGAAGTCATAAAGATTTTAAGTTGTAAGCAACTATTATACCGAGAAATATGCTTATCTAATAATTGCAATCTTTTAGCTCGTCCTCTTGTTATACTTGATGTATTTTCACGTGTTACGTAATTTATAATAATATTTTAAGTATTTAATTTTAATCCTTAAATCTACTAAGTGATGTTTACGGATTTTGAAATTAATGAAGGATTTTTTTAATGGTCCACATTAAGTTTTTTTTACTTTTTCTCTTTTACTCCCATAATGTGCACGTGACTATTTTCCTCCTAAATAGTATAAAATGGAGCATTCCTAAGTAGTTACTTATACTTCTTAAAAACCCATTTGTTGGATCCATTAATTTTTAACTTTTTCTTCTTTACTCATATCACTTGCACGTGAATTATCATCCCTCTCTTAAACATGTCAAATAATTAATTTTCCTACACTATGTTTCTTTTTTGTTTACCATAAAGTTGAACTATTTCTTTAAAATCTTGAAACAATAATTCATTTGTTCAACACTTACAAAAAAGTTGCGTTCTGGATAGCTCTCAAACAGAACAACCAAACATAGAGTCCTTTATTCAATTGTCACATACAGCCAACACAAGGTTTGTGTTGTACGTTAAATTTTCTAGTATTTTCTCTTTCACCCACCTCACGCGCACGTAAATTTTTCACCTCCTTGTAAATCATTCAGGTGATTAATTGCGAGCACCTTTGTTCATTTAATTTCATTCATTTTCTTTTCTTATAGCCATATTGAATTTTTTTCTATTTAGTTCATTATTGCACACGTTTTAATTTTTAAGCTTTCTTTAGTTTATTTATTATTATATTATTTATTTCACAATAAAATATCTTTAAATATTTTCTGTAACTGAAAAAATTTATAATTAAAATTTTAAATTATTTAATAAATTTAAACATGAGTCAAGAATGGTAAAATTATTCCTATGTTAAAGTTTATGTAATTTTATGAGGAACCTAGTTACTATAAGATCTAATTCCCTTATCTATATTATTTTGAGATCTAATTTTATCACAATATCGACAGTAAATTTAATTGTTAATCACTATCAAAATTATTAAATATTTTTAGTAGATATATTGTTATATTGCAAAAGATAAAATATAATGTTATGAGCTGAATAATTGAGGGTGGTGCGTACCAAGAGGAAATCCTTGCAAAGGGATGAAATAGATGGACGATATGCAAATGCTTCTAATTAATGCTTTTTCTTACATTGGATAGTACGATACTTCACCTTCTCATTTTAAGTATAAAAATGGGAAGTTCTTAATGTCAGAGACAAGCAAGTGGAGCGCTATCTCAAATGTTATGAACCAAAGAGGTTATCATGTATCATCCCGTCAGTGTGAGGATAAATTCAATGAGCTGAATGAAAAGTTTTGGAGATTGAATGGATTGCTTGGTAAAGGCACTGCTAGTGACATTGTAGAGAACCCAAGGCTTATTGGTTCAGTTGGTTTGTCTAATGAAGAAATCATGGAAGTCATGAAGATTTTAAGTTGTAAGCAATTATTCTACCGAGAAATATGCTTATCTAACAATTGCAATCTTTATACTTGATGTATTTTCAAGTGTTACATAATTTATAATAATATTTTAAGTATTAAATTTTAATCCTTAATTCTACTAAAGGATGTTTAAGGATTTTGAAATTAATGAAGAATTTTTTTAATGGTCCACATTAAGTTTTTTTACTTTTTCTCTTTTACTCCCACAATGTGCACGTGACTGTTCTCCTCCTAAACAGTATAAAATGGAGCATTCCTAAGCACTTACTTATACTTTTCCAAAATTTATTTGTTGGATCCATTAATTTTTAACTTTTTCTTCTTCACTCATATCACTTCCACGTGAATTATCATCCCTCTCTTAAACATGTCAAATTATTAATTTTCTTCCACTATGTTTCTTTTTTTTTTTTTTTACCATGAAGATTAACTATTTTTTTAAAATATTGAAACAATAATCCATTTGTTCAATACTACAAAAAAGTAGCGTTGTGGATAGCTCTCAAATAGAACAACCAAACATAGAGTCCTTTATTCAATTGTCACATACAGCCAACACAAGTTTTGCATAATAAACTCTAACCCTAAATCCTCCTTCCCTTACACCCCCTAAGAACAACAAAAACACCCCTCAATTTCCACATGTTTTCTAGAAGAAATTGCTTAAGAAAAGGAAACTAACCGGGCTACGTCCCTTTAGAGCCACATGCTTTAAATTCATCTATTATGTTCGTGGTAGAGCACATTTCTAATTGTTATTTATACTTTTTTGTCATCATTAATTTTTTAACATTTTATCATCACTCACTTTATGGGCCATTTAATATATATATATTTTGTGTTCTACATTAAATTTTCTACTATTTTGTCTTTCACTCACCTTACGCGCACGTAAATTTTTTGCCTCCTAGTAAATTCGTCAGATGGTTAATTGTGAGCACCTTTGTTCAATTAATTTCATTCATTTTCTTTTCTTACAACCATTTTGAATTTTTTTCTATTTAGTTCATTATTACTCCCGTTTTAATTTTTAAGCTTTGTTTAGTTTATTTATTCTTATATTATTTATTTCACAATAAAATAACTTTAAATATTTTATATAACTGAAAAAAATTATAATTAAAATTTTAAATTATTTAATAAATTTAAAACATGAGTCAAGAATGGTAAAATTATTCCTATGTTAAATTTTATGAGGAAACTAGTTACATAAGATCTGATTCCCTTATCTGTGTTATTTTGAGATCTAATTTTGTCACAATATCGAAAGTAAATTAAACTGTTAATCACTATCAAAATTATTAAATATTTTTAGTAAATATATTTTCATATTACAAAAGATAGAAAATAATGTTACGAGCTGAAGAAATGAGGGTGGTGAAGTACCTGGAGGAAATCCTTGCAAAGGGATGAAATAGACGGACGATATGCTAATGCTTCTAATTACTGCTTTTTCTTGCATTGGAGAGTACGATGCTTCACCTCCTCATTTTAAGTTTAAAAATGGGAAGTTCTTAATGTCAGAGACAAGCAAGTGGAGTGCTATCTCAAATGTTATAAACCGAAGTCATGTATCATCCCGTCAGTGTGAGTATAAATTCATTGATCTGAATTAAAAGTACTGGAGATTGAATGGATTCTTTGTTAAAGGCACTGCTTGTGATATTGTAGAGAACCCAAAGCTTCTTGGTTCTGTTGGTTTGTTAAATCATGGAAGTCATGAAGATTTTAAGTTTTATGCTGAAGGAAAACAGAACTAGCCCAGGCTAAATCGAAAACCTCACTTTCGTGCAATGCATTCCAGAATCGGAAGCTTTCGACCAAGCTCAAGCTCAAATTCATTTACCCACGAATGGATCTTGGCTTATACTTATTTAATTTATTAAAATGACATCTAACGCACAAAGATCAAACCTTTAATTAAAAGAGGAAGGATTAAAGGTTATACCTTTGAAGCGAAGTCCAACGCAAAAAGAAAAATCCAATCTTTATGCGAATTCCACAAGAAATCCAAAAGATAACTCCGAGAAAACTTTGAATATTGCGTTGTCAATAATCTATCAAAGTCTACTTGCTTAGCCTACAAAGAAATCACTCAAATCGGATTCAATACAATCTAAAAATCTGACCGAAAATGCTAAAACTGCTCAGCCTCTTGCTTAAAAATCTGATGCTCCCGCGATGAAGAAAACCCACAAGAACCGCCAGTACTCAGCCCTTTGCTCCGCCGTGATGTAGACAAGAAGGAGCAGCAGATCACCAATCCATAGAAAGAGATCAATGCTGCCCTTCTAGGATCAAACGCACGGAACTAAGACAGAAAACCAGCAGCAAAAACAGATCACGACTGCTGTGCTGATGCGCTACTGCACGGAGAAAATAAACCGGCGAAGATCACTATAATCCGGGATAAAAACTGCAAGAATCCGGCGAGCTTTGATGAATAATCAACCAAAGGTTTGATCTTTGAGATGAATCCAATTCGAAGAGCAAGAAATCTAGTTCGTTTTAGAAAGAAAACTTCAAAGGTAAGAAGTTCTCTCTTTAGAACTTTCTTACTCTGAAAATGGGCAAGACTTGTCTTGCAAGATTTCCTTAGTTTTCTTTTGCCTCAAGTTTTCTATTTGTAGGAGCTCTAATGGAGACCCAATGGGCTCTCGAGTTGGGCCTTTTAATTTAACTTTTGTTGACCACTTAGTCTTTCTTGACTAATCAACTCCAATCGACCCATTCGAATTAATTTCTTAACCAATTTCGTTAATTTAATTTAATCAAACCCTTAGAATTAATTAATTCAAATAGAATTAATTTCTTAATTCACTTTGTTGATTAAATATTAATTAAACCTTTAGGATTAATTAATTCATCTTGTCGATTAGTCAAATGCACAATTAGCCGTACCACTATCGGACTAATTATGGAACTATCGCTCGAAAACGATTTTACATCGCGCCATTATATTTTCTTCTATCTCCCCACATGAAAGATCTAGCGCTCGTCGGTTTATCAATTTTCTGACAAACTAATTCACCGACTTCTTGGAATCCGAGATTAGTACCACTCGTCCTTTTATTATACCGGACATAAAGTCCATCGGCCGGGTTTAGTGTAATAGACCTTACGAGCTCATCTCGGGAGCACCATCAACCCAGCAAACCGGTACGTGGATTCATCCGACTAGCAACGACACGTAAGTAGCCAAACACCGCATACCCAACCTACCGAGGTATAGGCCTCAATTGTCCGCACTCTTTGGCAAATCAAAGCATACGATGTCCAACTCTCACGCCTGTCCCAATATCGGGATTGAGAGACTGAATACTAGGACCGAATTGACTACGCCGATCAGTATAAGTCAATTCTATCCAAATTGGTCGTGCTCAATATGCCCCGGGCATATTCGTGTGATTTAAACTAGTCTAGATAAACTAATTACCAAAACACACGATAACCTATACCGATAGTATATTCAGACTATCTCGGTTACGAGCATACTTTTTATATATCAATACTTTAACCAATAACGGTATCTACTATGTCTTTCCACACCCTGTTATCTAGTTCTATGATATAATGGAACAATTTAATACCGAAACAAAATGATATGTCATCTGTGGATATTAGTTTTTGATACAAGCTATAGCATTTCTGTATTCAAAACTAACAATCTCCCACTAATACTCAAAGTTATGCTAAGAAGTACAAAAACTGTCCAACCCGCTATTACACTGCTGTCATAGTGAAATCTCCAGAACGCCTTTAAGCTCACTCACATGGCTCCCTCAAGAATCTAACTCCCATGCCCTCCACATATCTCTCAAAAACCTTTGGGGTCAATGGCTTGGTGAAAGGATCTGCAAGGTTGTCATCTGATGCTATCTTGGCCACGATCGCGCCTCTCCTCTTTACGATCTCTCGTATCTGGTTGTTCTTGCACTCTATGTATTTACTCGCCTTATGGGCTCGTGATTCCCTCGAGTTAGCAACTGCACCATTGTTATCACAGTAAACTATGATAGACCTAGGCAACTCAGGAACCACATCTAAGTCCATCAGGAGGCTCTGGAACCATACAGCTTCTTTCACTGCCTCTGATGCGGCAATGTACTCAGCCTCCATGGTAGAGTCTGCCACGCATTTCTGCTTGACACTCCGCCATACTATGGCTCCACCTCCTAGAGTAAACACAAACCCGGAGGTAGACTTACTCTTGTCCAAATCACCTTGAAAGTGTGAATCTGTGTAACCCAATGGTATAAGCTCCTGCGCTCTATAAACTAGGACATAATCTCTCGTCCTGCGCAAGTACTTGAGAATGCATTTTACTGCCTCTCAGTGAGCCTTCCCAGGGTTACTTTGATATCTGCTAACCAAGCCAACGGTAAAGCAAATATCAGGCCTCGTACATAACATAGCATACATGAGGTTACCCACTGCAGAAGCATAGGGTATCGCCTTCATGGCATATATCTCTTTAGCAGTCTTGGGACACTGCTCCTTAGACAAATGCACCCTATGCCTGAAAGGTTGTGAACCCTTCTTTGAGTTCTGCATGTTAAAACGAGCCAGAATCGTATCTATGTAGGATGCCTGGGAATGTGTCAGAGAACGTCTCTTACGATCTTGAATAATCTTGATCCCAAGGATATATCCAGCCTCTCCCAAATCCTTCATATCAAATTGCCTAGACAACCATGCCTTTACGTCTGACAACATCTTCTTACTGTTGCCAATCATAAGGATGTCATCTACATAAAGTACGAGGAACACCACTGTATCACCATCACGCCTGCGATAAACACACTGCTCATCCGGACCTTGAATGAATCCATAGGACTGGATAACCTCGTCAAAACAGATGTTCCAAGATCTAGATGCTTGCTTAAGTCCATAAATAGACCTCCTAAGCTTGCATACCTTGTGCTCTTGGCCCTGAACAATGAAACCCTCTGGTTGCTGCATAAAAATGGTCTCCTCAAGACTTCCATTAAGGAAAGCTGTCCTGACGTCCATCTGCCAAATCTCATAGTCCATATGAGCAGATATGGCCAAGAGAATCCAGATCGACTTAAGCATAGCTATCGGGGAAAAGGTCTTCTCATAATCGATACCCTTTTTGTGAGTATACCTATTCGCCACAAGCCCAGCCATGAAGGTTTCAACTCTCCCTTCAGATCCTCTCTTTTGCTTGTAGACCCATTTGCAACCAATAGGCCTAAACCCATCAGAAAGGTCTACCAGCTCCCAGACTTGATTTGAGTCCATAGAACCCATCTCAGCTATCATCGCTCTCTGCCAAGAATTTGCATCTTTATCCTGGAGAGCCTCATTGTAGCTAACTGGGTCTGGTTCATGAGCGCCAGGGATAAAGTCTGAAGACTCACCCAATGCTATGTACCTCTCTGGCTGTCTGACAACCCTCCCACTATGACGAGGCACAGCTTGTGCAAGAGCATCATCTGTGATAGTGTGTGCTGTCTATTGTGGTGTGTATTCCTATACTTGTGCATCTAGAATAATGGACTGACTTCTAAGCTCTTCCAATACTACCTTGCTGCTTGACTTGTGATCTAAAATATAGTCCTCCTCAAGAAATCTGGCATTGGTGCTGATCACCACCTTCTGATCCAGAGGACTATAAAATAGACCACCTCTCGTTCCTTTGGGGTAGCCTATAAATAGCATAGCCTTGGTTCTTGCCTCTAACTTGCCTGCATCTGCCTCGAGCACATGTGCTGGATAACCCCAAATTCTGAGATGTCTCAGACTAGGCTTTCGCCCATTCCACAACTCTACTGGGGTCGAAGGCACAGACTTAGATGGCACAAGGTTGAGGATAAAACATATTGTCTCCAAGGCATAACCCCAAAATGAGATAGGAAACTCACTGTAACTCATCATCGATCTAACCATATCCATAAGAGTCATGTTCCTCTTCTCTGCTACACCATTTTACTGGGGTGTGCCAGGTGCAGACAACTGGGTCTGAATACCTTTCTCCGACAAATAGGACCTAAATTCGCTAGAGAGATATTCACCACAGCGATCAGATCGCAAGGCCTTGATACTCTTACCCAGATGGTTCTCCACCTCAACCTTGAACTCTCTGAACTTGCCAAAGCATTCAGACTTGTGGCACATCAAGTATATGTATCCATATATAAAGTAATCATCCGTGAAAGTCACAAAATACTCATAACCACTTCTAGCCTGAACTGACATAGGTCTACACACGTCAGAATGAATCAACTCTAAAACCTCCTTGGCTCTATACCCCTTTTCCTTGAAAGGCCTATTGGTCATTTTACCCTCCAAGCAGGACTCACAGGTCGAATAGCTGTCAATATCCAGTAAATCCAAAGACCCACTATTGACTAACCTTTGAATCCTACCAAGGTTGATGTGACCGAGTCTCAGGTGCCAAAGATAAGTCTCATTCAAAGGGAAAGACTCTTTTCTCTTACTATGACTCGGTGATGAGCTACTAGTTTCTGTGTTTTGCATTACTGGGGAGTATGTCTTAATTAAAAACAAATTATCAACCAATGTACCGAAACATATAAGTTTCTGGACTTTTCTAATAAAAACAGATCCATAAGAAAAAACACACTTATAACCATCCAAAACAAGTTTAGAAACTGAAAGTAAGTTCTTGCGAAAACTGGGTACATAAAGACAATCTCTCAAATATAAAACAGAGTCTTAAAAATAAAGACAAACTACTCCCACTGCAGCAACAGAAACTCTGGTAGTATCCCCAAGGTAGACCTGCAACTCTCCCTCTCCAAGCAGCCGGGTCACTTGGAACCCCTGTAAAGAATTACAAACGTGATCAGTGGATCCTGAATCCACACACCAAGTATCTGTGGGAATCGCCGTTAAACTCTTCTCAGTGACCAGGGAAAATTTACACATACCTCGAGGCTTTGGGCAGTCCTTCTTCCAATGTCCCGCTTGCCACATCTGAAGCATTTGCCTTTCGACTTGTGCTTCTTGGCAATGACCGCCTTGGGTCCATTATCAGCTCCGGCCTTCTGACCTCTCTTCCTCTTTTGCTTCCTGGCTTTGGGCCCAGCAGAGGAACCTGAGAGACCAACAGTAGCTAAGGATTGCTTCTTCTCTGCGAATAAGCCCTCAGCAGACACCAATGCAGTCATGAGCTCGGGAAGTGAATATGAGATATTCTCCATATTGTAGTTCAACCAAAACTACTAAAAACTGGGAGGCAAGCTCTGGAGAATGATATCGACCTGGGTCTCCCCATCAATGTCACCTCTCAATACCTCAATCTCATTGATGCAGCTTATCATGTTTAGCACGTGATCCCTCACTGAAGTACCCTCAGCCATCCTAGCATTCATGAGTTTCCTCAAAGCTGACTGCTTGGCTGCCCTACCCTAATGTCCAAACAACCCCCTGAGGTTGAGCATCATATCGTAGGCTGAGGTAAACAACTGATGCCGGTGCTGCAGTACACTCAACATAGAAGCCAAGATGTAGCACCAGGTCATCTCTTCAGCCTTCTACCACCTCGTATATGGCTCTCGCTGCTCAGGGGTGGCATCATCGCTGGGCTTATGGGGCACTCCTCAGTGAGCACGTACTTGTAACCCTCAACGGTAAGGTCAATGTCCAGGTTACGTTTCCAGTCAATATAATTTGGACCCGTAAGTTTGTTCTGGTTCAAAATGACAGCTAGCGGGTTGAACGACATATCAACTACAACAGAAAAATAAACAGTCAAGTTTCAGTATACTTTTTCGAAAATATTGAAAATCCTCAAAAAACCAATATAATCTTCTACCGACATCTCTCACACCGGGATTAACGCAGGTCACGATGGGTGAACGTCTACGGCAACCCACATTCGTTCGAGAAGAACCGAAGTTCATTAATTTCATTATCTGACAAACGATCTTATGATCAATGAAATTAATAGTTGATAATTTTAGCCGTACACGAAGAAAGCGTAACCTCGATGGGAGGAATACTAAAAACGGTACACTAAGTGTATGCAATTACGTGACTTCTAAGTTTGTTACTTAGGATGCTAATGCACCTCGAATGGCGAGGGTGTCACAACTTTCTCCAATTAAACTCACTATAGTCATCCCTTTAGAAATTCATTCTGGTGATATCTGTGGTTGAAAACTCATCCGATAGGGAGGAAGGTCTAAGCCAGCACGCAAGTTTAACTACATCACCAATGAACCCGTAATATCGGAGAGCTAGCCTCAAGTGAGTTAGGCGGCGTAGCCTGTTGCCGACCTTACAAGTAGACCCCTTAGGGGCTACTTGGTATCTGTAGTTAGAGTTAAAGCGCTTGGAGCTTCGTCTCCGTCTCGAGTTCCTCTTCGTCTTCGACTCTGACTGCAGCTCCTCATAGGCTTCGCCTGCGTCTGAGTTATGAGTTATGCAGTAGGGGTTGAGTTATGCCCCGTCGGAGATCCTAACAGTTTTCGAACCTCTCTATCCTCTTACAGCTTCATTTCTTAGCATCTAAGAAATGAAGAAAGAGATGGAGGCCATGGGAATATTTACCAACCCTCCCCCACTTAGATTTTTAAGCTTGAGGATTTTTTATGTTTTAACATGCAATATCTTAACTATGGATATTCGCACCCATAAAACTGTTGGAGTTTTAATATGCGAATAATCTACCTTAGTTAATTGCTCGTTACCTTTTAAAAACAATTTCGGTTTGGTTTTCGTTCATGCAAAATAAAATGAAAAACACACAATCAACGAAAAGTCATAAATACGAGAAATTAAAAGAAATATAATTTCCAACTATTATGGCATTCTCTATCGTTGATTTCTTGATACCTCGGTGACACGTCCCGTCATGTCGCTCCCACTCGTTATTTGGATTCCTCTCGATTTGCCCGGGTTTTCTCAGTTTACTACATAATTAGGAATCACCCAAAATTACGAGAAACCAAAACCCGCGAATATAAGTTACCCAAAATAATATCTTCATCATAATACATAAATTCCTATATACAAAGGCGTTTATCTAGGAATTTAAAGACGACATGATTAGATCAAATCCTACTATAAGATTTTTCTAATCCTACACGGCTTCCAGCTCGTGGTTATTACTATTACTGACATTTCCATTCAAAAAACAATATGAGCCCGGACATGTCCCGGGGTTTATGAATCAAAAATAAATTTCTACCATAATAGCCGGGAAACCCACCTGTTTAAACATTTCGACAAAAATAATAATGTCAAAATAAAGCCGTGTAATAAATCAAATAAGTATAAGACTGAAACCAATGCTCTGATACCAATTTGAAAGAAAACACAAGCCCGGGCTAAATCGAAAAGCTCACTTGTGCAATGCATTCCAGAATCGGAAGCTTTCGACCAAGCTCAGGCTCAAATTCATTTACCCACGAACAGATCTTGGCTTATACTTATTTAATTTATTTAAACGACATCTAACGCACAAAGATCAAACCTTTAATTAAAGGTTATACCTTTCAAGAGAAGTCCAACGCAATAAGAAAAATCCAATCCTTATGCAAATTCCACAAGAAATCCAAAAGATAACTCCGAGAAAACATCGAATATTGCGTGGGCAATAATCTATCGAACTATACTTGCTTAGCCCACAAGGAAATCACTCAAATCGGATTCAATACAATCTCAAAATCTGACCAAAAACCCTAAAACTGCTCAGCCTCTTGCTTAAAAATATGATGCTACCGCGATGAAGAAAACCCACAAGAACCGCCAGTACTCAGCCATTTGCTCCGCTGTGATCCAAACAAGAAGGAGCAGCGGATCACCAATCCATAGAAAGAGATCAACGCTGCCCTTCTCGAATCAAATGCACGGAACTAAGATAGAAGACCAGCAGCAAAAACTGATCGCAGCTGATGCGCTGCTGCCCAGAGAAAATAAACCGGCGAAGATCACTGTAATCCGAGAAAAAACTGCAAGAATCCGGCGAGCTTTGATGAATTATCAACCAAAGGTTTGATCTTTGAGATGAATCAAATTCGAAGAGCAAGAAATCTAGTTCATTTTTTAAAGAAAACTTCAAAGGGAAGAAGTTCTCTCTCTAGAACTTTCTTACTCTAAAAATGGGCAAGACTTGTCTTGCAAGATTTCCTTAGTTTTCTTTTGCCTCAAGTTTTCTATTTATAGGAGCTCTAATGGAGACCTAATGGGCTCTCGAGTAGGGCCTTTTAATTTGACTTTCGTTGACCGCTTAGTCTTTCCCGACTAATCAACTGCAATCGACCCATTCGAATTAATTTGTTAACCCACTTCGTTAATTTAATTTAATCGAACCCTTAGAATTAATTAATTCAAATAGAATTAATTTCTTAATTCACTTTGTAGATTAAATATTAATTAAACCTTCAGGATTAATTAATTCATCCTGTCGATTAGTCAAATGCATAATTAGTCGTACACTATCGGAATAATTATGGAACTACTGCTCCAAAATGACTTTACATCGCGTCATTATATTTTTTTCTATCTCCCCACATTAAAGATCTAGTGCTCGTCGGTTTGTCAATTTACTGACAAACTAATTCACCGACTTCTTGGTATCCGAGATTAGTACCACTCGTCCTTTTATTATGCCGGACATAAAGTCCACCGGCCAGATTTAGTATAATAGACCTTACGAGCTCATCTCGGGAGCACCATCAACCCGGCGAACCGGTACGTGGATTCTTCAGACTAGCAACGGCACGTAAGAAGCCAAACACCGCATACCCAACCTACCGAGGTATAGGACTCAATTGACCGTACTCTTTGGCAAATCAAAGCATACGATATCCAACTCTCATGCCCGTCCAATCTCGGGATTGAGAGATTGAATACTGGGACCGAATTGACTACGCCGATCAATATAAGTCAATTCTATCCAAACTGGTCGTGCTCAATATGCCCCGGGCATATTCGTGTGATTTAAACTAGTCTACATAAACTAATTACCAAAACACACGATAACATCTACCGATAGTATGTCCAGACTATCTCGGTTACGAGCATACTTTTTATATATCAATACTTTAACCAATAACGGTATCTCCTCTGTCTTTCCACACCCCGTTATCTAGTTCTATGATTTAATGGAACAATTTAATACCGAAACAAAATGATATGTCATCTGTGGATATTAGTTTTTGATACAAGCTATACCTTTTCTGTATTCAAAACTAACATATGCAACTATTCTACCGAGAAATATGCTCATCAAACAATTGCAATCGTTTAGCATGTCCTCATGTTATACTAGATGTTTTTTCATGTGTCATGTTATTTATTCTAATATTTTAAGTATTTAATTTTAATCCTTAATTCCATTAAGTAATGTTTACGGTTTTTGAAATCAATGAAGGATTTTTTTAATGGTCCACATTAAGTTGTTTTACTTTTTCTCTTTTACTAACACAATGCGCACGTGAATGTTCTCCCCCTAAATAGTATAAAGTGGAGCATTCCTAAGCAGTTACTTATAGTTTTTAAAAATTCATTTGTTGGATCCATTTATTTTTAAATTTTTCTCCTTCACTCATATCACCTGCACTTGAATTATCATCCCTCTCTTAATCATGTCAAGTAATTAATTTTCCTCCACTATGTTATATTTATTTTAACCATAAAGATGAACTATTTCTTAAAAATCTTGAAACAATAATCCATTTGTTGAACACTACAAAAAAGCAGCGTTCTTGATAGCTCTCAAACAGAACAACCAAACATAGAGTCCTTTATTCAATTGTCACATACATCCAACACAAGTTTTGCATAATAACCTCTAAACCTAAAACCTCCTTCCCTTACAACCCCTACGAACAACAAAAACACACCTCGATTTACACATGTTTTCTAGAAGAAATTGCTTAAGAAAAGAAAACTAACCGGGCTATGTCCTTTTAGAGCAACATGTTTTAAATTCCTCTACTATGTTCATAGTAGAGCATATTTCTAACGGTTATTTATACTTTTTTTGGTCACGATTAATTTTTTAACATTTTATCATCACTCACCTTATGGACGGTTAAATATACATTTTTTTGTTCTACATTAAATTTTCTACTATTTTCTCTTTCACTCATGCGTACGTAAATCTTCCGCCTCCTAATAAATTTGTCAAATGATTAATTGTGAGCACCTTTGTTCAATCAATTTCATTCATTTTCTTTTCTTACAGCCGATTTCAATTTTGTTCCATTTAGTTCATTATTGCTCCCGTTTTAATTTTCAAGCTTTGTTTAGTTTATTTATTCTTATATTATTTACTTCACCATAAAATATTTTTAAATGTTTTGTATAACGGAAAAAAATTATAATTAAATTTTTAAATAATTTAATAAATTTAAAACATGATTCAAGAATGGCTAAAATTATTCATAAGTTAATTTTTATGTAATTTTATGAGGAATTACTATAAGATCTTATTCCCTTATCTATGTTATTATGAGATCTAATTTTATCACTATATCAACAGTAAATTAAACTGTTAATCACTATCAAAATTATTAAATATTTTTAGTAAATCTATTTTCATATTACAAAAGATAGAATATAATGTTACGAGCTGAAGAATTGAGGGTGGTGAAGTACCCGGAGAAAATCCTTGCAAAGGGATGAAATAGATGGACGATATGCTAATGCTTCTGATTACTGCCTTTTTTTACATTGGAGAGTACGATGCTTCAACTCCTCATTTTAAGTATAAAAATGGGAAGTTCTTAATGTCAGAGACAAGCAAGTGGAGCGCTATCTCAAATGTTATGAACCGAAGAGGTTATTATGTATCATCTCATCAGTGTGATGATAAATTCAATAATCTGAACAAAAAGTACAGGAGATTGAATGGATTGCTTGGTAAAGGCACTGCTTGTGACATTGTGGAGAACCCAAAGCTTCTTGGTTCAGTTGGTTTGTCTAACAAAGAAATCATGGAAGTCATGAAGATTTAAAGTTGTAAGTAACAATTCTACCTTGAAATATGCTCATATAACAATTGCAATCGTTTAGCTCATCCTCATGTTATACTTGATGTATTTTCATGTGTTATGTTATATTTTCTAATATTTTCAGTATTTTATTTTAATCCTTAAGTCTAATAAGTGATGTTTATGATTTTTGAAATTAATGAAGAATTTTTTAATGGTCCACATTAAGTTTTTTTTTTACTTTTTTCCTTTTACTCACACAAAGTGCACGTGACTGTTCTCCTCATAAATAGTATAAAGTGCAGCATTCCTAAGCAGTTACTTATGGTTTTTTAAAATTCATTTGTTAGATCCATTAATTTTTAACTTTTTCTCCTTCACTCATATCACTTGCACTTGAACTATCATCCCTCTCTTAATCATGTCAAGTAATTAATTTTCCTCCACTATGTTATATTTATTTTAACCATAAAGATGAACTATTTCTTAAAAATCTTGAAACAATAATCCATTTGTTGAACACTACAAAAAAGCAGCGTTCTTCATAGCTCTCAAATAGAACAACCAAACATAGAGTCCTTTATTCAATTGTCACATACATCCAACACAAGTTTTGCATAATAACCTCTAAACCTAAAACCTCCTTCCCTTAAAACCCCTAGGAACAACAAAAACACCCCTCGATTTGCACATGTTTTCTAGAAGAAATTTCTTAAGAAAAGGAAACTAACCGGGCTACGTCCTTTTAGAGCAACATGTTTTAAATTCCTCTACTATGTTCACAGTAGAGCATATTTCTAACGGGTATCTATACTTTTTTCGGTCATCATTAATTTTTTAACTTTTTATCTTCACTGACCTTATGGGCAGTTAATTATAAATTTTTTTCTTTTGTGTTCTACATTAAATTATCTACTATTTTCTCTTTCACTCGACTCAAGCGCACTTAACTTGTCTGCAACCTATTAAATATGTCAAATAATTAATTGTTAGCACCTTCAATCAATTCCAGTCATTTCCATTTCTTACTCCCGTTTTGAATTTCATTCTAATTAGTTCATTATTGCTCCCGCTTTTAATTTTAAGGTTTGTCTAGTTTTTTTATTCCTATATTATTTATTTCACAATAAGATATCTTAAATTTTTTTGTGGAACTGAAAGAAATTATAATTAACAAATTTAAAACGTGAGTAAAGGATGAGTAAAATTATTTAAAAGTTAGTAAAATTAAGCTTATGTTATATTTGATGTAATTTTATGAGGAAACTAGTTACTATGAGATCTGAATCCATTATCCATGTTTTTATGAGATCTAATTGTATCACTATATCAAAAAGAAACTAAACTGTTAATCACTATCAAAATTATTATATATTTTTAGTAAATATATTTTCATATTACTGAAGATATAATACAATGTTACGAGCTGAAGAATTGAGGGCGGTGAAGTATTAGGAGGAAATCCTTGCAGACGGCTGAAATGGATGAACGATATGCTGATGTTTCAAATTAGTGCTCCTTCTTTTATTGGAGAGTACGATGCTTCAACTCATCATTTTAGGTATCAAAATGGAAAGTTTTTAATGTTAGAGACAAGAAAGTGGAGCGTTATCTCCAAGGTTATGAATCGAAGAGGTTGTCATGTATCATCCCGTCAATGTGACGTTGAATTTGATGATCTCAATGAAAAGTATTGGAGAATGAATGCATTCCTTGGTAAAGGCACTACCTGTGACACTGTAGAGAAGCCAAAACTTCTTGGTTCAGTTGGTTTCTGTAACGAAGACATCATGGAAGTCATGAAAATTTTATGCTGTAAGCAACTATTCTACCGAGAAATATAATCATATAACAATTGCAATCGTTTACCTCTTCCTCATGTTATATTTGATTTATTTTCATGTGTTATGTTATTTATTCTAATATTTAAGGTATTTTATTTTAATCCTTAAGTCTCATAAATGATGGTTATGGTTTTTGAGATTAATGAAGGATTTTTTTAATGGTGCACATTAAGTTTTTTTACTTTTTCTCTTTTACTCACCCAATGCGCACGTGATTATTTTCTTCCCAAATGGTATAAAGTGGAGTATTCCTAAGTAGTTATTTATACTTTTTTTTAAATTCATTTTCTGGATACATTAATTTTTAACTTTTTCTCCTTCACTCACATCACTTGCACCTGAATTATACTTCCTCTCTTAAACATGTCAAATAATTGATTTTCTTCCACTATGATTTTTTTTCACCATAAAGATTAACTATTTCTTTAAAATCATGAAACAATAATCCATTTGTTGAACACTATAAAAAAGCAGTGTTCTTCATAGCTCTCAAATAGAACAACCAAACATAGAGTCCTTTATTCAATTGTCACATACATCCAACACAAGTTTTGCATAATAACCTCTAAACCTAAAACCTCCTTCCCTTAAAACCCCTAGGAACAACAAAAACACCCCTCGATTTGCACATGTTTTCTAGAAGAAATTTCTTAAGAAAAGGAAACTAACCGGGCTACGTCCTTTTAGAGCAACATGTTTTAAATTCCTCTACTATGTTCACAGTAGAGCATATTTCTAACGGGTATCTATACTTTTTTTTGTCATCATTAATTTTTTACCTTTTTATCTTCACTGACCTTATGGGCAGTTAAATATACATTTTTCTTTTTTTTTTTTGTGTTCTACATTAAATTTTCTACTATTTTTTCTTTCACTCATCTCAGGCGCACATAAATTGTCCACCTCCTAGTAAATATGTCAAATGATTAATTGTTAGCACATTCGTTCAATCAATTTCAGTCATTTTCTTTTCCTACTCCCATTTTGAATTTTGTTCTAATTAGTTCATTATTGCTCCCGTTTTTAATTTTTAGGCTTGTTTAGTTTTTTTTATTCCTATATTATTTATTTCACAATAAGATATCTTTAATTTTTTAATGTAACTGAAAGAAATTATAATAAAAATTTAAATTAATTAATTAATAAATTTAAAATGAGAGTCAAGGATGAGTAAAATTATTTAAATGTCTTATGTTAGATTTGATGTAATTTTTGTTAGTTTTGAATACATAAAAGCTATGGCTTGTATCAAAAACTAATATCCACAGTTGACATATCATTTTGTTTCGGTATAAATTTGTTCCTTTATATCATAGAACTAGATAACGGGGTGTGGACATACACAGTAGATACCGTTATTGGTTAAAGTATTGATATATAAAAAGTATGCTCATAACCGAGATAGTCTGAACATACTATCGGTATAGGTTATTGTGTGGTTTGGAAATTAGTTTATCTAAACTAGTTTAAATCACACGGATATGCCCGGGGCATATTGAGCACGACCAGTTTGGATAGAATTGACTTATACTGATCGGCGTAGTCAATTTGGTCCTAATATTCCGTCTCTCAATCCCGAGATTGGGACGGGCGTGAGGGTTGTGAAGGAAAACTGAACCAGCCCGGGCTAAATCGAAAACCTCACTTTCGTGCAATGCATTCCAGAATCGGAAGCTTTCGACCAAGCTCAGGCTCAAATTAGTTTACCCATGAACGGATCTAGGCTTATACTTATTTAATTTATTAATCGGGACACAAAAAGTTAAATCTTTAATTAAAGCGGAATTTAAAGATTATACCTTTTGTAGCGAAGTCCCTTGACTAAAAGAAAAATCCAATCTTTAGCGCGATTTCCACAAGAAATCCAATCGATTCTCCGAGAAGACTTCGAATATTGCGTGGGCAATAATCTATCGAAGTTTCTTATAAAACCCACAAGAACTACCAAAAGGGGCTGGCCGAAATTCTCATATAATAAACCCAAAAACTGGTCCGATCAAAACTGGGCAGAACTGCCGCTTGAAGAATGATGAAATGCAAAGAATTTCCAGCGGCTGCTGCAGCAAAAATCCAGACCGAAATGGAATCTTAGTCGCGATCTAAAACACGAAACTCAGTACGTGGATCAGCAGTCAAGACTCAACAATTCGGTCAACAAAGACCCACAAAATAGCAGCTAAAATTATAGTAGGAAATCCAGGCGAAAACTCGGCAGAATAATCAAGAATCCACCACCCAGGATGAAAATAAGAATCCACCGCCCAAGACCAAAACCTTTTTGGGTTTAGAATAATCCGGGAGAAAAAAAAGATCCGGGTGACTTTGAGAAAAAATCCAAGATTCAATTTTTTCTTGATTTTCTCTCTAACCCCTTTTTTTCTCAAGAAGACAATTTTCTTGTCTTGCAAGCCACACTTATGATTTCGTAAGGTAAAAGTCTTCTATTTATAGGAGCTCGATTGGAGACTTAATGGGCTTTCGAGTTAGGTCTTTTAATTTGACTTTCGTTGACCGCTAAGTCTTCTCGACTAATCAACTCCAATCGACCCATTTAAATTAATTTATTTAACCCACTTTGTTAATTTAATTTAATCGAACCCTTAGAATTAATTAATTCAAAATAGAATTAATTTCTAAATTCACTTTGTCGATTAAATATTAATTAAACCTTTTGAATTAATTAATTTACCTTGTCGATTAGTCAAATGCATAATCGGTCGTGCCACTATCGGACCAATTATGGAACTACCGCTCGAAAACGACTTTACATCGTGCCACAATATTTTATTCTATCTCCCCACATTAAAGATCTAGTGCTCGTCGATTTATCAATTTACTGACAAATTAATTCACCGACTTCTTGGTTTCCGAGATTAGTACCACTCGTCCTTTTATTATACCAAACATAAAGTTCACCGACCGGGTTTAGTATAATAACCTTACGAGCTCATCTCGGGAGCACCATCAACCCGGCGAACCGGTACGTGGATTCCTCCGACTAGCAACGGCACGTAAGAAGCTAAACACCGCATACCCAACTTACCGAGGTATTGGCCTCAATTGACCTCACCCTTTGGCAAATCAAAGCACATGATATCCAACCCTCACGCCCGTCCCAATCTCGGGATTGAGAGACGGAATACTAGGACCGAATTGACTACGCCGATCAGTATAAGTCAATTCTATCCAAACTGGTCGTGTTCAATATGCCCCGGGCATATCTGTGTGATTTAAACTAGTTTAGATAAACCAATTTCCAAACCACACAATAACCTATACCGATAGTATGTTTAGACTATCTCGGTTACGAGCATACTTTTTATATATCAATACTTTAACCAATAACGGTATCTACTGTGTTTGTCGACACCCCGTTATCTAGTTCTATGATATAAAGGAACAAATTTATACTGAAACAAAATGATATGTCATCTGTGGATATTAGTTTTTGATACAAGCCATAGCTTTTCTGTATTCAAAACTAATAATCTCCCACTAATACTCAAAGCTATGCTAAGAAGTACAAAAACTGTCCAACCCGCTATTACACTGCTGTCATAATGAAATCTCCATAACACCTTTAAGCTCACTCACATGGCTCTCTCAAGAATCTGACTCCCATGCCCTCCACATGCCTCTCAAAAACCTTTGGGGTCAATGGCTTGGTGAAAGGATCTGCAAGGTAGTCCTCTGAAGCTATCTTGGCCACGATCACGTCTCCCCTCTTTACGATCTCTCGTATCAGGTGGTACTTGCGCTCTATGTGTTTACTCGCTTTATGGGCTCGTGGTTCCCTCGAGTTAGCAACTGCACCATTGTTATCACAATAAGCTGTGATAAACCTAGGCAACTCAGGAACCACATCTAAGTCCATCAGGAAGCTCCTGAGCCATACAGCCTCTTTCGCTGCCTCTGAAGCGGCAACGTACTCGGCCTCCATGGTAGAGTCCGCCACGCATTTCTGCTTGACACTCTTCAATACTATGGCTCCACCTCCTAGAGTAAACACAAACCCAGAGGTAGACTTACTCTTGTCCAAATCTCCTTGAAAGTCCGAATCTGTGTAACCCAATGGTACAAGCTCCTGCGCTCTATAAACTAGGACATAATCTCCCGTCCTGCACAAGTACTTGAGAATGCATTTTACTGCCTCCCAGTGAGCCTTCCCAGGGTTACTCTGATATCTGCTAACCATGCCAACGGCAAAGCAAATATCAGGCCTCGTACACAACATAGCATACATGAGGCTACCCACTGCAGAAGCATAGGGTACCGCCTTCATGGCATCTATCTCCTCAGCAGTCTTAGGACACTGCTCCTTAGAAAAATGCACTCCATGCCTGAAAGGTAGTGAACCCTTATTGGAGTTCTGCATGTTAAAACGGGCCAGAATCATGTCTATGTAGGATGCCTGAGAGAGAGTCAGAGAACGTCTCCTACGATCTCGAATAATCTTGATCCCAAGGATATGTCTAGCCTCTCCCAAATCCTTCATATCGAATTGCCTGGACAGCCATGCCTTTACGTCTGACAACACCTTCTTACTGTTACCCATAAGAAGAATGTCATCTACATCAAGTACGAGGAACACCACTATCTCACCATCACGCCTGCAATAAACACACTGCTCATCCGGAGACTGAGTGAATCCATAGGACTGGATAACCTCATCAAAACGAATGTTCCAAGATCTGGATGCTTGCTTAAGTCCATAAATGGACCTCCTAAGCCTGCATACCTTGTGCTTTTGGCCCTTAACAATGAAGCCCTCTGGTTGCTGCATAAAGATGGTCTCCTCAAGACTTCCATTAAGGAAAGCTGTCTTGACGTCCATCTGCCAAACCTCATAATCCAAATGAGCAGCTATGGCCAAGAGAATCCGGATTGACTTAAGCATAGCTACCGGGGAAAAGGTCTCCTCATAATCGATCCCTTCTTTCTGAGTATACCCCTTTGCCACAAGCCTAGCCTTGAAGGTCTCAACCCTCCCGTCAGATACTCTCTTTCGCTTGTAGACCCATTTGCACCCAATAGGCCTAAACCCATCAGGAAGGTCTACCAGCTCCCAGACTTGATTTGAGTCCATAGAACCCATCTCAGCAATCATCGCTCTCTGCCAAGAATCTGCATCTTTATCCTGGAGAGCCTCATTGTAGTTAACTGGGTCCGGTTCATGAGCACCAGGGATAAAGTCCGAAGACTCACCCAAACCCATGTACCTCTCGGGCTGTCTCACAACCCTCCCACTACGACGAGGCGCAGCCTGTGTAAGAGCATCATCTGTGATAGTGTGTGCAGTTTCTTGTGGTGTGTCTTCCTGTACGTGTGCATCTGGAATAGTGGACTGACTTCTAAGCTCTTCCAATACTACCTTGCTGCTTGACTTGTGATCTAGAATATAGTCCTCCTCAAGAAATCTGGCATTGGTGCTGACCACCACCTTCTGATCCTGAGGACTATAAAATAAACCACCTCTCGTTCCTTTGGGGTAGCCTATAAATAGCATAACCTTGGATCTCGCCTCTAACTTGCCTGCATCTGCCTCGAGCACATGTGCTGGACAACCCCAAATCCTGAGATGTCTCAGACTAGGCTTGCGCCCACTCCATAACTTTACTGGGGTCGTAGGCACAGACTTAGATGGTACAAGGTTGAGGATAAAACATGTTGTATCCAAGGCATAACCCCAAAACGAGGTAGGCAACTCACTGTAACTCATCATCGATCTAACCATCTCCAAAAGAGTCCTGTTCCTCCTCTCTGCTACACCATTCTGCTGAGGTGTGCCAGGTGCAGACAACTGGGTCTGAATACCCTCATCTGACAAATAGGTCCTAAATTCACTAGAGAGGTATTCGCCACCGTGATCAGACCGTAGTGACTTGATACTCTTACCCAGATGGTTCTCCACCTCTGCCTTGAATTCTCTGAACTTGCCAAAGCATTCAGACTTGTGGCGCATCAGGTATATGTATCCATATCTAGAGTAATCATCCGTGAAAGTCACGAAATACTCATAACCACCTTTAGCCTGAACTGACATAGGCCCACACAGAATCAGCTCTAAAGGTCTCTTGGTCATTTTACCCTCAAAGCAGGACTCACAGGTCGAATAACTGTCAATATCTAGTAAGTCCAAAGACCCACTCTTGACCAATCTTTGAATCCTACTAAGGTTGATATGACCTAGTCTCAAGTGCCAAAGATAAGTCTGATTCAAATGGGAAGATTCCTTTCTCTTATTATGATTCGGTGATGAGTTACTAGTTTCAGTGTTTTGCATAACTGGGGAGTAAGTCTTGATTAAAAACAAATTGTCAACCAATGTACCGAAACATATAAGTTTCTGGCATTTTCTTATAAAAATCGAACCGTCAGAAAATACACACTTATAACCATCCAAAACAAGTTTCGAAACCGAAAGTAAGTTCTTTCGAAAACTAGGTACATAAAGACAATCCTTTAAAAGTAAAATAGAGTCTGAAAAATAAAGACTAATAACTCCCACTGCAGCCACAGAAACTCTGGTAGTATCCCCAAGGTAGACCTGCAACTCTCCCTCTCTAAGCAGTCGGGTCACTTGGAACCCCTGCAAAGAATTACAAACGTGATCAGTGGCTCCTGAATCCACACACCAAGTATCCGTGGGAATCGCCGCTAAACACGTCTCAGTGACTAGGGAAAATTTACACATACCTCGAGGCTTTGGGCAGTCCTTCTTTCAATGTCCTGCTTTGCCACATCTAAAGTATTTTCCTCTCGGCTTCTGCTTCTTGGCAATGCCTACCTTGGGTCGATGACTGGCTCCTGCTTTCTGGCCTCTCTTCCTCTTTTGCTTCCTGGCTTTGGGCCCAGCAGAGGAACCTGAGGGACCAACAGTAGCCAAGGCTTGCTTCTTCTCAGCGAAGAGGCTCTCAGCAGACACCAATGCAGTAATGAGCTCAAAAAGTGAATATGAGAGATTCTCCATATTATAGTTCAATCGAAACTGCTCAAATCTGGGAGGCAAGCTCTGAAGGATGATATCGACCTGGGTTTCCCCATCAATCTCACCTCCCAATACCTCGATCTCATTGATGCAACCAATCATCTCCAGCACGTGATCTCTCACTGAAGTGCCCTCAGCCATCTTGGCATTCATGAGTTTCCTCATAGCTGACTGCCTGGCTGCCCTACCCTGATGACCAAACATCTCCCTGAGGTTGAGCATCATATCGTAGGCTGAGGTCATCAACTGATGCTGGTGCTGCAGTACACTTGACATGGAAGCCAAGATGTAGCACCTGGTCATCTCATCAGCTTTCTGCTACCTCGTATATGGCTCTCGCTGCTCAGGTGTGGCATCCTCACTGGGCTTAGGGGGGCACTCCTCAGTGAGCACATACTTATAACCCTCATCGGTTGGGACAATGTCCAGGTTTCGTTTCCAATCAATGTAATTAGGACCGGTGAGTTTGTTTTGGTTCAGAATGACAGCTAGCGGGTTGAACGACATATCAACTGAAAATAATGAAAAAACATGTCTCAGTATACTTTTCGAAAATATTGAAAAATCCTCAGAAAAGAAATATAATCTTCTACCGACATCTCTCCCACCGGGATTAACGCAGGTCACGATGGGTGAACGTCTACGCCAGCCCACATTCGTTCGAGAAGAACCGAAGTTCATTAATTTCATTATCTGACCAACGATCTTATGATCAATGAAATTAATAGTGGATAATTTTAGCCGTACACGTAAATAGCGTAACCTCGATGGGAGGGATACTATAAACAGTACACTAAGTGTATGCCATTACGTGACTTCTAAGTTTGTTACTTAGGGTACTAATGCGCCTCGGATGGCGAGGGTGTCGCAACTTTTTCCAATTAAACGCACTATAGTCATCCCTTTAGAAATTCATTCCGGCGATATCTGTGATTGAAAACTCATCCGATAGGGAGGAAGGTCTAAGCCAGCACGGAAGTTTAACCACATCGCCAATGAACCCGTAATGGAGGCCATGGGGCTATTAACCAACCCGCTCCCACTTAGATTTTTAATTAATTTCAATTCGCCTTGGTTTTCTCGGTTTTCTATTTCAGTTTTCTACGTAATTAGGAATCACCCAAAATTACGATTAAACCAAAACCCGCGAATGTAATTAAGTTTGAGGATTTTTACGTTTTAACATGAAATATCTTAACTATGGATATTCGCACCCATAAAACCGTTGGAGTTTTAATATGCGAATAATCTACCTTAGTTAATTGCACATTACCTTTTTGAAAAACATTTGGTTTGGATTTCGTTCATGAAAAATAAAACGAAAATCACACAATCAACGAAAAATAAAAAATACGGGAAATTAAATAAAATAAAATTTCCCAACTATTATGGCCTTCTCTATCATTGATTCCTTGACGCCTCGGTGACACTTCCCGTCGTGTCGCTCCCACTCGTTATTTGGATTCCTCTCGATTCGCCCGGGTTTTCTCGGTTTACTGAATCACCCAAAATTACGATAAACCAAAACCCGCGAATATAAGTTACCCAAAATAACATCTTCGTCATAGTACATAAATTCCTATATACAAAGGCGTTTTTCTAGGAATTTAAAGACGACATGATTAGATCAAATTCTACAATAAGATTTTTCTAATCCTACACGGCTTCCAGGTCGTGGTTATTACTATTACAGAAATTTCCATTCAAAAATAAAACAAGCCCGGACATGTCCCGGGGTTTATGAATGAAAATTAAATTTCTACCATAATAGCCGGGAAACCAATAACCACCTGTTTATACATTTCGACAAAAATAATAATGCCAAAATAAAGCCGTGTAATAAATCAAACAAGTATAAGACCGAAACCAACGCTCTGATACCAATTTGAAGGAAAACTGAACAAGCCCGGGCTAAATCGAAAACCTCACTTTCGTGCTATGCATTCCAGAATCGGAAGCTTTTGACCAAGCTCAGGCTCAAATTAGTTTACCCATGAACGGATCAAGGCTTATACTTATTTAATTTATTAATCGGGACACAAAAAATCGAATCTTTAATAAAAGCGGAAGTTAAAGATTCTACCTTTTGAAGCGAAGTCCCTTGCTTAAAGAATACCAAATATATTGTTGCGATTTCCACAAGAAATCCAATCGATTCAACAAGAACACTCCAAATATTGCGTGGGCAATAATCTATCGGAGCTCACTCGATTAACGCACAAAAACCCACCAGGAAATTTGTTCAAACTGAATTCAAAATCTCCAAAAAACTGTTCGAACCAAAAACCCTCAAAATAAAAATGCTGCTGCGCCACCTGCTGTAATCCGCCGCTGCCTAGTCTAGCTTCCGCCGTGTTTCCGCCTAACACCTCACCGGTGATCTAGACAGGAACCATCTGAGGATCACCCATCAAGGAAGGAGATCAACTCAGATTATTCCCGAATCTACCGCGCGAAACAGCAAGACAAAAACCCTGGCGCTGGACTAAAAAAACTAAAACTACAGCAGCGGGTTTTTAAAAAAACACACAGCAGGTCCGGCAATAATTTTAAAGAAAAATCGAAGGTTGAAACTTTCGGGATGAATCCAATTCAAGGAGCAAGAAAGCTGATTCGTTTTTGAGAAAGAAAAAATTCTCTCTCTAGAATCTTCTTACTCAAGAAAGGGCAAGACAAGTTGTCATACAAAATTTCCTTAGCTTTCTTTGGTCCCAAGTTATTCTATTTATAGTAGCTCGATTGGAGACCTAATGGGCTCTCGAGTTAGGCCTTAAAATTTGACTTTCGTTGACCGCTAAGTCTTCCCGACTAATCAACTCCAATCGACCCTTTTAAATTAATTTATTTAATCCACTTTGTTAATTTAATTTAATCGAACCCTTAGAATTAATTAATTCAAAAACGAATTAATTTCTAAATTCACTTCGTCGATTAAATATTAATTAAACCCTTCGGATTAATTAATTTACCTTATCGATTAGTCAAACGCATAATCGATCGTACCACTATCGGACCAATTATGGAACTACCGCTCAAAAATGACTTTACATCGCACCATTATTATTTCTTCTATCTCTCCACATTAAAGATCTAGTGCTCGTCGATTTATCAATTTACTGACAAATTAATTCACCGACTTTTTGGTTTTCGAGATTAGTACCACTCGACCTTTTATTATACCGAACATAAAGTTCACTGGCCAGGTTTAGTATAATAACCTTACGAGCTCATCTCAGGAGCACCATTAACCCGGCGAACCGGTACGTGGATTCCTCCGACTAGCAACGGCACACAAGAAGCTAAACACCGCATACCCAACTTACCGAGGTATTGGCCTCAATTGACCTCACTCTTTGGCAAATCAAAGCATACGACACCCAACCCTCACGCCCGTCCCAATCTCGGGATTGAGAGACGGAATACTAGGACCGAATTGACTACGCCGATCAGTACAAGTCAATTCTATCCAAACTGGTCGTGCTCAATATGCCCCGGGCATATCTGTGTGATTTAAACTAGTCTAGACAAACCAATTTCGAAACCACACAATAACCTATACCGATAGTATGTTCAGACTATCTTGGTTACGAGCATACTTTTTATATATCAATACTTTAACCAATAACGGTATCTACTGTGTTTGTCGACACCCCGTTATCTTGTTCTATGATATAAAGGAACAGATTTATACTAAAACAAAATGATATGTCATCTGTGGATATTAGTTTTTGATACAAGCCATAGCTTTTCTGTATTCAAAACTAACAGACTCTACCATGGAGGCCGAGTACGTTGCCGCTTCAGAGGCAGCGAAAGAGGTTGTATGGCTCAGGAGCTTCCTGATGGACTTGGATGTGGTTCCTGAGTTACCTAGGTCTATCACAGTTTATTGTGATAACAATGGTGCAGTTGCCAACTCAAGGGAACCACGAGCCCATAAGGCGAGTAAACACATAGAGCGCAAGTACCACCTGATACGAGAGATCGTAAAGAGGGGAGACGTGATCGTAGCCAAGATAGCTTCAGATGACAACCTTGCAGATCCTTTCACCAAGCCATTGACCCCAAAGGTCTTTGAGAGACATGTGGAGGGCATGGGAGTCAGATTCTCGAGAGAGCTATGTGAGTGAGCTTAAAGGTGTTCTGGAGATTTCATTATGACAGCAGTGTAATAGCGGGTTGGTCAGTTTTTGTACTTCTTAGCATAGCTTTGAGTATTAGTGGGAGATTGTTAGTTTTGAATACAGAAAAGCTATGGCTTGTATCAAAAACTAATATCCACAGTTCACATATCATTTTGTTTCGGTATAAATTTGTTCCTTTATATCATAGAACTAGATAACGGGGTGTGGACAGACACAGTAGATACCATTATTGGTTAAAGTATTGATATATAAAAAGTATGCTCTTAACCGAGATAGTCTGAACATACTATCGGTATAGGTTATTGTGTGGTTTGGAAATTAGTTTATCTAAACTAGTTTAAATCACATGGATATGCCCGGGGCATATTGAGCATGACCAGTTTGGATAGAATTGACTTATACTGATCGGCGTAGTCAATTCGGTCCTAATATTCCGTCTCTCAATCCCGAGATTGGGACGGGCGTGAGGGTTGGATAACGTGTGCTTTGATTTGCCAAAGAGTGAGGTCAATTGAGGCCAATACCTCGGTAGGTTGGGTATGCGGTGTTTAGCTTCTTACGTGTCGTTGCTAGTTGGAGGAATCCACGTACCGGTTCACCGGGTTGATGGTGCTCCCGAGATGAGCTCGTAAGGTTGTTATACTAAACCCGGCCGGTGAACTTTATGTTCGGAATAATAAAAGGACGAGTGGTACTAATCTTGGATACCAAGAAGTTGGTGAATTAATTTGTCAGTAAATTGATAAACCGACGAGCGCTAGATCTTTAATGTGGGGAGATAGAATAAAATATAATGGCGCGATGTAAAGTCATTTTCGAGCGGTAGTTCCATAATTGGTCCGTTAGTGGTACGACCGATTATGCATTTGACTAATCGACAAGGTAAATTAATTAATCCAAAAGGTTTAATTAATATTTAATCGACAAAGTAAATTTAGAAATTAATTCTAGTTTGAATTAATTAATTCTAAGGGTTCGATTAAATTAAATTAACAAAGTGGATTAAATAAATTAATTTAAATGGGTCGATTGGAGTTGATTAGTTGGGAAGACTTATCGGCCAACGAAAGACAAATTTTAGGGTCTAACTCGAGAGCCCATTAGGTCTCCAATCGATCTCCTATAAATAGAATAACTTGAGACCAAAGAAAGCTAAGAAAAGTCTTGCAAGATAAGTCTTGCACAATTTAGAGTGAGAAAAGTTCTAGAAAGTGAATTTCTTCTTCTTGAAGTTTTCTTTCGAAGTCGAACAAGTTTTCTCATTCCTTGAATTAAATCAAAGCTTGAAGATCAAAGCTTGCCCGTCATTTTTCTAAGCTAGCTCCGCCGGGTTATCAAGCAGAATTTCCGTCGGGTTTCTTATATTTTCTGCCCAGCCGCTGGTGGATTATTTTGGAGGTTCAAAGGTGATATCTTTGGGGTGCTTGATCCAGGTCTTGTTGCGTTATGATCTCTTCTTGGTGATCCGCAGCAGCGCTTGTCCAGATCGTGGCCAAAGGTTGAATCTTTCGAGCAGCTCCAATCGGTTTTGCGGCAGAACTGGGCAGAACTGGGCGGGTTTTCTTGCAGCGGAAGATACTAGCTGGCAGCAGTTTTGATCAGTTTTATTTCAAGCAGATTTTGGTTTTACTCAAGAGATTTTCTAGTGGGTTTTCGTGGGCTAAGCGAGTAAGCTTCGATAGTTTATTTCCCACGCAATATTCGAAGTGTTCTTTGAGAATCAATTGGATTTCTATTGGAATCACAACAAAGAATTGGTTTTTCTTTAAGCAAGGGACTTCGCTTCAAAAGGTATAATCTTTAAATTCCGCTTTAATTAAAGACCGAATCTTTTGTGTCCCGATTAATAAATTAAATAAGTATAAGAGTAGATCCATTCATAGGTAAACTAATTTGAGCCTGAGCTTGGTCGAAAGCTTCCGATTCTGGAATGCATTGCACGAAAGTGAGGTTTTCGATTTAGCCCGGGCTTGTTCAGTTTTCCTTCAATTTTATGAGGAAACTAGTTACTATGAGATCTGATTTCCTTATCTATGGTATTATGAAATCTAATTGTATCACTATATTGACAAGAAACTAAACTGTTAATCACTATCAAAATTATTAAATATTTTTACTAAATATATTTTTATATTACAGAAGATATAATATAATTTTACGAGCTGAAGAATTGAGGGCGGTGAATTACCTGGAAGAAATTCTTGCAAATGGATGAAATGGACAGACGATATGCTGATGCTTCTGATTAGTGCTCCTTCTTTTATAGGAGAGTACGATGCTTTAACTCGTCGTTTTTGGTATAAAAATGGGTAGTTCCTAATGTCGGAGACAAGCAAGTAGAGCGCTATCTCAAAGGTTATCAACCGAAGAGGTTATCATGTGTCATCCCATCCGTGTGAGGTTAAATTCAATGATCTGAATGAAAAGTACTGGAAATTGAATCTATTGCTTAGTAAAGGCACTACCTGAGACATTGAAGAGAAGCCAAAGCTTCTTGGTTAAGTTGGTTTGTCTAACGAAGACATCGTGGAAGTCATGAAGATTTTATGTTGTAAGCAACTATTCTACCAAGAAATATAATCATATAACAATTGCAATCATTTACCTCGGTCTCATGTTATATTTGATTTATTTTCATGTGTTATGTTATTTATTCAAATATTTAAAGTATTTTATTTTAATGCTTAAGTCTAATAAGTGATGTTTATCATTTTTTAGATTAGTGAAGGATTTTTTTAATGGTCCACATTAAGGTTTTTACTTTTTCCCTTTTACTCACCCAATGCGCACGTGACTGTTCTCTCCTAAATGGTATAAAGTGGAGTATTCCTAAGCTAATTTTTGGCCAAAAGGGAATTAAAAATAAATGTGTGGACTGAAGGGAGGAAAAATTTAGAAGTGTGGACATATAGGGGTCTATCGGGTTCTTAAAATCTGAATTTCAAAAAATTCAAATTTTAAGAATCCGAAAAACTATGAAAATCTGTTTTAATTAGATACTAATGACACTAATTAATTAAATTAACAAATTTTGGATTTTAGAAATCCGAATATTGTGGATTGATCTTTGAGCTTAGTTTGATTCGATAGAGTGAGTATCCAAGTTCGACTTTGAGAAAAACTTCAAGAAGGAGAAGATCTCTCTCTAGAACTTTCTCACTCAAGAGGAAGACAAAATGTCTTGCAAGGTTTTTCTTAAGTTTCTTTGGCCTTAAGTTTTCTATTTATAGGGAGCTCTAATGGAGACCTAGTGGGCTTTTGAGTTGGGTCTTTTAATTTGACTTTCGTTGACCGCTTCCTAGATTAATCGACTCCAATCGACCCATTCGAATTAATTTCTTAACCGACTTCATTAATTTAGTTTAATCAAAACCTTAGGATTAATTAATTCATATAGAATTAATTTCTTAATCCACTTTGTCAATTAAATATTAATTAAACCTTTAGGATTAATTAATTCAATTTTTCGATTAGTCAAATACATAATTAGTCGTTCCACTATCGGACTAACTATAGAACTACCACTCAAAAATGACTTTATATCGCGCCACTATATTTTCTTCTATCTCCCCACATTAAAGATCTAGTGCTCGTCAGTTTATCAATTTACTGACAAACTAATTCACCGACTTCTTGCTATCCGAGATTAGTACCACTCGACCTTTTTATTATACCGGACATAAAGTCCACCGGCCGGGTTTAGTATAACAAACCTTTCGAGCTCATCTCAGGAGCACCATCAACCCGACGAACCGGTACGTGGATTCCTCTGACTAGCAACGACACGTAAGAAGCTAAACACCGCATAAACAACCTACCGAGGTATAGGCCTCAATTGACTGCACTCTTTGACAAATCAAAGCATTCAATATCCAACTCTCACGCCCATCCCGATCTCTGGATTGAGAGACTGAATTCTATGACCGAATTGACTATGCCGATCAGTATAAGTCAATTATATCCAAACTGGTCGTGCTCAATATGCCCGAGCATATCCGTGTGATTTAATTAGTCTAGATAAACTAATTTCCAAACCACATGATAACCTATACCGATAATATGTTCAAACTATCTCAGTTACGAGCATACTTTTAATATATCAATACTTTAACCAATAACGGTATCTACTATGTCTTTCCACACCCCGTTATCTAGTTCTATGATATAATGGAACAATTTAATACTGAAACAAAATGATATGTCATATGTGTGTTGGAGTAGAATACATAAGCTATGCTTGTATTGTACAGTTTCCCAGTTTAATATATCGATTTGTGTTTCAGTCATATCTGGTTGTGCATTTATTGTCCATTTATATTATGTAAGTAGATGATGAGGTGTCTGGTGCGACACAGTAGATCTCATCATTGGTTGAAAGACATAATATATAAATGAGGTTCGTAACCAAGACAGCTTTGGACAAACTGTCGGTCTAGGCTATTATGTGATTCAGATAATTAGTTTGTCTAAACTAATTGAATCATATAGATATGCCCGGCGCATATTGAACTTGACTCTTAGGAATGATTTATCTTGTACTAATTTAATAGACAAATCGATCCTTGTATTCTATCTCTAAATCCCTAGACTTGAGCGGGCATGAGGATTAGACATAGTGTACTTTGATCTGCCAATGGGTGAGGTCAAATGTGGCCAATAGTCTCGGTGGGTTGGGTGCGCGTGTTTAGTTACTTGGTGTGCTGCTGCTTGTCGAAAGGAAACCATGTACCGGTGCGTCCGGGGTGATGGTGCTCCCGAGATGAGCTCGAAATGTTTATTATACTAAACCCGGCCGGTGGACTTATGTCCGGTATAGTAAAAAGGTCGAGTGGTACTAGTCTCGGAATATTAAGAAGTTGATGAATTAATTTATCAGTAAATTAATGAATTAACGAGCACTATATCTTTGATGTGGGGAGATTATGAATATAATTTAATTAAGTTGTTCCGGAAGCAATTCTGGTGTAGGTTGGTAGTGCCATAATTAATCCGTTAGTGGTACGATTAATTATGTACTGGGTTATTGACAAAGGTAGATTTAATTAATTGAGAAATTAATTAATCCTTGTGTCAGTTGGTTGTGAATCATCCCAGGAACTGGTTTGGGATAAGTGAATCCCTGTGTCAGTTGGGAGTGATTCATCCCAGGAACTGGATTGGGATAAGTGAATCCTTGTGACAGTTGGGAGTGTATCAGTCCAGGAACAGGATTGAAGGAAACAGAATCTGTATCAGTCCAGAAACAGGATTGAAGGAAAACAGAAATCCAGTAGGAAGACCAATCCTAAACTAACTTGGAGTCTCTCTTGTAACTCTATAAATAGACAAGGGATCAGTCATTCAGATTAACACAATAACACAATTAATCCACAGGATTTCTAGAGAGAGAAAATTCTAGAGATAGAAGACGTTTCTCTCTCCAAGTCGAATTTTGAAGAAAGTGTTCAGCTGGTTTTTGGGTTTCTAGTGGCTGAAATTTTGGCCTTGGTCTATACCAGCTGCGCGTAGCTTTCTCTCTCTGCGGGCGGTGCGTTTATAGTACGTGCCAGGTGCTGCGGGGCTAGAGTTTTCTAGCAGGTGGATTGTGGTGAGTAGCTGATCAATTGACTTCTAGTTCGTTGCCCACACAACGTGAAGTCATAGTCTTGAGGCATACAAGAGAATCACCAAGTGCACGCTTCAAAGGTACTTTTCTAAGATTCCGCTTTAATAGAAATTTTTGTTGCGTGGTAAATCGAGCAAGTGCAAACCCAGATCCTACCAAAATCTTTCAATGGGGATATTAGTTTTTGATACAAGCCATATCTTTTCTGTATTCAAAACTAACAATCTCTCACTAATGCTCGAAGCTATGCTAATAAGTACAAAAACTATCTAACCCGCTATTACACGGCTGTCATAATGAAATCTACAGAACACCTTTAAGCTCCCTCACATGGCTCTCTCAAGAATCTAACTCCCATGCCCTCCACATGTCTCTCAAAGACCTTTGGGGTCAATGGCTTTGTGAAAGGATCTACAAGGTTGTCATCTGATGCTATCTTGGCCACAATCACATCTCCCCTCTTTACGATCTCTCGTATCAGGTGGTACTTGCGCTCTATGTGTTTACTCACCTTATGTGCTTGTGGTTCCCTCGAGTTAGCAATTGTACCATTGTTATCACAGTAAACTGGGATAGATCTAGGCAACTCAGGAACCATATCTAAGTCCATCAGGAAGCTCCAGAGCCATACAGCTTCTTTCGCTGCCTCTGATACGACAACGTACTCAGCCTCTATGGTGGAGTATGCCATGCATTTCTGCTTGACACTCTGCCATACTATGGCTCTACCTCTTAGAGTAAACACAAACCCAGAGGTAGACTTACTATTGTCCATATCACCTTAAAAGTCTGAATCTGTGTAAACCAATGGTACAAGCTCTTGCGCTCTATAAACTATGACATAATCTCTCGTCCTATGCAAGTACTTGAGAATGCATTTTACTGCCTCCCAGTGAGCCTTCCCAGGGTTACTTTGATATCTGCTAACCATGCCAACGGCAAAGCCAATATCAGGCCTCGTACACAACATAGCATACATGAGGCTAACACTGCAGAAGTATAGGGTATCGCCTGCATGGCATCTATCTCGTCAGCAGTCTTAGGACATTGCTCCTTAGACAAATGCACCCCATGCCTGAAAGGTAGTGAACCCTTCTTGGAGTTCTGCATGTTAAAACGGGCCAGAATTATGTCTATGTAGGATACCTCAGAGAGAGTCAGATAACGCCTCCTACGATCTCGAATAATCTTGATCCCAAGGATATGTCCAGCCTTTCCCAAATCCTTCATATCAAATTGCCTGGATAACCATGCCTTTATGTCTGACAACACCTTCTTACTGTTGCCAATCAGAAGCATGTCATCTACGTAAAGTACGAGGAACACCACTGTATCACCATCATGCCTACAATAAACACATTGCTCATCCGGACACTGAGTGAATCCATAGGACTTGATAACCTCGTCAAAATGAATGTTCCATATCTGGATGCTTGCTTAAGTCCATAAATGGACCTCCTAAGCCAGCATACCTTGTGCTATTGGCCCTGAATAATGAAACCCTATGGTTGCTGCATAAAGATGGTTTCCTTAAGACTTCCATTAAGGAAAGCTGTCTTGACGTCCATCTGCCAAATCTCACAGTCCATATGAGCAGCTATGGCCAAGAGAATCCGGATTGAC
Organism: Knoxia roxburghii; assembly: GCA_030378225.1. Lineage (NCBI taxonomy): Eukaryota > Viridiplantae > Streptophyta > Magnoliopsida > Gentianales > Rubiaceae > Knoxia > Knoxia roxburghii. The sequence goes on along the minus strand of CM059416.1, from coordinate 34,623,827 downwards.
TTAAGCATACCTACTGGAGCAAAGGTTTCCAAATAATCGATACCTTCTTTCTGAGTATTCTCCTTCGCCACAAGCCTAGCCTTAAAGCTCCCAGACCTGATTTGAGTCCATAGAACCCATCTCTGCAATCATCGCTCTCTGCTAATAATTTGTATATTTATCCTGGAGAGCCTCATTGTAGCTAACTCGGTTTGGTTCATGAGCGCCAGGGATAAAATCCGAAGACTCATCCAAATCCATGTACCTCTCGGCCTGTCTAGCCACCCTCCCAGTACGACGAGGCGCAGCCTATATAAGAGCATCATCTGTGATAGTGTGCAGTCTCTTGTGGTGTGTCTTCTTGTACTTGTGTATCTGGAATAATGGATTGACTTCTAAGTTCTTCCAATACTACCTTGCTTTTTGACTTATGATCTAAAATATAGTCCTCCTCAAGAAATCTGGCATTTGTGCTCACCACCACCTTCTGATCCTGAGGACTATAAAATATACCACCTCTCGTTCCTTTGGGGTAGCCTATAAACAGCATAACCTTTGATCTTAAATCTAACTTACCTGCATCTGCCTCGAACACATGTGATGGACAACCCCAAAATCTTAAGATGTCTCGAACTAGGCTTTCGCTAAGTCCACAACTCTAGGGGTGTCGTAAGCACAGATTTAGATGGCACGAGATTAAGGAGATAACATGCTGTCTCTAAGGCATAACCCCAAGACGAGGTAGGTAACGCACTATAACTCATCATCGATATAACCATATCCATAAGAGTCATGTTCCTCTTATCTGCTACACCATTCTGCTGGGGTGTTCACTGTGCAGACAACTGGGTCTGAATACCCTCCTCCGACAAATATGACTTAAATTCACTAGAGAGGTATTCGCCACCACGATCAGATCGCAAGGCCTTGATACTCTTACCCAGATGGTTCTCCACCACAGCCTTAAACTTTTTGAACTTGCCAAGGCATTCAGACTTGTGGCGCATCAGGTATATGTATCCAAATCTAGAGTAATCATCCATGAAAGTCACAAAATACTCATAACCACCTCTAGCCTGAACTGACATAGGCCCACACACGTCAGAATGAATCTACTATAAAACCTCATTTGCCCTATACCCCTTTGCCTTGAAAGGCCTCTTGGTCATCTTACCCTCCAAGCAGTATTCATAGGTTGGATAGCTGTCAATATCCAATGAGTCCAAAGGCCCATTATTGACCAACCTTTGAATCCTACTAAGGTTGATGTGACCGAGTCTCAGGTGCCAAAGATAAGTTTGATTTAAAGGGGAAGACTCCTTTCTCTTACTATGATTCGGTTATGAGTTATTAGTTTATATGTTTTGCATTACTGGGGAGTATGTCTTGTTTAAAAATAGATTGTCAACTAATGTACCGGAATATATAAGTTTCTGGCCTTTTCTAATAAAAACAGATCCATCAGAAAAAGCACACCTATAACCATCCAAAATAAGTTTAGAAACTGAAAGCAAATTCTTACGAAAACTGGGTACATATAAACAATCTCTCAAATGTAAAACTTTGGTAGTATCCCCAAGGTAAACCTGCAACTCTCCCTCTCTAAACAGCCGGGTCACTTAGAACCCCTGCAAAGAATTACAAACATAATCAGTGGCTCCTGAATCACACACCAAGTATCTGTTGGAATCACCGCTAAACACGTCTCAGTAACTAGGGAAAATTTACACATACCTCGAGGCTTTGGGCAATCCTTCTTCCAGTGTCCTGCTTTGCCACATCTGAAGCACTTGCCTTTCAGTTTATGCTTCTTGGCAATGCCTGCCTTGGGTCAATGATCAGCTCCTGCTTTCTAGCCTCTTTTCCTCTTTTGCTTCCTAGCTTTGGGCCCAGCAGAGGAACCTGAGGGACCAACAGTAGCCAAGGCTTGCTTCTTTTCTGTGAATAGGCCCTCAATATACACCAATGCAGTTATGAGCTTGGGAAGTGAATATGAGAGCTGGCCCATATTATAGTTCAACTGAAACTGCTCAAAACTAAGAGGCAAGCTCTGGAGGATGATATCGACCTGGGTCTCCCCATCAATATCACCTCCCAATACCTCAATCTCATTAATGCAGCCCATCATATCTAGCACGTGATCCTCACTGAAGTGCCCTCAGCCATCCTAGCATTCATGAGTTTCCTCATAGCTGACTGCTTGGCTGCCCTACCCTGATGTCCAAAAATCTCCCTGAGGTTGAGCATCATATCAAAGGCTGAGGTAAACAACTGATGCTGGTGCTGCAGTACACTCAACATAAAAGCCAAGATGTAGCACCGGGTCATCTCATCAACCTTCTGCCACCTCGTATATGGCTCTCGCTGCTCAGGGGTGGCATCATCGCTGGGCTTAGGGGGGACACTCCTCAGTGAGCACATACTTGTAACCCTTAGCGGTAAGGACAATGTCCAGGTTACGTTCCTAGTTAAAATAAATTAGACCCCTAAGTTTGTTCTGATTCAAAATGACAGCTAGCAGGTTGAACGACATATCAACAACAGAAAAAATAAACAGTCAAGTTTCAGTATACTTTTTCAAAAATATTGATATCCTCAAAACAATACATTCTCCTACCGACATCTCTCACACCGGGATTAACGCAGGTCACAATGGGTGAACGTCTACGCGAACTCACATTTGTTTTAGAAGAACTGAAGTTCATTAATTCCATTAGTTGACCAACGATCTTATGTTCAATGAAATTAATAGTCGATAATTTTAGCCGTACTCAATAAACAACGTAACCTCTTAGGAGGAATACTACAAACGGTACACTAAGTGTTTGCCATTACGTGACTTCTAAGCTTGTTACTTAGGATACTAATGCGCCTCGGTTAATGAGGGTGTCGCAACTTTCTCCAATTAAACTTGATATAGTCATCCCTTTAGAAATTCAATCTAGTGATATCTCAGGGTTAAAGACTTATCCGTAGGGAAGAAGGCCCTTGGCCAGCGCGTCGGTCTAACCCACATCACATATGAATCCGTAATAGAGGCCATGGGGATATTTACCGACCCGTTCCCACTTAGATTTTTAACTTTGATGATTTTTCCGTTTTAACATGAAATATTTAACAAAAGATATTCGCACCCATTAAACCGTTGGAGTTTTAATATGCGAATAATCTACCTTAGTTAATTTCACTTTACTTTTAAAACATTTTGGTTTGGTTTTCACCGGTGAGATTCCAGCCAGCTCTGGCGAGGTGTTTTGGGTTTTGGTCCATTTGTTGTGTTGATCCTTTGGCTCGTTCCTTCCTGTTCACCAAAGTCTAGATCTATGAGCAAAAGTCTTTTCTGATGTGGGTATTCAGATTAGGATCAGTTCCTGGGCTAAATCCTTTTTTAAGATCTGTGAGATTCTTGCTGTTGTTTTGTTTGGATTTCTTCGCCAGTGCTTTTAGCAACCTCGTAGTCAATTGCCCCCCAAATTCAAGGTTGTTTGGAGTTATTCTTGGGATTGTGAGTGGATTTCGCTTTCCCAGAGTTTTGGTTTTCTTATTACGAGGGACACGCTACAATGGCATAATCTTTGAACGATTTTGCTTAAATTTAAAGATTTAATTTTTGAGCATCGATTTAATAAATCAAACTAGTATAAGCCTAGATCTATTCAGGGGAGATTTTCAGTTTAGCCTGGGCTAGTTCTATTTCCTTCAAATTGGTATCAGAGTGAGTGTTTTGGCCTTATGCTTGTTCGATTTATTGCACGGCTTTGTTTTGGCATTGTTATTTTTGCTTTGTCAATACGTTAAACAAGTGGTTATTAATTCCCGGCTATTATGGTACATTTATTTTTCATTCATAAACCCCAGGACATGTCCGGGCTTGTTTTTTTTTGAATGGAAATTTCTGTAATAGTAATAACCACGAGCTGGAAGTCGTGTAGGATTAGATAAATATTGTAGTTGGATTTAATCTAATGTTGTCATTTTTTAAATTCCAAGAAAACGCCTTTGTATATAGGAATTTATGAATTATGATAAAGACGTTATTTTGGGTAACTCATATTCGTGGGTTTTGGTTTCTCATAATTTTGGCTAATTTCTAATTACATAGAAAACCGAGAAAACCCAGACGAATTGAGAGGAATCCAAATAACGAGTGGGAGCAACATGACGGGACATGTCAATGAGGCATCAAATAAATCAACGATAAAGAATGTCATTATAGTCGGAAAATGTTTAATTATGTATTTTCCTTGATTACATGTTTTCGTTTTTATGCATGAGCGAAAACAAACCATTTTAAAAGTAAAGTGCAATTAACTAAGGTAGATTATTTGCATATTAAAATTCTAACGGCTTTATGGGTGCGAATATCCATAGTTAAGATATTTCATGTTAAAACGTAAAAATCCTCAAACTTAAAAATCTAAGTAGGTGAGGGTTGGTATTTATCTCCACGGCCTCCATTACGAATTCATATATGATGTGAGTTAGACCGACGCGCTGGCCAATGGCCTTCTTCCCTAAGGATAACTATTCAATCCACGGATATCACTAGATTGAATTTCTAAAGAGATGACTATAGTGAGTTTAATTGGAGAAAGTTGTGACACCCTCGCTAAACGAGGGCGTATTAGTATCCTAAGTAACAAACATAGAAGTCACGTAATGGCACACACTTAGTGTACCATTTGTAGTATTCCTCATAAGAGGTTACAGTATTTATGTGTACGACTAAAATCGTCAACTATTAATTTTATTGATCATAAGATCGTTAGTCAGATAATGGAATTAATGAACTTAGGTTCTTCTCGAACGAATGTGGGTTGGGGTAGACGTTCACCTATAGTGACCAGCGTTAATCCTTGTGTGAGAGATATTGGTGGGAGATTATATTGTTTCAAGGATACCAATATTTTCGAAAATAATACTAAAAGTTAACTATTTATTTCTTAAGTTTGTTGATATGTCATTCAACCCGCTAGCTGTCATTTTCAATCAGAACAAACTCATTGGACCTAATTACATTGATTAGAAACGTAACCTGGACATTGTCCTTACTGCTGAGGTTTACAAGTATATGCTTTTTAAAGAGTGCCCCCCGTGCCCAGTGATGATTCCACTTCCGATGAGAGAAAGGCTCACTCTAGATGGAAGAAAGCTGATGAGATGACCAGGTGCTACATATTGGCATCTATGTCAATTGTATTGCAGTAACACCAGTTGTTGACCTCAGCCTATGAGATGATGCTTAACCTCAAGAAGATGTTCAGACATCATGGCAGGAAAGCAAAACAGTCAGCTATGAGGAAACTCATGAATGCTAGGATGGCTGAGGGCTTTTCAGTGAGGGATCACATACTGGACATAATCATTTGCATCAATGAGATTGAGGTATTGGGAGGTGACATCGATGGGGAGACCCAGGTTGATATTATTCTCCAGAGCTTGCCCTCCAGTTTTGAGTAGTTTCGGTTGAACTACAATATGGGTAAGCTATCATATTCGCTTCTTGAGCTCATGACTGCACTGGTGTCTGTTGAATGCCTCTTTGCTAAGAATAAGCAAGCTTTGGCTATTGTTGGACCTTCAAGTTCCTCTGTTGGGCTCAAAGCCAGGAAGCAAAAAAAGAAGAAGGGCTAGAAAGCAGCTACTGATCATGGACCCAAAGGAGGCATTGCCAAAAGGCACAAGTCGAAAGGCAAGTGTTTTAGATGTGACAAGGCTGGACATTGGATAAAAGATAGCCCAAAGCCTCGAGGTATGTGTAATTTCACCCTAGTTACTGAGACGTGTTTAGCGGCGATTCCCAAAGATACTTGGTGTGTGGATTCAGGAGCCACTTATCACATTTGTAATTCTTTGTAATGGTTCTAAGTGACCCAGCTACTTAGAGAGGGAGAGTTACAGGTCTACAGTGGGGATACTACCAGAGTTTCTGTTGTTGCTGTGGGAATAGTTTGTCTTTATTTTTTAGACTCTATTTTATATTTGAGAGATTGTCTTTATGTACCCAGTTTTATAAAGAATTTACTTTTAGTTTTGAAACTTCTTTTGGATAGTTATAAGTGTGTTTTTCTGATAATTCAGTTTTTATTAGGAAAAAATAGAACCTTATATGTTCCAGTGCATTGCTTGACAATCTGTTTTTAATTCAGACAAACTCCCTAGTAGTGCAAAACACGGAAGTTAATAACTAATTATCAAATCATAGTAAGAGAAAGGAGTCTTCCTTTTTGAATAAAACTTATCTTTGGCACCTGAGATAAGGTCATATCAACCTTAGTAGGATTCAAAGTTTGGTCAATAATGGGCCATTGGGCTTATTTGAGATTGATAGTTATCCGACCTATGAGTCCTGCTTGGAGGGTAAAATAACCAAGAGGCCTTTCAAGGCAAAGGGGTATAGGGCCAAAGAGGTTTTAGTGTTGATTCATTCTGACTTGTGCGGGTCTATGTCAGTTCTGGTTAGAGGCAGTTATTAGTATTTCGTGGCATTCACAGATGACTACTCTAGATATGGATACATATACCTGATGCACCACAAGTTTGAATGATTTGGAATGTTCAAAGAGTTTAAGGCTGAGGTGGAGAAGCATCTGGGTAAAAGTATCAAGACTCTGCGATCTGATCGTGGTGGTGAATACCTCTCTATTGAATTTAGGTCCTATTTGTTAGAGAAGAATATTCAGTCCCAGTTGTCTACACCTGGCACACCTCAGCAGAATGGTGTAGCAGAGAGTAGGAACATAACTCTTATGGATATGGTTAGATCGATGATGAGTTATAGTTAGTTTCCCACCTTGTTTTGGGTTTATGCCTTAGAGACAACGTGTTATCTTTTTAATCTTGTGCCACCTAAATCTGTGCCTAAGACACCCATAGAGTTGTGGACTGGGCGAAAGACTAGTTTGAGACATTTCAAGATTTGGGGTTGTCCAGCACATGTTCTCGAGGTGGATGTAGGTAATTCAGATACGAGATCCATGGTTATGCTGTTTGTAGGATTCGCCAAAAGAATGAGAGCTGGTGGATTTTATAGTCCTCAGGATCAGAAGGTGGTGGTCAGCACCAATGCCAGGTTCTTGAGGAGGACAATATTTTAGATCACAAGTCAAGCAGTAAGGTAGTATCGGAAGAGCATTGGAGTCAGTCTAGTATCACAGAGGCACAAGTACAGGATGACACACTACAGAGTACTGCACGCACTATCACAGATGGTGCTCTTACACATGCTACGCCTCGTCCTAGTGGGAGGGTTGTCAGATAACCTGAGAGGTACACAGGTTTGGGTAAGTCTTGAGACTTTCTTCCTGGCGCCCATGAACTAGACCCAGTTAGCTATAATGAGGCTATCTAGCATAAAGATACAGATTCTTGGTAGAGAGCGATGATTGCTGATATGGGTTCTATAGACTCAAATCAGGTCTGGGAGCTAGTAGACCTTCCTGATGGGTTTCGGCCTATTGTGTGCAAAAGGGTCTATAAGCGAAAGAAAGGATTTGACGGGAGGGTTGAGACCTTCAAGTCTAGACTTGTGGTGAAAGGGTATACTCAGAAAAAGGGTATCGATTATGAGGAGACCTTTTCCCCGGTAACTATGCTGAAGTTAATACAGATTCTCTTGGCCATAGCTGCTCATATGGACTAAGATTTGGTAGCTTTCGTTAATGGATGTCTTAAGAAGACCATCTTGATGCAGCACCCAGAGGGTTTCATTGTTCAGGGCCAAAAACACAAGGTTTGCAGCTTAAGAGGTCCATATTGGTCTGTTAGTGGTACGACTAATTATGCGTTTGACTAATCGAAACAGTGAATTAATTAATTCTAAAGGTTTAATTAATTTAATTGACAAAGTTGATTAAGAAAAATTAATTCTATATGAATTAATTAAATTCTAAGGGTTCGATTAAATTAAATTAACAAAGTGGGTTAAGAAATTAATTCAAATGGGTCGATTGGAGTTAATTAGTCTAGGAAAGACTAAGCGGTCAATGAAAGTCAAATTAAAATGGCAACTCTCATGCCCGTCCCAATCTCGGGATTGAGATACTGAATACTAGAACCGAATTGATTACGTCGTTCAGTACAAGTCAATTCTATCCAAACTGGTCGTGCTCAATATGCCCCGGGCATATCCATGTGATTTAATTAATCTAGATAAACTAATTTCCAAACCACACGATAACCTATAATGATAGTATTTTCAGACTATCTAAGTTACAAGCATACTTGTTATATATCAATACTTTAACCACTACCTGTATCTACTGTGTCTTTCCACACCCTGTTATCTAGTTCTATGATATAATGGAACAATTTAATATTGAAACAAAATGATATGTCATCTGTGGATATTAGTTTCAAAACTAACAATCGGATCTGCAAGGTTATCTTCAGATGCTATCTTAGCCACGACCACTTCTTCCCTCTTGACCATATCTCATATTAGGTGGTACTTGCGCTGTATATGCTTACTCATCTTGTGGCCTCGTGGTTCTTTCGAGTTTTCTACTACACCGTTGTTATCACAGTACACTGTGATCGATTTCTGCAAACCAGGAATCACATCTAATTCCAATAGGAAGTTCTTAAGCCACACTGTTTCTTTTGTAGCCTCTGATGCGACAACGTATTCATCCTCCATGGTAGAGTCCGCCATGCATTTCTGCTTAACACTCCACAAAACTATGGCTCCACCTTCCAAAGTAAACACATACCACGAGTTTTGTCCATGTCGTCTTGAAAATCTGAATCTGTGTAACCTCAGGGTACCAGCTCATGCGCCTGATAGACAAAAACTTGGTCTCTCGGTCTGCACAAATACTTGAAAATGCATTTTACTACCTTTCAATGAGCTTTCCCGGGGTAACTCTGATATCTGCTTACAATGCCAACGGCATAATAGATATCAGTCCTCATACATAACATTGCATACATGAGACTTCCTATTACCGAAACATAAGGAACTGTCTTCAGGCTTCTATCTCTTCAACAGTCTTTGGAGACTACTCTTTAGACAGATGCACTCTATGTCTGAAAGGTAGAAAACCTTTCTTGGAGTTCTGCATGTTAAAACGGGCCAGAATCGTATCCGTGTATGAAGCTTAAGAGAGCGTTAGCGAACATTTCCTACGATCTCGAATTATATTAATCCCAATGATATGTCTCGCTTCTCCTAAGTCTTTCATATCAAAATTTTTGGACAGCCATGCCTTTATGTCTCATAACACTTTCTTATTGTTGCCAATCAATAAAATTTCATCTACGTAAAGCATAAGAAAAACTAATGAGTTTCCATCACGTATGCGGTATACACATTGTTCATCCGGCACTGAGTAAATTGGTAGGATTGGATTACCTCATCGAACAGGATGTTCCAAGATCTGGATGCCTGCTTAAGTCCGTAAATTGAGCTCTTAAGCCTGTAAACCGTATGCTCTTGGCCTTTTTCAACGAATCCATCTGGTTACTGAAGGAAAACTGAATAAGCCCGGGCTAAATCGAAAACCTCACTTTCGTGCAATGCATTCCAGAATCGGAAGCTTTCGACCAAGCTCAGGCTCAAATTAGTTTACCCATGAATGGATCTAGTCTTATACTTATTTAATTTATTAATCGGGACACAAAAGATTCGATCTTTAATAAAAGCGGAATTTAAAGATTATACCTTTTGTAGCGAAGTCCCTTGCTTAAAGAAAAATCCAATCTTTAGCGCAATTTCCACAAGAAATCCGAAGAATATCTCCAATACGAACTCCGAAATAGTGTGGGCTATTGTCTACGGAGTTGCCAACGGAAAATCGATCAAAACCCAAGAAACTTGCTTCGAAAGTAAACTCAGAAAACCCTAAACTGAACCAGCTCCTGGCCGCAGGACTTCATTCCACTAAGCTACCGGAATTCGCTGCTGTAACCCGCCACCGGAAACCACCATGAACCAGTCACGATCTGGACAACTGATCCCACGGATCACTCAACGAAAAAGAAGAAGATCAACGTGGAAATCAGCTGGATCAGCGCACCAGTCTGTGCAATTGTCACCGGTTTTTTTCTGGAGGAAAAATGAACCCAGCAGTACGAACGAAAAATCCGACCAGCAGCTATCTAAGGGAGTGATCCGACCAAGGTACCAACTGAGTTCTTCGAAGAAGAAAGCTATCTTAGCTGACTTCGAGGAGAAGATTCGATGAAGAAGAATTTCTCACTCTAAGCTAAACTTTCTCTTTCTAGCCTTTCTTGGCTGCCAAGTTTCTTAATCGATTTCTTGCCCAATAAGTTGTATTTATATGGAGCTTCTAAGGAGACCTAATGGGCTCTCGAGTTAGGCCTTTAAATTCGACTTTCGTTGACCGCTAAGTCTTCCCGACTAATCAACTCTAATCGACCCATTTAAATTAATTTATTTAATCCACTTTGTTAATTTAATTTAATCGAACCCTTAGAATTATTTAATTCAAAATCGAATTAATTTCTAAATTCACTTTGTCGATTAAATATTAATTAAACCTTTCGGATTAATTAATTTATCTTGTTGATTAGTCAAATGCATAATCGGTCGTACCACTAACGGACCAATTATGGAACTACCCCTCGAAAACGACTTTACATCGCGCCATTATATTTTATTCTATCTCCCCACATTAAAGATCTAGCGCTCGTCAGTTTATCAATTTACTGAGAAATTAATTCACCGACTTCTTGGTTTCCGAGATTAGTACCACTCATCCTTTTATTATACCGAACATAAAGTTCACCGGCCGGGTTTAGTATAATAACCTTACGAGCTCATCTCGGGAGCACCATAAACCCGGCGAACCGGTACGTGGATTCCTCCGACTAACAACGGCACGTAAGAAGCTAAACACCGCATACCCAACTTACCGAGGTATTGGCCTCAATTGACCTCACTCTTTGGCAAATCAAAGCACACGATATCCAACCTTCACGCCCGTCCCAATCTCGGGATTGAGAGACGGAATACTAGGACCGAATTGACTACGCCGATCAGTATAAGTCAATTCTATCCAAACTGGTCGTGCTCAATATGCCCCGGGCATATCAGTGTGATTTAAACTAGTTTAGATAAACCAATTTCTAAACCACACAATAACCTATACCGATAGTATGTTCAGACTATCTCGGTTACGAGCATACTTTTTATATATCAATACTTTAACCAATAACGGTACCTACTGTGTCTGTCCACACCCTGTTATCTAGTTCTATGATATAAAGGAACAAATTTATACTGAAATAAAATGATATGTCATCTGTGGATATTAGTTTTTGATACAAGCGATAGCTTTTCTGTATTCAAAACTAACAGTTAATGCATGAAGATGGTTTCCTCATGACTTCCATTAAGAAAAATGGTCTTGACATCCATTTGTCGTATCCCATAATCTAAATGAGGAGATATGGCCAAGAGAATCCAGATCGACTTAAGCATGGCCACCGGGGAGAAGGTTTCCTCATAATCGATTCCCTTTTTCTGAGTATACCCCTTCACCACAAGCCTAACTTTAAAGGTTTCAACTTTTCTATCAGGTTCTCTATTGCGTTTATAGACCCACTTATATCCAATGGGTTTGAAGCCATCAGTTAGGTCCACAAGCTCCCAGGCTTGATTGTGGTCTATCGACCCCATCTCGGATATCATTGTTTTTCACCAAGATTCTGCATCTTATCTCGGAGAGCCTCATTATAGTTCACTAGATCCGGTTGAGGTGCACCTGGGATGAAGTCAGAGGCTTCTCCTGCACCAATAAACCTATCAGGTTACCTTACAACCCTCCCACTATGACGAGGCACCACCTGTGTAGGCGCATCATCTGTGATATCTTGTGCAGTGTGTGGTGTATCTACTTGTGTTGGTGCATTAGGATTATCAGAATGCTTCCTAAGTTATTCTAGTACTATCTTTCTCTTGGCCTTGTGATCTAAAATATAGTCTTTCTCGAAAAATCTGGCTTTAGTGCTAACTATCACTTTTTGACCTTCAGAACTATAGAACAGGCCACCTTTCGTTCCCCTAGGATATCCTACCAACAACACTACTTCGGTTATTGCATCTAACTTAGTTGCATCTACCTTAAACACATGTGCTGGACAATCCCAAATTCTGAGATGTCTTAGACTGGGCTTGCGCTGGTTCCACAACTCTACTGGGGTTGAAGGCACGGTTTTAGATGGTACAAGATTTAGAATGTACATCACTGTTTCTAAGGCATATACCCAGAACGAACTCGGCAAATCACTACAGTTCATCATTGACCTAACCATTTCCATAAGAGTTTGGTTCATTTTTTCTTACACACCATTCTGCTGTGGTGTGCGTGGTGCAGACAATTGAGATTGAATTCCGACCTCACTGAGGTATTCTCAAAATTCGTGGGACAGGTACTCACCCCCACGATCTGATCGTTGTGTCTTGATACTCTTACCATGATGCTTCTCCACATCTGCCGATACTCCTTGAATTTACTAAAGTATTCAAACTTGTCACACATTAGGTAAATGTATCTGTACCTTTAGTAATGATTTGTGAACGTCACAGAATACTCGAACCCAGCTCATGCTTGGATCAACATTGGTCCACACTAGTCAGAGTGAATCAACTTTAATACTTCCTTGGCTCTATAACCATTTGCCTTAAAAGGTCTCATGGTCATCTTAGCTTCCAAAGCAAGATTCGCAGGTTGAATAACTGTCAATCTGTAATGAACTTAAAGGTCCATCATTGACCAACCTCTGAATCCTACTAAGGTTTATATGGCCTAGCTTTAGATGCCAAAGATATGTTTGATTCGTTTCAGAAGGTATTTTCCTCTTATTATTGTTAGATAATGCGCCATTAATTTCTATGTTTTGCACAACAGGGGAGTTTGATTTAACCACAAATAAATTGTCTACAAATAAACCAGAACATACAAGTTTGCCATCTTTTCTAAAAACAACAGAATTATCAGAAAAAATAAACTTGTAACCATTCATTAAAAGTTTAGAAACTGAAATAAGGTTCTTTCTAAAAGTTGGTTCATAAAGACAATTTGGTAAATCTAGTCTAGAATTTTCGAAAATTAAACTAACTGCTCCCACTGCTTACACTAACACTTTTGTAGTGTTGCTCAAGTAGATTTCGAGTTCACCTTCTCTAAGCTTCTGGGTTACTTGGAACCCTCACAAAGAATTACAAACATGGTCAGTGGTGTCTGAATTCACACACCAAGTATCTGTGGGAATCGTCGCTAAACATGTCTCAGTAATTAAGGCAGAAACTGTTATACTTTTGAGCTTTAGACAATCTAATTTCCAATGTCCCATCCGATTGCACCTGAAGCACTTACCTTTTAGCTTTTCCTTTGCAATCTCCTGCTATGGCGCAATTTTTACCTTCTGAGCTATTCCATCGAGCTTTATCTTCTTCTTTCTAGCCTTAGGCTCAGAAGAAGATTCTGAACCTTTGACTGCGACTAAAGCTTGCTTATTCTTTTGAAAAAGACTTTTATCCGCCACCAACTCTGTTGAGAGCTTGGATGAAGTAAACAACAAATGATTCATGTTGTAGTTTAACCGAAACTGCTCATAGGTTTGAGACAAGTTCTGAAGGACAATATCGACTTTGGTTTCACCATCGATTTCACCTCCCACTACCTCAACTTCGTTGATGTTACTAATCATGTCAATGACATGATATCTTATAGGAGTGTTTTCAGCTGTTAGGACAATGTCCAAATTTCAACTCCAATCGACATAGTTTGGACCTATTAGTATATTGTCTTTCAATATTGTAGCTAAAGGATTGAATGCCATATCGAATACTATAAATTAAATAAACAGACAATGCTTTAGTTAATTATGTTAGTTTTGAATACAGAAAAGCTATGGCTTGTATCAAAAACTAATATCCACAGTTGACATATCATTTTGTTTCGGTATAAATTTGTTCCTTTATATCATAGAACTGGATAACGGGGTGTGGACAGACACAGTAGATACCGTTATTGGTTAAAGTATTGATATATAAAAGTATGCTCATAACCGAGATAGTCTGAACATACTATCGGTATAGGTTATTGTGTGGTTTGGAAATTAGTTTATCTAAACTAGTTTAAATCACACGGATATGCCCAGGGCATATTGAGCATGACTAGTTTGGATAGAATTGACTTATACTGATCGGGGTAGTCAATTCGGTCCTAGTATTCCGTCTCTCAATCCCGAGATTGGGACGGGCGTGAGGGTTGGATATCGTATGCTTTGATTTGCCAAAGAGTGCGGTCGATTGAGGCCTATACCTCGGTAGGTTGGGTATGCGGTGTTTAGCTTCTTACGTGCCGTTGCTAGTCGGAGGAATCCACGTACCGGTTCGCCGGGTTGATGGTGCTCCCGAGATGAGCTCGTAAGGTTATTATACTAAACCCGGCCGGTGAACTTTATGTTCGGTATAATAAAAGGACGAGTGGTACTAATCTCGGAAACCAAGAAGTTGGTGAATTAATTTGTCAGTAAATTGATAAACCGACGAGCGCTAGATCTTTAATGTGGGGAGATAGAATAAAATATAATGGCGCGATGTAAAGTCATTTTCGAGCGGTAGTTCATAATTGGTCCGTTAGTGGTACGACCGATTATGCATTTGACTAATCGACAAGGTAAATTAATTAATCCAAAAGGTTTAATTAATATTTAATCGACAAAGTGAATTTAGAAATTAATTCTATTTGAATTAATTAATTCTAAGGGTTCGATTAAATTAAATTAACAAAGTGGGTTAAATAAATTAATTTAAATGAGTCGATTGGAGTTAATTAGTCGGGAAGACTTAGCGGTCAACGAAAGTCAAATAAAAAGGCCTAACTCGAGAGCCCATTAGGTCTCCACTAGAGCTCTTATAAATAGAAAGCTTAAGGCCTAAGAAACTTAAGAAAATCTTGCAAGAGAACTTTGTCTTTCTTGAGTGAGAAAGTTGTAGAGAGAGACTTTCCTTCCTTCTTTGGTTTCTTTCAAAAACGAACTTGGAATCTCACTTCTCGATTTTAGATTAAGTTCAAAGATCAAATTTTTAGATAGCCCATTGATTTATTTGAGTTGCCCACTGCTGGATACTGTTCATCGGATACTGTTCACAGGACACTGTTCATCGGATACTGTTCACAGGACACTGTTCATCGGATACTGTTGACCGGGCACTGTTCACAAAATTCACTGTTCACTCTGGGGTGCTTAATCCAGCTGGGTTTGTGTTGATCTCTTCCTTGGGTTGGTGATCCATAATCCCGGTTGTCCAGATCGTGACTGGACTTGAAGTGGGTTCGACTTTATTGGCGAGAAAAGTAGTGGGCAGCAGTTTTTTGGGTTAAAGGTTTGATCTTTTGGGCAGATTTGATCTAATTGAGGGATTTTCTTGGCGGGTTTCTCGTGGGCTTTGGTAGCAGATTTCGATAGATTATTGCCCACGCAATATTCGAAGTTTTCTCGGAGTTATCTTTTGGATTTCTTATTGAATTCGCATAAAGATTGGATTTTTCTTTAGGCAAGGGACTTCGCTACAAAATGTAGAATCTTTAAATTCCGCTTTAATTAAAGATTTAATTTTTTGTGTCCCGATTAATAAATTAAATAAGTATAAGCCTAGATCCGTTCATGGGTAAACTAATTTGAGCCTGAGCTTGGTCAAAAGCTTCCGATTCTGGAATGCATTACACAAAAGTGAGGTTTTCGATTTAGCCCGAGCTTGTTCAGTTTTCCTTCAAATTGGTATCAGAGCGATGGTTTCGGTCTTATACTTGTTTGGTTTATTACACGGCTTTATTTTGGCATTATTATTTTTGTCAAAATGCATAAATAGGTGGTTATTGACTTCCCGGCTATTATGGTAGAAATTTAATTTTTATTCATAAACCCCGGGACATGTCCGGGCTTGTTTTATTTTTGAATGGAAATTTCTGTAATAGTAATAACCACGAGTTGGAAGCCGTGTAGGATTAGAAAAATCTTGTAGTAGGATTTGATCTAATCATGTTGTCTTTAAATTCCTAGAAAAATGCCTTTGTATATAGGAATTTATGTATTATGACGAAGACGTTATTTTGGGTAACTTATATTCGCGGGTTTTGGTTTATCGTAATTTTGGGTGATTCCTAATTACAAAGTAAACCGAAAAAACCCGGGCGAATCGAGAGGAATCCAAATAACGAGTGGGAGCGACATGACGGGACGTGTCACCGAGGCGTCAAGGAATCAACGATAGAGAAGGCCATAATAGTCGGGCAATTTTATTTGTTTAATTTCCCGTATTTATGTCTTTTCGTTGATTGTGTGATTTTCGTTTTATTTTTTGAATGAACAAAAACCAAACCAAAATGTTTTTAAAAGGTAATGTGCAATTAACTAAGGTAGATTATTCGCATATTAAAACTCCAACGGTTTTATGGGTGCGAATATCCATAGTTAAGATATTGCATGTTAAAACGTAAAAATCCTCAAACTTAAAAATCTAAGTGGGAGCGGGTTGGTAAATATCCCCATGGCCTCCATTACGGGTTCATTGGTGATGTGGTTAAACTTGCGTGTTGGCTTAGACCCTCCTCCCTATCGGATGAGTTTTCAACCACGGATATCACCGGAATGAATTTCTAAACGGATGACTATAGTGAGTTTAATTGGAGAAAGTTGCGACACCCTCGCCATCCGAGGCGCATTAGTATCCTAAGTAACAAACTTAGAAGTCACGTAATGGCATACACTTAGTGTACCATTTTTAGTATCCCTCCCATCGAGGTTACGCTATTTTTGGGTACGGCTAAAATTATCGACTATTAATTTCATTGATCATAAGATCGTTGGTCAGATAATGAAATTAATGAACTTCGGTTCTTCTTGAACGAATGTGGGTTAGCGTAGGCGTTCACCTATCGTGACATGCGTTAATCCCGGTGTGAGAGATGTCGGTAGAAGATTATATTGAGTTTTTAGAGGATTTTCAATATTTTTGAAAAAGTATACTGAAATTTGAATGTTTATTTTTCCGGTTGATATGTCGTTCAACCAGCTAGCTGTCATTTTGAACCAAAACAAACTCACGGGTCCAAACTATATTGACTGGAAACGTAACCTGGACATTGTCCTTACCTCTAAAGGTTACAAGTACGTGCTTACTAAGGAGTGTTCCCCTAAGTAGGGCAGCCAAGCAGTCAGCTATGAGGAAACTCATGAATGCTAGGATGGCTGAGGGCACTTTAGTGAGGGATCACGTGCTGGACATGATCAGTTGCATCAATGAGATCGAGGTCCTGGGAGGTGATATTGATGGGGAGACCCAGGTCGATATCATTCTCCAGAGATTGCCCCCCAGTTTTGAGCAGTTTCGGTTGAACTATAATATGGGCAAGCTCTCCTATTCACTCCCCGAGCTCATGACTACATTGGTGTCAGCTGAGGGCCTATTCGCTGAGAAGAAGCAAGCTTTTGCTACTGTTGGTCCCTCAGGTTCCTCTGTAGGGCCCAAAGCCAGGAAGCAGAAAAGGAAGAGAGGCCAGAAGGCAGGAGCTGATCATGGACCCAAGGCGGGCATTGCCAAGAAACACAAGCCGAAAGGCAAATGCTTCAGATGTGGCAAAGGATGACATTGGAAGAAGGACTGCCCAAAGCCTCGAGGTATATGTAAATTTTCCCTAATTACTGAGACGTGTTTAGCGGTGATTCCCACAGATACTTGGTGTGTGGATTCGGGAGCCACTGATCAAGTTTGTAATTCTTTGCAGGGGTTCCAAGTGACTCGGCTGCTTAGAGAGAGAGAGTTGCAGGTTTACCTTGGGGATACTACCAGAGTTTCTGTTGCTGCAGTGGGAGCTGTTTGTCTTTATTTTTCAGACTCTACTTTATTGTTGAGAGATTGTCTTTATGTACCCAGTTTTCTTAAAAACTTGTTTTCAGTTTCTAAACTTGTTTTGGATGGTTATAAGTGTGTTTTTTCTGATAGATCTATATTTATTAGAAAATGCCAGAAACTTATATGTTCCGGTACATTGGTTGACAATTTGTTTTTAATTAAGACATACTCCCCAGTAATGCAAAACACAGAAACTAGTAGCTCATCATCGAATCATAATAAGAGAAAAAAAGTCTTCCCATTTGAATCAGACTTATCTTTGGCACCTGAGACTAGGTCACATCAACCTTAGTAGGATTCAAAGGTTGGTCAAGAGTGGGTCTTTGGACTTACTAGATATTGACAGCAATTCGACCTGTGAGTCCTGCTTGGAGGGTAAAATGACCAAGAGGCCTTTCAAGGCAAAGGGGTATAGGGCCAAGGAGGTTTTAGAGCTGATTCATTCTGACGTGTGTGGGCCTATGTCAGTTCAGGCTAGAGGTGGTTATGAGTATTTCGTGACTTTCACGGATGATTACTCTGAATATAGATACATATACCTGATGCGCCACAAGTCTGAATGCTTTGGCAAGTTCAGAGAATTCAAGGCAGAGGTGGAGAACCATCTGGGTAAGAGTATAAAGGCCTTGCGATCTGATCGTGGTGGCGAATACCTCTCTAGTGAATTTAGATCCCATTTGTCAGATGAGGGTATTCAGACCCAGTTGTCTGCACCTGACACACCCCAGCAGAATGGTGTAGCAGAGAGGAGGAACAGGACTCTTATGGAGATGGTTAGATCGATGATGAGTTACAGTGAGTTGCCTATCTCGTTTTGGGGTTATGCCTTGGAGACAACATGTTTTATCCTCAACCTTGTGCCATCTAAGTCTGTGCCTTCGACCCCATCAGAGTTGTGGAATGGGCGCAAGCCTAGTCTGAGACATCTCATAATATGGGGTTGTCCAGCACATGTGCTCGAGGCATATGCAGGCAAGTTAGAGGCGAGATCCAAGGCTATGCTGTTTATAGGCTACCCCAAAGGAACAAGAGGTGGTTTATTTTATAGTCCTCGGGATCAGAAGGTGGTGATCAGCACCAATGTCAGATTTCTTGAGGAGAACTATATTTTAGATCACAAGTCAAGCAGCAAGGTAGCATTGGAAGAGCTTAGAAGTCAGTCCACTATTCCAGATGCACACGTACAGGAAGACACACCACAAGAGACTGCACACACTATCATAGATGATGCTCTTGCACAGGCAGCGCCTCGTTGTAGTGGGAGGGTTATGAGACAGCCCGAGAGGTACATGGGTCTGGGTGAGTTTTCTGACTTTATCGTTGGTGCTCATGAACCAGACCCAGTTAACTACAATGAGGCTTTCCAGGATAAAGATGCAGATTCTTGGCAGAGAGCGATGATTGTTGAGATGTGTTCTATGGACTCAAATCAAGTCTGGGAGCTGGTAGACCTTCCTGATGGGTTTAGGCCTATTGGGTGCAAATGGGTCTACAAGCGAAAGAAAGGATCTGACGGGAGGGTTGAGACCTTCAAGGCTAGGCTTGTGGCGAAGGGGTATACTCAGAAAGAAGGGATCGATTATGAGGAGACCTTTTCCCTGGTAGCTATGCTTAAGTCAATCCAGATTCTCTTGGCCATAGCTGCTCATATGGATTATGAGATTTGGCAGATGGACGTCAAAACAGCTTTCCTTAATGAAAGTCTTGAGGAGACCATCTTTATGCATCAACCAGAGGGCTTTATTGTTAAAGGCCAAGAGCACAAGGTATGCAGGCTTAGGAGATCCATTTATGGACTTAAGCAAGCATCCAGATATTGGAACATCCATTTTGATGAGCTTATCTAGTCCTATGGATTCACTCAGTGTCCGGATGAGCAGTGTGTTTATCGCAGGCGTGATAGTGATAGGGTGGTGTTCCTCGTACTTTACGTAGATGACATCCTTCTTATTGGCAACAGTAAGAAGGTGTTGTCAGACGTAAAGGCATGGCTGTCCAGGCAATTCGATATGAAGGATTTGGGAGAGGCTGGACATATCCTTGGGATTAAGATTATTCGAGATCGTAGGAGACGTTCTCTGACTCTCTCTCAGGCATCCTACATAGACACGATTCTGGCCCGTTTTAACATGCAAAACTCCAAAAGGGGTTCACTACCTTTCAGGCATGGAGTGCATTTGTCTAAGGAGCAGTGTCTTAAGACTGCTGAGGAGATAGATGCCATGAAGGCGGTACCCTATGCTTCTGCAGTGGGTAGCCTCATGTATGCTATGTTGTGCACGAGGCCTGATATTTAATTCTAAATCAATTAATTAATCCTAAGGGTTCAATTAAATTAAATTAACGAAGCGGGTTAAGAAATTAATTCAAATGGGTCGATTGGAGTTGATTTGTCCAGGAAAGACTAAGCGGTAAAAAAAAGTCAAATTAAAAGTCCTAACTCAAAAGCCCACCAGGTCTCCTTATGAGCTCCCTATAAATAAAAAGCTTAAGGCCAAAGAAACTTAAGAAAAACCTTGCAAGACAAGTCTTGCCTCTTAGAGTGAGAACGTTCTATAGAGAAAACCTCTCCTTGTTGAAGTTCTTTTCTCAAATACAAACTTGGATACTCACTCTCTCAAATCCAAATAAGCTCAAAGATCGAAGCTTTATCGAAGCTCATGGTACTTTAGCTAGTCCGGTTTTTACATTAAGCTGTCCACCCAGTTTTTCATGTAGTCCGCTGCTGATTTTCAATTTTGGTGAGCTCAAAGTTCAGGTCTTTTAGTGTGCTTGATCTGGGTTCATCACGTTTGATCTCTCTCTGGGTGATCCGTGATTGTGCTCGTCCAAATCATGACTAAAAGGCTGGATCTTTATTGTTTTTTGTGGCGGATTGCTTATGGGCTGAAGCTAAGATCAGATTTTGGGCAGATTTAGTTCATTTCGAGGGGTTTTTCTTAATGGGTTTTCGTGGGCCTTGATAGCACATCCGGTTAGATTATTGCCCGTGCAATATTCGGGATTTCTTGGAGTTATCTTTTGGATTTTGGTGGTAATCGCAATCAAAGATTTGGTTTTTCTTATGGCGTTGGACTTCTCTTCAAAGGTAAAACCTTTAATCTTTCCGCTTTTAATTAAAGGTTCAATCTTTGTGCATCAGTTGTCGATTTAATTTAATTAAATAAGTATAAGCCAAGATTCGTTTAGGGGAAAATGAATTTGAGCCTGAGCCTTGTCGAAAGCTTCCTATTCTGGAATGCATTGCAAGAAAGTGAGGTTTTTGATTTAGCCCGGGCTTTTTCTGTTTTCCTTGAAAATGGTATCAAAGAGAGGTTTTGGCTTTATACTTGTTTAATTTATTACATGGCTTTATTTTGGCATTATTATTTTTGTCGAAATGTTTAAACAGGTGGTTATTAGTTTCCCGACTATTATGTTAGAAATTTAGTTTTCATTCATAAACCCCGGGACATATCTGGGCTCGTATTGTTTTTGAATGGAAATGTCTGTAATAGTAATAACCACGAGCTAGAAGCCGAGTAGGATTAGAAAAATCTTGTAGTAGGATTTGAAAAATCTTGTAGTAGGATTTGATTTAATCATATCGTCTTTAAATTCCTAGAAAAACTCATTTGTATATAGGAATTTATGTATTATCACGAACAAGTTATTTTGGATAACTTATATTCGTGGGTTTTGGTTTCTCATAATTTATGGTGATTCCTAATTACATAGTAAACTGAGAAAACCCGGTCAAATTGAGAGGAATCCAAATAACGAGTGGGAGCGACATGACGAGACGTGTCATCAAGGCGTCAAGGAATCAACGATAGAGAAGGCAATAATAGTCGGTAAATTTTATTTCTTTAATTTCCCGTATGTATTTCTTTTCATTGATTGTGTGTTTTCGATTTATTTGCATGAATGAAAACCAAACCATTTTAAAAAGTAAAGTACAATTAACTAAGGTAGATTATTTGCATATTAAAACTCCAACGGTTTTATGGGTGCGAATATCCATAGTTAAGATATTGCATGTTAACAAGTAAAAATCCTCAAACTTAAAAATCTTAGTGGGAGTAGGTTTGGTAAATATCCCCATAGCCTCCATTACTAATTCATATGTGGAGTGGGTTAGACCGACGCGCTGGCCAAGGGCCTTCTTCTCTACGGATAAGTTTTCAACCCTGAGATATCACTAGATTAAATTTCTAAAAGGATGACTATAGCGAGTTTAATTGGAGAAAGTTGTGACACCCTCGCTAACCGAGGTGCATTAGTATCATAAGTAACAAGCTTAGAAGTCACGTAATGGCAAACACTTAGTGTACCATCTGTAGTATTCCTCATTGAAGGATAACAGAACAAGCCCAGGCTAAATCGAAAACCTCAATTTCGTGCAATGCATTCCAGAATTGGAAGCTTTCGACAAGGCTCATGCTCAAATTAATTTTTCCCTGAACGGTTCTAGGCTTATACTTATTTAATTTATTAAATCGACAACTAATGCCCAAAGATTGAACCTTTAATTAAAAGTGGAAGGATAAAAAGTTATACCTTTGAAGCAAAGTCCAACGCAATAAGAAAAAAAAAAATCTTTGATTGCGATTAACACCGAAATCCGAAAGATAACTCCAAGAAATCCCGAATATTGCGTGGGCAATAATCTAACAGGATGTGCTATCAAAGCCCATGAAAACCCATTAAGAAAAACTCCTCGAAATGAACTAAATCTGCCCAAAATCCGATCTTAGCTTCAGCCCATAAGTAGTCCGCCAAAACTTCTACAGTCTTCCACAAAAAACAATAAAATCAAGCCTTTTAGTCACGATCTGGACGAGCACAATCACAAATCACCAAGAGAGATATCAAACGTGATGAACCCGGATCAAGCACCCTAAAACAACTGAAGTTTGAGCTCACCAAAATTGAAAATTAGCAGCGGACTACATGAAAAACTGGGCGAACATCTTAATGTAAAAACTATACTAGCTAAAGTACCGTGGGCTTCGATAAATCTTCGATCTTTGAGCTTAGTTTGAGTCGAGAGAGTGAGTATCAAGTTCTACATTGAGAAAAAACTTCAAGAAGGAGAAGTTCTCTCTCTAGAACTTTCTCACTCTGAGAGGCAAGACTTGTCTTGCAAGGTTTTTCTTAAGTTTCTTTGGGCTTAAGCTTTCTATTTATAGGAAGCTCTTAAGGACACCTAGTGGGCTTTTGAGCTGGGCATTTTAATTTGACTTTCATTGACCACTTAGTCTTTCCTAGACTAATCAACTCCAATCGACCCATTTGAATTAATTTCTTAACCCAATTCGTTAATTTAATTTAATCGAACCCTTAGGATTAATTAATTCATATAGAAATAATTTCTTAATACACTGTGTCAATTAAATATTAATTAAACCTTTAGGATTAATTAATTCACTTGGTCAATTGGTCAAATACATAATTAGTCGTACCACTATCAGACTGACTATGGAACTACCGCTCAAAAATGACTTTACATAGCACCACTATATTTTCTTCTATCTCCCCATATGAAAGATCTAGTGCTCGTCAGTTTATTAATTTACTGACAAACTCATTCACTGACTTCTTCGCATCCGAGATTAGTACCACTCTGCCTTTTTATTTTACCGGACGTAAAATCCACTGGCCAGTTTTAGTACAATAAACCTTACGAGCTCATCTCGGGAGCACCATCAACCCGGTGAACTGGTACATGGATTTCTCTGACTAGCAAAGGCACGTAAGTAGCTAAACAACACATACCCAACCTACCGAGGCATAGGCCTCAATTGACCGCACTCTTTGGCACATTAGAAAATAAACTCTCATGCTCATCCCAATCTCGGGATTGAGAGACTGAATATTAGAACCGAATATTAGCTTCTTATGTGCCATTGCTCCTGAGATGAGCTCGTAAGGTTTATTATACTAAACCTGGCCGGTGGACTTTATGTCAGGTATAATAAGAAGGTCGAGTGGTACAAATCTCAGATACCAAGAAGTCAGTAAATTAGTTTGTCAGTAAATTGATAAACTGACGAGCACTAGATCTTTAATGTGGAGAGATAGAAGAAAATATAGTGGCGTGATGTAAAGTCGTTTTTGGGCGGTAGTTCCATAATTGGTCCGCTAGTGGTACGACTAATTATATTGGTGATTGTGTCCTAATGAGGGCTATTGATGTAAATATACTTTGAGGGTATTTATGTAAATAAGACATTTGTCGCTTGATTGATTGCATATCAAATGAGTTAATTTTATGATAGTAATATCCCTGTGCATATTTAAATTTATGAAATCGATCCGCCAAAAGAAACACTCCATGGACTAATTAGATCATGAGTAATTCTTTTGAGTAGTACTGGTACTAGGATTCTTAGACCAGGAATCACTACATGGTCTTAGGTGAATTGTGGTGTGCTTTGACATACGCCTAACGGGGCCGTAACAGGTTGCCAAGTACGAGTATGATTGGGTACACTATGATTCACGCTAAGATATGTAGGTGAAGTGATGGGACTATAAATCTCTCTTAAGTGAGAGATGGTATCTTGGCTACTTGATAGTGAACTGAAAAGTGCATGGCCATGCCCAAGGAATGATAAGGATATCATTTGCTTGATGGTTTCAGTGTCACTAAGAGATCAAGTAAACGCTTAACTATATAAGGATGATGGTTCCATGCCTTATGCTAAACGGGATATCGATGTAGAGGATCGTACGCAGTTTGCTCGAAAAGGTTGTGTTGAATCTCCATTCGACCCTCCATTCTGAATTAGGTAGTCATGATGTCTTGCTAGAGACCACTAATGACTTATGGATTAATCAATGAGATTGAGTTATCCATTGCCAATTTGGAATGGGCCTACAGGATCGCACATAAGAAAGTTCGATGATGCAGAATAAGTATTCTTACCTACAATAAGTATAATTGTTATACATAAATAAAGAAGATTTAATTAAATGGTTTAATTAAATATTATTGAGAAGTTCTGGGGTATTAATTAATAGATAATTAATTACCTGGAAACAATTGGGGCAGGCTGATAAATCAAGGGACTTAATTGCAATTAAAGTTCTTCACCCATCAGCCTGATCCATGGGTCATGGGTTGATCCATGGGTTTGGTGTATAACCCAAATCACTAAGGTATTATTTAATGCTGATTTAGAATCATTAAATATTATTTAAATACTGATTTGGAATCAGTAAAATAATATTTGGTAATAATACTGATGTGGAATATGACTAAAATCAGTTAAGTTATAATTGGATAATTACAATACTGATTTTGGTAATTTGATCTCTACAAATATCCTAGGGGTATGATTGTAGGATGATGATGATTTTGAATTTTAAAAATTATATCAGAAAAAAAAAAAACACAGAATTCCCAAATTCTTTTGGTAGGCAAGATCGGCTAGCACCAACATCCGAAGACTTTCGTGCTTGAGAGTAGAGGATCCTTTAAGGAAGGATTTTGGAGACAACAAAACGCCATCTTCTCAGAGGAGCCAGGCGACGTGCGCAATCGATTACGCTTCAAGGGTAAGACCCGATCCTTATAGTTTAGGATTCTGCTGTTTAATTGGATTAAACACCTAAACAAAATCCAACAGTGGTATCAGAGCGAGGTTGTTTTAGTGTTAAAATAAAGTTAATTGTTTCAAACAAATTGTTTGTTTTGAGAATTAATTTATGTGCCTGAAAAAAAAATTTCTGTCGTCAATTTGTTTCGGGAATTGAGAAATTTATTTTTTTTTCCAGAATAAAACAAGGGCTAAATTTGGTTTTGGTTTTCTGGGTTTTGGAAACCCTCATTGGAAAAACCGAAGTGGCTAGAACGGAAAATAGCTTACCCTTTGAATAAAACGAAATCTGGGCTGATTTTTCTCAAAACTATTCACTGAGAAACTGGGTTTTTCTCACAAAAAAATGTTTTTCTGGGTTTTCGGTTCGCTCGCCAGAAAAATGAAACTGGTCTGCTTATTGTTTTAGTGTATTTTTCCCCCCTGGCCGGATTCTGGATTGTTGATGGCGAATTTTCTTTTGATCTTAGTTTCTGGGAAAAGGTTTGGCTGAAATGGTTTCAAAATTGGGTTTTGAATTCACTGCTGGAAATTAAGCTTTGTTTTGAATCTCGCCGGAGTTTCAAAAGGGAAAACGAATTGAATGGATTTCTGTTTCTGGGTTTTGAACTCTTCGCCAAATATCGATTTCATCGTTCCGGGTTTCGTTTTTGGTTTAAATGTCTGGTTTGTTTGATTAATTTCTAGGCTGGTTTCGTTTCGCTTCAAAGGGGAAATCTTCGTCGGGAAAACGAAGTTTGCCGGAAAGAGTTTCCAGGCACTTTTTTTTTCCCGTCGGTGGTCTAAGGAAGTCGAGAGCCAGAATCATTCTGGATTGACCTCAATCGACCGAAGATCTCGAGCGGAGGAACCCTCGAGCAGTTTTTTTCTTTCTTCGATCGGCCGTAATCCCAAGCGTTGGACTCCGGAATCCTTTTCTCTTCGATGGGCGGTTCCCTTTGGTTGTTGGAGGAGAATGATAGGGATACGATTTGATCGGAGAAGATGACTTGAAGAAGCCAGTAACTGCCAGAGAAGACAACCGGCGTGGACGCCGGGAGCCGATGATGCAGGTGGCGGGTTTGGGGAAGAAAGGCTTGGCGGCGGGGCGAAAAAAACCCTAATGGGCTGAAAAGACGAAAATGCCCCGCCGCACTTTCAAACCCTAATCAGCCAAATTTTAAAATTGTATTAAAATTGTAAAAGGACCCCTGAAGTTTTAAGGAAATAAAACTCTAAGCCTGGAAATTAAGATAAATTAGACTATTGCCCCAAAAGTTTCAGAAAATTAAAATTTTAAAATTTTCTGAATTTTATTTAATTAGATTTTAATTAAATAGTCTTATTGGATAAAGATAGGATTAATTTAGAATTTTATCCTATAAGTTTAAATTTATCTTAATTAGATAATTAGATAAATTTTAAATAATTATTTTAATTAGATTAAAATAATTAAAAAAGATAAATAAATAAATAAATAATTAATTAATTAGATTAATTAATTTGTTTAAATTTTGAATTTATTTTATTTTATTTTGATGCTTATTTAAATTGTTTAAATTTTATTTGAAGCATCATAATTATGCAAGCATGTTCATGTATCATTTTGGATAAATGTAAAATGAACAGAAGGATTGATTAAAATTGATCATGACACGATCAATATTAATTCTGTAATAGTTACACAATCATTAAAATTAATCGGCTTAAATTAAAATCGGCTTGTATGAGCATATGCATTTTTGTGTTTCAAACATGAATTGGGCTTTTAATTTTAACGTTTTAAAAGTTGGGGCCTGCGAGCTAATTTTGAATTTGGGCCTGTGTGCCTATAAAAAATCATCATGTAATAGTTAGGCCCAAAAGGAGGTTCCAAGAGGAGTCCATGGTGGAGCCCACGAATAGAGGCCCAAACATGGAAATTTTAAAAGGCCCTGTAATAGATTAGAGCCCAGTGCATCGTTTTAATTCATTTTTTTAATTTTTGCAAATGAATGATAAACGAAAATGCATGTTAAGCCGATCAAACTTAAATCCCAAAAACCCAAGATTTTGCTTCCATACTTAAGAGCCCGCTTAAGCGTCGAATGTCTGGTGGACTTGGAGAACCCAAGGGTCTCAGGTTTTCTTTATACGGCGGGTTGTTACATAATAATGACCAACTTTATCACTACCATTAATGAGTGGAAAAACTGTTTGGGTATTAGATGCTCAACTTTATCACTACCACTTGTTATGGAAAAACTGTGTGGGTGTCTATTGATGTGATGCCTTGAGGGATGGTTTAACTTGGGAAAATTAATCCTAGCTTGACCTGATAAGTTGACTAGGGATTAATTTTGCAAAGATAGGATCGTGTCAAACATTTGGAATGTTCATTCTATCACTTAAAAGTTACATGGTATGCAATTGGAAAGCGTTAGATTACATGGAATGTGATTTGAACGTTGCCTACCAGAAGAGCCCGATCCCTACGATACTTGCCAAAGCAAGACTGGGGTTGACTCTTTGTGGATTTTCGGCCCACAATCTAGCACCAACACAAAATTGTTAGGGATTTCAATTTTGGCTATTGTGGAAAATTAATTTTAAAACTCATTCTAATATTTTGCAATATTCTTTGTAGAAATGACATTATCTAGCACAAATGTTATCTTAAACTTTACTCTAAGAAGTATATTGGATAAAGATAAATTGGCTGGACCAAACTTGTTAGATTGGGAAAGAAACTTGAGAATAGTTCTCAAGCAAGAAAGGAAGCTACATGTCTTAGAGACCACTTTACCTGAACCACCACAAAATGCTTCGGCAACTGTTCAACGAGCCTGGGATAAGCTGAAAAGCGACTCCGATGATGTGACGTGCTTGATGCTCGCGTCTATGACAGGCGAGCTTCAAAAGCAGTTCATGAATTTGGAAGCGTTCCGAATTTATGAGTCACTGACGGAAATGTTTCATGAACAGCTTTAGGTATCTTTGTTATAGAAATAAATCTTTTTATGTCCTCCTCATGGGTATTAGATACTGGTTGTGGGGCTCACATTTGTACTAATGTGCAGGGACTCAGAAATAGAAGGATAACAAAGAAAGGTGAAGTAGATCTCCGAGTGGGCAAAGGGGCAAGAGTTGCTGCTGTTGAAGTTGGAGATTACACTCTGTCTTTACGTTATGGTTTAAATATCGAACTCAAAAATTGTTATTATGTACCTGCTTTGAGTAGAAATATTATTTCAGTTTTGGGTTTAGATAATAAAGGTTTTAGATTTATTATAGAGAATAATTTGTTATCTTTATATCGAATTGATATTTTATACGGAGTTGAAAATATGTGTAACGGTCTGTATGTCTTGGATTTAACCCAAGAAAAACCAGTCTATAACATAGAAAAGAAAGCTAAATCATCTAAAAATGATTTAAGTCCAACATACCTTTGGCATTGTCGATTAGGCCATGCAAATGAAAAGCGAGTTCAAAAGCTTCACAAGGATGGAGTGCTTGGTTCATTTGATTTTGAATCATATGAAACCTGTGAACCCTGCTTGCAAGGCAAAATGACAAAGAGTCCTTTCAACAAGAAAGGCGAAATAACTTGTGAGCTATTGGCCCTAATACATATGGATGTATGTGGACCAATGAGCACACAAGCCAGAGGTGGATTTGAATACTTCGTCACTTTTACTGATGACTATAGTAGATATGGTTATGTCTACTTAATGAGGTACAAAAGTGAAACCTTTGAAAGGTTCAAAGAGTTTAAAAACGAAGTAGAGAATCAGTTGGATAGAAGGATTAAGGCTATTCGCTCCGATCGGGGAGATGAATACCTTAGTGATGAGTTCGATGACTATCTAAAATAGTGTGGAATTGTTTCACAGCTGACTCCACCGGGAACACCTCAATGGAATGGTGTATTCAAAAGGAGAAATCAGGCCTTATTAGATATGGTTCGATCAATGATGGGCCTAGCGACTCTCCCTACATCCTTTTGGGGTTATGCTCTCCTTTCTGCTGCCTACTTATTGAATCGTATTCTATCCAAGGCAGTAGATAAGACTCCATATGAGATATGAATGGGTCGGAAGCCCTTTGGGGTTGTCAAGCTCATGTAGAACATTTACAAAGTAATAAGCTTGAACCTAAAACTAACAAATGCCTATTTGTGGGATATCCTAAGGAAACCAAAGGATATCAATCCTACAACCCAACAGAGAACAAAGTGTTCGTTGCTCGAGGAGCTACTTTCTTAGAGAAAAAATTTCTGTACAAAAAAGACAGTGTGAGTAGAATAGAACTCGGAGAAGTTCAAGAACCACAAGAGAATGTAGAATGATCTACAAAAACTCAGATGGATGTTGACATGGGAACTCATGAAGATGAGCAACCTGAGTCAACAACACAAGAACCTAGAAGGTCTAGTAGATATTGTCATGAACCCGAGGGATACGGATTTCTCATGACTGACGATCAAGATTTGATCTTGGTGGACTCTGATGAGCCCACGACCAACAGACAGGTTTTAGAAAGTCCAGATTCAGATAAATGGCTGCAAGCCATGGAATCTGAAATGTAATCCATGAGGGCCAATAAAGTATGGACTTTGATTGACCCTCCTGTTCAGACAAAGGTTGTCGATTGCAAGTGGATTTTCAAGTTAAAACCTGGCGAGATCTTCAAGGCATGACTAGTGGCTAAAGGTTTCAGACAGACTCATAGTATAGAGTATGATGAAACCTTCTCCCCTGTCATGATGCTCAAGTTCATTAGGACAATGCTTGCCATAGCAGCATATTTTGACTATGAGGTATGGCAGATGGATGTTAAGACGGCTTTCCTAAATGGAAACCTACTCGAGGATGTTTATATGAAACAACCCTAGGGATACATCGATTAAAAGCATCCTAATCGGGTATGTAAGCTTCAGAGGTCTATCTAAGAACTAAAGTAAGCATCTCGAAGTTGGAATCTTCGTTTTGATGAGGAAGTAAAAGGTTACGGATTCATCAAGAATGAAGATGAGCCTTGTGTTTACAAGAAAGTTAGTGGAAGCAAGATTGTGTTCCTTGTCCTATATGTGGATGACATCCTACTCATAGGAAATGACATTCCCTTGATGAAATACATCAAACAATGGTTGGAGAGTGTATTTTCTATGAAATATTTAGGAGAAGCTGAGACGATACTAGGTATCAAGATCTATAGAGATAGGTCTAAAAGGCTTCTGGGACTAAGTCAAGAAGGGTACATAGATAAGATATTTAAAAGATTCAATATGTCTAACTCCAAAAATGGTAATGTACCATTTAGACATGGCCTTCTCTTGAAGAAGAACTAAGGTCTTTCAACAAGAGAGGAGAGGGATACAATGAGTAGAGTCCCATATGCTTCGGCAATAGGATCTATTATGTATGCCATGTTATGTACCCGTCCAGATGTTGCACATGCACTTAGCATGACTAGCAGATACCAACAAGATCCAGGGATGGATCATTGGACTACAGTCAAAGCAATCCTGAAAGACTTACGAAGAACTAAATGATCAATGCTAGTGTATGGAGGACAAGAACAACTCATTGTACAAGGTTACGCTGATGCTGCTTTCCAAACAGATCAAGATGACATGAAGTCACAATCAGGCTACGTGTTTAGTCTGAATGGCGGTGTAATAAGTTGGAAAAGCTCAAAGCAAGATACAACAACCGATTCTACAACAGAGTCTGAGTACATTACTGCATCAGATGCTGCAAAGGAAGCTGTTTGGCTGAGAAAGTTCGTGTCAGACATCGGAGTGATACCGAGTATCCAAGATCAAATAGAACTTTTCTGTGACAATAACGGGGTCATTGCACAAGCTAAGGAGCCCCGATCACACCAGAAAACCAAACACATACTCAGAAGGCTTCACCTCATCCGAGAGATCATTGATCGAGGAGATATGAAAGTGTGCAAAATAGGGTTAGACGACAATATAGCAGATCCTCTCACAAAAGCACTACCACAGTCAAAGTTTGATAGACATGTAATAAATCTTGGTCTTAAACAGTTTAGGACATAGCCCTTTATCGGGCAAGTGTGAGATTGTTGGTGAATGTGCCCTAATGAGGGCTATTTATGTAAATATACTTTTAGGGTATTTATGCAAATAAGACAATTGTCACTTGATTGATTGTTTATCAAATGAGTTAATTTCATGATACTAATATCCTTGTGCATATTTAAATTCATGAAATCGATGCTCCAAAAGAAACACTCCATGGACTAATTAGATCATGAGTAATTCTTTTGAGTAGTACTGGTACTAGGATCCTTAGACCAGAAATCACTACATGTTCTTAGGTGAATTGTGGTGTGCTTTGACATAAGCCTAACGGGGTCGTAACAGGTTGCCAAGTACGGGTATGATTGGGTACACTATGATTCACGCTAAGATATGTAGGTGAAGTGATGGGACTACAAATCTCTCTTAAGTGAGAGATGATATATTGGCCACTTGATAGTGAACTGAAAAGTGCATGGCCATGCCCATGGAATGATAAGGATATCATTTGCTTGATGGATTCAGTGTCACTAAGAGATCAATTAAACATTTAGCTATATAAGGATGATGGTTCCATGCCTTATGCTAAACGGGATATCGATGTAGAGGATCGTACGCAGTTTGCTCGGAAAGGTTGTGTTGAATCTCCATTCGACCCTCTATTCTAAATTGGGTAGTCATTATGTCTTGCTAGAGACCACTAATGACTTATGGATTAATCAATGAGATTGAGTTATCCATTGCCAATTTGGAATGGGCCTACAGGATCGCACATAAGAAAGTTCGATGATTCAGAATAAGTATTCTTGCCTACAATAAGTATAATTGTTATACTTAAATAAAGAAGATTTAATTAAATGGTTTAATTAAATGTTATTGAGAAGTCCTGGGGTATTAATTAATAGTTAATTAATTACCTAGGAACAATTGGGACAAGCTGATAAATCAAGGGACTTAATTGTAATTGAAGTTCTTGACCCATCAGCCTGATCCATGGGTCATGGGTTGATCCATGGGCTTGGTGTATAACCCAAATCATTAAGGTATTATTTAATGCTGATTTAGAATCAGTAAATATTATTTAAATACTGATTTGGAATCAGTAAAATAATATTTGGTAATAATACTGATTTGGAATATGACTAAAATCAGTTAATTTATAATTGCATAATTACAATACTGAGTTTGGTAATTTGATCTCTACAAATATCCTAGGGGTATGATTGTAGGATGATGATGATTTTGAATTAGAAAAATCATATCAGAAAACAAAAATACACAGAATTCCCAAATTCTCTTGGTAGGCAAGGTCGGCTAGCACCAACCTGCGAAGACTTTCGTGCTTGAGAGTAGAGGATCCTTCGAGGAAGGATTTTGGAGACAACAAAACGCCATCTTCTCAGAGGAGCCAGGCAACGTGCGCAACCGATTACGCTTCAAGGGTAAGACCCGATCCTTATAGTTTAGGATTCCGCTGTTTAATTGGATTAAACACCTAAACAAAATCCAAGAAATTATGCATTTGACTAATTGATAAAGTGAATTAATTAATCCCTACGGTTTAATTAGTATTTAATTGATAAAGTGGATTAAGAAAATTAATTCTATATGAATTCATTAATCCTAAGGGTTCGATTAAATTAATTTAACGAAGTGGTTTAAAGATTTAATTCAAACGGATCCATTGGAGTTAACTAGTATAGGAATTACAAAGGGGTTAACGAAAGTCAAACTAGAAGGCCTAACTCAAAGGCCCATTAGGTCTCCCTAGAAGCTCCCTATAATTATCCCTTGTTAGGCAAATTACAAGATATAAGAAACCTTGGTGGCTATTAGCCTAGTGAGAGAAAGTCTAGCTTAGATTGAGAAATTCTTCTTCTTTTTCGAATCTTCTCCTCGAAGTCAGCTAGTATAACTTTCTTATTCAAATTTAATTCAGGCCTTTTTGTCCCTCGATTAATTTTTGTTGCCATTTTTGTCGCTCTTTGCCGTAGTTGGTTTTTTATCTCGCCGCCGGCGGGTTCTTCATGATTTCCGACCGACAGTTTTTCAGGGGTGCTTGATCCGGATTTGCGGTGTCTATCTCGAATCTCTTAATCGGTGATCCATCTCAGCTCGTGTAGATCATCGCCTGGAACTTTGGTCGGAATCAGCCTGGTAGCAGGCGGTGAGGGGCGATGCACGGCGGGTTGGCGCAGAAGCCTCCGGGCTAATCTGTTTGTGGGCAAATTGTTTTATTTTTGAAGCGGGTTTCTTAGGATTTCTTGGTTTTGCATTGGGCTACTCCGTAGACACTAGCCCACATAGTTTGGAGTTAGATAGGAGTTATTCTTCGGATTTCATGTGGAATTCACTTGCCCAAAGTTTTGGATTTCTTTTTGTTAGGGACTTAGCTACAAAGGTACAATCTTTGAACTTTCCACTTTAATTAAAGATTATATCTTTTGTGTCCTGATTAATAAATTAAATAAGTATAAGCCTAGATCCATTCATGGGAAAATGAATTTGAGCCTGAGCTTTGTCGAAAGCTTCCGATTCTAGAATGCATTGCACGAAATTGAGGTTTTCTATTTAGCCCGGACTTGTTCTGTTTTCCTTCAGGACCGAATTGACTACGCCGATAGGTAAAAGTCAATTCTATCCAAACTGGTAGTGCTCAATATGCCCTAGGCATATTTATGTGATTTAATTAGTCTAGATAAACTAATTTCGAAACCACACGATAACCTATACCGATAGTATGTTTAGACTATCTCAGTTACAAGCATACTTTTTATATATCAATACTTTAACCAATAACAGTATCTACTGTGTCTTTCCAGACCTCGTTATCTAGTTCTATGATATAATGGAACAATTTAATACTGAAACAAAATATATGTCATCTGTTGATATTAGTTTTTGATACAAGCCATAGCTTTTCTATATTCAAAACTAACAATCTCCCACTAATACTCAAAGTTATGCTAAGATGTACAAAAACTGTCCAACCAGCTATTACACACTGCTGTTAAATGAAATTTACAGAACATATTTAAGATCACTCACATGGCTCCCTCAAGAATCTTACTCCCATGCCCTCCACAAGTCTCTCAAAGACCTTTGGGGTCAATGGCTTTGTAAAAGGATCTGCAAGGTTGTCATCTGATGCTATCTTAGCCACGGTCACGTCTCCCCTCTTCACGATCTCTCGTATCATGTGGTACTTGCGCTCTATGTGTTTACTCACTTTATGGACTCATGGTTCCCTCGAGTTAGCAAGTACACTATTATTATCACAATAAACTGTGATAGACCTAGGCAACTCAGGAACCACATCTAAGTCCACTAGGAAGTTCTAGAGCCATACAGTTTCTTTCGCTGCCTATGATGCGACAAAGTACTCAGCCTCCATGGTGGAGTCCGTCACGCATTTCTGCTTGACACTCTGCCAAACTATGGCTCCACCTCCTAGATTAAACACAAACCCAGAGGAAGACTTACTCTTGTCCATGTCATCTTAATAGTCCGAATATGTGTAACCCAACGGTACAAGCTCCTGCGCTCTATATACTATGACATATTATCTCATCCTGCACAAGTACTTGAGAATGCATTTTACTGCCTCCCAGCGAGCCTTCCCATGGTGACTTTGATATCTGCTGACCATGCCAATGGCAAAGCAAATATCAGGCCTCTTACATAACATAGCATACATGAGGCTACCCACTGCAGAAGCATAGGGTACCGCCTGTATGGCATCTATGTACTCAGCAGTCATAGGACACTGCTCCTTAGATAAATGCACCCTATACCTGAAAGGTAGTGAACCCTTCTTGGAGTTCTGTATTTTAAAACGGGCCAGACACATGTCTATGTAGGATGCCGGGGAGAGAGTCAGAGAACGTCTCCTATGATCTCGAATAATCTTGATCCCAATGATATGTCTAGCCTCTCCCAAATCCATTATATCAAATTGCCTGGAAAATCGTGTCTTTACATCTGACAACACCTTCTTACTGTTGCCAATCAGAAGGATGTCATCTACGTAAAGTACGAGGAACACCACCGTATCACCATCACACCTGCGATATACGCAGTGTTTATTCGAACACTGAGTGAATCCATAGGACTGGATAACCTCGTCAAAATAGATGTTCCAAGTTCTGGATACTTGCTTAAATCTATAAATGGACCTCCTAAGCTTGCATACCTTGTGCTATTGACCCTGAACAATGAAACCCTCTGGTTGCTGTATAAAGATGGTCTCCTCGAGGCTTCCATTAAGGAAAGCTGTCTTGATGTCTATCTGCCAAATCTTATAGTCCATATGAGCAGCTATGGCCACGAGAATCTGGATCGACTTAAGCATAGCTACCGGGGAAAAGGTCTCCTCATAATCAATACCCTTTTTCTGAGTATGCCCCTTCACCACAAGCCTAGCTTTGAAGGTCTCAACCCTTCCATCAGATCATCTCTTTCGCTTGTAGACCCGTTTGCACCCAATAGGCAGAAACCCATCAGGAAGGTCTACCAGTTCCTCGACCAACTTTGAGTCTATAGAACCCATATTAGAAATCATCGTTCTCTGTCAAGAATCTGCATCATTATCCTGGAGAGCCTCATTATAGCTAACTGGGTTTGGTTCATGAGCGCCAAGGATAAAGTCCGAAGACTCACCCAAACCCATGTACCTCTCGGGCTGTCTGGCAACCCTCCACTACGATGAGGCGCAGCCTATTTAAGATCATCATGTGTGATAGTGTGTGCAGTCTCTTGTGGTGTGTCTTCCTGTACTCGTGCATCTGGAATAATGCACTGACTTCTAAGATCTTCCAATACTACCTTGCTGCTTAATTTGTGATCTAAAATATTGTTCTTCTCAAGAAATCTGGCATTGGTGCTCACCACCACCTTCTGATCCTGAGGACTATAAAATAGACCACCTCTGGATCCTTTGGGGTAGCCTACAAACAACATAGCCTTTGATCTCAAATCTAACTTACCGGCATCTGCCTCGAGCACATGTGCTAGACAACCCCAAATCATGAGATGTCTCAGACAAGGCTTTTGTCCAGTCCACAACTCTAGGGTGTCGTAGGCACAGATTTAAATGGAACAAGATTGAGGAGATAACACGATGTCTCTAAGGCATAACCTCAAAATGAGGTAGGTAACTTACTATAACTCATCATCGATATAACCATATCAATAAGAGTCATGTTCCTCCTCTCTGCTATACCATTCTGCTGGGGTGTGCCAGGTGCAGACAACTGGGACAGAATACCCACCACTGACAAATAGGACCTAAATTCACTAGAGAGGTATTCACCACCGCGATCAGACCACAGGGTCTTGATACTCTTACCTAGATGGTTCTCCACCACAGCATTAAACTCTTTGAACTTGTGAAAGACTTCAGACTTGTTGCGCATCAGGTATATGTATTCATATCTAGAGTAATCATCCGCGAATATAACGAAATACTCATAACCACCTCTGGCCTAAACTGACATTGGCCCACACAAGTCAAAATGAATCAACTCTAAAACCTCTTTGGCCCCATTTACCTTGAAAGGCCTCTTGGTCATTTTACCCTCTAAGCAGGACTTACAGGTAGGAAAACTGTCAATATATAATGAGTCTAAAAACCCATCACTGACCAACCTTTGAATTCTACTAAGGTTAATATGTCATAGTCTCAGGTGCCAAAGATAAGTTTGATTCAAAGGGGAAGACTTTTTTCTCTTAGTATGATTCCGTGATGAGTTACTAGTTTCTATGTTTTACACAACTGGGGAGTTTCTCTTAATTAAAAATAGATTGTTAACTAATGTACCAGAATATATAAGCCTCTTGTTCTCTCTAATAAAAACAGAATTATCAGAAAAAACACACTTATAACCACCCAATAAAAATTTAGAAACTGAAAGCAAATTCTTCCAAAAATTGGGTACTTATAGACAATCTCTCAAATGTAAAACAGAGTCTGAAAAATAAAGACATAAAACTCCCACTGCAACAATAGAAACTCTGGTAGTATCCGCAAGGTAGACCTGCAACTCTCGCCGGGTCGATTGGAACCCCTACAAAGAATTACAAACATGATCTGTGGCTCCTGAATCCACACAACAAGTAATTCTATTTTGAATTAATTAATTCTAAGGGTTCGATTAAATTAAATTAACAAAGTGGGTTAAATAAATTAATTTAAATGGGTCGATTGGAGTTGATTAGTCGGGATGACTTAGCGGTCAACGAAAGTCAAATTTAAAGGCCTAACTCGAGAGCCCATTAGGTCTCCAGTAGAACTCCTTATAAATAGAAAGCTTAAGGCCTACGAAACTTAAGAAAATCTTGCAAGACAACTTTGTCTTCCTTGAGTGAGAAAGTTCTAGAGAGAGACTCTTCTTCCTTCTTGGGTTTCTTTCAAAAACGAACTTGTAATCTAACTTCTCGATTTAGATTAAGTCCAAAGATCAAATTTTTAGATAGCCCACCGGACACTGTTCATCGGGTACTGTTCACCGGACATTGTTCATCGGACACTGTTCACCGGACACTGTTCACTGAATTCACTGTTCACTCTGGGGTGTTGATCCAGCTGGGTTTGTGTTGATCTCTTCCTTGGGTTGGTGATCCACAATCCCGGTTGTCCAGAGTTGAAGTGGGTTCGATTTTATTGGCGAGAAAAGTAGTGGGCAGCAGTTTTTTGGGTTAAAGGTTTGATCTTTTGGGCAGATTTGATCTAATTGAGGGATTTTCTTGGCGGGTTTCTCGTGGGCTTTGGTAGCAGACTTCGATAGATTATTGCCCACGCAATATTCGAAGTTTTCTCGGAGTGATCTTTTGGATTTCTTGTGGAATTCGCGTCAAGATTGGATTTTTTCTTTAGGCAAGGGACTTCGCTACAAAAGGTAAAATCTTTAATATTCCGCTTTAATTAAAGATTTAATTTTTTGTGTCCCGATTAATAAATTAAATAAGTATAAGCTAAGATCCGTTCATGGGTAAACTAATTTGAGCCTGAGCTTGGTCGAAAGCTTCCGATTCTGGAATGCATTGCACGAAAGTGAGGTTTTCGATTTAGCCTGGGCTTGTTCAGTTTTCCTTCAAATTGGTATCAGAGCGAGGTTTCGGTCTTATACTTGTTTGATTTATTACACGGCTTTATTTTGGCATTATTATTTTTGTCAAAATGCATAAACAGGTGGTTATTGGTTTCCCGGCTATTATGGTAGAAATTTAATTTTCATTCATAGACCCTGGGACATGTCCGGGCTTGTTTTATTTTTGAATGGAAATTTCTGTAATAGTAATAACCACGAGCTGGAAGCCGTGTAGGATTAGAAATATCTTGTAGTAGGATTTGATCTAATCATATCGTCTTTAAATTCCTAGAAAACGCCTTTGTATATAGGAATTTATGTACTATGACGAAGACGTTATTTTGGGTAACTTATATTCGCGGGTTTTGGTTTATCGTAATTTTGGGTGATTCCTAATTACGTAGAAAACCGAGAAAATCTAGGCGAATCGAGAGGAATCCAAATAACGAGTGGGAGCGACATGACGGGACGTGTCACCAAGGCGTCAAGAAATCAACGATAGAGAAGGCCATAATAGTCGGGAAATTTTATTTAATTTTAATTTCCCGTATTTATGACTTTTCGTTGATTGTGTGATTTTTGTTTTATTTTGCATGAACGAAAACCAAACCAAAATGTTTTTAAAAGGTAATGTGCAATTAACTAAGGTAGATTATTCGCATATTAAAACTCCAACGGTTTTATGGGTGCGAATATCCATAGTTAAGATATTGCATGTTAAAACGTAAAAAAAAAAAAATCCTCAAACTTAACTAAATTTGCGGGTTTTGGTTTAATCGTAATTTTGGGTGATTCCTAATTACGTAGAAAATAGAGAAAACCCGGGCGAATCGGAATTAAAAATCTAAGTGGGAGCGGGTTGGTTAATAGCCCCATGACCTCCATTACGAGTTCATTGGTGATGTGGTTAAACTTGCGTGCTAGCTTAGACCTTCCTCCCTATCGGATGAGTTTTCAATCACAGATATCACTGGAATGAATTTCTAAAGGGATGACTATAGTGAGTTTAATTGGAGAAAGTTGTGACACCCTCGCCATCCGAGGCGCATTAGTATCCTAAGTAACAAACATAGAAGTCACGTAATGGCATACACTTAGTGTACTGTTTAGAGTATCCCTCCCATCGAGGTTACGCTATTTACGTGTACGGATAAAATTATCGACTATTAATTTCATTGATCATAAGATCGTTGGTCAGATAATGAGATTAATGAACTTCGATTCTTCTCGAACGAACGTGGGTTGGCGTAGACGTTTACCCATCGTGACCTGCGTTAATCCCGGTGTGAGAGATGTCGGTAGAAGATTATATTGGTTTTATGAGGATTTTCAATATTTTCGAAAAAGTATACTGAAACTTGAATTGTTTATTTTTCGGTTATGATATGTCGTTCAACCCGCTAGCTGTCATTTTGAACCAAAACAAACTCACGGATCCAAACTATATTGACTGGAAACGTAACTTGGACATTGTCCTTACCGCTGAAGGTTACAAGTACGTGCTTACTGAGGAGTGTTCCCCTGAGTGGGGCAGCCAAGCAGTCAGCTATGAGGACACTCATGAATGCTAGGATGGCTGCCGACACTACAGTGAGGGATCACGTGTTGGACATGATCAGTTGCATCAATGCGATCGAGGTAGTGGGAGATGATTTTGATGGGGAGACCCAGGTCGATATCATTCTCCAGAGCTTGCCCCCCCAGTTTTGAGCAGTTTCGGTTGAACTAGAATGTGGGCAAGCTCTCATATTCACTCTCCGAGCTCATGACTGCATTGGTGTCAGCTGAGGGCCTATTCGCTGAGAAGAAGCAAGCCTTTGCTACTGTTGGTCCCTCAGGTTCCTCTGCTGGGCCTAAAGCCAGGAAGCAGAAAAGGAAGAGAGGCCAGAAGGCAGGAGCTGATCATGGACCCAAGGCGGGCATTGCCAAGAAGCACAAGCTGAAAGGAAAATGCTTCAGATATGGCAAAGCAGGACATTGGAAGAAGGACTGCCCAAAGCCTCGAGGTAAATGTAAATTTTCCCTAGTTACTGAGACGTGATTAGTGGCGATTCCCATAGATACTTGGTGTGTGGATTCAGGAGCCACTGATCACGTTTGTAATTCTTTGCAAGGGTTCTAAGTGACCCGGCTGCTTAGAGAGGGAGAGTTGCAGGTCTACCTTGAGGATACTACCAGAGTTTCTGTTGTTGTAGTGGGAGTAGTTTGTCTTTATTTTTTACTCTACATGACAATTGGTTTTTAAGATATACTCCCCAGTAATGCAAAACACAAAAACTAGTAGCTCATCATCGAATCATAATAAGAGAAAAGAGTTTTTCCCTTTGAATCAGACTTTTCTTTGGCACCTGAGACTAGGTCATATCAACCTTAGTAGGATTCAAAAGTTGGTCAAGAGTGGGTCTTTAGACTTGCTAGATATTGATAGCTATTCGACCTTTGAGTCCTGCTTGGAGGGTAAAATGACCAAGAGGCCTTTCAAGGTAAAGGGGTATAGGGCCAAGGAGGTTTTAGAGCTGATTCATTCTGACGTGTGCGGGGCTATGTTAGTTCAGGCTAGAGGTGGTTATGAGTATTTCATGACCTTCACGGATGATTACTCTAGATATGGATACATATACCTGATGCTCCACAAGTCTGAATACTTTGGCAAGTTCAGAGAATTCAAGGCAGAGGTGGAGAACCATCTGGGTAAGAGTATCAAGTCACTGCGATATGATCGCGGTGGCGAATACCTCTCTAGTGAATTTAGATCCTATTTGTCAGAGGAGGGTATTCAGACCCAGTTGTCTGCACCTGGCACACCCCAGCAGAATGGTGTAGCAGAGAGGAGGAACAAGACTCTTATGGAGATGGTTAGATCGATGATGAGTTACAGTGAGTTGCCTACCTCGTTTGGGGGTTATGCCTTGGATACAACATGTTTTATCCTCAACCTTGTGCCATCTAAGTCTGTGCCTACGACCCCAGTAGAGTTGTGGAGTGGGAGAAAGCCTAGTCTGAGACATCTCAGGATTTGAGGTTGTCCAGCACATGTGTTCGAGGCAGATGCAGGCAAGTTAGAGTCGAGATCCAAGGTTTTGCTGTTTATAGGCTACCCCAAAAGAACGAGAGGTGGTTTATTTTATAGTCCTCAGAATCAGAAGGTGGTGGTCAGCACCAATGCCAGATTTCTTGAGGAGGACTATATTTTAGATCACAAGTCAAGCAGCAAGGTAGTATTGGAAGAGCTTAGAAGTTGGTCCACTATTCCAGATGCACAGGAAGACACACCACAAGAGACTGCACACACTACCACAGATGATACTCTTGCACAGGCTGCGCCTCGTCGTAGTGGGAGGGTTGTGAACAGCCCGAGAGGTACATGGGTTTGGGTGAGTCTTCGGACTTTATCCCTGGCGCTCATGAACCAGACCCAGTTAACTACTATGAGGCTCTCCAGGATAAAGATGCAGATTCTTGGCAGAGAGCGATGATTGCTGAGATGGGTTCTATGGACTCAAATCAAGTCTGGGAGCTGGTAGACCTTCCTGATGGGTTTAGGCCTATTGGGTGTAAATGGGTTTATAAGCGAAAGAGAGGATCTAACGGGAGGGTTGAGACCTTCAAGGCTAGGCTTGTGGCGAAGGGGTATACTCAGAAAGAAGGGATCGATTATGAGGAGACCTTTTCCCCAGTAGCTATGCTTAAGTCGATTCAGATTCTCTTGGCCATAGCTGCTCATCTGGATTATAAGATTTGGCAGATGGATGTCAAGACAGCTTTCCTTAATGGAAGTCTTGAGGAGACCATCTTTATGCAGCAACCAGAGGGCTTCATTGTTAAGGGCCAAGAGCACAAGGTATGCAGGCTTAGGAGGTCCATTTATGGATTTAAGCAAGCATCCAGA
This sequence comes from Knoxia roxburghii, assembly GCA_030378225.1. Classification (NCBI taxonomy): domain Eukaryota; kingdom Viridiplantae; phylum Streptophyta; class Magnoliopsida; order Gentianales; family Rubiaceae; genus Knoxia; species Knoxia roxburghii. The sequence goes on along the minus strand of CM059416.1, from coordinate 34,581,388 downwards.
TCTTGGAACATTCGTTTTGATGAGGTTATCCAGTCCTATAGATTTACTCAGTCTCCGGATGAGCAGTGTGTTTATCGCAGGCGTGATGGTGATATGGTGGTGTTCTTCGTACTTTACGTAGATGACATTCTTCTTATTGGCAACAGTAAGAAGGTGTTGTCAAACATAAAGGCATGGTTGTCCAGGCAATTTGATATGAAGGATTTGGGAGAGGCTAGACATATCCTTGGGATTAAGATTATTCGAGATCGTAGGAGACGTTCTCTGACTCTTTCTCAGGCATCCTTCATAGACACGATTCTGGCCCGCTTTAACATGCAGAACTCCAAGAAGGGTTCACTACCTTTCAGGCATAGAGTGCATTTGTCTAAGGAGCAGTGTCCTAAGACTGCTGAGGAGATAGATGCCATGAAGGCGGACCCTATGCTTCTGCAGTGGGTAGCCTCATGTATGCTATGTTGTGTACGAGGCCTGATATTTGCTTTGCCGTTGGCATGGTTAGCAGATATCAGAGTAACCCTGGGAAGGCTCACTGGGAGGCAGTAAAATGCATTCTCAAGTACTTGCGCAGGACGAGAGATTATGTCCTAGTTTATAGAGCGCAGGAGCTTGTACCATTGGGTTACACAGATTCGGACTTTCAAGGAGATTTGGACAAGAGTAAGTCTACCTCTGGGTTTGTGTTTACTCTAGGAGGAGGAGCCATAGTATGGAAGAGTGTCAAGCAGAAATGCGTGGCGGACTCTACCATGGAGGCCGAGTACGTTGCCGCTTCAGTGGCAGCGAAAGAGGCTGTATGGCTCAGGAGCTTCCTGATGGACTTAGATGTGGTTCCTGAGTTGCCTAGGTCTATCACAGTTTATTGTGATAACAATGGTGCAGTTGCTAACTCGAGGGAACCACTAGCCCATAAGGCGAGTAAACACATAGAGGGGAGACGTGATCGTGGCCAAGATAGCTTCAGATGAGAACCTTGCAGATCCTTTCACCAAGCCATTGACCCCAAAGGTCTTTGAGAGACATGTGGAGGGCATAGGAGTCAGATTCTTGAAAGAGCCATGTGAGTGAGCTTAAAGGTGTTCTGGAGATTTCATTATGACAGCAGTGTAATAGCGGGTTGGACAGTTTTTGTACTTCTTAGCATAGCTTTGAGTATTAGTGGGAGATTCTTAGTTTTGAATACAGAAAAGCTATGGCTTGCATCAAAATCTAATATCCACAGTTGACATATCATTTTGTTTCAGTATAAATTTGTTCCTTTATATCATAGAACTAGATAACGGGGTGTGGACAGACACAGTAGATACCGTTATTGGTTAAAGTATTGATATATTAAAAGTATGCTCGTACAGCTGACTCCACCAGGAACACCACAATGGAATGGTGTATCCGAGAGGAGGAATCGGACCTTATTAGATATGGTTCGATCTATGATGGGCCAAGCGACTCTCCCTATGTCCTTTTGGGGTTATGCCCTCCTTTCAGTAGCCTACTTACTAAATCGTATTCCATCTAAGGCAGTAGATAAGACTCCCTATGAGATGTGGATGGGTTAAAAACCCTATATGTCATATCTACGAGTTTGGGGTTGTCAAGCTCATGTAAAGCGTTTACAAAGTAGTAAGCTTGAACCTAAAACTGACAAATACCTGTTTGTGGGATATCCTAAGGAAACAAAAGGATATCAATTCTACAATCCAACTGAGAACAAAGTGTTTGTTACTCGAGGTGCCACTTTCTTAGAGAAAGATTTTCTCTACAAGAAAGATAGTGGGAGTAGAATAGAACTCGGAGAAGTTCCAGAACCACAAGAGAATGTAGAACGATCTACAGAAACTCAGATGGAAGTTGACATGGGAACTCATGAAGATGAGCAGCCTGAGTCAACAACACAAGAACCTAGAAGGTCTAGTAGATCTAGTCATGAACCCGAGAGATACGGATTTCTCGTGACTGGCGATCAAGATTTGAACTTGGTGGACTCTAATGAGCCCGTGACCTACAGACAGGTTTTAGAAAGTCCAAATTCAGATAAATGGCTACAAGCATTGGAATCTGAAATGAAATCCATGAGGGACAATAAAGTATGGACTTTGATTGATCCTCCTATTCAGGCAAAGGTTGTCGATTGCAAGTGGATTTTCAAGTTAAAACCTGGTGGGATCTTCAAGGCACGACTAGTGGCTAAAGGTTTCAGACAGACTCATAGTATAGACTATGATGAAACCTTCTCCCCTGTCGTGATGCTCAAGTCCATTCGGACTATGCTCAACATAGCTGCATATTATGACTATGAGATATGGCAGATGGATGTTAAGACGGCTTTCCTAAATGGAAACCTACTCGAGGATGTTTACATGAAACAACCCGAGGGATACATCGATCAAGAGCATCCAAATCGTGTATGCAAGCTTCAGAGGTCCATCTACGGACTAAAACAAGCATCTCGGAGTTGGAATATTCATTTTGACGAGGCAGTAAAAGGTTACGGCTTCATAAAGAACGAAGATGAGCCTTGTGTTTACAAGAACGTTAGTGGGAGCAAGATAGTTTTCCTTGTCCTATATGTGGACGACATCCTACTAATAGGAAATGACATTCCCATGTTGAAAGATATCAAACAATGGTTGGGGAGTGTATTTTCTATGAAAGACTTAGGAGAAGCTGAAATGATACTGGGTATCAAAATCTATAGAGATAGATCAAAGAGGCTTCTAGGACTAAGTCAAGAAGGGTACATAGACAAAATATTGAAGAGGTTCAATATGTCTAACTCTAAGAATGGTATGGTACCATTCAGACATGACCTTCTCTTGAAGAAGAACCAAGGTCCTTCAACAAGAGAGGAGAGGGATACAATGAGTAGAGTTCAATATGCTTCGGCAATAGGATCTATCATGTATGCCATGTTGTGTACCGGCCCGGATGTCGCACATACACTGAGCATGACTAGAAGATACCAACAAGATCCTGGAATGGCTCATTGGACTGCAGTCAAAGCAATCCTAAAGTACTTACGAAGGACTAAAGGATTGACGCTAGTGTATGGAGGACAATAACAGCTCATCGTACAAGGTTACGCTGATGCTGCTTTCCAAACAGATCAAGATGACATGAAGCCATAATCAGGCTACGTGTTTAGTCTGAATGACGGTGCAATAAGTTGGAAAAGCTCAAAGCAGTATACAACAGCTAATTCTACAACAGAGTCTGAGTGCATTGCTGCATCAGATGCTACAAAGGATGCTGTTTGGTTGAGAAAGTTTGTGTCAGACATCGGAGTGATACCAAGTATCCAAGATCCGATAGAACTTTTCTGTGACAATAACGGGGCCATCGCACAAGCTAAGGAGCTTCGGTCACACCAGAAAACCAAACATATACTAAAAAGGTTTCACCTTATCCGAGAGATCATTCATCGAGGAGATGTGAATGTGTGCAAAATAGGGTCAGACGACAATGTAGCAGAACCTCTCACAAAAGCTCTACCGCAGTCAAAGCTTGATAGACATGTAATAGAGCTTGGTCTTAAACAGTTTAGGACATAGCCCTTCAACGGGCAAGTGGGAGATTGTTGGTGTATGTGCCATTTTGAGGGCTATTTATGTAAATAAAATTTGAGTGTTATTTATGTAAATAAGACATTTGTCGTTTGATTGATTATTTTTTCTGATGAGTTAATTTCATGAAATTATATTCTTGTGCATATTGAATTTCATGAAATCGATCCGCCAAAAAGAAACACTCCATGGACTTTTAGATCATGAGTGATTCTTTTGAGTAGTACTCGTACGAGGATCCTTAGACCAGAAATCACTGCATAGTCTTAGGTGAATTAGAGTGTGCTTTGACATATGCCTAACGGGACCGTAACAGGTTGCCAAGTACGGGTATGATTGGGTACACTATGAGTCACGCTAAGGTATGTAGGTGAAGTGATGGGACTACAAGTCTCTCTTAAATGAGAGATGATATCTTGGCCGCTTGATAGTGAACTGAGAAGTGCATGGCCGTGCCCAAGAAATGATAAGGGTTATCATTTGCTTGATTAAGTTCAGTGTCACTAAGAGATCAAGTAAAACGTTTAGCTATATAAGGATGATTGGTTCCATGCCTTATGCTGAACTGGATATCAGTGTAGAGGACATTACGTAGTATACTCGGAAGGTTGTGTTGAATCACCATTCGACCCTCCGTTATGAATTGTGTAGTCATTATGTCTTCCTAGAGACCACTAATGATTTATGGATTAATTAATGAGATTAATTTATTCATTGTCAATTTGGAATGGGCCTACAGGATCGCACATAAGTGAGTTCGATGATTCAGAATTAATTAAATTGCCTGTTTTAAGTATAAGAGTTACACTTAAATTGATAATATTTAATTAAATAGTTTAATTAAATATTATTGAAGAGTATTATGGAATTAATTAAGAGTTAATTAATTACCTAGGAAGAATTGAATTGGGCTGACAAATCAAGGGACCTAATTGTGAATTAAGGTTCTTGACCCATCAGCCTGATCCATGGATCAATGGGTTGACCTATAGTGTTGGTTAAACCCAACTCAGTAAATAATTAATTATTATTAATTATTAACAGATACTTCTCCAATCAGAGAAGTATCTGTGAGCTGGGAGATTTTAATGGAATTCAGTTTTAAAAACACGTTTTAAAAGAAAATTTTAAAAAAACTCTCTCTGACTTTTTCGATGACTGAGTCTTCCAGAAATTCTTCCAGAGAAAAACGTTTTCTCTTTTACAGGCAATTGTGGGCTAGCACCGGTTCTAAGAGACTCCAGTGCAAGAACGTAGAGGCAATTCGTGTGAATTGTTTGGTGGTGAACGCAATCTTCCCAAGGGATCCAGGCGACGAGCGCAACCGATTACGCGTCAAGGGTAACACCTGATTCTATAGAATTTAGACTATTCCGTAGCATAATTTAGGAAATTATGCATGCCTAGTTCCTAACATACCCAACCTACCGAGGTATAGGCCTCAATCAACCGCACTCTTTGGCAAATCAAAGCATACAATATCCAACCCTCACGCCCGTCCCAATCTCGGGATTGAGAGACGGAATACTAGGACCGAATTGACTACGTCGATCTGTATAAGTCAATTCTACCCAAACTGGTCGTGCTTAATATGCCCCGGGCATATCTGTGTGATTTAAAATAGTTTAGATAAACTAATTTCTAAACCACACAATAACCTATACCGATAGTATGTTCAGACTATCTCGGTTACGAGCATTCTTTTTATATATCAATACTTTAGCCAATAACGGTATCTACTGTGTCTGTCCACACCCCGTTATCTAGTTCTATGATATAAATGAACAAATTTATACTGAAACAAAATGATATGTCAACTGTGGATATTAGTTTTTGATACAAGCCATAGCTCTTCTGTATTCAAAACTAACAATCTCCCACTAATACTCAAAGCTATGCTAAGAAGTACAAAAAACTGTCCAACCCGCTATTACATTGCTGTCATAATGAAATCTCCAGAATACCTTTAAGCTCACTCACATGGCTCCCTCAAGAATCTGACTCCTATGCCCTCCACATGTCTCTCAAAGACCTTTGGGGTCAATGGCTTGGTGAAAGGATCTGCAAGGTTGTCATCTGAAACAAACTTGGCCACGATCACGTCTCTCCTCTTTACGATCTCTCGTATCAGGTGGTCCTTGCGCGCTATGTGTTTACTCGCCTTATGGGCTCGTGGTTCCCTCGAGTTAGCAACTGCACCATTGTTATCACAAAAAACTGTGATAGGTCTAGGCAACTCAGGAACCACATCTAAGTCCATCAGGAAGCTTTTAAGCCATACAGCCTCTTTCGCTGCCTCTGATGCGGCAACGTACTCGGCCTCCATGGTAGAGTCCGCCACACATTTCTGCTTGACACTCTTCCATACTATGGCTCCACCTCCTAGAGTAAACACAAACCCAGAGGTAGACTTACTCTTGTCCAAATCACCTTGAAAGTCCGAATCTGTGTAACCCAATGGTACAAGCTCCTGCGCTCTATAAACTAGGACATAATCTCTCGTCCTGCGCAAGTACTTGAGAATGCATTTTACTGCCTCCCAGTGAGCCTTCCCAGGGTTACTCTGATATCTGCTAACTATGCCAACGACAATGCAAATATCAGGTCTCGTGCACAACATAGCATACATGAGGCTACCCACTGCAGAAGCATAGGGTACCGCTTCATGGTATCTATCTGCTCAGCAGTCTTAGGACACTGCTCCTTAGACAAACGCACTCCATGCCTGAAAGGTAGTGAACCCTTCTTGGAGTTCTGCATGTTAAAACGGGCCAGAATCGTGTCTATGTAGGATGCCTGAGAGAGAGTCAGAGATCGTCTCCTACGATCTCGAATAATCTTAATCCCAAGGATATGTCCAGCCTCTCCCAAATCCTTCATATCAAATTGCCTGGACAGCCATGCCTTTACGTCTAACAACATCTTCTTACTGTTGCCAATAAGAAGAATGTCATATACGTAAAGTACGAGGAATACCACCATATCACCATCAAGCCTGCGATAAACACACTGCTCATTCAGAGACTGAGTGAATCCATAGGACTGGATAACCTCATCAAAATGGATGTTCCAAGATCTGGATGCTTGCTTAAGTCCATAAATGGACCTCCTAAGCCTGCATACCTTGTGCTCTTGGCCCTTAACAATGAAGCCCTCTGGTTGCTGCATAAAGATGGTCTCCTCAAGACTTCTATTAAGGAAAGCTGTCTTCACGTCCATCTGCCAAATCTCATAATCCATATGAGCAGCTATGGCCAAGAGAATCCGGATTGACTTAAGCATAGCTACTGGGGAAAAGGTCTCCTCATAATCGATCCCTTCTTTCTGAGTATACCCCTTCGCCACAAGCCTAGCCTTGAATGTCTCAACCCTCCCGTCAGATCCTCTCTTTCGCTTGTAAACCCATTTGTACCCAATAGGCCTAAACCCATCAGGAAGGTCTACCAGCTCCCAGACTTGATTTGAGTCCATAGAACCCATCTCAGCAATCATCGCTCTCTGCCAAGAATCTACATCTTTATCCTGGAGAGCCTCATTATAGTTAACTGGGTCTGGTTCATGAGTGCAAGGGATAAAGTCCGAAAACTCACCCAAACCCATATACCTCTCGGGCTGTCTCATAACCCTCCCACTACGACGAGGCACATCCTGTGGAAGAGCATCATCTGTGATAGTGTGTGCAGTCTCTTGTGGTGTGTCTTCCTGTACGTGTGCCTCTAGAATAATGGACTGACTTCTAAGCTCTTCCAATACTACCTTGCTACTTGACTTGTGATCTAAAATATAGTTCTCCTCAAGAAATCTGGCATTGGTGCTGATCACCACCTTCTGATCCTGAGGACTATAAAATAAACCACCTCTCGTTCCCTTGGGGTAGCCTATAAACAGCATAGCCTTGGATCTCGTCTCTAATTTACCTGCATCTGCCTCGAGCACATGCTGGACAACCCCATATTCTGAGATGTCTCAGACTAGGCTTTCGCCCATTCCACAACTCTGATGGGGTCGAAGGCACAGACTTATATGGCACAAGGTTGAGGATAAAACATGTTGTCTCCAAGGCATATCCCCAAAATGAGATAGGCAACTCACTGTAACTCATCATCGATCTAACCATCTCCAAAAGAGTCATGTTCCTCCTCTCTGCTACACCATTCTGCTGGGGTGTGCCAGGTGCAGACAACTGGGTCTGAATACCCTCCTCTGACAAATAGGATCTAAATTCACTAGAGAGGTATTCGCCACCGCGATCAGACTGCAGTGACTTGATACTCTTACCCATATGGTTCTCCACCTCAGCCTTGAATTCTCTGAACTTGCCAAAACATTCAGACTTGTGGCGCATCAGGTATATGTATCCATATCTAGAGTAGTCATCCATGAAAGTCACGAAATACTCATAACCACCTCTAGCCTGAACTGACATAGGCCCACACACGTCAGAATGAATCAGCTCTAAAGCCTCCTTGGCCCTATACCCCTTTGTCTTGAAAAGCCTCTTGGTCATTTTACCCTCCAAGCAAGACTCACAGGTCGAATAGCTGTCAATATCTAGTAAGTCCAAAGATCCACTCTTGACCAACCTTTGAATCCTACTAAGGTTAATATGACCTAGTCTCAGGTACAAAAGATAAGTCCGATTCAAAGAGGAAAACTCTTTTCTCTGATTATGATTCGATGATGAGTTATTAGTTTCTGTGTTTTTCATTACTGGGGAGTATGTCTTAATTAAAAACAAATTGTCAACCAATGTACCGGAACATATAACTTTCTGGCCTTTTCTAATAAATATAGATCTATCTAAAAAAACACACTTATAACCATCCAAATCAAGTTTAGAAACTGAAAGTAAGTTCTTGCGAAAACTGGGTACATAAAGACAATCTCTCAACAATAAAGTAGAGTCTGAAAAATAAAGACATAAAACTCCCACTGCAGCAACAGAAACTCTGGTAGTATCCCCTAGGTAGACCTGCAACTCTCCCTCTCTAAGCAGCCGGGTCACTTGAAACCCCTGCAAATAATTACAAACATGATCAGTGGCTCCTGAATCCACACACCAAGTATCTGTGGGAATCGCCGCTAAACACGTCTCAGTGACTAGGGAAAATTTACACATACCTCGAGGCTTTGGGCAGTCCTTCTTCCAATGTCCCGCTTTGCCACACCTGAAACATTTGCCTTTCGGCTTCTGTTTCTTAGCAATGCCCGCTTTGGGTCCATTATTGGCTCCTGCTTTTTGGCCTCTCTTCCTCTTTTGCTTCCTGGCTTTGGGCCCAGCAGAGGAACCTGAGGGACCAACAGTAGCCAAGGCTTGCTTCTTCTCAGCGAATAGGCTCTCAGCAGACACCAATGCAGTCATGAGCTCGGAAAGTGAATATGAGAGATTCCCCATATCATAGTTCAACCAAAACTGCTCAAAATTGGGAGGCAAGCTCTGAATGAAGATATCGACATGGGTTTTCCCATCAATCTCACCTCCCAATACCTCAATCTCATTGATGCAACCAATCATGTCCAGCACGTGATCTCTCACTGAAGTGCCCTCAACCATCTTAGCATTCATGAGTTTTCTCATAGCTGACTGCTTGGCTACCCTGCCCTGATGTCCAAACATCTCCCTGAGCTTGAGCATCATATCGTAGGCTGAGGTCAACTGTTGATGCTGGTGCTGCAATACACTAGACATACAAGTCAAGATGTAGCACCTGGTTATCTCATAAGCCTTCTGCCACCTTGTATATGGCTCTCGCTGCTCAGGGGTGGCATCATCGCTGGGCAGTAAGCACGTACTTGTAACCCACAGCGGTAAGGACAATGTCCAGGTTACGTTTCCAGTCAATATAGTTTGGACCGGTGAGTTTGTTTTGGTTCAGAATGACAGCTAGCGCGTTGAACGACATATCAACTGAAAAATAAACATTTCAAGTTTCAGTATACTTTTCGAAAATATTGAAAAATCCTCAAAAAACAAATATAATCTTCTACCGACATCTCTTACACCGGGATTAACGCATGTCACGATAGGTGAACGTCTACGCTAACCCATATTCATTCGAGAAGAACCGAAGTTCATTACTTTCATTATCTGACCAACGATCTTATGATCAATGAAATTAATAGTCGATAATTTCAGCCGTACCCGAAAATAGCGTAACCTCGATGGGAGGGATACTAAAAATGTCACACTAAGTGTATGCTATTACGTGACTTCTAAGTTTGTTGCTTAGGATACTAATGCGCCTTAGATGGCGAGGGTGTCGCAACTTTCTCCAACTAAACTCACTATAGTCGTCCCTTTAGAAATTCATTCCGGTGATATCCGTGATTGAAAACTCATCCGATAGGGAGGAAGGTCTAAGCCAACACGCAAGTTTAACCACATCACCAATGAACCCGTAATGGAGGCCATGGGGATATTAACCAACCCGCTCCCACTTAGATTTTTAAGCTTGAGGATTTTTACGTTTTAACATGCAATATCTTAACTATGGATATTCGCACCCATAAAACCGTTGGAGTTTTAATATGCGAATAATCTACCTTAGTTAATTGCACATTACTTTTTAAAACTTTGGTTTGGTTTTCGTTCATGCAAACTAAAACAAAAATCACACAATCAACGAAAAGACATAAATACAGGAAATTAAAATTAAATAAAAAATTTCCCGACTATTATGGCCTTCTCTATCGTTGATTCCTTGACACCTCGGTGACACGTCCCGTCATGTCGCTCCCACTCGTGATTTGGATTCCTCTCGATTCGCCCGGGTTTTCTCAGTTTTCTACGTAATTAGGAATCATCCAAAATTACGATAAACCAAAACCCGAGAATATAAGTTACCCAAAATAATGTCTTCGTCATAGTACATAAATTCCTATATACAAAGGCGTTTTTCTAGGAATTTATAGACGACTTGATTAGATCAAATCCTACTACAAGATTTTTCTAATCCTACACGGCTTCCAGCTCGTGGTTATTACTATTACAGAAATTTCCATTCAAAAATAAAACAATCCCGGACATGTCCCGGGGTTTATGAATGAAAATTTAATTTCTACCATAATAGCCGGGAAACCAATAACCACCTGTTTAAGCATTTCGACAAAAATAATAATGCCAAAATAAAGCCGTGTAATAAATCAAACAAGTATAAGACCGAAACCAAGGCTCTGATACAAGTTTGAAGGAAAACTGAACAAGCCTGGGCTAAATCGAAAACCTCACTTTCGCGCAATGCATTCCAGAATCGAAAGCTTTCGACCAAGCTCAAGCTCAAATTAGTTTACCCATAAACGGATCTAGGCTTATACTTATTTAATTTATTAATCGGGACACAAAAGATTCTATCTTTACTTAAAGCAGAATGTTTCAAGATACTACCTTTTGAAGCGAAGTCCCTTGCCTAAAGAAAAATCCAATCTTTGTTGCGATTACCACAAGAAATCCAAAGAATGACTCCGATACAAACTCCAAAATAGTGTGGGCTATTGTCTACGGAGTTACCCACGGCAAAATAATGAAAACCCAAGAAACTTGCTTCGGAAGAAAACTCAAAAAATCTGAAAAATTGAAAAACTGCCCAGTTTTTTTTCGAAAAAGCTTGTTGCGCAAGTCTTCTTCTCCAGCTGCTGAACCCGCCAGACTTTTCTGCAAAAAAGGACCACCGGAGCTATGCTATCAAGTCCCGATCTGTACAACTGTCATCACGGATCACTCAGCAGGAAGATCGACGTGATGGACAGTCGGCTCACGGCATCGGACAGCACAGAATACCGGGTTTTCTGAACTCAGAAAAACCCTGACCGGCGCTGGGCACTATTAGACCGAACAATCTGACCGGCGATGGGTACTGCTGGACCGAACAATCCGACCGGCGCTGGAACAAAAAACTATCCGGCCAAATAAAGATTGAGTCTTTCGAAGAAGAAAGCTATCTTAGCTGACTTCGAGAAAGAATTTCAACGAGGAAGATGAAATTCTCTCTCTAAGCTAAACTTTCTCGCTCTAGCCCTTTCTTGGACTTCAAGTTTGTTAATTGATTTCTTGCCCAATAAGTTGTATTTATAAGGAGCTTCTAAGGAGACCTAATGGGCTCTCGAGTTAGGCCTTTTAATTTGACTTTCGTTGACCGCTAAGTCTTCCCCACTAATCAACTCCAATCGACCCATTTAAATTAATTTATTTAACCCACTTTGTTAATTTAATTTAATCGAACCCTTAGAATTAATTAATTCAAAATAGAATTAATTTCTAAATTCACTTTGTCGATTAAATATTAATTAAACCTTTTGGATTAATTAATTTACCTTGTCGTTTAGTCAAATGCATAATCGGTCGTACCACTAACGGACCAATTATGGAACTACCGCTCGAAAATGACTTTACATCGCGCCATTATATTTTATTCTATCACCCCACATTAAAGATCTAGCGCTCGTCGGTTTATCAATTTACTGACAAATTAATTCACCGACTTCTTGGTTTCCGAGATTAGTACCACTCGTCCTTTTATTATTCCAAACATAAAGTTCACCGGCTGGGTTTAGTATAATAACCTTACGAGCTCATCTCGGGAGCACCATCAACCCGGCAAATCGGTACGTGGATTCCCCCGACTAGCAACGGCACGTAAGAAGCTAAACACCGCATAACCAACCTACCGAGGTATAGGCCTCAATCGACCGCACTCTTTGGCAAATCAAAGCATACAATATCCAACCCTCACGCCCGTCCCAATCTCGGGATTGAGAGACGGAATACTAGGACTGAATTGACTATGCCGATCAGTATAAGTCAATTCTATCCAAACTGGTCGTGCTCTATATGCCCCGGGCATATCTGTGTGATTTATACTAGTTTAGATAAACTAATTTCTAAACCACACAATAACCTATACCGATAGTATGTTCAGACTATCTAAATACTTTAACCAATAATGGTATCTACTGTGTCTGTCCACACCCCGTTATCTAGTTCTATGATATAAATGAACAAATTTATACTGAAACAAAATGATATGTCAACTGTGGATATTTGTTTTTTATACAAGCCATAGCTTTTCTGTATTCAAAACTAACACTTCCCACATCAAAGATCTATGCTCGTCGGTTCATCAATTTATTGACAAATTAATTCACCGACTTCTTGGTATCAGAGGTTAGTACGACTCAACTTTCTTATTATACCGGACATAAAGTTCACTGGCCAGATTTGATATAATAAACCATACGAGCTCATCTCGAGAGCACCGTCAACCCAAAGAACCGTTACGTGGATTCCTCCGACTAGCAACGGCACACATAGAAGCTAAACACCGCATACCAAATTTACCGATATTTAGTCTTCAATTGACCGCACCCATTGGCAAATCAAAGTATATGATATCTAACGCTCATACGCGCTCCGATCTCATGATTAAGAGATTAGAATAATAGGATCGAATTAACTATGCCGATCAGTGCAAGTTAATTCAATCCAAATTGGTCGTGCTCAATATGCCCCAAGCACATCCGTGTGATTTAATTAGTCTATAAAATCTAATTTCCAAATCACATTATAACCTATACCGGTAGTATATCAGACTATCTCAGTTACAAGCAATTTTTTTATATATCAATACATTAACCAATAACGAGATTTATTGTGCTTTTATACACCTCGTTATCTAGTTCTATAATATAATGGAACAAATTTAAATATTGAAACAAAATGATATGTCAACTGGGTATTAGTTTTTTTCACAAGCAAATAGCTTTCTAGTATTCAAAACTAACAAAGATAGTAGTAGTAGACAACCTTGTTGATCCATTAACGAAAACATTGACTCCAAAGGTCTTTGAGACTCACGTGAAGGGCATAGGAGTTAGATACTTGGCTGAATTTTGATAGTTCTCTAGATTTTAGTGTGACATTAGAATATGTGTATTAAACCAGTTTTTATACTTCAGAGCATAGGTTTGGATATTAGTGCGAGATTGTTAGTTTTGAATACTGAAAAGCTTTGCTTGTATCAAAAACTAATACCCAATTTACATATCGATTGTGTTTCAGATTAATTGTTCTTTTATATCATATGCATAGATGATAAGGTGCTGGGTGTAGCATAGTAGATTTTATAATTGGCTAAATTTATGATATATAAACAGATGCTCATAACTGGGATAGTTTGAACATACTATCGGTTTAGGTTATCATGTGATTTGGACAATTAGTTTGACTAGACTAATTAAATAATATGGATGTGCCTGGGGCATACTGAGTACGACCTGTTTGGGATTGAACTAACTTATACTGATCAACGTAGTTAATTCAAACCTAATATTCTAATCTCTTAATCCCTAGACTAGAGCGGGTACGAGAGCTAGATATCTTATGTGTTGATTTGCCAAAGGGTGCGGTCAATTGAGGCCTAGGTCTCGGTAAATTGGGTATGTGGTGTTTGACTTCATTGTATGCCGTTTCTTGTCGAAGGAATCCATGTATCGATTCACCGGGTTGATGGTGTTCCCGAGATGAGCTCGTAAGGTTTATTATACTAACCCGGCAGGTGGACTTTATGTCTGGTATAATAAGAAAGTTGAGTGGTACTAATCTCGGATACTAAGAAGTCCATGAATTAATTTGTCAGTAAATTTATGAATCGACGAGCACTAGATCTTTGATGTGGGGAGATAGAAGAATAATAAAGTGAGCGTGAAGAAATTCATTTTTAAGCGGTAATTCCATAATTGGTCCATTAGTGGCATGACAAATTATGCGTTGGACTAATCGACAAATTTAATTAAATAATTCTAAAGGTTTAATTAATATTTAATTAACGAAGTGGTATACGGAATAATCCTAAGGGCTCGATTATTATTTAATTAACGAAGTGGGTTAAGAAATTAAGTCAAAGGTTTGATTGGAGTTGATTAGTCTATAGAAGAATAAGAGAGTCAACGAAAGTCCAACACTAAAGCCCAACTTAAAAGCCCACTATGTCTCCCTTGAAGCTCCTATAAATAGTCCATGTTAGGCATTTGGAAGACATTAAGAAACCTTGGAGGCTTAGTTGCCTAGAGAGAGAAGGAGTAGCCTAGAGAGAGAACTTCTTCTTCTTCTTTGATTTCTTTCTCAAAGTCAGCTTAGGATCATTCGATCTTTGAAAAGCTCAGCCCTTTAGGATCGCCCGAATTCCTTTTTGCCACCTCCAATTTGCGCGCCATCAGGTTTTCTAGATTAGCGCGCCACTAGTCCGATTCATTCTCCTAGCCATTTGACTCGACTACCATTGTGTAGATCTCGGTCTTGATCTGTGATCTTCAGCTGTGGTTGTCTAGATCGTGGTGGGAGAATTCTTTTTAGAGGTGTTTTTGGGTTTGTTAGTGTTAGGCGGTAAATAAGAGACTGATATTCGAGCAACGATTTGCTGCGGATTTGACGAGTTTTTCAAATCAGATTTCTTTTGGATTTGTTCCTTAGTGTCTTAGCTACCCCGTGGATAGTCTCCCACACGATTTTAGGGTGGAGACAGTGTCATTCAAGTATTTAATAGTGGATTTCGCAAGCAGACGGTAAATAGGCGGCAGGCGATAACTAGTTGCTGAGATCTTCGCGCAACGATCTATCAAGGATTGTTCGATTTTTTTGAACCCAATTTTTTTGGATTTGTTCCTTGGTGTCTTAGCTACCTTATGGATAATCGCCCACATGATTTTGGGGTGGTGACAGAGTCATTATCGAGATTCTCTAGTGATTGGTCCCAGCGATAAATAGCAGGATTTTCAAGGCTTTGGTTTTCTTATTACTTTAAGGACATGTTTCAAATGTATAATCCTTAAGACTTCCACTTTAAATTAAAGATTCAATTTTTTGGCGTGTCGTTTTAATAAATTGAATTTTGATAAGCCTAGATCCGTTCTGGGGAAATGTTTTAGAGTCTGGGCCAGATTGAAAGTCTCCAATTGTGAAATGGATAGCACGAAAGTGAGATTTTCGCTACCAATAAGCCAGCTTGAGCCTTTTTCTTTGTTAAACCCTTGTTTTTGAACCCTTAACAAGTTTGTATGTGATTGGATGTGGAAATGAAAAATAAGTGATGGATTCTAAGTTGTTAGATTTCAGTTTTTAGTAGTTTCTAAAAGAAGAAAAATTGAAAAAAAAAATTAAGTTTGAAAAAATAAGAATGCAGAAGTAAAAGACATCTAAGTCTTAAACCTCCATTAGTAGTCAAAGAATCCAAGTAGAATTAATCGATGAAACATCCAATCAATGCAAATCTCTTTACAATAACTCCAATTTTCAAGCCTTAACATTTTCATGTCCTTAGCCAACTTTCTTAGCCCCGTTACACCCCAATAAAATTCCTTTTGATCAATGTGTTGCATTCGCAATAGGCGGGTGACGAGGTGATCTTGAGTCAAGCTTATGGTTAAAGATCTTTCACACAATTGACTTGAGCGTAGTTGAATATTTCAAAACTTATACACTTTAAGCGTTATTGAGTGAATCCTTGATAGTGTGAGGTGATGAGGTCAATTGATGTTGATAGAGAATTCATATCATGTTTGTCTTGATTAATTATTGAAGTTGTATGATATCATGAATGCAAAGTGAGTGCATGGCTTTTCATGTTTAGCTTAAAGGGGGAGAAAAAACTATCATAGAACTAATTGTTATATTTTGGACTAACTTTCTATTTTTTTTCTCGACTAGTTTGCTTGAGGACAAGCAAAGTCTTAAATGTAGGTGGGTGACGTGACTCCAAAATATACCTTTTTATAACCAAAATTAATGCATGTTTAGTTTACTTTTAGGTGGTTTTCAATGAATATGATATCGTTTAAGAGCTTTCAGTGCATTTATAGTTGGATTTGCATGGTTTTGTAGTAAGAAGGCACTTTGGAGATTTTGGATTAAACTTAGAGACTTTTGCTGGAAAAAGGAATAAATCATGAAAGATTGAAACTTAAAGAGAATAATTTGGAAATAGCGTGGATAGATGAAGATTTTGAGTCCCGCGTCCACTGGGCACTGGTGCCTGGACGCCACCGAAACTGGCCTCCACACGGCACCAATGCTTGACCACCGCCAACCTCGACTTAACCAAGGCACCACCGCCTGGTCGTCGCCTGGAAATCACTGCCCTTGGCTTGAATTTTCTTATGTAATACCAATTTTATCCCTCTGAGACCTTTCTTAATGGCCAAGATTCCTTATAAATAGATAGTCTATCACATACAACACACCATAAGTGTGGCTTTTATAGTTTAGAGAGTTTAGCTAAGTGAGGAAGAAAAACACACTTTCTCACCCTTTCACACACACTCTATGAATTCTCTTAGAAAATTCATGTTCTAAGTAGATTCTAGGGAAATCTACCATTCTAAGTGATAGGGGGTAGTGGATCTCCAATAGATGTGTGCAAGATAATGGATTTTGTGAAAATTTTGTGTTCTAATATAGTGGAGGTGCTAAGGATTGTTGAGTTATCTTGCATAGTTGATGCTAAGGCATCACCTTTCTTACTCATCGGACTATTGCGAGATACTCTCATTACTTCCATGTGGTTTTTGTTCCCTTCTTTGGTTATTCATCCATATTGTTAAGTAGGTTTCATACAAGAATTGATTAATTCCTGTTTTTGGATATGATTTTTGTCTTGTCATCGATCATTATGTTGAATCTATTTTATTTCTTAGATACGTTGTTGATTATCTAGTTAAGATGAACAAGTGTTTGATAGAATAGTGATACCTTATGATAAAAGTTTCATTGTCTTCCAAACAAAGTGGTATTGGATTGGATGATTTACTCGATCTTGATGTCGGTAAAGTAGAGGATTGCTAATAGATAGGATTGACAACCTTGTTTCTACTATTGGCTAGTTTTAGTCCTTATTGATTGGATGACGATGGTATTAAAGCGTTCTTAAACAATTGCATGATAACTTTCTTAGCATTAGCCCTTTGGATCTTAGTTGTGGTGTGATTTTCCGCCCTGTTACCCATTTTATCTTATTTACTTTATTTTGTTATTTGCATAACTTTTACCAAACCACTATCCTATTTTACTTTCTTAGATTCATAGGCTACTAAAACTACTAGAAATTGTAGTCAGTAAGGGCTCGAACCCAACAACCAATTCACTCAATACCACAAATTTCATGGGAACTAAACCTAAAATACTATAGTTTTAGTATTTTTTTAATTATAAATTTTATTTTTGAGTGTTCACCTAAAACTTCTTACAATGACAAGGACATGTAACCTAAGCAGTTATTTATACTTTTTCAAAATTCATTCGTTGGATCTATTAATTTTTAACTTTTTCTCCTTCACTCACATCAGTTACACATAAATTATCCTCCCTATCTTAAACATATCAAATAATTAATTTTCCTACACTATTTTTTTTTTCTATAGTAAAGATGAACTATTTCTATAAAAGCTTGAAACAATAATCCATTTCTTCAACACTACAAAAAAGCAGGGTTCTAGATAGCTCTCAAACAGAACAACAAGACATAGAGTCCTTTCTTGAACTGTCACACATAGCCAACACAAGTTCTGCATAGTAACTTCTAAACCTGAAACCACCTTCCCTTACAACCCCTAAGAACAACAAAAACAACCCTCAATTTCCACCTATTTTATAGAAGAAATTTCTTAAGAAAAGGAAACTAACCGGGCTACGTCCCTTTAGAGCAAAATGTTTTAAGTTCCTCCACTATGTTCGTAGTAGAGCATATTTCTAACGGTTATTTATACTTTTTTCGGTCATCATTAATTTTTAAATATTTTATCTTCATTCACCTCATGGGCAGTTAAATATTCATTTTTTCTTTTTTTTTTGTGTTCTACATTAAGTTTTCTACTATTTTTTCATTCACTCACCTCACGAGCAAGTAAATTGTCCGCCTCCTAGTAAATCTGTCAAATGATTAATTGTCAGCACCTTTGTTCAATCAATTTCATTCATTTTATTTTCTTACTCCCATTTTGAATTTTGTTCTATTTAGTTCATTATTTCTCCTTTTTTATTTTTAAGCTTGGTTTAATTTTTTATTCCTATACTATTTATTTCACAATAAAATATCTTTAAATGTTTTATATAACTGAAAGAAATTATAATAAAAATTTTAAATTATTTAATAAATTTAAAACTTGAATCTAGAATGAGTAAAATTATTCTTATGTTAAATTTGATGTAATGTTATAAGGAAACTAGTTACTATGAGATCTGATTCCCTTATCTATGTTATTATGAGATCTAATTTTGTTAATATATCGACAGTGAACTAAACTGTTAACCACTATCAAAGCTATTAAATATTTTTACTTCATATATTTTCATATTACAAAAGATTGGATATAATGTTATGAGCTTGAGAATTGAGGGCGGTGAAGCACCTCGAGGAAATCCTTGCAAAGGGATGAAATGGATGGACGATATGTTGATGCTTCTAACTATTGCTCTTTCTTACATTGGACAATACAATGCTTCAACTCCTCATTTTAAGTATAAAAATGAGAAGTTCTTAATGTCATAGACAAGCAAGTTGAGCTCTATGTCAAATGTTATGCACCGAAGAGGTTATCATGTATCATCCCATCAATGTGAGGATAAATTAAGTGATCTGAACGAAAAGTACTAGAGATTGAATGTATTGCTTGGTAAAGGCATAGCTTGTGACATTGTAGAGAACCCAAAACTTCTTGATCTAGTTGGTTTGTCTAACGAAGAAATCATGGATGTCATGAAGATTTTAAGTTGTAACCTACTATTCTACCAATAAATTTGCTCATAGAACAATTGCAATTGCAATTGTTTAGATCTTTCTCACGTTATATTTGATGTATTTTCATGTGCTACATTATTTATTCTAATATTTTAATTATCTTATTTTAATCCATATTTCTGTTGGTGTATGTGCCCTTTTAAGGGTTATTTATGTAAATAAACTTTGAAGGTTATTTATTTAAATAAGACATTGGTCGTTTGATTGATTATTTATCTGATGATTTAATTTCATGAAATTATATTCTTGTGCATATTGAATTTCATGAAATCGATCCGCCAAAAGAAACACTCCATGGACTGTTAGATCATGAGTGATTCTTTTGAGTAGTACTCGTACGAGGATCCTTAGACCAGAAATCACTGCATAGTCTTAGGTGAATTAGAGTGTGCTTTGACATATGCCTAATGGGACCGTAACAGGTTGCCAAGTACGGGTATGATTGGGTACACTATGAGTCACGCTAAGGTATATAGGTGAAGTGATGGGACTACAAGTCTCTCTTAAATGAGAAATGATATCTTGGCCGCTTGATAGTGAACTGAGACGTGCATGGCCGTGCCCAAGAAATGATAAGTGTTATAATTTGCTTGATTAAGTTCAGTGTCACTAAGAGATCAAGCAAAACGTTTAGCTATATAAGGATGATTGGTTCCATGCCTTATGCTAAACTGGATATCAGTGTAGAGGACATTACGAAGTATACTCGGGAGGTTGTGTTGAATCACCATTCGACCCTCCATTCTGAATTGTGTAGTCATTATGTCTTGCTAGAGACCACTAATGATTTATGGATTAATTAATGAGATTGATTTATTCATTGTCAATTTGGAATGGGCCTACAGGATCGCACATAAGTGAGTTCGATGATTCAGAATTAATTAAATTGCCTATTTTAAGTATAAGAGTTATACTTAAATTGATAATATTTAATTAAATAGTTTAATTAAATATTATTGAAGAGTATTATGGTATTAATTAAGAGTTAATTAATTACCTTGGAAGAATTGAATTGGGCTGACAAATCAAGGGACCTAATTGTGAATTAAGGTTCTTGACCCATCAGCCTGATCCATGGATCAATGGGTTGACCCATGGTGTTGGTTAAACCCAACTCAGTAAATAATTAATTATTATTAATTATTAACAGATACTTCTCAACTTTTTAGAGAAAAATCAGAGAAGTATCTGGGAGTTGAGAGTTTTTTAACTGATTGGATTTTAAAACACGTTTTGAGAAAAATTTAAATAAAAACTCTCTTTCACTTTTCAAGAAGTTACTCCAAGACATTCTTCCAGAGAAAAACGTTTTCTCTTTGACAGGATATTTTTTTTTTTGGCTAGCACCGGTTCTGAGAGACTCCAGTGCAAGAACGTAGAGGCAATTCGTGTGAATTGTTTGGTGGTGAATGCAATCTTCCCAAGGGATCCGGGCGATGAGCACAACCGATTACGCATCCAGCGTAAGACCCGATTCCATATAATTTAGGCTATTCCGTAGCATAATTTAGGAAATTATGCATGCCTAAAATCAACAAGTGGTATCAAAGCCAGGTTAATCTTGTTATAATTATAAGTGTTTTAATTGAAACAAATGGGTTGAAAGAAAAAAAAAATCTGTTTTGAAGAAATGCAAAAACTTGCGCCGGTTTCTGGGAATGGACTCGCCGGAATTGTTTCGGCCGGCCGGAAGGTCTCCGGGAAATCGCGCGCCACTTAAAAATTGGTTTTTTTGGCCTGAATTTTTTATGGGTTTTGTTCTTTTCTTCATGGGGAACCATTTCGTGTTGATTTGGGGTGTCAAAAATGTTTTGATTGTGAAGATTATGGAAAAGATTTTCTGGGTTTGCAAAACCCGCTTCGTTTTGGGGTTTTGAAAGCCGCTTGCTGGTTTGGATGCCGGGGAAATGTTCCTCGCGCTGGCTGCTTCGTCGAGGCCGGTGGGAAACGACGGAAATCATTTTCGTCGGGTTCCTCGCGCCGACGGAGTTTTCGAAGGCCGGTCGCGGGTTTCGTTTTCCTTCGTTGTTCGATGAGTTGCCGAGGTCGACTTCGATTCGATCGGGGTTAGACCGGGGCGAAGAGGCGACGTCCGGCGCTGCGACGAAGAGTTCGCCAGAAAGGACGACGGATGCCGGCTGCGCGAGTCGGGGAAGAAAGGAAGGAGGCGGCCGGAGGCTGGAGCCCTAATTGGGTGAAAAGACCAATTTGCCCCTGCCGCACTCCATAATCCCAAAAATGGCAGCGTTTAAAAGTGTTTTAAAATTTGCAAAAACAACCCCAACAGTTTTAATCTTTAAAACCCTAGGCCTATAATTTTTTATTAATTACAGATTTGCCCTAAAATTTTAAAAAAACTTAATTTTTCTGAATTTTAAAATTTGATAAAATTTTAATTTATGATTTAGGATAAATTAAAAGATATTATCAGATTTTAATTGATAAGATTTAATTATTAAGATAAAATAAAATCTTATCAAATAGTTAAGATATGAGTAGATTTGAATTTAATTCCTATCCTATAGAATTTTAAAATTTTGAATTTTGAATAGTTATCTTAATGAGATTAGGATAATTAGAAATATTTAAATTTTAAAATTTGAAAGATTATCTTAATAAAATTAGATAATTAGATGAATAAATAAATAATTAATTAATTACTAAGATTAGTTAATTAATTATTATGGTTTGATTTATTTATTCATTTTCCCGAAATAATGTGTTATTTATTTAAAATGTTTAAATAATTGCACGCATTATTGGTATGTCTATGCATCATTCGATTAAAATGAATGAACATGGGATTGATTAAAATTGATCATGACACGATCAATTTTAATAGTGTAAGAGTTACACAATCCCTAATTAAATGATTCGGCTTAATAAAATTGGCTTGTATGAAGCATATGCATTTGTGTGTTTTTCTATGCATGAATTGGGCTTAATATTTATTATTTAAATTTTTGGGCCTGCGATCTATTTTAAAATTGGGCCTGCGTGCCTATTAAATAATTATGTAATAGTTAGGCCCAAAAGGAGGTTCTGAAGGAGTCCATGGTGGAGCCCAGGAACGGAAGCCCAAAATGAAGGCCCTGTAATATATTAGAGCCCAATTCATCGCATTTCCGCAATTTTATTTTATGTTTTGTGAATGATTGAAAACGACAATGCATGTTAAGCCGTTCAAAATAAAATCCCTAAATACCTAAGTCTAAAATTGCTTCCATACTTGGGGGCTCGTCAAATCGTCGAACGTCTGGCGGACTTGGAGAGCCCAAGGGCCTCAGATTTTTTTCGTGAGGCGAGTTGTCATTTAATAAAAGCCCAACTTTACTCACTACCACTATAGTGTGAAAAACTGTTTGGGCTAGCCCAACTTTACTCACTACCATTATAGTGTGAAAAACTGTTTGGGTCTTTATTGATATGAGGCTTCAAGGGATGGTTTGACTTAGGAAAATTGGTCCTAGTTGACCCGATAAGTTGACTAGGATTGATTTTGCAATGATAGGATGGTGTCAAACATTTGGAATGTTCATCCTATTACCGAAAAGTTGCATAGTGATGAAATTGGAAATCGTTAAATTACATAGGGATGTGATTTGAACGTTGCCTACCAAAAGAGCCCAATCCCTACGATACTTGCCAAAGCAAGACTGGGGTTGACTCTTTGTGGATTTTTGGCCCACAATCTAGCACCAACACAAAATTGTTTCGGATTTCAATTTTGGCTATTGTGGAAAATATTTTAAAACTCATTCTTATATTTTGCATTTTTCTTTTGTAGAAATGGCATCTACTAGCACTAATACATCTAATCTCACTCTAATAAGCATTTTGGACAAAGAAAAACTTGTTGGTTCAAACTTCTTAGATTGGGAAAGAAACTTGACAATTGTTCTCAAACAAGAAAGGAAGCTGCTTTACCTGAACCACCTATAAATGCTACGACTACTGTTCAACGAGCATGGGAAAAGCTGAAAAGTGATTTCGATGACGTGACATGTCTGATGCTCGTGACTATGTCAGGCGAGCTTCAGAAACAATTCATGAATTCGGAAGCGTTCCAAATTTATGTGTCACTAACGGAAATGTTTCATGAACAAGCCCATAACGAAAGGTTCGTTACGATAAAAGCATTGATATCGTGCAAGATGGCGAAGGGTTCGTCAGTAAGCACGCATTTGATCAAGATGAAGGGGTATATTGATACCCTATAGAGATTAAATGCACCTCTTGCGATAGAGTTAGCCATTGACATCATCTTGGCTTTACTGCCTGATGATTACAATGACTTTGTGGTGAACTACAACATGCATAACATGGAGAGGATGATTCCTGAGCTCCATGGAATGCTTAAAAATACTGAGCAAACCCTTCGGAAGGCAACGCCAGTACTTGTTGTAGAAAAATGTAAGGGCAACAAGAGAAAGTTTAAAGGCAAGACAAAAGTTGCTGACAACAAGAAGCCTCACAGTAAGACTGCTCCTAAGGCTCAGCTGTTAGTTTTGAATACCGAAAAGCTATGGCTTGTATCAAAAACTAATATCTACAGATGACATATCATTTTGTTTCAATATAAATTTGTTCCTTTATATCATAGAACTAGATAACGGGGTGTGGACAGACACAGTAGATACCGTTATTGGTTAAAGTATTGATATATAAAAAGTATGCTCATAACCGAGATAGTTTGAACATACTATCGGTATAGGTTATTGTGTGGTTTGGAAATTAGTTTATCTAAACTAGTTTAAATCATACAGATATTCCCGGGGCATATTGAGCACGACCAGTTTGGATATAATTGACTTATACTGATCGGCGTAGTCAATTCGGTCCTAGTATTCCGTCTCTCAATCCCGAGATTGGGACGGGCGTGAGGGTTGGATATTGTGTGCTTTGATTTGCCAAAGACTGAGGTCAATTGAGGCCAATACCTCGGTAAGTTGGGTATGCGGTGTTTAGCTTCTTACGTGCCGTTGCTAGTCGGAGGAATCCACGTACCGGTTCGCCGGGATGATGGTGCTCCCGAGATGAGCTCGTAAGGTTATTATACTAAACCCGGCCGGTGAACTTTATGTTCGGTATAATAAAAGGACGAGTGGTACTAATCTCGGAAACCAAGAAGTCGGTGAATTAATTTGTCAGTAAATTGATAAACCGACGAGCGCTAGATCTTTAATGTGGGGAGATAGAATAAAATATAATGGCGCGATGTAAAGTCATTTTCGAGCGGTAGTTCCATAATTGGTACGATAGTGGCACGACCGATTATGCATTTGACTAATCGACGAGGTAAATTAATTAATTCGAAAGGTTTAATTAATATTTAATCGACAAAGTGAATTTAGAAATTAATTCTATTTTGAATTAATTAATTCTAAGGGTTCGATTAAATTAAATTAACAAAGTGGATTAAATAAATTAAATTAAATGGGTCGATTGGAGTTGATTAGTCGGGAAGACTTAGCGGTCAACGAAAGTCAAATTTTAAGGCCTAACTCGAGAGTCCATTAGGTCTCCAATCGAGCTCCTATAAATAGAATAACTTCAGACCAAAGAAAGCTAAGAAATCTTGCAAGACAAGTCTTGCCCCTTTCTTGAGCAAGAAGGTTCTAGAGAGAGAATTTTTCTTCAAGAATTCTTTCTCAAAAACGAGCTAGATTTCTTGCCCTTCGGATTGGATTCAACCCAAAGATCGAACCTTCTTAGTCGGATTAAATATATTCCACCAGATTCTTAGTCCGGTGCCAGTTTCTTCAGTAGCAAGCTTGCGCGGTTGATTCGAAACTAGCCACGTTGATCTCCTTCATGTGATGGGTGATCCGCAGGCCTGTTTTGTCTAGATTCCGGCGAGTTTTGGGGCTGGGTACTGGTGCATATCGGGCTGGACAGCAGGGTTTTTCGAGCAAGAGGTTGGAGCAGTTTGAGGGTTTTTGTTCGATCAGGATTTTGGGGTTTTTAGAATCCGATTAGAAGGATTTCTTCGTGGGTTCTTGTGGGCTAAGTAAGTAAGCTTCGATAGATTATTGCCCACGTAATATTCGAAGTGTTCTCGGAGAATCGATAGGATTTCTATTGGATTTCGCATAAAAGAATTGGTTTTCTTTAAGCAAGGGACTTCGCTACAAAAGGTATAATCTTTAAATTCCGCTTTTATTAAAGATCGAATCTTTTGTGTCCTGATTAATAAATTAAATAAGTATAAGCCTAGATCCGTTCATGGGTAAACTAATTTGAGCCTGAGCTTGGTCGAAAGCTTCTGATTCTGGAATGCATTGCACGAAAGTGAGGTTTTCGATTTAGCCCTGGCTTGTTCAATTTTCCTTCAAACTCCTCCTGCTAAGAAAAATGCTCAGAAGGACGCTGTATGTTTCCATTGCAATCAGAAGGGGCATTGGAGAAGAAACTGCAAGCTGTTTCTTGAAGAGAAGAAACAGAATCCTTCGGTTTCAGGTATCTTTGTTATTGAAATTAATCTTTCTATGTCCACCTCATGGGTATTATATACCGGATGTAGGGCTCACATTTGTACTAATGTGCAGGGACTGAGAAATAGAAGGATGACAAAGAAAGGCGAAGTAGATCTCCGAGTGGGCAACGGGGCAAGAGTTGCAGCTGTTGAAGTTGGAGATTACACTTTGTATTTGCCTTCCGGTTTAAACAGTGTTTTAGAGAATTGTTATTATGTACCTACTATGAGTAGGAATATTATTTCAATTTCTTGCTTGGATATTGAAGGATTTCATTTTATTATTGGTAATAAATCGTTGTCTTTATTTCAAAAAGATGTTTTATACGGAGTTGCAAATTTGTGCAATGGCCTATATATCTTGGATTTGACCCAAGAGAAACCGATTTATAACATTGAAAACAAAGCCAAATTAGTTCAATCTGATTTAAGTCCAACATATCTGTGGCATTGTCGTTTAGGCCATGCAACTGAGAAGCGAGTTCAAAGACTTCATAAGGATGGAGTGCTTGGGTCATTTGATTTTGAATCATATGACACATGTGAACCCTATTTGCAAGGCAAAATGACGAAGAATCCTTTCAGCAAGAAATGCGAGAGGACTAGTGAGCTATTGGCTCTAATACATACAGATGTATGTGGACCAATGAGCACACAAGCCAGAGGTGGATTTGAATACTTTGTGTCTTTTACCGATGACTATAGTAGATATGGTTATGTCTACTTAATGAGGTATAAAAATAAAACTTTTGAAAAGTTCAAAGAGTTTAAAAACAAAGTAGAAATTCAGTTAAATAGAAGGATTAAGGCTATTCGCTCCGATCGGGGAGGTGAATACCTTAGTGATGAGTTCGATGGCTATCTAAAACAGTGTGGAATTATTTCACAGCTGACTCCACCAGGAACACATCAATGGAATGGTGTATCTGAGAGGAGGAATCAGACCTTATTAGATATGGTTTGATCTATGATGGGCCAAGCAACTCTCCCTATGTCTTTTTGGGGTTATGCCCTCCTTTCAGCAGCCTACTTACTAAATCGTATTCCATCTAAGGTAGTAGATAAGACTCTATATGAGATGTGGATGGGTCAAAAACCCTATATGTCCTATCTACGAGTTTGGGGTTGTCAAGCTCATGTAAAACGTTTACAAAGTAGTAAGCTTGAACCTAAAACTGACAAATGCCTGTTTGTGGGATATCCTAAGGAAATAAAAGGATATCAATTCTACAATCCAACTGAGAACAAAGTGTTTGTTGCTCGAGGAGCCACTTTCTTAGAGAAAGAATTTCTCTACAAGAAAGACAGTGGGAGTAGAATAAATTTTGAAGAGGTTCAAGAACAACAAGAGAATGTAGAACGATCTACAGAAACTCATATGGAAGTTGACATGGGAACTCACGAAGATGAGCAGCCTGAGTCAACAACACAAAAACCTAGAAGGTCTAGTAGATCTCGTCATGAACCCGAGAGATACGGATTTCTCGTGACTGGCGATTAAGATTTGATCTTGGTGGACTCTAATGAGCCTGTGACCTACAGATATGTTTTAGAAAGTCCAGATTCAGATAAATGGCTACAAGCAATGGAATCTGAAATGCAATCCATGAGGGACAATAAAGTATGGACTTTGATTGATCCTCCTGTTCAGGCAAAGGTTGTCGATTGTAAGTGGATTTTCAAGTTAAAACCTGGCAGGATCTTTAAGGCACGACTAGTGGCTAAAGGTTTCAGACAGACTCATGGTATAGACTATGATGAAACCTTCTCCCCTGTCGTGATGCTCAAGTCCATTCGGACTATGCTCGCTATAGCTGCATATTATGACTATGAGATATGGCAGATGGATGTTAAGACGGCTTTCCTAAATGGAAACCTACTCGAGGATATTTACATGAAACAACCCGAGGGATACATTGATCAAGTGCATCCAAATCGTGTATGCAAGCTTCAGAGGTCCATCTACGGACTAAAGCAAGCATCTCGGAGTTGGAATCTTCATTTTGACGAGGCAATAAAAAGTTACGGCTTCATAAAGAACGAAGATGAGCCTTGTGTTTACAAGAAGGTTAGTGGGAGCAAGATAGTTTTCCTTGTCCTATATGTGGACGACATCCTACTCATAGGAAATGACATTCCCATGTTGAAAGATATCAAACAATGGTTGGGGAGTGTATTTTCTATGAAAGACTTAGGAGAAGCTGAAATGATACTGGGTATCAAAATCTATAGAGATATATCAAAGAGGCTTCTAGGACTAAGTCAAGAAGGGTACATAGACAAAATATTGAAGAGGTTCAATATGTCTAACTCTAAGAATGGTATGGTACCATTCAGACATGGCCTTCTCTTGAAGAAGAACCAAGGTCCTTCAACAAGAAAGGAGAGGGATACAATGAGTAGAGTTCCATATGCTTCGGCAATAGGATCTATCATGTATGCCATGTTGTGTACCCGCCTGGATGTCGCACATGCACTGAGCATGACTAGCAGATACCAACAAGATCCTGGAATGGATCATTGGACTGCAGTCAAAGCAATCCTAAAGTACTTACGAAGAACTAACGGATTAATGCTAGTGTATGGAGGCCAAGAACAGCTCATTGTACAAGGTTACGCCGATGCTGCTTTCCAAACAGATTAAGATGACATGAAGTCACAATCAGGCTACGTGTTTCGTCTAAATGGCGGTGCAATAAGTTGGAAAAGCTCAAAGCAAGATACAACAGCCGATTCTACAACAGAGTCTGAGTACATTGCAGCATCAGATGCTGCAAAGGAAGCTGTTTTGTTGAGAAAGTTCGTGTCAGACATCGATGAAGGAAAACTGAACAAGCCCGGGCTAAATCGAAAACCTCACTTTTGTGCAATGCATTCCAGAATCGGAAGCTTTCGACCAAGCTCAGGCTCAAATTAGTTTACCCATGAACGGATCTAGGCTTATACTTATTTAATTTATTAATCGGGACACAAAAGATTCGATCTTTAATTAAAGCGGAATACTTAAAGATTTTACCTTTTGTAGCGAAGTCCCTTGCTTAAAGAAAAATCCAATCTTTGCGCAATTTTCACAAGAAATCTGAAGAATGACTCCGATACAAACTTCGAAATAGTGTGGGCTATTATCTACGGAGTTACCCACGGTAAATCGAAGAAAACCCAGAATTTTGCTTCGCAAGAAACTCAAAACTGCCCTCAAATTAATCCCTATTGCTGCCGCTAAGAACACCCAAACTGCTGCCTTTAGAAAACCAATTCAGCCCCTTTGATCGGACTCCAAAACCCGCCATAATTTGCACCACCACTGCTGCGGATCACCGAGATGAACAAGAGATCAACGCAGCAATGGCAGGATCAGCACGCAAGCAAGGAATCCAATCACAGAACTGGGCGAAGAAGTTCCTGCTGCACTGGAACTGGGCAAACGAAAAACCCACAGCGCAAGCCCCTACTGCGCTGGAACTGGGCAAAACGAAGAACACACAGCACAAGTCCTTGCTGCGCTGGAACTGGGCAAAACGAAGACCCACAGCGCTGGAACTAGGTGGAAGAAAAGCCAGCAGCGCTGGAACTGGGCGATTGAAATGAAGCCGCGACGCTGGAACTGGGCACATGAAGTGAGCTCGCGGCGCTGGAACTGGGCGGTCGAAGAAACCCCGCAACGCAGGAACTGGGCAGCTGAAGAAAACCCCACATGGCACGAACTGGGTTGTTGAAGAAAATCCCACAACACACGAACTGGGTTGTCGAAGAAAACCCCACAGCGCACGAACTGGGTTGTCGAAGAAAACCCCACAGCGCAGAAAAAAAAAATAGCAGCAAAGCAGCAGCAAAAACTGGGGTTTTATGGGCTTGAGTTTTCCGCGAAGAAGAAAGCTTTCTTAGCTGACTTCGAGAAGAAGTTTCGACAAAGAAGATGAACTTCTCACTCTAAGCTAAACTTTCTCTCACTACCCCTTACTTGGGTGTCAAGTTTCTTGTTTTATTTCTTGCCCAATAAGTTGTATTTATAAGGAGCTTATAAGGAGACCTAATGGGCTCTCGAGTTAGGCCTTTAAATTTGACTTTCGTTGACCGCTAAGTCTTCCCGACTAATCAACTCCAATCGACCCTTTTAAATTAATTTATTTAATCCACTTTGTTAATTTAATTTAATCGAACCCTTAGAATTTATTAATTCAAAATAGAATTAATTTCTAAATTCACTTTGTCGATTAAATATTAATTAAACCTTTTGGATTAATTAATTTACCTTGTCGATTAGTCAAATGCATAATAGGTCGTACCACTAACGGACCAATTATGGAACTACCGCTCGAAAATGACTTTACATCGCGCCATTATATTTTATTTTATCTCCCCACATTAATTATCTACTGCTCGTCGATTTATCAATTTACAGACAAATTAATTTACCGACTTCTTGGTTTTCGAGATTAGTACCACTCGTCCTTTTATTATACCGAACATAAAATTCACCGGCCGGGTTTAGTATAATGACCTTACGTGCTCATCTCGGGAGCACCATCAACTCGGCGAACCGGTACGTGGGTTCCTCCGACTAGCAACGGCCCGTAAGAAGCTGAACACTGCATACCCAACTTACCGAGGTATTGGCCTCAATTGACCTCACTCTTTGGCAAATCAAAGCACACGATATCCAACCCTCACGCCCATCCCAATTTCAGGATTGAGAGACAGAATACTAGGACCGAATTGACTACGCCGATCAGTATAAGTCAATTCTATCCAAACTGGTGGTGCTCAATATGCCCCGGGCATATCTGTTTGATTTAAACTAGTTTAGATAAACTAATTTCCAAACCACACAATAACCTATACCGATAGTATTTTCAGACTATCTCGGTTACGAGCATACTTTTTATATATCAATACTTTAACCAATAAGGGTATCTACTGTGTCTGTCCACACCCCGTTATCTAGTTTTATGATATAAAGGAACAAATTTATACTGAAACAAAATGATACGTCAACTGTGGATATTAGTTTTTGATACAAGCCATAGCTTTTCTGCATTCAAAACTAACAATCTCCCACTAATACTCAAAGCTATGCTAAGAAGTACAAAAACTGTCCAACCCGCTATTACACTGCTGTCATAATGAAATCTTCAGAACACCTTTTAGCTCACTCACATGGCTCTCTCAAGAATTTGACTCCCATGCCCTCCACATGCCTCTCAAAAACCTTTGGGGTCAGTGGCTTGGTGAAAGGATATGCAAGGTTGTCCTCTGAAGCTATCTTGGCCACGATCACGTCTCCCCTCTTTACGATCTCTCGTATCAGGTGGTACTTGCGCTCTCTGTGTTTACTCGCCTTATGGGCTCGTGGTTCCCTCGAGTTAGCAACTGCACCATTGTTATCACAATAAACTGTGATAGACCTAGGCAACTCAGGAACCACATCTAAGTCCATCAGGAAGCTCCTGAGCCATACAGCATCTTTCGCTGCCTCTGAAGCGGCAACGTACTCAGCCTCCATGGTAGAGTCTGCCACGCATTTCTGCTTGACACTCTTCCATACTATGACTTCACCTCCTAGAGTAAACATAAACCCAGAGGTAGACTTACTCTTGTCCAAATCACCTTGAAAGTCCGAATCTGTGTAACCCAATGGTACAAGCTCCTGCGCTCTATAAACTAGGACATAATATCTCTTCATGCGCAAGTACTTGAGAATGCATTTTACTGCCTCCCAGTGAGCCTTCCCAGGGTTACTCTGATATCTGCTAACCATGCCAACGGCAAAGCAAATATCAGGCCTCGTGCACAACGTAGCATACATGAGGCTACCCACTGCAGAAGCATAGAGTACTGCCTTCATGGCATCTATCTCCTCAGCAGTCTTAGGACACTGCTCCTTAGACAAATGCACTTCATGCCTCAAAGGTAGTAAACCCTTCTTGGAGTTTTGTATGTTAAAACGGGCCAGAATCGTGTCTATGTAGGATGCCTGAGAGAGAGTCAGAGAACATCTCCTACGATCTCGAATGATCTTAATCCCAAGGATATGTCCAGCCTCTCCCAAATCCTTCATATCGAATTGCATGGACAGCCATGCCTTTACCTCTGACAACACCTTTTTACTGTTGCCAATAAGAAGAACGTCATCTACGTAAAGTACGAGGCACACCACCATATCACCATCACGCCTGCGATAAACACACTGCTCATCCGGAGACTGAGTGAATCCATAGGACTGGATAACCTCATCAAAACGAATGTTCCAAGATCTGGATGCTTGCTTAAGTCCATAAATGGACCTCCTAAGCCTGCATACCTTGTGCTCTTGGCCCTTAATAATGAAGCCCTCTGGTTACTGCATAAAGATGGTCTCCTCAAGACTTCCATTAAGGAAAGCTGTCTTGACGTCCATCTGCCAAATCTCATAATCCATATGAGCAGCTATGGCCAAGAGAATCTGGATTGACTTAAGCATAGCTACTGGGGAAAAGGTCTCCTCATAATCGATTCTTTTTTTCTGAGTATACCCCTTCGCCACAAGCCTAGCCTTGAAGGTCTCAACCCTCCCGTCAGATCCTCTCTTTCGCTTGTAGACCCATTTGCATTACTGGGGAGTATATCTTAAAAACCAATTGTCATGTAGAGTCTAAAAAATAAAGACAAACTACTCCCACTGCAACAACAGAAACTCTGGTAGTATCCTCAAGGTAGACCTACAACTCTCCCTCTCTAAGCAGCCGGGTCACTTGGAACCCTTGCAAAGAATTACAAACGTGATCAGTGGCTCCTGAATCCACACACCAAGTATCTGTGGGAATCGTCGCTAAACACGTCTCAGTAACTAGGGAAAATTTACATTTACCTCGAGGCTTTGGGCAGTCCTTCTTCCAATGTCCTGCTTTGCCATATCTGAAGCATTTTCCTTTCAGCTTGTGCTTCTTGGCAATGCCCGCCTTGGGTCCATGATCAGCTCCTGCCTTCTGGCCTCTCTTCCTTTTCTGCTTCCTGGCTTTGGGCCCAGCAGAGGAACCTGAGGGACCAACAGTAGCAAAGGCTTGCTTCTTCTCAGCGAATAGGCCCTCAGCTGACACCAATGCAGTCATGAGCTCGGAGAGTGAATATGAGAGCTTGCCCATATTCTAGTTCAATCGAAACTGCTCAAAACTGGGGGGGCAAGCTCTGGAGAATGATATCGACCTGGGTCTCCCCATCAATATCATCTCTGTTAGTTTTGAATACAGAAAAGCTATGGCTTGTATCAAAAACTAATATCCACTGATGACATATCATTTTGTTTCAGTATAAATCTGTTCCTTTATATCATAGAACTAGATAACGGGGTGTCGACAAACACAGTAGATACCGTTATTGGTTAAAGTATTGATATATAAAAAGTATGCTCGTAACCGAGATAGTCTGAACATACTATCGGTATAGGTTATTGTGTGGTTTGGAAATTGGTTTATCTAGACTAGTTTAAATCACACAGATATGCCCGGGGCATATTGACTTGTACTGATCGGCGTAGTCAATTCGGTCCTAGTATTCCGTCTCTCAATCCCGAGATTGGGACGGGCGTGAGGGTTGGGTGTCGTGTGCTTTGATTTTCCAAAGAGTGAGGTCAATTGAGGCCAATACCTCGGTAAGTTGGGTATGCGGTGTTTAGCTTCTTGCGTGTCGTTGCTGGTCGGAGGAATCCACGTACCGGTTCGCCGGGTTGATGGTGCTCCCGAGATGAGCTCGGTTATTATACTAAACCTGGCCAGTGAACTTTATGCACGACCAGTGTGGATAGAATTGACTTGTACTGATCGGCGTAGTCAATTCGGTCCTAGTATTCCGTCTCTCAATCCCGAGATTGGGACGGGCGTGAGGGTTGGGTGTCGTGTGCTTTGATTTTCCAAAGAGTGAGGTCAATTGAGGCCAATACCTCGGTAAGTTGGGTATGCGGTGTTTAGCTTCTTGCGTGTCGTTGCTGGTCGGAGGAATCCACGTACCGGTTCGCCGGGTTGATGGTGCTCCCGAGATGAGCTCGGTTATTATACTAAACCTGGCCAGTGAACTTTATGTTCGGTATAATAAAAGGTCGAGTGGTACTAATCTCGGAAACCAAGAAGTCGGTGAATTAATTTGTCAGTAAATTGATAAATCGACGAGCACTAGATCTTTAATGTGGGGAGATAGAAGAAATAATAATGGCGCGATGTAAAGTCGTTTTCGAGCGGTAGTTCCATAATTGGTCCGTTAGTGGTACGACCGATTATGCGTATGACTAATCGACAAGGTAAATTAATTATTCCGAAGGGCTTAATTGATATTTGATCGACGAAGTGAATTTAGAAATTAATTCTATTTTGAATTAATTAATTCTAAGGGTTCGATTAAATTAAATTAACAAAGTGGATTAAATAAATTAATTTAAATGGGTCGATTGGAGTTGATTAGTCGGGAAGACTTAGCGGTCAACGAAAGTCAAATTTTAAGGCCTAACTCGAGAGCCCATTAGGTCTCCAATCGAGCTCCTATAAATAGAAGACTTGATGCCCAAGAAACCCTAAGGAAATTTTGGAGGACATTTTTGTCTTGCCTCTTTCTTGAGCAAAAAGATTCTAGTGAGAGAATTTTTTTTTAAGAATTCTTTCACAGAAATGAATCAGATTTTTTGCTCCTTGAATTGAATTCATTCAAAGACCGAACCTTCAAGTGGGTTTTATTATTATTCCGCCAGATTGCTGCTGTTTTTTTTGGGTTTTTCGCCCAGGAAATTCCTTCACCCAGACCGAACAAGAAGCTTTAAACAAATCGGAATTGCGGCTGCCCATTGTGGGTATTAACCCAGGAAATTGCGGCTGTCCAGTTGGGGTATTAACCCAGGAAATTGCGGCTGTCCAGTTGGGGTTTTAACCCAGGAAATTGCGGCTGTCCCTTTTGAGTTTTTCACCCAGCAAATCGCGGCTGTCCTTAGCGCTGCTACTTGGTTTTTCTCGGATATTATTAGCGCTGGAATTTAGCTATCCCGTGCGTTTGATTCGAGGAAGATGATGTTGATCTCTTTCATTTTGATCGGTGATCCATCAGCCTTTCTTGTCTAGATCACGACGGGATTCAAAGCTGAGTTCTTGCGGCTCAAAAAGAGGGTTTTAAATTATAAGCAGCAGCAGTAATTTTGATAATAGCAGTAGGCGGAATTTCGGTCAGATTTTGGAACAAAATTGAATTTGATTCTTGTGATTTCCTTGTGGGCTAAGCGAGTAAACTTCAATAGATTATTGCCCACGCAATATTCGAAGTTTCTACGGAGAATCGATTGGATTTCTTGTGGAAATCGCATATTTTATTTGGTATTCTTTAATCGAGGGACTTCGCTACAAAAGGTATAATCTTTAAGTTCCGCTTTAATTAAAGATTTAATTTTTTGTGTCCCGATTAATAAATTAAATAAGTATAAGCCTAGATCCGTTCATGGATAAACTAATTTGAGCCTGAGCTTGGTCGAAAGCTTCCGATTCTGGAATGCATAGCACGAAAGTGAGGTTTTCGATTTAGCCAGGGCTTGTTCAGTTTTCCTTCAAATTGGTATCAGAGCGTTGGTTTCGGTCTTATACTTGTTTGATTTATTACACGGCTTTATTTTGGCATTATTATTTTTGTCGAAATGTATAAACAGGTGGTTATTGGTTTCCCGGCTATTATGGTAGAAATTTAATTTTCATTCATAAACCCCGGGACATGTCCGGGCTCGTTTTATTTTTGAATGGAAATTTCTGTAATAGTAATAACCACGAGCTGGAAGCCGTGTAGGATTAGAAAAATCTTGTAGTAGGATTTGATCTAATTATGTCGTCTTTAAATTCCTAGAAAACGCCTTTGTATATAGGAATTTTTGTACTATGACGAAGACGTTATTTTGGGTAACTTATATTCGCGGGTTTTGGTTTATTGTAATTTTGGGTGATTCCTAATTACGGAATAAACCGAGAAAACCCGGGCGAATCGAGAGGAATCCAAATAACGAGTGGGAGCGACACGACGGGAAGTGTCACCGAGGCATCAAAGAATCAACGATAGAGAAGGCCATAATAGTCGGGAAATTTTATTTTATTTAATTTCCCGTATTTATGATTTTTTCGTTGATTGTGTGATTTTCGTTTTATTTTGCATGAACGAAATTCAAACCAAAAGTTTTTCAAAAAGGTAATGTGCAATTAACTAAGGTAGATTATTCGCATATTAAAACTCCAACGGTTTTATGGGTGCGAATATCCATAGTTAAGATATTGCATGTTAAAACGTAAAAATCCTCAAACTTAATTACATTCGCAAGTTTTGGTTTAATCGTAATTTTGGGTGATTCCTAATTACGTGGGGTTTTGGTTTATCGTAATTTTGGGTGATTCCTAATTACGTAGAAAATTGAGAAAACCCGGATTTTGGTTTTTCGTAATTTTTGGGTGATTCCTAATTACGTAGAAAATCGAAATGGAAAACCGAGAAAACTAAGGCGAATTTAAATTATTTTAAAAATCTAAGTGGGAGCGGGTTGGTTAACAGCCCCATGGCCTCCATTACGGGTTCATTGGCGATGTGGTTAAAAGGCTTCCCTACGGATGAGTTTTCAATCACAGATATCGCTGGAAAGAATTTCTAAAGGGATGACTATAGTGCGTTTAATTGGGAAAAGTTGCGACACCCTCGCTACCGAGGCGCATTAGTACCCTAAGTAACAAACTTAGAAGTCACGTAATGGCATACACTTAGTGTACTGTTTATAGTATCCCTCATACGAGGTAACACTATTTACGTGTACGGCTAAAATTATCGACTGTTAATTTCATTGATCATAAGATCGTTGGTCAGATAATGAGATTAATGGACTTTGGTCCTTCTCGAACGAATGTGGATTGGCGTAGACGTTCACCTACGTGACCTGCGTTAATCCCGGTGGGAGAGATGTCGGTAGAAGATTATATTTCTTTTCTGAGGATTTTTCAATATTTTCGAAAAGTATACTGAGACATGTTTTTTCATTATTTTCAGTTGATATGTCGTTCAACCCGCTAGCTGTCATTCTGAACCAAAACAAACTCACCGGTCCTAATTACATTGATTGGAAACGGAACCTGGACATTGTCCTAACCGCCGAGGGTTATAAGTATGTGCTCACTGAGGAGTGCCCCCCTAAGCCCAGTGAGGATGCCACACCTGAGCAGCGAGAGCCATATACGAGGTGGCAGAAAGCTGATGAGATGACCAGGTGCTACATCTTGGCTTCCATGTCAAGTGTGTTGCAGCACCAGCATCAGTTGATGACCTCAGCCTACGATATGATGCTCAACCTCAGGGAGATGTTTGGACATCAGGGCAGGGCAGCCAAGTAGTCAG
Source organism: Knoxia roxburghii (assembly GCA_030378225.1). Classification (NCBI taxonomy): domain Eukaryota; kingdom Viridiplantae; phylum Streptophyta; class Magnoliopsida; order Gentianales; family Rubiaceae; genus Knoxia; species Knoxia roxburghii. The sequence continues at coordinate 34,544,204 of CM059416.1, read as the reverse complement.
CTATGAGGAAACTCATGAATGCTAAGATGGCTGAGGGCACTTCAGTGAGAGATCACGTACTGGACATGATTGGTTGCATCAATGAGATCGAGGTATTGGGAGGTGAGATTGATGGGGAAACCAAGGTCGATATCATCCTTCAGAGCTTGCCTCCCAGTTTTGAGCAGTTTCGATTGAACTATAATATGGGGAATCTCTCATATTCACTTTCTGAGCTCATGACTGCATTGGTGTCTGCTGAGAGCCTCTTCGCTGAGAAGAAGCAAGCCTTGGCTACTGTTGGTCCCTCAGGTTCCTCTGCTGGGCCCAAAGCCAGGAAGCAAAAGAGGAAGAGAGGCCAGAAAGCAGGAGCCAGTCATGGACCCAAGGCGGGCATTGCCAAGAAGCAGAAGCCGAGAGGCAAATGCTTCAGATGTGGCAAAGCGGGACATTGGAAGAAGGACTGCCCAAAGCCTCGAGGTACGTGTAAATTTTCCCTAGTCACTGAGACGTGTTTAGCGGCGATTCCCACGGATACTTGGTGTGTGGATTCGGGAGCCACTGATCACGTTTGTAATTCTTTGCAGGGGTTCCAAGTGACCCGGCTGCTTAGAGAGGGAGAGTTGCAGGTCTACCTTGGGGATACTACCAGAGTTTCTGTGGCTGCAGTGGGAGTTATTAGTCTTTATTTTTCAGACTCTATTTTATATTTGAAGGATTGTCTTTATGTACCTAGTTTTCGAAAGAACTTTCTTTCAGTTTCGAAACTTGTTTTGGATGGTTATAAGTGTGTATTTTCTGATGGTTTGGTTTTTATAAGAAAATGCCAGAAACTTATATGTTCCAGTACATTGGTTGACAATCTGTTTTTAATCAAGACTTACTCCCCAGTTATGCAAAACACAGAAACTAGTAACTCATCACCGAATCATAATAAGAGAAAGGAATCTTCCCCTTTGAATCAGACTTATCTTTGGCACCTGAGACTAGGTCATATCAACCTTAGTAGGATTCAAAGGTTGGTCAAGAGTGGGTCTTTGGACTTACTAGATATTGACAGCTATTCAACCTGTGAGTCCTGCTTGGAGGGTAAAATGACCAAGAGGCCTTTTAAGGCGAAGGGGTATAGGGCCAAAGAGGTTTTAGAGCTGATTCATTCTGACGTGTGTGGGCCTATGTCAGTTCAGGCTAGAGGTGGTTATGAGTATTTCGTGACTTTCACGGATGATTACTCTAGATATGGATACATATACCTGATGCGCCACAAGTCTGAATGCTTTGGCAAGTTCAGAGAATTCAAGGCAGAAGTGGAGAACCATCTGGGTAAGAGTATCAAGTCACTGCGGTCTGATCGCGGTGGCGAATACCTCTCTAGTGAATTTAGGACCTATTTGTCAGAGGAGGGTATTCAGACCCAGTTGTCTGCACCTGGCACACCCCAGCAGAATGGTGTAGCAGAGAGGAGGAACAGGACTCTTATGGAGATGGTTAGATCGATGATGAGTTACAGTGAGTTGCCTACCTCGTTTTGGGGTTATGCCTTAGACACAGCATGTTATATCCTCAACCTTGTGCCATCTAAGTCTGTGCCAACGACCCCATTAGAGTTGTGGGATGGGCGCAAGCCTAGCCTGAGACATCTCAGGATTTGGGGTTGTCCAGCACATGTGCTCGAGGCAGATGCAGGCAAGTTAGAGGCGAGATCTAAGGTTATGCTGTTTGTAGGCTACCCCAAAGGAACGAGAGGTGGTTTATTTTATAGTCCTCAGGATCAAAAGGTGGTGGTAAGCACCAATGCCAGATTTCTTGAGGAGGACTATATTTTAGATCACAAGTCAAGCAGCAAGGTAGTATTGGAAGAGCTTAGAAGTCAGTCCACTATTCCAGATGCACACGTACAGGAAGATACACCACAAGAGACTGCACACACTATCACAGATGATGCTCTTACACAGGCTGCGCCTTGTCGTAGTGGGAGGGTTGTGAGACAGCCCGAGAGGTACATGGGTTTGGGTGAGTCTTCGGACTTTATCCCTGGTGCTCATGAACCAGACCCAGTTAACTACAATGAGGTTCTTCAGGATAGAGATGCAAGCATCCAGATCTTGGAACATCCGTTTTGACGAGGTTATCCAGTCCTATGGATTCACTCGTTGTCCGGATGAGCAGTGTGTTTATAGCAGGCGTGATGGTGATATAGTGGTGTTCCTCGTACTTTACGTAGATGACATTCTTCTTATTGGCAACAGTAAGAAGGTGTTGTCAGACGTAAAGGCATGGTTGTCCAGGCAATTCGATATGAAGGATTTGGGAGAGGCTGGACATATCCTTGGGATCAAGATTATTCAAGATCGTAGGAGACGTTCTCTGACTCTCTCACAGGCATCCTACATAGACACGATTCTGGCCCGTTTTAACATGCAGAACTCCAAGAAGGGTTCACTACCTTTCAGGCATGGGGTGCATTTGTCTAAGGAGCAGTGTCCTAAGACTGCTGAGGAGATAAATGCCATGAAGGCGGTACCCTATGCTTCTGCAATGGGTAGCCTCATGTATGCCATGTTGTGCACGAGGCCTGATATTTGCTTTGCCGTTGGCATGGTTAGCAGATATCAGAGTAACCCTGTGAAGGCTCACTGGGAGGCAGTAAAATGCATTCTCAAGTACTTGCGCAGGACGAGAGATTATGTCCTAGTTTATAGAGCGCAGGAGCTTGTACCATTGGGTTACACAGATTCGGACTTTCAAGGAGATTTGGACAGGAGTAAGTCTACCTCTGGGTTTGTGTTTACTCTAGGAGGTGGAGCCATAGTATGGAAGAGTGTCAAGCAGAAATGCGTGGCGGACTCTACCATGGAGGCCGAGTACGTTGCCGCTTCAGAGGCAGCGAAAGAGGCTGTATGGCTCAGGAACTTCCGGATGGACTTAGATGTGGTTCCTGAGTTGCCTAGGTGTATCACAGTTTATTGTGATAACAATAGTGCAGTTGCTAACTCGAGGGAACCACGAGCCCATAAGGCGAGTAAACACATAGAGCGCAAGTACCACCTGATACGAGAAATCGTAAAGAGGGGAGACATGACCGTGGCCAAGATAGTATCAGATGACAACCATGCAGATCTTTTCACAAAGCCATTGACCCTAAAGGTTTTTGAGAGACATGTGGAGGGCATGGGAGTCAGATTCTTGAGGGAGCCATGTTAGTGAGCTTAAAGGTGTTCTGGAGATTTCATTATGACAGCAGTGTAATAGCGGGTTGAACAGTTTTTGTACTTCTTAGCATAGCTTTGAGTATTAGTGGGAGATTGTTAGTTTTGAATACAGAAAAGCTATGGCTTGTATCAAAAACTAATATCCACTGATGACATATCATTTTGTTTCAGTATAAATCTGTTCCTTTATATCATAGAACTAGATAACGGGGTGTCGACAAACACAGTAGATACTGTTATTGGTTAAAGTATTGATATATAAAAAGTATGCTCGTAACCGAGATAGTCTGAACATACTATCGGTATAGGTTATTGTGTGGTTTGGAAATTGGTTTATCTAGACTAGTTTAAATCACACAGATATGCCCGGGGCATATTGAGCACGACTAGTGTGGATAGAATTGACTTGTACTGATCGGCGTAGTCAATTCGGTCCTAGTATTCCGTCTCTCAATCCCGAGATTGGGACGGGCGTGAGGGTTGGGTGTCGTGTGCTTTGATTTGCCAAAGAGTGAGGTCAATTGAGGCCAATACCTCGGTAAGTTGGGTATGCGGTGTTTAGCTTCTTGCGTGCCGTTGCTGGCCGGAGGAATCCACGTACCGGTTCGCCGGGTTGATGGTGCTCCCGAGATGAGCTCGTAAGGTTATTATACTAAACCTGGCCAGTGAACTTTATGTTCGGTATAATAAAAGGTCGAGTGGTACTAATCTCGGAAACCAAGAAGTCGGTGAATTAATTTGTCAGTAAATTGATAAATCGACGAGCACTATATCTTTAATGTGGGGAGATAGAAGAAATAATAATGGCGCGATGTAAAGTCGTTTTCGAGCGGTAGTTCCATAATTGGTCCGTTAGTGGTACGACCGATTATGCGTTTGACTAATCGACAAGGTAAATTAATTAATCCGAAGGGCTTAATTAATATTTGATCGACGAAGTGAATTTAGAAATTAATTCTATTTTGAATTAATTAATTCTAAGGGTTCGATTAAATTAAATTAACAAAGTGGATTAAATAAATTAATTTAAATGGGTCGATTGGAGTTGATTAGTCGGGAAGACTTAGCGGTCAACGAAAGTCAAATTTTAAGGCCTAACTCGAGAGCCCATTAGGTCTCCAATCGAGCTCCTATAAATAGAAGACTTGATGCCCAAGAAACCCTAAGGAAATTTTGGAAGACATTTTTGTCTTGCCTCTTTCTTGAGCAAAAAGATTCTAGTGAGAGAATTTTTTTTTTAAGAATTCTTTCACAGAAATGAATCAGATTTTTTGCTCCTTGAATTGAATTCATTCAAAGACCGAACCTTCGAGTGGGTTTTATTATTATTCCGCCAGATTGCTGCTGTTTTTTTTGGGTTTTTCGCCCAGGAAATTCCTTCACCCAGACCGAACAAGAAGCTTTAAACAAATCGGAATTGCGGCTGCCCATTGTGGGTATTAACCCAGGAAATTGCGGCTGTCCAGTTGGGGTTTAACCCAGGAAATTGCGGCTGTCCAGTTGGGGTTTTAACCCAGGAAATTGCGGCTGTCCCTTTTGAGTTTTTCACCCAGCAAATCGCGGCTGTCCTTAGCGCTGCTACTTGGTTTTTCTCGGATATTATTAGCGCTGGAATTTAGCTATCCCGTGCGTTTGATTCGAGGAAGATGATGTTGATCTCTTTCATTTTGATCGGTGATCCATCAGCCTTTCTTGTCTAGATCACGACGGGATTCAAAGCTGAGTTCTTGCGGCTCAAAAAGAGGGTTTTAAATTATAAGCAGCAGCAGTAATTTCGATAATAGCAGTAGGCGGAATTTCGGTCAGATTTTGGAACAAAATTGAATTCGATTCTTGTGATTTCCTTGTGGGCTAAGCGAGTAAACTTCGATAGATTATTGCCCACGCAATATTCGAAGTTTCTACGGAGAATCGATTGGATTTCTTGTGGAAATCGCATATTTTATTTGGTATTCTTTAATCGAGGGACTTCGCTACAAAAGGTATAATCTTTAAGTTCCGCTTTAATTAAAGATTTAATTTTTTGTGTCCCGATTAATAAATTAAATAAGTATAAGCCTAGATCCGTTCATGGGTAAACTAATTTGAGCCTGAGCTTGGTCGAAAGCTTCCGATTCTGGAATGCATAGCACGAAAGTGAGGTTTTCGATTTAGCCCGGGCTTGTTCAGTTTTCCTTCAATCTCTCAGTACCTCAATCTCATTGATGCAACTGATCATGTCCAGCACGTGATCCCTCACTGTAGTGTCGTCAACCATCCTAGCATTCATGAGTTTCCTCATAGCTGACTGCTTGGCTGCCCTACTCAGGGGAACACTCCTCAGTAAGCACATACTTGTAACCTTCAGCGGTAAGGACAATGTCCAGGTTACGTTTCTAGTCAATATAGTTTGGACCCGTGAGTTTGTTTTGGTTCAAAATGACATCTAGCGGGTTGAACGACATATCATAACCGAAAAATAAACAATTCAAGTTTCAGTATACTTTTTCAAAAATATTGAAAATCTTCATAAAACCAATATAATCTTCTACCGACATCTCTCACACCGGGATTAACGCAGGTCACGATGGGTGAACGTCTACGCCAACCCACATTCGTTTGAGAAGAACCAAAGTTCATTAATCTCATTATCTGACCAACGATCTTATGATGAATGAAATTAATAGTCGATAATTTTAGCCGTACACGCAAATAGCGTAATCTCGATGGGAGGGATACTAAAAATAGTACACTAAGTGTATGCCATTATGTGACTTCTAAGTTTGTTACTTAGGATACTAATGCGCCTCGGATGGCGAGGGTGGCGCAACTTTCTCCAATTAAACTCACTATAGTCATCCCTTTAGAAATTCATTCCAGTGATATCTGTGATTGAAAACTCATCCGATAGGGAGGAAGGTCTAAGCCAGCACGCAAGTTTAACCACATCACCAATGAACCCGTAATGGAGGCCATGGGGCTATTAACCAACCCGCTCCCACTTAGATTTTTAATTTCGATTCGCCCGGGTTTTCTCGATTTTCTACGTAATTAGGAATCACCCAAAATTACGATTAAACCAAAACCCACGAATGTAATTAGTTTGAGGATTTTTTTACGTTTTAACATGCAATATATTAACTATGGATATTCGCACCCATAAAACCGTTGGAGTTTTAATCTGCGAATAATTTACCTTAGTTAATTGCACATTACCTTTTTGAAAAAAATTTGGTTTGGATTTCGTTCATGCAAAATAAAATGAAAATCACACAATCAATGAAAAGACATAAATACGGGAAATTAAACAAATAAAATTTCCCGACTATTGTGGCCTTCTCTATCGTTGATTTTTTGACGCCTCGGTGACACTTCCCGTCGTGTCACTCCAACTCGTTATTTGGATTCCTCTCGATTTGCCCGGGTTTTCTTGGTTTACTACGTAATTAGGAATCACCCAAAATTACGATAAACCAAAACCCGCGAATATAAGTTACCCAAAATAACGTCTTCGTCATAGTACATAAATTCCTATATACGAAGGCGTTTTTCTAGGAATTTAAAGACGACATGATCAGATCAAATCCTACTACAAGATTTTTCTAATCCTACATGGCTTCCAGCTCGTGGTTATTACTATTACAGAAATTTCCATTAAAAAAATTAAACAAGCCCGGACATGTCCCGGGGTTTATGAATGAAAATTAGATTTCTACCATAATAGCCGGGAAACCAATAACCACCTATTTATGCATTTTGACAAAAATAATATTGCCAAAATAAAGCCGTGTAATAAATCAAACAAGTATAAGACCGAAACCAACGCTTTGATACCAATTTGAAGGAAAACTGAACAAGCCCGGGCAAAATCGAAAGCCTCACTTTCGTGCAATGCATTCAGAATCGGAAGCTTTCTATTAGTTTTTGATACAAGCCATAACTTTTCTGTATTCAAAACTACGATTGGAGTTGATTAGTCGGGAAGACTTAGCGGTCAACGAAAGTCAAATTAAAAGGCCTAACTCGAGAGCCCATTAGGTCTCCAATCGAGCTCCTATAAATAGAAGACTTGAAGCCAAAGAAAAAAATAAGGAAGTCTTGCAAGACATTTCATTCTTGCTTTCTTGAGTGAAAAGGTTTAAGAGAGAGAATGTTTCTTCAAGAATTTTCTCTCAAAAACAAACCAGTTTTTTCACTTCCTCTAGATTGGATTCAAACCAAAGATCACAACTTTCATTTGGGTTTTCATTCTGCCCAGTTTTTATTACTCAATCCGCAAAAGCTGCTGCCCAGGTTTTGGTTTCTCGCACAAAGGGGCACGAAAATCTCTGCCCAGTTCTTCTTCTCTCGCGCAAAGGGGCTGCCACAAAAAACTGCTGCCCAGTTCTTCTTCTCTCGCGCAAAGGGGCTGCCACGCAAAACTGCTGTCCAGTTTTTCCTTCTCTCGCACAAAGGGACTGCAGCAGATTTTTCAGGGTTTTCTGGCGGCAGTTTTTTGCTGCTGTCCAGTGCGTTTGATTCGGCCTGGGCTTTGTTGATCTCTTATTGGTGATCCGAAGCTTGGGCTATCTAGATCACGACTGGGCAGTTCAAATTACTGCTGTCGGAGTAGTGTTTATATTTAAAGGCAGCATTTTTTTTTGGGCAGCAGCAGCAGCAGCAGGATTTTTGTGGGTTAAATTTTGTGATCAGTTTTGGTTTGTTTGAGTCCAGTTTTAGAGAGATTTCCTTGTGGGTTAAGCAAGTAGACATTGATAGATTATTGCCCATGCAATATTCGAAGTTTCTACGGAGATATCTATTGGATTTCTATTGGAATCGCAACAAAGATTGGATTTTTCTTTAGGCAAGGGACTTCGCTACAAAATGTATAATCTTTAAATTCCGCTTTTATTAAAGATTGAATCTTTTGTGTCCCGATTAATAAATTAAACAAGTATAAGCCTAGATCCGTTCATGGGTAAACTAATTTGAGCCTGAGCTTGGTCGAAAGCTTCTGATTCTGGAATGCATTGCACGAAAGTGAGGTTTTTGATTTAGCCCAGGCTTGTTCAGTTTTCCTTCAAATTGGTATCAGAGCATTGGTTTTGGTCTTATACTTGTTTGATTTATTACATGGCTTTATTTTGGCATTATTATTTTTGTCGAAATGCTTAAACAGGTGGTTATTGGTTTCCCGGCTATTATGGTAGAAATTTAATTTTCATTCATAAACCCCGGGACATGTCCGGGCTTGTTTTATTTTTGAATTGAAATTTCTGTAATAGTAATAACCACGAGCTGGAAGCCGTGTAGGATTAGAAAAATCTTGTAGTAGGATTTGATCTAATCATGTCGTCTTTAAATTCCTAGAAAAACGCCTTTGTATATAGGAATTTATGTACTATGACGAAGACGTTATTTTGGATAACTTATATTCGCGGGTTTTGGTTTATCGTAATTTTGGGTGATTCCTAATTACGTAGAACACCGAGAAAACCCGGGCGAATCGAGAGGAATCCAAATAACGAGTGGGAGTGACATGACGGGACATGTCACCAAGGCGTCAAGGAATCAACGATAGAGAAGGCCATAATAGTCAGGAAATTTTATTTGTTTAATTTCCCGTATTTATGACTTTTCGTTGATTGTGTGATTTTCATTTTATTTTGCATGAACGAAAACTAAACCAAAATGTTTTTAAAAGTTAATGTGCAATTAACTAAGGTAGATTATTCGCATATTAAAACTCCAACGGTTTCATGGGTGCGAATATCCATAGTTAAGATATTGCATGTTAAAACGTAAAAAAAAAAATCCTCAAACTAATTAAATTCGCTGGTTTTGGTTTAATCGTAATTTTTGGTGATTCCTAATTACGTAAGAAAATCGAGAAAACCCGGGCGAATCGAAATTAAAAATCTAAGTGGGAGCGGGTTGGTTAATAGCCCCATGGCCTCCATTACGGGTTCATTGGTGATGTGGTTAAACTTGCGTGCTGGCTTAGACCTTCCTCCCTATCGGATGAGTTTTAAACCACGGATATCACCGGAATGAATTTCTAAAGGGATGACTATAGTGAGTTTAATTGGAGAAAGTTGCGACACCCTCGCCATCCGAGGCGCATTAGTATCCTAAGTAACAAACTTGGAAGTCACGTAATGGCATACACTTAGTGTACCATTTTTAGTATCCCTCCCATCGAGGTTACGCTATTTTCGGGTACGGCTAAAATTATCGACTATTAATTTCATTGATCATAAGATCGTTGGTTAGATAATGAGATTAATGAACTTCGGTTCTTCTTGAACGAATGTGGGTTGGCGTAGACGTTCACCCATCGTGACATGCGTTAATCCCGGTGTGAGAGATATCGGTAGAAGATTATATTGGTTTTTAGAGGATTTTCAATATTTTCAAAAAAGTATACTGAAACTTGAATTGTTAATTTTTCGGTTATGATATGTCGTTCAACCCGCTAGCTGTCATTTTGAACCAAAACAAACTCACGGGTCCAAACTATATTGACTGGAAACGTAACCTGGACATTGGAAGAAGGAATGCCCAATGCCTCGAGGCATGTGTAAATTTTCCCTAGTTACAGAGATGTGTTTAGCGGCGATTCCCACAGATACTTGGTGTGTGGATTCAAGAGCCACTGATCACGTTTGTAATTCTCTGGAGGGGTTCCAAGTGACCCGGCTGCTTAGAGAGGGAGAGTTGCAGGTCTGCCTTGAGGATACTACCAGAGTTTCTGTTACTACAGTGGGAGTTATTTGTCTTTATTTTTCAGACTCTATTTTACATTTAAAGGATTTTCTTTATGTACCTAGTTTTCGAAAGAACTTGATTTCGGTTTCAAGACTTGTTTTGGATAGTTATAAGTGTGCATTTTCTGATTTTTTTTTGGAAAAGGCCAGAAACTTATATGTTCTGGTACATTGGTTGACAATTTGTTTTTAATTAAGACTTACTCCCCGGCTATGCAAAACACAGAAACTAGTAACTCATCACCGAATCATAATAAGAGGAAAGAGTCTTCCCCTATGAATCAGACTTATCTTTGGCACCTGAGACTAGGTCATATCAACCTTAGTAGGATTCAAAGGTTGGTCAAGAGTGGGTCTTGGGACTTACTAGATATTGACAGCTATTCGACCTGTGAGTCCTGCTTGGAGGGTAAAATGACCAAGAGGCCTTTTAAGGCAAAGGGGTATAGGGCCAAGGAGGTTTTAGAGCTGATTCATTCTGACGTGTATGGGCCTATGTCAGTTCAGGCTAGAGGTGGTTACGAGTATTTCGTGACTTTCACGGATGATTACTCTAGATATGGATACATATACCTGATGTACCACAAGTCTGAATGCTTTGGCAAGTTCAGAGAATTCAAGGCAGAGGTCTGGGTAAGAGTATCTAGTCACTGCGGTCTGATCGCGGTGGCGAATACCTCTCTAGTGAATTTAGATCCTATTTGTCAGAGGAGGGTATTCAGACCCAGTTGTCTGCACCTGGCACACCACAGCAGAATGGTGTAGCAGAGAGGAGGAACAGGACTCTTATGGAGATGGTTAGATCGATGATGAGTTACAGTGAGTTGCCTACCTCATTTTGGGGTTATGCCTTGGAGACAGCATGTTTTATCCTCAACCTTGTGCCATCTAAGTCTATGCCTACGACCCCAGTAGAGTTGTGGAATGGGTGAAAGCCTAGTCTGAGACATCTCAGGATTTGGGGTTGTCCAACACATGTGCTCAAGCCAGATGCAGGCAAGTTAGAGGCGAGATCCAAGGCTGTGCTGTTTATAGGCTACCTCAAAGGAACGAGAGGTGGTTTATTTTATAGTCCTCAGGATCAGAAGGTGGTGGTCAGCACCAATGCCAGATTTCTTGAGGAGGACTATATTTTAGATCACAAATCAAGCAGTAAGGTAGTATTGGAAGAGCTTAGAAGTCAGTCCACTATTCCAGATGCACACGTACAGGAAGACACACCACAAGGGACTGCACACACTATCACAGATGATGCTCTTGTACAGGCTGCACCTCGTCGTAGTGAGAGGGTTGTGTGACAGCCCGAGAGGTACATGGGTTTAGGTGAGTCTTCGGACTTTATCCCTGCCCAGTTCTTCTTCTCTCGCGCAAAGGGGCTGCCACAAAAAAATGCTGCCCAGTTCTTCTTCTCTAGCGCAAAGGGGCTGCCACGCAAAACTGCTGTCCAGTTTTTCCTTCTCTCGCACAAAGGGACTGCAGCAGATTTTTCAGGGTTTTCTGGCGGCAGTTTTTTGCTGCTGTCCAGTGCGTTTGATTCGGCCTGGGCTTCGTTGATCTCTTCTTGGTGATCCGAAGCTTGGGCTGTCTAGATCACGACTTGGCAGTTCGAATTACTGCTGTCGGAGTGGTGTTTATATTTAAAGGCAGCATTTTTTTTTCGGCAGCAGCAGCAGCAGCAGGATTTTTGTGGGTTAAATTTTGTGATCAGTTTTTGGTTTGTTTGAGTCCAGTTTTAGAGAGATTTCCTTGTGGGTTAAGCAAGTAGACATCGATAGATTATTGCCCATGCAATATTCGAAGTTTCTACGGAGATATCTATTGGATTTCTTTTGGAATCGCAACAAAGATTGGATTTTTCTTTAGGCAAGGGACTTCGCTACAAAAGGTAAAATCTTTAAATTCCACTTTAATTAAAGATTGAATCTTTTGTGTCCTGATTAATAAATTAAATAAGTATAAGCCTAGATCCGTTCATGGATAAACTAATTTGAGCCTGAGCTTGGTCGAAAGCTTCCGATTCTGGAATGCATTGCACGGAAGCGAGGTTTTCGATTTAGCCCGGGCTTGTTCAGTTTTCCTTCACTTTCGACCAAGCTCAGGCTCAAATTAGTTTACCCATGAACGGATCTAGACTTATACTTATTTAATTTATTAATTGGGACACAAAAGATTCGATATTTAATTAAAGCGGAATACTTAAAGATTTTACCTTTTGTAGCGAAGTCCCTTGCTTAAAGAAAAATCCAATCTTTGCGCAATTTCCACAAGAAATCCGAAGAATGACTCCGATACAAACTCAGAAATAGTGTGGGCTATTATCTACGGAGTTACCCACGGCAAATCGAAGAAAACCCAGAAACTTGCTTCGCAAGAAATTCAAAACTGCCCTCAAATTAATCCCTATTGTTGCCGCTAAGAACACCCAAACTGCCGCCTTTAGAAAACCAATTTAGCCCATTTGATCGGACTCCAAAACCCGTCACGATCTTCACCACCACTGCTGCGGATCACCAAGATGAACAAGAGATCAACGCAACAATGGCAGGATCAGCACGCAAGCAAGGAATCCAATCACAAAACTGGGCGAAGAAGTTCCTGCTGCACTGGAACTGGGCAAACGAAAAACCCACAGCGCAAGCCCCTGCTGCGCTGGAACTGGGCAAAAGGAAGAACCCACAGCGCAAGCCCTTGCTGCACTGGAATTGGGCAAAACGAAGACCCAGAGCGCTGGAACTAGGCGGAAGAAAAGCCAGCAGCGCCGGAACTGGGCGATTGAAATGAAGCTGCGACGCTGGAACTGGGCACATGAAGTGAGCCCGCGGCACTGGAACTGGGCGATTGAAGAAACCCCGCTGCGTTAGAGCTGGGCGGTCGAAGAAACCCCGCAGCGTAGGAATTGGGCAGCTGAAGAAAACCCCACAGCGCACAAACTGGGTTGTCGAAGAAAACCCCATAGCGCAGAAAAAAAAAACAGCAGCAAAGTAGCAGCAAAAACTAGGGTTTTATGGGCTTGAGTTTTCCGTGAAGAAGAAAGCTTTCTTAGCTGACTTCGAGAAGAAGTTTCGACAAGGAAGACGAACTTCTCACTCAAAGCTAAACTTTCTCTCACTACCCCTTACTTGGGTGTCAAGTTTCTTGTTTTATTTCTTGCCCAATAAGTTGTATTTATAAGGAGCTTCTAAGGAGACCTAATGGGCTCTCGAGTTAGGCCTTTAAATTTGACTTTCGTTGACCGCTAAGTCTTCCCGACTAATCAACTCCAATCGACCCTTTTAAATTAATTTATTTAATCCACTTTTTTAATTTAATTTAATCGAACCCTTAGAATTTATTAATTCAAAATAGAATTAATTTCTAAATTCACTTTGTCGATTAAATATTAATTAAACCTTTTGGATTAATTAATTTACCTTGTCGATTAGTCAAATGCATAATCGGTCGTACCACTAACGGACCAATTGTGGAACTACCGCTCGAAAATGACTTTACATCGCGCCATTATATTTTATTCTATCTCCCCACATCAAAGATCCAGTGCTCGTCGATTTATCAATTTACTGACAAATTAATTTACCGACTTCTTGGTTTCCGAGATTAGTACCACTCGTCCTTTTATTATACCGAACATAAAGTTCACCGGCCGGGTTTAGTATAATAACCTTACGAGCTCATCTCATGAGCACCATCAACCCGGCGAACCGGTACGTGGATTCCTCCGACTAGCAACGACACGTAAGAAGCTAAACACCGCATACCCAACTTACCGAGGTATTGGCCTCAATTGACCTGACTCTTTGGTAAATCAAAGCACACGATATCCAACCCTCACACCCGTCTCAATCTCGGGATTGAGAGATGGAATACTAGGACCGAATTGACTACGCCGATCAGTATAAGTCAATTCTATCCAAACTGGTCGTGCTCAATATGCCCCCGGGCATATCTGTGTGATTTAAACTAGTTTATATAAACTAATTTCCAAACCACACAATAACCTATACCGATAGTATGTTCAGACTATCTCGGTTATGAGCATACTTTTTATATATCAATACTTTAACCAATAACGGTATCTACTGTATCTGTCCACACCCCGTTATCTAGTTCTATGATATAAAGGAACAAATTTATACTTAAACAAAATGATACATCAACTGTGGATATTAGTTTTTGATACAAGCCATAGCTTTTCTGTATTCAAAACTAACAATCGAAGTGATACCAAGTATCCAAGATCCGATAGAACTTTTCTGTGACAATAACGGGGCCATCGCACAAGCTAAGGTGCCTCGGTCACACCAGAAAACCAAACATATACTCAGAAGGTTTCACCTTATCTGAGAGATCATTGATCGAGGAGATGTGAAAGTGTCCAAAATAGGGTCAAACGACAATATAGCAGATCATCTCACAAAAGCTCTACCACAGTCAAAGTTTGATAGACATGTAATAGAGCTTGGTCTTAAACAGTTTAGGACATAGCCTTTCAATGGGCAAGTGGGAGATTGTTGGTGTACGTGCCCTTTTAAGGCTATTTATGTAAAAAAACTTTGAGGGTTATTTATGTAAATAAGACATTTGTCGTTTGATTGATTATTTATCTGATGAGTTAATTTCATGAAATTATATTCTTGTGCATATTGAATTTCATGAAATTGATCCGCCAAAAGAAACACTCCATGGACTGTTAGATCATGAGTGATTCTTTTGAGTAGTATTCGTACGAGGATCCTTAGACCAGAAATCACTGCATAGTCTTAGGTGAATTAGAGTGTGCTTTGACATATGCCTAACGGAACCGTAACAGGTTGCCAAGTACGGGTATGATTGGGTACACTATGAGTCACGCTAAGGTATGTAGGTGAAGTGATGGGACTACAAGTCTCTCTTAAATGAGAAATGATATCTTGGCCACTTGATAGTGAACTGAGAAGTGCATTGTCGTGCCCAAGAAATTATAAGTGTTATCATTTGCTTGATTAAGTTCAGTGTCACTAAGAAATCAAGCAAAACGTTTAGCTATATACGGATGATTGGTTCCATGCCTTATGCTAAACTAGATATCAGTGTAGAGGACATTACGAAGTATACTCGGGAGGTTGTGTTGAATCACCATTCGACCCTCCGTTATGAATTGTGTAGTCATTATGTCTTCCTAGAGACCACTAATGATTTATGGATTAATTAATGAGATTAATTTATTCATTGTCAATTTGGAATGGGCCTACAGGATCGCACATAAGTGAGTTCGATGATTCAGAATTAATTAAATTGCCTGTTTTAAGTATAAGAGTTATACTTAAATTGATAATATTTAATTAAATAGTTTAATTAAATATTATTGAAGAGTATTATGGTATTAATTAAGAGTTAATTAATTACCTAGGAATAATTGAATTGGGCTGACAAATTAAGGGACCTAATTGTGAATTAAGGTTCTTGTCCCATCAGCCTGATCCATGGATCAATGGGTTGACCCATGGTGTTGGTTAAACTCAACTCAGTAAATAATTAATTATTATTAATTATTAACAGATACTTCTCAACCTTTTAGAGAAAAATCCGAGAAGTATCTGGAAGTTGAGAGTTTTTTAACTGATTGGATTTTAAAACACGTTTTGAGACAAATTTAAATAAAAACTCTCTTGCACTTTTCAAGAAGTTACTCCAAGACATTATTCCAGAGAAAAACGTTTTCTCTTTGACAGGATTTATTTTTTTTGGCTAGCACCGGTTCTGAGAGACTCTAGTGTAAGAACGTAGAGGCAATTCGTGTGAATTGTTTGGTGGTGAACGCAATCTTCCCAAGGGATCCAGGCGACGAGCGCAACCGATTACGCGTTGAAGGTAAGACCCGATTCCATAGAATTTAGGCTATTCCGTAGCATAATTTAGGAAATTATGCATGCCTAAAATCAACAATTTCTAATAACTGATGTTTATGGTTTTTTAAATTAATGAAGGGTTTTTTGTAATTAATGAAGGGTTTTTTTAATGGTCAACATTATTTTTTTTTTACTTTTTCTCTGTTATTCACCCAATGCGCACTTGACTGTTCTCCTCATAAATAGTATAAAGTGGAGCATTCCTAATAAGTTATTTATAGTTTTTTAAATTCATTTGTTGGATCCATTAATTTGTAACTTTTTCTCCTTCACTCACATCACTTACACGTGAATTATCCTCCCTCTCTTAGACATGTCAAATAATTAATTTTCCTCCACGATGTTCTTTCGTTTTTTTTACCATAAAGGTGAAATATTTCCTTAAAATCTTGAAACAATAATCCATTTTTTCAATACTACAAAAAAGCAGGGTTCTAGATAGCTCTTAAATTGAACAACCAGACATTGAGTCCTTTATTCAACCGTCACATACGGCCAACACAAGTTTTACATAATAACCTGTAAACCTGAAACCACATTCCCTTACAACCACTAAGAACAACAAAAACACCCGCCCATTTCCACCTATTTTCTAGAAAAAAAATTGCTTAAGAAAATGAAACTAACTGGGCTACATCCCTTTAGAGCAATATTTTTTAAGTTCCTCCACTATGTTCATAGTATAGCATATTTCTAACGGTTATTTATATTTTTTTTGGTCATTATTAATTTTTTAACATTTTATCTCCACTCACCTCATAGGCAGTTAAATATATATATTTTTTTGTGTTCTACATTAAGTTTTCTACTATTTTCACTTTCACTCACCTCACGCACACGTAAATTATCCGCCTCTTAGTAAATTTGTCAAATGATTAATTGTTAACAGTTTTGTTCAATCAATTTCATTCATTTTCTTTTCGTACTCCCGTTTTGAATTTTCTTCTATTTAGTTCATTATTGCTCCCATTTTTTAATTTTTAAGTTTTGTTTAGGTTTTTTATTTCTATATTATTTATTTAACAATAAATACCAAACCTCCTGCACTTATTATGCAATTGTATTTTTTATACTTATATATGTATAGTTTTTAATTATTTCATAAATTTAAAATTTTGAATTATTTAATAAATTTAAAACTTGAGTCAAGGATGAGTAAAATTATTTAAATGTTAGTAAAATTATTCTTGTGTTAAATTTGATGTAATTTTATGAGGAAACTAGTTAGATCTGATTCCCTTATCAATGTTATTATCAGATGTAGATTTATCACTATATCGACACTAAACTAAACTGTTGATCAGTATCAAAATTATTAAATATTTTTACTAAATATATTTTCATATTACAAAAGATAGAATATAATGTTACAAGCTGAAGAATTGAGGGTGGTGAAGTACGTGTAGGAAATCTTTGCAAACGGATGAAATGGACAGACGATATACTGATGCTTCTGATTATTTCTCTTTCTTACATTGGGGCGTACGATGCTTTAACTCCTCATTTTAGGTATAAAAATGGGAAGTTCTTAATGTCATACACAAGCAATGGAAGGGCTATCTCAAATGTAATGAACAGAGAGGTTATCATGTATAATCCCGTCAGTGTGAGGATAAATTCAATGATCTGAATGAAAAGTACTGGATATTGAATATATTGTTTGGTAAAGGCACTGCTTGTGGTGTTGTATAGAACCCAAAACATCTTGGTTCGGTTGATTTGTCTAATGAAGAAATCATGGAAGTCATGAAGATTTTAAGTTCTAAGCAACTATTCTACCGAGAAATATGCTCATATAATAATTGCAATAATTTAGCTCTTCCTCAAGTTATATTTGATGTATTTTCATGTGTTACGTTATTTATTCTAATATTTTAATTATTATATTTTAAACATTAAGTCTAACAAGTGATGTTTATAGTTTTTGAAATTAATGAACGATTTTTTTAATGGTCCATATTAAGTATTTTAACTTTTTCTTTTTTACTCACCCAATGCGCATGTAACTGTTCTCTTTCTAAGTAGTATAAAGTGGAGTATTCCTAAGCAGTTATTTATACTTTTTTGAAATTCATTTGTTGGATCCATTAATTTTTAACATTTTCTCTTTTACTCACATCACTTGTAAGTGAATTATCCTCCATCTCTTAAACCTGTCAAATAATTAATTTCCTAAACAATGTTCTTTTTTTTACCGTAAATATGAACTATCACTTTAGAAACATGAAACAATAATCCATTTGTTCAACACTTCAAAAAACAGGGTTCTGGAAAGTTCTCAAACAGAACAACCAGACATAGAGTCCTTTCTTCAACTCTCACATACAACCAACACAAGTTTTGCATAATAATCTCTAAATCTGAAATCACCTTCCCTTACAACCCATAAGAACAATAGAAACATCCCTCCATTTCCACCTGTTTTATAGAAGAAATTGCTTAAGAAAAGGAAACTAACTGGGCTACGTCCTTTTAGAGCTACTTGTTTTAAGTTCCTCCACAATGTTCATAGTAGAGCATATTTCTAACGGTTATTTATACTTTTTTTTGGTTATCATTAATTTTTTAACATTTTATCTTCAATAACCACATTGGCAGTTAAATATACATCTTTTTTTTTTTTTTTTTTTTTTGTGTTCTACATTAAGTTTTCTACTATTTTTTCTTTCACTCACCCTACGCTCACGTAAATTGTCCGCATTCTAATAAATCTGTAAAATTATTAATTGTTAGCACCTTTGTTCAATAAATTCCATTCATTTTCTTTTCTTACTCCCGTTTTGAATTTTGTTCTATTTAGTTCATTATTGCTCCCTTTTTTATTTTTAAGCATTGTTAAGTTTTTTTTATTCCTACATTATTTATTTGACAAGAAAATATCTTTAAATGTTTTATAAATTTGAAAGAAATTATAATTAAAATTTTAAATTATTTAATGAATTTAAAACATGATTTAAGGATGAGTAAAATTATTTAAATTTTAGCAAAATTATTCTTATGTTAAATTTGATGTAATTTAATTAGGAAACTAGTTACTATGAGATTTGATTTTCTTATCTATGTTATTATGAGATATAATTTTATCACTATATCGACAGTAAACTAAACTGTTAATCACCATCAAAAGTATTTAATATTTTTACTAAATATATTTTCATATTTGAAGAGATATAATATAATATTACGAGTTGAAGAATTAAGGGTGGTGAAGTACATGTAGAAAATCCTTGCAAACGGATAAAATGGACGGATGATATGCTGATGCTTATTATTACTGTTGTTTCTTACATTTCAGAGTACGATGTTTCAATCATTATTTTAAGTATAAAAATGGGAAGTTCTTAATGTCAAATACAAGCAAGTGGAGCGTTATCTCAAATGTTATGAACTGAAGAGGTTATCATGTATCATTCCGTCAGTGTGAGGATAAATTCAATGATCTGAATGAAAAGTACTATAGATTGAATATATTGCTTGGTAAAGGCACTGCTTGTGAAATTGTAGAGAACCCAAAGCTTCTTGGTTCAGTTGGTTTGTCTAACGATGAAATCATGTAAGTCATGAAGATTTTAAGTTGTAAGCAACTATTCTTCATAGAAATACGATAATATAACAAATGCAATCGTTTAAATCTTCCTCATGTTATATTTCAAGTATTGTATTTTAATCCATAAGTCTATTAAGTGATGTTTATATTTTTTGAAATTAAGGAAGGGTTTTTTTAATAGTCCACATTAAATTATTTTACTTTTTCTTTTTTACTCACGCAATGCGCACGTGACTGTTCTCATCATAAATAGTATAAATTGGAGTATTCCTAAGTAGTTCTTTATACTTTTTAGAAATTCATTGGTTGGATCCATTAATTTTTAACTTTTTTTCCTTCACTCACATCACATGCAGGTGAATTATACTCATTCCTTTAAGCTTGTTAAATAATTAATTTTCCTCCACTATGTTTTCTTTTTTTTTTTTTTTTACCGTAAAGATGAACTATCTCTTTAAAAGCATGAAACAATAATACATTTGTTCAACACTAAAAAACCAGGGTTCTGGATTGCTCTCAAACCGAACAACTCGACATAAAGTCCTTTCTTCAACTGTCACATACAACCAATACAAGGTTTGCATAATAACCTCTAAACTTATAACCACCTTCCCTTACAACCTATAAGAACAAAAAAAAAAAAAACCCCTCTATTTTCACCTATTTTATAGAATGAATTGCATCAGAAAAGGAAACTAACTGGGCTATGTCCCTTTAGAGCAACAGGTTTTAAATTCCTCCACAATTCTCAAAGTAAAGCATATTTCTAAAGGTTAGTTATACTTGTTTTGGTCATCATTATTTTTTTAACATTTTATCTTCACTCACCACATGGGCAGTTAAATATACATATTTTTCTTTGTTTTTGAGTTCTACATTAAGTTTTCTACTATTTTCTCCTTCACTCACCTCACGCACACGTAAATTGTCCGCCACCTAGTAAATCTATCAAACGATTAATTGTTAGCACCTTTGTTTAATCAATTTCATTCATTTTCTTTTCTTACTCTCATTTTTTATATTTAAGCTTTGTGAAAGAAAACAGAACAAGCCCGGGCTAAATCAAATATCTAACTTTCGTGCAATACATTCCAGATTCGGAAACTTTCGACAAAGCTCAGGCTCAAATTCATTTTCCCATGAACGGATCTAGGCTTATAGTTATTTAATTTATTAAAATGTAAATCGACATCCAAAGATTCAACCTTTAATTAAAAGTGAAAACTATAAAGGTTATACCTTTGAAGCGAAGTCCAATGCAAATAAGAAAATCGAATCTTTAATTTGCGATCAACACCGAAATCTAATGGATTACTCCCAAAAGCCTCGAATATTGCGTGGGCAATAATCTATCGAGATGTACTATCAAGCCCTCAAGAAACCCAGTAAGAAAATCCCTCAATTAGATTAAATCTGCCCAAAAGATCAAACCTTTAACCTAAAAAACTGCTGCCCACGACTTTTCTCGCCAATAAAATCGAACCCACTTCAGCTCCGGTCACGATCTGGACAACCGGGATTGTGGATAACCAACCCAAAGAAGAGATCAACACAAACCCAGCTGGATCAAGCACCCCTGGATCAAGCACCCCTTTGCCTTGGAAGGCCTCTTGGTCATCTTACCCTCCAAGTAGGACTCACAGGTCGGATAACTGTCAATATCCAATGAGTCCGAAGGCCCATTATTGACCAACCTTTGAATCCTACTAAGGTTGATGTGACCAAATCTCAGGTGCCAAAGATAAGTTTGATTCAAAGGGGATGACTCCTTTCTCTTACTATAATTCGTTGATGAGTTACTAGTTTCTGTGTTTTGCATTACTGGGGAGTATGTCTTGATTAAAAATAGATTGTCAACTAATGTACAGGAACATATAAGCTTCTGGCATTTTCTAATAAAAATAGATCCATCAGAAAAAGCACATTTATAACCATCAAAAATAAGTTTAGAAACTGAAAGTAAATTCTTTTGAAAACTGGGTACATATAAACAATCTCTTAAATGTAAAACTGAGTCTAAAAAATAAAGACAAAGAACTCCCACTGCAACAACAGAAACTCTGGTAGTATCCCCAAGGTAAACCTGCAGCTCTCCCTCTCTAAGAAGCCAGGTTACTTGGAACCCCTGCAAAGAATTACAAACATGATCAGTGGCTCTTGAATCCACACACCAAGTAACTGTTGGAATCGCCGCTAAACACGTCTCAGTAAATAGGGAATATTTATACATACCTCGAGCCTTTAGGCAATCCTTATTCCAATGTCCTGCTTTGCCACATCTGAAACATTTTCCTTTTGGCTTGTGCTTATTAGCAGAGGAACCTGAGGGACTAACGATAGCCAAGGTTTGCTTCTTCTCTGCGAATAGGCCCTCAACAGACACCAATGCAGTCATGAGCTCGGGAAGTGAATATGAGAGCTTGCCCATATTGTTGTTCAACTGAAACTGCTCAAAACTGGGGGGCAAGCTCTGGAGAATGATATCGACCTGGGTCTCCCCATCATTGTCACCTCCCAATACCTCAATCTCATTGATGCAGCTCATCATGTCTAGCACGTGATCCCTCACTGAAATACCCTCAACCATCCTAGCATTCATGAGTTTCCTCATAGCTGACTGCTTGGCTGCCCTGCCCTGATGTCCAAACATCTCCCTGAGGTTGAGCATCATATCGTAGGCTGAGGTAAACAACTAATGTTGGTGCTGCAGTACACTCGACATAGAAGCCAAGATGTAGCACCGGGTCATCTCATCAGCCTTCTGTCACCTCGTATATGGCTCTCGCCGCTCAGGGGTGGCATCATCACTGGGCTTAGGGGGGCACTCCTCAATGAGCACATACTTGTAACCCTCAGCTGCAAGGATAATGTCCAGGTTACGTTTCCAGTCAATATAATTTGGACCTGTAAGTTTGTTCTGGTTCAAAATGATAGCTAGCGGGTTGAACGACATATCAATAATTGAACAATAAACAGTCAAGTTTCATCATACATTTTTGAAAATATTGAAATCCTCAAAAACAATATAATCTCCATCGACATCTCTCGCACCGGGATTAATGCAGGTCACGCGGGTGAACGTCTACGCCAACCCATGTTCGTTCGAGAAGAACCAAAGTTCACTAATTTCATTATATAACCAACGATCTTAGGATCAATGAAATTAATAGTCAATGCTTTTGGCCGTACACATAAATAGCGTAACCTCGCGGGAGGAATACTATAAATAGTACACTAAGCGTATGCCATTACGTGACTTCTAAGTTTGTTACTTAGGATACTAATGCGCCTCAACAGAAAGGGTGTCGCAACTTTCTCCAATTAAACTCACTATATTCATCCCTTCGGAAATTCATTCCTGTGATATCTGTGATTGAAGACTTGTCCTCATTGAGGAAGGCCATAATACCAACTCGTAAGAATAAGCACATCACCAGTGAACCCGTAATGGAGGCCATGGGGATATTTACCAACCCGCTCCCACTTAGATTTTTAAGTTTGAGGATTTTTACATTTTAACATGCAATATCTTAACTATGGATATTCGCACCCATAAAACCGTTGGAGTTTTAATATGCGAATAATCTACCTTAGTTAATTGCACTTTATTTTTTTTTTAAACGGTTTGGTTCGGTTTTTGTTCATGAAAAATAAATCAAAAACACAATCAACAAAAACACAAATATGGGAAATTAAAGAAATAAAATTTCCCGACTACTATGGTCTTCTCTATCGTTAATTCCTTGACGCCTCGATGACACGTCCCGTCATATCGCTCCCACTCGTTATTTGGATTCCTCTCGATTCGCCTGGGTTTTCTCGATTTACTACGTAATTAGGAATCACCCAAAATTATGAGAAACCAAAACCTGCGAATATAAGTTACCCAAAATAATGTCTTCGTCATAATACATAAATTCTTATATACAAAGGCGTGTTTTCTAGGAATTTAAAGACGACATGATTAGATCAAATCCTACTACAAGATTTTTCTAATCCTACCCGGCTTTTAGCACGTGGTTATTACTATTACAGATATTTCCATTCAAAAACAATACGAGCCCGGACATGTTCCGGGGTTTATGAATGAGAAATAAAATTCTACCATAATAGTCGGGAAACCAATAACCACCTGTTTAAACATTTTGACAAAATAAAGCATGTAATAAATCAAACAAGAGTAAGACCGAAACCTACGCTCTGATACCATTTTGAAGGAAAACAGAACAAGCCCGGGCTAAATCGAAAATCTCACTTTCGTGCAATGCATTCCAGAATCAGAAACTTTCGACGAAGCTCAGGCTCAAATTCATTTTCCCATGAACGGGTCTAGGCTTATACTTATTTAATTTATTAAAACGTAAATCGACATGCAAAGATTCAACCTTTAATTAAAAGTGAAAACTATAAAGGTTATACCTTTGAAGCGAAGTCCAAAGCAAATAAGAAAACAAATCTTTAATTTGCGATCACCACCGAAATCCAATGGATTACTCCAAGAAGCCTCGAATATTGCGTGGGCAATAATATATCGAGGTGTACTATTAAGCCCACGAGAAACCCACTAAGAAAATCCCTCAATTAGATTAAATCTGCCCAAAAGATCAAACCTTTAACCGGAAAAACTGCTGCCCACTACTTTTCTCGCCAATAAAATCGAACCCACTTCAACTCCGGTCACGATCTGGACAACCGGGTTTGTGGATCACCAACCCAAATAAGAGATCAACACAAACCCTACTGGATCAAGCACCCCGGAGTGATTAGAAGTGGCTGTCATCTCACCAAGAAAATGGTGAACAGTAAATTCCGTGAACAGTGAATTCCGGGCAAAAATTATAAAATCCGGTAGTGAGCAACTCCAAAAATCGATGGGCTATCTAAAAGTTTAATCTCTCAAGCTTAATCTAAATCGAGAAGTGAGAATCCAAGTTCATTTTTGAAAGAAAACTCAAAAGGGAAGAGAGTTTCTCTCTAGAACTTTCTCACTCTAGGAAAGACAAAATGTCTTGCAAGATTTTCTTAAGTTTCTTTGGCCTTAAGCTTTCTATTTATAGGGAGCTCTAATGGAGACCTAGTAGGCTTTTGAGTTGGGCCTTTTAATTTGACTTTTGTTGACCGCTTAGTCTTTCCCGACTAATCAACTCCAATCGACCCATTCGAATTAATTTCTTAACCCACTTCGTTAATTTAATTTAATCGAACCCTTAGAATTAATTAATTCAAATAGAATTAATTTCTTAATTCACTTTGTCGATTAAATATTAATTAAACCTTTAGGATTAATTAATTCACTTTGTTGATTAGTCAAATACATAATTAGTCATACCACTATCGGACTAACTATGGAACTACCGCTCAAAAATGACTTTACATCGCGCCACTATTTTTCTTCTATCTCCCCACATTAAAGATCTAGTGCTCGTCAGTTTATCAATTCACTGAAAAACTAATTCACCGACTTCTTGGTATCCGAGATTAGTACCACTCGACCTTTTATTATACCGGACATAAAGTCCACCGGCTGGGTTAAGTATAATAGACCTTACGAGCTCATCTCGGGAGCACCATCAACCCGGAAAACCGGTACGTGGATTCCTCCGACTAACAACGACACATAAGAAGCTAAACACTGCATACCCAATCTACTGAGGTATAGGCCTTAATTGACCGCACTCTTTGGCAAATCAAAGCATACGATATCCAACTCTCATGCCCGTCTGAATCTCAGGATTGAGAGACTGAATACTAGGACCGAATTGACTACGCCAATCAGTATAAGTCAATTCTATCCAAACTGGTCGTGCTCAATAAGCCCCGGGCATATCCGCGTGATTTAAACTAGTCTAGATAAACTAATTTCCAAATCACACGATAACCTATACCGATAGTATGTTTAGACTATCTCAGTTATGAGCATACTTTTTATATATCAATACTTTAACCAATAATGGTATCTATTGTGTCTTTCACACACCCCGTTATCTAGTTCTATGATATAAAGGAACAATTTAATACTGAAAGAAAATGATATGTCATCTGTGGATATTATTTTTTGAAACAAGCCATAGCTTGTCTGTATTCAAAACTAACACTTTGTCTATTTTTTTAATTCCTATATTATTTATTTCACAATAAAATATCTTTGAATTTGTTATATAACTGAAATAAATTATAATTAAAAATTTCAATTATTTAATAAATTTAAAACATTAGTCAAGGATGAGTAAAATTATTCTTATGTTAAATTTGATGTAATTTTATTTGGAAACTAGTTCCTCTGAGATCTGATTCTCTTATCTATGTTATTATGAGATCTAATTTTATCATTATATCAACAGTAAACTAAACTCTTAATCACCATCAAAATTATTAAATATTTTTACTAAATATATTTTCATATTAGAAAAGATAGAATATAATGTTACGAGTTGAAGAATTGAGGGTGGTGAAGTACCTGTAGAAAATCCTTGCAATCGGATGAAATGGATGGACGATATGTTGATGCTTCTTATTACTGCTGTTTCTTACATTTGAGAGTACGACGCTTCAACTCCTCATATGAAGTATAAAAATTGGAAGTTCTTAATGTCAGAGACAAGCAAGTGGAGTGCTATCTCAAATGTTATAAACCGTAGAGTTTATCATGTATCATCCCGTCAGTGTGAGGATAAATTCAATTATCTGAACGAAAAGTACTGGAGATGGAATGTATTGTTAGGTAAAGGCGCTGCTTGTGACATTGTAGAGAACCCAAAGCTTCTTGGTTCAGTTGGTTTGTCTAATGAAGAAATCATGGAAGTCATGAAGATTTTAAGTTGTAAGCAACTATTCTTCCTAGAATACGCTATTATAACAATTGCAATCGTTTAGCTCTTTCTCATGTTATATTTGATGGATTTTCATGTGTTACATTTTTTATTCTAATATTTTAAGTATTTTATTTTAATCCTTAATTCTAATAAGTGATGTTTATAGTTTTTGAAATTAATGAAGGGTTTTTTTAATGGTCCACATTAAGTTTTTTTACCTTTTCATTTTTACTCACCAAATGCGCACATGACTATTCTCCTCCAAAATAGTTAGTATAAATTGGAGTATTCCTAAGCAGTTATTTATATTTTTTGAAATTCATTTGTTTGATACATTAATTTTTAACTTTTTCTCCTTCACTCATATCACTTGCACGTGAATTATCCTCCATCTCTTAAACTTGTCAATTAATTAATTTTCCTCCACTATGATATTTTTTACCGTAACGATGAACTATCTTTATAAAAACAGGAAACAATAATCCATTTGTTCAACACTACAAAAAACCAGGGTTCTGGATAGCTCTAAAACCGAACAACTAGACATGGAGTCCTTTCTTTAAATATCACATACAGGCACCACAAGTTTTGCATTATAACCTCTAAACTTGAAACCACCTTCCCTTACAACCCATAAGAACAAAAAAAACACCCATCCATTTCCACAGTTTTATAGAAGAAATTGCGTCAGAAAAGGAAACAAACTGGGCTACGCCCCTTTAGAGCAACATGTTATAAGTTCGTCCACAATGTTCATAGTAGAGCATATTTATAACGGTTATTTATACTTTTTTTTGGTGATCATTAATTTTTTAACATTCTATCTTCACTCACCACATGGGCAGTTAAATATACACTTTTTTTTTTTTGTGTTCTATATTAAATTTTCTACTATTTTCTCTTTCACTAACCTCAAGCGCATGTAAATTGTTCGCCTCCCAATAAATCTGCCAAATGATTAATTGTTAACACCATTGTTTAATCAATTTCATTCATTTTGTTTTTTTACTCCCATTTTCAATTTTGTTCTTTTTAGTTCTTTATTGCTCCCATTTTTAATTTTTAAGCTTTGTTAAGTTTTTCTTCCTATATTATTTATTTCACAATAAAATATCTTTAAATGTGTTATATAACTTAAAGAAATTATAATTAAAATTTTAAATTGTTTAACAAATTTAAAACATGAGTCAAGGATGAGCAAAATTATTTAAATTTGAGTAAAATTATTCTTTTGTTAAATTTAATGTATTTTTATTTGGAAACTAGTTACTTTGCGATCTGATTCTATTATCTATGTTATTATGAGATCTAATTTTATCATTATATCGACAGTAAACTAAACTGTTAATCACCATCAAAATTATTAAATATTTTTATTAAATATATTTTCATATTAGAAAAGATAGAATATAATGTTACGAGTTGAAGAATTGAGGGTGGTGAAGTACCTGTACAAAATCCTTGCAAATGGAGAAAATAGACGAACAATATGCTAATGTTTCATATTAATGTTGTTTCTTGCATTTGAGAGTACGATGCTTCAACTCCTTATTTTAAGTATAAAAATTGGAAGTTCTTAATGTCAAAGACAAGCAAGGGGCGCTCTATCCCAAATGTTATGAACCAAAGAGTTTATCATGTATCATCCCCTCCCCTCGCTGCTTGTGACATTGTAGAGAACCCATAGTTTCTTAGTTCAGTTGGTTTGTCTAACGAAGAAATCATGGAAGTCATGAAGATTTTAAGTTGTAAGCAACTATTCTTCCTAGAAATACGCTAATATAAAAAATGCAATCGTTTAGCTCTTTCTCATGTTATATTTGATGGATTTTCATGTGTTATGTTATTTATTCTAATATTTCAAGTATTTTATTTTAATCCTTAAGTCTAATAAGTGATTATTATAGTTTTTTAAATTAATGACGGGTTTTTTTAATGGTCCACATTAAGTTTTTTTTACTTTTGCTTTTTTACTCACCAAATGCGCACATGACTTTTCTCCTCCTAAATAGTTAGTATAAATTGGAGTATTCCTATGCAGGTATTTTTACTTTTTTAAAATTCATTTGTTGGATCAATTAATTTTTAACTTTTTCTCCTTCACTCACATGACTTGCACGTGAATTATCCTCCATCTCTTAAACTTGTCAAATAATTAATTTTCCTCCAGTATGTTCTTTTTTTTTTTTTACCGTAAAGATGAACTATCTTTATAAAAGCATGAAACATTAATTCATTTGTTCAACACTACAAAAAACCAGGATTCTGGATAGCTCTCAATCCGAACAACTAGACATAGAGACCTTTCTTTAAATGTCACATACAACCAACTTGCACTATAACCTCTAAACTTGAAACCACCATTCCCTTACAACCCATAAGAACAAAAAAAAACCCCTCCATTTCCATTGGTTTTATAGAAAAAATTGCGTCAGAAAAGGAAACAAAATGGGCTACGTCCCTTTATAGCAACATGTTATAAGTTCGTCCACAATGTTCATAGTAGAGCATATTTATAACGGTTATTTATACTTTTTTTTGGTGATCATTAATTTTTTAGCATTCTACCTTCACTCACCACATGGGCAGTTAATTATACACATTTTTCTTTTTTTTGTGTTCTATATTAAATTTTCTACAATTTTCTCTTTCACTCACCTCAAGAGCATGTAAATTGTTCGCCTCCTAGTAAATCTGCCAAATAATTAATTGTTAGCACCTATGTTTAATCAATTTCATTCATTTTCTTTACTACCGTTTTGAATTTTGTTCTTTTTAGTTCGTTATTGCTCCCATTTTTAATATTTAAGCTTTGTTTAGTTTTTTTCCTATATTATTTATTTCACAATAAAATATCTTTAAATGTGTTATATAACTGAAATAAATTATAATTCAAATTTTAAATTGTTTAATGAATTTAAAACATGAGTCAAGGATGAGTAAGATTATTTAAATTTTAGTAAAATTACTCTTATGTTAAATTTGATGTATTTTTAGTTGGAAACTAGTTACTTTGAGATCTGATTCTATTATCTATGTTATTATGAGACCTAATTTTATCATTATATCGACTGTAAACTAAACTGTTAATCACCATCAAAATTATTAAGTATTTTGCTAAATATATTTTCATATTAGAAAAGATAGAATATAATGTTACGAGTTGAAGAATTGAGGGTGGTGAAGTACCTGTAGAAAATCCTTGCAAACGGATGTAATGGATGAACGATATGCTGATGCTTCATATTATTGTTGTTTCATACATTTGAGAGTACGATGCTTCAACTCCTCCTTTTAAGTATAAAATTTGGAAGTTCTTAATGTCAGAGACAAGCAAGGGGCAATCTATCTCAAATGTTATGAACCGAAGAGTTTATCATGAATAATCCCTTCCCTTCGGTGTGAGGATAAATTCAATGATCTGAACGAAAAGTACTGGAGATTGAATGTATTGCTTGGTAAAGGCGCTCCTTGTGACATTGTAGAGAACGCATAGTTTCTTGGTTCAGTTGCTTTCTCAAACGAAGAAATCGTGGAAGTCATGAAGATTTTAAGTTTTAGGCAACTATTCTTCCTAGAAATACGCTAATATAACAAATGCAATCGTTTAGCTCTTTCTCATATTATATTTGATGGATTTTCATGTGTTATGTTATTTATTCTAATATTTCAAGTATTTTATTTTAATCCTTATGTCTAATAAGTGATTTTTATAGTTTTTAAATTAATGAGAGGTTTTTTTAATGGTCCACATTAAGTTTTTTTTATTTTTTATTTTTACTCACCAAATGTGCACATGACTGTTCTCCTCCTAAATAGTTAGTATAAATTGGAGTATTCCTAAGCAGTTATTTTTACTTTTTTTGAAATTCATTTGTTGGATCCATTAATTTTTAACTTTTTCTCCTTCACTCACATGACTTGCACGTGAATTATCCTCCATCTCTTAAACTTGTCAAATAATTAATTTTCCTCCACTATCTTTTTTTTTTTTTTTTACCGTAAAGATGAACTATCTTTATAAAAGCATGAAAAAATAATCCATTTGTTTAACACTACAAAAAACCAGGATTCTGGATAGCTCTCAATCCGAACAACTAGACATAGAGTCCTTTCTTTAAATATCACATACAGCCAACACAAGTTTTGCACTATAACCTCTAAACTTGAAACCACCTTCCCTTACAACCCATAAGAACAAAAAAACAAACTGGGCTACGTCCCTTTAGAGCAACATGTTATAAGTTCGTCCACAATGTTCATAGTAGAGCATATTTATAACGGTTATTTATACTTTTTTTTGGTGATCATTCATTTTTTAACATTCTACCTTCACTCACCGCATGGGCAGTTAAATATACACATTTTTATTTTTTTTTTTGTGTTCTATATTAAATTTTCTACTATTTTCTCTTTCACTCACCTCAAGCGCATGTAAATTGTTCGCCTCCTAGTAAATCTACCAAATGATTAATTGTTAGCACCGTTGTTTAATCAATTTCATTCATTTTCTTTTCTTCCCGTTTTGAATTTTGTTCTATTTAGTTCGTTATTGCTCCCATTTTTTATTTTGAACATTGTTGAGTTTTTTATACCTATATTATTTATTTGATAATAAATATTTTTAAATTTTTTATATAACAAAAAGAAATTATAATTGAAATATGAAATTATTTAATAAATTTGAAACATGAGTCAAGGATGAGTAAAATTATTTAAATTTTAGTAAAATTATTCTTGTGTTAAATTTGATGTAATTATATTTGGAAACTAGTTACTTTGAGATCTGATTCTCTTGTCTATGTTATTATGAGATCTAATTTTATCATTATATCGACAGTAAACTAAACTGTTAATTACCATCAAAATTATTAAATATTTTTACTAAATATATTTTCATATTAGAAAAGATAGAATATAATGTTACGAGTTGAAGAATTGAGGGTGGTGAAGTACCTATATAAAATCCTTGCAAACGGATGAAATGGACGAATGATATGCTGATGCTTCATATTAATGTTGTTTCTTACATTTGAGAGTACGATGCTTCAACTCCTCGTTTTAAGTATAAAAATTGGAAGTTCTTAATGTCAGAGACAAGCAAGGGGCAATCTATCTCAAATGTTATGAACCGAAGAGTTTATCATGTATCGTCCCCTCCCCTCGGTGTGAGGATAAATTCAATTATCTGAACGAAAAGTACTGGAGATTGAATGTATTGCTTGGTAAAGGCACTACACGTGACATTGTAGCGAACCCAATGGTTCTTGGTTCAGTTGGTTTGTCTTACAAAGAAATCACGAAAGTCATAAATATTTTAAGTTGTAAGCAACTATTTTTCGTAGAAATACGCTAATATAACAAATACAATCGTTTAGCTCTTCTTCATGTTATATTTGACGGATTTTCATGTGTTACGTTATTTATTCTTATATTTTAAGTATTTTATTTTAATCCTTAAATCTAATAAGTGATGTTTATAGTTTTTGAAATTAATGAAGCCTTTTTCTTATGGTCCGCATTAAGTTTTTTCACTTTTTCTTTTTTACTCACCCAATGCGCACATGACTAGTCTCCTCTTAAACAGTACACAGTGAAGTATTCCAAAGTAGTTATTTATACTTTTTTGAAATTCATTTGTTGGATCCATTAATTTTTAATTTTTTCTCATTCACTCACATCACTTGCACGTGAATTATCCTTCATCTCTTAAACTTGTCAAAGAATTAATTTTCCTCCACTATGTTCTTTTTTTTTTTTTTTTTTTTTTTACCGTAGAGATGAACTATCTCTTTAAAAGCATGAAACAATAATCCATTTGTTCAACACTACAAAAAACCAGGGTTCAGGATAGCTCTCAACCAAAACAACTAGACATAGAGTCATTTCTTCAAATGTCACGTACAACACACACAAGTTTTCCAAAGTAGTTATTTCGGAATAAAATATCTTGAAATATTTTATATAACTCAAAGAAATTACAATTAAAATTTTAAATTTTTTAATAAATTTAAAAGATGAGTTAAG
Source organism: Knoxia roxburghii (assembly GCA_030378225.1). Taxonomy (NCBI): domain Eukaryota; kingdom Viridiplantae; phylum Streptophyta; class Magnoliopsida; order Gentianales; family Rubiaceae; genus Knoxia; species Knoxia roxburghii. Next base: position 34,512,014 of record CM059416.1, on the reverse strand, counting down.
GATGAGTAAAATTATTCTTAAGTTAAATTTGATGTAATTTTATTAGGAAACTAGTTACTATGAGATCTGATTCTCATATCTATGTAATTAGGAGATATAATTTTATCACTATATCGATAGTTAACTAAACTGTGAATCTCCATCAAAATTATTCAAAATTTTTCGTAAATATATTTTCATATTAGAAAAGGTAGAATATAATGTTACGAATTAAAGAATTCAGGTTGGTGAAGTACATGTAGAAAATCCTTGCAAACGGATGAAATGGACAGACGATATGCTGATGCTTCTTATTACTGCTGTTTCTTATATTTGAGAGTACGATGCTTCAACTCCTCGTTTTAACCATAAAAATGGAAAGTTCTTAAGGTTAGAGACAAGCAAGTGGAGCGCTATCTCAAATGTTATGAACCGAAGAGGTTATCATGTATCATCCCGTCAGTGTGAGAATAAATTCAATGATCTGAACGAAAAGTACTGGAGATTGAATGTATTTCTTTGTAAGGGCACTGCTTGTGACATTGTAGAGAACCTAAAGCTTCTCTGGGTTCAGTTAGTTTTTCTAACGAAGAAATCATGGAAGTTATGAAGATTTTAAATTCTAAGCAATTATTCTTCCTATAAATACGCTAATATAACAAATGCAATCGTTTCTCTATTCCTTATGTTATATTTGATGTATTTTTATTTGTTGCATTATTTATTCCAATATTTTAAGTATTTTATTTTAATCCTCAAGTCGAATAATTGATTTTTATAGTTCTTGAAATTAATGGAGGGTTTTTTAATGGTCCACATTAATTTTTTTTTACTTTTTCTTTTTTACTCACCCAATGCGCACGTGATTGTCTCCTCCTAAATAGTATAAAGTGAGTATTCATATGCAGTTATTTATACTTTTTTGAAATTCATTTGTTGGATCCATTAATTTTTAACTTTTTCTCCTTCACACAAATCTCTTGCACATGAATTATCCACCATCTCTTAAACTTGTCAAATAATTAATTTTCCTCCACTACGTTCTTTTTTTTTTTTTTTTTTTTACCTAAAAGATGAACTATCTATTTAAAAGCATGAAACAATTATCCATTTGTTCAACACAACAAAAACCCAGGGATCTGGATAGCTCTCAAACAGAACAACTAGACGTAGAGTCATTTTTTCAATTGTCACATACAACACACAAGTTTTGAATAATATACTCTAAACCTGAAACCACCTTCCCTTACAACCCATAATTGCTTAAGAAAACGAAACTAATTGGTCTACGTCCTTTCAAAGCAACATGTTTTGAGTTACTCCACAATCTTCGTAGTAGAGCATATTTCTAACGGTTCTTTATACTTTTTGTGTTCATCATTAATTTTTTAACATTTTATCTTCACTCACCACATGGGAAGTTAAATATACATATTGCTCTTTTTTTTTTTTTTTGGTGTTCTACATTAAGCTTTGTTCTATTTTCTCTTTCACTCACCTCATGCGCACGTAAATTGTCCGCCTCCTAGTAAACCTGTCAAATGATTAATTGTTAGCACCTTTGTCAATCAATTTCATTCATTTTCTTTTCTTACTCCCGTTATGAATTTTGCTCTATTTAATTCATTATTGCTCCCGTTTTTAATTTTTATGCTTTGCTTAGTTTTTTTATTCCTATATTATTTATTTCAGAATAAAATATCTTGAAATATTTTATATAACTCAAAGAAATTACAATTAAAATTTAAATTTTTTTAATAAATTTAAAAGATGAGTTAAGAATGAGTAAAATTATTCTTCTGTTAAATTTGATGTAATTTTATTAGGAAACTGCTTACTATGAGATCTGATTCTCATATCTGTGTAATTAGTAGATCTAATTTTATCCCTATATTGATAGTAAACTAAACTGTAAATCTCCATCAAAATTATTCAATATTTTTACTAAATATATTTTCATATTAGAAAAGATAGAATATAATGTTAAGAGTTGAAGAATTCTGGTTGGTGAAGTACTTGTAGAAAATGCTTGCAAACGGATGAAATGGATAGACGATATGCTGATACATCTTATTACTGCTGTTTCTTATATTTGAGAGTACGATGCATAAACTCCTTGTTTTAACTATAAAAATGGAAAGTTCTTAATGTTAGACACAAGCAAGTGGAGCGCTATCTCAAATGTTATGAACCGAAGAGGTTATCATGTATCATCCCATCAGTGTGAGAATAAATTCAATGATCTGAACGAAAAGTACTGGAGATTGAATGTATTTCTTGGTAAGGGCACTGCTTGTGACATTGTAGAGAACCTAAAGCTTCTGGGTTCAGTTAGTTTTTCTAATGAAGAAATCATGGAAGTTATGAAGATTTTAAATTGTAAGCAATTATTCTTCCTATAAATACGCTTATATAACAAATGCAATCGTTTCTCTATTCCTCATGTTATATTTTATGTATTTTTATTTGTTACATTATTTATTCCAGTATTTTAAGTATTTTATTTTAATCCTCAAGTCAAACAATTGATTTTTATAGTTCTTGAAATTAATTGAGGGTTTTTTAATGGTCCACATTAATTTTTTTTACTTTTTCTTTTTTACTCACCCAAAGCGCACGTGACTGTCTCCTCCTAAATAGCATAAAGTGAGTATTCATATGTAGTTATTTATACTTTTTCGAAATTCATTTGTTGGATCCATTAATTTTTAACTTTTTCTCCTTCACACGCATCTCTTGCACGTGAATTATCCTCCATCTCTTAAACTTGTCAAATAATTAATTTTCCTCCACTACGTTTTTTTTTTTTTTTTTACCGAAAAGATGAACTATCTATTTAAAAGCATGAAACAATAATCCATTTGTTAACCACTACAAAAAACCGGGGAACTGGATAGCTCTCAAACAGAACAACTAGACATAGAGTCATTTTTTCAATTGTCACATACAACACACACAAGTTTTGTATTATAAACTCTAAATCTGAAACCACCTTCCCTTACAACCCATAAGAACAACAAAAACACCTTTCCATTTCAACATGTTTTACAAAATAAATTGCTTAAGGAAACGAAACTAATTCGGATACGTCCTTTCAAAGCAACATGTTTTGAGTTACTCCACAATCTTCGTAGTAGGGCATATTTCTAACGGTTCTTTATACTTTTTTTGTTCATCATTAATTTTTTAACATTTTATCTTCACTCACCACATGGGCAGTTAAATATACATATTGTTCTTTTTTCTTTTTTTTTTTGTGTTCTACATTAAGTTTTGTTCTATTTTATCTTTCACTCACCTCACGCGCACGTAAATTGTCCGCCTCCTAGTTAACCTATCAAATGATTAATTGTTAGCACCTTTGTAAATCAATTTCATTCATTTTCTTTTCTTACTCCCGTTATGAATTTTGCTCTATTTAGTTCATTATTGCTCCCGTTTTCAATTTTTAAGCTTTGTTTAGTTTTTTTATTCCTATATTATTTATTTAAGAATAAAATATCTTTAATATTTTATATAACTCAAAGAAATTAAAATTAAAATTTTTAATTTTTTAATAAATTTAAAAGATGAGTTAAGGATGAGTAAAATTATTCTTAAGTTAAATTTGATGTAATTTTATTAGGAAACTAGTTACTATGAGATCTGATTCTCATATCTATGTAATTAGGATATCTAATTTTATCACTATATCGATAGTAAACTAAACTGTGAATCACCATCAAAATTATTCAACATTTTTACTAAATATGTTTTCATATTAGAAAAGATAGAATATAATGTTACGAGTTGAAGAATTCAGGTTGGTGAAGTACCTGTAGAAAATCCTTGCAAACGGATGAAAGGGACAGACGGTATGCTGATGATTCTTATTACTGCTGTTTCTTTTATTTGAGAGTACGATGCATTAACTCCTCCTTTTAACTATAAAAATGGAAAGTTCTTAAGGTTAGAGACAAGCAAGTTGAGCACTATCTCAAATGTTATGAACCGAAGAGGTTATTATGTATCATCCCATCAGTGTGAGAATAAATTCAATGATCTGAACGAAAAGTACTGGAGATTGAATGTATATCTTAGTAAGGGCAATGCTTGTGACATTGTAGAGAACCTAAAGCTTCTGGGTTCAGTTAGTTTTTCCAATAAAGAAATCTTGGAAGTTATGAAGATTTTAAATTGTAAGCAATTATTTTTCCTTTAAATACGCTAATATAACAAATGCAATCGTTTCTCTATTCCTCATGTTATATTTGATGTATTTTTATTTGTTACATTATTTATTCCAGTATTTTAAGTATTTTATTTTAATCCTCAAGTCGAATAAGTGATTTTTATAGTTCTTGAAATTAATGGATGGTTTTTTAATTGTGCACATTAATTTTTTTTTACTTTTTATTTTTTACTCACCCAAAGCGCACGTGACTGTCTCCTCCTAAATAGCATAAAGTGAGTTTTCATAAGCAGTTATTTATACTTTTTCGAAATTCATTTGTTGGATCCATTCATTTTTAACTTTTTCTCCTTCACACACATCAGTTGCACGTGAATTATCCTCCATCTCTTAAAGTTGTCAAATATTTAATTTTCGTCCACTACGTTCTTTTTTTTTTTTTTTACCGGATAGATGAACTATCTCTTTAAAAGCATGAAAAAATAATCCATTTGTTCAACACTACAAAAAACCAGGGATCTGGATAGCTCTCAAATAGAACAACTAGACATAGAGTCATTTCTTCAACTGTCACATATAGCAAACACAAGTTTTGCATAATAAACTCTAAACCAGAAACCACCTTCCCTTACAACCCATAAGAACAACAAAAATACCTTTCCATTTCAACATGTTTTACAAAATAAATTGCTTAAGAAAAGGAAACTAATTGGGCTACGTCCTTTCAAAGCAACATGTTTTGAGTTACTCCACAATCTTCGTAGTAGAGGATATTTCTAACGGTTCTTTATACTTTTTTGGTTCATCATTAATTTTTTAACATTTTATCTTCACTCACCACATGGGCAGTTAAATATACATATTGTCCTTTTTTTTTTTTTTGTGTTCTACATTAAGTTTTGTTCTATTTTATCTTTCACTCACCTCACGCGCACATAAATTGTCCGCCTCCTAGTTAACCTATCAAATGATTAATTGTTAGCACCTTTGTCAATCAATTTCATTCATTTTCTTTTCTTACTCCCGTTATGAATTTTGCTCTATTTAGTTCATTATTGCTCCCGTTTTCAATTTTTAAGCTTTGTTTAGTTTTTTTATTCCTATATTATTTATTTAAGAATAAAATATCTTTAATATTTTATATAACTCAAAGAAATTAAAATTAAAATTTTTAATTTTTTAATAAATTTAAAAGATGAGTTAAGGATGAGTAAAATTATTCTTAAGTTAAATTTGATGTAATTTTATTAGGAAACTAGTTACTATGAGATCTGATTCTCATATCTATGTAATTAGGAGATATAATTTTATCACTATATCGATAGTAAACTAAACTGTGAATCACCATCAAAATTATTCAACATTTTTACTCAATATGTTTTCATATTTGAAAAGATAGAATATAATGTTACGAGTTGAAGAATTCAGGTTGGAGAAGTACCTGTAGAAAATCCTTGCAAACGGATGAAAGGGACAGACGATATGCTGATGCTTCTTATTACTGTTGATTCTTATATTTGAGAGTACGATGCATTAACTCCTCCTTTTAACTATAAAAATGCAAAGTTCTTAAGGTTAGAGACAAGCAAGTGCAGCACTATCTCAAATGTTATGAACCGAAGAGGTTATTATGTATCATCCCATCAGTGTGAGAATAAATTCAATGATCTGAACGAAAAGTACTGGAGATTGAATGTATATCTTAGTAAGGGCAATGCTTGTGACATTGTAGAGAACCTAAAGCTTCTGGGTTCAGTTAGTTTTTCCAACGAAAAAATCATGGAAGTTATGAAGATTTTAAATTGTAAGCAATTATTTTTCCTTTACATACGCTAATATAACAAATGCAATCGTTTCTCTATTCCTCATGTCATATTTGATGTATTTTTATTTGTTACATTATTTATTCCAGTATTTTAAGTATTTTATTTTAATCCTCAAGTCGAATAAGTGATTTTTATAGTTCTTGAAATTAATGGAGGGTTTTTTAATAGTCCACATTAATTTTTTTACTTTTTCTTTTTTACTCACCCAATGCACACGTGAATGTCTCCTCCTAAATAGTATAAAGTGAGTATTCATAAGCAGTTATTTATATTTTTTCGAAATTCATTTGTTGGATCCAATCATTTTTAACTTTTTCTCCTTCACACACATCACTTGCACGTGAATTATCCTCCATCTCTTAAACTTGTCAAATATTTAATTTTCGTCCACTACGTTCTTTTTTTTTTTTTTTTACTGGATAGATGAACTATCTCTTTAAAAGCATGAAAAAAGAATCAATTTGTTCAACACTACAGAAAACCAGGTATCTCGATAGCTCTCAAACAGAACAACTACACATAGAGTCATTTCTTCAACTGTCACATATAGCACACACAAGTTTTGCATAATAAACTCTAAACCAGAAACCACCTTCCCTTACAACCCATAAGAACAACAAAATACCTTTCCATTTCAACATGTTTTACAAAATAAATTGCTTAAGAAAAGGAAACTAATTGGGCTACGTCCTTTCAAAGTAACATGTTTTGAGTTACTCCACAATCTTCGTAGTAGAGCATATTTATAACGGTTCTTTATACTTTTTTTGGTCATCATTAATTTTTTAACATTTTATCTTCACTCACCACATGGGCTGTTAAATATACATAGTGTTCTTTTTTTTTTTTTTTTTTTTTTGTGTTCTACATTAAGCTTTGTTCTATTTTCGCTTACACTCACCTCATGCGCACGTAAATTGTCCGCCTCCTAGTAAACCTGTCAAATGATTAATTGTTAGCACCTTTGTCAATCAATTTCATTCATTTTCTTTTCTTACTCCCGTTATAAATTTTGCTCGATTTAGTTCATTATTGCTCCCGTTTTTTATTTTTAAGCTTTGTTTATTTTTTTTATTCCTATATTATTTATTTCAGAATAAAATATCTTGAAATATTTTATATAACTCAACGAAATTACAATTAAAATTTTAAATTTTTTAATAAATTTAAAAGATGAGTTAAGGATGAGTAAATTATTCTTAAGTAAAATTTTATGTAATTTTATTAGGAAACTAGTTACAATGAGATCTGATTCTCATATCTATGTAATTAGGAGATCTAATTTTATCACTATATCGATAGTAAACTAAATTGTGAATCACCATCACAATTATTCAATATTTTTACTAAATATATTTTCATAATAGAAAAGATAGAATATAATGTTACGAGTTGAAGAATCCAGGTTGGTGAAGTACCTGTAGAAAATCCTTGCAAATGGATGAAATGGAGAGACGATATGCTGATGTTTCTTATTACTGCTGTTTCTTATATTTGAGAGTACGATGCATCAACTCCTCGTTTTAACTATAAAAATGGAAAGTTCTTAAGGTTAGAGAAAAGCAAGTGGAGCGCTATCTCAAATGTTATGAACCGAAGACCTTATCCTGTATCATCCCGTCAGTGTGAAAATAAATTCAATGATCTGAACGAAAAGTACTGAGATTGAATGTATTTCTTGGTAAGGGCACTGTTTGTGACATTGTAGAGAACCTAAAGCTTCTGGGTTCAGTTAGTTTTTCCAACGAAGAAATCATGGAAGTTATGAAGATTTTAAATTGTAAGCAATTATTCTTCCTATAAATACGCTAATATAACAAATGCAATCGTTTCTCTATTCCTCATGTTATATTTGATGTATTTTTATTTGTTACATTATTTATTCAAATATTTTAAGTATTTTATTTTAATCCTGAAGTCGAATAAGTGATTTTTATAGTTCTTGAAATTAATGGGGGGTTTTTTAATTGTCCACATTAATTTTTTTTACTTTTTCTTTTTTACACACCCAATGCGCACGTGATTGTCTCCTCCTAAATATTATAAAGTGAGTATTCATAAGCAGTTATTTATACTTTCTCGAAATTCATTTCATGGATCCATTAATTTTTAACTTTTTCTCCTTCACACACATCACTTGCACGTGAATTATCCTCCATCTCTTAAACTTGTCAAATATTTAATTTTCGTCCACTACGTTCTTTTTTTTTGTTTTTTTACCGGATAGATGAACTATCTCTTTAAAAGCATGAAAAAATAATCCATTTGTTCAACACTACAGAAAACCAGGGATCTCGATAGCTCTCAAACAGAACAACTACACATAGAGTCATTTCTTCAACTGTCACATATAGCACACACAAGTTTTGCACAATAAGCTCTAAACCAGAAACCACCTTCCCTTACAACCCATAAGAACAACAAAATACCTTTCCATTTCAACATGTTTTACAAAATAAATTGCTTAAGAAAAGGAAACTAATTGGGCTACGTCCTTTCAAAGTAACATGTTTTGAGTTACTCCATAATCTTCGTAGTAGAGCATATTTATAACGGTTCTTTATACTTTTTTTGGTCATCATTCATTTTTTAACATTTTATCTTCACTCACCACATGGACAGTTAAATATACATAGTGTTCTTTTTTTTTTTTTTTTTTTTTGTGTTCTACATTAAGCTTTGTTCCATTTTCTCTTTCACTCACCTCATGCGCACGTAAATTGTCCGCCTCCTAGTAAACCTGTCAAATGATTAATTGTTAGCACCTTTGTCAATGAATTTCATTCATTTTCTTTTCTTACTCCCGTTATGAATTTTGCTCTATTTAGTTCATTATTGCTCCCGTTTTTTATTTTTAAGCTTTGTTTAGTTTTTTTATTCCTATATTATTTATTTCAGAATAAAATATCTTGAAATATTTTATATAACTCAAAGAAATGAAAATTAAAATTTTCAATTTTTTAATAAATTTAAAAGATGAGTTAAGGATGAGTAAAATTATTCTTAAGTTAAATTTTATGTAATTTTATTAGGAAACTAGTTACTATGAGATCTGATTCTCATATCTATGTAATTAGGAGATCTAATTTATCACTATATCGATAGTAAACTAAACTGTGAATCGCCATCAAAATTATTCAATAATTTTACTAAATATATTTTCATATTAGAAAAGATAGAATATAATGTTATGAGTTGAAGAATTCAGGTTGGTGAAGTACCTGTAGAAAATCCTTGCAAATGGATGAAATGGAGAGACGATATGCTGATGCTTCTTATTACTGCTGTTTCTTACATTTGAGAGTACGATGCATCAACTCCTCATTTTAACTATAAAAATGGAAAGTTCTTAAGGTTAGAGAAAAGCAAGTGGAGCGCTATCTCAAATGTTATGAACCGAAGAGCTTATCATGTATCATCCCGTCAATGTGAGAATAAATTCAATGATCTGAACGAAAAGTACTGGAGATTGAATGTATATCTTAGTAAGGGCAATGCTTGTGACATTGTAGAGAACCTAAAGCTTCTGGGTTCAGTTAGTTTTTCCAACGAAGAAATCATGGAAGTTATGAAGATTTTGAATTGTAAGCAATTATTCTTCCTATAAATACGCAAGTATAACAAATGCCATCGTTTCTGTATTCCTCATGTTATATTTGATGTACTTTTATTTGTTACATTATTTATTCCAATATTTTAAGTATTTTATTATAATCCTCAAGTCGAATAAGTGATTTTTATAGTTCTTGAAATTAATGGAGGGTTTTTTAATAGTCCACATTAATTTTTTTACTTTTTCTTTTTTACTCACCCAATGCGCACGTGAATGTCTCCTCCTAAATAGTATAAAGTGAGTATTCATAAGCAGTTATTTATATTTTTTCGAAATTCATTTGTTGGATCCAATCATTTTTAACTTTTTCTCCTTCACACACATCACTTGCACGTGAATTATCCTCCATCTCTTAAACTTGTCCAATATTTAATTTTCGTCCACTACGTTTTTTTTTTTTTTTTTTTACCGGATAGATGAACTATCTCTTTAAAAGCATGAAAAAATAATCAATTTGTTCAACACTACAGAAAACCAGGGATCTCGATAGCTCTCAAACAGAACAACTACACATAGAGTAATTTCTTCAACTGTCACATATAGCACACACAAGTTTTGCATAATAAACTCTAAACCAGAAACCACCTTCCCTTACAACCCATAAGAACAACAAAATACCTTTCCATTTCAACATGTTTTACAAAATAAATTGCTTAAGAAAAGGAAACTAATTGGGCTACGTCCTTTCAAAGTAACATGTTTTGAGTTACTCCATAATCTTCGTAGTAGAGCATATTTATAACGGTTCTTTATACTTTTTTTGGTCATCATTCATTTTTTAACATTTTATCTTCACTCACCACATGGACAGTTAAATATACATAGTGTTCTTTTTTCTTTTTTTTTTTGTGTTCTACATTAAGCTTTGTTCCATTTTCTCTTTTACTCACCTCATGCGCACGTAAATTGTCCGCCTCCTAGTAAACCTGTCAAATGATTAATTGTTAGCACCTTTGTCAATCAATTTCATTCATTTTCTTTTCTTACTCCCGTTATGAATTTTGCTCCATTTAGTTCATTATTGCTCCCGTTTTTAATTTTTAAGCTTTGTTTAGTTTTTTTATTCCTATATTATTTATTTCAGAATAAAATATCTTGAAATATTTTATATAACTCAAAGAAATTAAAATTAAAATTTTCAATTTTTTAATAAATTTAAAAGATGAGTTAAGGATGAGTAAAATTATTCTTAAGTTAAATTTTATGTAATTTTATTAGGAAACTAGTTACTATGAGATCTGATTCTCATATCTATGTAATTAGGAGATCTAATTTATCACTATATCGATAGTAAACTAAACTGTGAATCGCCATCAAAATTATTCAATAATTTTACTAAATATATTTTCATATTAAAAAAGATAGAATATAATGTTACGAGTTGAAGAATTCAGGTTGGTGAAGTACCTGTAGAAAATCCTTGCAAATGGATGAAATGGAGAGACGATATGCTGATGCTTCTTATTACTGCTGTTTCTTACATTTGAGAGTACGATGCATTAACTCCTCCTTTTAACTATAAAAATGGAAAGTTCTTAAGGTTAGAGACAAGCAAGTGCAGCACTATCTCAAATGTTATGAACCGAAGAGGTTATTATGTATCATCCCATCAGTGTGAGAATAAATTCAATGATCTGAACGAAAAGTACTGGAGATTGAATGTATATCTTAGTAAGGGCAATGCTTGTGACATTGTAGAGAACCTAAAGCTTCTGGGTTCAGTTAGTTTTTCCAACGAAAAAATCATGGAAGTTATGAAGATTTTAAATTGTAAGCAATTATTTTTCCTTTACATACGCTAATATAACAAATGCAATCGTTTCTCTATTCCTCATGTCATATTTGATGTATTTTTATTTGTTACATTATTTATTCCAGTATTTTAAGTATTTTATTTTAATCCTCAAGTCGAATAAGTGATTTTTATAGTTCTTGAAATTAATGGATGGTTTTTTAATTGTGCACATTAATTTTATTTACTTTTTCTTTTTTACTCACCCAATGCGCACGTGACTGTCTCCTCCTAAATAGCATAAAGTGAGTTTTCATAAGCAGTTATTTATACTTTTTCGAAATTCATTTGTTGGATCCATTCATTTTTAACTTTTTCTCCTTCACACACATCACTTGCACGTGAATTATCCTCCATCTCTTAAACTATTCAAATATTTAATTTTCGTCCACTACGTTCTTTTTTTTTTTTTGCCAAAAAGATGAACTATCTATTTAAAAGCATGAAACAATAATCCATTTGTTCAACACTACAAAAAACCAGGGATCTGGATAGCTCTCAAGAAGAACAACTAGACATAGAGTCATTTTTTCAGTTGTCACTTACAACACACACAAGTTTTGCATAATAAACTCTAAACCTTAAACCACCTTCCCTTACAACCCATAAGAACAACAAAATACCTTTCCATTTCAACATGTTTTACAAAATAAATTGCTTAAGGAAAGGAAACTAATTGGGCTACGTCCTTTCAAAGTAACATGTTTTGAGTTACTCCATAATCTTCGTAGTATAGCATATTTATAACGGTTCTTTATACTTTTTTTGGTCATCATTCATTTTTTAACATTTTATCTTCACTCACCACATGGACAGTTAAATATACATAGTGTTCTTTTTTTTTTTTTTTTTTTTTGTGTTCTACATTAAGCTTTGTTCCATTTTCTCTTTCACTCACCTCATGCGCACGTAAATTGTCCGCCTCCTAGTAAACCTGTCAAATGATTAATTGTTAGCACATTTGTCAATCAATTTCATTCATTTTCTTTTCTTACTCCCTTTATGAATTTTGCTCTATTTAGTTCATTATTGCTCCCGTTTTTAATTTTTAAGCTTTGTTTAGTTTTTTTATTCCTATATTATTTATTTCAGAATAAAATATCTTGAAATATTTTATATAACTCAAAGAAATTAAAATTAAAATTTTCAATTTTTTAATAAATTTAAAAGATGAGTTAAGGATGAGTAAAATTATTTTTAAGTTAAATTTTATGTAATTTTATTAGGAAACTAGTTACTATGAGATCTGATTCTCATATCTATGTAATTAGGAGATCTAATTTATCACTATATCGATAGTAAACTAAACTGTGAATCGCCATCAAAATTATTCAATAATTTTACTAAATATATTTTCATATTAGAAAAGATAGAATATAATGTTACGAGTTGAAGAATTCAGGTTGGTGAAGTACCTGTAGAAAATCCTTGCAAATGGATGAAATGGAGAGACGATATGCTGATGCTTCTTATTACTGCTGTTTCTTACATTTGAGAGTACGATGCATTAACTCCTCCTTTTAACTATAAAAATGGAAAGTTCTTAAGGTTAGAGACAAGCAAGTGCAGCACTATCTCAAATGTTATGAACCGAAGAGGTTATTATGTATCATCCCATCAGTGTGAGAATAAATTCAATGATCTGAACGAAAAGTAGTGGAGATTGAATGTATATCTTAGTAAGGGCAATGCTTGTGACATTGTAGAGAACCTAAAGCTTCTGGGTTCAGTTAGTTTTTCCAACGAAAAAATCATGGAAGTTATGAAGATTTTTAATTGTAAGCAATTATTTTTCCTTTACATACGCTAATATAACAAATGCAATCGTTTCTCTATTCCTCATGTCATATTTGATGTATTTTTATTTGTTACATTATTTATTCCAGTATTTTAAGTATTTTATTTTAATCCTCAAGTCGAATAAGTGATTTTTATAGTTCTTGAAATTAATGGATGGTTTTTTAATTGTGCACATTAATTTTATTTACTTTTTCTTTTTTACTCACCCACTGCGCACGTGACTGTCTCCTCCTAAATAGCATAAAGTGAGTTTTCATAAGCAGTTATTTATACTTTTTCGAAATTCATTTGTTGGATCCATTCATTTTTAACTTTTTCTCCTTCACACACATCACTTGCACGTGAATTATCCTCCATCTCTTAAACTATTCAAATATTTAATTTTCGTCCACTACGTTCTTTTTTTTTTTTTTGCCAAAAAGATGAACTATCTATTTAAAAGCATGAAACAATAATCCATTTGTTCAACACTACAAAAAACCAGGGATCTGGATAGCTCTCAAGAAGAACAACTAGACATAGAGTCATTTTTTCAGTTGTCACTTACAACACACACAAGTTTTGCATAATAAACTCTAAACCTTAAACCACCTTCCCTTACAACCCATAAGAACAACAAAAACACCTTTCCATTTCAACATGTTTTACAAAATAAATTGCTTAAGAAAACGAAACTAATTGGGCTACGTCTTTCAAAGCAACATGTTTTGAGTTACTCCACAATCTTCGTAGTAGAGCATATTTATAACGGTTCTTTATACTTTTTTTGGTCATCATTAATTTTTTAACATTTTATCTTCACTCACCACATGGGCTGTTAAATATACATAGTGTTTTTTTTTTTTTTTTTTTTTTTTGTGTTCTACATTAAGCTTTGTTCTATTTTCTCTTACACTCACCTCATGCGCACGTAAATTGTCCGCCTCCTAGTAAACCTGTCAAATGATTAATTGTTAGCACCTTTGTCAATCAATTTCATTCATTTTCTTTTCTTACTCCTGTTATGAATTTTGCTCTATTTAGTTCATTATTGCTCCCGTTTTTAATTTTTAAGCTTTGTTTAGTTTTTTTATTCCTATATTATTTATTTCAGAATAAAATATCTTGAAATATTTTATATAACTCAACGAAATTACAATTAAAATTTTAAATTTTTTAATAAATTTAAAAGATGAGTTAAGGATGAGTAAATTATTCTTAAGTAAAATTTTATGTAATTTTATTAGGAAACTAGTTACTATGAGATCTGATTCTCATATCTATGTAATTAGGAGATCTAATTTTATCACTATATCGATAGTAAACTAAATTGTGAATCACCATCACAATTATTCAATATTTTTACTAAATATATTTTCATATTAGAAAATATAGAATATAATGTTACGAGTTGAAGAATCCAGGTTGGTGAAGTACCCGTAGAAAATCCTTGCAAATGGATGAAATGGAGAGACGATATGCTGATGTTTCTTATTACTGCTGTTTCTTATATTTGAGAGTACGATGCATCAACTCCTCGTTTTAACTATAAAAATGGAAAGTTCTTAAGGTTAGAGAAAAGCAAGTGGAGCGCTATCTCAAATGTTATGAACCGAAGACCTTATCCTGTATCATCCCGTCAGTGTGAAAATAAATTCAATGCTCTGAACGAAAAGTACTGAGATTGAATGTATTTCTTGGTAAGGGCACTGTTTGTGACATTGTAGAGAACCTAAAGCTTCTGGGTTCAGTTAGTTTTTCCAACGAAGAAATCATGGAAGTTATGAAGATTTTAAATTGTAAGCAATTATTCTTCCTATAAATACGCTAATATAACAAATGCAATCGTTTCTCTATTCCTCATGTTATATTTGATGTATTTTTATTTGTTACATTATTTATTCAAATATTTTAAGTATTTTATTTTAATCCTCAAGTCGAATAAGTGATTTTTATAGTTCTTGAAATTAATGGGGGGTTTTTTAATTGTCCACATTAATTTTTTTATTTTTTCTTTTTTACACACCCAATGCGCACATGATTGTCTCCTCCTAAATAGTATAAAGTGAGTATTCATAAGCAGTTATTTATACTTTCTCGAAATTCATTTCATGGATCCATTAATTTTTAACTTTTTCTCCTTCACACACATCACTTGCACGTGAATTATCCTCCATCTTTTAAACTTGTCAAATATTTAATTTTCGTCCACTACGTTCTTTTTTTTTTTTTTTACCGGATAGATGAACTATCTCTTTAAAAGCATGAAAAAATAATCCATTTGTTCAACACTACAGAAAACCAGGGATCTCGATAGCTCTCAAACAGAACAACTACACATAGAGTCATTTCTTCAACTGTCACATATAGCACACACAAGTTTTGCATAATAAACTCTAAACCAGAAACCACCTTCCCTTACAACCCATAAGAACAACAAAATACCTTTCCATTTCAACATGTTTTACAAAATAAATTGCTTAAGAAAAGGAAACTAATTGGGCTACGTCCTTTCAAAGTAACATGTTTTGAGTTACTCCATAATCTTCGTAGTAGAGCATATTTATAACGGTTCTTTATACTTTTTTTGGTCATCATTCATTTTTTAACATTTTATCTTCACTCACCACATGGACAGTTAAATATACATAGTGTTATTTTTTTTTTTTTTTTTTTTTTGTGTTCAACATTAAGCTTTGTTCCATTTTCTCTTTCACTCACCTCATGCGCACGTAAATTGTCCGCCTCCTAGTAAACCTGTCAAATGATTAATTGTTAGCACCTTTGTACATCAATTTCATTCATTTTCTTTTCTTACTCCCGTTATGAATTTTGCTCCATTTAGTTCATTATTGCTCCCGTTTTTAATTTTTAAGCTTTGTTTAGTTTTTTTATTCCTATATTATTTATTTCAGAATAAAATATCTTGAAATATTTTATATAACTCAAAGAAATTAAAATTAAAATTTTCAATTTTTTAATAAATTTAAAAGATGAGTTAAGGATGAGTAAAATTAATCTTAAGTTAAATTTTATGTAATTTTATTAGGAAACTAGTTACTATGAGATCTGATTCTCATATCTATGTAATTAGGAGATCTAATTTATCACTATATCGATAGTAAACTAAACTGTGAATCGCCATCAAAATTATTCAATAATTTTACTAAATATATTTTCATATTAGAAAAGATAGAATATAATGTTACGAGTTGAAGAATTCAGGTTGGTGAAGTACCTGTAGAAAATCCTTGCAAATGGATGAAATGGAGAGACGATATGCTGATGCTTCTTATTACTGCTGTTTCTTACATTTGAGAGTACGATGCATCAACTCCTCATTTTAACTATAAAAATGGAAAGTTCTTAAGGTTAGAGAAAAGCAAGTGGAGCGCTATCTCAAATGTTATGAACCGAAGAGCTTATCATGTATCATCCCGTCAATGTGAGAATAAATTCAATGATCTAAACGAAAAAGTACTGGAGATTGAATGTATTTCTTGGTAAGGGCACTGCTTGTGACATTGTAGAGAACCTAAAGCTTCTGGGTTCAGTTAGTTTTTCCAACGAAGAAATCATTGAAGTTATGAAGATTTTGAATTGTAAGCAATTATTCTTCCTATAAATACGCAAGTATAACAAATGCCATCGTTTCTGTATTCCTCATGTTATATTTGATGTACTTTTATTTGTTACATTATTTATTCCAATATTTTAAGTATTTTATTTTAATCCTCAAGTCGAATAAGTGATTTTTATAGTTCTTGAAATTAATGGAGGGTTTTTTAATAGTCCACATTAATTTTTTTACTTTTTCTTTTTTACTCACCCAATGCGCACGTGAATGTCTCCTCCTAAATAGTATAAAGTGAGTATTCATAAGCAGTTATTTATATTTTTTCGAAATTCATTTGTTGGATCCAATCATTTTTAACTTTTTCTCCTTCACACACATCACTTGCACGTGAATTATCCTCCATCTCTTAAACTTGTCCAATATTTAATTTTCGCCCACTACGTTCTTTTTTTTTTTTTTTTTTACCGGATAGATGAACGATCTCTTTAAAAGCATGAAAAAATAATCAATTTGTTCAACACTACAGAAAACCAGGGATCTCGATAGCTCTCAAACAGAACAACTACACATAGAGTCATTTCTTCAACTGTCACATATAGCACACACAAGTTTTGCATAATAAACTCTAAACCAGAAACCACCTTCCCTTACAACCCATAAGAACAACAAAATACCTTTCCATTTCAACATGTTTTACAAAATAAATTGCTTAAGAAAAGGAAACTAATTGGGCTACGTCCTTTCAAAGTAACATGTTTTGAGTTACTCCATAATCTTCGTAGTAGAGCATATTTATAACGGTTCTTTATACTTTTTTTGGTCATCATTCATTTTTTAACATTTTATCTTCACTCACCACATGGACAGTTAAATATACATAGTGTTCTTTTTTTTTTTTTTTTTTTGTGTTCTACATTAAGCTTTGTTCCATTTTCTCTTTCACTCACCTCATGCGCACGTAAATTGTCCGCCTCCTAGTAAACCTGTCAAATGATTAATTGTTAGCACCTTTGTACATCAATTTCATTCATTTTCTTTTCTTACTCCCGTTATGAATTTTGCTCCATTTAGTTCATTATTGCTCCAGTTTTTAATTTTTAAGCTTTGTTTAGTTTTTTTATTCCTATATTATTTATTTCAGAATAAAATATCTTGAAATATTTTATATAACTCAAAGAAATTAAAATTAAAATTTTCAATTTTTTAATAAATTTAAAAGATGAGTTAAGGATGAGTAAAATTATTCTTAAGTTAAATTTTATGGAATTTTATTAGGAAACTAGTTACTATGAGATCTGATTCTCATATCTATGTAATTAGGAGATCTAATTTATCACTATATCGATAGTAAACTAAACTGTGAATCGCCATCAAAATTATTCAATAATTTTACTAAATATATTTTCATATTAGAAAAGATAGAATATAATGTTACGAGTTGAAGAATTCAGGTTGGTGAAGTACCTGTAGAAAATCCTTGCAAATGGATGAAATGGAGAGACGATATGCTGATGCTTCTTATTACTGCTGTTTCTTACATTTGAGAGTACGATGCATCAACTCCTCATTTTAACTATAAAAATGGAAAGTTCTTAAGGTTAGAGAAAAGCAAGTGGAGCGCTATCTCAAATGTTATGAACCGAAGAGCTTATCATGTATCATCCCGTCAATGTGAGAATAAATTCAATGATCGAAACGAAAAAGTACTGGAGATTGAATGTATTTCTTGGTAAGGGCACTGCTTGTGACATTGTAGAGAACCTAAAGCTTCTGGGTTCAGTTAGTTTTTCCAACGAAGAAATCATGGAAGTTATGAAGATTTTGAATTGTAAGCAATTATTCTTCCTATAAATACGCAAGTATAACAAATGCCATCGTTTCTGTATTCCTCATGTTATATTTGATGTACTTTTATTTGTTACATTATTTATTCCAATATTTTAAGTATTTTATTTTAATCCTCAAGTCGAATAAGTGATTTTTATAGTTCTTGAAATTAATGGAGGGTTTTTTAATAGTCCACATTAATTTGTTTACTTTTTCTTTTTTACTCACCCAATGCGCACGTGAATGTCTCCTCCTAAATAGTATAAAGTGAGTATTCATAAGCAGTTATTTATATTTTTTCGAAATTCATTTGTTGGATCCAATCATTTTTAACTTTTTCTCCTTCACACACATCACTTGCACGTGAATTATCCTCCATCTCTTAAACTTGTCAAATATTTAATTTTCGTCCACTACGTTCTTTTTTTTTTTTTTTTTACCGGATAGATGAACTATCTCTTTAAAAGCATGAAAAAATAATCAATTTGTTCAACACTACAGAAAACCAGGGATCTCGATAGCTCTCAAACAGAACAACTACACATAGAGTCATTTCTTCAACTGTCACATATAGCACACACAAGTTTTGCATAATAAACTCTAAACCAGAAACCACCTTCCCTTACAACCGATAAGAACAACAAAATACCTTTCCATTTCAACATGTTTTACAAAATAAATTGCTTAAGAAAAGGAAACTAATTGGGCTACGTCCTTTCAAAGTAACATGTTTTGAGTTACTCCATAATCTTCGTAGTAGAGCATATTTATAACGGTTCTTTATACTTTTTTTGGTCATCATTAATTTTTTAACATTTTATCTTCACTCACCACATGGACAGTTAAATATACATAGTGTTCTTTTTTTTTTTTTTGTGTCCTACATTAAGCTTTGTTCCATTTTCTCTTTCACTCACCTCATGCGCACGTAAATTGTCCGCCTCCTAGTAAACCTGTCAAATGATTAATTGTTAGCACCTTTGTCAATCAATTTCATTCATTTTCTTTTCTTACTCCCATTATGAATTTTGTTCTATTTTGTTCATTATTGCTCCCGTTTTTAATTTTTAAGCTTTGTTTAGTTTTTTTATTCCTATATTATTTATTTCAGAATAAAATATCTTGAAATATTTTATATAACTCAAAAAAATTAAAATTAAAATTTTCAATTTTTTAATAAATTTAAAAGATGAGTTAAGGATGAGTAAAATTATTCTTAAGTTAAATTTTATGTAATTTTATTAGGAAACTAGTTACTATGAGATCTGATTCTCATATCTATGTAATTAGGAGATCTAATTTATCACTATATCGATAGTAAACTAAACTGTGAATCGCCATCAAAATTATTCAATAATTTTACTAAATATATTTTCATATTAGAAAAGATAGAATATAATGTTACGAGTTGAAGAATTCAGGTTGGTGAAGTACCTGTAGAAAATCCTTGCAAATGGATGAAATGGAGAGACGATATGCTGATGCTTCTTATTACTGCTGTTTCTTACATTTGATAGTACGATGCATCAACTCCTCATTTTAACTATAAAAATGGAAAGTTCTTAAGGTTAGAGAAAAGCAAGTGGAGCGCTATCTCAAATGTTATGAACCGAAGAGCTTATCATGTATCATCCCGTCAATGTGAGAATAAATTCAATGATCTAAACGAAAAGTACTGGAGATTGAATGTATTTCTTGGTAAGGGCACTGTTTGTGACATTGTAGAGAACCTAAAGCTTCTGGGTTCAGTTAGTTTTTCCAACGAAGAAATCATGGAAGTTATGAAGATTTTAAATTGTAAGCAATTATTCTTCCTATAAATACGCTAATATAACAAATGCAATCGTTTCTCTATTCCTTATGTTATATTTGATGTATTTTTATTTGTTACATTATTTATTCAAATATTTTAAGTATTTTATTTTAATCCTCAAGTCGAATAAGTGCTTTTATAGTTCTTGAAATTAATGGGGGGTTTTTTAATTGTCCACATTATTTTTTTTATTTTTTCTTTTTTACACACCCAATGCGTACGTGATTGTCTCCTCCTAAATAGTATAAAGTGAGTATTCATAAGCAGTTATTTATACTTTCTCGAAATTCATTTCATGGATCCATTAATTTTTAACTTTTTCTCCTTCACACACATCACTTGCACGTGAATTATCCTCCATCTCTTAAACTTGTCAAATATTTAATTTTCGTCCACTACGTTCTTTTTTTTTTTTTTTTTACCGGATAGATGAACTATCTCTTTAAAAGCATGAAAAAATAATCCATTTGTTCAACACTACAGAAAACCAGGGATCTCGATAGCTCTCAAACAGAACAACTACACATAGAGTCATTTCTTCAACTGTCACATATAGCACACACAAGTTTTGCATAATAAACTCTAAACCATAAACCACCTTCCCTTACAACCTATAAGAACAACAAAATACCTTTCCATTTCAACATGTTTTACAAAATAAATTGCTTAAGAAAAGGAAACTAATTGGGCTACGTCCTTTCAAAGTAACATGTTTTGAGTTACTCCATAATCTTCGTAGTAGAGCATATTTATAACGGTTCTTTATACTTTTTTTGGTCATCATTCATTTTTTAACATTTTATCTTCACTCACCACATGGACAGTTAAATATACATAGTGTTCTTTTTTTTTTTTTTTTTTTTGTGTTCTACATTAAGCTTTGTTTCATTTTCTCTTTCACTCGCCTCATGCGCACGTAAATTGTCCGCCTCCTAGTAAACCTGTCAAATGATTAATTGTTAGCACCTTTGTCAATCAATTTCATTCATTTTCTTTTCTTACTCCCGTTATGAATTTTGCTCCATTTAGTTCATTATTGCTCCCGTTTTTAATTTTTAAGCTTTGTTTAGTTTTTTTATTCCTATATTATTTATTTCAGAATAAAATATCTTGAAATATTTTATATAACTCAAAGAAATTAAAATTAAAATTTTCAATTTTTTAATAAATTTAAAAGATGAGTTAAGGATGAGTAAAATTATTCTTAAGTTAAATTTTATGTAATTTTATTAGGAAACTAGTTACTATGAGATCTGATTCTCATATCTATGTAATTAGGAGATCTAATTTATCACTATATCGATAGTAAACTAAACTGTGAATCGCCATCAAAATTATTCAATAATTTTACTAAATATATTTTCATATTAGAAAAGATAGAATATAATGTTACGAGTTGAAGAATTCAGGTTGGTGAAGTACCTGTAGAAAATCCTTGCAAATGGATGAAATGGAGAGACGATATGCTGATGCTTCTTATTACTGCTGTTTCTTACATTTGAGAGTACGATGCATCAACTCCTCATTTTAACTATAAAAATGGAAAGTTCTTAAGGTTAGAGAAAAGCAAGTGGAGCGCTATCTCAAATGTTATGAACCGAAGAGCTTATCATGTATCATCCCGTCAATGTGAGAATAAATTCAATGATCGAAACGAAAAAGTACTGGAGATTGAATGTATTTCTTGGTAAGGGCACTGCTTGTGACATTGTAGAGAACCTAAAGCTTCTGGGTTCAGTTAGTTTTTCCAACGAAGAAATCATGGAAGTTATGAAGATTTTGAATTGTAAGCAATTATTCTTCCTATAAATACGCAAGTATAACAAATGCCATCGTTTCTGTATTCCTCATGTTATATTTGATGTACTTTTATTTGTTACATTATTTATTCCAATATTTTAAGTATTTTATTTTAATCCTCAAGTCGAATAAGTGATTTTTATAGTTCTTGAAATTAATGGAGGGTTTTTTAATAGTCCACATTAATTTGTTTACTTTTTCTTTTTTACTCACCCAATGCGCACGTGAATGTCTCCTCCTAAATAGTATAAAGTGAGTATTCATAAGCAGTTATTTATATTTTTTCGAAATTCATTTGTTGGATCCAATCATTTTTAACTTTTTCTCCTTCACACACATCACTTGCACGTGAATTATCCTCCATCTCTTAAACTTGTCAAATATTTAATTTTCGTCCACTACGTTCTTTTTTTTTTTTTTTTTACCGGATAGATGAACTATCTCTTTAAAAGCATGAAAAAATAATCAATTTGTTCAACACTACAGAAAACCAGGGATCTCGATAGCTCTCAAACAGAACAACTACACATAGAGTCATTTCTTCAACTGTCACATATAGCACACACAAGTTTTGCATAATAAACTCTAAACCAGAAACCACCTTCCCTTACAACCGATAAGAACAACAAAATACCTTTCCATTTCAACATGTTTTACAAAATAAATTGCTTAAGAAAAGGAAACTAATTGGGCTACGTCCTTTCAAAGTAACATGTTTTGAGTTACTCCATAATCTTCGTAGTAGAGCATATTTATAACGGTTCTTTATACTTTTTTTGGTCATCATTAATTTTTTAACATTTTATCTTCACTCACCACATGGACAGTTAAATATACATAGTGTTTTTTTTTTTTTTTTTGTGTCCTACATTAAGCTTTGTTCCATTTTCTCTTTCACTCACCTCATGCGCACGTAAATTGTCCGCCTCCTAGTAAACCTGTCAAATGATTAATTGTTAGCACCTTTGTCAATCAATTTCATTCATTTTCTTTTCTTACTCCCGTTATGAATTTTGTTCTATTTTGTTCATTATTGCTCCCGTTTTTAATTTTTAAGCTTTGTTTAGTTTTTTTATTCCTATATTATTTATTTCAGAATAAAATATCTTGAAATATTTTATATAACTCAAAAAAATTAAAATTAAAATTTTCAATTTTTTAATAAATTTAAAAGATGAGTTAAGGATGAGTAAAATTATTCTTAAGTTAAATTTTATGTAATTTTATTAGGAAACTAGTTACTATGAGATCTGATTCTCATATCTATGTAATTAGGAGATCTAATTTATCACTATATCGATAGTAAACTAAACTGTGAATCGCCATCAAAATTATTCAATAATTTTACTAAATATATTTTCATATTAGAAAAGATAGAATATAATGTTACGAGTTGAAGAATTCAGGTTGGTGAAGTACCTGTAGAAAATCCTTGCAAATGGATGAAATGGAGAGACGATATGCTGATGCTTCTTATTACTGCTGTTTCTTACATTTGATAGTACGATGCATCAACTCCTCATTTTAACTATAAAAATGGAAAGTTCTTAAGGTTAGAGAAAAGCAAGTGGAGCGCTATCTCAAATGTTATGAACCGAAGAGCTTATCATGTATCATCCCGTCAATGTGAGAATAAATTCAATGATCTAAACGAAAAGTACTGGAGATTGAATGTATTTCTTGGTAAGGGCACTGTTTGTGACATTGTAGAGAACCTAAAGCTTCTGGGTTCAGTTAGTTTTTCCAACGAAGAAATCATGGAAGTTATGAAGATTTTAAATTGTAAGCAATTATTCTTCCTATAAATACGCTAATATAACAAATGCAATCGTTTCTCTATTCCTTATGTTATATTTGATGTATTTTTATTTGTTACATTATTTATTCAAATATTTTAAGTATTTTATTTTAATCCTCAAGTCGAATAAGTGCTTTTATAGTTCTTGAAATTAATGGGGGGTTTTTTAATTGTCCACATTATTTTTTTTATTTTTTCTTTTTTACACACCCAATGCGTACGTGATTGTCTCCTCCTAAATAGTATAAAGTGAGTATTCATAAGCAGTTATTTATACTTTCTCGAAATTCATTTCATGGATCCATTAATTTTTAACTTTTTCTCCTTCACACACATCACTTGCACGTGAATTATCCTCCATCTCTTAAACTTGTCAAATATTTAATTTTCGTCCACTACGTTCTTTTTTTTTTTTTTTTTACCGGATAGATGAACTATCTCTTTAAAAGCATGAAAAAATAATCCATTTGTTCAACACTACAGAAAACCAGGGATCTCGATAGCTCTCAAACAGAACAACTACACATAGAGTCATTTCTTCAACTGTCACATATAGCACACACAAGTTTTGCATAATAAACTCTAAACCATAAACCACCTTCCCTTACAACCTATAAGAACAACAAAATACCTTTCCATTTCAACATGTTTTACAAAATAAATTGCTTAAGAAAAGGAAACTAATTGGGCTACGTCCTTTCAAAGTAACATGTTTTGAGTTACTCCATAATCTTCGTAGTAGAGCATATTTATAACGGTTCTTTATACTTTTTTTGGTCATCATTCATTTTTTAACATTTTATCTTCACTC
Source organism: Knoxia roxburghii (assembly GCA_030378225.1). Classification (NCBI taxonomy): domain Eukaryota; kingdom Viridiplantae; phylum Streptophyta; class Magnoliopsida; order Gentianales; family Rubiaceae; genus Knoxia; species Knoxia roxburghii. Next base: position 34,487,228 of record CM059416.1, on the reverse strand, counting down.
ACCACATGGACAGTTAAATATACATAGTGTTCTTTTTTTTTTTTTTTTTTTTTGTGTTCTACATTAAGCTTTGTTTCATTTTCTCTTTCACTCGCCTCATGCGCACGTAAATTGTCCGCCTCCTAGTAAACCTGTCAAATGATTAATTGTTAGCACCTTTGTCAATCAATTTCATTCATTTTCTTTTCTTACTCCCGTTATGAATTTTGCTCCATTTAGTTCATTATTGCTCCCGTTTTTAATTTTTAAGCTTTGTTTAGTTTTTTTATTCCTATATTATTTATTTCAGAATAAAATATCTTGAAATATTTTATATAACTCAAAGAAATTAAAATTAAAATTTTCAATTTTTTAATAAATTTAAAAGATGAGTTAAGGATGAGTAAAATTATTCTTAAGTTAAATTTTATGTAATTTTATTAGGAAACTAGTTACTATGAGATCTGATTCTCATATCTATGTAATTAGGAGATCTAATTTATCACTATATCGATAGTAAACTAAACTGTGAATCGCCATCAAAATTATTCAATAATTTTACTAAATATATTTTCATATTAGAAAAGATAGAATATAATGTTACGAGTTGAAGAATTCAGGTTGGTGAAGTACCTGTAGAAAATCCTTGCAAATGCATGAAATGGAGAGACGATATGCTGATGCTTCTTATTACTGCTGTTTCTTACATTTGAGAGTACGATGCATCAACTCCTCATTTTAACTATAAAAATGGAAAGTTCTTAAGGTTAGAGAAAAGCAAGTGGAGCGCTATCTCAAATGTTATGAACCGAAGAGCTTATCATGTATCATCCCGTCAATGTGAGAATAAATTCAATGATCTAAACGAAAAAGTACTGGAGATTGAATGTATTTCTTGGTAAGGGCACTGCTTGTGACATTGTAGAGAACCTAAAGCTTCTGGGTTCAGTTAGTTTTTCCAACGAAGAAATCATGGAAGTTATGAAGATTTTGAATTGTAAGCAATTATTCTTCCTATAAATACGCAAGTATAACAAATGCCATCGTTTCTGTATTCCTCATGTTATATTTGATGTACTTTTATTTCTTACATTATTTATTCCAATATTTTAAGTATTTTATTTTAATCCTCAAGTCGAATAAGTGATTTTTATAGTTCTTGAAATTAATGGAGGGTTTTTTAATAGTCCACATTAATTTTTTTACTTTTTCTTTTTTACTCACCCAATGCGCACGTGAATGTCTCCTCCTAAATAGTATAAAGTGAGTATTCATAAGCAGTTATTTATATTTTTTCGAAATTCATTTGTTGGATCCAATCATTTTTAACTTTTTCTCCTTCACACACATCACTTGCACGTGAATTATCCTCCATCTCTTAAACTTGTCAAATATTTAATTTTCGTCCACTACGTTCTTTTTTTTTTTTTTTACCGGATAGATGAACTATCTCTTTAAAAGCATGAAAAAATAATCAATTTGTTCAACACTACAGAAAACCAGGGATCTCGATAGCTCTCAAACAGAACAACTACACATAGAGTCATTTCTTCAACTGTCACATATAGCACACACAAGTTTTGCATAATAAACTCTAAACCAGAAACCACCTTCCCTTACAACCCATAAGAACAACAAAATACCTTTCCATTTCAACATGTTTTACAAAATAAATTGCTTAAGAAAAGGAAACTAATTGGGCTACGTCCTTTCAAAGTAACATGTTTTGAGTTACTCCATAATCTTCGTAGTATAGCATATTTATAACGGTTCTTTATACTTTTTTTGGTCATCATTCATTTTTTAACATTTTATCTTCACTCACCACATGGACAGTTAAATATACATAGTGTTCTTTTTTTTTTTTTTTTTTTTTGTGTTCTACATTAAGCTTTGTTCCATTTTCTCTTTCACTCACCTCATGCGCACGTAAATTGTCCGCCTCCTAGTAAACCTGTCAAATGATTAATTGTTAGCACATTTGTCAATCAATTTCATTCATTTTCTTTTCTTACCCCCTTTATGAATTTTGCTCTATTTAGTTCATTATTGCTCCCGTTTTTTATTTTTAAGCTTTGTTTAGTTTTTTTATTCCTATATTATTTATTTCAAAATAAAATATCTTGAAATATTTTATATAACTCAAAGAAATTAAAATTAAAATTTTCAATTTTTTAATAAATTTAAAAGATGAGTTAAGGATGAATAAAATTATTCTTAAGTTAAATTTTATGTAATTTTATTAGGAAACTAGTTACTATGAGATCTGATTCTCATATCTATGTAATTAGGAGATCTAATTTATCACTATATCGATAGTAAACTAAACTATGAATCGCCATCAAAATTATTCAATAATTTTACTAAATATATTTTCATATTAGAAAAGATGGAATATAATGTTACGAGTTGAAGAATTCAGGTTGGTGAAGTACCTGTAGAAAATCCTTGCAAATGGATGAAATGGAGAGACGATATGCTGATGCTTCTTATTACTGCTGTTTCTTACATTTGAGAGTACGATGCATCAACTCCTCATTTTAACTATAAAAATGAAAAGTTCTTAAGGTTAGAGAAAAGCAAGTGGAGCGCTATCTCAAATGTTATGAACCGAAGAGCTTATCATGTATCATCCCGTCAATGTGAGAATAAATTCAATGATCTAAACGAAAAGTACTGGAGATTGAATGTATTTCTTGGTAAGGGCACTGCTTGTGACATTGTAGAGAGCCTAAAGCTTCTGGGTTGAGTTAGTTTTTCCAACGAAGAAATCATGGAAGTTATGAAGATTTTGAATGGTAAGCAATTATTCTTCCTATAAATACGCAAGTATAACAAATGCCATCGTTTCTGTATTCCTCATGTTATATTTGATGTGCTTTTATTTGTTACATTATTTATTCCAATATTTTAAGTATTTTATTTTAATCCTCAAGTCGAATAAGTGATTTTTATAGTTCTTGAAATTAATGGAGGGTTTTTTAATAGTCCACATTAATTTTTTTACTTTTTCTTTTTTACTCACCCAATGCGCACGTGAATGTCTCCTCCTAAATAGTATAAAGTGAGTATTCATAAGCAGTTATTTATATTTTTTGGAAATTCATTTGTTGGATCCAATCATTTTTAACTTTTTCTCCTACACACACATCACTTGCACGTGAATTATCCTCCATCTCTTAAACTTGTCAAATATTTAATTTTCGTCCACTACGTTCTTTTTTTTTTTTTTTTTGTGGATAGATGAACTATCTCTTTAAAAGCATGAAAAAATAATCCATTTGTTCAACACTACCAAAAACAAGGGATCTGGATAGCTCTCAAACAGAACAACTAGACATAGAGTCATTTTTTCAATTGTCACATACAACACACACAAGTTTTGCATAATAAACTCTAAACCTAAAACCACCTTCCCTTACAACCCATAAGAACAACAAAAACACCTTTCCATTTCAACATGTTTTACAAAATAAATTGCTTAAGAAAACGAAACTAATTGGGCTACGTCCTTTCAAAGCAAAATGTTTTGAGTTACTCCACAATCTTCGTAGTAGAGCATATTTATAACGGTTCTTTATACTTTTTTTGGTCACCATTAATTTTTTAACATTTTATCTTTACTCACCACATGGGCAGTTAAATATACATAGTGTTCTTTTTTTTTTTTTTTTTTTTTTTGTGTTCTACATTAAGCTTTGTTCTATTTTCTCTTTCACTCACCTCATGCGCACGTCAATTGTCCGCCTCCTAGTAAACCTGTCAAATGATTAATTGTTAGCACCTTTGTCAATACATTTCATTCATTTTCTTTTCTTACTCCCGTTATGAATTTTGCTCTATTTAGTTCATTATTGCTCCCGTTTTCAATTTTTAAGCTTTGTTTAGTTTTTTTATTCCTATATTATTTATTTAAGAATAAAATATCTTTAAATATTTTATATAACTCAAAGAAATTAAAATTAAAATTTTAAATTTTTTAATAAATTTAAAAGATGAGTTAAGGATGAGTAAAATTATTCTTAAGTTAAATTTGATGTAATTTTATTAGGAAACTAGTTACTATGAGATCTGATTCTCATATCTATGTTATTAGGAGATCAAATTTATCACTATATCGATAGTAAACTAAACTGTGAATCACCATCAAAATTATTCAATATTTTTACTAAATATATTTTCATATTAGAAAAGATAGAATATAATGTTACGAGTTGAAGAATTCAGGTTGGTGAAGTACCTGTAGAAAATCCTTGCCAACGGATGAAAGGGACAGACGATATGCTGATGCTTCTTATTACTGCTGTTTCTTATATTTGAGAGTACGATGCATCAACTCCTCATTTTAACTATAAAAATGGAAAGTTCTTAAGGTTAGAGACAAGCAAGTGGAGCGCTATCTCAAATGTTATGAACTGAAGAGGTTATGATGTATCATCCCTTCAGTGTGAGAATAAATTCAATGATCTGAACGAATAGTATTGGAGATTAAATGTATTTCTCGGTAAGGGCACTGCTTGAGACATTGTAGAGAAACTAAAGCTTCTGGGTTCAGTTAGTTTTTCTAACGAAGAAATCATGGATGTTATAAAGATTTTAAATTCTAAGCAATTATTCTTCCCATAAATACGCAATATAACACATGCAATCGTTTCTCTATTCCTCATGTTATATTTGTTGTATTTTTATTTGTTACATTATTTATTCCAATATTTTGAGTATTTTATTTTAATTCTCAAGTTGAATAATGGATTTTTATAGTTCTTGAAATTAATGGAGGGTTTTTTAATGGTCCACATTAATTTTTTTTACTTTTTCTTTTTTACTCACCCAATACGCACGTGACTGTCTCCTCCTAAATATTATAAAGTGAGTATTCATATGCAGTTATTTATACTTTTTCGAAATTCATTTGTTGGATCCATTAATTTTTAACTTTTTCTCCTTCACACACATCACTTGCACGTGAATTATCCTCCATCTCTTAAACTTGTCAAATAATTAGTTTTTCTCCACTACGTTCTTTTTTTTTTTTTTTTACCGAAAAGATGAACTATCGATTAAAAAGCATGAAACAATAATCCATTTGTTCAACACTACAAAAAACAAGGGATCTGGATAGCTCTCAAACAGAACAACTAGACAAAGAGTCATTTTTTCAATTGTCACATACAACACACACAAGTTTTGCATAATAAACTCTAAACCTGAAACCACCTTCCCTTACAACCCATAAGAACAACAAAAACACCTTTCCATTTCAACATGTTTTACAAAATAAATTGCTTAAGAAAACGAAACTAATTGGGCTACGTCCTTTCAAAGCAACATGTTTTGAGTTACTCCACAATCTTCGTAGTAGAGCATATTTCTAACGGTTCTTTATACTTTTTGTGTTCATCATTAATTTTTTAACATTTTATCTTCACTCACCACATGGGAAGTTAAATATACATATTGTTCTTTTTTTTTTTGTGTTCTACATTAAGCTTTGTTCTATTTTCTCTTTCACTCACCTCACGCGCACGTAAATTGTCCGCCTCCAAGTAAACCTGTCAAATGATTAATTGTTAGCACCTTTGTCAATCAATTTCATTCATTTTTTTTTCTTACTCCCGTTATGAATTTTGCTCTATTTAGTTCATTATTGCTCCCGTTTTCAATTTTTAAGCTTTGTTTAGGTTTTTTATTCCTATATTATTTATTTAAGAATAAAATATCTTTAAATATTTTATATAACTCAAAGAAATTAAAATTAAAATTTTATATTTTTTAATAAATTTAAAAGATGAGTTAAGGATGAGTAAAATTATTCTTAAGTTAAATTTGATGTAATTTTATTAGGAAACTATTTACTATGAGATCTGATTCTCATATCTATGTAATTAGGAGATCTAATTTATCACTATATCGATAGTAAACTAAACTGTGAATCGCCATCAAAATTATTCAATATTTTTACTAAATATATTTTCATATTAGAAAAGATAGAATATAATGTTACGAGTTGAAAAATTCAGGTTGGTGAAGTACCTGTAGAAAATCCATGCAAACGGATGAAAGGGACAGATGATATGTTGATGCTTCTTATTACTGTTGTTTCTTATATTTGAGAGTACGATGCATCAACTCCTCATTTTAACTATAAAAATAGAAAGTTCTTAAGGTTAGAGACAAGCAAGTGGAGTGCTATCTCAAATGTTATGAACCGAAGAGGTTATCATGTTTCATCCCGTCAGTGTGAGAATAAATTCAATGATCTGAACGAAAAGTACTGGAGATTGAATGTATTTCTTGGTATGGGCACTGCTTGAGACATTGTAGAGAACCTAAAGTTTCTGGGTTCAGTTAGTTTTTCTAACGAAAAAATCATGGAAGTTATGAAGATTTTAAATTCTAAGCAATTATTCTTCTTATAAATGCGCTAATATAGCAAATGCAATCGTTTCTCTATTCCTTATGTTATATTTGATGTATTTTTATTTGTTACATTTTTTATTCCAATATTTTGAGTATTTTATTTTAATTCTCAAGTCGAATAATTGATTTTTATAGTTCTTGAAATTAATGGAGGGTTTTTTAATGGTCCACATTAATTTTTTTTACTTTTTCTGTTTTACTCAACCAATGCGCACGCGACTGTCTCCTCCTAAATATTATAAAGTGAGTATTCATATGCAGTTATTTATACTTTTTTGAAATTCATTTGTTGGATCCATTAATTTTTAGCTTTTTCTCCTTCACACACATCTCTTGCACGTGAGTTATCCTTTATCTCCTAAACTTTTCAAATAATTAATTTTCCTCCACAACGTTCCTTTTTTTTTTTACCGAAAAGATGAACTATCTATTTAAAAGCATGAAACAATAATCCATTTGTTCAACACTACAAAAAACAAGGGATCTGGATAGCTCTCAAACAGAACAACCAGACATAGAGTCATTTTTTCAATTGTCACATACAACACACACAAATTTTGCATAATAAACTCTACACCTGAAACCACCTTCCCTTACAACCCATAAGAACAACAAAAACACCTTTCCATTTCAACATGTTTTACAAAATAAATTGCTTAAGAAATGAAACTAATTGGGCTACGTCCTTTCAAAGCAACATGTTTTGAGTTACTCCACAATCTTCGTAGTAGAGCATATTTCTAACGGTTCTTTATACTTTTTGTGTTCATCATTAATTTTTTAACATTTTATCTTCACTCACCACATGGGAAGTTAAATATACATATTGTTCTTTTTTTTTTTTTTTGTGTTCTACATTAAGCTTTGTTCTATTTTCTCTTTCACTCACCTCACGCGCACGTAAATTGTCCGCCCCCTAGTAAACCTGGCAAATGAAATTACTATACCTGCTGAAATAATGATAGATAGACCAATAGTGTCTCAAAGAAATCCTGTTAGAACTCAGGCTAATATTGAAGAAATTTCAGATAATAAAATTTTAATTAAGTTTGATAATATGTCTCCTTTTAGATCTTCCTCGTGCAGATTACCTTCTGAGATTCCTCCTAGATACTCTGTAGATATACCGAGTACCTCTGCTGGAGTAAGTCATGAACCATCCAGGTATTCTTACTCTACTCCAGATCCTAAGCTAAAGTTTAAAGCTCCTTTACCAGAAGTCATTCCCGACTCCAGTTCTTCTTTAGGTTCTCCTACTCATTCTCAAATGCGTTTTTCTGAACTTAATGTTATACACAAAACGTTTCAAATGGATAAAGAATTTCTAAATGAAAATTACTTTTCCAGTGAAAATAATGAACAACGTCAATGGTTTTAAAAATTTGATAAGACTGTAATTTCTCAACTTAAACTGAATGGGTTAATGATATCACTAATAAGCAGATTAATTTTCCTTTTTTCACTTGGCTTAATTATTATTTTACTAAAGAAAAAATTCCTTATAAAAATGAATCTACTATTAATGTTCAGACTAATTTATATAAAAAATGGAAATTAAATTATGATACAATTCTCTCTTCTGTTCATCCTTCTCTATAGACTATTAAAATTAATACTACAATGGTGAAATAATTGCTTCTCCTTTTAAAAAAGAAACAGATACTCAATGTCCAGTTACGGTTAATGATATTCAAAAAGTGCATCAACAGAATAATTTTTCTAATCATATTTTACATACTCTCTCTCAACAAGTTGAATTCATTTCTATTAAGTTAGATAATCCGACTAATAATAATAATAATTTTCCAAATGAGGTAGCTAAACCTCTAATTATTTATTCTCTTCCTAATGACATGGCCAAAGAGATTTCTTTAGTTCAAAGGATTAATCTCGCTTTAGAGTCTTCTAATAGAGCTTCTAGTTCCACTTCCTCTATAGAAAGACAATTTAGTGGTTTACGTCTTAATGTTATTAATCAAGCTGCTCCTAAATCTGACTCTGATAATAATAATTCTGTGTCTGATCGAGAATCTGATAATATTGAAGATTTAGAACAACAATTATCAGATACTCCTCCGTTAGAGCTTAATAGAATCCAACGTAGATCTTATAGAAGATCATATAGAGATAACAGATGGTCTAATAAAAATATAATGAATTATCATAGTCGACCTACTCCTCCAGATATTCTATTTGAAGAAAAAAGTCGATTTGTTTCAAAATCATATAATGGTAATGCTCTTTATGAATGGAATATAGATGGTAAATCTGAATATGAAATAATGAATACTTTGCATGAAATGGGTACTGCTACTTTAGCTTATAAAACTCAGCATAATAATATGACTGAACGTCAAGTTGCTTCATGTTTAGTTTCCGGATTTACTGGTCAACTGAAAAATTGGTGGGATAATATGTTTACTCGTGCTCAACAAATGGAAATAATAACTCATCAGACAATAATACAAAGAGAAGTAACTACTGAAAATAATGAGCTTGTGCGCACTGTTGAATATGAATCTGATGGCGCTAGTTATTTGATTTATGTTCTATCTATGCACTTCATCGGTAATCCACGTGAAGAATTAACTAGTTTAAAAATTTCTTTAACTAATTTACGTTGTCCTATGTTCAAAGATTACTTTTGGTATAAAAATACTTTTCTGACTAATGTTTTGCGACGTCCTGATTGTAATCAATCATTTTGGAAAGAAAAATTCATTACTGATTTACCTCCATTATTTTCTCAAAAACTAGTTACTAGTTTACTTAAAGAAATGGGAACGGATAATTTAGATTTGACTACTATCACTTATGGTCAATTATTCGCCTTTCTTAAAAAAGAGGCTTTAACAATTTGTCAAGATTTTAAATTACAGCGTCGATATGGTTTAGAACGTGAAGAATTGGGGGCCTTCTATCAAGCCTTTGGCATCACAGGTACTTCTCCACCTTCTACTCAAGACAAAGGTAAACGATGCGTCAATACATATCAACCTAGACATAGAAAATATACTAAACATCATAGGAATAATAAGTATAATAATAATGAATTTCATACTAAGAAAAAGAAGAAATATAGTAAATATAATAAACCACCAATTAAATGCTATAAATGTGGAAAATTAGGTCACATAGCTCCTAACTGTAAACTAGAAAAGAAAATTAATACTATATTTTCAGACGAAACAGAATTGAAAAATAAACTAATGTCTATTAATAAATTCAGAAAATGAAATGGAAGATGATTATTTTTATACTTCTTCTGATTCAAGTTTTCATGATAAAGATGAATTTTGTGAATGTAAGAAAATGATTAATATGATGAATAGTGAAATAAAAATTGTTAATAATAAGAATAAAGATAAAGAAATATTATTTGATATAATAAAAGAAATCCAAGATGAAAATGTTAAAAAAGAATACTTAGAAAAATTAAAAAATTTAGTATTACAAGAAAATCATGTTTTTGATATTAAAGAACCATTTAGTCTTAATAATTTAATTGATAAATATAAACATGAAGATAAATTTGCATTTCGTAAAACTAATAATCTTAAAGAAGAGATTAATAAATTAAAAGATGAGATAAAAGAAATTAATAAAGAATTAAGTAATTTAAGATTAAAAGATTTAGAATTAGAAACTAAGATAATATTAAACTCTCAACAAAATGTATCTAATGTGGCTTCTAGTTCTGGTCTAATAAAAGACAATGACGAATATGATGATATTAATATATCTAATGATATTCATGATAATTCAAAATTTTTAAATTTAATAACTAAAATAAAAATTGAAAAATGGTATGTAATGGTAACCATTGGAGTAGAAGACTGGTGTCTACTACTTCTGTTGCCATGATTGACAGTGGCGCCGACCAATCCCGCATTAATAGAGGTATAATTGTTAGTTTTGAATACAGAAAAGCTATGGCTTGTATCAAAAACTAATATCCACAGATGACATATCATTTTGTTTCAGTATAAATCTGTTCCTTTATATCATAGAACTAGATAACGGGGTGTCGACAAACACAGTAGATACCGTTATTAGTTAAAGTATTGATATATAAAAAGTATGCTCGTAACCGAGATAGTCTGAACATACTATCGGTATAGGTTATTGTGTGGTTTGGAAATTGGTTTATCTAGACTAGTTTAAATCACACAGATATGCCCGGGGCATATTGAGCACGACCAGTTTGGATAGATTTGACTTATACTGATCGGCGTAGTCAATTCGGTCCTAGTATTCCGTCTCTCAATCCCGAGATTGGGACGGGCGTGAGGGTTGGATATCGTGTGCTTTGATTTGCCAAAGAGTGAGGTCAATTGAGGCCAATACCTCGGTAAGTTGGGTATGCGGTGTTTAGCTTCTTGCGTGCCGTTGCTAGTCGGAGGAATCCACGTACCGGTTCGCCGGGTTGATGGTGCTCCCGAGATGAGCTCGTAAGGTTATTATACTAAACCCGGCCGGTGAACTTTATGTTCGGTATAATAAAAGGTCGAGTGGTACTAATCTCGGAAACCAAGAAGTCGGTGAATTAATTTGTCAGTAAATTGATAAATCGACGAGCACTAGATCTTTAATGTGGGGAGATAGAAGAAATAATAATGGCGCGATGTAAAGTCGTTTTCGAGCGGTAGTTCCATAATTGGTCCGTTAGTGGTACGACCGATTATGCATTTGACTAATCGACAAGGTAAATTAATTAATCCGAAGGGTTTAATTAATATTTGATCGACGAAGTGAATTTAGAAATTAATTCTATTTTGAATTAATTAATTCTAAGGGTTCGATTAAATTAAATTAACAAAGTGGATTAAATAAATTAATTTAAAAGGGTCGATTGGGGTTGATTTGTCGGGAAGACTTAGCGGTCAACGAAAGTCAAATTTTAAGGCCTAACTCGAGAGCCCATTAGGTCTCCTTAGAAGCTCCATATAAATACAACTTATTGGGCAAGAAATCGAATAAGAAACTTGATAGCCAAGAAAGGGCTAGTGAGAGAAAGTTTAGCTTAGAGAGAGAATATCATCTTCCTCATCGAAATTCTCTCTCGAAGTCAGCTAAGATAACTTTCTCCTTCGGAAGATCAAATCTTTAACTTGCCCGGATTATTGTCTAAGAAATGGGCTGGTTGGATTTTCTTTAAAAATGAAGCAGCAGTTTTTTTTTCATAAACCCGGTGCTGCAGTATTTTTCTTGTCCTAAAAAATCCGGAACTGCTGCAGGGTTTTTAAGTCCTCAAAAATCCCGACACTGCCCAGTCGATTTTTTGGTTGCTCGCTGGTTTTGCTCGCTGGTTGCTCGCAGATTGGATTTCTCGAAGGATTAGCGCCCAGCGCTGAATATCCTTCTCGGCTGTTTTGTTTTATAACCTTGATGCGTTGTTTTTATTTGGTGCCCTGATCCAGTCTGGGCTTCAAGTTGATCTTCTAATTAGAGTGATCCTTGAATCTGGGCTGTACAGATCGGGACCAGGTAGCTTCGCTCAAGCGGTGGGTTTTTGCGGCGGAAACCGGCGAGCTAGCAGCTGAAGATTGTTTGCGCATCAAGTTTATTAGCACAGCAGTTTTTTTTTAAAAAAAAAAAAATTCTGGGCAGTTTTTTTAATTTCAGATTTTGGGTTTTCTTCCGGAGCAAGTTTCTTGGGATTTCTTTAATTCGCCGTGGGTAACTCCGTAGACGATAGCCCACACTATCTCGGAGTTCGTATTGGAGAATTCTTCGGATTTCTTGTGGAAATTGCGCTAAAGATTGGATTTTTCTTTTAGGCAAGGGACTTCGCTACAAAAGGTATAATCTTTAAATTCCGCTTTTATTAAAGATTTAATTTTTTGTGTCCCGATTAATAAATTAAATAAGTATAAGCCTAGATCCGTTCATGGGTAAACTAATTTGAGCCTGAGCTTGGTCGAAAGCTTCCGATTCTGGAATGCATTGCACGAAAGTGAGGTTTTCGATTTAGCCCGGGCTTGTTCAGTTTTCCTTCAAATTGGTATCAGAGCGTTGGTTTCGGTCTTATACTTGTTTGATTTATTACACGGCTTTATTTTGGCATTATTATTTTTGTCGAAATGTTTAAACAGGTGGTTATTGGTTTCCCGGCTATTATGGTAGAAATTTAATTTTCATTCATAAACCCCGGGACATGTCCGGGCTCGTTTTAATTTTTGAATGGAAATTTCTGTAATAGTAATAACCACGAGCTGGAAGCCGTGTAGGATTAGAAAAATCTTGTAGTAGGATTTGATCTAATCATGTCGTCTTTAAATTCCTAGAAAACGCCTTTGTATATAGGAATTTTTGTACTATGACGAAGACGTTATTTTGGGTAACTTATATTCGCGGGTTTTGGTTTATTGTAATTTTGGGTGATTCCTAATTACGGAATAAACTGAGAAAACCCGGGCGAATCGAGAGGAATCCAAATAACGAGTGGGAGCGACACGACGGGAAGTGTCACCGAGGCGTCAAGGAATCAACGATAGAGAAGGCCATAATAGTCGGGAAATTTTATTTTGTTTAATTTCCCGTATTTATGAGTTTTTCGTTGATTGTGTGATTTTCGTTTTATTTTGCATGAACGAAATTCAAACCAAAAGTTTTTCAAAAGGGTAATGTGCAATTAACTAAGGTAGATTATTCGCATACTAAAACTCCAACGGTTTTATGGGTGCGAATATCCATAGTTAAGATATTGCATGTTAAAACGTAAAAATCCTCAAACTTAATTATATTCGCAAGTTTTGGTTTAATCGTAATTTTGGGTGATTCCTAATTACGTGGGGTTTTGGTTTATCGTAATTTTGGGTGATTCCTAATTACGTAGAAAACTGAGAAAACCCAGATTTTGGTTTATCGTAATTTTTGGGTGATTCCTAATTACGTAGAAAACCGAAATGGAAAACCGAGAAAACTAGGGCGAATTGAAATTATTTTAAAAATCTAAGTGGGAGCGGGTTGGTTAATAGCCCCATGGCCTCCATTACGGGTTCATTGGCGATGTGGTTAAACGGCTTCCCCATCAGATGAGTTTTCAATCACAGATATCGCTGGAATGAATTTCTAAAGGGATGACTATAGTGCGTTTAATTGGGAAAAGTTGCGACACCCTCGCCATCCGAGGCGCATTAGTACCCTAAGTAACAAACTTAGAAGTCACGTAATGGCATACACTTAGTGTACTGTTTATAGTATCCCTCCTATCGAGGTAACGCTATTTACGTGTACGGCTAAAATTATCGACCATTAATTTCATTGATCATAAGATCGTTGGTCAGATAATGAGATTAATGGACTTCGGTCCTTCTCAAACGAATGTGGGTTGGCGTAGACGTTCACCCATCGTGACCTGCGTTAATCCCGGTGGGAGAGATGTCGGTAGAAGATTATATTTCTTTTCTGAGGATTTTTCAATATTTTCGAAAAGTATACTGAGACATTTTTTTTATTATTTTCAGTTGATATGTCGTTCAACCCGCTAGCTGTCATTTTGAACCAAAACAAACTCACGAGTCCAAACTATATTGACTGGAAACGTAACCTGGACATTGTCCTTACCGCTGAGGGTTACAAGTACGTGCTTACTGAGGAGTGTCCCCTTAAGCAGGGCAGCCAAGCAGTCAGCTATGAGGAAACTCATGAATGCTAGAATGGCTGAGGGTACTTCAGTGAGGGATCACGTGCTGGACATGATCAGTTGCATCAATGAGATCGAGGTACTGGGAAGTGATATTGATGGGGAGACCCAGCTCGATATCATTATCCAGAGCTTGCCTCCTAGTTTTGAGCAGTTTCGGTTGAACTATAATATGGGCAAGCTCTCATATTCACTCCCCGAGCTCATGACTAGATTGGTGTCAGTCGAGGGCCTATTCGCTGAGAAGAAGCAAGTCTTGGCTACTGTTGGTTCCTCAGGTTCCTCTGCTGGGCCCAAAGCCAGGAAGCAAGAGAGGAAGAGAGGCCAGAAAGCAGGAACTAATCATGGACCCAAGGCAGGCATTGCCAAGAAGCAGAAGCCGAAAGGCAAATGTTTAAGGTGTGGCAAAGCAGGACATTGGAAGAAGGATTGCCCAAAGCCTCGAGGTACGTGTAAATTTTCCCTAGTCACTGAGATGTGTTTAGTGGCGAATCCCACGGATACTTGGTGTGTGGATTCGGGAGCCACTGATCACGTTTGTAATTCTTTGCAGGGGTTCCAAGTGACCCAGCTGCTTAGAGAGGGAGAGTTGCAAGTCTACCTTGGGAATACTACCAGAGTTTCTGTGGCTGCAGTGGGAGTGATTAGTCTTTATTTTTCAGACTCAATTTTACTTTTAAAGGATTGTCTTTATGTACCTAGTTTTCGAAAGAACTTGCTTTCGGTTTCAAAACTTGTTTTGGATGGTTATAAGTGTGTATTTTCTGACGGTTCGATTTTTATAAGAAAATGCCAGAAACTTATATGTTCCGGTACATTGGTTAACAATCTGTTTTTAATTAAGACTTACTCCCCAGTTATGCAAAACACAGAAACTAGTAACTCATCACCGAATCATAATAAGTGAAAGGAATCTTTCCCTTTGAATCAGACTTATCTTTGGCACCTGAGACTAGGTCATATCAACCTTAGTAGGATTCAAAGGTTGGTCAAGAGTGGGTCTTTGGACTTACTAGATATTGACAGCTATTCGACCTGTGAGTCCTGCTTGGAGGGTAAAATGACCAAGAGGCCTTTTAAGGCGAAGGGGTATAGGGCCAAGGAGGTTTTAGAGTTGATTCATTCTGACATGTGTGGACCTATGTCAGTTCAGGCTAGAGGTGGTGAATACCTCTCTAGTGAATTTAGGACCTATTTGTCAGAGGAGGGTATTCAGACCTAGTTGTCTGCACCTGGCACACCCCAGCAGAATGGTGTGGCAGAGAGGAGGAACAGGTCTCTTATGGAGATGGTTAGATCGATGATGAGCTACAGTGAGTTGCCTACCTCGTTTTGGGGTTATGCCTTGGATATAACGTGTTTTATCCTCAACCTTGTGCCATCTAAGTCTGTGCCTACGACACCAGTAGAGTTGTGGAGTGGGCGCAAGCCTAGTCTGAGACATCTCAGGATTTGGGGTTGTCCAGCACATGTGCTCGAGGCAGATGCAGGCAAGTTAGAGGCGAGATCTAAGGTTATGCTGTTTGTAGGCTACCCCAAAGGAACAAGAGGTGGTTTATTTTATAGTCCTCGGGATCAGAAGGTGGTGGTAAACACCAATGCCAGATTTCTTGAGGAGGACTATATTCTAGATCACAAGTCAAGCAGCAAGGTAGTATTGGAAGAGCTTAGAAGTCAGTCCACTATTCCAGATGCACACGTACAGGAAAACACACCACAAGAGACTGCACACACTATCACAGATGATGCTCTTACACAGGCTGCGCCTCGTCGTAGTGGGAGGGCTGTGAGACAGCCTGAGAGGTACATGGGTTTGGGTGAGTCTTTGGACTTTATCCCTGGTGCTCGTGAACCAGACCCAGTTAACTACAATGAGGTTCTTCAGGATAGAGATGCAAGCATCCAGATCTTGGAACATTCGTTTTGACGAGGTTATCCAGTCCTATGGATTCACTGGGTGTCTGGATGAGCAATGTGTTTATAGCAGGCGTGATGGTGATATAGTGGTGTTCCTCGTACTTTACGTAGATGACATTCTTCTTATTGGCAACAGTGAGAAGGTGTTATCAGACGTAAAGGCATGACTGTCCAGGCAATTCGATATGAAGGATTTGGGAGAGGCTGGACATATCCTTGGGATCAAGATTATTCAAGATTGTAGGAGACGTTCTCTGACTCTCCCTCAGGCATCCTACATAGACACGATTCTGGCCCGTTTTAACATGCAGAACTCCAAGAAGGGTTCACTACCTTTCAGGCATGGGGTGCATTTGTCTAAGGAGCAGTAACCTAAGACTGCTGAGGAGATAGATGCCATGAAGGCGGTACCCTATGCTTCTGCAGTGGGTAGCCTCATGTATGCTATGTTGTGCACGAGGCCTGATATTTGCTTTGCCGTTGGCATGGTTAGCAGATATCAGAGTAACCTGGGAAGGCTCACTGGGAGGCAGTAAAATGCATTCTCAAGTACTTGCGCAGGACGAGAGATTATGTCCTAGTTTATAGAGCGCAGGAGCTTGTACCATTGGGTTACACAGATTTGGACTTTCAAGGTGATTTGGACAGGAGTAAGTCTACCTCTGGGTTTGTGTTTTACTCTAGGAGGTGGAGCCAAAGTATGGAAGAGTGTCAAGCAGAAATGCGTGGCGGACTCTACCATGGAGGCCGAGTACGTTGCCGCTTCAGAGGCAGCGAAAGAGGCTGTGTGGCTCAGGAACTTCCGGATGGACTCAGATGTGGTTCCTTAGTTGCCTAGGTTTATCACAGTTTATTGTGATAACAATAGTGCAGTTGCTAACTCGAGGGAACCACGAGCCCATAAGCCGAGTAAACACATAGAGCGCAAGTACCACCTGATACGAGAAATCGTAAAGAGGGGAGACGTGACCGTGGCCAAGATAGTATCAGATGACAACCATGCAGATCCTTTCACAAAGCCATTGACCCTAAAGGTCTTTGAGAGACATGTGGAGAGCATGGGAGTCAGATTCTTGAGGGAGCCATGTTAGTGAGCTTAAAGGTGTTCTGGAGATCTCATTGTGACAGCAGTGTAATAGCGGGTTGGACAGTTTTTGTACTTCTTAGCATAGCTTTGAGTATTAGTGGGAGATTGTTAGTTTTGAATACAGAAAAGCTATGGCTTGTATCAAAAACTAATATCCACATATGACATATCATTTTGTTTCAGTATAAATCTGTTCCTTTATATCATAGAACTAGATAACGGGGTGTCGACAAACACAGTAGATACCGTTATTGGTTAAAGTATTGATATATAAAAAGTATGCTCGTAACCGAGATAGTCTGAACATACTATCGGTATAGGTTATTGTGTGGTTTGGAAATTGGTTTATCTAGACTAGTTTAAATCACACAGATATGCCCGGGGCATATTGAGCACGACCAGTTTGGATAGATTTGACTTATACTGATCGGCGTAGTCAATTCGGTCCTAGTATTCCGTCTCTCAATCCCGAGATTGGGACGGGCGTGAGGGTTGGATATCGTGTGCTTTGATTTGCCAAAGAGTGAGGTCAATTGAGGCCAATACCTCGGTAAGTTGGGTATGCGGTGTTTAGCTTCTTGCGTGCCGTTGCTAGTCGGAGGAATCCACGTACCGGTTCGCCGGGTTGATGGTGCTCCCGAGATGAGCTCGTAAGGTTATTATACTAAACCCGGCCGGTGAACTTTATGTTCGGTATAATAAAAGGTCGAGTGGTACTAATCTCGGAAACCAAGAAGTCGGTGAATTAATTTGTCAGTAAATAGATAAATCGACGAGCACTAGATCTTTAATGTGGGGAGATAGAAGAAATAATAATGGCGCGATGTAAAGTCATTTTCGAGCGGTAGTTCCATAATTGGTCCGTTAGTGGTACGACCGATTATGCATTTGACTAATCGACAAGGTAAATTAATTAATCCGAAGGGTTTAATTAATATTTGATCGACGAAGTGAATTTAGAAATTAATTCTATTTTGAATTAATTAATTCTAAGGGTTCGATTAAATTAAATTAACAAAGTGGATTAAATAAATTAATTTAAAAGGGTCGATTGGAGTTGATTTGTCGGGAAGACTTAGCGGTCAACGAAAGTCAAATTTTAAGGCCTAACTCGAGAGCCCATTAGGTCTCCTTAGAAGCTCCATATAAATACAACTTATTGGGCAAGAAATCGAATAAGAAACTTGATAGCCAAGAAAGGGCTAGTGAGAGAAAGTTTAGCTTAGAGAGAGAATATCATCTTCCTCATCGAAATTCTCTCTCGAAGTCAGCTAAGATAACTTTCTCCTTCGGAAGATCAAATCTTTAACTTGCCCGGATTATTGTCTAAGAAATGGGCTGGTTGGATTTTCTTTAAAAATGAAGCAGCAGTTTTTTTTCAAAAACCCGGTGCTGCAGTATTTTTCTTGTCCTAAAAAATCCGGAACTGCTGCAGGGTTTTTAAGTCCTCAAAAATCCCGACACTGCCCAGTCGATTTTTTGGTTGCTCGCTGGTTTTGCTCGCTGGTTGCTCGCAGATTGGATTTCTCGAAGGATTAGCGCCCAGCGCTGAATATCCTTCTCGGCTGTTTTGTTTTATAACCTTGATGCGTTGTTTTTATTTGGTGCCCTGATCCAGCCTGGGCTTCAAGTTGATCTTCTAATTAGAGTGATCCTTGAATCTGGGCTGTACAGATCGGGACCAGGTAGCTTCGCTCAAGCGGTGGGTTTTTGCGGCGGAAACCGGCGAGCTAGCAGCTGAAGATTGTTTGCGCAGCAAGTTTATTACCGCAGCAGTTTTTTTTTAAAAAAAAAAATTTCTGGGCATTTTTTTAATTTCAGATTTTGGGTTTTCTTCCGGAGCAAGTTTCTTGGGATTTCTTTAATTCGCCGTGGGTAACTCCGTAGACGATAGCCCACACTATCTCGGAGTTCGTATTGGAGAATTCTTCGGATTTCTTGTGGAAATTGCGCTAAAGATTGGATTTTTCTTTTAGGCAAGGGACTTCGCTACAAAAGCTATAATCTTTAAATTCCGCTTTTATTAAATATTTAATTTTTTGTGTCCCGATTAATAAATTAAATAAGTATAAGCCTAGATCCGTTCATGGGTAAACTAATTTGAGCCTGAGCTTGGTCGAAAGCTTCCGATTCTGGAATGCATTGCACGAAAGTGAGGTTTTCGATTTAGCCCGGGCTTGTTCAGTTTTCCTTCAATAATTCCTGACTGTTATTTATCTCGTACTAAAGAAAGATTATATGCTGCTAATGGTTTAGAAATTCCTATATATGCTGAATTGAATAATGGATATATATGTAATAATGGATATTGTTTTAAACATTCTTTTCTTATTCTTGAAAAATTCACAACTGATGTTGTTTTGGGTAATCCTTTTTTGTATCAAATTACACATTTAAAAAGGAAGCGAATCATATCTCTGTGAAAATATTAGAAAATAAATTGTATTTTCTTTTTATTAACCCTATACAGAGACTTGAATTAGATTTACTTCAGACTAATTCTATCTATAAACAAATTTGTCTAATGCATAAGAAAAAGAATTCTTTAATGTCTTTAGAAAAGGAGTTAAAATTTTCTCATATAGAAGAAAGATTACAAACTCCAGATATCCAAGTAAAAATTAAGCATTTAGAAGAAAAATTTATTACTTTAGTTTGTTCGGAACACCCTAATGCTTGCTGGTCCAGAAAGAAACATATTGTCTCCTTACCTTATGAAAATGATTTTAATGAAAGAAATATTCCTACTAAGGCTAGACCTATTCAAATGAATGAAGAATTACTTAAATTATGTAAATCTGAAATTCATAGTTTAATAGAGAAGAAATTAATTCGTAAATCTCACTCTGGTTGGAGGTGTGCAGCTTTTTACGTTAATAATCAAGCAGAAAAAGAGCGTGGGGTCCCTAGATTAGTAATTAATTATAAACCGTTAAATAAAGTTTTACAATAGATACAATATCCCATTCCTAATAAAAAAGATTTACTAAATCGGTTACATAGTGCTAAGATTTTTTCAAAGTTTGATTTGAAATCTGGTTATTGGCAAATTCAGATTAATGAAAATGACAGATATAAAACTACATTTACTATTCCCTTTGGATATTTTGAGTGGAATGTTATGCCTTTCGGTTTAAAGAATGCTCCTTCAGAATTCCAGCGTATAATGAATGATATTTTTAATGATTACTCTAATTTTGTGCTTGTCTATATTGATGACATTTTAATATATTCTAATCATATTGATGAACATTTTAAACATTTAAATATCATTTTGAATGTCATTCAGTATAATGGTTTAGTTACTTCTGCCAAGAAAAAGAAATTGTTTCAAACACAGGTTCGCTTTCTTGGACATAATATTTCTAAAGGAAAAATTAAACCTATTCAAAGGACAATTGAGTTTACGGAGAAATTTCCTAATGAAATTAAGGATAAAAACCAATTACAACGGTTTTTAGACTGTCTTAATTATATCGCTGATTTTTTCCCTAATCTGCGAACTTTATGTGGACCCTTATATGAGCGGTTGCAGAAGACTCCTCCACCCAGGACAGAAAAACATACTAATTTGATTAAAGAAATAAAAAGTAAAGTTAAAACTTTACCTTGTCTAGGCATTCCGCATCCACATGCATTCATGATTATTGAGATAGCTGTCTCCAATGAAGGGTATGGTGGCATTCTGAAACAAAAAATTCATGCATCATCTTTAGAAGAGTTTGTCCGGTACCATTCGGGTGTTTGGTCCGGCCCTCAGAAAAATTACTCTACTGTTAGAAAATAAATTTTATCAATTGTTTTATGCATTTCCAAATTTCAAGATGATTTGTATAATAAAAAGTTTTTATTACGAGTTGACTGTAAGTCAGCCAAAGAAATTTTGCAAAAAGATGTTAAGAATTTAGTTTCCAAACAAATTTTTGCTCGTTGGCAGGCTATTCTTTCTGTCTTTGATTTCGATATTGAATTCATCAAAGGCGATTCTAATTCTCTTCCTGATTTTCTTACTCGTGAATTTCTTACAGGTCATTCACATGTCTAAAGATCCGGGTAAGCCACCCATATCTTGCACTCCCCAAGACTATTTCATTTCTAATCCTCCTCGTCCTCTTCATCCTACTGTCCTTACTAATGATTTTCCTCCTTTGTCCTATATTAATGCTGCCCAGACTCCTTTTGCTAAATTATCTAATAGTCCAGTTCGTCCCTCATCTTCTTCTTCTCAGTATAATTCTGCTCATTATATTCAAAAGAAAGATTTTGAATATATGAAGTTGACTCATTTCCAAACTCCTCCCGAAAATAATGATGTGAAAAATTATGTTTCTCGACTTTTCCTACCGACTAATCAATGGTTTACTGATGATAAATTTAAAAATCAAAGGTATTATGAACTCATTAACGTGGATACTAATTCGGTTGAAATTACTCATTTTCCTGACAAAAAAGACTCCTCCCGTATAGCCTACTCTAAATTCATAATTCAAAAGGTTATGAGTCCTAAAGAATTCCCTTCCATTCATGATAGGAATACATTTTCAGGACGTTATATTCCTGCTGATTTTAATTACACCGATTATATGTTGGCATTTTATAGATGTCTCTATTTTCGATCATTTAATCATTCTTAGTTCATTAGTTTTTCTACTAAGTTTAATACTCAAGTACCTATGTGGTTTTATGATTGGTGGAAACTACTTGGTGCTATTCCAGACATTTTACCTCTTATTTCAGAAAAAGGATTTCAAACCTACAAGAAAAAATGTAGGTTAGCAGATTATCAGGCCTCATTCCTGTTTCATGCTGTGTTTCGAGTACCCTATATCTTGGCGTGGAGTTGGCAGATCAAACAACTCCAGCCAGATACTCCTTGTGCCCTAATCCACCAAATTAATGTGAAATGGTGGATCCAGTTTAATGAAGACCAAAGTAATTCCCAGGTTATTTTAAAATATTTAGAAACCGGGAAAAAACAGAAAATTAAGGTTAATCAAATTCCTCAATCCCCGATGACTCTAAAAACTCTGATTACTGAAATATATCCAGTAACTCCTGCAAAAACCTCTGTTCCTATACCTATGAAAATAATATCCAATCCTTTGACAACTCCTGCTACGGTTACTCCTCCTCCTGCTCCTGTGGCTCAAGATTCAACTCCAGATGTTGAAGACTTTCTTTAGCAATGCTTGAAGACATATTTCGAAACAAAGGCTTCGAGTTCCAGCAAATTTCCTCCAGTTAATCCAGCTTCAGCTTCTAGGTCATCACCAACCGATAAAGTTGAAGATTCCTCACCGCCTACTGATGATGAATTCGATCCATTCGGAGGTCCATGTGCTCAGGATCCTTTTCGACTTTTAATGTATTAATTTAGAGTCATGATGTAAGTGCTTACGCACTATTAGAATTATTAGGTTTATGACGTAAGTGCTTAGGTCATATAGCACTTACTTGTAATAATGCGGTAATGACGTAAGTGCTTAGGTTATATAGCACTTATTTTCATTTCAATTACATTTAGTTTTAATTCCGGACTTCATTTCCGGACTTGTAATTAGTTTAGAAGATTTCCCTTCTATAAAAGGGAACGACTACTCATGTAATCGGCAGAAGCCTTTTTTAGCAATAAACAAGTTTTTGAAAACATCTCTCTACACTTATCTTACTCTTTCAAGTTTTCTATCTATCTTTCTAAGTTTTAATTCATTCAAAGTAAGTTCTGCATCTTTCAACTTTCCGTTCTTACTCCAGTCTACCGCCTACTTTTTTAATTCATTGTACAACTTCATCTTATATTCATCTTCTTCTTTCTCAAGCTTACTGAAAATCGAACCTGTCTTGATTTGGATATCTGGAGTTTGTAATCTTTCTTCTATATGAGAAAATTTTAATTCCTTTTCTAAAGACATTAAAGAATTCTTTTTCTTATGCATTAGACAAATTTGTTTATAGATAGAATTAGTCTGAAGTAAATCTAATTCAAGTCTCTGTATAGGGTTAATAAAAGGAAAATTCAATTTATTTCCTAATATTTTCACAGAGACATGATTCGCTTCCTTTTTAAAAGGTGTAATTTGATACAAAAAAGGATTACCCAAAACAACATCAGTTGTGAATTTTTCAAGAATAAGAAAAGAATGTTTAAAACAATATCAATTATTACATATATATCCATTATTCAATTCAGCATATGTAGGAATTTCTAAACCATTAGCAGCATATAATATTTCTTTAGTATGAGATAAATAACAGTCAGGAATTATACCTCTATTAATGCAGGATTGGTCGGCGCCACTGTCAATCATGGCAACAGAAGTAGTAGACCAGTCTTCTACTCCAATGGTTACCATTACATACCATTTTTCAATTTTTACTTTAGTTATTAAATTTAAAAATTTTGAATTATCAGGAATATCATTAGATATATTAATATCATCATATTCGTCATTGTCTTTTATTAGACCAGAACTAGATGCCACATTAGATACATTTTGTTGAGCACGAGTAAACATATTATCCCACCAATTTTTCAGTTGACCAGTAAATCTGGAAACTAAACATAAAGCAACTTGACGTTCAGTCATATTATTATGCTGAGTTTTATAAGCTAAAGTAGCAGTACCCATTTCATGCAAAGTATTCATTATTTCATATTCAGATTTACCATCTATATTCCATTCATAAAGAGCATTACCATTATATGATTTTGAAATAAATCGACTTTTTTCTTCAAATTGAATATCTGGAGGAGTAGGTCGACTATGATAATTCATTATATTTCTATTAGACCATCTGTTATCTCTATATGATCTTCTATAAGATCTACGTTGGATTCTATTAAGCTCTAAAAGATGAGTATCTGATAATTGTTGTTCTAAATCTTCAATATTATCAGATTCTCGATCAGACACAGAATTATTATTATCAGAGTCAGATTTAGGAGCAGCTTGATTAATAACATTAAGACGTAAACCACTAAATTGTCTTTCTATAGAGGAAGTGGAACTAGAAGCTCTATTAGAAGACTCTAAAGCGAGATTAATCCTTTGAACTAAAGAAATCTCTTTGGCCATGTCATTAGGAAGAGAAGAAATAATTAGAGGTTTAGCTACCTCATTTGGAAAATTATTATTATTATTAGTCGGATTATCTAACTTAACAGAAATTAATTCAACTTGTTGAGAGAGAGTATGTAAAATCTGATTAAAAAAATTATTCTGTTGATACACTTTTTGAATATCATTAACCGTAACTGGACCTTGAGTATCTGTTCCTTTTTTAAAAGGAGAAGCAATTATTTCACCATCTTTAGTATTAATTTTAATAGTCTGTAGAGGAGGATGAACAGAAGAGAGAATTGTATCATAATTTAATTTCCATTTTTTATATAAATTAGTCTGAACATTAATAGTAGATTCATTTTTATAAGGAATTTTTTCTTTAGTAAAATAATAATTAAGCCAAGTGAAAAAAAGAAAATTAATCTGCTTACTAGTGATATCATTAACCCATTCAGTTTTAAGTTGAGAAATTACAGTCTTATCAAATTTTTCAAACCATTGACGTTGTTCATTATTTTCACTGGAAAAGTAATTTTCATTTAGAAATTCTTTATCCACTTGAAAAGTTTTGTTTATAACATTAAGTTCAGAAAAACGTATTTGAGAATGAGTAGGAGAACCTAAAGAAGAACTGGAGTCGGGAATGACTTCTGGTAAAGGAGCTTTAAACTTTAGCTTAGGATCTGGAGTAGAGTAAGAATACCTGGATGGTTCATGACTTACCCCAGCAGAGGTACTCGGTATATCTACAGAGTATCTAGGAGGAATCTCAGAAGGTAATCTGCATGAGGAAGATCTAAAAGGAGACATATTATCAAACTTAATTAAAATTTTATTATCTGAAATTTCTTCAATATTAGCCTGAGTTCTAACAGGATTTCTTTGAGACACTATTGGTCTATCTATCATTGTTTCAGCAGGTATAGTAATTTCATGACGAGGAAGTAATCTAGGAGTTTGAGTTTGAGTATTATCAGAATCAGTTATTACTAACACAGAATCATTAATATTAGTAGGTTTTAATTTTAAAGCAGTAGGAATCATAGACTTCATTAACTTGAAATAAATACGATAAACTAAAACAAATGTATCAGATTCTGGATCTAACTTTTTATTAAGAACATGAATATCTAGCATTAAAGATTTCATTATAGTTTTATCTATAAGACTAACACTAAAATTAGGTGCATAATTAAAACGAGTAGTACCATTACATAAATTAGTCTGTACTAAATCAAGTATAGAATCATTATAATGAAGTAAACGATCATCACGCAAAGCCATAAAAACAGGAGTATCAACCCCACGTTTCAGTAAAGGATGTAAAGCAATTTGAATTAAACCATAATGCATAAATCTCTAACCTTGATTAAGATAATAATTAATAGTAGTATTATTTAACAAATTAATCGTTGTTTTATCTTCTTCCATGGGATGGATCTCCTCATGGATCTTAATGGAATAAGCCTTATTAAATTCTAGTAGACCTTGTGAGTAGACTGCAGAAGGACTCGTATTAGGTAAAATTTCCTTGATTAGTTCATGAGAATTAAGAATGGATGAGTATGATGATGATGAAATGGATGCAGATGAAGAGGCTATATTAGACTCTCTAAAAAGAAATCTACGAATTCTTTCAGCCATTATATTTTCTAAGATTTAAACATATGGAAACAACACTAAAGATGTATACAAAGACCTAAAGAGAACAAGGGAGTATGCAACCTGGAACACCTATCGGCTTACCAACGGACTTATCCACGCTACAACCTCTTACCAAACCTTAGATAAAAGTATACAAGACTCTAGCGAAGCCTCAGACTGTTTTAATCTTTTGAAAACAAAATAGTTGAAAATCATTTGTAGAAATTGTTTGAGAAAGTTTAATAAAACCAGGCTCTGATACCAAATCAAGACAGGATCGATTTTTAGTAAGCTTGAGAAAGAAGAAGATGAATATAAGACGAAGTTGTACAATGAATTAAAAAAGTAGGCGGTAGACTGGAGTAAGAATGGAAAGTTGAAAGATGCAGAACTTACTTTGAATGAATTAAAACTTAGAAAGATAGACAGAAAACTTGAAAGAGTAAGATAAGTGTAGAGAGATGTTTTCAAAAACTTGTTAATTGCTAAAAAAGGCTTATGCCGATTACATGAGTAGTCGTTCCTTTTTATAGAAGGGAAATCTTCTAAACTAATTACAAGTCCGGAAATGAAGTTCGGAATTAAAGCTAAATGTAATTGAAATGAAAGTAAGTGCTATATAACCTAAGCACTTACGTCATTACTGCATTATTACAAGTAAGTGCTATATGACCTAAGCACTTACGCCATAAACCTAATAATTCTAATAGTGCGTAAGCACTTACATCATGACTCTAAATTAATACATTAAAAGTCAAAAGAATCCTGAGCACATGGACCCCCGAATGGATCGAATTCATCATCAGTAGGCGGTGAGGAATCTTCAACTTTATCGGTTGGTGATGACCTGGAAGCTGAAGCTAGATTAACTGGAGGAAATTTGCTGGAACTCGAAGCCTTTGTTTCGAAATATGTCTTCAAGCATAGCTGAAGAAAGTCTTGAACATCTGGAGTTGAATCTTGAGCCATAGGAGCAGGAGGAGGAGTAACCGCAACAGGAGTAGTCAAAGGATTGGATATTATTTTCTTAGGTATAGGAACAGAGGTTTTTGCAGGAGTTACTGGATATATTTCAGTAATCAGAGTTTTTTGAGTCATCGGGGATTGAGGAATTTGATTAACCTTAATTTTCTATTTTTCCCCGATTTCTAAATATTTTAAAATGACCTGGGAATTACTTTGGTCTTCATTAAACTGGATCCACCATTTCACATTAATTTGGCGGATTAGGGCAGAAGGAGTATCTGGCTGGAGTTGTTTGATCTGCCAACTCCACGCCAAGATATAGGGTACTCGAAACACAGCATGAAATAGGAATGAGGCCTGATAATCTGCTAACCTACATTTTTTCTTGTAGGTTTGAAATCCAATTTTATTAGAAAACTAGTTACTATGAGATTTGATTCTCATATCTATGTAATTAGGAGATCTAATTTATCACTATATCGATAGTAAACTAAACTGTGAATCACCATCAAAATTATTCAATATTTTTACTAAATATATTTTCATATTAGAAAAGATAGAATATAATGTTATGAGTTGAAGAATTCAGGTTGGTGAAGTACCTGTAGAAAATCCTTGCAAATGGATGAAAGGGACAGACGATATGCTGATGCTTCTTATTACTACTGTTTATTATATTTGAGAGTACGATGCATCAACTCCTCCATTTAACTATAAAAATAGAAAGTTCTTAAGGTTAGAGACAAGCAAGTGGAGCGCTATCTCAAATGTTATGAATCAAAGAGGTTATGATGTATCATCCCGTCAGTGTGAGAATAAATTCAATGATCTGAACGAAAAGTACTGGAGATTGAATGTATTTCTTGGTAAGGGCACTGCTTGAGACATTGTAGAGAACCTAAAGCTTCTGGGTTCAGTTAGTTTTTCTAAAGAAGAAATCATGGAAGTTATGAAGATTTTAAATTCTAAGCAATTA
The DNA here is from genome assembly GCA_030378225.1 of Knoxia roxburghii. Lineage (NCBI taxonomy): Eukaryota > Viridiplantae > Streptophyta > Magnoliopsida > Gentianales > Rubiaceae > Knoxia > Knoxia roxburghii. The sequence goes on along the minus strand of CM059416.1, from coordinate 34,459,527 downwards.
TTCTTCCTATAAATACGCTAATATAACAAATGCAATCGTTTCTCTATTCCTCGTGTTATATTTGTTGTATTTTTATTTGTTACATTATTTATTCCAATATTTTGAGTATTTTATTTTAATTCTCAAGTCGAATAATTGATTTGTATAGTTCTTGAAATTAGTGGAGGGTTTTTTAATGGTCCACATTAATTTTTTGTACTTTTTCTTTTTTACTCACCCAATGCGCACGTGACTGTCTCCTCCTAAATATTATAAAGTGAGTATTCATATGCAGTTATTTATACATTTTCGAAATTCATTTGTTGGATCCATTAATTTTTAACTTTTTCTCCTTCACACACATCACTTGCACGTGAATTATCCTCCATCTCTTAAACTTGTCAAATAATTAATTTTCCTCCACTACGTTTTTTTTTTTTTTTACCGAAAAGATGAACTATCTATTTAAAAGCATGAAACAATAATCCATTTGTTCAACACTACAAAAAACAAGGGATCTGGATAGCTCTCAAACAGAACAACTAGACATAGAGTCATTTTTTCAATTGTCACATACAACACACACAAGTTTTGCATAATAAACTCTAAACCTGAAACCACCTTCCCTTACAACCCATAAGAACATCAAAAACACCTTTCCATTTCAACATGTTTTACAAAATAAATTGCTTAAGAAAACGAAACTAATTGGGCTACGTCCTTTCAAAGCAACATATTTTGAGTTACTCCACAATCTTCGTAGTAGAGCATATTTCTAACGGTTCTTTATACTTTTTGTGTTCATCATTAATTTTTTAACATTTTATCATCACTCACCACATGGGAAGTTAAATATACATATTGTTCTTTTTTTTTGTGTGTTCTACATTAAGCTTTGTTCTATTTTCTCTTTCACTCACCTCACGCGCACGTAAATTGTCCGCCTCCTAGTAAACCTGTCAAATGATTAATTGTTAGCACCTTTGTCAATCAATTTCATTCATTCTCTTTTCTTACTCCATTTATGAATTTTGCACTATTTAGTTCATTATTGCTCCTGTTTTCAATTTTTAAGCTTTGTTTAGTTTTTTTCTTCCTATATTATTTATTTAAGAATAAAATATCTTTAAATATTTTATATAACTCAAAGAAATTAAAATTAATATTTTAAATTTTTTAATAAATTTAAAAGATGAGTTAAGGATGAGTAAAATTATTCTTAAGTTAAATTTGATGTAATTTTATTAGGAAACTATTTACTATGAGATCTGATTCTCATATCTATGTAATTAGGAGATATAATTTATCACTATATCGATAGTAAACTAAACTATGAATCACCATCAAAATTATTCAATATTTTGACTAAATATATTTTCATATTAGAAAATATAGAATATAATGTTACGAGTTGAAGAATTCAGGTTGGTGAAGTACCTGTAGAAAATCCTTGCAAACGGATGAAAGGGACAGACGATATGCTGATGCTTCTTATTACTGCTATTTCTTATATTTGAGAGTACGATGCATCAACTACTCATTTTAACTATAAAAAAGGAAAGTTCTTAAGGTTAGAGACAAGCAAGTGGTGTGCTATCTCAAATGTTATGAACCGAAGAGGTTATCATGTATCATCCCGTCAGTGTGAGAATAAATTCAATGATCTGAACGAAAAGTACTGGAGATTGAATGTATTTCTTGGTAAGGGCACTGCTTGAGACATTGTAGAGAACCTAAAGTTTCTGGGTTCAGTTAGTTTTTCTAACGAAGAAATCATGGAAGTTATGAAGATTTTAAATTCTAAGCAATTATTCTTCCTATAAATACGCTAATATAGCAAATGCAATCGTTTCTCTATTCCTCATGTTATATTTGATGTTTTTATTTGTTACATTATTTATTCCAATATTTTGAGTATTTTATTTTAATTCTGAAGTCGAATAATTGATTTTTATAGTTCTTGAAATTAATGGAGGGTTTTTTAATGGTCCACATTAATTTTTTTTCTTTTTCTTTTTTACTCACCCAATGCGAACGTGACTGTCTCTTCCTAAATATTATAAAGTGAGTATTCATATGCAGTTATTTATACTTTTTCGAAATTCATTTGTTGGATCCATTAATTTTTAACTTTTTCTCCTTCACACACATCTGTTGCCCATGAATTTTCCTCTATCTCTTAAACTTGTCAAATAATTAATTTTCCTCCACTTGGTTCTTTTTTTTTTTTTTTTACCGAAAAGATGAACTATCTATTTAAAAGCATGAAACAATAATCCATTTGTTCAACACTACAAAAAAAAAGGGATCTGGATAGCTCTCAACTACAACAATTAGACATAGGTTCATTTCCTCTACTGTCACATACAACACACACAAGTTTTGCATAATAAACTCTAAACCTGAAACCACCTTCCCTTACAACCCATAAGAACAACAAAAGCACCTTTCCATTTCAACATGTTTTACAAAATAAATTGCTTAAGAAAACGAAACTAATTGGGCTACGTCCTTTCAAAGCAACATGTTTTGAGGTTCTCCACAATCTTCGTAGTAGAGCATATTTCTAATGGTTCTTTATACTTTTTTTGGCCATCATTAATTTTTTAACATTTTATCTTCACTCACCACATGGGCAGTTAAATATCCATAGTGTTCTTTTTTTTTGTGTGTGTGTGTGTGTTCTACATTAAGCTTTGTTCTATTTTCTCTTTCGATCACCTCATGCGCACGTAAATTGTCCGCCTCCTAGTAAACCTATCAAATGATTAATTGTTAGCACCTTTGTCAATCAATTTCATTAATTTTCTTTTCTTACACCCGTTATGAATTTTGCTCTATTTAGTTCACTATTGCTCCCGTTTTTAATTTTTAAGCTTTGTTTAGTTTTTTTATTCCTATATTATTTATTTCAGAATAAAATATCCTGAAATATTTTATATAACTCAAAGAAATTACAATTAAAATTTTAAATTTTTTAAAAAATTTAAAAGATGAGATAAGGATGAGAAAAATTATTCTTAAGTTAAATTTGATATAATTTTATTAGGAAACTAGTTACTATGAGATCTTATTCTCATATCTATGTAATTAGGAGATCTAATTTTATCACTATATCGATAGTAAACTAAACTTTGAATCACCATCAAAATTATTAAATATTTTTACTAAATATATTTTCATATTAGAAAAGATAGAATATAATGTTACGAGTTGAAGAATTCAGGTTGGTGAAGCACCTGTAGAAAATCCTTGCAAACGGATGAAAGGGACAGACGATATGCTGATGCTTCTTATTACTGCTGTTTCTTATATTTGAGAGTACGATGCTTCAACTCCTCGTTTTAACTATAAAAATGGAAAGTTCTTAAGGTTAGAGACAAGCAAGGGGAGCGCTATCTCAAATGTTATGAACCGAAGAGGTTATCATGTATCATCCCTTCAGTGTGAGAATAAATTCAATGATCTGAACGAAAAGTACTAGAGATTGAATGTATTTAATTGCTTGTGACATTGTAGGGAACCTAAAGCCTCTGGGTTCAGTTAGTTTTTCTAACGAAGAAATCATGGAAGTTATGAAGATTTTAAATTGTAAGCAATTATTCTTCCTATAAATACGCTAATATAACAAATGCAATCGTTTCTCTATTCCTCATGTTATATTTGAAGTATTTTTATTTGTCACATTATTTATTCCAATATTTTAAGTTTTTATTTTAATCCTCAAGTCGAATAAGTGATTTTTATAGTTCTTGAAATTAATGGAGGGTTTTTTAATGGTCCACATTAATTTTTTTTACTTTTTCTTTTTTACTCACCCAATGCGCACGTGACTTTGTCCTCCTAAATAGTATAAAGTGAGTATTCATAACCAGTTATTTATACTTTTTCGAAATTCATTCGTTGGATCCATTAATTTTTAACTTTTTCTCCTTCACACACATCACTTGCACGTGAATTATCCTCCATCTCTTAAACTTGTCAAATATTTAATTTTCGTCCACTACATTTTTTTTTTTTTTTACCGGATAGATGAACTATCTCTTTAAAAGCATGAAACAATAATCCATTTGTTCAACACTACAAAAAACTAGGGATCTAGATAGCTCTCAAACAGAACAACCAGACATAGAGTCATTTCTTCAACTGTCACATACAACACACACAACTTTCGCATAGTAAACTCTAAACCTGAAACCACCTTCCCCTACAACCCAAAAGAACAACAAAAACACCTTTCCATTTCCACATGTTTTACAGAATAAATTGCTTAAGAAAAGGAAACTAATTGGGATACGTCCTTTCAAAGCAACATGTTTTGAGTTACTCCACAATCTTCGTAGTAGAGCATATTTCTAAAGTTCTTTATACTTTTATTGTTCATCATTAATTTTTTAACATTTTACCTCACTCACCACATGGGCAGTTAAATATACATTTTTTTTTTTTTTTTGTTCTACATTATGTTTTCTTCTATTTTCTCTATCACTCACCTCACGCGCACGTAAATTGTCTGCCTCCTAGTAAACCTTTCAAATGATTAATTGTTAGAACCGTTATTCAATCAATTTCATTCATTTTCTTTTCTTACTCCCGTTATGAATTTTGCTCTATTTAGTTCATTATTGCTCCCATTTTTAATTTTTAGGCTTTGTTTAGTCTTTTTATTCCTATATTTTTTATTTCAGAATAAAATATCTTTAAAGATTTTATATAACTCAAAGAAATTGCAATTAAAATTTTAAACTTTTTAATAAATTTAAAACATGAGTTAAGGATGAGTAAAATTATTTAAACTTTGGTAAAATTATTCTTAAGTTAAATTTGATGTAATTTTATTAGGAAACTAGTTACTATGAGATCTGATTCTCATTTCTAAGTTATTTGGAGATCTAATTTTATCACTATATCGACAGTAAACTAAATTGTGAATCACCATCAAAATTATTCAATATTTTTACTAAATATATTTTCATATTAGAAAAGATAAAATATAATTTTACGAGTTGCAGAATTGAGGTTGGTGAAGTACCTGTAGAAAATCCTTGCAAACGGATGAAATGGACGGACGATATGCTGATGCTTCTTATTACTGCTGTTTCTTACATTTGAGAGTACGATGCTTCAACTCCTTGTTTTAAGTATCCAAATGGGAAGTTATTAAGGTCAGAGACAAGCAAGTGGAGCGCTATCTCAAATGTTATGAACCGAAGAGTGAAGGAAAACTGAACAAGCCCGGGCTTAATCGAAAACCTCTCTTTCGCGCAATGCATTCCAGAATCGGAAGCTTTCGACCAAGCTCAGGCTCAAATTAGTTTACCCATGAACGGATCTTAGCTTATACTTATTTAATTTATTAATCGGGACACAAAAATTTAAATCTTTAATTAAAGCGAAATATTAAAGATTATACCTTTTGTAGCGAAGTCCCTTGCCTAAACAAAAATCCAATCTTTGATTGCGATTCCAATAGAAATCCGAAGAATTACTCCGATACAAACTCCGAAATAGTGTGGGCTATTATCTACGGAGTTACGCACAGCAAAATATAGAAAACCCAAGAAACATGCTTCGGAAGAAAACTCAAAAACTGCTGAAATTAAAAAAAACTGCTGCCCAGATTTTTTTTTTAAAAAACTTGCTGCGCAAGTCGCCGGGAATACTTGAAGAAAACCGACCACCGAGCTGATCAATCCGGTCCCGATCTGTACAACCGGCTTCACGGATCACTCAGCAAGAAGATCGACGTGAAGACCCGTCGGCTCAGGGCACCGAAGAAGAACCAGCGCAGGGTTTTCCGATAAAAACTGCAGCAGATTTTCCAATCACAAAAATGATCTGCGCAGCTCCGATGAAAGAAACGGCCGGCGACTATATTAAGGAATAATCTGGGCAACTTGATGACTGAGTTTTCCGAAGGAGAAAGCTTCCTAGTCGACTTCGAGAGAAAACTTGACGAGGAAGACACAGTTCTCTCTCTAGACTAGACTTTCTCTATCTAGCATTTTCTTGGCTGCCAAGTTTCTTAATTGTTTTCTTGCCCAATAAGTTGTATTTATAAGGAGCTTCTAAGGAGACCTAATGGGCTCTCGAATTAGGCCTTTTAATTTGACTTTCGTTGACCGCTAAGTCTTACCGACTAATCAACACCAATCGACCCATTTAAATTAATTTATTTAACCCACTTTGTTAATTTAATTCAATCAAACCCTTAGAATTAATTAATTCAACTAGAATTAATTTCTAAATTCACTTTGTCGATTAAATATTAATTAAACCTTTGGGATTAATTAATTTACCTTGTCGATTAGTCAAATGCATAATCGGTCGTACCACTAACGGACCAATTATGGAACTACCGCTCGAAAATGACTTTATATCGCACCATTATATTTTATTCTATCTCCCCACATTAAAGATCTAGCGCTCGTCTGTTTATCAATTTACTGACAAATTAATTCACCGACTTCTTGGTTTCCGAGATTAGTACCACTCATCCTTTTATTATACCGAACATAAAGTTCACAGGCCGGGTTTAGTATAATTGAATTTACGAGCTCATCTCGGGAGCACCATCAACCCGGCAAACCGGTACGTGGATTCCTCTGACTAGCAACGGCACGTAAGAAGCTAAACACCGCATACTTAACCTACCGAGGTATAGGCCTCAATCGACCGCACTCTTTGACAAATCAAAACAGACGATATCCAACCTTCACGCCCGTCCCAATCTCGGGATTGAGAGATGGAATACTAGGACCGAATTGACTACGCCAATCAGTATAAGTCAATTCCGTCCAAACTGGTCGTGCTCAATATGCCCCGGGCATATCCGTGTGATTTAAACTAGTTTAGATAAACTAATTTCCAAACCACACAATAACCTACACCGATAGTATGTTCAGACTATCTCGGTTACGAGCATACTTTTTATATATCAATACTTTAACCAATAACGGTATCTATTGTGTCTGTCGACACCTCGTTAACTAGTTCTATGATATAAAGGAACAAATTTATACTGAAACAAAATGATATGTCAATTGTGGATATTAGTTTGTGATACAAGCCATAGCTTTTCTGTATTCAAAACTAACAAAGAGGTCATCATGTATCATCCCGTCAGTGTCAGAATAAATTCAATGATCTGAACGAAAAATACTGGAGATTGAATGTATTTCTTGGTAAGGGCACTGCTTGTGACATTGTAGAGAACCTAAAGCTTCTTGGTTCAGTTAATTTTTCTAACGAAGAAATCATGGAAGTTATGAAGATTTTAAATTGTAAGCGATTATTCTTCCTATAAATACCCTAATATAACAAATGCAATCGTTACTCTATTCCTCATGTTATATTTGCTGTATTTTTATTTGTTACATTATTTATTCCAATATTTTAAGTATTTTATTTTAATCCTTAAGTCTAATAAGTGATGTTTATAGTTCTTGAAATTAATGGAGGGTTTTTTATGGTCCACATTAATTTTTTTAACTTTTTCTTTTTTACTCACCCAATGTGCACGTGACTGTCTCCTCCTAAATAGTATAAAGTGAGTATTCATAAGCAGTTATTTATACTTTTTCGAAATTCATTTGTTGGATCCATTAATTTTTAACTTTTTCTCCTTCACACACATCACTTGCACGTGAATTATCCTCCATCTCTCAAACTTGTCAAATAATTAATTTTCCTTCACTACGTTCTTTTTTTTTTACCGGAAAGATGAACTGTCTCTTTAAAAGCATTAAACAATAATCCATTTGTTCAACACTACAAAAAACCAGGGATCTGGATAGCTCTCAACTAGAACAATTAGACATAGGTTCATTTATTCAACTGTCACATACAACACACACAAGTTTCGCATAATAAACTCTAAACCTAAAACCACCTTCCCTTACAACCCATAAGAACAACAAAAACACCCCTCCATTTCCACATGTTTTACAGAATAAATTGCTTAAGAAAAGGAAACTAACTGGGCTACATCCCTTTAGAGCAACATGTTTTATGTTCCTCCACAGTGTTCATAGTAGAGCATATTTCTAACGATTATTTATACTTTTTTTGGTCATCATTAAGTTTTTAACATTTTATCTTCACTCAACACATGGGTTGTTAAATATACATTTTTTTTTTTTTTTGTGTTCTACATTAAGTTTTCTACTATTTTCTCTTTCACTCACCTCACGCGCACGTAAATTGTATGCCTCCTTGTAAATATGTCAAATGATTAATTGTTAGCACCTTTGTTCAATTAATTTAATTTATTTTCTTTTCTTACTCCCGTTTTCAATTTTGATCTATTTAGTTCATTATTGCTCCCGTTTAAAATTTTAAATTATTAAATAAATTTAAAACATGAGTCAAAGATGAGTAAAATTATTTAAATTTTAGTAAAATTATTCTTATGCTAAATTTGATGTAATTTTATAAGGAAACTAGTTACTATGAGATCTGATTCTCTTATCTATGTTATTATGAGATGTAATTTTATCACAATCTGGACAGTAAACTAATCTATTAATCACGATAAAAATTATTAAATATTGTTACTAAATATATTTTTATATTAGAAAAGTTAGAATATAATGTTATGAGATGAAGAATTGAGGGTGGTGAAGTACCAGTAGAAAATCCTTACAAACGGATAAAATGGACGGACGATAAGCTGATTCTTCTGATTACTGTTGTTTCTTACATTTGAGAGTATGATGCTTCAAATCCTCATTTTAAGTATAAAAATGGGAATTTCTTAATGTCAGAGATAAGCAAGTGGGGCGTTATCTCAAATGTTAAGAACCGAAGAGGTTATCATGTTTTATCCCGTCAGTGTGAGGATCAATACAATGATCCAAACGAAAAGTACTGGAGATTGAATATATTGTTTGGTAAAGGCAATGCTTGTGACATTGTAGAAAATGCAAAGCTTCTTCGTTCAGTTGGGTTGTCTAACAAAAAAATCACAGAAGTCATCGATATTTTAAGTTGTAAGCAACTATTTTTCCTAGAAATACGCTAATATAACCAATGCAATCGTTTAGCTCTTCCTCATGGTATATTTGATGCATTTAAATGTGGTACGTTATTTATTCTTATATTTTAAGTATTTTATTTTAATCCTTAAGTCTAATAAGTGATGTTTATAGTTTTTGAAATTAATGAACTATTTTTTTAATGGTCCACATTAAGTTTTTTTCTTTTGTTTTTTACTCACCCAATGCGCACGTGACCGTTCTCCTCCTAAATAGTATAAAGTGGAGCATTCCTAAGGAGTTTGTTATACTTTTTTGAAATTCATTTGTTGGATCCATTAATTTTTAACTTTTTCTCCTTCACTCACATCACTTGCATGTGAATTATCCTCCATCTCTTATACTTGTAAAATAATTAATTTTCCTCCATTATGTTCTTTCCTTTTTTACTGTAAAGATGAACTATCTCCTTAAAAGCATGAAACAATAATTCATTTGTTCAACACTACAAAAAACCAGGGTTCTGGATAGCTCTCAAACAGAACAACTAGACATAGAGTCCTTTCTTCAACTGTCACATACAACCAACAAGTTTGCATGATAACCACTAAACCTGAAACCACCTTCCCTTACAACCCATAAGAACACAAAAAACACCCCTCCATTTCCACCTATTTTATGGAAGAAATTGTTTAAATAAATGAAACTAACTGGGCTACGTCCCTTTAGAGCAACATGTTTTATGTTCCTCCACAATGTTCATAGTAGAGTATATTTCCAACGGTTATTTATACGTTTTTTTGTCATCATTAAGTTTTTAACATTTTATCTTCATTCAACACATGGGCTGTTAAATATACATATTTTTCTTTTTTATTGTGTTCTACATTATGTTTTCTACTATTTTCTCTTGCACTCACCTCACGCGCACGCAAATTGTCCGCCTCCTAGTAAATCGTTCAAATGATTAATTGTTCGCACTTTTGTTCAATCAATTTCATTCATTTTCTTTTCTTACTCCCGTTTTCAATTTTGATCTATTTAGTTATGAAAGAATTTGCCACATAGGATCTGGGTTTGCACTTGCTGGATTTACCACGCAAAAAAAATTTCTAATTAAAGCGGAACCTTAGAAAAGTACCTTTGAAGTGTGCACCTAGTGATTCTCTTGTTTGCCTCAAGACTATGACTTCACGTTATGTGGGCAACAAACTAGAAGCCAATTAATCAGCTACTCACCACAATCCACCTGCTGAAAAAATTCAGCACCTCTGCACCTAGCACGTACTGCAAACGCACTGCCCGGAGAGAGAGAAAGCAACACACGGGGCTAGTATTTTGGTCTAATATTTTCGGCCACTTGATGAAGAAAACCAGCCACCTATTTGCTCAAAAATTCATTCTTGAGAGAGAAAGAAATTTCTCTCTCTAGATTCTTGAATAATGAATCTATTGAATTGTGATTCTTGAATAGCTAATCCCTTGTCTATTTATAGAGATACAAGAGAGACCCCAAGTTGGTTTAGGATTGGTCTTCCTAATGGGTTTAGGTAATGAATTAGTTTCCAAATCCAATTAGGCAACCAATCTGATAGGATAAACCAAATCCTACTAGATTTCCTAATCTCTAGGATTTTCTAATTCCAATTGAAACTTAAAACTTAATTAATTAATTCCACTTTGTTAATTACTTAATTAACCCTTAGGAATTAATTCAATAATTCCACTTTGTTAATTACTGAATTAACCCTTAGGAATAATTAACCAATTAATTAATTAAATCTACCTATTCAATTAACCCATTACAAAATTAATCGTACCACTAACGGATTAATTTTGGCACTACCATCCTACACCAGAATTGCTTCCGGAACAACTTAATTAAATTATATTCATTAATCTCCCCACATCAAAGATATAGTGCTCGTTAATTAAAATTAATTTACTGATAAATTAATTAATTAACTTCTTTAATTTCGAGACTAGTACCACTCGACATTTTTACTATACCGGACATAAGTCCACCTGCCGGGTTTAGTATAATAAACATTTCGAGCTCATCTCGGGAGCACCATCACCCCGAACACACCGGTACATGGTTTCCTACCGAGAATATTGGCCACAATTGACCTCACCCATTGGCAGATCAAAGTACACTATGTCTAATCCTCATGCCCACTGGAGTCTAGGGATTTAGAGATAGAATACAAGGATCGATTTGTCTATTAAATCAGTACAAGACAAATCATTCCTAAAGGTCAAGTTCAATATACCCCGGGCATATCTATATGATTCAATTAGTTTAGACAAACCAATTTTCTGAATCACATAATAACCTAAACCAACAGTTTGTCCAAAACGGTCTTGGTTACGAACCTCATTTATATAATATGTCTTTCAACCAACGATGAGATCTACTGTGTCGCACTAGACACCTCATCATCTACTTACATAATATAAATGGATAATTAATGCATAACAAGATATGACTGAAACACAAATCGATATATTAAACTGGGAAACTGTACAATACAAGCATAGCTTATGTATTCTACTGCAACAATCTCCCACTAATACTTAAGATGTGCTTTAAGTATACAACTACATACAATCCCTATACAATCTGCTGCTATCTATCTAGAAAAACTATCATGGCTCTTCTAAGTATCTGATCCCCATGCCCTTCACGTGAGCCTCAAACACTTTAGAAGTCAATGTTTTCGTGAATGGATCTGCAAGGTTATCCTCTGATGTTATCTTAGCCACGACCACATCTACCCTCTTTACGATGTCTCGTATCAGGTGGTACTTGCGTTGTATATGTTTACTTACCTTGTGGGCTCGTGGTTCCTTCGAATTTGCTACTGCACCGTTGTTATCAAAATAAATCGTGATAGACTTTTGCAAACTATATCTAAGTCCACTAGGAAGTTCTTGAGCCATACTACTTCTTTCGCTGCCTCTGATGTGGCAACGTACTCTGCCTCCATGATAGAGTTCGCCACGCATTTCTGCTTGACACTCCGCCAAACTATGGCTCTACCTCCTAGAGTAAACACATACCCTGAGGTAGACTTGCTCTTGTCACTGTCACCTTGGAAATATGAATCTGTGTAACCTCGGGGTACCAGCTCAGGCGCCTGATAGATCAGGACTTGGTCCCTCGTTATGCGCAAATACTTGAGAATGCATTTTATTGCCTCCCAATGAGCTTTCTCGGGGTTACTCTGATATCTGCTCACCATGCCAACAGCATAACAGATATCAGGCCACGTACACAACATGGCATATATGAGACTTCCTACTGCCGAAGCATATGGAACTATCTTCATGGTCTCTATTTCCTCAACAGTCTTAGGAGATTGTTCCTTAGATAGAAACACTCCATGCCTGAAAGGTAGAAAACCTTTCTTAGAGTTCTGCATGTTAAAATGGGCCAGAATTATGTCTATGTACGAAGCTTGGGAGAGCGTTAACGAACGTTTCCTACGATCTCGAATAATCTTGATCCCAAGGATATGTCCCGCTTCCCCTAAGTCCTTCATATCAAATTGCTTAGATAGCCATGCTTTTACGTCTGATAACACTTTCTTGTTATTTCCAATCAATAGAATGTCATCTACGTAAAGCACAAGAAACACCACTGAGTTTTCATCACGTCTGTGATATACACAATGCTTATCCGGACACTGAGTAAATCCAAAGGACTAGATTACCTCATCAAACTGGATATTCCAAGATCTGGATGCCTGCTTAAGTCCATAAATAGACCTCTTAAGCCTGCAAACCTTATGCTATTGGCCTTTTTCAATGAATCCCTCTGGTTGCTGCATAAAGATGGTTTCCTCAAGACTTCCATTTAGGAAAGCTATCTTTACATCCATCTGCCAAATCTCATAATCCATATGAGCAGCTATGGCCAAGAGAATCCGGATCGACGTAAGTATGACTACCTGGGAGAGGGTTTCGTCATAATCGATTGCCTCTTTCTGAGTATACCCCTTCGCCACCAGCCTAGCTTTAAAGGTTTCCACTTCCCGTCAGGTCCTCTCTTTCATTTGTAGACCCACTTGCATCCAATTGTTAGTTTTGAATACAGAAAAGCTATGGCTTGTATCAAAAACTAATATCCACAGTTGACATATCATTTTGTTTCAGTATAAATTTGTTCTTTTATATTATAAAACTAGATAACGGGGTGTGGAAAGACACAGTAGATACCGATATTAGTTAAAGTATTGATATATTAAAAGTATGCTCGTAACCGAGATAGTCTGAACATACTATCGGTATATGTTATTGTGTGGTTTGGGAGTTAATTTATCTAAATTAGTTTAAATCACACGGATATGCCTGGGGCATATTGAGCATGACCAGTTTGGATAGAATTGACTTATACTGATCGGCGTAGTCAATTCAGTCATAGTATTCGGTCTCTCAATCCTGAGATTGGGATGGGCGCGAGAGTTGAATATTGTATGCTTTGATTTGCTAAAGAGTGCGGTCAATTGAGGCCTATACCTCAGTAGGTTAGGTATGCGGTGTTTAGCTTCTTACGTGCCGTTGCTAGTCAGAGGAATCCACGTACCAGTTCGTCGGGTTGATGGTGCTCCCAAGATGAGCTCGTAAGGTCTATTATACTAAACCCGGCCGGTGGATTTTATGTCCGGTATAATGAAAGGACGAGTGGTACTAATCTCAGATATCAAGAAGTCGATGAATTAATTTGTCAGTAAATTGATAAACAGACGAGCACTAGATCTTTAATGTGGGGAGATAGAATAAAATATAATGGTGTGATGTTAAGTCATTTTTGAGCGGTAGTTCCATAATTAGTCCGTTAGTGGTACGACGGATTGAGCATTTGACTAATTGGCAAGGTGAATTAATTAATCCTAAAGGTTTAATTAATATTTAATCGACAAAGTGAATTAAGAAATTAATTCTATATGAATTAATTAATTCTAAGGGTTCGATTAAATTAAATTAATAAAGTGGGTTTAATAAATCACATGGATGAGTATTTCGTGACTTTCATGGATGATTACTCTAGATATGGATACATATACCTGATGCACCACAAGTCTAAATGCTTTGGCAAGTTCAGAGAGTTCAAGGCTAAGGTGGAGAACCATCTGGGTAAGAGTATCAAGGCCCTGCGATCTGATCGTGGTGGCGAATACCTCTCTAGTGAATTTAAATCCTATTTGTTAGAGGAGAGTATTCAGACCAAGTTGTCTGCACCTGGCACACCCCAGCAGAATGGTGTAGCAGAGAGGAGGAACAGGACTCTTATGGAGATGGTTAGATCGATGATGAGTTACAGTGAGTTGCCTATCTCGTTTTGGGGTTATGCCTTGGGGACAACATGTTTTATCCTCAACCTTGTGCCATCTAAGTCTGTGCCTTCGACCCCATGAGAGTTGTGGAATGGGTGAAAACCTAGTCTGAGACATCTCAGAATATGAGGTTGTCCAGCACATGTGCTCGAGGCAGATGCAGGCAAGTTAGAGGCGAGATCCAAGGCTATGCTGTTTATAGGCTACCCCAAAGGAACGAGAGGTGGTCTATTTTATAGTCCTCGGGATCAGAAGGTGGTGATCAGCACCAATGCCAGATTTCTTGAGGATGACTATATTTTAGATCACAAGTCAAGCAGCAAGGTAGTATTGGAAGAGCTTAGAAGTCAGTCCATTATTCCAGATGCACAAGTACAGGGAGATACACTACAAGAGACTGCACACACTATCACATATGATGCTCTTGCACAGGCTGTGCCTCATCATAGTGGGAGGGTTGTCAGACAGCCCGAGAGGTACATGGGTTTGGGTGAGTCTTCGAACTTTATCCCTGGCGCTCATGAACCAGACCCAGTTAACTACAATGAGGTTCTTCAGGATAAAGATGCAGATTCTCGGTAGAGAGCGATGATTGCTGAGATGGGTTCTATGGACTCAAATAAAGTCTGGGAGCTGGTAGACCTTCCTGATAGGTTTAGGCCTATTGGGTGCAAATGGGTTTACAAGTCAAAGAGAGGATCTGACGGGAGGCTTGAGACCTTCAAGGCTAGGCTTGTGGTGAAGGGGTATACTCAGAAAGAGGGTATCGATTATGAGGAGAACTTTTCCCCAGTAGCTATGTTTAAGTCAATCCGGATTCACTTGGTCACAGCTGCTCATATTGACTATGAGATTTGGCAGATGGATGTCAAGACAGCTTTCCTTAATGGAAGTCTTAAGAAGACCATCCTTATGCAGCAACCAGAGGGCTTCATTGTTAAGGGCCAATAGCACAAGGCATGCAGGCTTAGGAGGCCCAATTATGGACTTAATCAAGCATCCAAATTTGGAACATCCGTTTTGATGAGGTTACCCAGTCCTATAGATTCACTCAGTGTCCAGATGAGCAGTGTGTTTTATCACAGGCGTGATGGTGATACGGTGGTGTTCCTATTACTTTACGTAGATGACATATGAAGGATTTGGGAGAGACTGGACATATCCTTGGGATTAAGATTATTCGAGATCGTAGGAGACATTCTATGACTCTCTCTCAGGCATCCTACATAGACACGTTTCTGGCCTATTTTAACATGCAGAACTCCAAGAAGGGTTCACTACCTTTCAGGCATGGAGTGTATTTGTCTAAGGAGCAGTGTCCTAAGACTGCTGAGGAGATAGATGCCATGAAGGCGGTACCCTATGCTTCTGCAGTGGGTAGCCTCATGTATGCTATGCTGTGTACGAGGCCTGATATTTGCTTTGCCGTTGGCATGGTTAGCAGATATCAGAGTAACCTTGGGAAGGCTCAATAGGAAGCAGTAAAATGCGTTCTCAAGTACTTATGCAGGACGAGAGATTATGTCCTAGTTTATAGAGCGCAGGAGCTTGTACCATTGGGTTACACAGATTTGGACTTTCAAGGTGATTTGGACAAGAGTAAGTCTACCTCTGGGTTTGTGTTTACTCTAGGAGGTGGAGCCATAGTATGGCGGAGTGTTAAACAAAAATGCGTGGCGGACTCCTCCATGGAGGCTGAGTACGTTGCCGCTTCAGAGGCAGCGAAAGAGGCAGTATGGCTCAGGAGCTTCCTAATGGACTTAGATGTGGTTCCTGAGTTGCCTAGGTCTATCACAGTTTATTGTGATAACAATGGTGCAGTTGCTAACTCGAGGGAACCACGAGCCCATAAGGCGAGTAAACACATAGAGCGCAAGTACCACCTGATACGAGAGATCGTAAAGGGAAGAGATGTGATCGTGGCCAAGATAGCATCAGATGACAACCTTGTAGATCCTTTCACCAAGCCATTAACCCCAAAGGTCTTTGAGAGACATGTAGAGGGCTTGGGAGTCAGATTCTTGAGGGAGCCATGTGAGTGAGCTTAAAGGCGTTCTGGAGATTTCACTATGACAGCAGTGTAATAGCGGGTTGGATAGTTTTTGTACTTCTTAGCATAGCTTTGAGTATTAGTGGGATATTGTTAGTTTTGAATACAGAAAAGCTATGGCTTGTATCAAAAACTAATATCCACAGTTGACGTATCATTTTGTTTCAGTATAAATTTGTTCCTTTATCTCATAGAACTAGATAACGGGGTGTGGAAAGACACAGTAGATACCGTTATTGGTTAAAGTATTGATATATTAAAAGTATGCTCGTAACCGAGATAGTCTGAACATACTATCGGTATAGGTTATCATGTGTTTTGGGAATTAATTTATCTAAATTAGTTTAAATCACACGGATATGCCTGGGGCATATTGAGCACGACCAGTTTGGATAGAATTGACGTTTACTGATCGGCGTAGTCAATTCAGTCCTAGTATTCGGTCTCTCAATCCCGAGATTGGGATGGGCGCGAGAGTTGAATATTGTATGCTTTGATTTGCCAAAGAGTGCGGTCAATTGAGGCCTATACCTGGGTAGGTTGGGTATGCGGTGTTTAGCTTCTTACGTACCGTTGCTAGTCAGAGGAATCCACGTACCGGTTTGCCGGGTTGATGGTGCTCCCGAGATGAGCTCGTAAGGTCTATTATACTAAACCCGGCCGGTGGATTTTATGTCCGGTATAATAAAAGGACGAGTGGTACTAATCTCAGATATCAAGAAGTTGGTGAATTAATTTTTCAGTAAATCGATAAACAGACGAGCACTACATCTTCAATGTGGGGAGATAGAATAAAATATAATGGCGCGATGTAAAGTCATTTTCGAGCTGTAGTTCCATAATTAGTCCTTTAGTGGTACGACTGATTATGCATTTGACTATTCGACAAGGTGAATTAATTAATCCTAAAGGTTTAATCGACAAAGTGAATTAAGAAATTAATTCTATTTGAATTAATTAATTCTAAGGGTTCGATTAAATTAAATTAATAAAGTGGGTTTAATAAATTAATTCAAATGGGTCGATTGGAGTTGATTAGTCGGGAAAGACTTAGCAGTCAACGAAAGTCAAATTAAAATGCCTAACTCGAGAGCCCATTAGGTCTCCTTATAAGCTCCTTATAAATACAAATTGTTAGGCAAGTCAAGACATAAGAAACTTGATAACCTAGAAAGGGTTAGTGAGAGAAAGTCTAGTCTATAGAGAACTTTGTCTTCCTCGTCAAGTTTTCTCTCGAAGTCGACTAGGATAGCTTTCTTCTACGAAAAGAAACTCAGCCCACTCAATTTTAGAGCAGCCAGATCATTTCTTCATGAAGAAGCCGACGGAATTCTGCTGGTTTTCTCTAGCGCAGTTGCGCATTTGTTCGGGCGGCGGACTACTTCAATCTTCGGGGTGCTGATCCGGTGGTCATCTCACATCGATCTCTTGTTCGCTTTGTGATCCGTGAGACCCACTGTACAGATCGTGGCCGGGGTTAGTAGTTCGCACAGCCGGCAGTCCGTATAAGGTAGTAGAAAACCCAGCGACTGGTTTTCTTTGGTTGCTCCGGGCAGTTTTTTGAGTTTCTTGAAAAGCAAGTGAAGGAAAACTGAACAAGCCCGGGCTAAATCAAAAACCTCACTTTCGTGCAATGCATTCCAGAATCGGAAGCTTTCGACCAAGCTCAGGCTCAAATTAGTTTACCCATGAATGGATCGTAGCTTATACTTATTTAATTGATTAATCGGGACACAAAAATTAAATCTTTAATTAAAGTGGAATATTAAAGATTCTACCTTTTGTAGCGAAGTCCCTTTCCTAAAGAAAAAAAATCCAATCTTTGTTGCGATTACCACAAGAAATCTGAAGAATGACTCCGATCCAACTTCGAAATAGTGTGGGCTATTATCTACGGAGTTACCCATGGCAAAATAATGAAAACCCAAGAAACTTGCTTCGGAAGAAAACTCAAAAAAAAAACTGAAATTGAAAAGAAAAACTGCTGCCCAGATTTTTTAAAACTTGCGGCGCAAGTCGCCGGAAATACTAGAAGAAAACCAATCACCGAGCTGATCAATCCGGTCCCGATCTGTACAACCGGCTTCACGGATCACTCAGCAAGAAGATATACGTGAAGACCGGTCGGCTCAGGGCACCGAAGAAGAACCAGCACCGGGTTTTCCCGATAAAACTGCAGTATATTTTCCCATCGAAAAAACCAATTTGCGCTGCTCCGATAAAAGAAACGGCCGGTGACGATATTAAAGAATAATCCGGGAAATTGGTGACTGAGTTTTCCGAAGGAGAAAGCTTTCTTAGCTGAATTCGAGAAGAAGCTTCGACGAGGAAGACGAAGTTCTCACTCTAAGCTAAACTTTCTCTCACTAGCCCTTTCTTGGCTATCAAGTTTCTTATGTCTTGACTTGCCTAACAAGTTGTATTTATAAGGAGCTTCTAAGGAGACCTAATGGGCTCTCGAGTTAGGCCTTTTAATTTGACTTTCGTTGACCGCTAAGTATTTCCCGACTAGTCAACTCCAATCGACCCATTTGAAATAATTTATTAAACCCACTTTGTAATTTAATTTAATCGAACCCTTAGAATTAATTAATTCATATAGAAATAATTTCTTAATTTACTTTGTCGATTAAATATTAATTAAACTTTTAGGATTAATTAATTCACCTTGTCGATTAGTCAAATGCATAATTAGTCGTACCACTAACGGACCAATTATGGAACTACGGCCAGAAAATGACTTTACATCACGCCATTATATTTTATTCTATCTCCCCACATTAAAGATCTAGTGCTCGTCGGTTTATCAATTTACTGACAAATTAATTCACCGACTTCTTGATATCCGAGATTAGTACCACTCGTCCTTTTATTATACCGAACATAAAGTTCACCGACAAGGTTTAGTATAATAGACTTTACGAGCTCATCTCGGGAGCACCATCAACCGGGCGAACCGGTACGTGGATTCCTCCAACTAGTAACGGCACGTAAGAAGCTAAACACCGTATACCTAACCTACCGAGGTATAGGCCTCAATCGACCGCACTTTTTGGCAAATCAAAGCATACAATATTCAACTCTCGCGTCCGTCCTAATCTCGGGATTGAGAGACTGAATACTAGGACCGAATTGACTATGTCGATCAGTACAAGTCAATTCTATCCAAACTGGTCGTGCCCAATATGCCCCGGGCATATCCGTGTGATTTAAACTAGTTTAGATAAACTAATTTCCAAACCACACAATAACCTATACCGATAGTATGTTCAGACTATCTCGGTTACGAGCATACTTTTAATATATCAATACTTTAACCGATAACGGTATCTACTGTGTCTTTCCACACCCCATTATCTAGTTCTATGACATAAAGGAACAAATTTATACCGAAACAAAATGATATGTCAAATATGGATATTAGTTTTTGATACAAGCTATAGCTTTTCAGTATTCAAAACTAACAGCAAGTTTCTTGGGTTTTCTTATTTTGCCGTGGGTAACTCCGTAGATAATAGCCCACACTATTTCGGAGTTGGATTGGAGTAATTCTTCAGATTTCTATTGGAATCGCTATCAAAGATTGGATTTTTTTCTTTAGGCAAGGGACTTCGCTACAAAAGGTAGAATCTTTAATATTTCGCTTTAATTAAAGATTTAATATTTTGTGTCCTGATTAATAAATTAAATAAGTATAAGCCAAGATCCATTCATGGGTAAACTAATTTGAGCCTGAACTAGGTCGAAAGCTTCCGATTCTGGAATGCATTGCACGAAAGTGAGGTTTTCGATTTAGCCCAGGCTTGTTCAGTTTTCCTTCACCAATGGGCTTAAACCCATCAGTAGGTCCACAAGCTCCCAGACTTGATTGTGGTTCATTGACCCCATCTCGGATATCATTCCTTATGCCAAGATTCTGCATCTTTATCTCGGAGAGCCTCATTGTAGTTAACCGGGTCAGGTTCAGGCGCACCTGGGACAAGGTCTGAGGCCTCTCCCACGCCAACGAATCTGTCGGGCTGTGTCACAACCCTCCCACTACGATGAGGCACCACCTGTGTAGGCGCATCATCTGTGATCTCATGTGCAGTGTGTGGTGTATCTACTTGTGCTGGTGCATCAGGATTAGTAGTTTTTCATCTAAGCTCTTCTAGTACTATCTTACTCTTGGGCTTGTGGTCTAAGACATAGTGCTCTTCTAAAAATCTAGCGTTGGTACTAACCACCACCTTCGGATCTTTAGGACTATAGAATAGACCACCTTTCGTTCCTCTAGGATAACCCTACAAACAACATTAATTCTTTTCTTGCATCTAACTTGGCCGTATCTGCCTTAAGCACATGTGCTGGGCAACCCCAAATTCTGAGATATCTTAGACTGGGCTTCCGCCCGTTTCACAACTCTACTGGGGTTGAAGGCACGGTTTTAGATAGTACAAAATTAAGAATATACATTGCTGTTTCTAAGGCATATCCCCAGAACGAACTTGGCAAATCACTATAGCTCATCATGGACCTAACCATTTCCATAAGAGTTTGATTCCTCCTTTCTGCTACACCATTCTGTTGTGGCGTGCCAGGTGCAGACAACTGAGACTGAATTTCTACCGCAGTGAGGTAATCTCGAAATTCACGGGACAGGTATTCTCCACCACGATCTGAATGCAGTGTCTTGATACTCTTACCATGATGCTTCTCCACATCTGCTCCAAACTCTTTGAACTTGCCGAAACATTCGGACTTGTGGCGCATTAGGTAAATGTATCTGTACCTAGAGTAGTCATCCTTGAACATCACGAAATACTCATATCCCCCTCGTGCCTGGACCGTCATAGGTCCACACAAATCAGAATGAATCAACTCTAATACTTCTTTAGCTCTATAACCTTTTGCCTTAAAAGGTCTCTTGGTCATCTTACCTTCCAAGGAAGATTCGCAGGTTGCATAACTGTCAATATCTAATGAACCTAAAGGTCCATCATTAACCAACCTCTGAATCCTACTAAGGTTTATATGACCTAGCCTGAGATGCCAAAGATAGGTTTGATTTATTTCAGAAGGTTCCTTCCTCTTATTAACATTGGATCCTGCGCTATCTATTTCTATGTTTTGCGCAACAGGGGAGTTAGAGTTAACTACAAACAAATTGTCCACCAATGAACCAGAACAAATAAGTTTTCCATTTATTCTAATAACAACACAGCCATCAGAAAAAATAAACTTATACCCGTTCTTCAAGAGTTTAGAAACCAAAATCAAGTTCTTTCTAAAACTCGGTACATAAAGACAATTAACTAACTCTAAGCTAGAATTTTCAAAATTCAACTTAACTACTCCCACTTCTTCTACTGACACTCTTGTAGTGTCGCCCAAGTAGATATCCAATTCGCCTTCTCTAAGCTTCCGGGTTACTTAGAACCCTTGCAAAGAATTACAAACATGGTCAGTGGCACCTGAATCCACACACCAAGTATCTGTGGGAATCGCCGCTAAACATGTCTCAGTAATTAAGGCAGAATTTATCGTACTTATAAGCTTTGGACAATCCACTTTCCAATGTCCCGTCTTATTGCACTTGAAGCACTTGTCTTTCGACTTCTTCTTTGCAATACATGGCTTAGGCACAATTTGAGCCACTTGAGCTATTCCCTCGAGCTTCCTCTTCTTCTTTCTAGCCTCAAGCTAAGAAGAAAATTTTGAAGCTTCGACTGCGACTAAAGCTCGCTTCTTCTCTTGAAGAAGACTTTTAGTCACCATCAACTCTTCCAAGAGCTCAGATGAACTCCACAACATCTTACTTATGTTGTATTTCAATTGAATCCGCTCATAGCTTTGAGGCAAGCTCCGGAGAACAATATCGGCTTTGGTTTCACCAACGATTTTGCCTCCCACTACCTCAACTTTGTTGATGTTTCTAATCATGTCAATGACATAATATTTCACAGGAGCGCTCTCAGCCTTAAGGAAAATGTCCAAGTTACGACTTCCATCGACATTATTAGTTCCAGTTAAATTGTTGTTTCTCAAAATAGCAGCTAAAGGATTGAATGCCATATCGATTGAACTGGAAAGTAAACAAACAATGTTTCAGTTATATATGCTTAGAATTTTGAAAAAATTCTAATTAATTACTGACTTCCCTCAAAACAATAATAATTATCCACCAACATCTCATCCACCGGGATTCTCGCAAGCCATACAGTGTGGACGTTTATGCAAACCCACATTCGTTTGAGAAGAACCAAGTTCATTAACTACACTATCTAACCAACGATCTTTTGATTAATGTAGCTAATAGTCGGTGCTTTCTGCTGTACAAGTAAACAGCGTAAGCTCGCGGGAGGAATACTGCAGATCGTACACTAAGTGTGTGCCATTACGTGACTTCTGAGTTTGTTACCTCAGGATAGTGCACCTCAGATGGAGAGGGTGTCGCATTTCTCCTAGTTAAACTTGCTCTAGTCATCTTACTCAGAAGTTCATAGTCTAGCGATCTCGGGGCTGGACTCATCCGAATGGAGGAAGGCCCTAATGCCAACGCGCAAGCCCACCCACATCGCATATGAACCCGTAATGGTGGCCATGGGGATATTAAACCAACCCGCTCCCACTTAGATTTCCAAATTGAAGGTTTTTTCGGTTTTAACAATCAATTAACAAACCTAAGTTATATGCAACCATAAAACCAGACATGCTTTAATTCATGCATCTAAAATACAGCATAAAAATAAAGCATAAAAATTAAAACAATAAATACGGGAAAAAATACGAAAAATAAATTTCCCGACTATTATGGTTTAAATTGCTTCCATCCTTTGCCTTGTTCTCGTGTCTCGTCATGTCACTCGATGAAGAGAGTCTTGAACTTCAAAAAATGAAAACTGGAGGAAAAATGGGCCAAAAACAGCCCGAACGGCCCGAAAGGGCCGCGCCGCCCGTGCACACAGGCCGCACGGGCCGTGCGTCCGGCCCTGCGCGCTGCTGCTGCACGCTGTTGCACCTGCCGGCCGGCGCGACTGCTACCGGTGGTCGTTGCCGGCGTCGCCTCCTGCTGCCAATTCCTCTTTCTCTTTTTCCCACGCTATTTGGTCTTCTTGCAATTCGTTCTGGGTTTTCCTGGGTTTCTACAAATTCACGATAACCCAAAACCCACGAATTCAAGTCGCCCACCATAACGCCTTCGATTACAAAAATCAATGTTCCTACTACAAGGCTTTTTAGGAAAATTAAATAATCGAAATTACATAGAAAAAATCCTACTATAGATTTAATCTAATCTTACACGGCTTCCAGCACATTGTTATACTATTACAAACATTCATAATAAAATTAAATCCGGACAAGTCCCGGAGTTTAATTAAAACCCATACAAACGTAACCATAATAGTCGGGATTCTAAACCACCTGCAAATAAAACCATGTAATAAATCGAACAACTACCAAAACCCCCTAAACCAGGCTCTGATACCATCGTACACCAGAATTACTTCCGGAACAACTTAATTAATTTATTCTTATCTCCCCACATTAAAGATATAGTGCTCGTTAATTTATTAATTTATTGATAAATAAATTAATTATATTCTTTAATTCTGAGACTAATACCACTCGATCGTTTTACTATACTGGACATAAGTCCACCAGTTGGGTTTAGTATAATAAACATAATTAGCTCATCTCGGGAGCACCATCACCCCGGACGCACCGGTACATGGTTTCCTTTCTACAATCAGCAGCACACCAAGAAACTAAACACGAGCACCCAACCTACCGAGACTATTGGCCACAATTGACCTCACCCATTGCCAGATCAAAGTACACTATGCCTGATCCTCATGCCCGCTCGAGTCTAGAGATTAAGAGATGGAATACCAAGAATGATTTGTCTATTAAATCAGTACAAGACAATCATTCTAAATGGTCAAGTTCAGTACGCTGCAGGCATCTCTATATGATTCAATCAGTTTAGACAAAGTAATTATCCGAATCACATAATAACCTAAACTGACAGTTTGTCCAAAACTGTCTCGGTTACGAACCTCGTTTATATATTATGTCTTTCAACCAATGATGAGATCTACTGTGTCACACAAGACACCTCTTCATCTACCTACATAATATAAATGGACAACTAATGCACAACAAAATATAACCAAAACATAAATCGATATATTGACTGGAAAAATGTACAATACAAGCATAGCTTATTTTTTAAACTCTAACAATCTTTCACTAATACTTAAGTTGTGCTTTAAGTATACAACTACATTGAACTCCTATACACTCTACTACTATATATCTAGAAAAAACTGTCATGGCTCCCCTAAGTATATGATTCCCATGCCCTCCACGTGAGCCTTAAAGACTTTTGTAGTCAATGTCTTTGTGAACGGATCTATAAGGTTATCCTCTAATGCTATCTTAGTCACGACCACGTCTTCCCTTTCTACTATATCTCGTATCAGGTGGTAC
The DNA here is from genome assembly GCA_030378225.1 of Knoxia roxburghii. Taxonomy (NCBI): domain Eukaryota; kingdom Viridiplantae; phylum Streptophyta; class Magnoliopsida; order Gentianales; family Rubiaceae; genus Knoxia; species Knoxia roxburghii. The sequence goes on along the minus strand of CM059416.1, from coordinate 34,434,712 downwards.
TTGCGCTGTAAATGTTTACTCACCTTGTGGGCTCGTGGTTCCTTCGAGTTTGCTACTGAACCGTTATTATCACAATATACTGTGATAGACTTCTGTAAACCAGGAAGCACATCCAAGACCACTATGAAGTTTTTGAGCCATACTGCTTCTTTCGTTGCCTCTGATGCGGCAACGTATTCAGCCTCCATGGTAGAGTCCACCACGTATTTCTGCTTGACACTCCGCCAAACTATGACTCCACCTCCCAAAGTAAACACATACCCTAAGGTAGATTTGCTCTTGTCCCTGTCATCTTGGAAATCTGAATCAGTGTTACCTCGGGGTACCAGCTCAGGCGCCTAATAGAATAACACTTGGTCTCTTGTTCTGTGCAAATACTTAAGAATGCATTTTACTACCTCCCAATAAGCTTTCCCAGAGTTACTCTGATATCTGCTTACAATGCCAACGACATAACAGATATCAGGCCTCGTACACAACATGACATACATGAGACTTCCTACTGCCGAAGCATAAGGAACTGTCTTCATGGCCTCTATCTCCTCAACAGTATTTGGAGACTGTTCTTTAGATAGATGCAATCTATGTTTGAAAGGTAGAAAACCTTTCTTGGAGTTCTGCATGATAAAACGGGCCAGAATCGTATCTACGAATGAGCTTGGGAGAGCGTCAATGAACATTTCCTACGATCTCGAATTATCTTAATCCCAACGATATGTCCTGCTTCCCTTAAGTCTTTCATATCAAACTACTTGGACAACTATACCTTTACGTCTGATAACATTTTCTTGTTGGTGCCAATCAATAGAATGTCATCTACGTAAAACACAAGAAACACCACTGAGTTTCTATCACGTATGCGGTACACACATTGCTCATCCGGACACTGAGTAAATCTATAGGACTGGATTACCTCATCAAACTGGATGTTCCAAGATCTGGATGCCTACTTAATTCTGTAAATGAACTTCTTAAGCCTGAAAACCTTATGCTCTTGGCCTTTTTCAACGAATCCCTCTGGTTGCTGCATGAAGATGGTTTCCTCAAGACTTCCATTTAGGAAAGCTATATTGACATCCATCTGTCATATCTCATAATCTAAATGAGCAGGTATGGCCAAGAGAATCCGGATTGACATAAGCATGGCTACCGGGGAGAAGGTTTCCTCATAATCGATTCCTTCTTTCTGGGTATACCCCTTCGCCACCAGCCTAGCTTTAAAGGTTTCCACATTTCCATCAGGTCCTCTTTTACGTTTGTAGACCCACTTGCATCCAATGGGCTTAAACCCATCAGGCACGTCCATAAGCTCCCAGACTTGACAGTGGTCTATTGACCCCATCTTAGATATCATTGCCTTACGCCAAGATTCTGCATCTTTATCTCGGAGAGCCTCATTGTAGTTAACCGGGTCAGGTTCAGGCGCGTCTGGGACTAGGTCTGATGTCTCTCCCACGCCAATCAACCTGTTGGCTATCTTACAACCCACCCACTACGACGAAGCACCACCTGTGCAGATGCATCATCTGTGATCTCTTGTACAGTGTGTGGTGTATCTACTTGTGCTGGTGCATCAGGATTATCAGTTTGTCTCCTAAGCTATTATAGTACTATCTTACTCTTGGGCTTGTGATCTAGGATATAGTATTCCTCCAAAAAATCTAGCGTTGGTACTAACCACCACCTTCTGATCTTTAGGACTATAAAACAGACCGCCTTTCGTTCCCCTACGATATCCTACAAACAGCATTAATTCTGTTCTTACATCTAACTTAGCCGTATCTGCCTTAAGCATATATGCTGGGCAACCCCAAATTCTAAGATGCCTTAGACTAGGCTTTTGCCCATTCCACAACTCTACTGGGGTTGAAGGCACGGTTTTATATGGTACAAGATTAAAAATATACATCGCTGGTTCTAAGGCATATCTGCATAACAAACTTGACAAATCACTATAACTCATCATCGACCTAACCATTTCCATGACAGTTTGATTTCTTCTTTCTGCTACACCGTTCTGCTGTGGCATGCCAGGTGCAGACAATTGAGACTGAATTCCTACCTCACTAAGGTATTCTCAAAATTCGTGGGACAACAAAATCATCAGAAAAAATAAACTTATAACCGTTCTTTAAGAGTTTAGAAACTGAAATAAGGTTCTTTCTAAAACTCGGTACGTAAAGACAATTAAATAATTCTAATATAGAACTCTCAAAATTTAGAGTGACAGCTCCCACTGCTTCTACAGACACTCTTGTCGTGTGGCCCATGTAGATATCCAATTCGCCTTCTCTAAGCTTCCAGGTTAGTTGAAACCCTTGCAAAGAATTACAAACATGGTCAGTGGCACCTGAATCCACACACCAAGTATTTGTGGGAATCGCCGCTAAACATTGTTGGATCGTGTTTAGGCATTTAATTCAAAATTAACGCAGTGGATTATCCCAAACTATAAGAACCGGGGTCTTACCCTCGATGCGTAATCGGTTGCGCTCGCACCTGGATCCTTTTGGGAAGATGGCGTTTCGTCTTTCTCTAGCACTTCCTGGAAGTGTCCTCCATAATCAGGCACTGGAGCTCTTTGGCACTAGTATAAAATTTCTATAAAGAAATTTTGTCTTTTTGGAAGAGAGAGAATTTTACGAGAGAGAAAAGAAGGAAAAATTTCAGAAAACTATTTTCTGGTTTTTTTTTTTAAAATCTGTCTATCTACTTTTCTCTCACAGATTCTCTTTTATAAAAGAAATCTGGTTTTACCCAATCCCACAACCACCGGATTGTTAAAAAAAATTAAAATATTTAATATAATAATAATAATATAATATTTTACTTTTACTGATTTAGGTTTTACTTGACCCATGGATCAAACCATTTACCCATGGATCAGACTGATGGGTCTAGAACCTCAATTGCAACTAGGTCCCTTAATTTGTCAGTCTATCTCAATTCTTCCTGAGTAATAATTAACTATTAATTAATACCCCAAAACTTCTTAATAATATTAAATTAAACTATTTAATTTAATATTATTCTTCTAAGTATAACAATTATACCTTGTACCATCAAGAATCTTCGAACTCACTGACGTGCAATCCTGTAGGTCCATTCCAAATTGACAATGGATAAATTAATCTCATAGATTAATCCATAAATCATCAGTGGCCTCTAGCAAGACATGATGACTACTCAATTTAGAATGGATGGTCAAATGATGATTCAACGCAACCTTTCTAAGCATACTATGTACGGTCCTCTACATCGATATCCCGTTTAGCATAAGGCATGGAACCATCATCCTTATTAAGCTAAACGTTTACTTGATCTCTCAGTGACACTGATTCTATTCGAGTAAATGATAACAATTATCAATTCTCGGGCATGGCCATGCACTTCTCAGTTCACTATCAAGTGGCTTGGATATCATCTCTCACTTAAGAGAGATTTGTAGTCTCATCACTTCACATACATATCTTAACGTGACTCATAGTGTACCCAATCATACCCGTACTTGGCAACCTGTTACAGTCCCATTAGGTGTATGCCAAAGAACACCACAATTCACCTAAGTCCATACAGTGATTTCTAGTCTAAGGATCCTCGTACGAGTATACTCGAAAAGAATCACTCATGATCTATAAGTCCATGGAGTGTTTCTTTTGGCGGATTATTTTCATGAAATTAAATATGCACAAGAATATTACATTCTTGAAAGTAACTCATCAGATAAATAATCAATCAAACAACATATGTCTTATTTACATAAATAACCCTAAAAGTTTATTTACATAAATAGCCCTCATTAGGGCACATACACCAACAAACATGTCTCAGTAATTAAGGCAGAAACTATCGTATGTTTAAGCTTTGAACAATCAGATTTCTAATGTCCCGTATTATTGCACTTGAAGCACTTGTATTTTGACTTCTTCTTTGAAATATCTGGTTTAGGCGCAATTGGCGCCTTTGGAGCTATTCCCTCAAGCTTTCTCTTCTTCTTTCTAGCCTCAGGCTCAGAAGAAGATTCTAAAGCTTTGCCTGTGACTAAAGCTCTCTTCTTCTCTTAAAGAAGACTTTTAGCCACCACCAACTCTGCCAAGAGCTCGGATGAAGTACAAAACATCTTACTTATGTTGTAGTTCAATCGAATCTGCTCATAGCTTTAAGGCAAGCTCCTGAGGGCAATATCAACTTTTGTTTCACCAGCGATTTCACCTCCCACTACCTCAACATTGTCGATGTTACTAATCACGTCAATAACATGATCTCTCATAGGAGTGCTCTCAGCCATAAGGACAATGTCCAAGTTACGACTCCAAACGACATAATTAGGTCAAGTTAACTTATTGTCTTTCAATATAGTAGCTAAGTGGTTGAATGCCATTTCGAAAAACTGTAAAATAAATAAACAGACAATGTTTCAGTTAGTAAATCTAGAATTTCGAAATCAAGGAAATTCTAACAATTATTGACTTTCCTCAAAACAATAATTTAAATCCACCAACATCTCATTCATAGGGATTCTCGCAAGCCACGGTAGTGTGGACGTTTACGCTAACCCACATTATTTTGAGAAGAACCAAGTTCATTAACTACACTATCTGACAAAATGATCTATTGATCAATGTAGCAAATAGTCGGTGCTTTCAGTCATACAAATAAGCAGCATAACCTCGATGGGAGGAATACTGCAGATCGTACACTAAGTATGTGCCATTACATGACTTCTGAGCTTGTTACCTCAGGATAGTCGCCTCAGATGGAGAGGGTGTCGCATTTCCCCTACTTAAACTTACTCTAGTCATCTTACTCAGAAATTTATAATCTAGCGATCTCGTGGCTCCACTCATCCGAATGGAAGAAGGCCCTAATGCCAACGCGCAAGTCTGGCCACATCGCACATGAACTCGTAATGGTGGCCGTGAGAATATTAAACCAACCAGCTTTAAAATCATACATCTAAAATACATCACAAAAAATTAAAGCATGAAAATTAAAACAATAAATACGAGAAATAAATACAAAAATTAAATTTCCAAACTATTATTGTTTTAATCGCTTCCATCTTCTACCTTGATCTCGTATCTCGTCACGTAACTCGATGAAAAGAGTCTTGAACTTCAAAAAATGAAAATTGGAGGAAAAATGGGCCAAAACATGACCCAAAAAGGCCGTGCGCGTGCGCAGCCCACATGGGCCGAGAGCACGGCCCAGCTGCGCGCAGCCTGCAGCGCCTACTACCGCGTGCTGGAGCAGCAGTGGTGCTGCCTTTTTTCGGCAGTTACTGGCGCCGCCCCTTGCCACCAATCCCTCATTCATTTTTTCTTCGCTATTTGGTTTTCTTGCAATTCGTTCTGGGTTTTCCTAGGTTTCTACGAATTAACGATAACCCAAAACCCACGAATTCAAGTTGCCCACCATAACGCCTTCGATTACAAAAATTAATTCTCCTTCCACAAGACTTTCTAGGAAAATTAAAGAATCAAAATTACGTAGAAAAAATCCTACTACAGGTTTAATCTAATCCTACACGACTTCCAGCACGTGGTTATACTATTGCAAACATTCATAATAAAATCAAATCCGGACATGTCCCGGAGCTTAATTAAAACCCATACAAACATTGCCATAATAGTCGGGATTTTCTTAACCACCTGCAAATAAAACCATGTAATAAATCGAACAAGCACAAAACCCAAAACCAGGCTCTGATACCAATTGAAAGATTACCTGCTCAGGCCTAGCCAGAAACTCACTTTTGTGCTATGCATTCAAGAATCGAAATCTCTGGCCATGCCTAGATGCTAGCACAATGGCTATTCCAACCCTTGCTTGAAATAACATTGTGCAGGATCTTGGTATGTACTTATTCGATTTATCACGCAACAAAATAAATTCTAATATAAAGCAGAATCATAGAATATACCTCTTGAAGTGTGTTAACTCAGGTGATTCTCTTGTATGCCTCAAGACTTTGATTGCACGTTGTGTGGCCAATGATCTAGCAACCAATTGATTAGCAGATAACCACAACTGGGTCGCCTAAAAAATTCTGCAACCACCTTCCCTTAGCACGTGAACCACACACACCACCTAGGACCTGAGAGAGAAGCTTCACGCGGCCCCAAAATTCTCACGTGCCACTGATATATGGAGCATAATCGGGCAGCAAAAAAACTGGAGAAAAATTGGCAGCAATAAGGCCAGGAAATCTGATTTTCAGAGTGAGAAAAATTTTTCTCTCTAGGATTTTCTCTCTCTGTTTTTCTTGTCTTGAAAACTATTGAATTGTATTTTGCGGAATAGCTAATCCCTTGTCCATATATAGAGTTATAAGAGAGACCCCAAGTTGGTTTAGGATTGGTCTTCCTAATGGGTTTAGGTCATTAATTAGTTTCTAAATCCAATTAGGTAACCAATCTAATAGGATAAACCAAATCCAAATTAGATTCCTAATCACTAGGATTTCCTAATTCTAATTGAAACTTAAGAATTGGTTAATTAATTAAATAATTCCACTTCGTTAATTACTTAATTAGCCCTCATGAATAATGAATTAATTAATTAATTCTACCTATTCAATTAACCCATTAGAAAATTAATTATTCCACTAACGGATTAATTCTGGCACTACCATCCTACACCAGAATTGCTTCCAGAACAATTTAACTAATTTATTTTTACTTCCCCACATCAAAGATATAGTACTCGTTAATTTATTAATTTTTTGATAAATTAATTAATTAACTTCTTTAATTCCGAGACTTGTACCACTCGACCTTTTTACTAAACCAGACATAAGTTCACCAGTTGGGTTTAGTATGATAAATATAGCGAGCTCATCTCGGTAGCACGATCACCCCAGACACACCGGTACATGGTTTTCTTTCGACAATCAGCAGCACACCAAGCAACTAAATAGGCGCACCCAACCTACCGAGACTATTGGCCGCAATTGACCTCACCCATTGGCAGATCAAAATACACTATGTGTAATCCTCATGCCCACTCGAGTCCAAAGATTAAGAGATAGAATACCAAGAACGATTTGTCTATTAAATCAGTACAAGAAAAATCATTCTAAATGGTCAAGTTCAATATGCCCCGGGCATATCTATATGATTCAATCAGTTTAGTCAAAGTAATTATCTGAATCACATAATAACCTAAACTGACAGTTTGTCCAAAACTATCTCAGTTACGAACCACGTTTATATCATCTTTCAACCAATGATGAGATCTACTGTGTCACCAAGACACCTCATCATCTAACTACATAATATAAATGGACAAATAATGCACCACAAAATATAACCAAAACATAAATCGATATATTGACTGGGAAAATGTACAATACAAACATAGCTTACGTATTCAACTCCAACAACGTCCCTTTAGAGCAACATGTTTTTTGTTCATCCACAATGTTTATAGTAGAGTATATTTCTAACGGTTATTTATACTTTTTTTGGTCAGCATTAAGTTTTTAACATTTTATCTTCACTCAACACATGGGCAGTTAAATATATATATATATTTTTTTGTTCTACATTACCTTTTCTACTATTTTCTCTTGCACTCACCTCATGCACAAGCAAATTGTCCGCCTCCTTGTAAATCTTTCAAATAATTAATTGTTTGCACCTTTGTTCAATCAATTTCATTCATTTTCGTTTCTTACTCCCGTTTTGAATTTTGTTCTATTTAGTTCATCGTTGCTCCCTTTTTTTATTTTTAAGCTTTGTTTAGTTATTTTATTCCTATATTATTTGTTTCAAAATAAAGTATCTCTAAATGTTTTATATAACTGAAAGAAATTATAATTAAAATTTGAAATTATTTAATAAATTCAAAACATAAGTCAAGGATGAGTAAAATTATTTAAATTTTAGTAAAATTATTCTTATATTAAATTTGATGTAATTTGATTAGGAAACTAGTTACTAAGACATCTGATTCTCTGATCTATGTTTTTATGATATCTAATTTTTTCACTATATCGACAGTAAGCTAAACTGTTAATCACCATCAAAATTATTAAATATTTTAACTAAATATAGTTTCATATTAGAAAAGATAGAATATAATGTTACGAGTTGAAGAAATGTGGGTGGTGAAATACCTATAGAAAATCCTTGCAAACGGATAAAATGGACGGACGATATGCTGATGCTTCTTATTACTGTTGTTTCTTACATTTGAGAGTACGAGGGTTTTACTCCTCATTTTAAGTATAAAAATGGGAAGTTCTTAATATCAGTCACAAGCAAGTGGAGCGCTATCTCAAATGTTATGAACCGAAGAGGTTATCATGTATCATCCTGTCATTGTGAGGATAAATTTAATGATCTAAATGAAAAGTACTGGAGATTGAATGTATTGTTCGGTAAAGGCTTTGCCTGTGACATTGTAGGGAACCCAGAGCTTCTTGGTTCAGTTGGTTTGTCTAACGAAGAAATCATTGAAGTCATGAAGATTTGAAGTTGTGAAGAACTATTCTTCCTAGAAATACGCTAATATAACAAATGCAATCGTTTAGCTCTTCCTCATGTTATATATGATGGATTTTCATGTGTTACGTTATTTATTCTAATCCTTTAAGTATTTATTTTAATCTTTAAGTCTTATAAGTGATTTTATAGTTTTTGAAATTAATGAAGGGTTTTTTAAATGGTACACATTAAGTTTTTTTACTTTTTCTTTTTTACTCACCCAATGCGCACGTGACTGTTCTCCTCCTAAATAGTATAAAGTGGAGTATTCCTAAGCAGTTATTTATACTTTTTTGAAATTCATTTGTTGGATCCATTAATTTTTAACTTTTTCTCCTTCACTCACATCACTTGCACGTGAATTATCCTCCGTATCTTAAACTTGTCAAATAATTAATTTTCCTCCACTATGTTCTTTTTTTTTTTAACCGTAAAGATGAACTATCTCTTTAAAAGCATGAAGCAATAATCCATTTGTTCAACACTACAAAAAACAAGGGTTCTGGATGCAAATTATATCCTGTACCTAGAGGTACATGTACCTAATAACACATCACCACTCTCACTATAAGAGAGTGAGATACACACTCTTCTCTTCTTCTTCTTCTGAAAAAACCCAGTTCCTTCTTTTTCAAAAAATCAATTCTTCTTCTTAAAAAATCAGTTATTCTTCTTTGCCGTACTCCATTCGAAACCGCATTTAATCAAAATTTTCATTCAAACACAGATTTAACGGAGATCGACGATTATTTTTTCGATGAACAACACCAAATACAACAGAAAAATTACTTCTTCTTAAAAAATCACTTCTTCCTGTTCAAAAATCTTTTCTTCTTCATCAAAAATCTCTCATTCTTGTTCAAAAATAACTTATTCTTCTCAAAAAATCACCACATCACAAAGTATGAACTGTATTTAATAGATTTACGGAACCTTATTTTCACGATTTGATGTTGGGTATTGTATTAATGATGTTATATTCGTGTTTTCTTATTCAAATAATGCTATGTTACTCCGAAATATAATATATAAATGGTTTTTGTGAGGTATTGACACTTTCATGTGAAATGGATTGCTTCTGATTCTTCCCCGCTTATGGGACTTAACTAGACGTTGGGGGACGTTGCAGGACATAACGGGATATTGCTGCTTTGTATTTTGGACGCAGCGGGACGTAACTTGACGTTGTGGGATGTTTCTGCTTTGTATTTTAGATCGTTGCGGGATGTTGTCGGATGTAGCTGGACGTATCTGGACGTGGTGCTAGTTTTTTGGGACGTAGCGAGACATGGTAGACTTTGTTCTGTGAAAAAAATCAACTTAAATTCACATACATAGATGTAGACGTTGTTAAGTATGTTTTAGTTCTATTGTATGATTTCTTTTATATTCTTGATCTGATATCTATATTTTTTTGATCAGATGTCTAGTATTCGCTGATCTGATGTCTATATAATTCTGATGTGATCTCCCTTGTTAAGTATGTTTTAGTTCTATTGTATGATTTATTTTATATTTTTGATCTGATATCTATAGTCTGTTGATCTGATGTCCAGTATACGCTGATCTGATGTCTATATAATTCTGATCTGATCTCCCTTGTTAAGTATGTTTTAGTTCTATTGTATGATTTCTTTTATATTCTTGATCTGATATCTATAGTCTGTTGATCTGATGTCAAGTATTCGCTGATCTGATGTCTATATAATCCTGATCTGATCTCCCTTGTTAAGTATGTTTTAGTTCTACTGTTTGATTTCTTTTATATTCTTGATCTGATATCTATTGTCTGTTGATCTGAGGTCAAGTATTCGCTGATCTGATGTCTATATAATCCTGATGTGATCTTCCTTGTTAGGTATGTTTTAGTTCTATTGTAGGATTTCTTTTATATTATTGATCTGATATCTATAGTCTGTTGATCTGATATCAAGTATTCGCTGATTTGATGTCTATATAATTCTGATGTGATCTCCCTTGTTAAGTATGTTTTAGTTATATTGTATGATTTCTTTTATATTCTTGATCTGATATCTATAGTCTGTTGATCTGATGTCAAGTATTCCCTGATCTGATGTCTATGTAATCCTGATGTGATCTCCCTTGTTAAGTATGTTTTAGTTCTACTGTATAATTTCTTTTATATTCCTGATCTGATATCTATAGTCTGTTAATCTGATGTCTAGTATTCTCTGATCTGATGTCTATATAATCCTGATGTGATCTCCCTTATTAATTATGTATTAGTTCTATTGTATGATTTCTTTGATATTATTGATCTGATATCTATAGTATGTTGATCTGATGTCTATACAATCCTGATGTGATCTCCCTTGTTAAGTATGTTTTAGTTCTACTGTATGATTTCTTTTATATTCTTGATCTGATATCTTTAGTCTGTTGATCTGATGTCTAGTATTCTCTGATCTGATGTTTATATAATCCTGATCTGATCTCCCTTGTTAAGTATGTTTTAATTCTATTGTATGATGTGATAGTTGTTTTTTGGACGTTGCGGCAGTTGTTCTGAGACATTGTTGACTCAGCGAAGATGTTGTTCACTCAGCGCGGAAAAAAAAAAAAGGGCGCGCGTAGGCGAAACTTACTATATTTAGTAAGTGTACAGCTGTCATGCGAAAAATTACTATATATAGTAATAGGTACATGTTCACAGTGTACAGGGTATACGCGTTGGGTTCTGGATACCTCTCAAACAGAATAACAAGACATAGAGTCATTTATTCAACTATCACATACAGCCAACACAAGTTTTGCATAATAACCTCTAAACTTGAAACTACCTCCCCTTACAACCCATAGGAACAACAAAAACACCCCTCCATTTCCACCTATTTTATAGAAGAATTTTCGTAAGAAAAGGAAACTAACTGTGCTACGTCTCTTTAGAGCAACATGTTTTAAGTTCATCCACAATGTTCAAAGTAGAGCATATTTCAAACGGTTATTTATACTTTTTTTGGTCATCATTAAATTTTTAACATTTTATCTTCACTCACCACATGGGCAGTTTAATATACATATTTTTCTTTTCTTTTTTTTTTTTTTTGTGTTCTACATTATGTTTTCTACTATTTTCTTTTTCACTCACCTCACGCGCAAATTGTCCGCCTCTAAGTAAATCTTTCAAATGATAAATTGTTACCACCTTTGTTCAATCAATTTTATCATTTTCTTTTCTTACTCCCGTTTTGAATTTTGGTCTATTAAGTTCATTATTGCTCCCGTTTTTTATTTTTAAGCTATGTTTGGTTTTTTTATTCCTCTATTATTTATTTCACAATAAAACATCTTTAAATGTTTTATATAACCGAAAGAAATTATAATTAAAATTTTAATTTATTTAATAAATTTAAAACATTTGTCAACGATGAGTAAAATTATTTAAATTTTGGTAGAATTATTCTTATGTTAAATTTGATGTAATTTTATTAGGAAACTAGTTACTATGAGATCTGATTCTCTGATCTATGTTATTATGAGATCTAATTTTATCACTATATCCACCATAAACTAAACTGTTAATCAACATCAGAATTAATAAATTTTTTTACTAAATAATTTCATAATAGAAAAGATAGAATATAATGTTACGAGTTGACGAATTGAGGTTGGTGAAGTACCTATAGAAAATCATTGCAAACGGATGAAATGGACGGACGATATGCTGATGCTTCTGATTACATTTGAGAGTATGATGCTTCAACTCTTCATTTTAAGTATAAAAATGGGAAGTTTTTAATGTTAGAAACAAGCAAGTGGAGCGCTATCTCAAATGCTATGAACCAAATAGGTTGTCATGTATCATCTCGTCAGTGGGAGGATAAATTCAATTATCTGAACGAAAAGTATTCGAGACTGGATGTATTGTTTGGTAAAGGCACTGCTTGTGACATTGTAGAGAACCCAAAGCTTCTTGGTTCAGTTGGTTTGTCTAACAAAGAAATCATGGAAGTCATGAAGATTTTAAGTTTTAAGAAACTATACTTGTTAGAAATACGCGAATATAACAAATGCAATCGTTTAGCTCTTCCTCATGTTATATTTGATGTATTTTCATTTGTTACTGAAAACTAATAACACAACCTAAGAGGGGGGTGAATTAGGTTATTCAAAAAATTTACTTAAAAATGAGCAAATCTTAAAATAATTTCTTTTTAAAATAAACAATGACTATCTATGTGTATGAAATAAATAACAAATAAGTCTAAATTAAAATAAGATGAAACAAGAACAATAAGATTAGTCAACAATATAAAAGTATAGAAGGAAATAATAAATTATTAGCTTACAATATATAATAATCAAATTAAAATGAAGGTCAAGTATGTGACTTGAAATGGACAAGTCTTGAAATTGAATAATTTAAAATAAAGCTCAAGTATTGACTTGATTAAAGCCAAGTCCTTGACTTGATAAGAACAAGTCTAGACTTGATTAATGACAAGTCTAAGATAAAGTAAATACTTAACTAAAAAAAGCTAGACTTGAAATAAGGACAAGTCTTAAATAAAATCTTAAAATTAAAGATGAATACTTGAAATGAGCAACTCTAATGGTGATGTTTTATGATGCAAGAAATGTAGAAGAGAGAGTACGAATGCAAAATGCAATGCAATGAAAGAGACAAGATTTTTAAAGTGGTTCAAGCTTGTAACCTCCTTACAAGCTCTACATCCACTCCCCAACTTCTAAAGTTGAGGCCCTTCCTATTTCTTTTTCAAAAAAACAAAAATTCCTTAAGGTGGAATTCAAACATTTACAAATCTCCCAAGAACAACTTAGTAACTCTACTAAGAGGTTCTTCACTACTCACCCTCTAAATTGTTATTGACTTGTAACCGCTTGCTTTCAAGAACAATAAAACCTTTTTGTGTGTGAAGTGTTTATGGCTTACAAGTGACAAGGTTCTAGTCTAAGATTGTCACTTTGAAAAATAACTAGAACTTGAAAGTAAAATTTGAAAATGAGCACTTGAAAACTTGAGAGAATTTTGAAAATAATAACAATGGCTTGATAGCTTGTGTGTCTTAAATGTCTTCACCCATGGTCTCTATTTATAGGTAAATTCAGACTCCAATTCAAACACTTGAATTTCGGCTCCAAAGATGATTTGACATAGTCTGAACTTCCTTCAAATTTTTTGACTTTTTTCAGCTACTTTTGACTTTTGTGTCAGAAATCTATGTTATAGATCTTTCTGTTATCTTTCCAAGTACGTCAGAATCAGTTGATTTGGACTTTTATAGTTCAAGTACGTCTAATTTACTAAACTGTGGCATTATAGTGGCATAGTTTTGTTTTTGTCTATTGTCACCAAAATTCCATTTGAATTTCACATTGACTATTACACAACATTTTTTGGATAATTGAAAGAGGTTTTTAAAACATCCAAACTCTTAATTTTTGGCTTAGTGAAACGAAACTTATGCTTATTTGAAGATGAATGTATCAATCTGAAAATTTTCCACTTTCTACAAAAAGTAATTTTAGACAATTTAAGAATTTTTTAGTTTCACATATTTGTTTTGTTATTATTAAAACAAGAATGAAACACTTAAAACTTATAGTTACATTATTTATTCTAATATTTTAAGTAGTTTATATCAATCCTTAAGTCTAATAAGTGTTGTTTATGGTTTTTAGGTTTTTTTAATGGTCCAGATTAAGTTTTTTTACTTTTTCTTTTGTACTCACCCAATGCGCATGTGACTTTTCTCCTTCTAAATAGTATAAAGTGAGTATTCATAAGCAGTTATTTATACTTTTTTGAAATTCATTTTGTTGGATCCATTAATTTTTAACTTTTTCTCCTTCATACACATCACTTGCACGTGAATTATCCTCCATCTCATAAGCTTGTCAAATAATTAATTTTCCACCACAACGTTATTTTTTTTTACCGTAAAGCTGAACTATCTCTTTAAAAGCATGAAACAATACTGCAATTGTTCAACACTACAAAAAATATGGGTTCTGGATACCTCTCTAACTGAACAACCAGACTTAGAGTCCTTTCTTCAACTGTCACATCCAACCAACACAAGTTTTGCATAATAACCTCTAAACCTAAAACCACCTTCCCTTACAACCCCTAAGAACAACAAAAACACCTCTCCATTTCCACCTGTTTTCTAGAAGAAATTGCTTAACTTAAGCATATGTGCAGGACAACCCCAGATTCTGAGATGTCTAATACTGGGCTTTTGCCCTGATCATTACTCTACAGGGGTTGAAGGCACGGACATAGATAGTACAAGATTTAGATTGTAAGCCACTGTTTCTAAGGTATATTTCCAAAACGAATGAAGCAACTTACTGTAACTCATCACATATCTAACCATTTCCATAAGAGTTCTGTTTCACCATTCTGGTACACCATTCTGCTGGAATATGCTAGGTGCAGCCAACTAGGATCAAATCCTCATCTCTGATAAGTAGCTCCTAAATTCACCAAACAGTTATTTGCCACTATGATCGAATCATAATGACTTGATACAATGATGGTTCCCCACATCTGTCCGAAACTTTTTGAACTTGCCAAAATATTGAGACTTGTGGCGCATCAAGTAAATGTACCCGTACCTCGAGTAATAAGCTGTGAAGATCACAAAATTCTCGAAAACTACCTCTTGCCTGAATTATCATAGGTCCACATAAATAAGAATGAACCAACTCTTAAAACCTTTTTGACCTTTAAAAACTACTTGGTCATTCTACCCTCCAAGAAGAATTCGTAGGTTGCGTAACTGTAAATATCTAATGAGCCTTAGGGCCTATCATTGACCAACCTTTGAATTCTACTAAGGTTTATATAACCTATTCTTAGGTGCCAAAAACAAACTTGGTTCATTTTACACGGTTCTTCTTTCTTATTATGATTCAATTATGTGTTATTTATCTCAGTGTTATTGCGCTACTGGGGAGTTAGTTATGATCAAATAGACATTGTCCACCAATGAGCTCGAACATATAAGTTTTCTCATTCTTTTTAATAACAGAGTTATTAGATAAACCAAAATTATAACTATCAAATAAAAGTCTAGAAACATCAAGTAAATCTTTCTAAAATTCTGATCATAAAGACAACTCTTCAAAATACTATTACAGCATTAAATAAATCTAGCCACTCCCACTATTTTTACTAATACACTGATATTGTCACACAAGTAAACTTCCATCTCGCCCTCTCTAGGCATTTAGGTTACTTGGTAAACCATGCAAATAATTACAAACATGATCAGTGGTTCCTGAATCCACACACCAAGTATTTGTGGGAACCACCACTAACACGTCTCAGTAACTAAGGCAAAATGGTCATACTTTTGATCTCTGGACAATCTGGCTTTTAATATCCTGCCTTGCCATAATTGAAGAACTTCCCTCTCGGCTTCTTCTTTTTGGCAATATCTGGCTTAAACATCTGATTAGCAATCTTCAAAGTTATGAGGCAAATCCAGGAGTATCGCCTCCTAAAACCTCAATCTCATTGATGTTACTAATCTTCCAGAGTATGTGGTTTCTCACAAGTGTGCCTTTAGCCATATTACTCATTTGGCATTTCTCGACATACATTAGTGAGCACGAACTTGCATTGCTTTGTCGGGAGGACAATGTCCAAATTGCGTTTCAAGTTGATATAATTTGGACTAGTTAATTTGTTCTCCTTTAGTGTGACAAAGATTGTATTAAACACCATATCGACAAACTGAAAAATAAATAGTAAACTTTCAGTATTCTTTTTCGAAAATATTGAAATCCTAAAAAAAACAATATAATCTCCTACCGACATCTCTCACCCTGGGATTAACGCAGGTCATGTTACGTCTACGCCAACCCACATTCGTTCGGGAAGAACTAAAATTTATTAATTCCATTATCTGACCAACGATCTTATGATCAATGAAATTAATAGTCAATAATTTTTGTCGTACACATAAGTAGCATAACCTCTTAGGAGGAATAATACAAATGGCACACTATGTGTTTGCCATTAAGTGACTTCTAAGCTTGTTACTTAGGATACTAATGCGCCTCGGTTAACGAGGGTGTCGCAACTTTCTCCAATTAAACTCGCTACAGTCATCCCTTTAGAAATTCAATCTAGTGATATCTCGGGGTTGAAGACTTATCCGTATGGAAGAAGGCCCTTGGCCAGCTCGTCCGTCTAACCCACATCACATATGAATCCGCAATGGATGCCGTGGGGATATTTACCAACCCGCTCCCACTTAGATTTTTAAGTTTGAGGATTTTAAGTTTTAACATACAATATCTTAACTATGGATATTCGCAACCATAACACCGTTGGAGTTTTAATATGCGAAAAATCTACCTTAGTTAATTGCACTTGTAAAACCAACATGCAATATTTTAACTTTGGTTATTCGTATCTATTAAAACCGTTGGAGTTTTAATATGATAATAATCTACCTTAGTTAATTGCACGCTTTTAAAAAATTGGTTTGTTTTCACTTATGCAAAAGAAAATGAAAACACACAAACAAGGATAAGGACATAAAATGGGAAATACGTAATTTAACATTTCCTGACTATTATGGCCTTCTCAATCATCGCTTCCTTTGAAAGCCTTTTTGACACATCCGGTCGTGTTGCTCCCACTCGTTATAAGGACAATTAGAATTTATCCAGTTTTTATTGGTTTACTACGTAATTAGGAATCACCCAAAATTACGAAAAAACCAAAAACCATAAATTCACTTTGCCTATAACGACTCGTTATTTGGTTCCTCCTAACTCGTCCTGGCTTTCTTGATTTTCTACGTAATTAGGAATCGCCCAAACTTACAAGAAACCAAAACCCACGAATATAAGTCACCCAAAATAACGTCTTTGTCATAATACATAAATTCCTATATACAAAGGCGTTTTCTAGGAATTTAAAGAAGACAACATTGGATAAAATCGTACTACAAGATTTATCTCATCCTACACGGCTTTGCACTCGTGGTTATTACTATTACAGAAATTTCCATTTAAAAACAAAATGTGAGCCCGGACATGTCCCAGGATTTATGAATTTAAATTATATCAACCATAATAGCCGGGAATAATAACCACCTATTAATTTATATCGACAATGCAAAATAACATTGCCAAAATAAAGCCATGTAATAAATCGAACAAGTATAAAGCCAAAACACTCGCTCTGATACCATTTAGAAGGAAACATAACACACCCCGACTAAATCAAAAATCTCACTTTCGTGCAATGCATTCCATAATTGGAGACTTTCGACTCGGCTCAGGCTTAAATTCATTTCCCATGAACGGATCTAGGCTTTGAAGGAAAACAGAACAAGCCCAGGCTAAATTGAAAATCTCACTCTTGTGCATTGCATTTTAGAATTGGAAACTTTCGACAAAGCTCAGGCTCAAATTCATTTTCCCATTAACGGATCTAGGCCAATACTTATTTAATTTATTAAATCGACAAGAAACACACAAAGAATGAACCTTTAATTAAAAGTAGAAAACATAAAGGTTATACCTTTGAAATAAAGTCCAACTCAAATAAGAAAACCAAATTTTTAATTCACGATCACCACCGAAATCCAATGGATAACTCCAAGCAACCTCGAATATTGCGTGGGCAATAATCTATCGAGGTGTGCTACCAAAACCCACGAGAAATCCACTAAGAAAATCGCTCAATTAGATTAAATCTGCCCAAAAGATCAAACCTTTAAACCAAAACACTGCTGCCCACTACTTTTCTCACCAATAAAATCGAACCCACTTCAACTCCTGTCACGATCTGGACAACCGGGATTGTGGATCACCAACCCAACGGAGAGATCAACACAAACCCAGCTGGATCAAGCACCCCGGAGTGAATAGAAGCAGCTGGCCAGACTAGGTGAAAAAATTGTCGTGAAGATCCGGCTAAAATATGAAAAATCCGGCAAAAAGATTTATGGAAATACCGGGCAAAAAATAAGATTCCAGTAGTGGGCAACTCAAATAAATCGATGGGCTATCTAAAAGTTTCATCTTTGAACTTAATCTAAATCGAGAAGTGAGATTCCAAGTTCGTTTTTGAAATAAACCCAAGAAGGAATGAGAGTCTCTCTCTAGAACTTTCCCACTCAAGGAAGACAAAGTTGTCTTGTAAGATTTTCTTAAGTTTCTTAAGGCATAAGCTTTCTATTTATAGAGACCTCCAATGGAGGCCTAGTGGACTTTTGAGTTAGGCCTTTTAATTTGACTTTCGCTGACCGCTTAGTCTTTCTTAGACTAATCAACTACAATCGACCAATTCGAATTAATTTCTTAACCCACTTCGTTAATTTAATTTAATCAAACCCTTAGGATTAATATATTCATATGGAATTAATTTCTTAATCCACTTTGTCAATTAAATATTAATTAAACCTTTAGGATTAATTAATTCACTTTGTCAATTAGTCAAATGCATAATTAGTCGTACCACTATCGGACTAACTATGGAACTACCGCACAAAAATGACTTTACATTGCACCACTTTAATTTCTTCTATCTCCCCACATCAAAGATCTAGTGCTCGTCAGTTTATCAATTTACTGACAGACTAATTCACCGAGTTCTTGGTATCCGAGATTAGTACCACTCGACTTTCTTATTATACCGGACGTAAAGTCCACTGGCCAGTTTTAGTACAATAAAGCTTACAAGCTCATCTCAAGAGCACCATCAACCCGGCAAGCCGGTACGTGGATTCCTCGAACTAGTAACGGCACGTAAGATGCTAAACACTGCATACCCAACCTATCGAGGTATAGGCCTCAATTGACCGCACTCTTTGAACCATCAAAGCATATGATACCTAACTCTCACACCCATCCCAATCCTGGGATTGAGAGACTGAATACTAGGACCAAATTGACTACGCTGATTAGTACAAGTCAATTCTATCCAAACTGGTCGTGCTCAATATATCCCAGGCACATCCGTGTGATTTTCATTAGTCTAGATAAACTAATTTCCAAACCACACGATAACCTATATCGATAGTATGTTCAGACTATCTCAGTTACGAGGATACATTTTACATATGAATATTTTAACCAATAACGGTATCTACTATGTCTTTCACACACCCCGATATCTAGTTCTACGATATAATGGAACTGCACCAAGTTAGCAACTGGACCATTGTTATCACAATAAACTATGATAGACCAAGGCAACTCAGGAACCACATTTAAGTCCATCAGGAAGTTTTGGAGCCATACGGCTTCTTTATTGCCTCTAATGCTGCAACGTACTCAGCCTCCATGGTGGAGTCCGCCACGTAATTCTGCTCGACCCTCCTCCATACTATGGCTCCACCTCCTAGAGTAAACACAAACCCAGAGGTAGACTTACTCATGCCCATATCACCGTGAAACTGTGAATCTGTGTAACCCAACGGTACCGTTGGGAATAGTCTAGGTGTTTAATCCAATTAAACAGCGGAATCCTAAACTATAAGGATCGGGTATTACCCTTGAAGCGTAATCGGTTGCGCACGTCGCCTGGCTCGTCTGAGAAGATGGCATTTTTTTCTCCAAAATCCTTCCTCGAAGGATTCTCTACTCTTACGCACGAAAGCCTTCGCAGGTTGGTGCTAGCCAATCTTGCCTACTCCAAGAATTTGGGAAATTCTGTGTATTTTGGTTTGATGAGCATAATCCCAAAAAATCATCATTCTCCTACAATTATATCCCTAGGATATTTGTAGAGAATTAATTTCCAAAATCAGTATTGTAATTATCCAATTATAACTTAACTGATTTTAGTCATATTCCAAATAAGTATTATTACCAAATATTATTTAACTGATTCCAAGTCAGTATTTAAATAATATTTACTAATTCCAAATCAGCCTTAAATAATACTTTAATGATTTGGGTTATACGCCAAGCCCATGGATCAACCCATGACCCATGGATCAGGCTAATGGGTTAAGAACTTCAATTGCAATTAAGTCCCTTAATTTATCAGCACATCCCAATTGTTCTCAGGTAATTAATTAACTATTAATTAATACCATAGAACTTTCCAATAATATTTAATTAAACCATTTAATTAAATCTTATTTATTTATGTATAACAATTATACTTATTGTAGGCAAGAATCCTTATTCTGCATCATTGAACTTTCTTATGTGTGATCTTGTAGGCCCATTCCAAATTGGCAACGGATAACTCAATCTCATTGATTAATCCATAAGTCATTAGTGGTCTCTAGCAAGACATAATGACTACCCAATTCAGAATGGAGGGTCGAATGGAGATTCAACACAACCTTTTCGAGCAAACTGCGTACGATCCTCTACATCGATATCAAGTTTAGCATAAGGCATGGAACCATCATCCTTATGTAGCTAAATGTTTACTTGATCACTTAGTGACACTGAATCTATCAAGCAAATGATATCCTTATCATTCCTTGGGCATGGCCATGCACTTTTCAGTTCACTATCAAGTGGCCAAGATATCATCTCTCACTTAAGAGAGATTTGTAGTCCCATCACTTCACCTACATACCTTAGCGTGTCTCATAGTGTACCCGTACTTGGCAACCTGTCACGGCCCCGTTAGGCTTATGTCAAAGCACACTACAATTCATCTAAGACCATGTAGTGATTTCTGGTCTAAGGATCCTAGTACCAGTACTACTCAAAAGAATCACTCATGATCTAATTAGTCCATGGAGTGTTTTTTTTGGTGGATCGATTTCATGAATTTAAATATGCACAAGGATATTACTATCATGAAATTAACTCATTTGATAAACAATCAATCAAGCCACAAATATCTTATTTACATAAATACCCTCAAAGTTTATTTACATAAATAGCCCTCATTAGGGCACATTCACCAACAATCTCCCACCTGCCCGATGAAGGGCTATGTCCTAAACTGTTTAAGACCAAGCTCTATTACATGTCTATCAAACTTTGAATGTGGTAGAGCTTTTGTGAGAGGATCTGCTATATTGTCGTCTGACCCTATTTTGCACACTTTCACATCTCCTCGATCAATGATCTCTCGAATGAGGTGAAACCTTCTGAGTATGTGTTTGGTTTTCTGGTGTGACCGAGGCTCCTTAGCTTGTGCGATGGCCCGGTTATTGTCACAGAAAAGTTCTATCAGATCTTGGATACTCGGTATCTCTCTGATGTCTGACACGAACTTTCTCAGCCAAACAGCTTCCTTTGCAGCATCTGATGCAGCAATGTACTCCGACTCTGTTGTAGAATCGGCTGTTGTATCTTGCTTTGAGCTTTTCCAACTTATTGCACCGTCATTCAGATTAAACACGTAGCCTGATTGTGACTTCATGTCATCTTGATCTGTTTGGAAAGCAGCATCAGTGTAACCTTGTACAATGAGCTGTTCTTGTCCTCCATACACTAACATTAATCCTTTAGTTCTTCGTAAGTACTTCAGGATTGCTTTGATTGCAGTCCAATGATCTATCCCTGGATCTTGTTGTATCTGCTAGTCATGCTAAGTGCATGTGCAACATCCAGATGGGTACACAACATGGTATACATGATTGATCCTATTGCCGAAGCATATGGGACTCTACTCATTGTATCCCTCTCCTCTCTTGTTGAAAGACCTTGGTTCTTCTTCAAGAGAAGGCCATGTCTAAATGGTACGTTACCATTTTTGGAGTTAGACATATTGAATCTTTTCAATATCTTGTCTATGTACCCTTCTTGACTTAGCCCCAGAAGCCTTTGAGACCTATCTCTATTGATCTTGATACCTAGTATCGTCTCAGCTTCTCCTAAGTCGTTCATAGAAAATACACTCCCCAACCATTATTTGATGTCTTTCATCAAAGGAATGTCATTTCCTATGAGCAGGATGTCGTCCACATATAGGACAAGGAAAACAATCTTGCTCCCACTAACTTTCTTGTAAACACAAGGCTCATCTTCATTCTTGATGAATTCATAACCTTTTACTTCCTCATCAAAACGAAGATTCCAACTTCGAGATGCTTGCTTTAGTCCATAGATAGACCTCTGAAGCTTACATACTCGATTAGGATGCTTTTGATCGATGTATCCCTCGGGTTGTTTCATATAAACATCCTTAAGTAGATTTCCATTCAGGAAATCCGTCTTAACATCCATCTGCCATACCTCGTAGTCAAAATATGCTGATATGGCAAGCATTGTCCTAATGGACTTGAGCATCATGACAGGGGAGAAGGTTTTATCATAGTCTATACCATGAGTCTGTCTGAAACCTTTAGCCACTAGTCGTGCCTTGAAGATCCCACCAGGTTTTAACTTGAAAATCCACTTGCAATCAACAACCTTTGCCTGAACAGGGGGGTCAATCAAAGTCCACACTTTATTGTCCCTCATGGATTGCATTTCAGATTCCATGGCTTGCAGCCATTTATCTAAATCTGGACTTTCTAAAACCTGTCTGTAGGTCGTGAGCTCATCAGAGTCCACCAAGATCAAATGTTGATCGTCAGTCACGAGAAATCCATATCTCTCGGGTTCATGACGAGATCTACTAGACCTTCTAGGTTCATGTGTTGTTGACTCAGGTTGCTCATCTTCATGAGGTTCCACCTCAACTTCCATCTGAGTTTTTGTAGAGCATTCTACATTCTCTTGTGGTTCTTGAACTTCTCCGAGTTCTATTCTACTCCCACTGTCTTTCTTGTACAGAAATTCTTTCTCTAAGAAAGTAGATCCTCGAGCAATGAACACTTTGTTCTCAGTTGGGTTATAGAATTGATATTTTTTGGTTTCCTTAGGATATCCCAAAAATAGGCATTTGTCAATTTTGGGTTCAAGCTTATTACTTTGTAAACGCTTTACATGAGCTTGACAACCCTAAACTCGTAGATAAGACATATAGGGCTTCCTACCCATCCATATCTCATATGGAGTCTTATCTACTGCCTTAGATGGAATACAATTCAATAAGTAGGTAGCAGAAAGGAGAGCATAACCCGAAAAGGATGTAGGGAGAGTCGCTAGGCCCATCATAGATCGAACCATATCTAATAAGGTTCGGTTTCTCCTCTCGGATACACCATTCCATTGAGGTGTTCCCGATGGACTCAGCTGTGAAACAATTCCACACTGTTTTAGATAGCCATCGAACTCATCACTAAGGTATTCACCTCCCCGATCGGAGCGAATAGCCTTTATCCATCTATCCAACTGATTCTCTACTTCATTTTTAAACTCTTTGAACTTTTCAAAAGTTTCACTTTTATACCTCATTAAGTAGGCATACCCATATCTACTAAAGTCATCAGTAAAAGTCACAAAGTATTCATATCCACCTCTGGCTTGTGTGCTCATTGGTCCATATACATCCGTATGTATTAGGGCCAATAGCTCACTTGTTCTTTCACCTTTCTTGTTGAAAGGACTCTTTGTCATTTTGCCTTGCAAGCAGGGTTCGCAGGTATCATATGATTCAAAATCAAATGAACCAAGCACTCCATCCTTGTGAAGCTTTTGAACTCGCTTTTCATTTGCATGGCCTAATCGACAATGCCAAAGGTATGTTGGACTTAAAAATCATTTTTAGTTGATTTAGCTTTCTTTTCTATGTTATAGACTGGATTTTCTTGGGTCAAATCCAAGACATACAGACCGTTACACATATTTTCAACTCTGTATAAAATATCATTTCGATATAAAGATAACGAATTATTCTCTATAATAAATCGAAAACCTTTATTATCTAAACTCGAAACTGGAATAATATTTCTGCTCAAAGCAGGTACATAATAACAATTTTCAAGTTTGATATTTAAACCAGAAGGTAAAGACAGAGTGTAATCTCCAACTTCAACCGCAGCAACTCTTGCCCCGTTGCCCACTCGGAGATCTACTTCACCTTTCTTTGTTATCCTTCTATTTCTAAGTCCTTTCACATTAGTACAAATGTGAGCCCCACAACCAGTATATAATACCCATGAGGTGGACATAGAAAGATTAATTTCTATAACAAAGATACCTGAAGCTTGTTCACGAAACATTTCCGTCAGTGACTCATAAATTCGGAACGCTTCCAAATTCATGAACTGCTTTTGAAGCTCACCTATCATAGACGCGAGCATCAAGCACGTCACATCATCGGAGTCACTTTTCAGCTTATCCCAGGCTCGTTGAACAGTTGCCGAAGCATTTTGTGGTTGTTCAGGTAAAGCGGTCTCTAAGACATGTAGCTTCCTTTCTTGTTTGGGAACTATTCTCAAGTTTCTTTCCCAATCTAAGAAGTTTGGTCCAACCAATTTATCTTTATCCAATATACTTCTTAGAGTAAATTTTGAGATAACATTTGTGCTATATGATGCCATTTCTGCAAAGAGTAAATGCAAAATATTAGAATGAGTTTTGAAAAATGTTTTCCACAATAGCCAAAATTGAAATCCCAAACAATTTTGTGTTGGTGCTAGATTGTGGGCCGAAAATCCACAAAGAGTCAACCCCAGTCTTTCTTTGACAAGTATCGTAGGGATCGGGCTCTTTTGGTAGGCAACATTCAAATCAAATTCCATGTAATCTAACGCTTTCCAATTGCACACCATGCAACTTTTCGGTGATAGGATGAACATTCCAAATGTTTGACACCATCCTACCTTTGCAAAATTAATCCCTAGTCAACTTATCGGGTCAAGCTAGGATTAATTTTCCCAAGTTAAACCATCCCTCAAGGCATCACATCAATAGACACCCACACAGTTTTTCCATAACAAGTGGTAGTGATAAAGTTGAGCATCTAATACCCAAACAGTTTTTCCACTCATTAATGGTAGTGATAAAGTTGGGCACTATTATGTAACAACCCGCCGCATGAAGAAAACCTGAGGCCCTTGGGCTCTCCAAGTCCATCAGACGTTCGACACTCAAGCGGGCCCTCAAGTATGGAAACAAAATCTTGGGTTTTTGGGATTTAAGTTTGATCGGCTTAACATGCATTTTCATTTATCATTCATTTGCACAAATTAAAAATGAATTAAAGCGATGAACTGGGCTCTAATCTATTACAGGGCCTTTTAAAATCTTCATGTTTAGACCTCCGCTCCTGGGCTCCACCATGGACTCCTCTTGGAACCTCCTTTTGGGCCTAACTATTACATGATGATTTTATAGGCACGCAGGCCCAAATTCAAAATTGGCTCGTAGGCCCCAACTTTTAAAATGTTAAAATTAAAAGCCCAATTCATGCTTTGAAACACATAAATGCATATGCTCATACAAGCCGATTTTAATTTAAGCTGATTAATTTTAAGGATTGTGTAACTATTACAGAATTAAAATTTGATCGTGTCATGATCAATTTTAATCAATCCTTCTGTTCATTTTACATTTATCCAAAATGATGCATGAACATGCTTGCATAATTATGATGCTTCAAATAAAATTTAAACAATTTAAAACAGCATCAAAATTAAAATAAATAAATAACAATTCAAAATTTAAACTAATTAATTAATCTAATTAATTAATTATTTATTTATTTATTTATTTATCTTATCTAATTATTTTAATCTAATTAAAATAATTATTTTAAAATTTATCTAATTATCTAATTAAGATAAATTTAAACTTATAGGATAAAATTCTAAATTGATCCTATCTTTATCTAATAAGACTATTTAATTAAATCTTATTAAATAAAATTCAGAAAATTTTAAAATTTTAATTTTCTGAAACTTTTAGGGCAATTATGTAATTTAAATAAAATTATGGGCTAGGGTTTTGAGGAGGACTCAAAATCCAGGGACCATTATGCAATTTTAAAACCATTTTAAAATCTGCATTCCAGTTTGGTAATTATAGGCTACGGCGGGGGCATTTTGGTAAATTCACCCTTTTAAGGGTTCCTGCCTCACCGCCTTCTCAGCCAATTAGGGTTCTTTGTGACGGCGGGGCAGTTTAGTAAATTCACCCGTTAGGGTTTTTGCCCCCAGCCGCAGTGATCCTTCCTCAAAACTCTCTCTTTGCCGGGTTCTTTTTCCGGTCTTCGTTTCTGGCGCCCAGCGCCATTCTTTCTCTTCCGATGCTGCGAATCCGCAAGCGTCGATCTTCTTTCGGTGGCCATAATACTTTTGGCCATCGATTGAAGTGAGATCCGGGTGAGGTCCAGCCGCGTTCCGAACGGTGAGGCTCGAAACCGGCGGCCCCATTGGCGGTTAACGCAGCGGCGACATTCGCCTTTGCTCAGTTCGCGTCCACGACTGTCATCCAATGAAGACGACGCGATCGACCAAGGTCAACCGGGACCTTTCTGGTGACCCCGTTTTCCCGGCGAAGACACAAAACCAAAAACTCAGCAAAACAACATCGTTTTCGTTTTGAAACCATTTCAAGTCCGGCCAATACAAAACAATAGAAGCCCAGAAAAGAAAAACCACTTAATCCCAAATATTGTAAACTCTTTCCGGGAAGAAAACCCCAAAATCAGATTTGAGTTCTAAACCAAAACCATAAGCTTCCCTTTTTCGCCAAATCGATTTTCCGGCAGATAACCCAGAAACAAAATAACCCAGTTATTAGACTGGTTTTTCTAGCAAAAACAAACCCAGTTTTCGGCAAGGAAATAAACCAGAAAAAAAAACACGTTCTGAAAATTCAGCTACTTTCAAAACCAAAACTCAATTTCCGGCAATGAAATGAACCCCAATTCAGCCCAGCAAGAAATTTCGAAAACATTCCAATCGAAAAACAAAATCCCTTTTTCGAAAAACCCAGATTTCCTTTTCTGAAATTCTGGCTAATGTTCAAATGAAACCCAGTTTTTGGCCAACTCAAAAGGAACCCAGAAATTGAAATCCGTTTAATTCGTTTTCCTTTTTGGCGAAAATGTTTTAGCAGCCCAAATAAACCATAATGCTTTTCCGGTGATGTTTAGAGACCAAAACATGGCGGAACAATTCTGAAGGAGGGTTTCATTTTTTTTACTTTTCGACAAGAGCATTCAACACCGAAAGAGAAAAATTTATCCAACTACCAAGTTTCAACAAAATTTTTTTTTTTCTCTGGCTCTTCCCGAAGCTGTTTCCAAAACCGGGTGCGACTCAAAATTCATCCAAGAAATTGACTCTGTTACAACCCTCTAAGGTAAACAAACCCAGAAAATAAGTTTCATTTTTCTTTAGAAACTTAAATTTTTAAATCGGGTTTACCAAAATTAATTTTCTTTTAATAAAACAAAGAATTTGTTTTAATCAATTACTTTTGATTTTAACACTAAAATCTTGAGCCTAGCTCTGATACCACTGTTGGGATTTGTCTAGGTGTTTAATCCAATTAAATGGCAGAATCTTAAACTATAAGGATCGGGTCTTACCTTTGAAGCATAATCGGTTGCGCACGTCGCCTGGCTCCTCTGAGAAGATGGCGTTTTTTCTCCAAAATCCTTCCTCGAAGGATTCTCTACTCTTACGCACGAAAGACTTCGCAGGTTGGTGCTAGCCAATCTTGCCTACTCCAAGAATTTGGGAAATTCTGTGTATTTTGGTTTGATGAGCATAATCCCAAAAAATCATCATTTTCCTACAATTATATCCCTAGGATATTTGTAGAGAATTAATTTCCAAAATCAGTATTGTAATTATCCAATTATAACTTAACTGATTTTAGTCATATTCCAAATCAGTATTATTACCAAATATTATTTAATTGATTCAAAGTCAGTATTTAAATAATATTTACTAATTCCAAATCAGCCTTAAATAATACTTTAATGATTTGGGTTATACACCAAGCCCATGGATCAACCCATGACCCATGGATCAGGCTGATGGGTCAAGAACTTCAATTGCAATTAAGTCCCTTGATTTATCAGCCCATCCCAATTGTTCTCAGGTAATTAATTAACTATTAATTAATACCATAGAACTTTCCAATAATATTTAATTAAACCATTTAATTAAATTTTATTTATTTATGTATAACAATTATACTTATTGTAGGCAAGAATCCTTATTCTGCATCATTGAACTTTCTTATGTGCGATCCTGTAGGCCCATTCCAAATTGGCAACGGATAACTCAATCTCATTGATTAATCCATAAGTCATTAGTGGTCTCTAGCAAGACATAATGACTTCCCAATTCAGAATGGAGAGTCGAATGAAGATTCAACACAACCTTTTCGAGCAAACTGCGTACGATCCTCTACATCGATATCCAGTTTAGCATAAGGCATGGAACCATCATCCTTATGTAGCTAAATGTTTACTTGATCACTTAGTGACACTGAATCTATCAAGCAAATGATATCCTTATCATTCCTTGGGCATGGCCATGCACTTTTCAGTTCACTATCAAGTGGCCAAGATATCATCTCTCACTTAAGAGAGATTTGTAGTCCCATCACTTCACCTACATACCTTAGCGTGTCTCATAGTGTACCCAATCATACCTGTACTTGGCAACCTGTCACGGCCCCGTTAGGCGTATGTCAAAGCACACTACAATTCACCTAAGACCATTTAGTGTTTTCTGGTCTAAGGATCCTAGTACCAGTACTACTCAAAAGAATCACTCTTGATCTAATTAGTCCATGGAGTGTTTCTTTTGGCGGATCGATTTCATGAATTTAAATATGCACAAGGATATTACTATCATGAAATTAACTCATTTGATAAACAATCAATCAAGCGACAAATATCTTATTTACATAAATACCCTCAAAGTATATTTACATAAATAGCCCTCATTAGGGCACATTCACCAACAGGTACAAGCTCCTGCGCTCTATAAACTAGGACATAATCTCTCGTCCTGCGCAAGTACTTGAGAATGCATTTTACTGCCTCCCAGTGAGCCTTCCTAGGGTTACTCTAATATCTGCTAACCATGCCAACAGCAAAGCATGAAAGTTTGCCACAGGATCTGGGTTCGCACTTATTCGATTTACCACACAACAAAAATTTCTAATTAAAAGCGGAATCTTAGAAAAGTACCTTTGAAGATTGCACTCAGGTGATTCTCTTGTATGCCTCAAGACTTTGACTTCACGTTGTGTAGGCAACGAACTAGAAATCAATTGATCAGCTAATCACCACAATCCACCTGCTAGAAACTTCTAGCACCGCTGCACCTGGCACGTACTGGAAACGCACCGCCCGCAGAGAGAGAAAGCTGAGCGCAGGTGGTAAAAAAAGGCCAAAAATTCAGCCAATTAAAACAAAAACCAGCCACAAATCTTTCTTGAAAATCTGACTTGAAGAGAGAAAATTTTCTCTCTCTAGGATTTTCTCTCTCTAGATTCTTGAATTCTGAATCTATTAAATTGTGTGTCTTGAATAGCTAATCCATTGCCTATATATAGAGACCCCAAGTGGGTTTAGGATTGATCTTCCTACTGGGTTTCTGTTTTCCTTCAATCTTGTTCCTGGACTGATACACATCCAACGATCACAGGGATTCACTTATCCCAATCTAGTTCCTGGGATGATTCACAATCAACTGATACAAGGATTCACTTATCTCAAACCAGTTCCTGGTATGATTCACAACCAACGGACATAGGGATTCACTTATCCCAACCAGTTCCTGGTATGATTCACAACCAACTGACACAAGGATTAATTAATTACTTAATTAATTAAATCTACCTTTGTCATTAAACCAATACATAATTAATCGTACCACTAACAGATTAATTATTGCACGACCATCCTACACCAGAATTGCTTCCGGAACAACTTAATTAAATTATATTCATAATCTCCCCACATCAAAGATATAGTGCTCGTTAATATATTAATTTACTGATAAATTAATTAATTAACCTCTTTAATTCCGAGACTAGTACCACTCGACCTTTTTACTATACCAGACATAAGTCCACCAGCTGGGTTTAGTATAATAAACTTTACGAGCTAATCTCGGGAGCACCATCAGCCCAGACGCACTAGTACATGGTTTCCTTTCGACAAGCAGCAGCACACCAAGTAACTAAACACACGCACCCAACCTGCTGAGACTATTGGCCACAATTGACCTCACCCTTTGGCAGATCAAAGTACACTATGTCTAATCCTCATGCCCGTTCGATTCTAGGGATTAAGAGATAGAATACCAAGAACGATTTGTCTATAAAATCAGTACAAGACAAATCATTCTTAATGGTCCAGTTCAATACGCCCCGGGTATATCTATATGTTTCAATTGGTTTAGACAAACTAATTATCCGAATCACATAATAACCTAAACCAACAGTTTGTCCAAAGCTGTTTCGGCTATAAACCTCATTTGTATATTATGTCTTTCAACCAATGTTGAGATCTGCTGTGTCACACAAGACACTTCATCATCTACTTATATACTACAAATGGACATATCATGCACAACAAGATATAACCAAAACATAAATCGATATATTATTGGGAAAAAGTACATACAAGCATAGCTTATGTATTCTACTCCAACAATCTCCCACTAATACTTAAGTTGTGCTTTAAGTATACAACTACATACAACTCCTATACATTCTGCTACTATATATCTAGAAAAACTGTCATGGCTCTCCTAAGTATCTGATTCACATGCCCTCACCGTGAGCCTCAAAGACTTTCGAAGTCAATGTTTTCATGAACGGATCTAAAAGGTTATCCTCATAGGCTATCTTAGCCACGACCACGTCTTCCCTCTTTACGATGTCTCGTATCAGGTGGTACTTGCGCTATATATGTTTACTCGCCTTGTGGACTCATGGTTCCTTCGAGTTTGCTACTGCACCGTTGTTATTACAATAAACCGTCATAGACTTCTGCAAACCAGGAATCACATCTAAGTCCACTAGGAAGTTCTTGAGCCATACTGCACCGTTGTTATTACGCATTTCTGCTTGACACTCTGCCAAACTATGGCTCTACCTCCCAGAGTAAACACATACCCTGAGGTAGATTTGCTATTGTCCCTGTCGCCTTAGAAATCTGAATCTGTGTAACCTCGGGATACCAGCTCAGGCGCCTGATAGACTAGAACTTGGTCCCTCATTCTGAGTAAATACTTGAGAATCAATTTTACTGCCTCCCAATGAGCTTTTCCGAGGTTACTCTGATATCTGCTTACCATGCTAATGGCATAACAGACATCAGGCCTCGTACACAAGATGGCATACATGAGACTTCCTACTGCCGAAGCATAAGGAACTATCTTCATGGCCTCTATCTCATCAACAGTCTTAGGGGACTGTTCCTTAGATAGACACACTCCATGTCTGAATGGTAGAAAACCTTTCTTGGAGTTCTGTATGTTAAAACGGGCCATAATCGTATCTATGTACGAAGCTTGGGAGAGTGTTAACGAACATTTTCTATGATCTTGAATTATCTTGATCCCAAGAATATGTCCCGCTTTCCTTAAGTCCTTCATATCAAACAGCTTGAAGAACCATGCCTTTACGTCTGATAACACTTTCTTGTAGTTGCTAATCAATAAAATGTCATCTACGTAAAGCACCAGAAACACCACTGAGTTTCTATCTCGTCTGCGATACACACATTGCTCATCCGGACACTGAGTAAATCCGAAGGACTGGATTACCTCATCAAACTGGATGTTCCATGATCTGGATGCCTGCTTAAATCCATAAATGGACCTCTTAAGCTTGCAAACCTTATGCTCTTGGCATTTTTCAATGAATCCCTCTGGTTGCTGCATCAAGATGGTTTTCTCAAAACTTCCATTTAGGAAAGCTGTCTTAAAATCCATCTGCCAAATCTCATAGTCGAAATGAGCAGCTATGACCAAGAGAATCCGTATTGACTTAAGCATGGCTACCGGGGAGAAGGTTTCCTCATAATCGATTCCCTCTTTCTGAGTATACCCCTTCGCCACCAGCCTAGCTTTAAAGGTTTCCACCTTCCCATCAGGTCATCTCTTATGTTTGTAGACCCGCTACATCCAATGGGCTTGAAACCATCTGGCAGGTCCACAAACTCTCAGACTTGATTGTAGTCCATTGACCCCATATCGGATATTATTGCCTTACGCCATGACTCTGCATCTTTATCTCGGGGAGCCTCATTGTAGTTAACCACGTCAGGTTCAGGCGCCTGGGACTAGGTCTGAGGCCTCTCCAACGCCAATGAACCTATCGGGCTGTCTCACAACCCTCCCACTACGATGAGGCACAACCTGTGTAGGTGCATCATCTGTGATCTCATGTGTAGTGTGTGGTGTATCTACTTGTGCAGGTGCATCAGGATTAGTAGTTTTCCATCTAAGCTCTTCTAGTACTTTCTTACTCTTGGGCTTGTGGTCTAAGATATAGTCCTATTCCAAAAATCTAGTGTTGGCACTAACCACCACCTTATAATCTTTAGGACTATAAAACAGACCACCTTTCGTTCCCCTAGGATATCCTACAAACGGCATTAATTCAATTCTCGTATCTAACTTAGCCGTATCTGCCTTAAGCACATGTGCTGGGCAACCTCAAATTCTGAGATATCTTAGACTGGGCTTGCGCCCATTCCACAACTCTAATTGGGTTGAAGGCACTATTTTAGATGGTACAAGATTAAGAATATACATCGTCGTTTCTAAGGCATATCCCAAGAACAAACTTCGCAAATCACTATAGCTAATCATAGACCTAACCATTTCCATGAAAGTCTGATTCCTCCTTTCTGCTACACCGTTCTACTGTGGTGTGCCAGGTGCAGACAACTGAGACTGAATTCCGACCTCACTGAGGTATTCTCAAAATTCATGGGATAGGTACTCCCCACCACGATCCGAACGCAATGTCTTGATACTCTTACCATGATGCTTCTCCACATCTGCCTGAAACTCTTTGAACTTGCCAAAATATTCGGACTTGTGACGCATTAGGTAAATGTACCCGTACCTTGAGTAGTCATCCGTGAACGTCACGAAATACTCGAACCCACCTTGTGCCTGGATCGTCATTGGTCCATTCAAGTCAGAATGAATCAACTCTAATACTTTCTTAGCTCTATAACCTTTTGCCTTAAAAGGTCTCTTGGTCATCTTACCTTCCAAGCAAGATTCGCAGGTTGCATAACTGTCAATCTCCAATAAACCTAAAGGTCCATCATTGACCAACCTCTGAATCCTACTAAGGTTTATATGACCTAGCCTGAGATGCCAAATATAGTTTTGATTCATTTCAGAAGGTTTCTTCCACATATTAATGTTAGATAAAGAGCTATTTGTTTCTGTGTTTTGCACAACAGGGGAATTAGAGTTAACCACAAATAAACTGTCAAGCAATGAATCTGAACAAATAAGTTTCCCATTTCTTCTAATAAATACAGACTCATCAGAAAAAACAAACTTATAACCGTTCTTTAAGAGTTTAGAAATCAAACTAAGGTTCTTTCTAAAACTCGGTACATAAAGACAATTAACTAACTCTAATCTACAATTTTTGAAATTTAAATTGACAACTCCCACTGCTTCTACTGACACTTTCATAGTGTCGCCCAAGTAGATATCCAATTCGCCCTCTCTAAGTTTCCGGGTGAGTTGGAACCCTTGTAAAGAATTACTAACATTGTAAGTGGCACATGAATCCACACACCAAGTATCTGTGGGAATCGCCGCTAAACATGTCTCAGTTATTAAGGCAGAAACTATTGTACGTTTAAGCTTTCGACAATCCAATTTCCAATGTCCCATCTTATTGCACTTGAAACACTTGTCTTTCAACTTCTTCTTTGCAATATTTTGAAGGAAAACTGAACAAGCCCGGGCTAAATCGAAAACCTCACTTTCGTGCAATGCATTCCAGAATCGGAAGCTTTCGACCAAGCTCAGGCTCAAATTAGTTTACCCATGAATGAATATTAGCTTATACTTATTTAATTTATTAATTGGGACACGAAAAATTAAATCTTTAATTAAACTGGAATATTAAAGATTATACCTTTTGTAGCGAAGTCTCTTGCCTAAAGAAAAAAAAAATCTTTGATTGCGATTCCTCTAGAAATCCGAAGAATTACTCCGATCCAACTTTGAAATAGTGTGGGCTATTATCTACGGAGTTACCCAAGGCAAAATATTGAAAACACAAGAAACTTGCTTCGGAAGAAAACTCAAAAAAAACTCGAAAATGGAATTGCCCAGAATTCTTTGAAACTCGTTGCACAAGCCGCCAGAAAACCTACTGCGTAACCCACTGGAAAAATTAGAAAACAGTCCGCCAAAAATGCTCAATCCAGTCCCGATCTGTACAACCGGTTTCACGGATCACTCAGCAAGAAGATCAACGTGAAAATCGATCGGCTCAGGGCACTGAACAGAGCTGTCGCCGGGGTTTTAAAAATCGGGAAAGCTAGCTGTGCAGCCTATTTTGAAATCCGACCAACGGATGGTTTATAGAACAGTCTGGGCAAAAATAAAAATGAGTCTTCCGAAGAAGAAAGCTTTCTTAGCTGACTACGAGAAGAAGTTTCGACGAGGAAGACGAACTTCTCACTCTAAGCTAAACTTTCTCTCTCTAGCCTTTTCTTGGCTGCCAAGTTTCTTAATAGTCTTTCTTGCCAAACAAGGATATTTATAAGGAGCTTCTAAGGAGACCTAATGGACTCTCGAGTTAGGCCTTTTAATTTGACTTTCGTTGACCGCTAAGTCTTTCCCGACTAGTCAACTCCAATCGACCCATTTGAATTAATTTATTAAACCCACTTTATTAATTTAATTTAATCGAACCCTTATAATTAATTAATTCATATAGAATTAATTTCTTAATTCACTTTGTCAATTAAATATTAATTAAACCTTTAGGATTAATTAATTCACCTTGTCGATTAGTCAAATGCATAATTAGTTGTACCACTAACGGACCAATTATGGAACTACCGCTCGAGAATGACTTTAATTAGTCAAATACATAATTAGTCGTACCACTAACGGACCATAATTAGTCACGCCATTATATTTTATTCTATCTCCCCACATTAAAGATCTATTGCTCATCGGTTTATCAATTTACTGACAAATTAATTCACCGACTTCTTGATTTATGAGATTAGTACCACTCGTCCTTTTATTATACCGAACATAAAGTTCACCGGCCGGGTTTAGTATAATAGACTTTACGAGCTTATCTCGGGAGCACCATCAACCCGGCGAACCGGTATGTGGATTCCTCTGACTAGCAACAGCACGTAAGAAGCTAAACACCTCATACCCAACCTACCGAGATATAGGCCTCAATTGACCGCACTCATTGGCAAATCAAAGCATACGATATCCAACCTTCACCCCCGTCCCAATCTCGGGATTGAGAGACGGAATACTAGGACTGAATTGACTACGCCGATCAGTATAAGTCAATTCTATCCAAACTGGTCGTGCTCAATATGCCCCGGGCATATCCGTGTGATTTAAACTAGTTTAGATAAACTAATTTCCAAACCACAAGATAACCTAAACCAATAGTATGTTCAAACTATCTCGGTTACGAGCATACTTTTAATATATCAATACTTTAACCAATAACGGTATCTACTGTGTCTTTCCACACCCCATTATCTAGTTCTATGATATAAAGGAACAAATTTATATCGAAACAAAATGACATGCCAACTGTGGATATTAGTTTTTGATACAAGCCATAGCTTTTCTGTATTCAAAACTAACAATCTGGCTTAGGCGCAATTTGTGCCTTTTTAGCTACTACCTCGAGCTTTCTCTTCTTCTTTCCAGCCTCAGGCTCAGATGAAGATTCTACAGCTTTGACTGCGACTAAAGCTCATTCCTTCTCTTGAAGAAGACTTTTAGCCACCACCAACTCTGCCAAGAGCTCGGATGAAGTACTCAACATCTTACTTATGTTGTAGTTCAACCGAATCTGCTCATAGCTTTGAGGCAAGATCCGGAGGGCAATATCAACTTTGGTTTCACCAATAATTTTGCTTCCCGCTACCTCATCCTTGTTGATGTTACTAATCACGTCAATAACATGATCTCTCACAGAAGTGCTCTCAGCCATAAGGACAATGTCCATGTTACGACTACAATCGACAAAATTAGGTTCAGTTAATTTATTGTCTTTCAAAATAGCAGCTAAGAGGTTGAATACAATATCGATAAAACAGTAAAATTAACAAACAGACAATGTTTTAGTTATTAACCTAGAATTTTGAAAACATAAAATTCTATTAATTAATGACTTATACGATAACCTATACCGATAGTATTTTCAGACTATCTCAGTTATGAGCATATTTTTATATATCAATACTTTAACAAATAACAAGATCTACTGTGCTTGTCTACACCTCAGTATCTAGTTCTATGATATAATGGTACACTTTTAATATTGAAACAAAATGATATCTCAACTGGGTATTAATTTTTTATACAACCCCATAGCTTTCTAGTATTTAAAACTAACACTAGCAGGAAGTTCTCTTCTTACGCCTCCAGGTAAGTCCTCCTGAACCGCTGTCTTTGAAATTTTCATAGCTAAGCCAGTGTACTTTGAATTTTATAGTACTCCAGCGAGGTTTCAGGGACTATCTCGTAAGTTTGAAAATTCTGAGCACCCATCTTTTGTCAAGTAGTGAATGGTTGATACACTATATTGCTTTAGAGTAACTGATGATATGTTTTAAATGATTGATGAGGTATTTGATGGTATGAAGTATTGAACGCATTTTTATGAGTGAGCATGTTGAGCCAATAGTAAGTATCTTTGAACTTGCTTTTTATTTGATTGTGTGAATGACTTGTGTTGGATTGAGAATTTAGAACTTGGGTATAGCATCCATGCTACTGATTGATTTTGGATATAAGTTGTAAAAATGAAGTAGGCATTAGAAACCTTTTCTCTCCCTTTTGTCCAGCCAATGTAAATACAACTCTTAAGATTATTCGATTCGGGCCATAAGCCATGTTTTCTTAAAGCAATATTATTAGCTTAGCATCCTATATTTTCCCTTATCTTGACTTCTGTTCTGACCCTAAGGTGCTTAAGTGTGATCTAAGTAAGTGTAAATTTTAGTAACATTGATCTTGATGAGCAAGGCAGTTAGTAATCATTTGAAAAAGAATAATTGGGGACGTGCGAGATCTATGAGCCCCGAACCTTAAAAAAAAAACAGTTCTAGGAAGAAGTGAGAGATGTTTAAGCCATGTACCCTTAATACTAATCATTGGAAGAATCCAGAGTAAGTGATTTTATATAAACTTAAATCAGGCTAAGCACTAAGGATTGTAATTAGATCTTTGATGTGGGGAGATGGAAGAATAATAAAGTGAGCACGAAGTAAATTCATTTTTTAGCGGTAGTTCCACAATTGGTCCGTTAGTGGTTTGACTAATTATGTGTTTGACTAATTGACAAAATGAATAAGTTAATCCTAAAATTTTAATTAATATTTAATTGACTAAGTGGGTTATACAAAATAATCCCAAGGGCTCAATTAAATTTAATTAACGAAGTGGGTTAAAAAATTAGTTCGAAAGATTCGATTGGAGTTGATTAGTCTGGGGAAGACTAAGGGCTCAACGAAAATCAAACACTAAGGCCCAACTCAAAAGCCCACTAGGTCACACTTCAAGCTCCTATAAATAGCTTAAGTTAGGCATTTAGAAGACATAAGTAACATTCTAGGCAAAGTGGCCTTTAAAGAGAAAAGGAGAAGTCTAGAGAGAACTTCATCTTCTTCGTTGGGTTCTTTCTCGAAGTCAGTTTTTTAACCTTTTTCTTCAAGAGCTCAGCCCCTTCTTTAGCCTAGAAATCCCTCAATAGACCGCCACCCACTTCACCGTGACCGTTTGAATTCTGCCACCGCCGTGGGTTAATTCCGACTGCCGCGCGATTTGCGCCAAGCTCTTCCAGCGATCATAATTTTTTATTTTTTTATTATTCCATCATGTTGATCCTTTGGCTCATTCCTTCGGGTTAGCCAAAATCTAGATCTCCGGGCGGAAAGTTTTTTCGGCTAAGTTTTTGGGGATATTTGTTGGATTTTAGATTAGGTGCCGGCCTCCGGGTTGATTCAGATTCGGGCAGTTTGAGTTTTCTTGAAGTGGGTTTCTTTGGATTTCTTTGTTTTGTGCCTTAGCCGTCCAATGGACATTTGGCCAATCAAATTCAGGATTGTTTGGAGTTATTCTCGAGACTCTTTAGTGGATTCGCCAGTTTTTTAATTTGCGAGGGACACGCTTCAAAGGTATAATCTTTTGAACTTCCATTTTTAGTTAAAGATTTAATTTTTAGCGTGCTATATAATAAATTGAACTAGTATAAGCCTAGATCCTTTCAAGGGAAATGATTTTAAGCTTGATCCGAATCGAAAATCTCCAATTCTGGAATGCATAGTATGAAAGTGAGATTGAAATTTCAGTTTAGCTTGGGCTAGATCTATTTCATTCACCCTTATCCATTGCAGTGGTTTAATGATGGTATTAAAAGTTAAAGTTAGTAGGCAATGCAATGTACTCATCAAAATTTGAAGGTACAAATATCATATCATGTGTGATGTGGTACCCATGGATGTCGCTCACATACTACTAGGAAGACCATGGAAATTTGATAGACGAGTCATCTATGATTGATACGCCAATAGGTATTCCTTTACTTACGGTTGTAAGAAATATGTTCTAGCTTCCTTAACTATTTTGCAGGTTATAGAAGTACACAGAAAGAAAGGGGAAGCTAGAGCAAGAGAGAAAGATTAGCTCCAAAGTTTTGAAAATTTTAAAAGGAAAGGAAGAGAAAGAATGCGGATTATTAAGCATAAGAGTTGGAATGAGAGAAGCTCAACGATTCTAGTTCGGATGAGGAGTCTTCACCAAAAACTAAGAGTACCCCCGCAGAGAAGAGATAGACCCAACCACCTACTCAAAGGTCTAACAATGAGCTAGATTCATATGATTGTTCACAAAAATCCGACTCTAAATCTAGTGTGAATTTTTGCCCTAACATCGGAATTTATGGACTAGTCTTTAAGACTAATTCTATTCGAATTGCATCAAAGGAAGAAATGTCAATAAAGGAAGAAAAGTCTCAACAAAGGCAAAAGAAGCATCAAGTGTCGACTTCACTAAAGAGGGAGCTTTCTTTTCACCCTACTTTTCCATTATTTAAAAGTATTTTTGATTTATAATTTATCAAGCATAGAGTAGGCATTGAAGGATTGATTTTGCAAGATTACAAAGTTATTGCTAACTTTAGCGAAAAAATGAGAGATACTTTCTTAGAGTATCAAGATAATGCTTCTATTTTATTTTCTAACAAGGTTGAAATGTTTAGTTGTAGGATCCAACTCATGCGAGATAAATGGCAAGTTACTATATCAAAAAAGCCAAGCTATTTGTACCATAATCAAGCCTGAGAAAGTTACTTGTTCGTGAGGCTCATAGTGGAGGTTTAATGGGACATTTTGGTATCTTTAAGAACTTAGATGTTCTTCAAGATCATTTTTATTGGCTGAACATGAGGAAACACATGTGCAAAAGGTGCATTGAATGCAAAAAGGAAAAGAGCACCTTGAAACCGCACAGATTACCCATGCCATTTCCGATTCCTACATACCCTTGTGTTGATTTGTCTATGGATTTTATCCTAGGCCTCCCAAGAAAAAATCGAGGTAATGACTCCATCTTTGTGATTCTTGATAGATTTTCTACGATGACACATTTTCTACCTTGTAGGAAGACGAACGATGCTAAGGAAATGGCCAACATGTTCTTCAAAGATGTAGTAAGAGTACATGGCATTCCAATCAGCATTGTTATTGATCGTGATGTAAAGTTCCTTAGCATGTTCTGGAAGACATTGTGGAGCAAGCTAGGAACAAATTTGATGTTCTCAACTTCATGTTATCCACAGACTGATGGCCAGATTGAAGTGTGAAGGAAAACTGAACAAGCCCGGGCTAAATCGAAAACCTCACTTTCGTGCAACGCATTCCAGAATCGGAAGCTTTTGACCAAGCTCAGGCTCAAATTAGTTTACCCATGAACGGATCTTGGCTTATACTTATTTAATTTATTAATCGGGACACAAAAGATTCAATCTTTAATAAAAGCAGAATTTAAAGATTCTACCTTTTGTAGCGAAGTCCCTTGCCTAAAGAAAAATCCAATCTTTGTTGCGATTCCAACAGAAATCCAATAGATATCTCCGTAGAAACTTCGAATATTGCGTGGGCAATAATCTATCGAAGTCTACTTGCTTAGCCCACAAGGAAATCTCTCTAAAACTGGACTCAAACAAACCAAAAACTGATCACAAAATTTAACCCACAAAAATCCTGCTGCTGCTGCTGCCCAAAAAAGCTGCTGCCTTTAAATATAAACACCACTCTGACAGCAGTAATTCGAACTGCCCAGTCGTGATCTAGACAGCCCAAGCTTCGGATCACCAAGAAGAGATCAACGAAGCCCAGGCCGAATCAAACGCACTGGACAGCAGCAAAAAACTGCCGCCAGAAAACCTTGAAAAATCTGCTGCAGTCCCTTTGTGCGAGAGAAGGAAAAACTGGACAGCAGTTTTGCGTGGCAGCCCCTTTGCGCAAGAGAAGAAGAACTGGGCAGCAGTTTTTTGTGGCAGCCCCTTTGCGCGAGAGAAGAAGAACTGGGCAGAGATTTTCGTGGCAGCCCCTTTGTGCGAGAAACCAAAACCTGGGCAGCAGCTTTTGCGGATTGAGTAATAAAAACTGGAGAATGAAAACCCAAATGAAAGTTGTGATCTTTGGTTTGAATCCAATCTAGAGGAAGTGAAAAATCTGGTTTGTTTTTGAGAGAAAATTCTTGAAGAAAAAGTCTCTCTCTTAAACCTTTTCACTCAAGAAAGCAAGAATGAAATGTCTTGCAAGACTTCCTTAAAGTTTTCTTGGGCATCAAGTCTTCTATTTATAGGAGCTCGATTGGAGACCTAATGGGCTCTCGAGTTAGGCCTTTTAATTTGACTTTCGTTGATAGCTAAGTCTTCCCGACTAATCAACTCCAATCGACCCATTTAAATTAATTTATTTAACCCACTTTGTTAATTTAATTTAATCGAACCCTTAGAATTAATTAATTCAAAATAGAATTAATTTCTAAATTCACTTTATCGATTAAATATTAATTAAACCTTTTGGATTAATTAATTTACCTTGTCGATTAGTCAAATGCATAATCGGTCGTGCCACTATCGGACCAATTATGTAACTACCGCTCGAAAACGACTTTACATCGCACCATTATATTTTATTCTATCTCCCAACATTAAAGATCTAGAGCTCGTCGGTTTATCAATTTACTGATAAATTAATTAACCGACATCTTGGTTTTCGAGATTAGTACCACTCGTCCTTTTATTATACCGAACATAAAGTTCACCGGTCGGGTTTAGTATAATAACCTTACGAGCTCATCTCGGGAGCACCATCAACCCGACGAACCGGTACGTGGATTCCTCCGACTAGCAATGACACGTAAGAAGCTAAACACCGCATACCCAACCTACCGAGGTATTGGCCTCAATTGACCTCACTCTTTGGCAAATCAAAGCACACGATATCCAACCCTCATGCCCGTCCCAATCTCGGGATTGAGAAACGGAATACTAGGACCGAATTGACTACGTCGATCAGTATAAGTCAATTCTATCCAAACTGGTCGTGCTCAATATGCCCCGGGCATATCCCTGTGATTTAAACTAGTTTAGATAAACTAATTTCCAAACCACACAATAACCTATACCGATAGTATGTTCAGACTATCTCGGTTACAAGCAAACTTTTTATATATCAATACTTTAACCAATAACGGTATCTACTGTGTCTGTCCACACCCCGTTATCTAGTTCTATGATATAAAAGAACAAATTTATACTGAAACAAAATGATATGTCAAATGTGGATATTAGTTTTTGATACAAGCATAGCTTTTCTGTATTCAAAACTAACAATCTCCCACTAATACTCAAAGCTATGCTAAGAAGTACAAAAACTGTCCAACCCGCTATTAC
Organism: Knoxia roxburghii; assembly: GCA_030378225.1. Lineage (NCBI taxonomy): Eukaryota > Viridiplantae > Streptophyta > Magnoliopsida > Gentianales > Rubiaceae > Knoxia > Knoxia roxburghii. The sequence goes on along the minus strand of CM059416.1, from coordinate 34,392,263 downwards.
ACTGCTGTCATAATGAAATCTCCATAACACCTTTAAGCTCACTCACATGGCTCTCTCAAGAATCTGACTCCCATGCCCTCCACATGTCTCTCAAAGACCTTTGGTGTCAATGGCTTGGTGAAAGGATATGCAAGGTTGTCATCTAAAGCTATCTTGGCCAAGATCACGTCTCCCCTCTTTACGATCTCTCGTATCAGGTGGTACTTGCGCTCTATGTGTTTGCCTTATGGGCTCGTGGTTCCCTCGAGTTAGTAACTGCACCATTGTTATCACAATAAACTGTGACAGACCTAGGCAACTCAGGAACCACATCTAAGTCCATCAGAAAGCTTCTGAGCCATACAGCCTCTTTCGCTGCCTCTGAAGCGGCAACGTACTCGGCCTCAATGGTGGAGTCCGCCACGCATTTCTGCTTGACACTCTTCCATACTATGGCTCCACCTCTTAGAGTAAACACAAACCCAGAGGTAGACTTACTCTTGTCCAAATCACCTTGAAAGTCCAAATCTGTGTAACCCAATGGTACAAGATCCTGCGCTCTATAAACTAGGACATAATCTCTCGTCCTGCGCAAGTACTTTTGAATGCATTTTACTGCCTCCCAGTGAGCCTTCCCAGGGTTACTCTGATATCTGCTAACCATGCCAACGGCAAAACAAATATCAGGCCTCGTGCACAACATGGCATACATGAGGCTACCCACTGCAGAAGCATAGGGTACCGCCTTCATGGCATCTATCTCCTCAGCAGTCTTAGGACACTGCTCCTTAGATAAATGCACTCTATGCCTGAAAGGTAGTGAACCCTTCTTGGAGTTCTGCATGTTAAAACGGGCCAGAATCGTGTCTATGTAGGATGCCTGAGAGAGAGTCAGAGAACATCTCCTACGATCTTGAATAATCTTGACCCAAAGATATGTCTAGCCTCTCCCAAATCCTTCATATCGAATTGCCTGGACACCACCATATCACAATCACGCTTGCGATAAACACACTGCCCATTCAGAGACTGAGTGAATCCATAGGACTGGATAACCTCATCAAAATGAATGTTCCAAGATCTGGATGCTTGCTTAAGTCCATAAATGGACCTTCTAAGCCTGTATACCTTATGCTCTTGGCCTTTAACAATGAAGCCCTCTGGTTGCTGTATAAAGATGGTCTCCTCAAGACTTCCATTAAGGAAAGCTGTCCTGACGTCCATTTGCCAAATCTCATAATCCATATGAGCAGCTATGGCCAAGAGAATCTGGATTGACTTAAGCATAACTACAGGGGAAAAGGTCTCCTCATAATCGATCCCTTCTTTCTAAGTACACCCCTTCGCCACAAGCCTAGCCTTGAAGGTCTCAACCCTCTTGTCAGATCCTTTCTTTTGCTTGTAAACCCATTTGCACCCAATAGGCCTAAACCCATCAGGAAGGTCTACCAGCTCCCAGACTTGATTTGAGTCCATAGAACCCATCTCAGCAATCATCGCTCTCTGCCAAGAATCTGCCTCTTTATCCTGGAGATCCTGATTGTAGTTAACTGGGTCCGGTTCATGAGCACCAGGGATAAAGTCCGAAGACCCACCCAAACCCATGTACCTCTCGGGCTGTCTCACAACCCTCCCACTACGACGTGGCGTAGCCTGTGCAAGAGCATCATCTGTGATAGTCTGTGCAGTCTCTTGTGGTGTGTCTTCCTGTACGTGTGCATCTGGAATAGTGGACTGAATTCTAAGCTCTTCCAATACTACCTTGCTGCTTGACTTTTGGTCTAAAATATAGTCCTCCTTAAGAAATCTGGCATTGGTGTTGATCACCACCTTCTGATCCTGAGGACTGTAAAATAAACCACCTCCCGTTCCTTTGGGGTAGCCTATAAACAGCATAGCCTTGGATCTCGCCTCTAACTTGCCTGCATCTGCCTCGAGCACATGTGCTGGACAACCCCAAATCCTGAGATGTCTCAGACTAGGCTTTCGCCCATTCCACAATGCTACTGGGGTCGTAGGCAGAGACTTAGATGGCACAAGGTTGAGGATAAAACATGCTGTCTCTAAGGCATATCCCCAAAATGAGATAGGCAACTCACTGTAACTCATCATCGATCTAACCATCTCGATAAGAGTCCTGTTCATCCTCTCTGCTACACCATTCTGCTGGGGTGTGCCATGTGCAGACAACTGGGTCTGAATACCCTCCTCTGACAAATAGGATCTAAATTCACTAGAGAGGTATTCGCCACCGCGATCATACCGCAGTGACTTGATACTCTTACCCAGATGGTTCTCCACCTCAGCCTTGAACTCTTTGAACTTGCCAAAGCATTCAGACTTATGGCGCATCAGGTATATGTATCCATATCTAGAGTAATCATCCGTGAAAGTCACGAAATACTCATAACCACCTCTAGCCTGAACTGACATAGGCCCACACACGTCAGAATGAACCAGCTCTAAAACCTCCTTGGCCCTATACCCCTTTGCCTTGAAAGGCCTCTTGGTCATTTTACCCTCAAAGTAGGACTCACAGGTCGAATAGCTGTCAATATCTAGCAAGTCCAAAGACCCACTCTTGACCAACCTTTGAATCCTACTATGGTTGATATGACCTAGTCTCAGGTGCCAAAGATAAGTCTGATTCAAAGGGGAAGACTCTTTTCTCTTATTATGATTCGGTGATGAGTTACTAGTTTCTGTGTTTTGCATTACTGGGGAGTATGTCTTAATTAAAAACAAATTTTCAACCAATGTATCGGAACATATAAGTTTCTGGCCATTCCTAATAAAAACTGAACCATCAGAAAATGCACACTTATAACCATCCAAAACAAGTCTCGAAACTGAAAGCAAGTTCTTTCGAAAACTAGGTACATAAAGACAATCCTTTAAATGTAAAATAGAGTCTGAAAAATAAAGACATAAAACTCCCACTGCAGCAACAGAAACTCTGGTAGTATCCCCAAGGTAGACCTGCAACTCTCCCTCTCTAAGCAGCCGGGTCACTTGGAACCCCTGCAAAGAATTACAAACATGATCAGTGGCTCCTGAATCCACACACCAAGTATCTGTGGGAATCGCCACTAAACATGTCTCAGTGACTAGGGAAAATTTACACATACCTCGAGGCTTTGGGCAGTCCTTCTTCCAATGTCCCGCTTTACCACATCTAAAGCATTTTCCTTTTGGCTTCTGCTTCTTAGCAATGCCCGCCTTGGGTCCATGACTGGCTCCTGCTTTCTGGCCTCTCTTCCTCTTTTGCTTCCTGGCTTTGGGCCCAGCAGAGGAACCTGAGGGACCAACAGTAGCCAAGGCTTGCTTCTTCTCAGCGAATAGGCTCTCAGCAGACACCAATGCAGTCATGAGCTCGGAAAGTGAATACGAGAGATTCCCCATATTATAATTCAATGAAAACTGCTCAAAACTAGGAGGCAAGCTCTGGAGGATGATATGGACCTGGGTATCCCCATCAATCTCACCTCCCAATATCTCTCACTGAAGTGCCCTCAGCCATCTTAGCATTCATGAGTTTCCTCAGAGCTGACTGCTTGGCTGCCCTGCCCTGATGTCCAAACATCTCCCTGAGGTTGAGCATCATATCATAGGCTGAGGTCATCTGTTGATGCTGGTGCTGCAATACACTCGACATAGAAGCCAAGATGTAGCACCTGGTCATCTCACCAGCCTTCTGCCACCTCGTATATGGCTCTCGCTGCTCGGGATGGCATCATCGCTGGGCTTAGGGGGACACTCCTCAGTAAGCACGTACTTGTAACCCTTAACGGTAAGGACAATGTCCAGGTTACGTTTCCAATCAATGTAATTTCGACCAAGCTCAGGCTCAAATTAGTTTATCCATGAACGGATCTAGGCTTATACTTATTTAATTTATTAATCGAGACACAAAAGATTCTATCTTTAATTAAAGTGGAATTTAAAAATACTACCTTTTGAAGCGAAGTCCCTTGCTTAAAGAAAAACCAATTCTTTGTTGCGATTACAATAGAAATCCAATCGATTACTCCAAGAACACTTCGAATATTGCATGGGCAATAATCTATCGAAGCTTACTTGCTTAGCCCAGAAAAACCCATAAAGAAATCCTTCTAATTGGATTCTAAAAACCCCAAAATCCTGATCGAACAAAACCCTGAAATTTCTCTACCTCATGCTCGACTAGCGGCTGCTGCAGCGCCCGGATTCTGCCAGCCCTCAGTCCGATATCTCGTTGGGATCTAGACAAGAAGGTGCTGTGGATCACCCATCAAGAATGAAAGAGATCAACGCATCCCTCTCGAATCAACAGCACGAATACCTGCGACTGAAGCAAACTGGCGCCGGGCGAAAAAAATGAAAAACAGCAGCGGCTGTTCGATGAATAATCTGACAGAATACTGGTAGAAATTTCGAAAAATAAATTGAAAGTTCAATCTTTGGGTTGAATCCAATTCGAAGAGCAAGAAATCTAGTTCGTTTTTGATAAAGAATTCTTGAAGAAAAATTCTCTCTCTAGAACCTTCTTGCTCAAGAAAGGGGCAAGACTTGTCTTGCAAGATTTCTTAGCTTTCTTTGGTCTCAAGTTATTCTATTTATAGGAGCTCGATTGGAGACCTAATGGGCTCTCGAGTTAGGCCTTAAAATTTGACTTTCGTTGACCGCTAAGTCTTCCCGACTAATCAACTCCAATCGACCCATTTAAATTAATTTTATTTAATCCACTTTGTTAATTTAATTTAATCGAACCCTTAGAATTAATTAATTCAAAATCGAATTAATTTCTAAATTCACTTTGTCAATTAAATATTAATTAAACCTTTTGGATTAATTAATTTACCTTGTCGATTAGTCAAATGCATAATCGGTCGTACCACTAATGGACCAATTATAGAACTACCGCTCGAAAACGACTTTACATCGCGCCATTATATTTTATTCTATCTCCCCACATTAAAGATCTAGCGCTAGTCAGTTTATCAATTTACTGATAAATTAATTCACCGACTTCTTGGTTTCCGAGATTAGTACCACTGGTCCTTTTATTATACCGAACATAAAGTTCACCGGCCGGGTTTAGTATAATGACCTTACGAGCTCATCTCGGGAGCACTATCAACCCGGCGAACTGGTACGTGGAATCCTCCGACTAGCAACGGCACGTAAGAAGCTAAACACCGCATACCCAACATACCGAGGTATTGGCCTCAATTGACCTCACACTTTGGCAAATCAAAGCATACGATATCCAATCCTCACGCCTGTCCCAATCTCGGGATTGAGAGACGGAATACTAGGACCGAATTGACTACGTCGATCAGTATAAGTCAATTCTATGTAAACTGGTCATGCTCAATATGCCCCGGGCATATCCGTGTGATTTAAACTACTTTAGATAAACTAATTTCCAAACCACACAATAACCTATACCGATAGTATGTTCAGACTATCTCGGTTAGGAGCATACTTTTTATATATCAATACTTTAACCAATAACGGTATCTACTGTGTCTGTCCACACCCCGTTATCTAGTTCTATGATATAAAGGAACAAATTTATACTAAAATAAAATGATATGTCAACTGTGGATATTAGTTTTTGATACAAGTCATAGTTTTTTTGTATTCAAAACTAACACCCGGGATATAAATAGAAACCAATGAAGGGTCAAAATCATCCATACAAAACCCCTTAAAGAGTCCAAGACAGAAAACAACTAAAATAGACTGAGAAACCAAAGTGAGGTGGCCAAATTTGGGCTAGCACATACGGCCACATTTTCCATCAACTTCAAGTGATGTCTTGATCCAAATACATATTAGTTTTTGATACAAGCCATAGTTTTTCTGTATTTATTGGTTAAAGTATTGATATATAAAAAGTATACTCATAACTGAGATAGTATGAACATACTATCGGTATAGGTTATCGTGTGGTTTGGAAATTAGTTTATCTAGACTAATTAAGATCACATGGATATACCTGGGGTATATTGAGCACGACCAGTTTGGATAGAATTGACTTGTACTGATCGGCATAGTCAATTTGGTCCTAGTATTCAGTATCTTAATCCCGAGATTGGGACGGGTGAGAGAGTTAGATATCGTATGCTTTGATGTGCCAAAGAGTGCAGTCAATTAAGGCCTGTACCTCGGTAGGTTGGGTATGCAGTGTTTAGCTTCTCACATGTCGTTGCTAGTCGGAGGAATCCACGTACCGGTTCGCCGGGTTGATAGTGCTCCCGAGATGAGCTCGTAAGGTTTATTATACTAGTAAGGTTTATTATACTAAATCTGGCCAGCGGACTTTACGTCCAGTATAATTAGAAGGTCGAGTGGTACTAATCTCGGTTACCAAGAAGTCGGTGAATTAGTTTGTCAGTAAATTGATAAACCGACGAGCACTAGATCTTTAATGTGGGGAGATAGAAGAAAATAAAGTGGAGCGATGTAAAGGCCTTTTTGAGCGGTAGTTCCATAATTGGTCCGTTTGTGGTACGACTAATTATGCGTTTGACTAATTGATAAAGTGAATTAATTAATCCTAAAGGTTTAATTAATATTTAATTGACAAAGTGGATTAAGAAAATTAATTCTATATGAATTAATTAATCCTAAGGGTTCGATTAAATTAAATTAACAAAGTGGGTTAAGACATTAATTCGAAAGGTTCGATTGGAGTTGATTAGTATAGGGAAGACTAAGGGGTCAACAAAAGTCAAACACTAAGGCCCAACTCAAAAGCCCACTGGGTTTCCCAAGGAGCTCCCTACAAATAGCTAATGTTAGGCACATTTGAAGACATTAGAAACCTTGTAGGAAAATGCCTTAGAGTGAGAAAGACAAACCTACAGAGAGAATTCTTTCTTCCTTATTGAGAATTCTTTTTCGAAGTAGGTTTGTGATCTCTCTTGGTCGAGACCACCGCCTGGAAGTTCAAACGTCGCTCGAGAAGTCAGTTCACCGCGTTTTGCGTTGGACTTCACCTCAAAGGTATAACTTTTAAAGATTCCTCTTTTAATTTCGTTCAGGGGGAAATGAATTTGAGCCTGAGCTTCGTCGAAAGTTTTTGATTTTGGAATGCATGGCATGAAAGTGAGAGTTTCGATTTAGCCTGAGCTTGTTCTGTTTTCCTTCAAATTGGTATCAGAGCGAGTGTTTAGGCTTTATACTTGTTTAATTTATTACACGGCTTTATTTTGGCATTATTATTTTTGTCAAAATGTTTAAACAAGTGGTTATTAGTTTCCAGGCTATTATGGTAGAATTTATTTTTCATTCATAAACCCAGGACATGTCTGGGCTCGTATTGTTTTTGAATGGAAATGTCTGTAATAGTAATAACCACTAGCTAGAAGCCGTGTTGGATTAGATAAATCTTGTAGTAGGATTTAATCTAATGTTATCATCTTTAAATTCCTAGAAAACGCCTTGTATATAGGAATTTATATACTATGACGAAGACGTTATTTTGGATAACTTATATTCGTGGGTTTTGGTTTTTCGTAATTGTGGGTGATTCCTAATTACATAGAAAACTGAGAAAATCTGGGCGAATCGAGTTGAATCCAAATAACGAGTGGGAGCGACATGACCGGACATGTCACCGAGGGCGTCAAGGAATCAACGATAGACAAGACCATAATATTCGGGAAATTTTATTTTTTTAATATACCGTATTTATGTCTTTTCGTTGATTATGTGTTTTTGATTTATTTGCATGAACGAAAACCAAAACGTTTTAAAAGGTAAAGTACAATTAACTAAGGTAGATTATTCACATATTAAAATTCCAACGGTTTTATGGGTGTAAATATCCTTTGTTAAGATATTGCATGTTAAAACGGAAAAATCCTCAAACTTAAAAATCTAAGTGGGAGTGGACTGGTAAATATTCCCATAGCCTACATTCTGGGGTCATTGGTGATGTGGTTATTCTTGCGAGTTGGTATTATGGCCTTCCTCCATGCGGACAAGTCTTCAATCATAGATATCACTAGAATGAATTTTCGAAGGGATGACTATAGTGAGTTTAATTGGAGAAAGTTGCAACACCCTCTCTACTGAGGGCGCATTAGTATCCAAAGTAACAAACTTAGAATTCACGTAATGGCATACAATTAGTGTACTATTTATAGTATTCCTCCCACGTGGTTACGCTATTTATGTGTACGACTAAAAGCATTGACTATTAATTTTATTGATCATAAGATCGTTTGTCAGATAGTGAAATTAATGAACTTTGATTGTTCTCGAATGAATGTGGGTTGGCGTAGACGTTCACCCTCGTGACCTGTGTCAATCCCGGTGTGAGAGATGTCGATGGAGATTATATTTTTTTTGAGGATATCAATATTTTGGAAAAAGTAATACTGAAACTTTATTGTTTATTTTTCAGTCGTTGGTATGTCGTTCAACCCGCTAGTTGTTATACTAAATAAGAACAAACTACTGGTCCTAATTATAATGACTGGAAACGTAACCTGGACATTGTCCTTACCGCTGAGGGTTACAAATACGTGGTCACTGAGGAGTGCCCCCCTAAGCCCAGAGATGATGCCACCCCTAAGCAGCGAGAGCCATATACGATGTGGCAGAAGGCTAATGAGATGACCCAATGCTACATATTGGCTTCTATGTCGAGTGTACTGCAGCACCAGTATCAGTTGTTTACCTCAGCCTACGATATGATGCTCAACCTAAGGGAGATGTTTGGACATCAGGGTAGGGCAGCTAAGCAGACATCTATGAGGAAACTCATGAATGCTAGGATGACTGAAGGCACCTCAGTGAGGGATCACGTATTGGACATGATAAGTTGCATCAATGAGATCGAGGTATTAGGATGTGATAATGATGGGGAGACCCAGGTTGATAACATCTTCCAGAGCTTGTCCCCCAGTTTTGAGCAGTTTCGGTTGAACTATAATATGGGAAAGCTCTCATATTCACTTCCCGAGCTCCTGACTGCATTGGTGTTTACTGAGGGCCTCTTCGCAGAGAAGAAGCGAGCCTTGGCTACTATTGGTCCCTCAGGTTCCTCTGCTGGACCCGAAGCCAGGAAGCACAAGAAGAATAGAGGCTAGAAAGTAGGAGCTGCTGATCATGGACCCAAGGAGGGCATTGCCAAGAAGCACAGGTCAAAAGGAAAGTGTTTCATATGTGGCAAAGCAGGACATTGGAAGATGGATTGCCAGAAGCCTCGAGGTATGTGCAAATTTTTCCTAGTTACTGAGACGTGTTTAGCAGCGATTCCCACAAATACTTGGTGTGTGGATTCAGGAGCCACTGATGATGTCTGTAATCCTTTGAAGAGGTTCCAAGTGACCCGGCTGCTTAGAGAGGGAGAGTTGCAGGTTTACATCGGTGATACTACCATAGTTTCTGTTGTTGCAGTGCGAGTTTTATGTCTTTATTTTTTAGACTCCATTTTAAATTTAAAGGATTGTCTTTATGTACCCAGTTTTATGAAGAACTTGCTTTCAGTTTTGAGACATATTTTGGATGGTTATAAGTGTGTTTTTTCTGATAATTCTATTTTTATTAGAAAGAACCAGATGCTTATATGTTCCGGTACATTAGTTGACAATCTGTTTTTAATCAAGACATACTCTCTAGTAATGCAAAACACAGAAACTAATAACTCATTACTGAATTATAGTAAGAGAAATGAGTCTTCCCCTTTGAATCAAAATTATCTTTGGCACCTGAGAATCAGTCACATCAACCTTAGTAGGATTCAAAGGTTGGTCAATAATGGGTCTTTGGACTCATTGGATATTGACAGCTATCCGATCTGTGAGTCCAGCTTGGAGGGTAAGATGACCAAGAGGCCTTTCAAGGCAAAGGGGTATGGCCAATGAGGTTGTAGAGTTGATTAATTCTGACTTATGTGGGCCTATGTCAATTCAGGCTAAAGGTGGTAATGATTATTTCATGACACTCACAGATGATTACTCTAGATATGGATACATATACTTGATGCGCCACAAGTCTGAATGCTTTGGCAAGTTCAAAGAGTTTAAGGATGAGGTGGAGAACCATCTGGGTAAGAGTATCAAGGCTTTGCGATCTGATCGCGGTGGCGAATACCTCTCTAGTGAATTTAGGTCCTATTTTTCAGAGGAGGGTATTCAGTCCCAGTTGTCTGCACCTGGCACACCCCAGTAGAATGGTGTAGCAGAGATGAGAAACAGGACTTTATGGATATGGTTAGATTGATGAAGAGTTATAGCGAATTGCCTATTTCGTTTTGGGGTTTAGTATTGGAGTCATCGTGTTATCTCCTTAATCTCGTACCATCTAAGTCTGTGCCTTCGCCAGTAAAGCTGTAGACTGGGCGAAAGCCTAGTCTGAGACATCTCATGATTTGGGGTTATCCAGCATATGTGCTTAAGGCAGATACAGCTAAGCTAGATGCGAGATCCAAGATTATCCTTTTTGTAGGCTACCCCAAAGGAACGAAAGGTGGTCTGTTTTATAGTCCTCAGGATTAGAAGGTAGTGGTGAGCACCAATGCCAAGTTTCTTGAGGAGGACTATGTTTTAGATCACAAGGCAAAGAGCAAGGTAGTATTGGAAGAGCTTAGGTCAGTCCACTATTCCAGATGAACGATTACAGGAAGAAACACCACAAGAGACTGCACACACTATCATAGATGATGCTCTTACATAGGTTGTGCCTCATCGTAGTGGGAGGGTTGTCAGAAAGCCCGAGAGGTACATGGGTTTGGGTGAGTCTTTGGACTTTATCCCTGGCGCTCATGAACCAGACCCAGTTAGCTATAATAACGCTCTCTAAAATAAAGATTCAGATTCTTGGTAGAGAGATGATTGCTGAGATGGGTTCTATGGACTCAAATCAGGCTGGGAGCTGGTAGACCTTCCCATTGGGTTTCGGCCTATTGGGTACAAATGGGTCTACAAAGGAAATAGAGGATCTGATGGGATGGTTGAGACCTTCAAGGCTAGGGTTGTGGTGAATGGGTATACTCAGAAAGAGGGTATCGATTATGAGAAGACCTTTTCCCTGGTAGCTTTGCTTAAGTCGATCCAGATTCTCTTGGCCACAGATGATTATATGGACTATGAGATTTGGCAGATGGACGTCAAGATAGCTTTCCTTATTAGAAGTTATGAGGAGACCATTTTTATGCAGCAACCAGAGGGTTTCATTGTTCAGGGCTAAGAGCACAAGGTATGCAGGCTTAGGAGGTCCATTTATGGACTTACACAAGTATCCAGATCTTGGAACATTCGTTTTGACGAGGTTATCTAGTCCTATGGATTAACTCAGTGTCCGGATGAGTAGTGTGTATATTGCAGGCGTGATGGTGATATGGTGGTTTTCCTCATACTTTAGGTAGATGACATTCTTCTGATTTTCAAAAGTAAGAAGATGTTTTCAGACGTAAAGGCATGGTTGTCCAGGAAATTTGATATGAAGGATTTGGGAGAGGCTGGACATATCCTTGGGATCAAGATTATTCGAGATCATAGGATACGTTCTCTGACACTCTCCTAGGCATCCTACATAGACACGATTCTGGCCCATTTTAACATGTAAAACTCAAAGATGGGTTCACTACCTTTCAGGCATGGAGTGCATCTATGAAAGGAGCAGTGTCCCAAGACTGCTGAGGTGATAGATGTCATGCAATCGGTACCTTATGCTTCTGCAGTGGGTAGCCTCATGTATGCTATATTATGTACAAGGCCTGATATTTGCTTTGTCGTTGGTATGGTTAGTAGCTATCAGAGTAACCCTGGGAAGGCTCACTAGGAGGCAGTAAAATGCATTCTCAAGTACTTGCGTAGGACGAGAGATCATGTCCTAGTTTATAGAGCGCAGCAGCTTGTACCATTGGGTTACACAGATTTGGACTTTCAAGGTGATTTGGACAAGATTAGGTCTACATCTGGGTCTGTGTTTACTCTAGTAGGTAGAGCCATAGTATGGCGGGGTGTCAAGCAGAAATGCGTGGCGGACTCCACCATAGAGGCTGAGTACGTTGCCGCATCAGAGAATGAAAGAAGCTGTATGGCTTCGAACTTCCTAGTGGACTTAGATGTGGTTCCTGAGTTGCCTTGGTTTATCACAGTTTATTGTGATAACAATGGTGCAGTTGCTAATTCGAGGGAACCACGAGCCCACAAAGTGTGAGTGCAAGTACCACTTAATACGAGAGATCGTAAAGAGGGGAGATATGACCGTGGCCAAGATAGCATCAGATGACAACCTTGTAGATCCTTTCACAAAGTCATTGACCCCAAAGGTCTTTGAGAAACATGTGGACGGCATGGGATTCAGATTCTTAAGGGAGCCATGTGAGTGAGCTTCAAGGTGTTCTGTAGATTTCATTATTACAGCAGTGTAATAGTGGGTTGGACAACTTTTTATATATCAATATTTTTTATATATCAATACTTTAACAAAAATGATATATAAAGATATGACCGTTGCCAATATACCGTTATTGGTTAAAGTATTGATATATAAAAAGTATGCTCGTAACTGAGATAGCCTGAATATACTATCGGTATAGGTTATCATGTGGTTTTGAAATTAGTTTATCTAGACTAATTAAAATCACATGGATATGCCCGGGGTATATTGAGCACGACCAGTTTGGATAGAATTGATTTGTACTGGTTGGCGTAGTCAATTCGTTCCTAGTATTCAGTCTTTCAATCCCGAGATTAGGACGGGCGTGAGAGTTAGATATCGTTTGCTTTCATGTGCCAAAAAGTGCGGTCAATTGAGGCCTATCCCTCAGTAGGTTGGGTATACGGTGTTTAGCTTCTTACGTGCCGTTGCAAGTCAGAGGAATCCACGTACCGGTTCGCCGGGTTGATGGTGCTCTCGAGATGAGCTTGTAAGGTTTACTATACTAAATCTGTCAAGTGGACTTTACGTCCGGTATAATTAAAAGGTCGAGTGTTACTAATATCGGATACCGACGAGCACTAGATCTTTAGTATGGGATGATAGAAGAAAATAAAGTGGCACGATGTAAAGTCATTTTTGAGAGATAGTTCCATAATTGGTCCATTAGTGGTACGGCTAATTATGCGTTTAACCAATCAATAAAGTGAATTAATGACTCCTAAAGGTTTAATTAATATTTAATTGACAAAGTGGATTAAGAAAATTAATTCTATATCAATTAATTAATCCTAAGAGTTTGATTAAATTAAATTAAAAAATGGGATAATAAATTAATTCGAAAGGATCGATTGGAGTTGATTAGTATAGGGAAGACTAAGGGGTCAATGAAAGTCAAACACTAAGGCCCAACTCAAAATTCCACTAGGTCTCCCAAGGAGCTCCCTATAAATAGGTAATGTTAGGCACATTTGAAGACAGTAGAAACCTTATAGGCAAATGCCTTCGAGTGAGAAAGACAAGCCTAGAGAGAGAATTTCTTTTTCCTTATTGAGAATTCTTTTTCGAAGTCGGTTTGCGATCTTTCTTGTTCGAGAACTTAGCCCATGATTCTAAAGCCCAAGATAACCGCCTGGAAGTTCAAACGCCGCTCGAGAAGTCCGTTCACCGTATTTTCTTTATTGTGTTGGACTTCGCTTCAAAGATATAACTTTTAAAGATTTCAATTTTAATTTAAAGGTTATATCTTTGTGTTCTGATTTAATAAATTAAATAAGTATAATCCTAGATCCGTTCAGGGGAAAATAAATTTGAGTCTGAGCTTCGTCGAAAGTTTTATATTCAGGAATGCATTGCACGAAAGTGTGATTTTCGATTTAGCCCGGGCTTGTTCTGTTTTTCTTCAATAAACACTTAAGATTATAATTTCCTTCGGTTTGAGATCATCCTTGAAAATGACATCTTTACCATAATGCTCATGAACCATCAAATTAAGCTTTTCTTTAATACTCTTCGTCCTAGATCTTGTCTGTGGACCTTGAATGTCTACCAATGGATCTATTTGGTAGGTGCTACTAGGATAAACATAAGAATAAGGTGTAGAGTTTCCTTGTGTTGAGCCTAGGTTCACATCATCCTCTCCCTCTTGAAAATGATTCGACCTCAAATCAAGGCCTTCATCGAACTTAACTGGTGTAAGATCACAAACATGGAATGTACTATGTACACCTTTCTCTCTTCTTAGATCAAGTTTGTATGCATTCTTGTTGATTCTTTCAACCACTTGGAAAAGTCCATCTCCTCTCGGACTCAACTTGCTCTTTCGCTCTCGAGGAAACCGTTCTTTTCTGAGATGTACCCAAATCCAATCACCGGGCTCAATTATCACTTTTTTTTCCCATAACCTTGAACTTAAGCAAAGTGCTCTTGCTTCTTCATCATCTCTAACCTTGCTTGCTCATGGATCTTCATGACTATGTTAGGTTTCTTCTCACCATCTAGACTTGCAACATATTTGAATTCAATTGGTAGCAAATCCAATGGCGTTTGCGGTTGAAATCCATAACCTAGCTCAAAAGGTGAAAAACTTGTGGATGTGTGTGTAGTTTTGTTGTATACAAACTCACATATTAGCCAAACATCCTCCCACTGCTTCAAATGTCTCTTGATTAAACTTCTCAGCAATGCACCTAAAGTTCGGTTGATCGCTTCTGTCTAGCTATCAGTATGTGAATGACTTGAAGTCGAGAACAGCCACTTTATTCCTATCTTGCTCCACATTTTCTTCCAAAATAGGATAAGTAACTTGACATCACGATCACTCACAATGTTGCTTGGAATGCCATGCAGTCTCACTACATCTTTGAAGAATAGGTTGGCTATTTCCTTAGCATCGTTCGTATTCCTACAAAGTAGAAAATACATCATCTTAGAAAATATATCAACAATCACAAAGATGGAGTCATTACATTGAGATGTTCTTGGGAGGCCTAGGATAAAATCCATAGACAAATCAACCCAAGGGTGTGTAGGAATTCGCAACGGTATGGATAATCCGTGTTGTTTCAAGATGCTCTTTGCCTTTTTGCATTCATTGCACCTTTCACATATGTGTGCTACATTTTTTGTCATGGTCGGCCAATAGAAATTCTCTTGAAGAACATCTAAGGTCTTAAAGATACCAAACTATCCCACAAAACCTCTACTATGAGCCTCACAAACAAGTAACGCTCTCAAGCTAGATTGCGGGATTCATAGCTTGTTTTCTCTGAAGAGGTAGCCTTTGTCTCGGTAGAACTTATCCACCGCGCAACTTTCACAACCTAAAAAAACATTTTCAAAATTAGGATCTTGTTCATATAATCCCTTAATGTACTCAAGTCCTAGGATTTTTGCATTTAGTGAGGTAAGTAACGCATATCTCCTCGACAAAGCGTCAACAATGATATTTTCTCTTCCTTGTTTGTATTTAAAAATGTAAGAAAAATTTTCTATAAAAGCTACCCAATTAGCATGCCTTTTGTTCAACCTAGTTTGAGATTTTTTATGCTTTAAGGCCTCATGATCAGTGTAAATTGTAAATTCCTTGACTAACAAGTAGTGCTGCCAATTTTCTAAGTCTCTAACTACGACATATAATTCTTTGTCATAGGTTGGATAATTCAATGAAGCTCCACTTAGCTTTCGACTAAAATATGCTATGGGTCTTTTATTTTGAGTTGAAACAGCTCATATTCCCACATCACTAGCATCACACTCTAATTCAAACATATCATCAAAATTAGGTAGTGCAAGAATAGAGGTAGAAGTTAACTCCCTTTTTAAAAGCTCAAATGCCTCGGCTTGTTTCTCTCCCCATTCAATTTAGCCTCTTTCTTCACCAAATCATTCAGGGGAGCTGCTTTAGTGGAGAAATCCTTGATGAATCATCGATAAAAGCTTACCAATCAATAGAAGGATCGCACCTCATATGCATTCCTTGGAGTCAGCCATTCTTTGATTGCTCTTATATTCTCTTCATCCACTTGTACTCCTTGTGCGCTTACTACAAAACCAAGAAACACTATCTTTGGCTCATAAAAGGTACACTTCTTATGGTTGGTATAAATCTTTTCCTCTCGAAGAGTTAGTAGATCCTGCTCAAGATGCCCAATATGCAATTCTAAGTTCTTACTATACACAAGGATGTCATCAAAATACACTATGACAAACTTACCAATGAACTTCCTCAAAATACAGTTCATTAACCTTATGAATGTACTTGGTGTATTGGTTTATCCAAAGGGTATGACGAGTCATTCGTAAAAGCAAAACTTGGTCTCAAATACTGTCTTCCATTTATCACCCTCTTTGATGCGAATCTGGTGATATCCACTTTTCATAACTATCTTCGAAGAGATAGTGGTGCCATGCAAGTCGTCCAACATGTCGTCAAGCCTTGGAATAGGATGTCTATACTTGATGGTGATCTTTTTGATCACTCGAAAATCCACACACATTCACCATGTATTATTCTTCTTAGGCACTAATATCACTAGGACGGCACACGGGCTCATGCTCTCTCGAATGTGGCATTTATCCAAAAGTTCCTATACTTGCCTTTGAAGTTCCTTCGTTTCCTTGGGATTAACTCTATAGGTAGGCCTATTTGGAATAGTGGAATAGGGGATAAGTCTATTTGGTGTTCAATTCCTCTTATGGGTGGCAATCCCTTCGGCAGCTCATCGGGGAAGATATCTGCAAACTGGCTTTAGAGAAATTGGACGTTAGGAGTTTGCAACTCACCAGTAGTGTTAGTGTCGAAACAATGGTCCACAAATTGAAGTAGAAAAAGACATTTATGACTACCAAATGCTCTATTAAGATCTTGGGCTGAAGCATAGAAGCTTAGTCCTCTTCTTACCTCCTTTGGGTGTGTAGTTGGGTTATCATTTTCTGCTGAGGTGTGCACACCTTTTTCCTTCTCGGCCGAATCTTTCTTTGTCACTTCCTTCCCTTTAAGATTTGCTTGTTGTCCCTTTTTTCCTAGCATCTCGCGGCTACATTGAATAATTTATGAGTGAGAATAAGGAGTTAGTATGATTTTCTTATTGTTAAATGTAAAGTGATACCTATTAGTGAAACCATTGTGCATCATCTGATGGTTGAATTCCCAAGGTCTTCCAAGTATCATATGAGCGGCATCCATCGGTACAACATCACAAAGGACGGTGTCTTGGTACCTATCTATAATAAAGGAAACTTGGCATTGCTTAGTCACATTGACTTCACCATTATTGTTGAGCCACTGCAACTTGTATGGTTTAGGATGAGGACTAGTAGGTAACTTCAAATTCTCAACAAGATAGTTAGAAACCAAGCTATTCCAACTACCACTATCGATAATGATTACAAAGATAGCCTTACCCACTTTTCCTTTGGTGTGGAAAATGTTATACGTTTGCTCAACATGGTCTTCAATTTTAGCACTTGTGTTGAGAGACTTAACAATGCTAGTGCCTTGTGGTGGTAGGGATGTTTTGGCCATAGGTCTTGAGACAATACAAGGACCTACTTCACATGTATTTTGCTCTTCACCCTCATCACTCTTCATTTCCTCCTCTTGGCTAATTTCCTCAGGTTCAATTTTGGCCTCTTCATCTTCTTCTTCCTTCTCCATAATTGTTCCATCTTCTAGTGCTATCATAGTTTTCAAATTAGGGAATTGAGGGTGCATATGACCTTTGCCTAGACAATTAAAACAAGTAATCTCCTTGGTAAGAGGTTTGTTAGTAGGAACTTTAAAAACACTTGAAGGATTAGAAAATGGTTTGAATTGTACCTTGCTCTCATTTGAGGACTTACTTTTGGCTTGAGCACTTGGTATAGTACCTCTCCAACCTTAGTTGGTTGTGGTTAAACCTCAGTTTCCTTAATTTTTCATTCTAGATTCCACTAAGGTAGCCTTATGTATCAACTCATCCATTGTCAAGTAGTGATGAAGCTCGACTATGCCTGCAATCTTGGGATTCAAGCCACTTATGAATCTTGACATGGTGATTTCTTCTTCATCTCGTATGCCACTCCTAATCTTGATATTCTCAAACTTTCTTGCATAATCTCTGACACTCTTTGTTCCTTGAACAAACTCATTAAGAATGTTGAGAATTGATCTTGTGTAACTTGGAGGTATGTATCTATTATGCATGATCTTTTTCATATCATCCCAATTAGTGATTGGTAGCTGTCTATTTTTCCTTATTTGTTGAGTAAAGTAATCCCACCAATTGAGGGCATACTCTGTTAACGCTGAAGATGCTATCTTGACCCAATCTTCCTCGAGGTAATTGCTCACAACTAGAAGAGAATCCATTCTTTTCCCACAATATATATGCCTCGGGGTCAACTTTGCCATTAAATTGTTAAAATCTAACCTTATGCCTATATGTTTGCCTATTCCTTGGTAGCTCTTCTTGAAACTCTTCACCATGCACTATTCTTTCATTCCTTGGTTCATAATATTCCTTATTGAACTCTTCCTCGTAGAGTTTATTGTTTCTTATCCTTTGAGGTTGAAAATTGTGACCTCTCCCTCTTGAGTATTCTCCTCTTCAACGGCCTCTTCTATACATTGTTGGCTCATCCCGCCTTTGATCCCAAGCTTCTTCTTTTTATTGGTGAATCAAGGATGCCTTTATCTATTGAGTAGAAAGCTTGTCAACTTTCATGGTCAAATCTCTTATAATCTCCTCAAATAGTTTTGTGTGTTCTTTGAGCAAAGATTGGAAGTATTCTTGATCTTTCTTGGATGGTGATGTTTCTCCATGAGGTGAAGACATGTTTACTTCAAATGAACTCACAAATTTGTAGAAGTAAAAACTTCTCCTTATGAACCAAGATTAGTAACAAAAATGATACAAAATGATAACTATTATTGAAAGTCGAAAACAAAACTCAAAAATACCAAATGATGTAAATGAATTACAAGAATTTAAAAGATACCCAATGATGAAATTGATAACAAATGATGCAATAAAAATCAAAACAAAGTTCAAAATTTTGAAAAATTCCAAACAAACTAAAACAAAAATAAAAAATCACACAAAAATTCAAAACAAATAAACTTACAAAAACAATGCAAGTAGGGTGTGTGAAATTGATCCAATTTTAAGTCACGAAACTTATAAAATTTCATCCTTGAGCTTAACCTCTAAAGTACACTTCACTTTCCACTTTTCGGTTAGCAACTTTCGAGCAGGGAGACACAAGATTAAACCCAAAAATCAAGTGAAACCTTCCCCTCGCCTTTACTCAGTCAAGTGTGGTTCCTAATGTTAAGACACCTAGAAGTATCTCACTTTAATCTTATAACCCTTTCCTTAGTTCAAGCTTAAGGTTTGTAGACTTATACTTTCACTTTGGACACTTGAAAAGCCTTAACTTTTTCTTTTGATTCTGTTTGAGAATTGGCTATGTCTCTTTCTTTTGACACCTTTTATAGACACAAGGTGTTCTTTTATTTTCTTGCTTTTGTTGCTTTACACTTTGTCAAGGTGAAAATTTGTATTCTTTGAATACTAGCAACTTTTATTTTTTATTTTTAAAACTTTGAGGAAAACTTTTTGTCGGACTTTGCTCTTTAAGTACAACTTTTTTTTTGTTCTTTTTCCAACAAAGCCGCATAAGCCAATTTAGACTCAAAACAATAATGAAATTCAAAGAGATTTTTGACACAAACTAGATAACTCAAGTAAAAAAGCCACAAAGTGTAGAGTTTTAAAGCTAATGGTTGGCTCTCAAGACTTGACCTTAATCAAATATCTCGTTTTCAATCCTTGAAGGATACATTCTATACTTAGAACTCACCAAATTGCTTTCAATTAACGCACTCTATGGTTACTACTCAAAACAAAACTTTCTTAAACCTTGTTTTATGTTAAATTATGGTGGGGATGCTTTTCAAAACAAACTGCACCAAAAATCAAACAATTTCAAGACCTAATCAATTTCTGACTCTTTTCTTATTTTTCAAAACCTATGATGAAAAATTCCAAAAAATGCAAGTAATATTCCAGGGGACTCCTTATAACTCGTAGTTTTAAACTACTAATTTTCGGGTGCTGAATTTTCTTTTATGGTAAAAATAGATGCAAGACTCTAAAAATTCCAAAAACACAAATAAAAAAAAAAAACTAGAGACCTAAAATTTAGATCTTGAGTTTTTGACAAAAAAAAAATAAAAAAGATATTCATCCAAAGGAAAACAATTCAAAACATACAAGTTAAAAAGCAAAGATTTTAACCTTCACTAGTCTTCCTACTTTGAGTTGAGTTTTTACCTTGATTGATGGATATATTCTTTGAACATGGTTGATATCCCATTCTCCTCTGACTCTGAACACCAAGAAAACTTCGAATTGACTCGATTGATATTTCCTTGTCAAGAATTTCAAAAAACTCTCTTCAACGAATGGGGGTTCTACCCTTGATGGACAGGATCACAATAACCTTCGTTGGACTACGGGCACTTAGGACCTAGTCTCCTCGACTTAGGTTATCTTATTGAATCCTCCGACATGTGAAATGGGAGATGTGGGAGACACGAATTTTCAGAACCTTTTCTTGAAAGAATTCTCGTTCTCTTTGCCATAAACAACAAGTTGGCTCTGATACCAAATGATGCAGAATCCGGATTGCTCTGAAGACTGCGGTTTCCTTAGGAATGTGTTGTAACAAGGTTACCTCTAAGGGATTGCGGAATAAGTATTATGGGAAAGACTTCTCACAAGAATTCTGGTAGAATGACACCACAATAGTACATAACTCTACTATTGATAAAGTCAGGGTTTTTGATTAACGCATTAATCAAAGAAAAAGAACTCGCAAGCCCATCAAGGAAAAAACTCTCAAGTATCTTGTATAAAGTGTATAAAGTGTGTCTTACAATGAAGCACAAGACCCCTATTTGTAGCTATAGGTGGCCAAAATTCATGTCTTGAAAAGCAAGACATGGAATCAATCTCTAATCAATCAATCAAGATTAGGAAATAACACTTTACGAAAATTTCCTAATCTCTCAAAATTCTTACAATCACTTCGACGAAATAAGGAATGATTTAATCTTGATTATTCGTTCAAGACTAAACATTATTTAACTTAAAATCTACTAAAAATAAGTTAAATTTGCTGAAATTAACTAGGGCAGCCGCCCCACTCCCTTCACACGCACAAACCTTCTATTTCTTCATTCTTCTAGATGCCTTCCAATGCAAGTAACTTCTAGAATCTTCAAGATGGACTTGTGTAATGTTGTGGGCTAAAACTCAGCTGGACATGGACATAAATGGATACCAATTAAGGGTAAAAATCATCCATTAAGGACTACAAAACCCCTTAAAGATCCTAAGACTCAAAACAACTAAAATAGCCAGAGAAACTAAAGTGAGGTGGCCGAAGTTTGGCTGGCACATGCGGCCACTTC
The DNA here is from genome assembly GCA_030378225.1 of Knoxia roxburghii. Taxonomy (NCBI): domain Eukaryota; kingdom Viridiplantae; phylum Streptophyta; class Magnoliopsida; order Gentianales; family Rubiaceae; genus Knoxia; species Knoxia roxburghii. The sequence goes on along the minus strand of CM059416.1, from coordinate 34,370,941 downwards.
TTCCATCAACTTCAAGTGCTGCCTTGATCCAAATAAACACTTAAGATGATAATTTCCATAGGCTTGAGATCATCCTTGAAAATAACCTCTTTGTCATAATGCTCATGAACCATTCAATTAAGGTTTCTTCAACCCTCTTCATCATAGATCTTGTCATTGGACCTTGAATGTCTACCAATGTATCTCTTTGGTAGGTGCTACTAGGATGAACATAAGAAGCAGGTGTAGAGTTACCTTGAGGGGAGTCTAGGTTCACATCACAACTTCTCTCTCTTTGGATCTTTCCAAAAAGTGTCCTTGATCTCCAACATATTAACCATGAGAATATCAAGAGTGTCTTGCACCTTATTCACCTTAAGTTCTATTTTCCTCAAACCACCAAGGCAAAAGAGATTATTATCATCTTCTCCACACTCATTATCATCACTTGTTTCACTAATTTTCTCAACAACCGATCTAACTTCATCCAGTTCATTCCAATACCAATCACACAACCCAACCTTGATTATACCACTCGCTAAGTCATCAACTTCACTTTTCATACCTAAGGAGTAGTCATCTTTCTTTAAAGAATTTACATCCACATAATCATTGTTGGTCATGCTTTGAATGTTTAGAGGAATTTTGGTAGCATTACATCTTTCATTTCCCACTTTCCTTTGATTTTGAATCGCATATTCCATAGAGATAACTTCCATTTTTGCTTCTATCTCTTTTAATTGTGCCTCTATACCTCTAATAGAGATTGTATTTCTATTAGCTCTATAGATCACATCTTGCAAATGCCTTTTCAAAAATCTCATTACTTCATTTCTCATTGAGTCAATTGCATAATCCTTACCCACAAACTCACTCCTCCTAGGCTCATAAAACCTTAGATTAGCACGAATTTGTTGTGGCATTGTTCTAAGTAACCAAGTACCAAAAATAAAAAATAAAACTATTATAATCAAACTAAAAACAACAAAAAAGATATGTACAATAGATTAACTATTGCACTCAAAAGACTACTTACAAAAACTCAAAAACTAATAAAAACTACTAAAAACTGCTAAAAATCCAAAAAAAAGTGAACACCACAAACTACCAAAACACAATAATCATTCAAAATAGACAAATCCCCATCGAACGGCGCCAATTTTGAAGTGTCATTGTCGTTGTATAAGTTTTAGGTGAACAATTCAAAATAAAATTTATAAATAACAAAACAAAAATACTAAAACTTTAGTACTTAAGGTTTCATAACCATGAAATTTGTGGTCTTGAATGAAGTGGTTGTTGGGTTTGAGTCCTCACTTACTACAATTTCTAGTAGTTTACTAGTCTAAGAATCTAAAAAAAAACAAAGTAAACTATACTGATTTGGTAACAGTCATGTAAAGAACAAAATAAATAAAATAAAAGATAGTATGGGTTGAAGAAAAGCAGAACAAGCCCGGGCTAAATAAAAAATCTCACTTTCGTGCAATGTATTCTAGAATCAGAAACTTTCACCGAAGCTCAGGCTCAAATTCATTTTCCCTTGAACGGATCTAGGTTTATACTTATTTAATTTATTAAATCGACAAACAACGCACTAAGAATCAACCTTTAATTAAAAGCGGAAAACATAAAGGTTATACCTTTGTAGCGAAGTCCAATGCAATAGAAAAACCAAATCTTTACGTTGCGATCACCACCGAAATCAAAAACATGACTCCAAAAAACTTAGAATATTGCGTGGGCAATAATCTATAGAAGTGTGCTACCAAAGCCCACGAAAACCCACAAAAAAATCCCTCGAAAAGATTAAATCTGCCCAAAAGATCAAACCTTTGTTGCCCACTACTTTTTGCTCCAAAAATAATCGAACCCACTTCAATTTCGGTCACGATTTGGACAAACGGGATTGTGGATCACCAACCCAAAGGAGAAATCAACACAAACCAGCCGGATCAAGCAACCCGGAGCTACCAGAAGTGACCGCCGGACAAACAACAACTCAGAACAGCAATTCGGCAGAAAATAAAGGAAATCCGGGCAAAATAAAATAAAATCCAGCAATGGGCAACTCAAATAAATCGATGGGTTATCTAAAAGTTTGATCTTTGGACTTAATCTAATATCAAGAAGTGAGATTCCAAGTTCATTTTTGAAAAAAACACAAAAGAGAAAGAGAGTCTCTCTTTAGAACTTTCTCACTCAAAGGGAAGACAAAATGTCTTGCAAGATTTTCTTAAGTTTCTTTGGCCTTAAGCTTTCTATTTATAAGGTACTCTTAAGGAGACCTAGTGGGCTTTTAAGTTGGGCCTTTTAATTTGACTTTTGTTGACCACTTAGTCTTTCCTAGACTAATCAACTCCAATCGACCCATTCGAATTAATTTCTTAACCCACTTAGTTAATTTAATTTAATCAAACCCTTAGGATTAATTAATTCAAATAGAATTAATTTCTTAATCCACTTTGTCAATTAAATATTAATTAAACCTTTAGGATTAATTAATTCACTTTGTCGATTAGTCAAATACATATTTAGTCGTACCACTATCGGACTAACTATGGAACTACCGCTCAAAAATGACTTTACATCGTGCCACTTTATTTTCTTCTATCTCCTCACATTAAAGATCTAGTGCTCATCGATTTATCAATTTACTGACAAACTAATTCACCGACTTCTTGGTATCCGAGATTAGTACCACTCGACCTTCTTATTATACCGGACATAAAGTCCAATGACCAGTTTCAGTACAATAAACCTTACGAGCTCATCTCGGGAGCACGATCAACCCAGTGAACCGTTAAGTGGATTCCTCCAACTAGCAACGGCAAGTAAGAAGCTAAACACCGCATACCCAACCTACCGAGGTATAGACCTCAATTTACTGCACTCTTTGGCACACCAAAGCATACGATATCTAACTCTCACACCCGTCCCAATCTCGGGATTGAGAGACTGAATACTAGGACAGAATTGACTACGTCGATCAGTACAAGTCAATTCTATCCAAACTGGTCGTGCTCAATATGCCCCTGGCATATCCATGTGATTTAATTAGTCTACATAAACTAATTTCAAAACCACAAGATAACCAATACCGATAGTACGTTTAGACTATCTCAGTTACGAGCATACTTTTTATATATCAATACTTTAACCAATAACGGTATCTACTGTGTCTTTCCACACCCCGTTATCTAGTTCTATGATATAATTGAACAATTTAATACTGAAACAATATGATATGTCATCTGTTTGATACAAGCCATAGCTTTTTTATATTCAAAACTAGCATGGGTAACGGCAGAAAATCACACCATAACCAAGATCCAAGGAGCTATTGTAAACAAATTATCATGCGATTGTTGTTGGACACCTTAATGCCATCATTACCGAAATATATGGGCTAAAAATAGCCTATAATAGAAATTGGTTCGTCAATCCTATCTATTATCTGTTAGTTTTGAATACTTAAAAGCTTTGCTTATATGAAAAACTATTTCTCAGTTATATATCGATTGCGTTTCAGTATATCATAACATGTTGTCCACTTATATCATATGATTAGATTATAATGTGTTTGGTGTGACACAGTAGATCTCATCATTGGTTAAAGTCATGACATATAAATAATGCTCATAACTGAGACAATTTGGATATACTGTCGGTTTAAGTTATTGTATAATTCAGTGATTTGTTTGTCTAGACTAATTTGAATCATGCGGATGTGCCCGGGGCATATTGAGTTGGACTGATGTAGGATCGAATTAATTTGTATTGATCTTCATAGTTAATTCTTGTCGCGTATTTCGTTTCTTAATCCCTAGACTAGAGCAGGCTTGAGGATTAGACATAGTGTACTTTGATTTACCAAAGAGTGCGGTCACTTGAGGCCTATAATCTCAGTAGGTTAGGTATACGTGTTTAGTTTATTACAATTTGTTTTATTTTATATGATCATAGAACCGGTAGCTTGTCGAAAGGAAACCATGTACCGATGCATCCGGGGTGATGGTGCTCTCGAGATGAGCTCGTAAGGATTATTATACTAAACTCGTCCGGTGGACTTTTGTCCGGTATAGTAATAAGGTCGAGTGGTACTAATCTTGGATGATAAAAAGTTGATTAATTAATTTATCAGTGACGAGCACTATATATTTGGCGTGGGGAGATAAAAAATAATTAAAGTTGTACCCATAAGCAATTTCATTTTTTAGCGGTAGTTTCATAATTAATCCATTAGTGGGATGATAAATTATGTGTTGGATTAATTGACAAAGTGGATTTAATTAATTAATTAATTATCCTTGGGTCAATTGGAATTAATTAGTCTATTAAAAACATAGAAATTAATGAAAATCCAAGTAGGAAGGCACAACTCAAAAAGCCCACTAGTTCTCCCTTGGAACTCCTATAAATAGATAAGTTAATACCTTAAAATCATAAGAAACTTACATGACAAGTTAGTCTTGCCTCTAAAGAGAGAAAGGCCTAGAGAGCGACTTAGAGAAATAGTAAACTAAGACCCACTCGAAGTCGGTCTTCAATCTCTCTCTCTCAGAAAATGAAGGTTCGGATCTCATACTATTCCGGCTGTGGGCAGCTTGAATTTCCGGTGCGGTGCTGCCTAGTTTTTTTGGCGGATTTGGTTGAGTTTTCGGTGGCCAGCTCTTGGTTTTTCGGTGAACTTAGACTATTTTCCGGCGGTGGGTAGTTTGGATTTCTGGCATGGCACTGCCCAATTTTTCTCGATGGTTTTTTGTTGAGTTTCTGGAGGCCAGCTCTTGTTTTCCGGCAGCTTTTGGCTTTCTTGCCAGATCTTGAATTCAAGCAAGTGCTGGATTTTTTCGAGCAGTTTTCTTTAGCTTGTTTTCATGGGTTTTGACAGATCTATCCAGTAGATAGTTACCCACACGACTTCCGGATTTATCTTGGAGTCATTCGAAGAATTTCTTGAGGGACAAGCTTCAAAGGTGGAATCTTTCTCAATTGATTTTTCAAGGGACTCACTTCAAATGTCGATTCTTTAATCATTCCACTTTAATTGAAATATTCAATTTTTAGTGGGTTTTATAAATCGAACAAGTTAAAGCAATATCGGGTTCAAAGGAATTTGTAATAGTATTTAGGCTCAATCAAAAGTTTTCGATTCTGGAATGCATAGAACGAAAGTAAAATTTTTTATTTGGCCTGGACCGACTAATTCCTTCAATTGGTATTAGAGCGAGGTTTTGGCTTTATACTTGTTCGATTTGTGATGGGCTTTTATTGCAGGTGGTTATTATCCCGGCTATTTTGGTTTATGCATTCACGTTTTTTATTTATAAACCCAGGGACATGTCCGAGTTGTTTTTTTGAATGTGAATGTGTGTAATAGTAATAACCACGAGCTGGAAGCCGTGCAGGATTAGATTAAATCTGTAGTAGGATTTATTCTATCAAAATGTCATTTTTTATTTCTTAGAAAATCAAGCCTTCTATTTAGGAAAATATGTAATAGCAAAGACGTTATTGTGGGCAACTTGGATTCGTGTTTTTTTGGTTTATCATAACTTGGGTGATTCCAAAAATTACGAAGAAAATCGAGAAAAACCCGGACAAATTGCAAGGAGCCCAAATAACGAGTTGGAATGGGACGTGTCAACAAGGCAACGAATGGAAGCAATAATTGAGAAGGCTATAATAGCCGGGAAATTTAATTATGCATTTATTTCCTGCTTTTATTGTCTTGATTGTTGTTTGCATGTTTTGGATTTATGTTTTAATGCATGATTAAAAACATATAGTTTTATGGGTGCAAATAACTAAGGTTAAGAAAGTGCATGTGAAAATCGAAAAACCCTCAACTTAAGAATTTAAGTTGGAGCAGGTTGCTTGATATCCCCATAGTGTCCATTACGAATTCATATGTGATGTGGATAGACTTTCGTGTTGGTATTATGGTCTTCCTCCATATCAGATAAGTCTAATTTATAAGATCACTAGATTGAATTTCTATAGAGATGACTATAGTGAGTTAAATTGGAGAATGCGACACCCTCTCTAACTGATGTGCACTGTCCTTGTTAACAAACTTAGAAGTCGCTGGCACTGCATGGAGGAGTTGGCGGTGTCTGTTTTTTGAGAGAAGCACGATGGGGTCAACATTAGCGTACGGCGCGCTTGTGGTGTGGTGTGTGGCATCGCGTTACATGATTTTGGGGTGGCACCGAGATATCAAGTTCAAGCAAGCAATCCATCAGAGTGACGTGACGGGACATGCAAGTAAGGCAACATATGGAAGCAACATGCAATTTTTTGAAGACCATAATAGTCAGGAAATTTATTTGTTTATTTATTTCCCTTAGTTATCATTTTTAATTGCATGGATGTATGTTTTAGTTTATGGTTTATTTTATACATGATTAAAACATAGGTTTAAGAATGCGTATAACTTAGGTTAGTTAATGGCATGTTTAAAACCGAATAAACCCTCGTTTTAAGAATATAAGTGAGAGTGGGTTGGTCTTTAATCCCATGGCCTCCATCATGGATTAATTAGCAATGTGGATTGACTTGCATGTTGGCGTTACGGCCTTCCTCCATAACAGATGAGTTAAATCCACAGATCGATGGAATGAATTTTCAAAGAGATGATTACAATGAATTAAACAGGAAAAATAAGAAACCCTCTCCATCTGAGGTGCACTATCCGAAATAATGAACTTAGAAGTCACATGATGGCACACACTTAGTGTACATTTTGGGGTATTCCTCTCGTCGAGGTTACGCTACTTTTGTGTACGGCTAAAAGTACTGACTATTACTTTAATTGGTCAACAGTTCATTTGGTCAGATAATGAGATTAATGAACTAGGTATCGTCACTTGCGTGAATCCAGATGAACGAGATGTCAGTAGATTCAATTAATTTTATATTGTTTGAGGGATCAATATATTATATTTGAATTAACTTTATTCTCTAAAGCATTTTCTTTTCTTTTTATTTTGAAGGAATTATCTTTCCTGGCCCAATAAAAAATTTCCATATTGTGCAAAGTATCCAGATCAGGAAAATTCCCCATGAACCTAAACGCTCGTGCAATCCCATTAAAACCCTTTTGACATACCATTGCACCGGATCTTGGTTTACCTTATTCAATATGTCAGGCATACAAAATACAAAACTAAATTAAAACGGAAGATTAGAATTGACCTTTTGAAGTGTGAACTCAAGAAATCTCTTGTATGACTCTGAGATGCATCTGGAAGTTATGTGGGCAACTATCTACCAAACGATCAGAATAAACCCCGATAGAAAACCAACACAAAATTCTTCCCAGAAAATAAACGCCGCTGCCACCGAAGAGAGAAGCTACTACCGCCAGTTTATGCCCACAGCCACCACACGCCACTAGTCCTCTTGAAACACCAAGCTTCTTGCTCGCTTTCTGTGTTTATCTCTCTAGTTTCTCACTCTAGGAATCTCTGTTATGTTAATTATGATTGTTGTATATCTTTTGGGGCTATTCTTGTGTCTATTTATAGAATTACAAGAGTGACCTCATATGGGCTTGGGTTTGGCTTCCCATTGTGTTTGTGTTTTACTCGAATACCGTCCCTGGACTGATTCACATCCACTGACACAATGATTAATTAATTGCTTAATTAATTAAATCCACATTTTTCAATTAACCTAATACGTAATTAATCGTACCACTAAAAGAATAATTATGGAACTACCATCGAAACAAGAATTGCTTCCTGAACCACTTATTTAATTATTCTTTAATCTCGCAATGTCAAAGATATAGTGCTCGTCAATTTATTAATTTACTGATAAATTAATTAACTAACTTTTTTAACTGAGATTAGTACCACTCGAAATTTTTACTATACAAGACATAAGTCCACCGGCTGGGTAGTATAATAAACATTACGAGCACATCTCGAGAGCACCAGCACCCCGACGCATCGGAACATGAATTCCTCTAACTCGCAACGACACACCAAGTAACTCAACACACGCAGCCAACCCACCGAGACTATATAAGCGACTGCACTCTTTGGTAAATCAAACTATGAAATACTCAATCCTCGTGCTCATCCTCATCTAGGGATCAAGAGACAAATTCAATGTTCGAATTAACTACCATCGATCAGTATAAGTTAATTCAATCCTAGTAGGTCATGCTCAATACGCCCGAGGCATATTCGTGCATTTTAATTAGTCTAGATAAACCAATTTCAGAAACACACAATGACTTAAACCGACAGTATGTCGAAACTGTCTCAGTCATGAGCCTACTTTATATGTAATAATCTTTAACCAATAATGAGATCTACTGTGTCAGGCCAAACACCTCATTATCTAGTCATATGATATAAATGAATTTCATATATATAAATGCATAAATATGAAATAATTAACTAAAGCAATATGAATCAATATATCTGAGAAATAGTGTTTATATAAGTGATGCTTTCAGTATTCAAACTAACAATCTCCCACTAATACTTAAAGCTACGCTTAAAGTACAATACTGGCTTAAACCATTCGCCTACTACTAAACACTATCACTGAAAGAATTTGCCACATAGGATCTGGGTTTGTACTAGTTCGATTTATCACGTAACAAAAATTTCTATTTAAAGCGGAACCTTAGAAAAGTACCTTTGAAGCGTGCACCTGGTGATTCTCTTGTATGCCTCAAGACTATGACCTCTTGTTGTGTGGGCAACAATCTAGAAGTCAATTGATCAGCAACTCACCACAATCCACCTGTTGAAAAAATTAGCACCTCCGCACCTAGCACGTACTGCAAACGCACTGCCCGGATAGAAAGAAAGCAACACATTGGGGCTGCCAAGATCAAGCAAAAATTCGGCCACCTCAGACCCAAAAATCAGCCGCCCCTATGCTAAGAAAATTTGACTTGGAGAGAGAAAGTTTTCTCTCTCTAGAATTTTCTCTCTCTAGAAATCCTGTGGATTAATTGTGTTTCTTGAATAACTGATCCCTTGTCTATTTATAGAGTTACAAGAGAGACTCCAAGTTGGTTTAGGATTGGTTTTCCTATTGGGTTTAGGTAATGAATTAGTTTCCAAATCCAATTAGGCAATCAATCTGATAGGATAAACCAAATCCTACTAGGTTCCTAATCTCTAGGATTTCCTAATTCCAATTGAAACTTAAGACTTGATTAATTAATTAAATAATTCCAATTTGCTAATTACTTAACTAACCCTTAGAAATTAATTAAATAACTCCACTTTGTTAATTACTGAATTAACCCTTAGGAATAATTAACCAATTAATTAATTAAATCTACCTATTCAATTAACTCATTACAAAATTAATCATACCACTAACGGATTAATTTTGGCACTACCATCCTACAGCAGAATTGCATCCGGAACAACTTAATTAAATTATATTCATTAATCTCCCCACATCAAAGATATAGTGCTCGTTAATTAAAATTAATTTATTGATAAATTAATTAATTAACTTCTTTAATTCCGAGACTAGTACCACTCGACCTTTTTACTATACCGGATATAAGTCCACCGGCCGGGTTTAGTACAATAAACATTTCGAGTTCATCTCGGGAGCACACCATCACACCGGATGCACCGGTTCATGGTTTCCTTTCGACAAGCAGTAGCACACCAAGTAACTAAACACGCGCACCAAACTCACCGAGACTATTGGTCACATTTGACCTCACCCATTGGCAGATCAAAGTACACTATGTCCAATCCTCATGCCCACTCGAGTCTAGGGATTTAGAGATAGAATAAAAGGATCGATTTGTCTATTAAATCAGTATAAGACAAATTATTCCTAATAGTCAAGTTCAATATGCCCCAGGCATATCTATATGATTTAATTAGTTTAGACAAACTAATTATCTGAATCATATAATGACCTAGACCGATAGTTTGTCCAAAACTGTCTCGGTTACGAACCTCATTTATATATTACGTCTTTCAACCAATGATGAGATCTACTGTGTCACACCAGACACCTCATCATCTACTTACATAATATAAATGGACATACATATGCACAACAAAATATAATTGAAACACAAATCGATATATTAAACTGGGAAACTGTACAATACAATCATAGCTTATGTATTCTACTCCAACAATCACGGCTCCACTAAATACTTGACTCCCATGCTCTCCACGTGAGCCTCAAAGACTTTTGCAGTCAATGTCTTCGTGAATGGATCTACAAGGTTATCTGTTGATGCTATCTTAGCCACGACCACGTATTCCCTCTTAACCATATCTTGTATCGGGTGGTACTTGCGATCTATGTGTTTTCTTGCTTTTTGGACTCGTGGTTCCTTCGAGTTGGCTATTGTTCAATTATGATCACAATAAACTGTCATGGTTCTTGAATCACATCTAAGTCCACCAAGAAGTTCTTGAGGCAACTCAGGAACCACATCTAAGTCCACCAAGAAGTTCTTGAGCCATACTGCTTCTTTCGCCACCTCTGAGGCTACAACATACTCAGCTTCCATGGTAGACTCCACCACGCATTTCTGCATGACACTTCGCCAAACTATGAGTTCCACTTCCAATGTAAACACCTAGCCAGAGGTAGACTTACTCTTTTCCCTATCACCTTTGAAGTCTGAATCTGTGTAACCCCTCGAAACTAGCTCATGTGCCTGATAGACCAAGACTTTGTCTCTTCTCCAGCACAAATACTTGAGGATGCACTTTACAGCCTCCTAATGAGCTTTTTTGGGATTACTCTTATATCTGCTAACCATGCCAGCAGCATAGCAAATATCAGGCATCATACACAACATTGCATACATGAGACGTCCTACTTCCGAATCATAAGGAACTATCTTCATGACTTCTATCTCCTCAATAGTCTTTAGAAACTATTCTTTAGATAGATGGACTCCGTGTCTGAAAGGCAAAAAAACTTTCTTGGAGTTTTGTATGTTAAAACGAGCCAGAATCGTGTCTATGTATCAAGCCTGGGAAAGCGTTAGTGAACTTTTCGTACGATCTCGAATGATCTTGATCCCAAGGATATGTCCAGCTTCTCCCAAATCCTTCATATCAAACTATTTTGGTAACCACGTCTTTACGTCTGATAATACCTTCTTATTATTGCCAATAAGTAAAATATCATCTACGTAAAGTACAAGAAACACCACTACCTTTCACTCACATCTGTGATACACGCATCTCTCATCCGAACACTGAGTAAATCCAAAAGACTGGATTACCTCATCAAACCGGATGTTCCAAGATCTGGATGTTTACTTGAGTTCATAAATAAACCTCTTAAGCTTACAAACCTTATACTTTTGGCCCTCAGCAATGAATCCTTCTGGTTGCTGCATGAAGATGGTTTTGAAAGATTATCTTCCCGGGCCTAGCCAGAAACTCACTTTCGTGCTACGCATTCCAAAATCGGAATCTCTGGCCAGGCCCAGACGCTAGCATTATCGCTATTCTAACCCTTTTAAAATAACATTGCGCAGGATTTGGGTTTGCACTTATTCAATTTATCACGCAACAAAAAGTCTTAATTAAGCAGAAACATAAGAATTACCTGTTGAAGCGTACACTCAGGTGATTCTCTTGTATGACTAAAGACTTTGATTTCACGTTGTGTGGGCAACGATCTAGAAACCAATTGATCAACAATCAACACAATCTACTTGCCAGAAAATTCCAGCACCACTGCACCTGCCACGTACTATAAATGCACCGCCCGGAGAGAGAGAAAAATTATACGCGCTGCTGGTTTAACAGGCCAAAAAATTCGGCCAACACAGGGAAAAAAACCAGCCGCAATTTTCCTTTAAAATCCGACTTTGAGAGATGAAAAATAATTTCACTTTCTAGGATTTTATCTCTCTAATTTTCTTGTCTTGAAAACTTATGAATTGTATATTGTGGAATAGTTAATCCCTTGTCTACATAGAGTTATAAGAGAGACCCCAAGTTGGTTTAGGATTTGTCTTCCTAATGGGTTTAGGTAATTAATTAGTTTCCAAATCCAATTAGGAAACCAATCTGGTAGGATAAACTAAATCCTACTAGATTTCCTAATCTCTAGGATTTTCTAATTCTAATTGAAACTTAAGACTTAATTAATTAATTAATTAATTCCACTTTGTTAATTACTCAATTAACCCTTAAGAATAATTAATCAATTAATTAATTCTACCTATTCAATTAACCTATTACAAAATTAATCGTACCACTAACGGATTAATTTTGGCACTACCATCCTACACCATAATTGCTTCCAGAACAACTTAATTAATTTATATTCTTAATCTCCCTACATCAAAGATATAGTGCTCATTAATTTATTAATTTACTGATAAATTAATTAATTAACTTCTTTAATTCTGAGACTAGTACCACTCGACCTTTTTACTATACCGGACATAAGTCCATCGGCCAGATTTAGTATAATAAACATTACGAGCTCATTCAGGAGCACATCACCCCGGACGCACCGGTACATGGTTTCCTTTCGACAAGCAGCAGCACACCAAGCAACTAAACACGCACCGAGACTATTGGCCACAATTGACATCACCCATTGGCAGATCAAAGTACAATATGTCTAATCCTCATGCCCGCTCGAGTCTAGGGATTAAGAGATAGAATACAAATAACGATTTGTCTATTAAATTAGTACAAGACAAATCATTCCTAATGGTCAAGTTCAATATGCCACGGGCATATCTATGTGATTCAATCAGTTTAGACAAACCAATTATCCAAATCATATAATAACCTAAACTGACAGTTTGTCCAAAGCTGTCTCGGTTATGAACCTCATTTATATATTATGTCTTTTAACCAATGATGAGATCTACTGTGTCACACAAGACACCTCATCATCTAACTAAATAATATAAATGGACAAATAAAGCACAACAAAATATAACCAAAACACAAATCGAGATATTAACTGGGAAAAAGTACAACACAAGCATGGCTTATATATTCAACTCCAACAGGTTTTGTCAAGACTTTAGTTAAGGAAAGTTGTCTTGACATCCATCTGCTAAATATCATAATCCATAAGAGCAGCTATGGCCTAGAGAATCCGGATTGACTTAAGCATAGCTACCGGGGGAAAGGTTTCCTCATAATCGACACCTTCTTTCTAAGTAAACCCCGTCGTCACAAACCTAAATTTTGAAGGTTTCAACCTTCCCGTCAGGTCTTCTCTTACATTTGTACAGGAAAGTCTATTGAACCCATCTCTGATTCTATTTTCTTTTGCCAAGAATCTGCATTTGATCTCGGAGTGCCTCATCAAATGTAATCGGTCAGCCACTTTCTCTCTTGGGATGAAATCCAAAGATTCTCCCAAGCCTATGTATCGCTCAGGCTATCTACAACCCCTCTCACTACGACAAGGTACTATCCCCGATGGCGTCTCATCTATGGTAGGTTGTGTAGTGTTTTGTGGTTTATCTACTTCTACAGGTGGTGTAGAAGTCATGGGTTGTCCTTAAGTTCTTCTAATACAATCTTATTCTTAGGCTTGTGATCCATACCATAGTCATCTTCTAAAACCTAGCATTAGTGTTGACTATTACCTTTTAGTGTTTAGGTCTATAGAATAAACCACTTTTCGTTCCCTTGGAATATCCTACAAACAACATTACTTTTGTTCTTGAATCTAACTTACCTGTATCTGCCTGAAACACATGTGTTGGATAACCCCAAATCCTTAAATGTCTTAAACTGGGCTTCCACCCGGTCCACAGCTCTGTAGGGGTTGAAGGCATGGATTTAGGTGATACAAGATTCAGAATATAAGTCGCTCTTTTTAAGGCAAAACAACAAAACGAATTAGGTAAATCACTATAGCTTATCATAGATCTAACCATTTCCATGAGAGCTCTATTCCTTCTTTTTGCCACACCATGCTGCTGGGGTGTACCAGGTGCAGCAACTGGGATTGAATTCCCATATCTAATAAGTAGTCCCTAAATTTTCCTACAAGATATTCACCACCGTGATCTGATTGCATTGTCTTTGATACTTTTACAATGTTGTTTCTCTTGGAGTTGAATACATAAGTTATGCTTGTATTGTACATTTTCCCAGTTAATATATCGATTTATGTTTTGGTTATATTTTGTTGTGCGTGATATGTCCATTTATATTATGTAAGAAGATGATGAGGTGTCTTGTGTGACACAGTAGATCTCATCATTGGTAGAAAGACATAATATATAAATGAGATTCGTAACCGAGACAGCTTTGGACAAACTGTCAGTTTAGGTTATTATGTGATTCGGATAATTGGTTTGTCTAAACTAATTGAATAATATAAATATGCCCAGAGCATATTGAACTTGACCATTAGGAATTATTTGTCTTGTACTGATTTAATATCTTTTAATCCATAGACTCGAGCGGGCATGAGGATTAGACGTAGTGTACTTTGATCTACCAATGGGTGAGGTCAATTGTGGCCAATAATCTCGGTAGGTTGGGTGCACATGTGTAGTTGTTTGGTGTGCTACTACTTGTCGAAAGGAAACCATGTACCGGTGCATCCGGGGTGATGGTACTCCCGAGATGAGCTCGTAAAGTTTAGTATACTAAACCCGGCCGGTGGACTTATGTCTGAAAGATTTTGGTAGGATCTGGGTTTGTACCTGCTCGATTTACCACGCAACAAAAATTCTAATAAAAGCGGAACTATAGAATAATACCTTTGAAGCGTGCACCTGGTGAATCTCTTGTATGCCTCAAAGACTATGACTTCACGTTGTGTGGGCAACGAACTAGAAGCCAATTGATCAGCTACTCACCACAATCCACCTGCTAGAAAACTCTAGCCCCGCAGCACCTGGCACGTACTATAAACGCACCGCCCGCAGAGAGAGAAAGCTACGCGCAGCTGGTATAGACCAAGGCCAAAATTTTAGCCACTAGAAACCCAAAAACCAGCTGCACACTTTCTTGAAAATTCGACTTGGAGAGAGAAAAGTTTTCTCTCTCTAGAATTTTCTCTCTCTAGAAATCCTGTGGATTAATTGTGTAATTTGAATGGCTGATCCCTTGTCTATTTATAGAGTTACAAGAGAGACTCCAAGTTGGAATAGGATTGGTCTTTCCTACTGGGTTTCTGTTTCCCTTCAATCCTGTTTCTAGATTGATACAGATTCTGTTTCCTTCAATCCTGTTCCTGGACTGAAACACTCCCAACTGTCACAGGGATTCACTTATCCCAATCCAGTTCCTGGGATGAATCACTCCCAACTGACACAGGGATTCACTTATCCCAATCCAGTTCCTGGGATGAATCACTCCCAACTGACACAGGGATTCACTTATCCCAATACAGTTCCTGGGATGATTCACAACCAACTGACACAAGGATTAATTAATTTCTCAATTAATTAAATCTACCTTTGTCATTAACCCAGTACATAATTAATCGTACCACTAACGGATTAATTATGGCACTACCACCCTACACCAGAATTGCTTCCGGAACAACTTAATTAAATTATATTCATAATCTCCCCACATAAAAGATATAGTGCTCGTTAATTCATTAATTTACTGATAAATTAATTCATCAACTTCTTAATATTCCGAGACTAGTACCACTCGACCTTTTTACTATACCGGACATAAGTCCACTGGCCAGGTTTAGTATAATAAACATTTCGAGCTCATCTCGGGAGCACCATCACCCCGGACGCACCGGTACATGGTTTCCTTTCGACAAGCAGCAGCACACCAAGTAACTAAACACGCGCACCCAACCCACCGAGACTATTGGCCACATTTGACCTCACCCATTGGCAGATCAAAGTACACTATGTCTAATCCTCATGCCCGCTCGAGTCTAGGGATTTAGAGATAGAATACAAGGATCGATTTGTCTATTAAATCAGTAAAAGACAAATCATTCCTAAGAGTCAAGTTCAATATGCCCCGGGCACATCTATATGATTCAATTAGTTTAGACAAACTAATTATCTGAATCACATAATAACCTAGACCGACAGTTTATCCAAAGCTGTCTCAGTTACGAACCTCATTTATATATTATGTCTTTCAACCAATGATGAGATCTACTGTGTCGCACCAGACACCTCATCATCTACTTACATAATATAAATGGACGATTAATGCACAACAAGATATGACTGAAACACAAATCGATATATTAAACTGGGAAACTGTACAATACAAGCATAGCTTATGTATTCTACTCCAACAATCTCCCACTAATACTTAAGCTGTGCTTTAAGTATACAACTACATACAATCCTACCCAATCTGCTGCTATCTATCTAGAAAAACTGTCAAGGCTCTCCTAAGCATCTGATCCCCATGCCCTTCACGTGAGCCTCAAAGACTTTTGAAGTCAATGTTTTCGTGAATGGATCTGCAAGGTTATCCTCTGATGCTATCTTAGCCACGACCACGTCTACCCTCTTTACGATGTCTCGTATCAGGTGGTACTTGCGCTGTATATGTTTACTCGCCTTGTGGGCTTGTGGTTCCTTCGAGTTTGCTACTGCACCATTGTTATCACAATCAACCGTGATAGACTTCTGCAAACCAGGAATCACATCTAAGTCCACTAGGAAGTTCTTGAGCCATACTGCTTCTTTCGCTGCCTCTGATGCGGCAACATACTCAGCCTCTATGGTAGAGTCCGCCACGCATTTCTGCTTGACACTCCGCCAAACTATGGCTCCACCTCCTAGAGTAAACACATACCCTGAGGTAGACTTGCTCTTGTCCCTGTCGCCTTGGAAATCTGAATCCGTGTAACCTCGGGGTACCAGCTCAGACGCTTGATAGACCAGAACTTGGTCCCTCATTCTGCGCAAATACTTGAGAATGCATTTTACTGCCTCCCAATGAGCTTTCCCGGGGTTACTCTAATATCTGCTCACCATGCCAATGGCATAACAGATATCAGGCCTCGTACACAACATGGCATACATGAGACTTCCTACTGCCGAAGCATATGGAACTGTCTTCATGGTCTCTATCTCCTCAACAGTCTTAGGAGACTGTTCCTTAGATAGAAACACTCCATGCCTGAAAGGTAGAAAACCTTTCTTGGAGTTCTGCATGTTAAAACGGGCCAGCCAGAATCGTGTCTATGTACGAAGCTTGGGAGAGCGTTAGTGAACGTTTCCTACGATCTCGAATAATCTTGATCCCAAGGATATGTCCCGCTTCCCCTAAGTCCTTCATATCAAATTGCTTGGACAGCCATGCCTTTACGTCTGATAACACTTTCTTGTTGTTGCCAATTAATAGAATGTCATCTACGTAAAGCACAAGAAACACCACAGAGTTTCTATCACGTCTGCGATATACACATTGCTCATCCAGACACTAAGTAAATCCAAAGGACTGGATTACTTCATCAAACCGGATGTTCCAAGATCTGGATGTCTGCTTAAGTCCATAAATAGACCTCTTAAGCCTGCAAACCTTATGCTCTTGGCCTTTTTCAATGAATCCCTCTGGTTGCTGCATAAAGATGGTTTCCTCAAGACTTCCATTTAGGAAAGCTGTCTTGACATCCATCTGCCAAATCTCATAATCCATATGAGCAATTATGGCCAAGAGAATCTGGATCGACTTAAGCATGGCTACCGGGGAGAAGGTTTCCTCATAATCGATTCCCTCTTTCTGAGTATACCCCTTCGCCACCAGCCTAGCTTTAAAGGTTTCCACCTTCCCGTCAGGTCCTCTCTTACGTTTGTAGACCCACTTGCATCCAATGGGCTTAAACCCATCAGGCAGGTCCACAAGCTCCCAGACTTGATTGTGGTCCATTGACCCCAACTCGGATATCATTGCCTTACGCCAAGATTCTGCATCTTTATCTCGAAGCGCCTCATTATAGTTAACTGGGTCAGGTTCAGGCATACCTGGGACTAGGTCTGAAGCCTCTCCCATGCCAATGAACCTATCTGGCTGTCTCACAACCCTCCCACTACGACGAGGCACCGCCTGTGTAGGTGCATCATCTGTGATCTCATGTGCAGTGTGTGGTGTATCTACTTGCGCTGGTGCATCAGGATTAGTAGTTTGTCGTCTAAGCTCTTCTAGTACTATCTTACTCTTGGGCTTGTGGTCTAAGACATAGTCCTTTTCTAAAAATCTAGCGTTGGTACTTACCACCACCTTCTGATCTTTAGGACTATAGAATGGACACCTTTCGTTCCCCTAGGATATCCTACAAACAGCATTAATTCTATTCTTGCATCTAACTTAGCCGTATCTGCCTTAAGCACATGTGCTGGGCAGCCCCAAATTCTGAGATGTCTTAGACTGGGCTTCCGCCCGTTCCACAACTCTACTGGGGTTGAAGGCACGGTTTTAGATGGTACAAGATTAAGAATATACATTGCTGTTTCCAAGGCATATCCCCAGAATGAACTTGGCAAATCACTATAGCTCATCATGGACCTAACCATTTCCATAAGAGTTCGGTTCCTCCTTTCTGCTACACCATTCTGCTGTGGCGTGCCAGGTGTAGACAACTGAGACTGAATTCCTACCTCAGTGAGGTAATCTCGAAATTCATGGGACAGGTACTCCCCACCACGATCTGAACGCAGTGTCTTGATACTCTTACCATGATGTTTCTCCACATCTGCCCGAAACTCTTTGAACTTGTCAAAACATTCAGACTTGTGGCGCATTAGGTAAATGTATCCGTACCTAGAGTAGTCATACGTGAATGTCCCGAAATACTCATATCCCCCTCGTGCCTGGACCGTCATAGGTCCACACAAGTCAGAATGAATCAACTCTAATACTTCTCTAGCTCTATAGCCTTTTGCTTTAAAAGGTCTCTTGGTCATCTTACCTTCCAAACAAGATTCGCAGGTTGCAAAACTGTCAATATCTAATGAACCCAAAGGTCCATCATTGACCAACCTCTAAATCTTACTAAGGTTTATATGACCTAGCCTTATATGCCAAAGATAGGTTTGATTCATTTCAGAAGGTTTCTTCCTCTTATTAATGTTAGATTTTGAGCTATCTATCTCTATGTTTTGCGCAACAGGGGAGTTAGAGTTAACCACAAACAAATTGTCCGCCAATGAACCAGAACAAATAAGTTTTCCATTTCTTCTAATAACAACACAGTCATCAGAAAAAATAAACTTATACCCGTTCTTCAAGAGTTTAGAAACCGAAATCAAGTTTTTTCTAAAACTCGGTACATAAAGACAATTAATTTTCAGTAAATAGACCTTACGAGCTCATCTCGGAAGCACCATCAACCCGGCGAACCGGTACGTGGATTCCTCTGACTAGCAATGACAGTAAGAAGCTAAACACCGTATACCCAACCTACCGAGGTATAGGCCTTAATTGACCGCACTCTTTGGCAAATCAAAGCATACAATATTCAACTCTCGCGCCCGACCCAATCTCGGGATTGAGAGACCGAATACTAGGACTGAATTGACTACGCCAATCAGTATAAGTCAATTCTATCCAAACTGGTCGTGCTCAATATGCCCCGGGCATATCTATGTGATTTAAACAAATTTAGATAAATTAATTCCCAAACCACACGATAACCTATACCGATAGTATGTTCAGACTATCTCGGTTACGAGCATACTTTTAATATATCAATACTTTAACAAATAATGGTATCTACTGTGTCTTTCCACACCCCGTTATCTAGTTCTATGATATAAAGGAACAAATTTATATTGAAACAAAATGATATGTCAACTGTGGATATTAGTTTTTGATACAAGCCATAGCTTTTCTGTATTCAAAACTAACATAAGTGAATCCCTGTATCAGTTGGTTGTGAATCATATCAGGAACAGGATTGAAGAAAACAAAAACCCGGTAGGATGGCCAATCCTAAACCAACTTGGGGTCTCTCTTGTAACTCTATATATAGACAAGGGATTAGCTATTCAAGACATCCAATTCAATATACAATTCATAAGTTTTCAAGACAAGAAAACAAGAGAGATAAAATCCTATAGAGAGAAATAAATTTCTCCCTCAAAATCAAATTTTAGAAGGAAAAATGCGGCTGGATTTTTCCTCTATGTTGGCCAAAATTTTGGCCTGTTCAAACCAGCAGCGCGTATAGTTCTCTCTCTCTGAACAGTGCGTTTATTGTACGTGTCAGGTGTAGCGGTGCTAGAATTTTTTGACAGGTGGATTGTGGTGATTAGCTGATCAAATTGCTAGTTTGATTGCTGCCCACACAGCATACAATCAAAGTCTTGAGGCATACAAGAGAATCACCTAAGTATTTGTTGGAGTAGAATACATAAGCTATGCTTGTGTTGTACAGTTTCCCAGTTTAATATATCGATTTGTGTTTCAATTATATTTTGTTGTGCATGTTTATGTCCATTTATATTATGTAAGTAGATGATGAGGTGTCTGGCGTGACACAGTAGATCTCATCATTGCTTAAAAGATATAATATATAAATAAGGTTTGTAACCGAGACAGCTTTGGACAAACTGTCGGTTTAGGTTATTATGTGATTCAGATAATTAGTTTGTCTAAACTAATTGAATCATACAGATATGCCCGGGGCATATTGAACTTGACTATTAGGAATGATTTGTCTTGTATTGATTTAATAGACAAATCGATCCTTGTATTCTATCTCTAAATCCCTAGACTCGAGTGGGCATGAGGATTAGACATAGTGTACTTTGATCTGTCAATGGGTGAGGTCAAATGTGGCCAATAGTCTCGGTGGGTTGGGTGCGCATGTTTAGTTACTTGGTGTGCTACTGCTTGTCGAAAGGAAACCATGTACCGATGCGTCCGGGGTGATGGTGCTCCCGAGATGAGCTCAAAATGTTTATTATACTAAACCCGGCCAGTCGGTGCGCTTGGCCGCGTGCACTGGATGCGCGCGCTGCAGGCTTTGCGCGCGTGCGAGCAGCGCGGCCCTCGGGCCGTGCTGCAGCACGGACGGCCCGTTCGGGCTGTTCGAGCTGTTTTTGGCTCGTTTTTCCTCCAGTTTTTGTTTTTTGAAGTTCAAGACTCTCTCCTTCGAGTGACGTGATGGGACACGAGATCAAGGCAAAGGATGGAAGCAATTAAAACCATAATAGTCGGGAAATTTATTTTACGTATTTAATTCCAGTATTTATTGTTTTAATTTTTATGCTTTATTTTTATGCTGTATTTTAGATGCATGAATTAAAGCATGTCTAGTTTTATGGTTGCATATAACTTAGGTTAGTTAATTGCATGTTAAAACCGCAAAAACCCTCAATGGCCACCATTACGGGTTCATATGCGATATGGGTGGGCTTGCGCGTTGGCATTAGGGCCTTCCTCCATTCGGATGAGTCCAGCCCCGAGATCGCTAAACTATGAGCTTCTGAGTAAGATGACTAGAGCGAGTTTAACTAGGAGAAATGTGACACCCTCTCCATCTGAGGCGCACTATCCTGAGGTAACAAACTCAGAAGTCACGTAATGGCACACACTTAGTGTACGATCTGCAGTATTCCTCTCGCGAGGTTACGCTGCTTACTTGTACGGCTGAAAGCACCGACTATTAGCTACATTGATCAAAAGATCGTTGGTCAGATAGTGTAGTTGATGAACTTGGTTCTTCTCAAACAAATGTGGGTTAGCGTAAACGTCCACACTGCGTGGCTTGCGAGAATCCCGGTGGATGAGATGTTGGTGGATTAATATTATTATTTTGAGGGAAATCAATAATTAACTGGATTTTCATATTTTCGAAAATTCTAAGCATATATCTAAAACATTGTTTGTTTAGTTTCCAGTTTAAATCGATATGGCATTCAATCCTTTAGCTGCTATTTTAAAAAACAACCATTTAACTGGAACTAATAATGTCGATGGAAGTCGTAACTTGGACATTGTCCTTAGAGCTGAGAGTGCTCCTGTGAGAGATCGTGTCATTGATTAGTAACATCAACAAGGTTCAGGTAGTGGGAGGCAAAATCGTTGGTGAAACCAAAGCCGATAATTTCCTTCAGAGCTTGCCTCAAAGCTATGAGCGGATTCGGTTGAACTACAACATAAGTAAAATGTTGTGGAGTTCATCCGAGCTCTTGGTAGAGTTGATGGCAGCTAAAAGTCTTCTTCAAGAGAAGAAGCGAGCTTTAGTTGCAGTCAAAGCTTTAGAATCTTCTTCTGAGCCTGAGGCTAGAAAGAAGAAGAGAAAGCTCGAGGGAGTAGCTAAAAAGGCACAAATTGCGCCTAAGCCAGATATTGCAAAGAAGAAGTTGAAAGACAAGTGCTTTAAGTGCAATAAGACAGGACATTGGAAAGCGGATTGTTCAAAGCTTATAAGTACGATAAATTATGCCTTAATTACTGAGACATGTTTAGCGACGATTCCCACAGATACTTGGTGTGTGGATTCAGGCGCCACTGACCATGTTTGTAATTCTTTGCAGAGGTTCCAAGTAACCCGGAAGCTTAGAGATGGTGAATTGGACATCTACATGGGCGACACTACAAGAGTGTCAGTTGAAGCAGTGGGAGTCGTTAGGTTAAATTTCGAGAATTGTAACCTAGAGTTAGTAAACTGTCTTTATGTACCGAGTTTTAGAATGAACCTGATTTCGGTTTCTAAACTCTTGATGAACGGTTACCAGTTTATTTTTTCTGATGAGTCTATTTTTATTAGAAGAAATGGCAAACTTGTTTGTTCTGGTTCATTGGTGCACAATTTATTTGTGGTTAATTCTAACTCCCCTGTTGCGCAAAACATAGAAATAGATAGCTCAGTATCTAACATTAATAAGAGGAAGAGACCTTCTGAAATGAATCAAACCTATCTTTGGCATCTAAGGCTAGGTCATATAAACCTTAGTAGGATTCAGAGGTTAGTCAATGATGGACCTTTGGGTTCATTAGATATTGACAGTTATGCAACCTGCGAATCTTGCTTGGAGGGTAAGATGACCAAGAGACCTTTTAAGGCAAAAGGTCATAGAGCTAAAGAAGTATTAGAGTTGATTCATTCTGACTTGTGTGGACCTATGACGGTCCAGCCACGAGGGGGATATGAGTATTTCGTGACGTTCACGGATGACTACTCTAGGTACGGATACATTTACCTAATGAGCCACAAGTCTGAATGTTTTGGCAAGTTCAAAGAGTTTCGGGCAGATGTGGAGAAGCATCATGGTAAGAGTATCAAGACACTGCGTTTAGATCTTGGTGGGGAGTACCTGTCCCATGAATTTCTAGATTACCTCACTGAGGTAGGAATTCAGTCTCAGTTGTCTGCACCTGGCACGCCACAGCAGAACGGTGTAGCAGAAAGGAGCAATCGAACTCTTATGGAAATGGTTAGGTCCATGATGAGCTATAGTGATTTGCCAAGTTCATTCTTCTGGGGATATTCCTTGGAAATGGCAATGTATATTCTTAATCTTATTCCATCTAAAACCGTGCCTTCAACCCAAGTAGAGTTGTGGAACGGGCGGAAGCCCAGTCTAAGACATCTCAGAATTTGGGGCTGCCCAGCACATGTGCTTAACACAGATATGGCTAAGTTAGATGCAATAACAGAATTAATGATGTTTATAGGATATCCGAGGGGAACGAAAGGTGGTCTATTCTATAGTCCTAAAGATCAGAAGGTGGTGGTAAGTACCAACGCTAGATTTTTAGAAGAGGACTATGTCTTAGACCACAAGCCCAAGAGTAAGATAGTACTAGAAGAGCTTAGACGACAAACTACTAATCCTGATGCACCAGCACAAGTAGATACACCACACACTGCACATGAGATCACAGATGATGCGCCTACACAGGTGGTGTCTGGTCATAGTGAGAGGGTTGTGAGACAGCCCGACAGGTTCGTTGGCGTGGGAGAGGCTTCAGACCTAGTGGCAGGTGTGCCTGAACCTGACCCAGTTAACTATAATGAGGTGCTTCGAGATAAAGATGCAGAATTATGGCGTAAGGCAATGATATCCGAGATGGGGTCAATGGACCACAATCAAGTCTGAGAGCTTGTGGACCTACCTGATGGGTTTAAACCCATTGGATGCAAGTGGGTCTACAAACATAAGAGAGGACCTGACGGGAAGGTGGAAACCTTTAAAGCTAGGCTGGTGGCGACGGGGTATACTCAGAAAGAGGGAATCGATTATGAGGAAACCTTCTCCTCGGTAGCCATGCTTAAGTCGATCCAGATTCTCTTGGCCATAGCTGCTCATATGGATTATGAGATTTGGCAGATAGATGTCAAGACAGCTTTCCTAAACGGAAGTCTTGAGGAAACCATCTTTATGCAGCAACCAGAGGGATTCATTGAAAAAGGCTAATAGCATAAGGTTTGCAGGCTTAAGAGGTCTATTTATGGACTTAAGCAGGTATCCAGATCTTGGAACATCCGGTTTGATAAAGTAATCCAGTTCTTTGGATTTACTCAGTGTCCGGATGAGCAATGTGTATATCGCAGATGTGTTGAAAACTCAGTGGTGTTTCTTGTGCTTTACGTATATGACATTCTATTGATTGGCAACATCAAAAAAGTGTTATAAGATGTAAAGGCATGGTTGTCCAAGTAATTTGATATAAAGGACTTAGGGAAAGCGGGACATATCCTTGGGATCAAGATTATTCGAGATCGTAGGAAAAATTCATTAACGCTCTCCCAAGCTTCATACATAGACACGATTCTGGCCCGTTTTAACATGCAGAACTCCAAGAAAGGTTTTCTACCTTTCAGACATGGAGTGTTTCTATCTAAGGAGTAGTCTCTGAAGACTGTTGAGGAGATAGAGACCATGAAGACAGTTCCATATGCTTCGGCAGTAGGAAGTCTCATGTATGCCATGTTGTGTACGATGCCTGATATCTGTTATTCCATTGGCATGGTGAGCAGATATCAGAGTAACCCCGGGAAAGCTCATTGGGAGGCAGTAAAATGCATTCTCAAGTATTTGCGCAGAACGATAGACCAAGTTCTAGTCTATCAGGTGCCTGAGCTGGTACCCTGAGGTTACACAGATTCAGATTTCCAAGGCGACAGGGACAAGAGCAAGTCTACCTCAGGGTATGTGTTTACTCTAGGAGGTGGAACCATTGTTTGGCGGAGTGTCAAGCAGAAATGTGTGGCAGACTCTACCATGAAGGCTGAGTACGTTGTCGCATCAGAGGCAACGAAAGAAGCAGTATGGCTCAAGAACTTCCTAGTGGACTTAGATGTGATTCCTGGTTTGCCGAAGTCTATAACGGTTTATTGTGATAACAATGGTGCAGTAGCAAACTCGAAGGAACCACGAGCCCACAAGGCGAGTAAACATATAGATCGCAAGTACCACCTGATACGAGACATCGTGAAGAGGGAAGACGTGGTCGTGGCTAAAATAGCATCAGAGGATAACCTTGCAGATCTGTTCACGAAAACATTGACCTCTAAAGTCTTTGAGGCTCACGTGGAGGGCATGGGGATCAGATATCTATGAGAGCCATGATAGTTTTTCTAGATAGATAGTAGCAGATTGGGTAGGATTGTATGTAGTTGTATACTTAAAGCACAGCTTAAGTATTAGTGGGAGATTTTTGGAGTAGAATACATAAGCTATGCTTGTATTGTACAGTTTCCCAGTTTAATATCGATTTGTGTTTCAATTATATTTTGTTGTGCATGTTTATGTCAATTTATATTATGTAAGTAGATGATGAGGTGTTTGGTGTGACACAGTAGATCTCATCATTGGTTGAAAGACATAATATATAAATGAGGTTCGTAACCGAGACAGCTTTGGACAAACTGTCGGTTTAGGTTATTATGTGATTCAGATAATTAGTTTGTCTAAACTAATTGAATCATATAGATATGCCCGGGGCATATTGAACTTGACTCTTAGGAATGATTTATCTTGTATTGATTTAATAGACAAATCGATCCTTGTATTCTATCTCTAAATCCCTAGACTCGAGTGGGCCTGAGGATTAGACATAGTGTACTTTGATCTGCCAATGGGTGAGGTCAAATGTGACCAATAGTCTCGGTGGTTTGGGTGCGTGTGTTTAGTTACTTGGTGTGCTACTGCTTGTCGAAAGGAAACCATGTACCGGTGCGTCCGGGGTGATGGTGCTCCCAAGCTCGAAATGTTTATTATACTAAACCCAGCCGGTGAACTTATGTCTGGTATAGTAAAAAGGTCGAGTGGTACTAGTCTCAGAATTAAAGAAGTTAATTAATTAATTTATCAGTAAATTAATTTTAATTAACGAGCACTAGATCTTTGATGTGGGGAGATTAATGAATATAATTTAACTAAGTTGTTCCGGAAGCAATTCTGGTGTAGGATGGTAGTGCCAAAATTAATCCGTTAGTGGTACGATTAATTTTGTAATGGGTTAATTGAATAGGTAGATTTAATTAATTAATTGGTTAATTATTCTTAAGGGTTAATTTAGTAATTAATAAAGTGGAATTATTTAATTAATTCCTAAGGTTAATTAAGTAATTAACAAAGTGGAATTATTTAATTAATTCCTAAGGTTAATTAAGTAATTAACAAAGTGGAATTATTTAATTAATTAATTAAGTCTTAAGTTTCAATTGGAATTAGGAAATCCTAGATATTAGGAATCTAGTAGGATTTGGTTTATCCTATCAGATTGGTTGCCTAATTGGATTTGGAAACTAATTCATTACCTAAACCCATTAGGAAGACCAATCCTAAACCAAATTGGAGTCTCTCTTGTAACTCTATAAATAGACAAGGGATCAGTTATTCAAGAAACACAATTAATCCACAAGATTTCTAGAGAGAGAAAATTCTAGAGAGAGAAAACTTTCTCTCTCCAAGTCGAATTTTCTTAGCAATTTGCGGCTGGCCTCTTGATTTATTTGGCCAAAATTTTTGCCTTATTTTGCTAGCCCCGTGTGTTGCTTTCTCTCTCTCTCCGGGCAGTGCGTTTGCAGTATGTGCTAGGTGCGGAGGTGCTGGATTTTTTTGGCAGGTGGAGTTGTGGTGATAGCTAATCAATTAACTTCTAGTTCATTGCCCACACAATGTGAAGTTATAGTCTTGAGGCATACAAGAGAATCACCAAGTGCGCGCTTCAAAGGTACTTTTCTAAGATTCCGCTTTAATAGAAATTTTTGTTGCGTGGTAAATCGAGCAAGTGCAAACCCAGATCCTACCAAAATCTTTCAGTATACGCTTCAATAGGTAATTCTTATGTGTCTGCTTTTATTAAGAATTTTTGTTGCGTGGTAAATCGAATAAGTGCAAACCCAGATCCTGCGCATTGTTATTTCCAGAATCGAATAAGAGATTTCGATTCTGGAATGCGTAGCACGAAAGTGAGCTTCTGGCTAGGCCCGGGCAGATAATCTTTCAGTTTCTCCACATCTGACCGATACTCTTTCAACTTCTCAAAGCACATAGACTTGTGGCGCATCAAATCAATTGTACCCGTACCTCGAGTAGTCATCTGTGAAAGTCACAAAATACTCAAAGCCACCTCTTTCTCTAATTAACAAAGGTCTACACAAATCAAAATGAACAAATTCTAACACTTTTTTGGCCCTATACTACTTGTCCTTAAAAGGCCTTTTGGTCATCTTACCTATAAAGCAGGATTCGTAGGTCGAGTAATTGTCAACCTCCAATGAACCTAAAGGTCCATTAGTAATCAACCTTTGAATCCTACTAAGGTTAATATGACCTAGTCTAAGGTGCTAAAGATATGATTGGTTCATTTTAGAAGGCTCTTTCCTCTTATTATGGTTCAATGACGTATGAGTTGAAGTTGCATTAACAATAGGAGAAATTGGTTTTAAAGTAAACAGACTGTCAACTAATATACCAGAACAAATATATTTCCCATCTCTTCTAACAAACATAGTATTATAAAAAAAAAATGAATATATAACCACTCTTTAAAAGTTTAGAAACCAAAATAAGATTCTTTCTAAAACTAGGAACATAAAGACAATCTTTTAAAAACTACTACATCATTTTCGAAAATAAGTCTTTTTTTCCCACTGCAACAATTGACACTTTCTTAGTGTCACCTAAGTAGACTTCTAGCTCTCCCTCTCTAAGCTTCCGGGTTACCTGAAACCCCTGCAGAGAATTACAAACATGATCAGTGGCTCTCGAGTTCACACACCATGTTTTCATGAAAGTCAACGCCACACATGTCTCAGTAATTAATGAAGAAACAGTCGTACCTTTCTTTGGACAGTTTACCTTCCAATGTCCTTTTTTACAACACTTGAAACACTTGATTTTGACTTCTTCTTTGCGATATCTGGTTTGGCCGCATGATGCGCTTTCTGGGCTTTACCATTGGACTTCTTCTTTTTTTTCCAACCTTGGGCCCAGAAGAAGATACTCTTTTCAGTGACTAAAGTCTACTTCTTTTCTTGATTTAAACCTTCTGCTGCCACCAACTCTCCTAAGAGCTCAGCTAAAGTATACATTCTATTGTTCATGTTATAGTTCAACCAAAACTACTCGAAGGATTGAGGCAAGCTTTGGAGGATATCTTAACCTTGGTTTCACATCGATCTCACCTCCCAAGACCTCAATTTCATTGATGTGACCAATCATGTTAATGACATGATCTATCAATAGAGTGCCCTCTGCCATTCTGGTTGTCATGAGTTTCCTCATAGCAATCTGCCTGGCTGTCCGTCCTTGATTACCGAGCGTATCCCTAAGGTTTGCCATCATATCAAAAGCGGTGACCATTGCCAAATGCTGATGTTGTAGAACATTCTCCATATAGGAAAGAATGTAACATCGCGCCATCTCATCACACTTTCTCCGCCTCTAATAGGCCAGCTGATCTATTGACCAATAAAATTAATAGTCGGTACTTTGGGCCGTACACAGAAATAGCGTGACCTCTTGGGGGGATACTACTAATTGTACACTAAGTGTATGCTATCATGTGACATCTAAGCTTGTTACCTCGAATAGTGCACCTCAGATAGAAAGTGTATCGCATTTTTCCATTCTAACGTACTGTAGTCATCTTCTTAGAAATTCATTCCGGTGATTCATGGATTTACTCATCCGATATGGAGGAAGGCCCTAATATCAACATGCAAGTCTACCCACATCACCTATGAATTCGTAATAGAGGCCATGGGTGAAAGATTATCTGCCCGAGCCTAGCCAGAAACTCACTTTCGTGCTATGCATTCCAGAATTGAAATCTCTGGCCAGGCCTAGATACTAGCACAATCGCTATTACAACCTTTTTGAAATAACATTGCGCAGGATCTGGGTTTGCACTTATTTGATTTATCACGCATCAAAAACTTCTAATTAAAAGTGAAATCTTAGAAAGATACCTTTGAAACGTACACTCAGGTGATTCTCTTATATGCCTCAAGACTTTGCTTGTATGCTGTGTGGGTAGCAATCTAACCAGCAACTTGATCAGCTAATCACCATAATCCACTTGCCAGAAAATTCCAGCACCGCTGCACTTGGCACGTACAATTAGTGCACCGCCCGGAGAGAGAGAAGGCCTATACTAGCCGCCAAAATTGGACAAAATCTCGGCTGCTTCAAAGCTTGGAAAATTCAACCTTTAAGAGAGAGTTTTTCTCTCTCTAGAATTTTCTCTCTCTAAGTTTTCTTGTCTTGAAAACTTGTGAATTGTATATTGTGGAATAGCTAATCCCTTGTCTATATATAGAGTTACAAAAGAGACCCCAAGTTGGTTTAGGATTGGTCTTCCTAATGGGTTTAGGTAATTAATTAGTTTCCAAATCCAATTAGGTAACCAATCTGATAGGATAAATCAAATCCTACTATATTTCCTAATCTCTAGGATTTCCTAATTCTAACTAAAACTTAAGACTTAATTAATTAATTAATTAATTCCACTTTTTTAATTACTAAATTAACCCTTAGGAATAATTAGTCAATTAATTAATTATACCTATTCAATTAACCCATTACAAAATTAATCGTACCATTAACGGATTAATTTTGGCACTGCCATCCTACACCAGAATTCCTTCCAGAACAAATTAATTAATTTATATTCATAATCTCCCCACATCAAATATATAGTGCTCGTTAATATAATTTACTGATAAATTAATTAATTAACCTCTTTAATTCTGAGATTAGTACCACTCGACCTTTTTACTATACCGGACATAAGTCCACCAGCTGGGTTTAGTATAATAAACATAACGAGCTCATCTCGGGAACACCATCACCCAGGACGCACCAGTGCATGGGTTCCTTTCGACAAGCAGCAGCACACTAAGTAACTAAACACGCGCACCCAACCTACCGAGACTATTGGCCAGAATTGACCTCACCCTTTGGCAGATCAAAATACACTATGTCTAATCCTCATGCCCGCTCGAGTCTAGGGATTAAGAGATAGAATATCAATAACGATTTGTCTATTAAATCAGTACAAGACAAATCATTCCTAATGGTCAAGTTCAATATGCCCCGGGCATATCTATATGATTCAATTAGTTTAGACAAACCAATTATCTGAATCACAAAATAACCTAAACCGACAGTTTGTCCAAAGCTATCTCGGTTACGAACCTCATTTATCTATTATATCTTTCAACCAATGATGAGATCTACTGTGTCACACAAGACACCTCATCATCTACTTACATAATATAAATGGACATATCACGCACAACAAAATATAACCAAAACATAAATCAATATATTACTTGGAAAATGTACAATACAAGCATGGCTTAAGTATTCAACTCCAACAATGGGAATATTAACCAACCTGCTCCCACTTAGATTTTTAAAATGAGGTTTTTCTAATTTTAACATGCAATTAACTAACCAAAGTTATACGCATTCACAAAACCATATGCTTCAATCATACAAAACAACTAAAACATATATGCATGCAATTTAAAACGATAAATACGGGAAATTAAATACGAAACTAAATTTTCTAACTATCACAGTTTGGAAAATTGCACTGCGCTTCCATTTGCTGCCTTGTTTGCGCATCCCTTTCACGTCACTCTGATGGATTGAGTTTGTCCTGAGATCTGGAAACTACCACAAAGACCGCGCCGTGTGATGCCTGTAGCAGCGCCGCACCAGCTGCGCCACCTCAGGCCACGCTGCCCATGACTGGCGGCGCTGTCCCTTCGGGTCTTCTGCTCTGCTCCCACTCATTATTTGATCTTCTTGCAATTCGTCTAAGTTTTCTCAATTTTTAACGCAATCCTTGGAATCATCGAAATTGCGATAAACCAAAACCCACGAATCTAAATTACACACAACAACGTCTTCGATTACAACAATTTTCCTAAATACAATGCTTGATTTTCTAGGAAAATAAAATGGACAATTACATAGAAAAAATTCTACTACAGATTTAATCTAATCCTACACGACTTCCAGCTCGTGGTTTTACTATTACAAGTATTCATATTTAAAAAAAACCCGGATATGTCCCAGGGTTTAATAAAATATAAACGCACAACCATAATAGCCTGGATAACAAATCACCTGCAATAAAAGCCATGTAACAAATCGGACAAGTATAAAGCCAAAACCATAGCTCTGATACCAATTAAGGAATTATCTCTCCGGATCCAATCGAAAATTTTCATATCGTGCAAAGTATCCGGATCAGGAAACTTCCTCATGAACCCAAATGCTCGTGCAATCTGATTCAAACCCTTTTGAAATACCATTGCACTGGATCTTGGTTTATATTGTTCGATATGTCACGTATACAAAATACAAAATTAAATTAAAGCGAAAGATTAGAATTGACCTTTTGAAGCCTGAACTCAAGAAATCTCTTTTATGACTCTGAGACGCGTCTGGAAGTTGTGTGGGCAACTATCTACCAAACGATCAAAATAAACCCTAACAGAAATCTAGCACAAAATTCTTCCCAAAAAATCAACATCTTTGCCTCCGTGAATCACGCACTGCCCGCCGCCGGAAAGAGAAGCTGCCACCGCCGGTTTATGCCCACAGTCGCCGCACACCCTAGTCATCGGGAAACACCGAGCTTCAGGATTCTATGTTCTGTCAATTATGACTGTTGTATATCTTATAGGGCTATTCTAGTGTCTATTTGTAGAGTTACAAGAGAGACCTCAAGTGAGCTTGGGTTTGGCCTTCCTATTGGCACTACAAGAATAATGGCCTTTTGAGACAATTTAAAGTTGTGTCACAAGAAAATGCCGTAAAAATGCTTCACTTCTAGTATTGTGTCGTTTATTTGCGACATTTTTTCTTTCATTAATAATATTGATCCAAATATGCGACATATGGTTACTCTGACGCGAATATACGACACTTATATGCGACACTGTAAAGAAATGCCCAAATTCGTGATACAATTATTTTTTTGAAGAAAATTTACGTCACAATTGTGAAATTTTAAGAAAATGTATCAAATTCATGACACTTTTGCATCATTTAATTTTTAAGTCACTAAATTACTGCACAATCATTGCTGCACTTTAACAAAGTGTCATCATTTATTGACACGATCATACTTTTGTGGTAAATTATGACATTCGTGTGATAAATTATTAATATATCCCAAATAAACTAATATTAAACAATATTTATGTTTAGTGACGAAATTGAGGGTGCACTAATGACCCATTTTTTAAGATTTTGTTAAAAAATAAAACTTAGTTTTAAAAAAATTTTAGTTCAAACAAAATTGAAATATTTAAAATTAGAAGTGCAAAATTAGAGCTTACCTCAATCACCTTATTACAAACTATTGATGGCTTCCATAAGGGACTAGTGTACCGCTACAGTAAAGTTGACCAAAAATATTAAGTGCATTTATTTTAAAGGTTTGTAGAAAGTCTCATAACTGCATAAATTGCTAATCCCACAAGTAATATGGATTCATAAAGAAGTAGCATTCTAACTAAATAGACTAATTATAATGTGTAAATCACAACTAAAATAAATTTGTTTACAGTCTTACAAATCATCCTCATTTGGTTTATTGATATCATAAAAAAAATCATCATCATCACTAGTATCACAGGAGTCATCACCAGCATACTCTTTCATTTCATTTTCGCTAGAGAAAGTGAGATCATTAATGTTAACTTCACTTACAGCACAATTCTGTCCTTGAGTAGTGGGACTTGACAAGTCAATTGTGGTGCCTTCAACATTTGCTTTGATCCATGTTGGGTCATTCTTACTATTATCTGCCACATTTTGTTGTTGAACATATTGTCATCTTCAAAATCATCAAAAACATTAACTTCGGGATCCACATTCAATACACTTCTATGATTCATTTTCACAGCCACAAACCAATTTGGACCATGTGGATCTTTGATGTAAAAAACTTGTTGCACTTATAAAGTTAAAAGGAAAGGCTTATCGGTTTTCCTATTTTGCTTATACAACATTATAATCCACCCAGTCACACTTGAACAAGACAAACTTCAAATTGTTAGTATATCTAATTTCAATGATATCTTTCAAAACACCATAATATGGAACATAGCTTTGATATAGGATTTTTGTCCTTGGTACTTGAAAAACTTGTAGTTGTTGAACTCAAGAACACTCCGCTATTTTGAGTTTTTCTTATTTTCTCACGCTCTTTAGTGTCAAATCGTAAGCCATTTACGACGTAAACGGAGTATCGTCTCACATGTTTGCTTGGACCAATGACCAAGTGTCGAATGTCTTTATGAATATTGTCACAACTAACTTGATCCATTTTCGCAACCTATCGAGAATAACATAAAAAATAACTTCATTATACTTTTGATATAACAACAAAAATATAATACAAAAATAAAAAATAAATTATTTAATATCTACTTACTTTAGCTTTAAACCATTCGTGAAACATTTTTTTATGAGTTTTCTCCAATTTATAATTTGACAAGCGTGGGTTTTCAAGTTTAATAACCCCCAATTGTTCCCTACATTAGTATGATAGTCATTAAAATAATTATGATGATTTTGCATCACTTAAAAATGAAATAAATTGACATAGAAATCAAATAACTCATATTTACCTTTTGAACTTATCTGTAAATGGGAAACTATGTATCACGTGTCTATGAGCTTGGATCTATTCAACATCTTCACAAAGAAAAACTGCTTCTTTGCCAATTAGGCGACCAATTGTATTGGAATCATTTACACTGTCAGCGTTTCTGTTTGATCTGTTTAATTTTGATTCCATGTCTTTCAATTACATTGAACAAAATGTCATGCATTTTTTAGCAAGATAACCCTCAGCTATAGAGTCCTCTGGATGACTTCGAGTGCGAACGTAATTTTTTAATGTGCACAAATACCTAATCACAAAAATTAGTGTCAATTAAAAAATTACCTTGAAACATAAATTATAAAACTAATACACTAAAATAATATGCAAATACCTCTCAATAGGATACATAGACCAAAATTGAATAGGTCCAGCAAGTTTAGCTTCTTCGGTTAGGTGAACAGGTAAATGCTCCATAACGTCAAAAAATGAAGGTGGAAATATCTTCTATAATTCACAAAGTGCTAATGTAGTTCGATCCTCCAAAGCTTCAAACTCATTCACTGTGTGCACCTTTGAATATAATTGCTTAAATATATCACACAAATCAACTATGGCACTACAAACATTTTTAGGGACCGTTCTTCTTAATGAAATTGGTAGTAATTATTGGATCGATATATGACAATCATGGCTTTTCAAACCCAAAAGACATTGCTCCTCAAAATGAACACATGTTGAAATGTTAGATGCATAACCATCAGGTACCTTCACATTTTTTAACACTTTCAAAAACAGATATTTCTCTTCTTTAGTCATGGAAAAAGAATCAAGTGTCAAATAAAACTTATCTCCTTTCATCTGAGGATGAAGTGACTTCCTACTCCTCAACTCTTGAAGATCCAATCGAGAATTAATATTATCCTTTGTTTTTCCTTTAACACCAAGCAAAGTCCACAAGAGATTCTCCAAAAAGTTCTTCTTGATATGCATAATATCAGGATTATGATGAATTATATTTTCTTTCCATTAAGGCAATTGGAAGAATGTGCTCAATTTTTTCCAATTGTACGAATGTATTGATGTAGCATCACTATGATCTTTAAATCTCTTCCTTTTTCTTTCATTAGCAGTTGATGATCTTTTTCCAAACATGTTCACTGTTCCATCTAGTTGTTCTAAAATTTCTGTGCCAGATAATCTCTGGCGTTTATGAGAATTATCGATGTAACCATCAAAATGTATTGAATCTTTGCGATACTTGTGACTTGCAGGAAGAAATCTATGGTGACCAATGTAACAATGTTTCCTTCCATTTTTCAGCCAACGAGATTGAGGATTTTTGTTACAGCAATGACATGCTAATGCACCTTTTGTACTCCAACCGGAAAGGTTTCCATATGCAGGACAGTCATTTATTGTCCAAAGCAATGTCGTGTGAAGCTGAAACATGCATTTTTCTGTTACATCATAAGTTGGAACGCCTGTATTCCATAATTATTGAAGTTCCTCAATGAGTGGTTGTAAATACACGTCAATGTCATTCCCCGGAGCTTGAGAACCATCAATGAGTGTCGATAGAAGAAATGATTGTTGTTTCAAACATCTCGAAGGGGGTAAATTATATGGTATCAAAATAACAGGCCATGTGCTATGACTAATACTCATTGAACTGAATGGATTGAACCCATCAGCAACTAATCCAAGTTGAACATTACGATCATCAGCCGAAAAAAATTAGATTTTTCTCATAAAAAAGTCTCCAACATTGAGAGTCAGCAGGATGTCTTAATTTTCCATCATTAATGCGTTCTTTTGCATGCCATCTCATCAAAGAAGATGGTTTGAGGACATGAACAATTTTTGAAGTCTCGATTTTAAAGTAAAGTAGCGAACAACTTTTGCTGGAATCTTTTGTTCACTTTTGGAAGTATCTTTGTCTTGCCCCTGAAATTTCTTATACGTTGATGTTTCACAATGTTTGCATTTGTCATCATTTTCTGCAGCTTTCCAGTAAAACATTCAATCATTTGGACATGCATGAATCTTTATGTAATCCATACCCAAGTCCTTGACAATTTTCCAAGCTTCACGATAAGAACTTGGAAATAGTTTATTTCCAAATGCCTCTTTTAAGACATTCAACAACATTGTGAAAGAATTGTTACTCCATCGATATATTGATTTGACATGCAACAACGTATGATAAAAGACAAAATAGTGAAGCTATGGCACCCTGGTATAACTCAATTTTGGCATGTTTCATCAGTTTAAAAAATTTCTCAGTATCCTGATGAAATTGTTTATTCAAATCGTCTTCAGCTCTTCTACTCATACCCTTACAATTAACAGATAAATTTTGTCCTTCTACAAAACGATTATACGAACTCCCAAGTCTATCATGTATCAAATCTTTGATATTATCATTATCGAATTCTTGTTCTGTATTGCTTGCCAAATTTTGCTGACTCCACTAATTTTGTTCACAGTGTTAAACCCAATTATTATAACTTTCCAAAAACCCATTCTTCATAATGTGCAAGTGTACCTCTTCCCCTGGGTGACTTCTAGAATTACGACATTTTATGCAATGACACTTTATTTTTGAATTTGGTTGCTTGTTTTTATGCAAAATCAAGAAATTCTTGAACACCCCATCTAAAAGAATCATCAGTCACTCGTGATGGCTTAATATGAAAGACTTGTCCATCTGCATATGTTAACAATAAACAAACTTCAATTAATTATTATGAAAAGTGAAAAAATAACCAATTAAATTTCAATCACAATCTACTTAAATTTTAAATACAATATAATTTTTAATGCCTGAAAAAAAATATAAATGATATGAAGAAAATAACTAGCACTACGTCAAAAACAACTAGCACCATGTCTACAAACGTCTATATCCATGCATGTGAATTTAAACTCATTTTTTTCACAAAGACAATCCACCACGTCTCAGAACAACTAGCACCACGTCAAAAACTAGCACCACGTCCAGAAATATTTACATCCATTCCTGTGAATTTAAACTATTTTTTTCACAAAGACAGTCCACCACATCCAGAAACGTTTACATCCATGCGTGTGAATTTAAAATAATTTTTTCACAAAAACAGTCCACTACGTCTCAGAACAACTACCACCATGTCCAAAACAACTAGCACCACGTCCAGAAACGTCTATGTCCAGCAGCGGGGATAAATCAGAAGCCACCTATTTCACATGAAAGTGTCAATACCTCACAAAAAACCTTTATATATCATATTTAGGAGTAATTGAACATTATTTGAATAAGAAAATACGAATATAAAATTATTAATACATTACCCAACATAAAATCGTGAAAATAAGGTTCCATAAATTCATCAAATGCAATTCATACTTTATGATGTAGTGATTTTTTAAGAAGAATAAGTTATTTCAAACCAAAACCAAAATTTCTTATCAGTCGCGATTTCCCGGTAAGAAAACCAAAAACCAAAAAACAACCAGAACAATTTCGATCATCCGAATCAAAATTCAGAAAATAACTGAAGACTCGGACGAGGCTTCAATGAGGCCGACTGAAACGGGAGACTCCGAGATGACGAGGAGAGAGATTGGGGCCTCGAACTTTGGTCTCGAGCACACGACGGGAAGATCGACGATGAGGGAGGAGGGAGGTGGGATGGAACTTTGAGGTGGGATTGATTGGTTTAGGGAGGAGGAAGAAGAAGGAGGAGGAGTAAGAAAAAAAATATTTATATAAAGGCCATTGAATGTTTTTTTTAACAAAATGGTCCCTAATTAACGGTCAAACATTGTCAAACTGTTAGTTGACCAAAATTTCTGTTAAAAGGGTTCAAATGACCTAATAAATTAAATGTTAGGGACTAAAAATACCCCCGTAAAGTTATAAGGGACCAAAACTGAGACATGACCAATTATAAGGGACCAAAAAAACATTTTTGCCTAATATTTTACTTTCAAATATAACACATCATAAGTTACCCAAAAAAAAAAATAGTTTTTTTGTCTTTTCAAACTATATAAAATATTAATTATTATGTAATAAGCAATTTATTAATCCCATTCCTAATTAAATTTATGAGACTGGAGTATTAGATTATGGTGGAAAACGCAAAAAAAAAAAAAGTGTTAATTTTTCCAAAAAAGTGCATAAAGCCACTAAGAATATCTTGTTTGGTAGCTATTGAAAGAAACTGACCAAGAAACTGAAATGATCCATGGAATCAATCAATCAAACCAACCAAATCTCACTTAAAAAAACCTCCATTAAAAGATACTTGAAAAGCCAGACAGCTTTTGTACAGTTACAGATGATTCAAACCATTACAGGGACAGAATAAACAATATTTTACAGAGAGGGAGGAGGGAGAATAGGAAGATCTCCAATCTAAAAGGGAGAAAAAGAAGAATAGGGAGGGAGGAAGAGAGGAAGAAGACGTTACAGAAATTTGCAGCTCACATAAAACAAAGCTGCAATAACTGCACAAACCAAACATATCAAACTCTAATATGAGCCTAAAACAAACAGAAAGATATGGATATCATCGTTCCTAAAAGAACCATTTTCCAGAATGAAAATATGGCATCTTGACTGCTACTTCAGATCCCTCTGTTTCTAATTACTCTGTTTTTAACCTGTTTTCTCTCACATAGCATGGATCCAGTGCTCTGTGAGAGGAAATGGATGATTGCACAAATATATGAAATGGATGACTTCTGCTTTCAAAAGTATATTAAATAGTAACAACAATTAGCATGGAATCAAATACTTTCAAATATACATGACAAAAATGCAAACATGACCATCTGATGTTATTAGTTTAAGGAAACCTACATCTCCTATTCCCTAGAGAGAGATATATATATATATATATATTTCATACAGCAAGTTTCAAAACTCAACAATTGATTAGCATACTCTCATTAGGTTAGCCTGTAAAATTCATAAATTTTAGAACAGAAGAATTTGATGACAGTAAACCATGTATGTATATTGTTGGGGCATGGAGCTTGACTTCATCATGCTTTTCTCACAAAGATAAAGGTTGAAAACTAAATCAATGGAGTAGGAATTTTAGACAAAACAAAAATCAAACATGGTTTATTAAGGTATTGACTCAAAAACCGTATTAATAAATTAGAGTAACACACAATATAAATATCCATCAAAGGAGACATAATGAAATATTGAAATAGATTAAAAATACTTAATTGGGTATGGAATCAACAGACAGAATGCAAACCCAAAGATTCAATCAACTTCCATGCCAAAAACAATCGTACAAAAGCAAAGGAAAAACAAAAGAATTTATTCATGAAAAATTTATTAATCAAGAAATCCCATACTCTAGAACAGAAGAATTAGATGACATTAAGCCATATATTGTATATTGTTGGGGCCTGGAACTTGACTTCATCATTCTTTTATTACAAATTTAAAGGTTGAAAACTAAATCAATGCAGCAGGACTTTCAGACAAAACTAAAATCAAAGAAGGTTTATTAAGGTCTTGACTCAAACACGAAGAATCGATCTATTTCCATGCCAAAAACAATCCTACAAAAATTAAAAAATTACTAGATAAGTTCCAGAAAAGAGAATTATGGTAATTCAATATGTTTGACCATCACCAAAGACAAACTTATGAAATCATGCGACAGAATGATTAAAGACACTCAATCGGGTATGGAATCTGATTCAAACAGATTAAAGACACTGAAATTAAAGATTAATCGTGCGACATAATTGTGGTAATATTGAAACAGATTAAAGAAAATGAATCCAGAATGGAATCATTCGACAGAATGCAAACCCGAAGATGCAATCAATTTCCATGCCAAAAACAGCCCTAGAATAAAAAAAGAACTTTTGAACACAATGAATGTTACCTCTTGGACCTGATGTTCCTTTAACATGAAAAAGGTGAGGAAGACACGATAGAAGATGATTTAGCAGGTTGAGAAATCGAGAGAAGGAGTGGGAGATTGGTGATAGAAAAATAGGAAGGCGATCGTTGTATATAAGAAGGATTCCGGAGATTTCAATTCTTTTTCTGTTTTGGAGATGCGCTTCGAGGGATTTTCTATTATTTCTCTGTTTTGGAGACGCCCATTTGGACTATTTTCTCTGTTTTGGTTATCTCCACTTTTTTCCTGTGTTTCTTGTAATTTTACTTTCTTAATATTTATCCAACTTTGTTTTTAAATTTCTTCCATAACCGTGGAGGTCTGATTCTTTCAACAACCTAGGACAACAATTTTCGACCAAGACATCGTTTCAGAGACAGAGTGATAATACAAAACAGTGGCCAGAGTACCACAAGTTTACATACATATATATATTATTAAGAAAAAAACTGATGACCACGTTCTAACCAATATTTTTGTGAAATCCTTCAAATTGGTGTAAACAAATAAAAGTTCATTAATAGGTAAATA
This sequence comes from Knoxia roxburghii, assembly GCA_030378225.1. Classification (NCBI taxonomy): domain Eukaryota; kingdom Viridiplantae; phylum Streptophyta; class Magnoliopsida; order Gentianales; family Rubiaceae; genus Knoxia; species Knoxia roxburghii. The sequence continues at coordinate 34,330,518 of CM059416.1, read as the reverse complement.
ACGATTTCTTTTATCTAATCTGTTTAATTTGGTGATTATTGAGTTTTTTGAATAAATTTAGAATTAAAAAATATTAACTATAAAATTTAGTAGCAATAGGTAAGGGGAGAAGAAAATAATAAATAAATTATTATTAATAATAATAATAATAATAATAATAATAATAATAATAATAATAATAATAATAGTAGTAGTAGTAGTAGTGGTAATAGCAATGGTGAATAAGGTGGGCTAAGAGTTTGTAGGCCTGAAATTTGGCAACTTACCTAACGAGTATAAAACGAGGCTTGGGAAAAATTAAGTGGGGTGGCAATGTTTAGCATTTGGGTGGCAAAGCTATACCTGTAGCTTGATGACAAGTTGGGTTATAGAGAGCTTGGGTGACATGTGATGCGGCAGGATGTAGTACTGTAAATAGGGGTGGAGAGCTGCTTTTTCCTCACCCCGCTCTCCCTCATTTCTCCTAGCCAAAAAAAAAAAAGAAACTGAACCTCAACTTCACTTTCTACCACACCTCTGCATTGTTTTCTCCCAACTTTCTTTTCGATTTTCCTCTTTGCTACATCCTTAGTGTCCTAGAATATTTTTCAGCCATGAAACCCTGTTAAATTAACACAAAACAATAGCCAAATTAGTTACCATTGTTCTGCCGAAGAAAAACTGAACCAGTTGCTGTGCTTACACATTTTTACTCCTCAAATCAACTTTGAATCGTTTAAACAAAACTCCCCATTGCTTCCCTATCACTCCTCTTGCTCCAGGTTGTTTGAGGGACTACACGCGAGCAGGAAATTCGACGGGGGACTACTGCTCAATTTTCAGCATCTTCGAACAGCCCTAAAAAACAATAATTATAATCCACCATCTCATCCACCGGGATTCTCGCAAGTCACGCAGTGTGGACGTTTACGCTAACCCACATTCGTTTGAGAAGAACCAAGTTCATTAACTACACCATCTGACTAAACGATCTATTGATCAATGTAGCTAATAGTCGATGCTTTCAGCCGTACAAATAAGCAGCGTAACCTCTTGGGAGGAATACTGCAGATCTTGCACTAAGTGTATGTCATTACGTGACTTCTGAGTTTACCTCAGAATAGTGCGCCTCAGATGGAGAGGGTGTCGCATTTCTCCTAGTTAAACTCGCTCTAATCACCTTACGCAGAAATTCATAATCTAGCGATCTCGGGGCTGGACTCATCCGAATGGAGGAAGGCCCTAATGCCAACGCGCAAGCTCGCCCACATCGTATATGAACTCGTAATGGTGGCCATGGGAATATTAACCCACTTAGATTTTCAAATTGAGGGTATTTCCAGTTTTAACTGTTAGTTTTGAATACAGAAAAATTATGGCTTGTATCAAAAACTAATATCCACAGATGACATATCATTTGTTTCGGTATTAAATTGTTCCATTATATCATAGAACTAGATAACGGGGCGTGGAAAGACACAGTAGATACCGTTATTGGTTAAAGTATTGATATATAAAAAGTATACTCGTAACCGAGATAGTCTGAACATACTATCGGTATAGGTTATCGTGTGGTTTGATAATTAGTTTATCTAGACTAGTTTAAATCACACGGATATGCCCGAGGCATATTGAGCACGACCAGTTAGGATAGAATTGACTTATATTGATCGACGTAGTCAATTCGGTCCTAGTATTCAGTCTCTCAATCCCGAGATTGGGACGGGCGTGAGAGTTGGATATCGTATGTTTTGATTTGCCAAAGAGTGCGGTCAATTGAGACCTATACCTCGGTAGGTTAGGTATGCGGTGTTTAGCTTCTTAGGTGTCGTTGCTAGTCGGAGGAATTCACGTACCGGTTCACCGGGTTGATGGTGCTCCCGAGATGAGCTCGTAAGGTCTATTATACTAAACTCGGCCGGTGGACTTTATGTCTGGTATAATAAAAGGTCGAGCGGTACTAATCTCGGATACAAGAAGTCGGTGAATGAGTTTGTCAATAAATTGATAAACCGAGGAGCGCTAGATCTTTAATGTGGGGAGATAGAAGAAAATATAATTGCGCGATGTAAAGTCATTTTTGAGCGGTAGTTCCATAATTAGTCCGATAGTGGTACGACTAATTATGCATTTGACTAATCGACAAGGTGAATTAATTAATCCTAAAGGTTTAATTAATATTTAATCAACAAGGTGAATTAAGAAATTAATTCTATTTGAATTAATTAATTATAAGGGTTCGATTAAATTAAATTAACGAAGTGGGTTAAGAAATTAATTCCAATGGGTCGATTGGAGTTGATTAGTCGGGAAAGACTAAGCGGTCAACGAAAGTCAAATTAAAAGGCCCAACTCGAGAGCCCATTAGGTCTCCATTAGAGCTCCTATAAATAGAAAGCTGAAGGCCAAAGAAACTTAAGAAAATCATGCAAGACATTTATGTCTTCCTTAGCGTGAGAAAGTTCTAGAGAGAATCTCTATTCCCTTTAGAGTTTTCTTTCAAAAACAAACTTGGATTCTCACTTCTCGATTTAGAGTAAGTTTGAAAGATTAAACTTTTAGATAGCCCATCGATTTTTGGAGTTGCCCACTGCTGGAATTACTGTTCACAGGGGGTACTGTTCACCGGTACTGTTCATGTCGGAATCACTGTTCACGTTGGACACTGTTAACGGACACTGTTCACTCCGGGGTGTTTGATCCAGCTGGGTTTGTGTTGATCTCTTCCTTGGGTTGGTGATCCACAATCCCGGTTGTCCAGATCGTGACCGGAGTTGAAGTGGTTCGATTTTATTGGCGAGAAAAGTAGTGGGCAGCAGTTTTTTGGGTTAAAGGTTTGATCTTTTGGGCAGATTTGATCTAATTGAGGGATTTTCTTGGCAGGTTTCTCGTGGGCTTTGGTAGCAGACTTCGATAGATTATTGTCCACGCAATATTCAAAGTTTTCTCGGAGTTATCTTTTGGATTTCTTGGATTTTTCTTATTGCGTTGGGCTTCGCTACAAAGGTATAACCTTTAATCCTTCCACTTTTAATTAAAGGTGTGATCTTTGTGCGTTAGATGTCGTTTTAATAAATTAAATAAGTATAAGCCAAGATCCGTTCGTTGGTAAATGAATTTGAGCCTGAGCTTGGTCGAAAGCTTCCGATTCTGGAATGCATTGCACGAAAGTGAGGTTTTCGATTTAGCCCGGGCTTGTTCTGTTTTCCTTCAAAATAGTATCAGAGCGTAGGTTTCAATCTTATACTTGTTTGATTTATTACACGGCTTTATTTTGGCATTATTATTTTTGTCGAAATGCTTAAACATGTGGTTATTAGTTTCCTGGCTATCGTGGTAGAAATTTATTTTTCATTCATAAACCCCGGGACATGTCCGGGCTCGTATTGTTTTTGAATGAAAATGTCTGTAATAGTAATAACTATGAGCTGGAAGCCGTGTGGGATTAGAAAAATCTTGTAGTAGGATTTGATCTAATCATGTCGTCTTTAAATTTCTAGAAAAACGCCTTTGTATATAGGAATTTATGTAGTATGACGAAGACATTATTTTGGGAAACTTATATTCGCGGGTTTTGGTTTCTCGTAATTTTGGGTGTTTTCTAATTACGTTGTAAACTGAGAAAACCCGGGCGAATCGAGAGGAATCCAAATAACGAGTGGGAGCGACATGACGGCATGTGTCACCGAGGCATCAAGGAATCAACGATAGAGAAGGCCATAATAGTCGGGAAATTTTATTTCTTTTACTTTCCCGTATTTATGTCTTTTCGTTAATTGTGTGTTTTTCTTTTTATTTTGCATGAATGAAAACCAAACCAAAACGTTTTTAAAAGGTAATGTGCAATTAACTAAGGTAGATAATTCGCATATTAAAACTCCAACGGTTTTATGGGTGTGAATATCCTTTGTTAAATTATTGCATGTTAAAACGTAAAAATCCTCAAGCTTAAAAATCTAAGTGGGAGCGGGTTGGTAAATATCCCCATGCCCTCCATTACAAGTTCATTGGTGATGTGGTTAAACTTGCGTGCTGGCTTAGACCTTCCTCCCTATCGGATAAGTTTTCAATCACAGATATCACCGAAATGAATTTCTAAATGGATGACTATAGTGAGTTTAATTGGAGAAACTTGCGACACCCTCGCCATCCGAGGTGCATTAGTATCCTAAGTAACAAACATAGAAGTTACGTAATGGCATACACTTAGTGTACCGTTTTTAGTATCCCTCACATCGAGATTACGCTATCTTCGTGTACGGCTAAAATTGTCAACTATTAATTTCATTGATCATAAGATCGTTGGTCAGATAATGAAATTAATGAACTTTGGTTCTTCTCGAACGAATGTGGGTTGGTGTAGACGTTCACCCATCGTGACCTGCGTCAATCCCGGTGTGAGAGATGTCGGTAGAAGATTATATTGGTTTTTTGAGGATTTTCAATATTTTCGAAAAAGTATACTGAAACTTGACTGTTTATTTTTCAGTTGTAATTGATATGTCGTTTAACCCGCTAGCTATCATTTTGAACCAAAACAAACTCATGGGTCCAAACTATATTAACTGGAAACGTAACCTGGACATTGTCCTTACAGCTGAGGGTTACAAGTACGTGCTCACTGAAGAGTGCCCCCCTAAGCCCAGTGATGATGCCACCCCTGAGCAGCGAGAGCCATATACGAGGTGGCAGAAGGCTGATGAGATGACCCGGTGCTACATCTTGGCTTCTATGTCGAGTGTATTGCAGCACTAGCATCAGTTGTTTACCTCAGCCTACGATATGATGCTCAACCTCATGGAGATGTTTGAACATCAGGGCAGGGCAGCCAAGCAGTCAGTTATAAGGAAACTCATGAATGCTAGGATGGCTGAAGGCACTTCAGTGACGGATCACGTACTGGACATGATGAGCTGCATCAATGAGATCGAGGTATTGAGAGGTGACATTGATGGGGAAACCCAGGTCAATATCATCCTCCAGAGCTTGCCCCCCAATTTTGAGCAGTTTTGGTTGAACTATAATATGGGCCAGCTCTTATATTCACTTCTCGAGCTCATGACTACATTGGTGTCTGTTGAGGGCCTATTCACAGAGAAGAAGCAAGCCTTGGCTACTGTTGGTCCCTCAAGTTCCTCTGCTGGTCCCAAAGCCAGGAAGCAAAAGAGGAAGAGAGGCCAGAAGGCAGGAGCTGATCATGGACCCAAGGCGGGCATTGCCAAGAAGCACAAGCCGAAAGGCAAATTCTTCAGATGTGGCAAAGCGGGACATTGGAAGAATGACCGCCGAAAACCTTGAGGTATGTGTAAATTTTCCCTAGTCACTGAGACGTGTTTAACGGCGATTCCCACAGATACTTGGTGTGTGGATTCAGGAGCCACTGATCACGTTTGTAATTCTTTACAGGGGTTCCAAGTGACCCGGCTGCTTAGAGAGGGAGAGTTGCAGGTCTACCTTGGGGATACTACCAGAGTTTTTGTTGCTGCAGTGGGAATAGTTTGTCTTTATTTTTCAGACTATTTTACATTTGAGAGATTGTCTTTATGTACCCAGTTCTCGCAAGAACTTACTTTCAGTTTCTAAACTTGTTTTGGATGGTTGTAAGTGTGTTTTTTCTGATGGATCTGTTTTTATTAGAAAAGGCCAGAAACTTATATGTTCCGGTACATTGGTTGACAATTTGTTTTTAATTAAGACACACTCCCCAGCAATACAAAACACAGAAACTAGTAGCTCATCACGGAATCATAATAAGAGAAAAGAGTCTTCCCCTTTGAATCAGACTTATCTTTCGCACCTGAGACTATGTCACATCAACCTTAGTAGGATTCAAAGGTTGGTCAATAGTGGGTCTTTGGACTTACTGGATATTGACAGCTATTCAACCTGTGAGTCCTGCTTAGAGGGTAAAATGACCAAGAGGCCTTTCAAGGTAAAGGGGTATAGGGCCAAGGAGGTTTTAGAGTTGATTCATTCTGATGTGTGTGGGCCTATGTCAGTTCAGGCTAGAGGTGGTTATATTATTTCGTGATTTTCACGGATGATTACTCTAGATATGGATACATATACCTAATGCGCCACACGTCTGAATACTTTGGCAAGTTCGGATAGTTCAAGGCTGAGGTGGAGAACCATCTGGGTAAGAGTATCAAGGCCTTGCATCTAATCGCGGTGACGAATACCTCTCTAGTGAATTTAGGTCCTATTTTTCAGAGGAGGGTATTCAGACCCAATTGTCTGCACCTGGCACACCCCAGCAGAATGGGGTAGCAGAGAGGAGGAACAGGACTCTTATGGATATGGTTAGATCGATGATGAGTTACAGTGAGTTGGCTATCTCGTTTTGGGGTTATGCCTTGGAGACAACATGTTTTATCCTCAACCTTGTGTCATCTAAGTCTGTGCCTTCGACCCCAGCAGAGTTGTGGAATGGGCAAAAGCCTAGTCTGAGACATCTCAGAATTTGGGGTTGTGCAGCACATGTGCTCGAGGCAGATGCAGGCAAGTTAGAGGCAAGAACCAAGGTTATGTTGTTCATAAGCTACCCCAAAAGAACGAAAGGTGGTCTATTTTATAGTCCTCAGGATCAGAAGGTGGTGATCAGCACCAATGACAGATTTCTTGAAGATGACTATATTTTAGATCACAAGTCAAGCAGCAAGGTAGTATTGGAAGAGCTTAGAAGTCAGTCCATTATTCCAGATGCACAAGTACAGGAAGACACAACAACAAGAGACTGCACACACTATCACAGATGATGCTCTTGCACAAGCTGCGCCTCGTCGTAGTGAGAGGGTTGTCAGACAGCCTGAGAGGTACATGGGTTTGGGTGAGTCTTCGATCTTTATCCCTGGCCTCGTGAACCAGACCCAGTTAGCTACAATGAGGCTCTCCAGGATAAAGATACAGATTCTTGGCAGAGAGCAATAATTGCTGAGATGGGTTCTATGGACTCAAATCAAGTCTGGGAGCTGGTAGGCCTTCCTGATGGGTTTAGGCCTATTGGGTGCAAATGAGTCTACAAGCGAAAGAGAGGATCTGACGGGAGGGTTGAGACCTTCAAGGCTAGGCTTGTGGCGAAGGGGTATACTCAGAAAGAGGGTATCGATTATGAGGAGACCTTTTCCCCGGTAGCTATGTTTAAGTCGATCCAGATTCTCTTGGCCATAGCTGCTCATATGGATTATAAGATTTGGCAGATGGACGTCAAGACAGTTTTCCTTAATAGAAGTTTTGAGGAGACCATCTTTATGCAGCAACCAGAGGGCTTCATTGTTAAAGGCCAAGAGCACAAGGTATGCAGGCTTAGGAGGTCCATTTATGGACTTAAGCAAGTATCCAGATCTTGGAACATCCGTTTTGATGAGGTTATTCAGTCCTATGGATTCACTTAGTCTCCGGATGAGCAGTGTGTTTATCGCAGGCGTGATGGTGATATGGTGGTGTTCCTCGTACTTTACGTAGATGACATTCTTCTTATTGGCAACAGTAAGAAGGTGTTGTCAGACGTGAAGGCATGGTCGTCCAGGCAATTCGATATGAAGGATTTGGGAGAGGCAGGACATATCCTTGGGATCAAGATTATTCGAGATCGTAGGACACGTTCTCTGACTCTCTCTCAGGCATCCTACATAGACACGATTCTGGCCCGTTTTAACATGCAGAACTCCAAGAAGGGTTCACTACCTTTCAGGCATGGGGTGCATTTGTCTAAGGAGCAGTGTCCTAAGACTGCTGAGGAGATAGATGCCATGAAGGCGGTACCCTATGCTTCTGTAGTGGGTAGCCTCATGTATGCGATGTTGTGCACGAGGCCTGATATTTGCTTTGCCGTTGGCATGGTTAGCAGATATCAGAGTAGCCCTGGGAAGGCTCACTAGGAGGCAGTAAAATGCATTCTCAAGTACTTGCGCAGGACGAGAGATTATGTCCTAGTTTATAGAGCGCAGGAGCTTGTACCATTGGGTTACACAGATTCGGACTCTCAAGGTGATTTGGACAAGAGTAAGTCTACCAAAGCGTCACGACAACATCTAAAGGTGACCTTTGAATTTTTAAGCAGGGGGCAAAGAGGGGCGCGTAGGAATGCCGACCACTACATAAGCCACTAGTGGCTGAGAGAAAGCGAGTAGCACCTTGTATAGGTTGGGGGAGGGGCTTGAAGAGTTGCCCCTGTCAGAGAAAGCCATTGCCCGCTAGCCTAGCTAGCTAACGTTTTTCAGCTGGCTGTTATGTTAGTTGTAGCGCGCCTTCCCTCCTATACGGAAATCGGGCTCAGCTTCCAGACAGTAAGAAAAGAGAAACTCAAATGGTACGGGACTTACGATAAGTCCAGAGGGTATAACAATAAAACCATTTATAAGAGGCCCTTATGAAGGGCTAAACTCAAGAGAAGCAACTCTAATAGGGGACTATATTAAAGTCTGAGCCCGTCTCATTTCCTATACGGAAATCGGGCTCAGCTTCCAGACAGTAAGAAAAGAGAAACTCAAATGGTCTTTTTTTACATTTCTTTTATCATAGATGATTGTAGAAACTTCTCTAAAGACTATAGAAGATTTACGACCAGGTTAGGAAGCCTTGCCTTAGGGAATCTTGTCAAACTATAGTCGATGCTTCTGGTTTTGTGTTTACTCTAGGAGGTGGAGCCATAGTATGGAAGAGTGTCAAGCAGAAATGCGTGGCGGACTATACCATGGAGGCCGAGTACGTTGCCGCTTCAGAGGCAGCGAAAGAGGCTGTATTGCTCAGGAGCTTCCTGATAGACTTAGATGTGGTTCCTGAGTTGCCTAGGTCTATCACAGTTTATTGTGATAACAATGGTGCAGTTGCTAACTCGAGGGAACCACGAGCCCATAAGGCGAGTAAACACATAGAGCGCAAGTACCACCTGATACGAGAGATCGTAAAGAGGGGAGACGTGATCGTGGCCAAGATAGCTTCAGATGACAACCTTGCAGATCCTTTCACCAAGCCATTGACCCCAAAGGTCTTTGAGAGACATGTGGAGGGCATGGGAGTCAGATTCTTGAGAGAGCCATGTGAGTGAGCTTAAAGGTGTTCTGGAGATTTCATTATGACAGCAGTGTAATAGCGGGTTGGACAGTTTTTGTACTTCTTAGCATAGCTTTGAGTATTAGTGGGAGATTGTTAGTTTTGAATACAGAAAAGCTATGGCTTGTATCAACAACTAATATCCACAGTTGACATATCATTTTGTTTCAGTATAAATTTGTTCCATTATATCATAGAACTAGATAACGGGGTGTGGACAGACACAGTAGATACCGTTATTGGTTAAAGTATTGATATATAAAAAGTATGCTCGTAACCGAGATAGTCTGAACATACTATCGGTATAGGTTATTGTGTGGTTTGGAAATTGGTTTATCTAAACTAGTTTAAATCACACGGATATGCCCGGGGCATATTGAGCATGACCAGTTTGGATAGAATTGACTTATACTAATCAGCATAGTCAATTTGGTCCTAGTATTCCGTCTCTCAATCACGAGATTGGGACGGGCGTGAGGGTTGGATATCGTGTGCTTTGATTTGCCAAAGAGTGAGGTCAATTGAGGCCATTACCTCGGTAGGTTGGGTATGCGGTGTTTAGCTTCTTACGTGCCGTTGCTAGTCGGAGGAATCCACGTACCGGTTCGCCGGGTTGATGGTGCTCCCTAGATGAGCTCGTAAGGTTATTATACTAAACCCGGTCGTGAACTTTATGTTCGGTATAATAAAAGGACGAGTGGTACTAATCTCGGAATACCAAGAAGTCGGTGAATTAATTTGTCAGTAAATTGATAAACCGACGAGCGCTAGATCTTTAATGTGGGGAGATAGAATAAAATATAATGGTGCGATATAAAGTCGTTTTCGAGCGGTAGTTCCATAATTGGTCCAATAGTGGTACGACCGATTATGCGTTTGACAAATCGACAAGGTAAATTAATTAATCCAAAAGGTTCAATTAATATTTAATCGACAAAGTGAATTTAGAAATTAATTCAATTTTGAATTAATTAATTCTAAGGGTTCGATTAAATTAAATTGACAAAGTGGATTAAATAAATTAATTTAAATGGGTCGATTGGAGTTGATAGTCGGGAAGACTTAGCGTTCAACGAAAGTCAAATTTTAAGGCCTAACTCGAGAGCCCATTAGGTCTCCAATCGAGTTCCTATAAATAGAAGACTTGATGCCCAAGAAAACCTAAGGAAATCTTGCAAGACAAGTCTTGCCCCTTTTAGAGAGAGAAAGTTCTAGAGAGAGTTTTCTTCTTCCCGAAGTTTTCTCCTTCGAAGTCGAACTTGATATCTCACTCTACGAATTGAAATCAGCCCAAAGATCGAATCTTCTTCATTTGTGGGTTTATATTCTCGCCACTGCTGCAGTAATTTTTCTGCCGCTGCTACTGTTTTTTCGCTGGGCAGTCCGACATTATCATCTGGCGCCGATCCTGCTAGCTTGCTGCCCGCGCGTTGATTCGACCTTCATCACGTCGATCTTTGCTGGTGATCCGTGATGAAGGTTGTCTAGATCACGGCTGGGCGGTGGCTGGTTTAAGGTGGGTGGCCGAAGCTTTTAGTCCAGCGAGGGTTTTCTTTTCTAGCGGCAGTAAGGCAGTAGTGTGCAGCGAAAGTTTTGATCAGATTTTGGGCTGTTGGTCATTCAATTCGTGTGATTTCCTTGTGGACTAAGCAAGTAAGCTTCGATAGATTATTGCCCACGCAATATTCGAAGTGTTCTTGGAGAATTAATTGGATTTCTATTGGAATCGCAACAAAGATTGGATTTTTCTTTAAGCAAGGGACTTCGCTACAAAAGGTATAATCTTTAAATTCCGCTTTAATTAAAGATCGAATCTTTTGTGTCCCGATTAATAAATTAAATAAGTATAAGCCTAGATCCGTTCATGGATAAACTAATTTGATCCTGAGCTTGGTCGAAAGCTTTCGATTTTGGAATGCATTGCACGAAAGTGAGGTTTTCGATTTAGCCCGGGCTTGTTCAGTTTTCCTTCAAATTGGTTTCAGAGCGTTGGTTTCGGAATCTTAGAAAAGTACCTTTGAAGCGTGCACTCAGGTGATTCTCTTGTATGCCTCAAGACTTTGACTTCACGTTGTGTGGGCAACGAACTAGAAGTCAATTGATAAGCTAATCACCACAATCCACCTGCTAGAAAATTCTAGCACCGCTGCATCTGGCACGTATTGTAAACGCACCACATAGAGAGAGAAAGCTACACGCAGCTAGTATAAAACTGGCCAAAAAAATTGGCCAAGGGGAAGAAAAACCAGCTGCAATATTTGCCCAAAAATCCGACTTGGAGAGAGAAAGTTTTCTCTCTCTAGTTTTCTTGTCTTGAAAACTTATGGAATTGTATCTCTTGAATAGCTAATCCCTTGTCTATATATAGAATTACAAGAGAGACCCCAAGTTAGTTTAGGATTGGTCTTCCTAATGGGTTTAGTAATTAATTAGTTTCCAAATCCAATTAGGTAACCAATCAGATAGGATAAACCAAATCCTACTAGATTTCATAATCTCTAGGATTTCCTAATTCCAATTGTAATTTAAGACTTAATTAATTAATTAAATAATTCCACTTTGTTAATTACTCAAGTAACCCTTAGGAATAATTAATCAATTAATTAATTCTACCTATTTAATTAACCCATTACAAAATTAATCGTACCACTAACGGATTAATTTTGGCACTACCATCCTACACCAGAATTGCTTCCGGAATAACTTTATTAAATTATATTCATAATCTCCCCACATCAAAGATATAGTGCTCATTAATATATTAATTTACTGCTAAATTAATTAATTAACCTCTTTAATCCGAGGCTAGTACCACTCGACCTTTTTACTATACCGGACATATGTCCATCGGCCGGGTTTAGTATAATAAACTTTACAAGCTCATCTCGGGAGCACCATCACCCCGGGCGCACCGGTACATGGTTTCCTTTCGACAAGCAGCAGCACACCAAGTAACTAAACACGCGCACCCAACCTACCGAGACTATTGGCCACAATTGACCTCATTCTTTTGCAGATCAAAGTACACTATGTCTAATCCTCATGCCCGCTCAAGTCTAGGGATTAAGAGATAGAATACCAAGAACGATTTTTTCTATTAAATCAGTACATGAAAAATCGCTCTTAAAGGTTAAGTGCAATATGCCCCGGACATATCTATATGATTCAATTAGTTTAGACAAACCAATTATTCGAATCACATAATAACCTAAACAGACAGTTTGTCCAAAGTTGTCTCGGTTACGAACCTCATTTATATATTATATTTTTCAACCAATGATGAGATCTACTGTGTCACACAAGACACCTCATCATCTACTTACATAATACAAATGGACAATTAATGCACAACAAGATATAACCAAAACATAAATCGATATATTACTGGGAAAGAGTACAACACAAGCATAGCTTATGTATTCAACTCCAACAAAAAGGCCATTGAAAATTCTGTCTGCAACAGCGATTGCTAGACCGCTATGAAGCCGCTACGTAGCGGTGTCTTAGCGGTCTCTGTTCTCCCAAAATTTAGAACTGCTGCTCATTATTCCAAACCACTTATTCTTCCAGCCTTTTTCTTCTCTTTTTATCTTCATCCCAGAAGCTCTCAAAGTGAATCAAAATCATCGCTTCCCTACAAAAAAAAAAAAAAAAAAACATATGCATGATCACAATTGAGATTGCACTTTAGGACATTAAGCACAATAAAGCATTTTCCATTAATTTATTCTCTAAAACATATGCAACTCATATGAAAATCATGCTCAAAGGACCACAAAATAGCGATGATTTTGGTTCACTCCAGTAGACGACATCCTACTCATAGGAAATGACATCCCAATATTGTTAGAGATCAAACAATGGTTGGCGATTGTATTTCGTATGAAAGACTTAGGGGAAGCAAAGACAATACTAGGTATTAATATCTATAGGGATAGATCTAAGAGACTTATGGGACTAAGTCAAGAAGGATACATAGACAAAATATTAAAGCGTTCAATATCTCTAACACTAAGAATGGTGTAGTACCGTTCAGACATGGCCTTTTCTTAAAAAAAAAACCAATGTCTTTCTACTAAAGAGGAGAGAGATATGACAAGTAAACTCCCATATGCTTTGGCAATAGGATCTATCATGTATTCCATGTTATATACTCGTCCGAATGTCGCACATGAACTAATCATGACTAGCAGATACCAGCAAGATCCAGGAATGGCTCATTGGACTGCAGTCAAGGCAATCCTTAAGTACTTACGAAAGACTAAAGGATTGATGCTAGGGTACGAAGGACAAGAACAACTTGTTATACGAGATTACACCGATGTTATTTTTTAGACAGATCAAGATAACATAAGGTCACAATTAGGTTACGTGTTTAACCTGAATGATGGTGCAGGGAGTTAGAAAAGCTCAAATCAAGATATAATGACCGACTCTACAGCAGAATCTGAGTACTTTTCTACATGAGATGTTGCAATGGAAGTGTCTGGTTAAGGAAGTTTGTGTCCAACATCAGAGCGATACCAAGTATTCAAGATCTGATAGACCTCTTCTGTGACAGTAATGAAATTATCTGCCTGGGCCTAGCCAGAAACTCACTTTCGTGCTATGCATTCCAGAATCAGAATCTCTGGTCAGGCCTAGACGCTAGCACAATGCTATTCCAACCCTTTTGAAATAACATTCCACAGGATCTGGGTTCGCACTTATTCAAGTTACCACGCAACAAAATTTCTAATTAAAAGCGGAATCTTAGAAAAATACCTCTGAAGCGTGCAATCAGGTGATTCTCTTGTATGCCTCAAGACTTTGATTTCACGTTGTGTGAGCAACGATATAGAAACCAATTAATCAACTAATCACCACAATCCACCTGCCAGAAAATTCCAGCACCGGTGCACCTGGCACGTACTGTAAACGCACCGCCCAGAGAGAGAAAGCTACACGCAGCTGGCCAAAAGAGGCCAAGAATTTTGGCCAATAAAAGCAAAAACCAGCCGCAAAAACTTTTCAAAAGTCCGACTTTGAGAGAGAGAATTTTCTCTCTCAAGGATTTTCTCTCTCTAGATTCTTGAATTATGAATCTATTAAATTGTGTGTCTTCAATAGCTAATCCCTTGTCTATATATAGAGTTACAAGAGAGACCCCAAGTTGGTTTAGGATTGGCCTTCCTACTGGGTTTCTGTTTTCCTTCAATCCTGTTCATGGACTGAAACACATCCAACTGATACAGGGATTCACTTATCCCAAACTAGTTCCTGGTATGATTCACAACCAACTGACACAGGGATTCACTTATCCCAAACCAGTTCCTATTATGATTCACAACTAACTAACACAAGGATTAATTAATTGCTTAATTAATTAAATCTATCTTTGTCAACAACCCAATACATAATTAATCGTACCACTAACGGATTAATTATGGCACTACCATCCTACACTAGAATTGCTTCCGGAACAACTTAATTAAATTATATTCATAATCTCCCCACATCAAAGATATAGTGCTCGTTAATATATTAATTTACTGCTAAATTAATTAATTAACCTCTTTAATTCTGAGACTAGTACCACTTGACCTTTTTACTATACCGGACACAAGTCCACCGGCCGGGTTTAGTATAATAAACTTTACGAGCTCATCTCGGGAGCACCATCACCCCGGACGCACCGGTACATGGTTTCTTTTTGACAAGCAGCAGCACACCAAGTAACTAAACACGCGCACCCAACCTACGGAGACTATTGCCCACAATTGACCTCACCCATTGGCAGATCAAAGTACACTATGTCTAATCCTCATGCCCGCTCGAGTCTAGGGATTAAGAGATAGAATACCAAGAACGATTTGTCTATTAAATCAGTACAAGACAAATCATTCTTAATGGTCAAGTTCAATACGCCCCGGGCATATCTATATGATTCAATTAGTTTCGACAAACCAATTATCCGAATCACATAATAACCTAAACCGACAGTTTGTCCAAAGCTCTCTCGGTTACGAACCTCATTTATAATTATGTCTTTCAACCAATGATGAGATCTACTGTGTCACACGAGACACCTCATCATCTACTTACATAATATAAATGGACATATAATGCACAACAAGATATAACCAAAACATAAATCGATATATTACTGAGAAAAAGTACAATACAAGCATAGCTTATGTATTCAACGCCAAAAAGTAACGGGATCATCGCACAAACTAAGGAGCTCAGTCACACCAAAATGCCAAACACATACTCAGAAGGTATCACATCATTCGAGAGATGTCGATCGAGAAGATGTGAATGTCTGCAAAATAGGATCAGACGACAATGTAGCAGATCCTTTCACTAAATCTCTACCACAGTCAAAGTTTTAGAGATATATAATAGCACTCTAATTTGACATCAAAATCTTGAAGGAATGAGAGAGGAGAAGAGGGAGAGAAGAAAATGAGGGGAATTGGCAATAAATAAGAGATATGAAGGAATGAGAGAGAGAGAGAGGGAGGAAAAATGAGAGGTATTAGCAATAAATAGGAGAGATGAAGAGAGAAAGTGAGTGTTGTCCAAATGGGGGTGTGAGGCTCGTAAGGAGGATCAAAAGTACAAGTGAACTCCAGATCATCAACTACAGCATTTAATGCTGATTTTGAACATATTTTCAGCCATTTCCTCACAAAACCCTTCTAGGTGTACAATATATAATTTGAGAGGAAATATTGCGCAAGGATGTGCCCGACAAGCAAGAGCGGTGTGAAACATTTGAGTTAGTGTGTGGAAAAATGTGCATAACATAATGGGTGATTAGGTGAAAAAGCTCAGTGCGCGTTCAGAATTTTTAGTTACAAGAAATTTAAAGCTTGGACACACAATCCTTTTTTCTAATATAAGTAGAACAAAAATGGTTAGACTAAAACAGGAATTGAAACGGTATGACTCTGGGTTTCGTTTGCTACATGGGTAAATTGTTTCTATGGACTCCTAAATATCATCTCCTATCGCTAATTGACTGTCTCTGGATTACCATAATGTCCTTATTATTTAATTATAAAAAATAATAAAGACATTTTGGTAATCAAATTGTTAGCAACTGTAATTTTTTAATAAAAATATTTATGCATTTTTTAGCTTAATTAAATATGTATTACCAAATAAAAAATTTGAAATTAAAGAGAAACAGTAATTTCTAATCAGAAATTTTAAATATTTAATTTTACACAATAATGAAAGACCAAAAGATAATTGCATAGAGTAGATGCTAACAATAAAATTATTATATTAAAAAAAGTATATTTTGGTTTCTGAATACTAAAATACAGAAAAGGTAAAAGTTTGATAACTCTGTTTAGAAATTAAGTTGTTTTTTTACAAAAATTAATAGTACTCCCCTGATTTTTTGAGGACTTGAACTCACAGTCTCTTCAAAGTATAGGAGACATCTTACACTATGTTACATAGTATTGTTATATTATTAAAACTTAAATATTTCAATTTGTTAAAAAGAAAAATTAATAATGGTTCTTGATTTTTTTTTTTTTTTTTTTTGACAAATCCAACTCACAACTTCTTGCGAATACCCGAAATGTCACAATTGGTATTGGTATACTGTATGGTGTCTCTATGGGACTCAGGCGCATCACCTGAAGTAGAAAAAAAATTATTTATTTATTTATTTTTCTTTCTTTATTTCCCAGCCACCTCTTTCTTTAAAAGCAATTTTCTTTTTTTTTTCTATTTTCATCTTTTTTCAGTTAACCACTTTCTTTCTTTCATTTTTTTAATCAATATTTATTTAATTCACATTTTTAAAAAAAATCTACATCATATATAATTTTTTTCATTCATATATTTGATTTAAGATAAAATACTTTAATTTTTTATTTTTAAAATTCATGTTCTAAAGAAAATTAATTTACATTCATATCGTATAAAACATGATTTCATATCAAATATAACATAGTATATAACATTCTTCCATATCACTACAACAAAAAAGATTCTTATATCAAAACAAACAAAGGGCTCATATCACGCAAAACATAATTTCATAAGATAGAACATGTTTTTATATCATGCATAGTAGGGTTTCATATGTTATGAATCCTTATATTGTCTGATATGAATACATTATATGTCTCTGGTTATATCCATTCTGTTGTATGATATGAAACCTTGTGTTTTTTGATATGGTATATTATTTCCCCTGATAGATTTCATATCAATACAAAAAATATGTTCTTAAAAAAAAGTTTAGCCCTATTTTTACTTGATGTGAAATCTTGTGACTTGCTACGAATTCAAGAGTTCATATCAATACAACAGACATGTTTTTATAAATAAAAAACAGTTAACTCTATTTCACTTTATATGAAATCGTATTTGACTTGATATGAATTTAATATTTCATATCAATACAACAAACATGTTCTTATAAAAGAAATTTAACCCTATTTTTGCTTAGGCCAACGATATTACTAAGGCTATTTTTAGCTATCAGAGCAGAATTTACTTTTTTTTCCAGTACTACCCTTTCATTACTTCTCTTCTTCCTAGTCTCCCAAAATCCAAAATCTGTTGTTTTATGATTTGAGAAGAAAAAATAAACATTAACATAGGAAACAAACATTAACGTTTGATGCCTCGCCGCCGACGTAATTTTAACATGAAGTCCACCTTGCCGTACCCATTTGATGCAATCTTTCTCTGTTGTTTTTCTCTAATGCTTCTACTTTTTGTCATAAACTAATCTTAAACTGCCCGATGACATCATTAATTGCTTAAGTGGGTGGCAAACAGTAACATTAACAACACCACCGTTGTCGCCGCCACCGCCACCGCCCAAACAACAACCGCAAGATGATGACCAAAATTTGAATAAAAAATCAATGAATGAACATAAAATTAAATTATGTCCAGAAATAAAAGTGAACAATGGCAGCCCCAAAATCTTTGGCTGATGAACCCAACGAGCAAACTACACCCGACTCCAAGAATTGTTCGCTTCAGTCCGCGGAATGAAGCTGCGTCCTTATTAAGTTTCCTGGAAAAACTATCCACGGCCACCGACCAACTTGCACTTTGTAGCTTTGCTGAAAACTAATTTCCCATAAACAAGATTCAAGAACCCAGAAAAAATGATCTAGTTGCTGCCCAAATCTATAGAAAGAAAAGAAAAACTAAAGTTCACTGAAACCTAATAATTTTGCTGCCCCTTTTCTTTTACTCGTAGGAATACATATATTCATATTAAGTCTAGGGTTCTCCGTTTCAAAAGGCCAATGGCTTCAGATATTACGATTTCTTGAACCCATGGAGTTTGTTGAATGTCAATCAGTCGATCTTGGCTTCCTCAGATTTTTTGAGATATTAGAATATGATGTTTTTTTCAAACTGTCATCTTGGGAGAGACCAGAAGGAGTGAAGGTAGACGGGTAGTATTGAAAAAAAAAAAAAATAAAAAATTCTGCTCTAGCAGCTAAAAATAGCTTTGGCAATATTACTGGTCATTTGCTTGATATGAAATCTTGTTTGACTTGATATGAATTGAAACTTTACATGATATGAAACCTTCTTTTACTTGATATGAATTCAAATGTTGTATGATATGAAATATTGTATATAATTTTATGATATAAATACATGTTTTACGCCAGTTAAATAATTTTTAAAATTATTTAATTATAAATAAATATAATAATAATTAAAAATATCTTTTTTACTTTCTTAAAAAAAATTCAAAATATTAAAAAATATACTGAATTATTTAGAAAAAAAAAGGACAAAAACAAGCTTCACAGAGGAAGGAGAAAAAGACCACCGCGCTCAAGGAAATGAAAATAAATGAATAAAAAAAAAATCTTCGGTTGTGGAGCGGAAAAGAGACCCGCGCGTGTCCAGCCGAAAAAAAAAAGAACAGAAAAATCTTAGGAATCACGCGTGCGTGGTTCCAAAAACTGGATTGCTATTTGTATCACAAAAAAAATTAAAATAATTATGTAATGACCAAAAGGCCCCTATGAAGGAAAATGGTAGAAAATTGATAAGTAAAGGTAAAAAACGCAACTAAAATGCGTTTTCTCCATATACACAAACGCAGAGAATAACGTTTCTAACATGTTAAATTTAATGCCGATGACGTTTTAATACAACGAAAACGTTAAAAATCTCCGATAATGACAACCCTAAACGTATCACTTTAACGTTTCATGTCAAACAAAAACGGCAAATTGGAGCATTTCAACCCTGGTTCGCTCGTTAAAATGGTGTGTTTTCTCCATGGCTCGCTAGTTAAAATATCACATTTTTTACTATCTCCATCTAAAAATCGATAAAACGATTAAAACGCAGCATTCTTGCAAACTTCTTTGGCAAAATTATTTCCCAAACGCGAAAGTCAAACGATTTTTATTGCAAAAAATGCCCAAATGGACGGAGAAGATGGCGAATCATGGCAAAGACATGGCGCGGGAAAATGTTCAATGATAAACAAGGTAAAAATACTTTCGTTCGTCAATTTTTGTTGTTATTTGATTTGCTGCCCATAATCGTCACGTTATTGTGATTTAAATTGTTAGAAACCTTGATTTTTGCGTTAATTAGGTTTCGCAGTTATGATGTATTTTCGTGTGGTAGAACCGTAGTTTTGTTGTGTTTGTGTATGAAATGAACGTTTATATGTGATTTTTGGCATATTAAAAATGTTGAATTGGTACGTTCAACTGCTTTTAAAACGCAGATCAGTAGCGTTTGTACAATAACAAACACTACCCGATCACATTTGCGTTAGAACAAAACGCACAATAATAACGTTTGACCTTTATAGAAACGTAAATTCCATGCGTTTCTGTATACGGCAAACATAAATAGAGTGCATTTTACTTGGTAAAAAATGCTAAATTAGTGTGTTTTATATGATTTGCACTTATTTTATTAATTTTACTTTCACATTTTAAGTTTAGAATATAATTGCTTATCTTTATTTATTTAGGGTGGCATTAAGTTAAAGCCGCACGTGGATAGGCAGTGTCCCACAGCTTCTGCTAGAAGGCAGAAGGTACCAGTTAGGAGAGAAGGAGGTAGAGGGAAGGGTGGAGGTCGTGGTGGAGGCGGTATCATTATTTCAGATGGAGGGCCAGGAGGTGTAAGAGTAGGTGGCGAACGAGTAGGTGGTGGACGAGGAGGAGGAGGTGGAGGTGGCGTTAGAGGTCGAGGTGGTAGAGGATGTGCTGGTGGAGATGACTCTACATTTCAGTTGATGGATGAGTATTATGCTACTACTGATTCCGATGACACTGATGATAGTGAGGAAGAGTCTATTGGGCTACAGGAGGAGGAGGAGCAGCCGCAACATGAGGAGAAGGAGCAGCCGCAATAGGAGGAGGCGTGTGGGAGTGGGCGCTCACTCGATCAGCAGGGTGAGAGGGATACTTATGGAGGTGACCCTTCTCACCCACACGCTGAGAGGACCGTCCAGTACAGGAATCCGGGTGACGGACAGTTTGAGGAGGTCGATCCTGCTGCAGGTACATGTTTGAATTTATTTACATAATTATTTTGAATAATTATTTGTTCTAATTTAATTGTTGATAAAATTTGTTTATTGCTTGATTTAATTGTGTGTTTATTATTTAGTTTATTATTTGTTTTAATTGCTTATGTAATTGTTTATTGTATTTATTTGTTAATTGCATTAATTTTTTTTTGAAGTTATTTATTTTAATTGATTTTGATTATTAATTGCATTAATTTGTTATTTAATTTTTATTTTAAGTGATTTAATTACAACTTGCATCACGTCCAGAACAACTAGCACCACGTCCAAAAAAAACTAGCATCACGTCCAAAACAACTAGCACCACGTCCAAAAACAACTAGCACCACGTCCAAAAACACCTAGCACCACGTCAAGAACAACTAGAACCACGTCCAGAACAACTAGCACCATGTCCAAAAACACATAGCACCACGTCCAGAACAACTAGAACCACGTCCAGAACAACTAGCACCACGCCAAAAACAACTAGCACCACGTCCAAAAAATAACTTGAACCACGTCCAGAACAACTAGCACCACGTCCAAAAACTACTAGCACCACGTCCAAACACAACAAGCACCACGTCCAGAACAACAAGCACCGCGTCCGGAACAACTAGAACCACGTCCAAAAACTACTAGCAACACGTCCAAAAACACCTAGCACCACGTCCAGAACTACTAGAACCACGTCAAGAACAACTAACACCACGTCTAGAACAACAAGCACCACATCCAAAACAACTAGAACCACGTCCAAAAACAACTAGCACCATGTCCAAAACGAACTTGCACCACGTCAAAAACAACTAGCACCACGTCCAAAAAACAACTTGGACCATGTCCAGAACAACTAGCACCACATCCAGAACATCTAGCACCATGTCCAAAAGCAACTAGTACCACGTCCAAAAGTAACTAGTACCACGTCCAGAACAACTAGCACCACGTCCAAAAACTACAAGCACCACTTCTAGAAATTTGTTATTATTTTGTTTATTATTTTAAGTGATTTAATTTTTAATTGAATTAATTTGTTATTTACTTGTTTATTTTAATTTGTTTAGTTAATTTATATATTTATTTATATAAGTTTTATATTTTGTAAATTTAGTTCACCCTAGGAAGCGCGTCAAGTAGGATTAGAGTTGGTTGGTTACAGGGCCCGTTGAGGGGGGCCCTATAGAAGATAGTTTGATCCCTAGTTTTTTAAGGCATGTGGTATATAGGTATTAGCGGGCGAGGGTGCCTACCAGATACCACCTTAGATGCCACAATACGGGTAGTATGTACGACCTTTTTGAGACTTGGATTGCATTCATGACTGTAGAGGGTACACAGATTTTGAACGGGACTGGTCTTGGACACCTTTCATGTATTATGCATCAGAGCATTAATGAGCCTCTCATCAATGCGTTTTTGGAGAGGTGGCATCTGGATACAAATTCATTCCACCTGCCATTTGGAGAGATGACCATCCTCCTGCACGATGCCTGGAAGATTTTGCGTATTCCAGTCGATGGTCGCTTGATCACAGAGGTTACACCGTCGTCCACCATATTATTCTGGTCTTGGGGGTTGCTTGAGATTCCTCCAGAGGAGCGACTAGACAGGGATTTGTACAAAAATGGTTGCTTTTCGACTCAGAGAGTGATCGAGAGGTGCATGCAGCGCGCCAGGGATGATTCAGATGTGGTCGCTCTTGTCTGGAGTCTTATTGGGACTTGTCAGTTTACAGACAAGAGTTTCAATAAGTTTATGCCAGCCCCTATAGTGCAGGCGTGGAAGGGGATGGATCAGGTTAGACATAAGGCATGGGGCACAACGACACTAGCATTCTTGTACCGTCATCTAGGGTGCGTGAATCGAGACGGGACACAGAGCTTTGCGGGTGCATGACTCTTTTAAAGTCATGGATATACGAGCACTTCCCAGACTTTAGACCCCACCCGATGCCCCTCCCATTGCATGGTCCATAGGCTCGTGTAGCAAGATGGGCCATCGACAGCCACCGTGGTACAGAGCACCGCCTGAGCTCTATCAGACTTGCGCAGGACGGGATGAACGCTGACATGGTTAGTAAATATTTATAAAATATAAATATTATATTTTGGTTTAATATAAGTTTTAAATAGTTTATTATTTACGTAATTTCAAAGGTTACCTGGATACCATACGGTCACGACGCTATAGCGAGGACTTCGAGGACCCTGTACAGAGGGATGATTGCGTACAGGGATTCCATTGAGCCTTACATGCCCGATAGATGCGCGCGTCAGCTCGGATATGTTCAGTGGATGCCCGTTCATTTCATCCGTCCCTACAGGGATACTTACCGCAGTTACAATAGGAGACCATATGTTGTCAGACACGCCGCGGAGTATGCCGAATCATCATGGGAGGAGTTTGGGACGACATCTACAGGGATATCCCTTATAGGGAGGCATCCGACAGGTGGGGCAGTTTCTCGTAGTACGTGTGTGGACGGGTACTTACAGTGGTTTGGAGAGCATTCACGTTCGCGCGTCCTTCCAGTCAATCCTCGGGCTGTTATAGAGCCACGTTGACCTCGTCGTGCCGCGTTAGAGTTTGTAAGTATTTTTAAATTTTTAAATTAATTTCATTAAATTCAATTTATTAGACTCTAATTTATTGTTTAAATATTTGTAGTGGATGGGTTGTTTTGAATAGCATCATCATGCACTTTTAGATGTGGTGAAGGAGTGAGCACCAGACTTGTACGCGGGGTTCGCACCTGGCACTGTTGACATAGAGGATGACTTTGACCGGTCCATTTGATTTGTGTACTTGATTATATATCTTATTTACATTGTATGTTTGTGGAATTGATTTTATTGTATCTTATTTTGATTGTACGTCCAAAAAAAATAGTACCACGTCCAAAAACAACAAGCACTACGTCCAGAAACAACAAGCACCACGTCCACAACAACTTGAACCACGTCCAGAACAACTAGAACCACGTCCAGAAACAATTAGCACCACGTCCAAAAAATAGCACCACGTCAAGAAACAACAAGCACCACGTCCACAACAACTTGAACCACGTCCACAACAACTATAACCACGTCCAGAAACAACTAGCATCACGTCCAAAAAATAGCACCACATCCAGAAACAACAAGCACCATGTCCAGAAACAACTAGTATAACGTCCAGAACAACAAGCACCACGTCCATAAACAACAAGCACCACGTCTCAAAACAACTAGAACCATGTCAAAATCAACTAGCACCACGTCCATAAACATCTATACGACCACAATATAAATTACCCAGGTTATTAAATTTTGTTGAAGAAATTGGCAACTAAGTTAACAACAACAAAAAAAAAAAAAAAAATGAAAGTTACTATTTTTAGTACAATGATATTTATAATACACCATATGTCACATAACAATCTAGATCCTAGCCATCACACAATGCAGTCCAAGTATTAAACCTAGCTTCCATATTTCTTGGCCAATCTCCCACACTTTCAGCATGACGCTAATGTTGCCAAACAAAGCTCAACGGTGGGATAGAGCACTCATCGACCACATCTACACGTACGTAATGGTTCCCATTTACATGGGCAAGTGCCATAACCCTTTCAAGTTGTGCGTCGGCACTGGAGGAATACAAAGGTAATACAGAATAATTTCCTTCTGGACAAGTTCTGCTCAGATGTATTACCAGTGCATTTGTATAAGTGGCAAGCGGGAACAAATTGGTAGGTGTAGCCATCCAATGCTGCTCACCACAGTCCGTGCCTTCAAAACTTACTCGCCTAAGTACCATAGCCATATGATCACCATCAGGGGGCCTAAACTCCAAAGATTGGAATACACCTTGATACCTGTCTGGATGGCTCGTAATATCTCCACTCAATGATCTGCGAGCCAAACTCTAATATTTCTCGTGGCAAAAAAGATAAGTAGAAATGACTTGGAAACCACAATGGTCATCCCCACTGACATCTGACCAGCCTGTACAGTAAGGTTGAAAAAATACTAGCACACAATGAATGTCTCCACCAAAACCTGTCAATTAATTTTATGGCAGGGAATAAATATAACTGCATAATGTATATACACGACCAAAAATATAATAAAATGCAACTACAAAATTGTAATTAAACATAACAAAATGCTTCTTTACTTGTACGTAATGGAGAATAACCATCAGAGCCTGTCTGAATACGGTGTGAGCGACCAGTCGATCGGTTGGATGAACCTGAACGACCCCTGCCACATCGGCCATGTGTTGCTCTCTCTCGTGAGCTCCACTCGCTCATCACATAATGGTGTAATCTACTTGGTGGGCGCTTTGGGGCCCCGACACATCTGGCTCTCCAACACTGGCAATGTGAGGGTGCATCTCCTCTAAATACGCCCTATTCAACAGATGGGCCAAAAAAGATGGACTGGTAGAGACTGTAGGAATGACAGTCTCGTGGAAATACCTTAACAAATAAATATAATAAATGTAAACTACTTTTAAAAATTATCATATATGAAATCAAATGACCATTATTAAAGTACATATATTAAAAAGTACCTGATGTTCTCATCAATGTAATTCGAATCCCCCTGTGATGTCACAATTGAAAGGATTGCCACATTGGATCTGGGTTTGCACTTGCTCGATTTACCACGCAACAAAAATTTCTAATTAAAGCGGAACCTTAGAAAAATACCTTTGAAGCTTGCACTTGGTGATTCTCTAGTATGCCTCAAGACTATGACTTCTTGTTGTGTGGGCAATAATCCAGAAGTCAATTGATCAGCTATCACCACAACTCCACTTGCTAGAAAAAAACCAGCACCTCCGCACCTAGCACGTACTGTAAACGCACTGCCCGGAGAGAGAGAAAATTACTCGCAGTTGGTATAAAACCAAGGCCTAAATTTTTGGCCAATAGGATGAAAAACCCAGCCGCAATTCTCTATTATAATCCGACTTTGAGAGTAAAAATAATTTCTCTCTCTAGGATTTTATCTCTCTAGATTCTTGAATTGTGAATCTATTGAATTGTGTGTCTTGAATAGCTAATCCATTGTCTATTTATAGAGTTACAAGAGAGACCCCAAGTTGGTTTAGGATTGGTCTTCCTAATGGGTTTAGGTAATGAATTAGTTTCCAAATCCAATTAGGCAACCAATCTGATAGGATAAACCAAATCCTACTAGATTTCCTAATCTCTAGGATTTCCTAATTCCAATTGAAACTAAAGACTTAATTAATTAATTAAATAATTCCACTTTGTTAATTACTTAATTAACCCTTATAAATTAATTAAATAATTCCACTTTGTTAATTACTGAATTAACCCTTAGGAATAATTAACCAATTAATTAATTAAATTACCTATTCAATTAACCCATTACAAAATTAATCATACCACTAACGGATTAATTTTGGCACTACCATCCTACACCAGAATTGCTTCCGGAACAACTTAATTAAATTATATTCATTTATCTCCCCACATCAAAGATATAGTGCTCGTTAATATAAATTAATTTACTGAAAAATTAATTAATTAACTTCTTTAATTCCGAGACTAGTACCACTCGACCTTTTTACTATACCGGACATAAGTCCACCGGCCAGGTTTCGTATAATAAACATTTCGAGCTCATCTCGGGAGCACCATCACCCCGGACGCACCGGTACATGGTTTCCTTTTGACAAGCAGCAGCACGCCAAGTAACTAAACAAACGCACCCAATCCACCGAGACTATTGGCCACAATTGACCTCACCCATTGGCAGATCAAAGTACACTATGTCTAATCCTCATGCCCGCTCGAGTCTAGGGATTAAGAGATATAATACAATGATCGATTTGTCTATTAAATCAGTACAAGACAAATCATTCCTAAAGGTTAAGTTCAATATGCCCCGGGCATATCTATATAATTCAATTAGTTTAGACAAACCAATTATCTGAATCACATAATAACCTAAACCGACAGTTTGTCCAAAACTGTCTCGGTTACGAACCTCATTTATATATTATGTCTTTGAACCAATGATGAGATCTACTGTGTCACACAAGACACCTCATCATCTACTTACATAATATAAATGGACAATTAATGCATAACAAGATATAACCAAAACATAAATCGATATATTACAGGGAAAAAGTATAGCACAAGCATAGCTTATGTATTCAATTCCAACAACAATGGTTAACCTCTTCCAAAACTCATATACGTGTGGGAGTAGGGGATAGTCCGACAATTACTGTGCTTTGAATATGTAACAAGCACAAGGAATCCCACATGTCACCTTGGGCACACATTCACATTGCTCGATTACTGCACCGGCAACTTATTCTTCCTTCGAACTTTTTCCTCACCAACTTCAAACAATGGTGTGACACATACTTGTTCAAATAACAATATGGAAATCCCTGCATACTTGTTTGGACATCAAAAAAATGATTGCCCAAACGTTTTTTTCGTTAAGGATTTGTTTGAATTTATTTTTTGGAGAGTTGTTTTTTAGTCAAGGGCTATATTTGTCTTCACCTTTTTTTTTTTTAAATTCACATGAATGGATGTAGACGTTTCTGGATGTGTTTAAAAGTCAAAAACATACCATTTTAACGAGCGAACCATGGTGTAAACGCAACATTTTAAAGAGCGAATCATGGTGAAAACGTACCATTTTAACGAATGAATCATGTTGAAAACGCACCATTTTAACCTTTTTTGGGAACATTAATCGTTAAATTATTGCATTTCGATTAACTGAATCGCACAAGTTTAGCGTTTTATTTTCTTTGAAACGTCATTGGTGCTAAATTTCCAACGTCAAAAACGTTTTTCTATGCGTTTTGTATAAGGAAACAAACGCAATTTTTTGCGTTTTTTCCAAGTACTTGGCTAATTTCTCAGGATTTTGTTCATAAGGGCCTTTTGGTCATTTTGTAATTATTTTAATTTTTTTTTGATACAAATAGCAAATTTGTGATATAAATAGCAAGTCCCTAGTATAGTCCATCCCCCAAAAATTACTATTTTTGGGATGAGTACATCAAAAAAATTGTGCTCGTTTATCATTATGTTGCATATTACTTTCATATTATTAAAACTTAAATATGTAAATTTGTGACAAAAGAAAGGTATAATTTAATGGTTGATATTTTTTAGTTAAAACAAATAAGTTCTGAATTTGAATAATAAGAGAATATGAAAACCCTTTTTGTGATCTTTAAAGTTAATTGGTTAGGTGATCCATAGAGACCTTTTGTGAGGCTTAAGATTTATTTTTCCGAAATTACATGAATGTGTTTGGTGAAAAGGAAACTTTGCTCTCATATAATGAGAAGAAGTCACACCCTCTTAATAATTTCCCAACTTTTAATACTGCCTTTTCTTCACATTTTTCCTTAAAATAAATGATAATAAAAACTCCACGATAGTAATAAAAAAATGATAATACTCTTGCTTAAACTCGTGAGATAGTTTTTATTTAAAATCTGTTCATGGGTTGTTGGCACGTTATTGTGTAAGACAACATCGATTACTTGTTACACGTAACATTCTTTGTTTTTAAAAATGGAAATTGGGCTAGTATTATAAATAAATGTACGTTCAGTAAGATCTGCAGAATTACAAGCAACCATATAAGCCTTTTAGATCCATATCGCTGCTGCTCATTCCTCTATCAATCTAGCAAAAACCGAAATCCATAGCAAAAATGGCCCAAGAAGTGAAGAAAACGGAGCTGGTCTTCATTCCTGTACCTGGGGTGGGTCACATAACATCCACCATTGAAGTAGCAAAGCTTCTTACCGAACATAATCAGCACGTCTCAGTCACAGTTCTTGTTATGAGGACGCCAACTGAGAAGAAGTCCGCACCCAAAGCGTTCAGTTCTCGACTGAGGTTTGTTGAGCTCCAGAAAGAGGAGACTTTCTCTGGACAAGGGCCAGAACCTCCTCATAAGGCTCTCTTCGATTTCATCGACCAACACAAGCCTCATGTGAGAGAAATTGTCGGCGAAATCAAAAGTTCCAAGTCGTCGGATTTAGCAGGAATTGTCATAGACATGTTCTGCACTTCCATGATCGATGTAGCGAATGAATTCGGGATTCCATCCTATCTTTACTATACTTCTGGGGCTGCCATGCTCGGCCTTATGTTTCGTGTGCAGAGTTTGAGAGATGATTTCAATGAAGATGTGACCAAATACCACAACTCAGATGCTGAGATGGGTATTTCAACTTACGTGAATCCGGTTCCAGCGAAAGTTCTGCCTTCAGGGCTCTTTGAAAATGGTGGAGGAGGAAATATGTTTATTGATCACGCAAGGAGGTATAGAGAAACAAAAGGAATAATAATCAACACTTTCCAGGAGTTAGAGTCTCATGCGCTGCAAGCTTTGTGGAACGATATAACTATCCCACCAGTTTATGCAATAGGTCCAGTCCTGAAGCTGAATGACAAGATTGATCAAAACAGAGAAAGCAAGGCTATTATGAATTGGCTCGATCTCCAGCCTGATTCTTCTGTTATTTTTCTTTGTTTTGGCAGTATGGGGACTTTTGGAGCCGAGCAAGTGAAGGAAATTGCGTACGCGCTCGAGCGCAGTGGATACCGGTTCTTATGGTCTCTGAGAAAGCCAGCACCAAAAGCCATGATTGGGTACATTCCCGACAATTACGAAAACCTGGAGGAAGTCTTGCCTCATGGATTCTTGCAGAGAACTGCAGAAGTGGGAAAAATCATCGGGTGGGCACCGCAGACGGCGATTCTATCCCATCCTGCAGTTGGAGGCTTTATTTCACACTGTGGTTGGAATTCTACACTTGAAAGCATTTGGTATGGCGTGCCAATGGCGGGTTGGCCTCTATTTGCTGAGCAGCAGGTCAATACCTTCCTGTTGGTTAAGGACTTAGAGCTGGGTGTGGAAATCAAAATGGATTATGTTATTGGAGAAGAAAATTTGAATGACATTATAAGCGCAGATGTGATTGATAATGCGATTCAAAAGCTGATGAATCATAAGAGCCAAATCAGAAAGAACATGAAGGAAATGAAAGAGAAGAGCAGACAGGCCATTGCGCGGGGAGGGTCAGCTTCTGCTTCCTTGAAATCTTTCTTGAAGAACGTCATCCAAAATATGTCTTGATTATTTCGGATCTGGGATTCGCTGTGTCTTAATTAAGATTAGCTTCATGTTCGCTGCACTTGTTTAGGATTAACGTTGTGTTTGATTATTGTGCTTTTCCCCCCACCTTTGTAGAATGG
The DNA here is from genome assembly GCA_030378225.1 of Knoxia roxburghii. Classification (NCBI taxonomy): domain Eukaryota; kingdom Viridiplantae; phylum Streptophyta; class Magnoliopsida; order Gentianales; family Rubiaceae; genus Knoxia; species Knoxia roxburghii. Next base: position 34,300,687 of record CM059416.1, on the reverse strand, counting down.
ATGACTTGATCATTTAGTGCTCGTATTTTCATCAACAGCCCTTATCATTAATACAAATGCTATTGTACAACAAAATCCATAGAAATGAAAAATGAGTTATTGATAAGATAATTTCTTTCGAAAATAATACATCAATGGGAAACGTATTAGAATTCAAAAAGTATACTAGTTTAGGTAGAACTTTTTATTGCTTTTAGAGAATGAAATTTTCACCGAATTAGTTTTTGTTGAGCTGGGGACTAATGGGAATGTGCTATTCTTTAGCTCTGAGCACGAGAAATGGGGAAAACATTAAAAAAAAAAAAATAAAAGAAACGCATTGGTTTATGTGGTCCGATGCAGATTCCATTTCCTTAGTTTTCAACACGCACATTGTATCCTATTTTTTGTATGGCCATATATTTAATTTTGTTGAATCACTTTAATCATTACATAAAAATGTTACTAAAAAAGAAGACGGTTTTAGAAGGTTCGTGCTTTCTTGAGTAAACTATTTCTACCAATTCGCGTTCTACTATATATTACATGAAGAGCAAATTATACCATAGCCGTTATTACTATATCTAGTAAGTTTAGTTATAACAACTGTACACTTATTAAATACAGTAAATTTTTTTTGTTGCAAGCATCTTTTTATTTTTTCCTTGCTGAGACGTAGTTTCTTTGTATGTTGGACATAGTAAGCGTAATTTCTTTGTATGTTGGACGAGTGGACGTAGTATTGTGTTTAACAAGACGTAGCATGTGCATTTAAGCTGAATTTTCATACAGACATACTCTCACGTCTCATAACACATACTCATATGTCTACGTCCATACATGTGAATTTAAGCTGAATTTTCACAGAGACATATTCCCACGTCTCCACATCTCATAACACATACTCCTACGTCTACATCTACATCTACGTCTAGGCATGTGAATTTAAGCTGAATTTTCACAGAGACATACTCTCACGTCTCACAACACATACTCCCACGTCTCCCACGTCTCATAACACATACTCATACGTCTAGGTCTAGCACAGGGGTCTGTCTGTATATTAAGCAGAGTCACAATGCTACGTTCACTATACATACATACTACGTCCACTACGTCCCATAACACTTAATACTACGTCCAACAGCAGGGAGAAATCAAAAGCAACCCATTTCACAGGAAAGTATCAATACCTGACGAAGAACATTTATTTATAATATTTAAGAGTAATAGAGCATTATTTGAAGAAGAATACATGAATACAGCATTATTAATACATTACCCAACATCAAATAGCGAAAATAAAGTTTCGTAAATCCATCAAATACAGTTTATACTTTATTATGTAGTGATTTTTGAATAATAGAAGTGATTTTTAAGAAGAAGAAGAAGTGATTTTCTCGTTGTATTTGGTGTTGTTCGTTAGAAAATACAATCGCCGATCTCTGTTGAATATGTGTTTGGATGAAAATTTAATTGAATATGGTTTTGAATGGAGTGCGGCGAAAAAGAAGAAGTGATTTTTTTAAGAAGACTAAGAAGAAAAAAGTGGGGTTTTTAAGAATAATAATAATAAGAGGGGCGTGATGCTACTTTCTTATATGAGAGTGGTGATGCTACTAGTATTTACTAGGTACATGTACCAGGGTACATGATATAATAACTGAATTTTATCCTATATGCACACGGAAAATAAAACGTTTCCTAGAACTTTCATGGCTGCCGACAAGCACAAGCTTTCTGCATGTTTTCCTCCTGCTCTCAATGGCAGCTAGTTTGCTGAGAAAACTCCACAATCATCCTCTGGTCGCTTGTTGTTTTATTGATCCTTACCAGATCTTGATTCAATTCATGCTTGTTTTTTCCTCTCTTCATTTTAGCTTTAACCCCGAGACTTGCTTACCAACGTTTTAACCATGTTGGCAAAATTCCCAACCGCCATGATTATTAATGGGATCCCACAGGTGATTACTTGCCATTCAGATGCGCCAACAATGGCAGCCAGCCTTAAAAGTTTCAAACTTTGCAAGAACTCATGGTTTGGGAAATTTGCTCTCTGTAACATCCCCCGGTGTATTACTAAGAGTTTTCTCCTTGACAAAAGCTTGAATCTTTTGCTTTTCATTCTGGATTTTCTTTATTGTTTTAATGCATATTTCGGATCAAAATGTTGTGGGACATGGAATTCCTATCTAGGGTTTAATGAATTAGGACAAAGCTATGGATCCTTTACAGCTAAGGTATGTGGAAGATAAAGATACTCTAATTACCAAAACTATCAAGGGTACAACCTCAGGTCTTGTTACAGGGACTTTATGGGGAGCTATTGTCGCGACTTGGCATGGCGTGCCTCGTGTTGAGAGAAGAGTTGCACTTCCCGGCCTGGTTTGGACTCTGAGTATGATGGGAAACCATGGATTAACTTTTGCTGCTGTCGGTGGAGTCTATATTGGGGTTGAGTAGCTAGTGCAGAATTTTAGGATGAAAAGAGACTTCATTAATGGAGCTGTTGGGGGGTTCGCAGTCGGGGCTACTATTTTGGGTTATAAAGGGAAAAGCATCTCAACGGCTCTCTCTGCCGGAGCTGCCCTAGCATTTACTTCTTCAGTCATTGATATCGGAGATCAAACCATCAGATCGATAATGGCAAGGAGTGCTACTTCTTCATCAAAGATATAGTGCTCGTTAATATAAATTAATTTACTGATAAATTAATTAATCAACTTCTTTAATTCCGAGACTAGTACCACTTGACCTTTTTACTATACCGGACATAAGTTCACCGACCGGGTTTAGTATAATAAACATTTCGAGCTCATCTCGGGAGCACCATCACCCCGGACGCACCGGTACATGGTTTCCTTTCGACAAGCAGTAACACACCAAGTAACTAAACACGCGCACCTAACCTACCGAGACTATTGGCCACAATTGACCTCACCCATTGGCATATCAAAGTACACTATATCTAATCCTCATACCCGCTCGAGTCTAGGGATTAAGAGATAGAATACCAAGAACGATTTGTCTATTAAATCAGTACAAGACAAATCATTCCTAATGATCAAGTTCAATACGCCCCGGGCATATCTATATAATTCAATCAGTTTAGATAAACCAATTATCTGAATCACATAATAACATAAACCGACAGTTTGTCCAAAGCTGTCTCGGTTACGAACCTCATTTATATATTATGTCTTTTAACCAATGATGAGATCTACTGTGTCACACAAGACAACTCATCATCTACTTACAAAATATAAATGAACAAATAATGCACCACTAAATTTAACCAAAACATAAATTGATATATTTACTAGGAAAAATACAATACAAGCATAGCTTATGTATTCGACTCCAACACTTACATATCTTCTCTTCCTATTCTAAAAAGGTAATCTCAAATCGTAGTGATTTAGAGATTAGGAAACAAAACAAATCCTAAAACTATTCTGATTAGCTAAGAAATTCGTCTAAGGAGAGAGAATAACGTACAAAAACGTAAAATCCTAAACAAGAAGAGAAAACTCATCATATCCTTTTTCAAATAAGATACACTTCTAAAACCTTTTCAAACTATGAAAAGTAAAAGAAACACAATCCCAGTTGGAAGAGGCCTGCTTTCACAGTTTCAGTTGGATTAGGGGGAGCTTGGATTTCGAACTTGGGCTTATAGTTTCCTTAATCTAAACTTCAGCTGTTATTCTAGGGCTTCATTCCTCATCTACGTTGTATCTGCAAGTCCATTATTGAATAATCTCATAACGTTAATGGGCTTGGGTTTCCAAATCGGTAGATGGGTTTGGGCATGCTGTTGGGCCTTGGACTTGATTTTGAATGTTGAAGCTGGACTTGATCCAATCATCTTCTGGGCTCTCAATCTAGTAACTGGACCAATATACCCAACTCATGAATCACTTAGAATGAGATTTCGACTCACTGAGGAGTTTCCTGAGCTAACTCTTGCGCAAATATGGCCTTCCTGAGCTATGTTTTGCATTAGATGCTCTAGAGTGGAGAAAGAATTGGCGGCTGGTTCTTGTTCTGAATGAGAGTCTACCACTTTGACATTCACATCATCCCCTCCCTGCCAGAAGTGATTCGTCTTCGAATATGATGCGTCTGCATAATCAAACAAAGAATTAGAAAACACACTAGAGAAACTTTCTAACTTACCAGCTTTAGGACTCTTGGATTTCTTGGAACCTTTGCGAAGAGTCTTTCTAATATTCTTAAACCTTTTAGTGGCCTTCTTTCCCTATGCCACACTGTCAAAAAAGGATAATAAGGTACATTAAAAGTTTTAAGAAGATAACTATGCCTTTGGCAGGGTTGAAATTGCGTAGGACTCCCTCAGGACGTCAAGGCTGATTTTGAATCGCCTGATTTTGCATGTACTACTTTCAATTTCTTAGGTTTTACTTGCTTCAACTTGCTCTTTTCTTCTCGCATCGTTTCTTGCACTCAAAAAACCTGTGCAGGAGACAAACGTAACAAGTTAGCTTTTTTACCATTGAACATGAAAGAATACCTGTTGGTCAAACCATCAAAGGTGACCCTTCTGTCATACTCCCAAGGTCTTTCTAGAAGTATATGACAGGCGTCCATCGGTACTGCATCACACAATATTTCTTCCTTGATTGGCCAAGGTAAAAGGTGACTAATGCTTGGTATTGGACTTTCTTCTCTCCACCTTTTTTGAGACACTGCAACCTATAATTCCTAGGATGGGGCAAACATGTTAGTGATAAATCCTTAACCAAATACACATTTACGACGTTTGTGCAACTTCCACCATCGACGATCATTAGACACTTCTTTTGATCTGTTGTCTTACACCATATATGAAATATGTTGTTGCGCTGCGTTGGGTTTAAATATGGAGAGTAATGAGCATTCAAGGAATGGACAATTACAAGTGTAGAATTTATTACCAACGGTCTATCGGGATGCTCATCTGGACAATCATGATGTAAGGAAATGAGATTTTGTCGGTTTTCCTCTGCACCTTCTTTTATGAGAGTTGGCATGTCATCATAGTCACTATCACTATCTTTCTCCTCATCTATTACATATAATTGTTTGTCTCGTATAGTGTAAGTACTCTTATTGGGGCAATTGGCTTGTAGGTGTCCAATGTCATTACATTTAAAACAAGTAACTGGTTTCTTACTATTTTGAGCTACAGAATTTTGAAAATCAGAAGATTTTGGAGGGATAGGTGTGACTGTGTGCACGTTGGGTTTAGGGGAAGGGGGCACAGACTTTTTCAAAGGTGTGCTATTATTTCCCTGTGACCAACTGCTACTAGAAGACTACTTCTTGCTGCTTGATTCACCACCATCTTTTAGGTGCTTCTTAATCAACATGGCTTTATGAAAACAATCCTCTAAGCCGATGTAACCTGTGAGCTCTATCCCCTGACTGATGTTCTTGCTAAGGCCACAGAGAAACCTTGCAATTGTTGTATCATCATCCACAAAGATTTCTGCTCTATAATGGAGGAACTCGAGTTCACTGTAATACTCTGCAACAGTTCGCGATCCTTGCCTGTAACTATACAATTTTCTATGTAAATCATGAATGAAAGACAAAAGAATGAACTTACTGAGCATGAGTTCCTTGAGTTCTTCCCAACTCGCGACCGGAGGATGTTCCATACGTCGCCGTTCTCGAGTTATTGTAGCCCACCAAATTGCTGCATGGTGCTTGAATTTTGTGGTGGCTAATCTGACTTTTTGCTCCACTGTAAAATCGTTGGCATTGAAGATCTGCTCAATATGAAACTGCTAATCAAGATAAGTTTCAGGATCATATTGAAAGATTATCTGCCCGGGCCCAATTAAAAATTCACTTTCGTGCTACACATTCTAGAATCTGAATCTTTGACCAGGCCTAGACTCTAGCACAATCGCTATTTCAACCCTTGCTTCAAATAACATTTCACAGGATCTTGGTTTGCACTCATTCGATTTTTCACGCAACAAAATTTCTAATTGAAAAACGGAAACATAGAAAATACCTCTTGAAGTATGTTACTCAGGTGATCGCTTGTATAACTCAAGACTAGGCTTGAATGTTGTGTGGGCAATGATTCAACGAACCAACGATCAACAACTCAACACAAAGAACTTGCCGGAAAAATTCTGTAACTCGTTGCAGCCTGAATTCCAACCGCCGCCACTGCCGGAAAAATTCTACTACCTTTTCTATATATAGAGCTACAATAGAGACCCCAAGTTGGTTTAGGATTGGTCTTCCTAATGGGTTTAGGTAATTAATTAGTTTCCAAATCCAACTGGGTAACTAATCTAATAGGATAATCCAAATCCAATTAGATTTCATAATTTCTAGGATTTCCTAATTCTAATTGAAACTTAAGACTTAATTAATTACTTAAATAATTCCTCTTTGTTAATTACTTAATTAACCCTTAGGAATAATTAATTATATAATTAATTCTACTTATTCAATTAACTCATTACAAAATTAATCGTACCACTAACGGATTAATTTTGGCACTAGCATCCTACACCAGAATTCTTCTGGAACAACTAAATTAATTTATTCTTAATCTCCCAACATCAAAGATTTAGTGCTCGTTAATTGATTACTTTTATGATAAATTAATTAATTAACTTTTTTAATTTCGAGACTAGTACCACTCGACCTTTTTAGTATATCGGACATAAGTCCACCAGTTGGGTTTAGCCAAAAACTCACTTTCGTGCTATGCATTCCAGAATCAAAATCCCTGGCCAGGCCTAGACGCTATTCCAACCCTTTTGAAATAACCTTGCACAGGATCTGGCTTCGCACTTATTCGATTTACCACGCAACAAAAATTTCTAATTAAAAGCGAAACTTTAGAAAAATACCTTTGAAGCGTCAACTCAGGTGATCACTTGTATGACTTAAGACTTTGATCTCACGTTGTGTGGGCAACTATCTAGAAATCAATTGATCGGCAATCAACACAACTGGATTCACCGGAAAAATTCAGCAAACCAAACCGCCTAGCGCGTGACCTTCACCCGCCGCTTAGGCTTGAGATTAGCCACACGCGTCGCCACCCCAAGTCTCGAATGCCGCCGCCAAAAAAGTGAGGAAATTCGGCCAACTAGACTTGCACAAGGGCTGCCGCAATTTGGCTCTTAAATTAGACTATGAGGGAGTAAATATTTATTTCTCTCTCTAGGATTTTATCACTCTATATTTTTGAATTATGAATCTATTGAATTGTGTGTCTTGAATAGCTAATCTCTTGTCTATATATAGAGATACAAGAGAGACCCCAAGTTGGTTTAGGATTGGCCTTCATACTGGGATTATGTTTCCTTCAATCCTGTTCCTGGACTGATACACATCCAACTGATACAGGGATTCACTTATCCCAAACTAGTTCCTGGTATGATTCGCAACCAACTGATATAGGGACTCACTTATCCCAAACCAGTTCCTGGTATGATTCACAACCAACTGACACAAGGATTAATTAATTACTTAATTAATTAAATCTACCTCTGTCAATAACCCAATACATAATTAATCGTACCGCTAACGGATTAATTATAGCACTACCATCCTACACCAGAATTGCTTCCGGAACAACTTAATTAAATTATTTTCATAATCTCCCCACATCAAAGATATAGTGCTCGTTAATATATTAATTTACTGATAATTAATTAATTAACTTCTTTAATTCCGAGACTAGTACCACTTGACCTTTTTACTATACCGGATATAAGTCCACCAGCTGGGTTTAGTATAACGAACATAACGAGCTCATCTCGGGAGCACCATCACCCCGGACGAACCGGTACATGGTTTTCTTTCGACAAGCAGCAGCACACCAAGCAACTAAAAACGCGTACCCAACCTACCGAGACTATTGGCCACAATTGACCTCACCCATTGGCAGATCAAAGTACACTATGTCTAATCCTCATGTCCACTCAAGCCTAGGGATTAAAGGATAGAATACTAAGAACGATTTGTCTATTAAATCAGTACAAGACAAATCATTCCTAATGGTCAAGTTCAATACGCTCGGGCATATCTATATGATTCAATTAGTTTAGACAAACCAATTATCCGAATCACATAATAACCTAAACCGACCGTTTGTCCAAAGCTGTCTCGGTTACGAACCTCATTTATATATTTTGTATTTCAACCAATAATGAGATCTACCATGTCACACAAGACACCTCATCATCTACTTATATAATATAAATAGACATATCATACACAACAAGATATAACCAAAACATAAATCGATATATTACTGGGAAAAAGTACAATACTAGCATAGTTTATGTATTCAAACCTAACACAGATTTTCCTACAAATTCAGGAATTTCAAATTTAATGTTAAAATAGGAGCTCTATGGCGTGCAACACGGGCCACTGAATCATCAAAATCATAATTTAAATTAGAAGAAACTTCAAGATTTCTTTCAAGTCTGGGACCCTGAATAGGCCTTCTCTAGCGTGGTGATCCTACAAATTGGTTCACTAATCCTTCCCTACTATTGGCTTTTAGATTCCCAATACGTTGGTTCATCTCTGTCAACTGCATCTATAAACCTGCAAGAGAATCTGCAATCTGTTCCGTGGAGATTGGCTGCCTAGGTTCCTCGACTTCTTCATCTTCTCGATTTGTATTCTTAGTAGCACGAACCATCTTCCAACAGAAGGTAAACAACCAAGAAGACTACCAAAGTAACACAAAACTCAAAAAGAACAAAAGAAACTAAAATTAAAATAAGGAAATAAAAGAAAAGAGAAAACCAGGTAACAACGCAATGCGCGGATCGGCTGTTGGGGAGGCCGCGAGAGGGTCATCGACGTCGCGGTGAGCACACGGTCACGGGTTTGCGGGAATTCTGCTGAATTTCTTCAAACCTTACTTCTAACAACTTACTTACTCTTTCTAGATGAATTTCTTTTTCTTACGACTCAATAACTGTTTGAGTAGAATACATAAGCTATGCTTGTATTGTACAGTTTCCCAATTTAATATATCGATTTGTGTTTCAATTATATTTTGTTGTGCATGTTTATGTCCATTTATATTATGTAAGTAGATGATGAGGTGTCTGGTGTGACACAGTAGATCTCATCATTGGTTGAAAGACATAATATATAAATGAGGTTCGTAACCGAGACAGTTTTGGACAAACTGTCGGTCTAGGTTATTATGTGGTTCAGATAATTAGTTTGTCTAAACTAATTGAATCATATAGATATGCCCGGGGCATATTGAACTTGACTCTTAGGAATGATTTGTCTTGTACTGATTTAATAGACAAATCGATCCTTGTATTCTATCTCTAAATCCCTAGACTCGAGTGGGCATGAGGACTCGACATAGTGTACTTTGATCTGCCAATGGGTGAGGTCAAATGTGGCCAATAGTCTCAGTGGGTTGGGTTCGCGCGTTTAGTTACTTGGTGTGCTGCTGCTTGTCGAAAGGAAACCATGTACCGGTGCGTCCGGGTTGATGGTGCTCCCGAGATGAACTCGAAATGTTTATTATACTAAACCCAGCCGGTGGACTTATTCCGGTATAGTAAAAAGGTCGAGTGGTACTAGTCTCGGAATTAAAGAAGTTAATTAATTAATTTATCTGTAAATTAATTTTAATTAACGAGCACTATATCTTTGATGTGGGGAGATTAATGAATATAATTTAATTAAATTGTTCCGGAAGCAATTCTGATGTAGGATGGTAGTGCCAAAATTAATCCGTTAGTGGTACGATTAATTTTGTAATGGGTTAATTGAATAGGTCGATTTAATTAATTAATTGGTTAACTATTCCTAAGGGTTAATTCAGTAATTAACAAAGTGGAATTATTTAATTAATTCCTACGGGTTAATTAAGTAATTAACAAAGTGGAATTAATTAATTAATTAATTAAGTCTTAAGTTTCAATTGGAATTAGGAAATCCTACAGATTAGGAATCCAGTAGGATTTGGTTATCCTATCAGATTGGTTGCCTAATTGGATTTGGAAACTAATTCATTACCTAAACCCATTAGGAAGACCAATCCTAAACCAACTTGGAGTCTCTCTTGTAACTCTGTAAATAGACAAGGGATCAGTCATTCAGACAACACAATTAATCCACAGGATTTCTAGAGAGAGAAAATTCTAGAGAGAGAAAATGTTTCTCTCTCCAAGTCGATTTTTCAAGAAAGTGTGAGGCTGGTTTTTGGGTTTCTAGTGGCTGAAATTTTGGCCTTGGTTTATACCAGCTGCGCGTAGCTTTCTCTCTCTGCGTTTATAGTATGTGCCAGGTGCTGCGGGACTAGAGTTTTCTAGCAGGTGGATTGTGGTGAGTAGCTGATCAATTGGCTTCTAGTTTGTTGCCCACACAACGTGAAGTCATAGTCTTGAGGCATACAAGAGAATCACCAGGTGCACGCTTCAAAGTTACTTTTCTAAGGTTCCGCTTTAATTAGAAATTTTTGTTGCGTGGTAAATCGAGCAAGTGCAAACCCTGATCCTACCAAAATCTTTCAATTGGTATCAGAGCCAGGTTAGGGGGTTCTGTGCTTGTTCGATTTATTACATGGTTTGATTTGCAGGTGGTTTAGAATCCCGACTATTATGGCTACGTTTGTATGGATTTTAATTAAACTTCGGGACATTTCCGGATTTAATTTTATTATGAATGTTTGTAATAGTATAACCACGTGCTGGAAGCCATGTAGGATTAGATCAAATCTGTAGTAGGATTTTTTCTATGTAATTTCGATTATATAATTTTCCTAGAATGCCTTGTAGTAGGAAAATTGTTTTTTTATGTAATCGAAGGTGTTATGGTGGGCGACTTGGATTCGTGGGTTTTGGGTTATCATGAATTTGAAGAAACCCAGGAAAACCCATAATGAATTGCAAGAAGACCAAATAGCGTGGGAAAAAGTGAAGGAGGAGTTGGCGGCAGGAGGCGACGCCGCAACGTTTGCCGGCAGCAAAATCGCCGCCGGCAGCCATAGAAAGGCAGCAGCAGGCAGCTGCACAGCAGCTGCTGCGCTCTGCTGCTGGGCGCGCAGGGCCGCGCGCGCACGGCCTATGCGGGCTGTGCATGGGCGCGCAGACGCGCACGGCCCGGGTGGGCCGTGCGGGCTGTGCGTGCACGCGCGCGGGCAGCTGGAGGAAAGCGGATGAGATGGCTCGGTGCTACATTTTGGCCTCTGTGTCAAATGTGCTGCACCATCAGCTTCATCCCATGCTCTCCGCCGTTGACATGTTGGCGCACCTAAGGGAGATGTTTGCGCATCAAGGTAGGACTGCCAGGCAGTCAGCCATGAGGAAGTTAATGAACACCAAAATGGCTGAAGGCGGATCGGTGAGAGATCATGTTTTACACATGATCAGTAACATCAATGAAATAGAGGTGTTGGGAGGAAATATCGACCCGGAAAGTCAGATAGATATTATCCTCCAGAGTCTACCCTCTTGTTTTGAGCAGTTTCGGGTCAACTACAATATGAACCAAAGGGTTTATACGTTGCCCGAGCTCATGACTGATTTGGTGGCTGCTGAAGGCATCTTTAATGAGAAGAAGCAAGCTTTGGTCGCAGTGAGGGGTTTGAGTTCTTCTTCTGGGCCAAATGGCAAAAAGAATAAGAAGAAGAAAAATGCCAAGAAACTTGCAGCAAAGCCAGATGTTGTGAATAAAAGCAAGCCAAAGGGTAAGTGCTTTAAATGCGGCAAGGCAGGACACTGGAAAGTGGATTGTCCGAAGCTCAAAGGTACGATTGTTCCTGCCCTAATTACTAAAACATGTTTAGCGGTGATTCCCACAGATACTTGGTGTGTGGATTCAGGCACCACTGACCATGTTTGTAATTCGTTGCAGGGGTTCCAAGTAACCCGGAAGCTTAGAGAGGGCGAACTGGACATCTACATGGGCGACACTACAAGAGTGTCAGTTGAAGCAGTGAGAGTAGTTAGGTTAAATTTCGAGAATTGTAACCTAGAGTTAGTAAACTTTCTTTATGTACCGAGTTTTAGAAAGAACCTGATTTCGGTTTCTAAACTCTTGAAGAACGGTTACAAGTTTATTTTTTTGATGAGTCTGTTTTTATTAGAAGAAATGGCAAACTTGTTTGTTCTGGTTCATTGGGGGACAATTTCTTTGTGGTTAACTCTAACTCCCCTGTTGCGCAAAACATAGAGATAGATAGCTCAGAATCTAACATTAATAAGAGGAAGAAACCTTCTGAAATGAATCAAACCTATCTTTGGCATCTAAGGCTAGGTCATATAAACCTTAGTAGGATTCAGAGGTTGGTCAATGATGGACCTTTGGGTTCATTAGATATTGACAGTTATGCAACCTGCGAATCTTGCTTGGAAGGTAAGATGACCAAGAGACTTTTTAAGGCAAAAGGTCATAGAGCTAAATAAGTATTAGAGTTGATTCATTCTGACTTGTGTGGACCTATGACGGTCCAGGCACGAGGGGGATATGAGTATTTCGTGACATTCACGGATGACTACTCTAGGTAAGGATACATTTACCTAATGCGCCACAAGTCCAAATGTTTTGGCAAGTTCAAAGAGTTTCGGGCAGATGTGGAGAAGCATCGTGGTAAGAGTATCAAGACACTGTGTTCAGATCGTGGTGGGGAGTACCTATCCCATGAATTTTGAGATTACCTCACTGAGGTAGAAATTCAGTCTCAGTTGTCTGCACCTGGCACGCCACAGCAGAATGGTGTAGCAAAAAGGAGGAATCGAACTCTTATGGAAATGGTTAGGTCCATGATTAGCTATAGTGATTTGCCAAGTTCATTCTGGGATATGCCTTAGAAACGGCAATGTATATTCTTAATCTTGTACCATCTAAAATCGTGCCTTCAACCCCAGTAGAGTTGTGGAACGGGCGGAAGCCCAGTCTAAGACATCTTAGAATTTGGGGCTGCCCAGCACATGTGCTTAAGGCAGATACGGCTAAGTTAGATACAAGAACAGAATTAATGTTGTTTGTAGGATATCCTAGGGGAACGAAAGGTGGTCTATTCTATAGTCCTAAAGATCAGAAGGTGGTGGTAAGTACCAACGCTAGATTTTTAGAAAAGGACTATATCTTAGACCACAAGCCCAAGAGTAAGATAGTACTAGAAGAGCTTAGATGACAAACTACTAATCCTGATGTACCAGCACAAGTAGATACACCACACACTGCACATGAGGTCACAGATGATACTCCTACACAGGCGGTGCCTCGTCGTAGTGGGAGGGTTGTAAGACAGCCCGACAGGTTCGTTGGCGTGGAAGAGGCCTCAGACCTAGTTCTAGGTGTGCCTAAACCTGACCCAGTTAACTACAATGAGGTGCTTCGAGATAATGATACAGATTCTTGGCGTAAGGCAATGATATACGAGATGGGGTCAATGGACCACAATCAAGTCTGGGAGCTTGTGGACCTGCTTGATGGGTTCAAGCCCATTGGATGCAAGTGGGTCTACAAACGTAAGAGAGGACCTGACGGGAAGGTGAAAACCTTTAAAGCTAGGCTGGTGGCGAAGGGGTATACTCAGAAAGAGGGAATCGATTATGAGGAAACCTTCTCCCCGTTAGCCATGCTTAAGTCGATCCAGATTCTCTTGGCCATAGCTGCTCATATGGATTATGAGATTTGGCAAATGGATGTCAAGACAGCTTTCCTAAACGGAAGTCTTGAGGAAACCATCTTTGTGCAGCAACCAGAGGAATTCATTGAAAAAGGCCAAGAGCATAAGGTTTGCAGGCTTAAGAAGTCTATTTATGGACTTAAGCAGACATCCAGATCTTGGAACATCCAGTTTGATGAGGTAATCCAGTCTTTTGGATTTACTCAGTGTCCGGATAAGCAATGTGTATATCGCAGACGTGATGGAAACTCAGTGGTGTTTCTTGTGCTTTACGTAGATGACATTCTATTGATTGCAACAACAAGAAAGTGTTATCAGACAAAAAGGCATGGTTGTCCAAGCAATTTGATATGAAGAACTTAGGGGAAGCGGGACATATCCTTGGGATCAAGATTATTCGAGATCGTAGGAAACATTCGTTAACGCTCTCCCAAGCTTCATACATAGACACGATTCTGGCCTGTTTTAACATGCAGAACTCCAAGAAAGGTTTTCTACCTTTCAGGCATGGTATGTTTCTATCTAAGGAGCAGTCTCCTAAGACTGTTGAGGAGATAGAGACCATGAAGACAGTTCCATATGCTTCGGCAGTAGGAAGTCTCATGTATGTCATATTGTGTACGAGGCCTGATATCTGTTATGCCGTTGGCATGGTGAGCAGATATCAGAGTAACCCCAGGAAAGCTCATTGGGAGGCAGTAAAATGCATTCTCAAGTATTTGCGTAGAACGAGGGACCAAGGTCTGGTCTATCAGGCGCCTGAGCTGGTACCCCGAGGTTACACAGATTCAGATTTCCAAGGCGACAGGGACAAGAGCAAGTCTACCTCAGGGTATGTGTTTACTCTAGGAGGTGGAGCCATAGTTTGGCGGAGTGTCAAGCAGAAATGCGTGGCGGACTCTACCATGGAGGCTGAGTATGTTGCCGCATCAGAGGCAGCGAAAGAGGCAGTATGGCTCAAGAACTTCCTAGTGAACTTAGATGTGATTCCTGGTTTGCCGAAGTCTATCACGGTTTATTGTGATAACAATGGTGCAGTAGCAAACTCAAAGGAACCACGAGCCCATAAGGCGAGTAAACATATACAGTGCAAATACCACCTGATACGAGACATCGTAAAAAGGGTAGACGTGGTCATGGCTAAGATAGCATCAGAGGATAACCTTGTAGATCCGTTCACGAAAACATTGACTTCTAAAGTCTTTGAGGATCACGTGAAGGGCATGGGGATCAGATGCTTAGGAGAGCCATGATAGTTTTTCTAAATAGATAACAGCAGATTGTATAGGGATTGTATGTAGTTGTATACTTAAAGCACAACTTAAGTATTAGTGGGAGATTGTTGGAGTATAATACATAAGCTATGCCTGTATTGTACAGTTTTCCAGTTTAATATATCGATTTGTATTTCAATTATATTTTGTTGTGCATGTTTATATCCATTTATATTATTTAAGTAGATGATGAGGTGTCTGGTGTGACACAGTAGATCTCATCATTGGTTGAAATACATAATATATAAATCAGGTTCGTAACCGAGACAACTTTGGACAAACTGTCGGTCTAGGTTATTATGTGGTTCAGATAATTAGTTTGTCTGAACTAATTGAATCATATAGATATGCCCGGGGCATATTGAACTTGACTCTTAGGAATGATTTGTCTTGTACTGATTTAATAGACAAATTGATCCTTGTATTCTATCTCTAAATCCCTAGACTCGAGTGGGTATGAGGATTAGACATAGTGTACTTTGATCTGCAAATGAGTGAGGTCAAATGTGGCCAATAGTCTCGGTGGGTTGGGTGCGCGTGTTTAGTTACTTGGTGTGCTGCTGCTTGTCGAAAGAAAACCATGTACCGGTGCGTCCGGGGTGATGGTGCTCCCGAGATGAACTCGAAATGTTTATTATACTAAACCCGGCCGGTGGACTTATGTCCGGTATAGTAAAAAGGTCGAGTGGTACTAGTCTCGGAATTAAAGAAGTTAATTAATTAATTTATCAGTAAATTAATTTTAATTAATGAGCACTATATCTTTGATGTGGGAAGATTAATGAATATAATTTAATTAAGTTTTTCCGGAAGCAATTCCGATGTAATGGTAGTGCCAAAATTAATCCGTTAGTGGTACGATTAATTTTGTAATGGGTTAATTGAATAGGTAGATTTAATTAATTAATTGGTTAATTATTCCTAAGGGTTAATTCAGTAATTAACAAAGTGGAATTATTTAATTAATTCCTAAGGATTAATTAAGTAATTAACAAAGTGGAATTATTTAATTAATTAATTAAGTCTTAAGTTTCAATTGGAATTAGGAAATCCTAGAGATTAGAAATCCAGTAGGATTTGGTTATCCTATCAGATTGGTTGCCTAATTGGATATGGAAACTAATTCATTACCTAAACCCATTAGGAAGACCAATCCTAAACCAACTTGGAGTCTCTCTTGTAGCTCTATAAATAGACAAGGGATCAGTCATTCAGAAAACACAATTAATCCACAGGATTTCTAGAGAGAGAAAACGTTTCTATCTCCAAGTCGAATTTTCAAGAAAGTGTGAGACTGGTTTTTGGGTTTCTAGTGGCTGAAATTTTGGCCTTGGTTTATACCAACTGCGCGTAGCTTTCTCTCTCTGCGTTTATAGTATGTGTCAGGTGCTGCGGGGCTAGAGTTTTCTAGCAAGTGGATTGTGGTGAGTAGCTGATCAATTGCCTTCTAGTTCGTTGCCCACACAACGTGAAGTCATAGTCTTGAGGCATACAAGAGAATCACCAGGTGCACGCTTCAAAGGTACTTTTCTAAGGTTCCGCTTTAATTAGAAATTTTTGTTGCATGGTAAATCGAGCAAGTGCAAACCCAAATCCTACCAAGAACTTTCAATAACAACTCCAAACTCAAAAAACACAAAACAAACAAAGACTCTAACTCAAACTAGTAATCAAAGGACAAGTCTAACAAACAGTAAAAATTTGAAACAAAACAAAGGTGACAAAAACAAGTACTATATAATATAGATACTTATTAAGTCACACAAAAACACAACAAACCCAAAAATCAGCAGGTACTCTCTCGAGTCAAATTGTGATCCCTCGAGAACACGAGCTCAACTAACGGGGAGAGGAAAGAGTTTATACACACACTGGGCAATATAACTTTTACCTCCCAATTTCAAGGTGTGATCACTCCGATCTCTGAATTCCATTTACTTCCCTACTAACTTAAGAACTTGTTACTTTGGTAACCTCGGCTTGTTTTTTTCTTTACTTAGCCAAACTTTTTTATAAGAGCTTTTCTTTTACAGAATTTGTCAGATTCTTAAGATTTACTCTTTGACTCTTGCCTTTTCTCACTATATTTAGACTTTTTCTGGGAGTTTAGAACTGCTATCTATTTGCGAGGGGGAATTTCTACCTCAAGTACACAACAAGAGGGTAAGGTTATCGAGCTTCAAGTATTCTCAAGAAAACCACAATCAAACCTTAAAGAACACCCACTAACCTCAGAGTTGTCAAACTTCGTGTTCCTCGTGCACCGATTTGTGAAAATACGTTTCACCTTTGAAAATTCCAAACTCGTACTACCTGTCAGAAAAATTCAAAAATAGTTCAAATAGAACAGAACAACCTTGACACTAGAAAGAAAAACACACAATTCTCGAAAATTACCTAAACTCACAAAAAGGATATTTTGGTAAATTTTGGTGAGTTTTAAAGGGTTTTAACTAGGGTTAAAATTGACTTTTTTACCACCAAAACTCACAAATTAAACCTAGAGGGGGACTTCTAGACTCACACAAAATAAAAATCAAGTAAAAAGACTCAAAAATGAAGAAACGCCTGGTTCCCTAAGGGAGGGCGTCTCAGACACAACTTCTGACACAAATATTTGAACTGAAAGTTTGACTGATTTTCAACCAATAGACTCAAGATATTTTTGAAACCATGGACTTAATTTCAAAATCAAAAGACATGCAAACAAAAATAAAAACTCAAAAAATAATAGAAGAATAGGATGAAAATGACCTTAAGCTCTGATACTAATCTTGACGGGTAATCTTGGTTGAAATTCAATTCAATATGAAAGTGGTGCTGACAATCTGGTTGCTAACAAACAAGACCCAAGTGTTGATAGACCTTTCTCGTCTATTCCTACTTATTATCTCTACAAGCATGAATTGAAGCGGCGGAATCACTCAATTCAAGAAAACACACTCTTATTTTAACCTCTTTGTGCGAAAATTATAACAGAGGATGGATGATGGTTTATGATGATTTTAGTCAACTCGTGACAATGGTTTTATAGTCCAACCATTCGACTATAACCAGCAAAACAAAGGTTTTGTAAGTTTTCCTTGCAAGGGCAACTCACGATCTCGCAAGACCACTCAAAGAGATTTTGGACTGAGTTAACAACTCACAATTTTTTAAATTTCTATAGGAAAAACAATCTATTGAATTCGTGTAGTAGGGGGCCTATTTATAGGCACTTACAAGTCTTCTCTTCCTATTCTAAAAATGTAATCTCAAATCCTAGTGATTTAGAGAATAGGAAACAAAACAAATCCTAAAACTATTTTGATTGGCTAAGAAATTCGGCCAAGGAGAGAGGATAACATACAAAAATTAAAATCCTAATCAAGAAGAGAAAATTCGGCATATCCTATTTCAAATTAGACTTCTAAAACCTTCTCAAACTATGGAAAGTAAAAGAAACACAATCCTAGTTGGAAAAGACTTGCTTTCCCAGTTTCAGTTGGATTCGGGGGAGCTTGGATTTCGAACATGGGCTTCTAGTTTCCTTAATCCAGACTTTAGCTGTTATTATTGGGTTTCATTTCTCATCTACGTTGTATCTGCAAGTCCATTATCGAATAATCTCGTAACGTTAATGGGCTTGGACTTCTAAATCTGTAGATGGGTTTGAGCCTGTTGTTGGGCCTTGGACTTGATCTTGAACTTTGAAGCTGGACTCTATCCAATCATCTTCTGGGCTATCGATCTAGTAACTGGACCAACATACTCAACTCGTGAATCACTTAGAATGAGATTTCGACTCACTGAGGAGTTTCCTGAGCTAACTCTTGTGCAAATCTGGCCTTCCTGAGCTATGTTTTGCTTCAGATGCTCTGGAGTAGAGGAAGAACTGGCACTGATTACTGGTTCTTCTTCTGAAACAGAGCCTACCGCTTTGATATTCACATCAATTAGTCCAAAGAACAACACTTCCCAGATCCATAGCCTTTTGTTTGCACCGTTTTCCCAAACTGTTGATGGACTATTTCAATTTCCTGATAACTTTGTTCTTAAATTTCTAATTTCTTCTACCATGCACGCCCTAAATCAATAAGCTAAATGCAAATGAGACTTTAATCACTTCATCCAAGAATGACCAGGGACCAAAGAGGTGAAATCGGAACTGGAGTGCCTGGAAAATATTTTCAGGCGGTTTACTCTCCGGTGGTTCCCATTTCTGGTTCCAAAAGGTTCTAATTTTTCTTAATTATTTCGGCTAAAAATCTAATTTAGAAATAGAAATTGTATGAATGGTTTTTTTCTCAAGAGAATTTCTTTACCATTTCGAAGATTTCCAATACATATTTTATACTTACAATCTAACTTTTTCACTTTCATATAATACAACTTTCAAATTTTTAATGCAAAACATGACCTCCAAAATACAAACTCTACAGTTGCAAGCTTATATTTTTCCCTCTATCCCATAAAAAAATTATATTTAAATGAAATATAATTTTTTATGTTTTCAAAAAAAACTTTGCATGTTACTAGATTATATATAAATTCACTTATAATTTTATTAATTAGCATATTAAATGCATAGTAATATATATTAAAAGTAAAGTTACGGAACTAATTTTTTTGGGACTAGAGCTTCTTCTCTCCGGCAGGTTTTAGTGCAATACTTATATAGTACAACTAAGTGTACTATAAAAATTTGTACACATAGTAAAAATTAAAACAAAAATAAAATGTGTAAATTAAGTGAATAGGAGGGTGTATTCACGCTCCTTGAAAACCATCAAAACACAGTCGCCTAAGCTTTTCTCCATCATCAGTTTCCAACACAAAACAATTATTCACTCCTGGAAAATTGCACAAATTAATTTCTTCAATCAATGGAGAAAAAAACCCTTCATCCATCAAAACCATCATCATCATCGGTTGATGATGCCAAATTGCTGATGTCGTTTTGATACAAACTGCCGATTTCGCAACCACGACCGAGCATTCCGCAAACCGCCGACGTTCATACAGGAGGAAGCACCCCACTTCAACCGTCCGCAAAAGGGAAACCCATCAACCCTACAAAACAAAATCCGAAAAGAGGCGCAACAACATCCTTTGAAGAACAAGTAGCAGCAAAAAACATAAACGCGACGACAAAACTCAATCCAAATGGAGGAAAAATGAGTACAAAAAATGCATCAACGGGTGGAGAAAATGCGAAAATGCAGCAACAGCCCCATAGTGAAGGTAAATGTCAAGATTCTTTGGTTCTGTATTTTGTGTTTTCGATATGATGATGTTTGTGATGGTAAATGTCAAGATGCTTTGGTTCTGTATTTTGAGTTTTCGATATTTTGTGAAGATGTTATGTTTTGAATCATATGACTGATTAGAAACTATTTCTTGTTGGAATAAAATGGTGTATGATATCTGATATATTGATGGAATATATCGATAGTTGATGGAATATGTCGATAGTTGATGGAATATATCCAAAAGTAATCTGATCTGGTTGATGGAATATGTACAAAGTTGATGGAATATGTCCATAGTTGATGGAATATATCCAAAGTTGATGGAATATGTCGATAGTTGATGGAATATGTCAATAGTTGATGGTAAATGTGAAGATGTTGATGGTAAATGTCAAGATGCTTTGGTTCTGTATTTTGTGTTTTCGATATTTTGTGAAGATGTTATGTTTTCAATCATATGACTGATTAGAAACTGTTTCTCGTTGGAATAAAATGGTGTATGATATCTGATATAGTTGATGGAATATATCGATAGTTGATGGAATATATCCAAAAGTAATCTGATATGGTTGATGGAATATGTACAAAGTTGATGGAATATGTCCATAGTTGATGGAATATATCCAAAGTTGATGGAATATGTCAATAGTTGATGGAATATGTCAATAGTTGATGGTAAATGTGAAGATGTTGATGGTAAATGTCAAGATGCTTTGGTTCTGTATTTTGTGTTTTTGATATTTTGTGAAGATGTTATGTTTTCAATCATATGACTGATTAGAAACTGTTTCTCGTTGGAATAAAATGGTGTATGATATCTGATATAGTTGATGGAATATGTCGAAAGTTGATGGAATACATCCAAAAGTTTATGTATGATATCTTATCTGGTTGATGGAATATGTACAAAGTTGATGGAATATGTCCAGAGTTGATGGAATATATCCACAGTTGATGGAATATGTCAATAGTTGATGGAATATGTCAATAGTTGATGGTAAATGTGAAGTTGCTTTGGTTCTGTTGATGTATTGTATTTCATTCAAACTCTTTACGTACAGGCAAAAGGAAGATAGATGACGAAGAGACGGATGATGATTTCACAGATAAACCAGTCAAAAAAACTGTGGAGCAGAGTAAGGCAAATAAACGTTCGAAAAAAATGGAGAAAGGAAATGATTCAACGAGGTTCTTGAGCAGAACTTCTCCGTCTGCAAAATCAGCATTACTAGGACAGATTACTGAACCCCAAAAGGAAGCATTGAGGCAGGTTGGACTTTCATGCCAGTTCCAATTGAATATAGACAATCTTCCAAATGTATTGGGAGAATATTTGCTCACGAAGATGAACACAACAATAAGGAGTATAGAGTTGCCAGCAGGTAATATTTCAATTGACGATATTGATGTAGAACTTGTTATGGGTTTTCCCGGTGGAGAACATGAAATGGAAGAGTATACAAGGAAGGATGAGAGATCAGAAAAATATAAATTGGACAAACAGAACATGGAAAGAAGACATGGAGGGAAAATTCCATCCACCGGAGAATTAGCACTTCACATCTTGAGGAACAAGGAATATTACAACTTGGATTTCCTTCAAGATTTTTTGATTTTAATGGTAACAACATTGGTGTTTGGCTATGGAAACACCACCATCAGATACAGATTGCTGAAATCTTTGGATACTGTGGAAAACATCAGCAAGATAAATTGGAGAAAGTATATATTTGACAAATTGTTGGAAGCAACAAATGAATGGAATAGGCGGAATGGTAAAGACCATTTTAGAGGGCCGCTTACATTTCTAGTGGTAAATCTTATACCCATCTATTGATTATGTTTTATGATTTGGATGGAATATTTATTATGATCTGATATGAGTGATGGAATATTGATCTTGTTTCTGGTTTTTCGTAACAGTTGTTCTACGCAGATAGAGTTGGGTATGGCAAATCAAGCAACCAAGACCGACGCGTACCAACAATTCAAAATTGGACAGAGCAACAACTGAATGTACTTGCAGAGTACAAAGGAGATTTTGGGGTGGGCAGAATAAGGGGACGCCCAAAAAACAATGATGATTATGAGGACACATCTGGTGATGATGAGGATAATGTAAGATGTTCATTTTTGTTTTTAGGATTATCTGTTATGGTTGATGGAATATGTCAATAGTTGATGGAATATGTTAATAGTTGATGGAATATGTTAATTGTTGATGGAATATGTTAATAGTTGATGGAAATATGTTAATAGTTGATGGAATATGTCAATTGTTGATGGAATATGTTAATAGTTGATGGAATATGTCAATTGTTGATGGAATATGTCAATAGATGTTAATCTTATATTGGCAGCAGGTGAAAGATTCTGAAGATGAGGACAATGGTAATGACGTAGAGCAAGAGAAAGAGGAGACAGATGAAGATTCTGATAGAGCCAACGAAGAAGAAGAAGAAGAGGAAGAAGCTGAAGGAATGCATGAAGAAAACATAATGGACATTGATGAGGAAGAGGTAGTTAATGAAACAGGAAATGAAAATGATGGAATATAATATATTATTATATATGTTATATCTAATAGCATTGTTTACGATGTGTTAATAGGAACAACCCAATGACTTGGAACAGATGAAAGGTTGCGTTGTTACAATTGAAAATGTAACGACAAAATTATTACAAGTCTACAATAGAGCAAAAGGTTCAGATTGAAAGAATGACATGCAACTCCGTGAAATCGTTGATCAAGTTGATCTGATCTTTGCAAAAACGATAAAAGGATTCAGAGACATCGACCGTAAGGATGATGGACCTGATGTTGCTGAGCAGGAGGAGAAGGAGAAATCAAATGAAAAACATAAGATGGAAAATCCTGCAAGCGATAGAGAGGCAAAGGGAGAGGTAAGCACGAAAATGTCAAAGTTGATGGAATATATCCAAAAATTGATGGAATATGTCAAAAGTTGATGGAATATGTCAATAGTTGATGGTAAATGTGAATATGTTGATGGTAAATGTCAAGTTGCTTTGGTTCTGTAAATGTGAATATGTCCAAAGTTGATGGAATATATCCAAAGTTGATGGAATATGTCAAAAGTTGATGGAATATGTCAATAGTTGATGGTAAATGTGAATATGTTGATGGTAAATGTCAAGTTTAACTTCTTTTTTTTTTTTTTTTTTGCAGGAAAAGGAAGAAGACACAACAATTGGGATGCAAACCCCCGACAACATTAAAAAAGCTTTTGTAGAGGTAATGACGAACTTCAACAATATTACCATCAATAATTTGGATATTGATAGAAACATTTGACATATATAACAACCAATATGCAGCTAACCGATACCCCGGACACGGAGTGCATAAATGAAATGTGCAGGGTACTGGATGTAGTGGAAAGAGAACAACTGATGGGGGATAAACATGCCAAGAAACGAAATGAGTTTCCATCATTTGATCTTGGAATATCATTAACACCGGTGCATTTGAATGAAAATTTTCAGGATGCTACAGAAACAAAAGAAACAACACCCAGCACACCAGAATTGGATGCACTTGTAGATTTAGTTGTTGCATCGACTGAAGATAGAGGTGCTGGAGAAGAAGGATCAAAATGAAATGAGTAAGGAATTTACTGAAATTTTAATATAACACGTGATGTAAGATGTTATAAAGTTGATGGAATATCTCCATAGTTGATGGAATATCTCCAAAAGTTGATGGAATATCTCCAAAGTTGTGTGCTATCTTTTGTTTTCAGGACTATTGATGAAGACGACCAACGAAGTTTAGAGAGAGTGATGTTTGGTCCAAAAAATGAACGTAGAGAAGGCAAAAAACCGGCAAAATTAATGTCTCCATACATGACTAGCTGGCCAATGGAGAGACTCAAGCTATCGGAGAAGGATATAATGGTGAATGATTACGCAATGCTGGAGGAAGATAAAGACAAAGGCATTTTGGGGAGGTTTATATACTTTCCATCCAAAATTATTGGTATCTTTTATGATTAATCAAAAGTTGATGGAATATCTCCAAAGTTGATGGAATATCTCCAATTTTGATGGAATATATCCAAATTTGGACATATTCCATCAACTCTTGGAGATATTCCATCAACTCTTGGAGATATTCCATCAACTTTTGGACATATTCCATCAACTTTTGGACATATTCCATCAACTTTTGGAATCCAACTAATCCATGTACAATTTACTTTTTTCATGTATAATGCAGTGAGACTCTTTTTAGAGCATCATCATTTTTTGGCATAAACAGGGAAGATATGGAATGTATGAGGGTGCCTAATTGGTTAGACATCATTGTAATCAACTGTTGGGCATACCACTTGAACCAAACGAGAAACGTCCCAAAGCTTGAAGATCCTACAAGAATATATTTCTCCATGAGTTTTACTGTAAGTAGAACATTACATCATGTTTAATTATTGGTATGCAAGTTACATGTTATGTTTTGGTATGTGAAACTGTTTCTCGATGGATTATACATTGCAGTCTATTGTTCAAGCACCTGAAAATGATCATAAAAAGTTAGTGGGTGAGATATGCCAAAGGTTCGGTGATCAACTGGAAGCGGAATTAAGGTTGATAAACTTAACACCGGAAAGATTTGATCCATCCATGGTAATTAGTACATAAATTCTGTATTGCATTGTACATATTTGCCATCAATATCGTCAAATGTCATCAAATGTACATGTGTTCTGTATGTTTGTGTTAATACAGGTGTTCTTCCCAATATACCTTCCCAAACATTTTTTGGTGATATGCATCAACAGCATGTCAAAGCAAGTGATAGTGCTGGACAACATGTGCGGAGGACCGACTTCACTTAGGGGATACCAAAATGAAATTGTAAGTATTAATTACGATATTTATGGTTCGTTAAAGTTAGTTTGAAATCATCCATATTTGATGGTATATTAATGTAGGTGAAATACTTCGCAAACTGGATGAAATCATCCAAGGGCAGTCAATTGTATCTTGATTTTGACAAATGGAAGAAGACATACCCCAGAACCAAATGGAAAAATGCCGATGGCATAAATTGTGGCATATACGTAATGAGGCACATGGAAACATACAAGGGACAAAAGACATTCGACTACGACAAGTTGATGATTAATGCAGTGAAGGACTCAGATATACTGTTAAGATTTAGGCTAAAATACGTATATGAATTGATTATGTCGCCATGTAACAGGGCAAGGGGGGAAGTGATGAAAAGAATGGCAGATTTTTATTCCAAGTAACATATTGTTGATGAAGTATTAGATGTTTTTTTATGGAATATTATCTGTTTTTCTGATGGAATATATTATCTTATTTAATGTACAACTTATAATTGCGTTTGCTTTAAAGTTTTGTATCTTGCGTTTGAAAGTTTTATATGGTAAAATTGATGGTAAATCCTAACATAAAGTTGATGGAATATCTCCAAATTTGATGGAATATCTCCAAATGTTGATGGAATATCTCCAAAGTTGGACATATTCCATCAACTTTGGAGATATTCCATCAACTTTTGGACATATTCCATCAACTTTTGGAATCAAACTAATCCATGTACAATTTACTTTTTTCATGTATAAATCCTGAACTATGATGGAAAATATGATCGATCAAAAGAACAATACATATTCCATCAAAAAAACAGAACATATTCCATCAAAAAAACAGAACATATTCCATCAAAAAAACAGTACATATTCCATCAAAAAACAGTACATAAATATAAGATTTTCCATCCAGAAACAAATTTCACAAATAGTCCTAAACTTAATCATCAACAGGGTTTATAAAAACACCATCTAAATTATCATAAGTCCTCTTCAGAATATCGGTGACCACCTTATTAGATCGCAATGCAGCTGCTTCAGACTTCCTTGAACGCCCTTGATGTTTGTATTTGGATTTATTGATTCGCTTCTCCACAGTACTCTTTATACGAACATTCCTAACACCTTTTGCGCGCCTGAAACTGGGATCTCTGATTTTATTAGACGATGGAACCTCCAAATTCTCATCCACAATCTCAGCTTCAGCAGCAATTGCATCTCTAGCTTTGACAAAGAACTCATCCAAAATACGACGAGCAATAGAACTAGTATGAGATAATTTAATCAAATCGAGATACTTTCTACTAGCATCTGCCCTCCACAAAGATGGGGAAGGATCCCCAGGACATTTGGACTCTTGAGAAATACTTAACTACTCATTACGTGAAATTGATGCAGCTTTTGTCCACCTATTCAATATGTAAACAGCAGGAATTCTGTGCACAAATATGATATTACATAAGTTGATGGTATATGTCCAAAAGTTGATGGAATATGTCCATAAGTTGATGGAATATGTCCAAATTTGATGGAATATCTCCAAAGTTGATGGAATATATCCAACTTTGGACATATTCCATCAAATTTGGACATATTCCATCAACTTATGGACATATTCCATCAACTTTTGGACATATTCCATCAAGTCCATAAAAATACCAAAAAAAGAAAAAATACCTGGTAATTGTTCTGCATAAGAACACGAAGACAATGGCAACACAGAATACCAACTTCAGAAAACATTTTGCATGTGCACTTTACAGAATAATCGTTCTCATCAAAGCGAACAACATGACGAAAACTATCTTTTTCAGGTACCCAAACCTGAAACTCATATAAGCCATTTGATTGAGTAACCTATACCAGATACAAAGCAAGCATTTGCATATATTGCTTCTCAAATTCTGTATACATTTCGATTGTGTATACTTCACAAGCATGTTTCAAAATTAGAGAATCTTTCACAGCAAGAACAACTTTACCATAGAAGCACCTATGGTCTTCTTGAGGAGCAGCATTGTATCGCCAATCGTTCACAACATCCACATAATGGCCATAAAACTCACACAATGTGGAAGTCTTAGACAATTTAAGAGAAATGGAACGATTAGTAGTTTCACTCCTCTGAGAAGACACTATTCCACCAGAAAAGTAATCCTTGCTGAAGGCAGGACACCACTTTTCGCGTAACTCATATA
This sequence comes from Knoxia roxburghii, assembly GCA_030378225.1. NCBI lineage: Eukaryota > Viridiplantae > Streptophyta > Magnoliopsida > Gentianales > Rubiaceae > Knoxia > Knoxia roxburghii. The sequence goes on along the minus strand of CM059416.1, from coordinate 34,273,483 downwards.
AGCCTTTCAACCAATCAACGTCACGACAATCATATGTTTGCATCATGCTGATAAGAAAAGGTATATTCCATCAAAAAAATGGGGAACAAACATATGGTAATACATAAATAATATGGATAAATAAGTAATATGATAATACATTAACAACAACAGACGTGAAGTTGATATTCCATCAACAACAACAGATATTCAGATATTCAATCATAGAAGAAAAAAATTATTCCTAAGCATATCATTTTGATGGAATATGTCCAAATTTGATGGAATATGTCCAAAGTTGTAGATATTCCATCAACTTTGGACATATTCCATCAAATTTGGGCATATTCCATCAATAACAAAATCTTACTTGTTCCATAGCCATTCAAATTCAGCAACGGTTTCCACTTGGGTCAGCAATTTATATAACATTTCCGAAAAACCTTCACGTTGCCTGAGAAATCCAACATTCTTCTCAGAGTTTTTAATGATATGCCAAACGCAAAGACGATGCCGGGAATTAGGAAACACAACAAGAATAGCCTTTGCCATAGAGGCTGATTGATCAGTCATGATAGTTATAGGAGGCTTATTGTCCATAGACCTCAAGAATGCAGAAAACAACCAAACGAAGGATTCATATTTTTCGTCCCTTAGAAAACCGATTCCAAACATGACATTGCGATTGTGATTGTCCACACCGACAAATGGGCCACATATCATATCGTATTTATTTGTACGATATGTTGTATCATGGACTACTAAATCCCCAAAAATACTGTAATCTAACTTCATTTGACCGTCTCTCCAAAAAATATTCCTCAACGAAGACTCAGCATCCAATTCGAAATCAAAGAAAAAATCTTTCTCATGAGAAGCCATGTATCTCAAAGTTTCTATCAAGGAATTTGAATCACTGCCATCAAGATATATGCGTTTTTCAGATACCAGTTGGTTATGTGCATCCCTCGCTGTAAAGCCAACCTTTGAAGGACCGCCGCACTAAATGAACAACAATAAAAAATACATATTACATAACACTCATAACATAAAATATAACAATTTATATCATATTCCATCAACTTTGGACAAATTCCATCAACTTTAGACATATTCCATCAACTGTGGACATATTCCATCAACCAGATCAGATATCATACACCATAATATGATTCAAAATATAACATGTTATATCATATTCCATCAACTGTAGACATATTCCATCAACTTTCGACATATTCCATCAACCAGATCAGATATCATACACAATCATATGATTCAAAATATAACATGTTATATCATATTCCATCAACTGTAGACATATTCCATCAAATTTCAACATATTCCATCAACCAGATCAGATATCATACACAATCATATGATTCAAAATATAACATGTTATATCATATTCCATCAACTGTAGACATATTCCATCAACTGTAAACATATTCCATCAACTTTCGACATATTCCATCAACAAGATCAGATATCATACACAATCATATGATTCAAAACATAACATGTTATATCATATTCCATCAACTGTAGACATATTCCATCAACTTTTTGACATATTCCATCAACTTTTTGACATATTCCATCAATTACATCAGTCATGAACATGTGATATTCAATTATAAATGGAGAAAAATCACTTACCTCTCTAGACAAAACCTTATAACTATCACCGACAGATATTCCAGCACCTTTCATTGTCTTAAAAAATTCAACTGAACTTTTAGATGCATTCCGATGAGAACGTAACAGGTGTCGCTCATTCTCCGGACACATAACGTGATTATGCCTACGAAAATGTTCGGTGACTTCCCATAAACCATCATCCCTCAGTTTAAATACAATGTAAGCCAAACAACCACAGCGATAATCAAGCTTCGTGTACATTTGGTTTAACTTATCAGTCGCCCTCTTCTCCCCCTGTTTATAACAAACAAGTTTCCTGTAGTAACATTTTCTATCACGAGCTCTCTTTCGATCTCTTTCTAGACGAATACCAAAACCATGATTCCAAGCATACGAATTATACATTTCGTAAGCTTTTTCCTCACTCTCAACAGTTTTATGTAAAAGAGACTCCATTGAAACATCATCACCTTGTTCAGAAACTGAAAAAATAATGTATTATATACTGAATGCTTATCGTCCACATAGGAATCAAAAAATGACAAAAGTAACTTACCATCACATATGACTTGCACATTCTGACGATTTTGAACATTGTTGCAACCACTTGAACCATTATCTCCATTTAGAATCATGATATCCATATCGAAATATAAACAAAGCACCGTCTGCAAACCGCCGAAGTTCATACAGAACGAAGCACCCCACTTCAACCATCCGCAAAAGGGTTTTGCGTTGGAACCTGCCGATTCCGCAAACCGCCGATTTCTCCATTGATGGCAGAAATTAATTTGTGCAATTTCCCAGGAGTGACTGACGGCTGGAGAAAGAAGAAAGAGAAGAAAAAGAAAATGAGGGTTTTGCACCTACAAAATAGGCTCGTGGAGGGAGGTAAAATGAGGAAAATTGGGAAACATCATTTAATGAGATGTTTTATATATAAAATCTGCTATGGGTACCATCCTACTTGTACACCTAGTTGTAGGAAAAAAATTGCCGTTTTAGTGTCTAACTTAAGGTGTAATATGAATTAATGAGTCATTAACTTGAAGATTGTGAATGTGTTTCATATATATATAGTGATGGAGAGAGAAAGATATAATGGCAGATGAAGCAAGAAAGCTCATGGAATGTGCAGAGCAGTCAAGGACCCACTTTCTTTGACTTGTTCACTTTGTTGTGTGGGGCGTCACGCAAAACCAAATTTTCATTAAGGCAGTGCGGTAATTTCTACAATGGGTGCTCCTAGAAGAGCATTCACAATTGTTTGCCCCTAAAATAGGTTAGTAAATAAGATTAACAGTGTTACATTAACTTTTTACTAATATCTCATTTTATTAATATTTTCTCTCTAATGATTTTATACTATAAAAGCATCCACAATGGTACATTTTTTGGGGTTAATTGGTGGTAAGTCCCACCTATTAACCCCATTGCACCATTATGGAGTGTGTACCGTGACTACACGATTATCACCTATTTTATTTTATTTTTTTTTAAATTGATCAGTCTGGCCAACTTTGGCTCAATTTTTTTTTCATTTTCAAAATAGCCGTTGGACTGGACTAGCCGTTTGGGTTTAAATTTTTTGCCCAATTAATTTTATTTATTTTGTTCTTTAAATACTTATCAATTCTAAAATTTATCTCACACTTTCCATCTTATATTTTCTCATCATCTTTTATTTCTTTCCTACAATTCTACCATCTCAATCGTCAAACTCTCTATTATGGATGAAAATAATAATTGGAAAAATTCAACTAATTCTCCAAATTTAAGAAATTCTTCCTCCACACTACAACCACCCAATAAATTCACATGCATGGATGTAGACGTTTTTGGACGTGGTGCTAGTGTTATGAGACGTGATAGGCTGTCTTTGTGAAAAAATAGCTTAAATTCACATGCATGGATGTAGACATTTTTAGACGTGGTGCTAGTGTTCTGAGACGTGATGGGCTGTCTTTGTGAAAAAATAGCTTAAATTCACATGCATGGATGTAGACGTTTTTGGACGTGGTGGTAGTGTTATAAGACGTGGTGCTAGTGTTCTGAGACGTGGTAGGCTTTTTTTTTTGTGAAAAAATAGCTTAAATTCACATGCATGGATGTAGATGTTTTTGGACATGGTGCTAGTGTTCTGAGACGTGGTGCTAGTGTTCTGAGACGTGATAGGCTGTCTTTGTGAAAAAATAGCTTAAATTCACATGCATGGATGTAGACGTTTTTGGACGTGGTGCTAGTGTTCTGAGACGTAGTAGACTGTCTTTGTGAAAAAATAGTTTAAATTCACATGCATGGATGTAGACGTTTTTGGACGTGGTGCTAGTGTTCTGAGACGTGGTGCTAGTGTTATGAGACGTGACTCCTTCCCTTTAAAAAAAATAAAAATATTTTTATAAACAAAAAAGGAAGGAGCCGTTGGCTTTAAAAAATAAAAATCTTTTTATAAAAAAAGAAGGAAGGAGTCGTTGCCAACGGCTCCTTCCCTTTAAAAAATAAATGAGCCAACGGGTCTATTCTTTTTTAAAAAATTATTTTTATTTTACTTTTTTCCTTCTATAAATATATCATCACCTCATTCATCCTACATTATCCATTTCTTATAATCTACCATCTATAAAATAGCTTTCTTGAACTCCTTCTTCTACAAACAACAGCATACTCACGTCAAAATGTCTCAATCTTCCAATGATAGTGATATTAGCAACGAATTGGACGAATCGATCGAAGAGGAGCTCAACTATGACAGTGAGGTGCAGAATTATGTTGTGGTTGATTCAAAAAAGTATTAATGAAGTCGGGAGTTCTAGATCGCATACTCGAAAGCATTACAAAAGAGATCGCTACGAAGCACATGTTCGACTCTTCAACGATTACTTCTCCGATGATCCATTATATCCTGCAAATATTTTCCGTCGAAGATTTCGAATGATAAGGGAGCTATTCATTGGAATTGTCCATGACCTTGAAAATTATTATGAATATTTTCAATGGAGGGTTGATGCAGCACAAAAAAAGGGGACTTTCTCCTATTCAGAAAACAACATTCACTATTAGACAGTTAGCCTATGGATCGCCAGCCGATTTATGCGATGAATACATAAAGCTTGGTGAAACTAGTTCTTTAGAGTGTTTGTCAAACTTTTTTCGATGCATTCGTGAACTTTACTGAGAGCGATACTTGAGAAGGCCAAATTCTGAGGATGTCGAACGTTTGTTACATCTACACACAGAGTGTCATGGCTTTCCTGGCATGCTTGGGAGCATTGATTGCATGCATTGGCAGTGGAAAAATTGCCCAGTTGCATGGAAAGGTCGATTTACACGCGGCGACAAAGGTTGTTCTACAATCATACTAGAAGCAGTCGCATCAGCTGACCTCTGGATATGGCATGCTTACTTTGGCGTTGTAGGGTCTAACAACGACATCAACGTGCTCAACCAATCTCCGGTATTTAATGACATCTTGCATGAGTACGCTCCCCCTGTACAATTTACAGTGAATGGCACGATGTACAACAGAGGTTATTTCTTAGCCGATGGCATATATCCCAAGTGGGCAACTTTTGTGAAGAATTTCTCGTTTCCACTAGATCCAAAAAGATGCAAGTTTAAACAAATGCAAGAAGCAGCACGAAAAGATATAGAACGAGCATTTAGAGTACTCCGATCTCGGTGGGGTATTACACGTGGTCCAGCTCGTTCGTTGAGCACATCAAAATTGAAGGATATATTGTATGCATGTATCATATTACATAATATGATTATAGAAGATGAGGGGGATGCAGCAGCAAATTGGAATGATGAGGATGAAAGAATTTTCCACATAGGATCTGGTTTGCACTTGCTCGATTTACCATGCAACAAAAATTTCTAATTAAAGCAGAACCTTAGAAAAATACCTTTGAAGCGTGCACCTGGTGATTCTCTTGTATGCCTCAATACTATGACTTCACGTTGTGTGGGCAACGAACTAGAAGCCAATTGATCAACCAATCACCACAATCCACCTGCTAGAAAACTCTAGCACCGCAGCACCTAGCACGTACTATAAACGCACCGCCCGCAGAAAGAGAAAGCTACGCGCAGCTGGTATAAACCAAGGCCAAAATTTCAGCCACTAGAAACCAAAAAACCAGCCGCACACTTTCTTGAAAATCCGACTTGGAGAGAGAAACGTTTTCTCTCTCTAGAAAACTTGTGGATTAATTTTTGTTTCTTAAATGGCTAATCCCTTGTCTATTTCTAGAGTTACAAGAGAGACCCCAAGTTGGTTTAGGATTGGTCTTCCTAATGGGTTTAGGTAATGAATTAGTTTCCAAATCCAATCAGGTAACCAATCTGATAGGATAAACCAAATCCTACTAGATTCCTAATCTATAGGATTTCCTAATTCCAATTGAAACTTAAGACTTAATTAATTAATTAAATAATTCCACTTTGTTAATTACTTAATTAACCCTTAGGAATTAATTAAATAATTCCACTTTGTTAATTACTAAATTAACCCTTAGGAATAATTAACCAATTAATTAATTAAATCTACATATTCAATTAACCCATTGCAAAATTAATCGTACCACTAACGGATTAATTTTGGCACTACCATCCTACACCAGAATTGCTTCCAGAATAACTTAATTAAATTATATTCATTAATCTCCCCACATCAAAGATATAGTGCTCGTTAATTAAAATTAATTTACTGATAAATTAATTAATTAACTTCTTTAATTCCGAGACTAGTACCACTCGACCTTTTTACTATACCGGACAAAAGCCACCAGCCGGGTTTAGTATAATAAACATTTCAAGCTCATCTCGGGAGCACCATCACCCCAGATTCACCGGTACATGGTTTCCTTTCGACTAGCAGCAGCACACCAAGTAACTAAACATGCGTACCCAACCCACCGAGACTATTGGCCACATTTGACCTCACCCATTGGCAGATCAAAGTATACTATGTCTAATCCTCATGCCCGCTCGAGTCTAGGGATTTAAAGATAGAATACAAGGATCGATTTGTCTATTAAATCAGTACAAGACAAATCATTCCTAAAGGTCAAGTTCAATATGCCCCGGGCATATCTATATGATTCAATCAGTTTAGACAAACCAATTATCCGAATCACATACTAACCTAGACCGACAGTTTGTCCAAAACTGTCTCGGTTACGAACCTCATTTCTATATTATATCTTTCAACCAATGATGAGATCTACTGTGTCACACCAGCACCTTATCATCTACTTGCATAATATAAATGGACAATTAATGCACAACAAGCTATGATTGAAACACGAATCGATATATTAATCTGGGAAACTGTATAATACAAGCATAGCTTATGTATTCTACTCCAACAGAGGATTATGCAAATCCTATGAATGAGGCAATACAAGGTGCCCCCAAGAGTTTCATCATTATGTTCAACGGTTGACAGAACTACGAGATCGTGTGATGTATCGACAACTTCAATCGGATTTAGTTTAACATATTTGGGAACATTTTGGAAATAATAACGGTGAAAATTAATGTAATATGTTTAATATTCAAGTTGTAGTAATTGCAATTTATGTATTTTTATGCACATTTTGTTTTTTATTTTTAATTAATATTTTATGAAATAATTATTTATATTTCTTATGTTATATGATTTTTCATTTGTATTTAGTAAAATAAATTTAACTATTGACTATAATATTTATATTATAAGTGAAATAAATATAATATTATAGTGGGTCCATTCATTAACCTATTAGAGTGTAAAACTATGGGAGAGAAAATGTTAATAAAATGAGAGGTTAGTGGAAAGCTGATGTGGCACTGTTGGCCCCATTTATTAACCTATTTTGGGAGCAAACTTGTGGATGCTCTAATAGGATAATGAATGGACTCACTATAATATTACAATTCGTATACAGTACTACTATAGCAGTACCATACTATTGTACCCATTTTAATTTCTCACTTTTCACCAGTTGCAGCACGGACGCTTAGTAACATGCATTTTTTTCTTTTTTTCTCCAACCCTCGATATCTCTCTCTCTCTCTCTCTCTCTCTCTCTCTTTCATGCCGCCACCCTCCCTTTATCGGATCTCCTTCGACTCTGTCGCGACTCCTCTTCTTCGAATTTGGAATTTCCGGTGTCTCTTTTCCACTTTTCTCGACGTCTCAATCGGCATCTCGATCGCCTCCTCTCCGATGACCTGTTCCGATATACGGTGCTGTAATTTTTTATTTTCTGTTGTCACAAGGCTTGGTTCTTCGTAATTAATGGTGGTGGTTAGTACATTATTAGAGTGATAAGGATGCTTGGAGTGATAAGGATGTATTGGAATGATAAGGTTATCATGTTCATAGTTTTATCTAGATATATTTTGTGATAATGAATATCAAGTAATCCTTTTATCTACAATATCTCTTATGTTTATCACCTAGAGTAGCATTCTATAAAAAGAGCACATTATGTACTCTATCAGATGAGTTTTATGAAATACAATTCTTTACTTCTTACATTTTTCATCTCTTTTCACATTTTCCTCAATTCTAAGTGATAATCTTTAATAGCTTTAAATCTCTTATGGGTGTTTTGGTTGATATAAAATACTATTGTGTAATATAATTCTTAATTTTGGTTGATATAAATACAATTTCAGTTGATATGAAACACTATTGTTTTTATCAGGAATATGGCTGATATAAAACACTATTGTATTGTATTTTTTTGTTGATATAAACCCTTTTCTGGTTGACATAAAACAATATTCTATATGATATAACTCATGTTTTTGTTGATATAAACTCTACTCAAACACTATTAATCAAATTGTTACTCTTTATACATGATATTAACCATTATTATATTGATATAACACATGTTCTACATGATATAGACTTACATTCTACTCTATATAAACTCGTATTTTTCCCATTCAAATCTTTACCCTTATACACAAAAACAGCCCACCACATTTCAGAACAACTAGCACCAAGTCCAGAAACGTCTACATCCATTCATGTGAATTTAAACTGATTTTTTTCACAAAAACAGCCCCCCACGTCTCAAAACAACTAGCACCACGTCAAAAACAACTAGCACCACGTCCAGAAACGTCTACATCCATTAATGTGAATTTAAACTTATTTTTTTCACAAAAACAACCCACCATGTCTCAGAACAACTAGCACCACGTCAAAAACAACTAGCACCACGTCAAAAATAACTAGCACCATTTCCAGAAACGTCTACATCCATGCGTGTGAATTTAAACTAATTTTTTTCACAAAGACAGTTCACCACGTCTCAGAACAACTAGCACCACGTCCAGGAATAACTACCACACCACGTATACATCCAAACATGTGAATTTTAGCTGAATTTTTCACAAAATATAGTCTACCATGTCTAGCACCACGTCCAGCTACGTCCCGCTACGTCCTATAAACACATGGTCTACGTGTTATATGTTGGATCGTGTTTAGGCATTTAATTCTAAATTAACGCAGCAGAATTATCCTAAACTATAAGAACCGGGGTCTTACCCTCTACGCGTAATCGGTTGCGCTCGTACCTGGATCCTTTTGGGAAGATTGCATTTCGTCTTTCTCTGGCACTTCCCAGAAGTGTCCTCCACAATCAGGCACTGGAGCTCTTCGGTGCTAGTATAAAATTCCTGTAAAGAAATTTTGTTTTTGGAAGAGAGAATTTTTTTCGAGAGAGAAAAAGAGCAGAAAATTTTTAGAAAACTATTTTCCTGTTTTAAAATCTTTGTCTCAATTTTCTCTCGCATATTCTCTTTTATAAAAGAAATCTGATTACTTAAGCCATGGATTAAACCATTTACCCATGGATCAGACTGATGGGTCTAGAACCTCAATTGTAACTAGGTCCCTTGATTTGTCAGTCTATCTCAATTCTTTCTGAGTAATTAATTAACTATTAATTAATACCCCAAAACTTCTTAATAGTATTTAATTAAACTATTTAATTTAATATTATTCTTCTAAGTATAACAATTATACCTAGTACCGCCAAGAATCTTCAAACTCACTTACGTGCAATCCTGTAGGTCCATTCCAAATTGACAATGGATAAATTAATCTCATAGATTAATCCATAAATCATCAGTGGCCTCTAGCAAGACATGATGACTACTCAATTTAGAATGGATAGTCGAATGATGATTCAACGCAACCTTTCTAAGCATACTATGTACGGTCCTCTACATCGATATCCCGTTTAGCATAAGGCATGGAACCATCATCCTTATTAAGCTAAACGTTTACTTGATCTCTCAGTGACATTGATTCTATTCGAGCAAATGATAACAATTATCAATTCTCGGGCATGGCCATGCACTTCTCAGTTCACTATCAAGTGGCCCGGATATCATCTCTCACTTAAGAGAGATTTGTACTCCCATCACTTCACCTACATATCTTAACGTGACTCATAGTGTACCCAGTCATACCCATACTTGGCAACCTGTTACAGTCCCGTTAGGCGTATGTCAAAGAACACCACAATTCACCTAAGACCATGCAGTGATTTCTGGTCTAAGGATCCTCGTACGAATATACTCGAAAAGAATCACTCATGATCTATCAGTCCATGGAGTGTTTCTTTTGGCGGATTATTTTCATGAAATTAAATATGCACAAAAATATTACATTCATGAAATTAACTCATCAGATAAATAATCAATCAAATGACATATGTCTTATTTACATAAATAACCCTCAAAGTTTATTTACATAAATAGCCCTCATTAGGGCACATACACCAACATTATATTGATATAAACACATACTCTACGTGATATAAACTCACGTTCTACTTGATATAAACTCGTGTTTTCAATAATATAATCAAACCTATATAGACGTATAACTTCATGAAACCATTGTACACATGATATAACCCTTTGTTATGTTGATATAAACACATGCTCTACGTGATATAAACTCACGTTCTACTTGATATAAACTCGTGTTTTCAATGATATAATCAAATCTTTACTTTATATATATACATATAAAATTTCATAAAACTGTGGTATAAACTCCTGTTTTTGATTGATATAATCAAATATTTACTTTATATATATACAAAATTTAAAAAAATTCATGAAATAGAAAATTTGATATAATCTCACATTCTAAGTTAATTGAATAATTTTAAAATTTTTTAATTTATAAAAAAATTAAATTTTTTTGGAAATAAATAAATAAAATTTATTTTCAGAATTAAAATTGAAAAAAATTAAAGGCAAAAAAAGAGAGAAATATTATGATTAATTAAAAAATGAGAAAATTTGAAAAAAAAAGAAAAAAAAAACCCGTGTCAGAGACAATATATAATAACTTAAGCAACGCATGTGAATGTGACCCACTTACGCGCACGTGAATTTGAGTTGCACAAAAAGTCAACAGTTGTGGCTGGGAATCATTCAAACTGAAAAATAGTACAAAAACTAGTAGGAGTACAATAGTATTGTACTACTATAGTAGTACGATATAAATTGCCATAATATTATATTTATTTCACTTATAATATAAATATTTATAATCAATAGTTAAATTTATTTTACTAAATACAAATGAAAAATCATATAGCATAACAAATATAAATAATTATTTCATAAAATATTAATTAAAAATAAAAAAACCAAACGTGCATAAAAATACATAAATTGCAATTACTAGAACTTGAATATTAAATATATTACATTAATTTTCACCGTTGTTATTTCCAAAACGTTTCCAAATATGTTGAACTAAATCTGATTGAAATTGTTGATGCACCACACGATCTCGTAGTTCTGTCAACCGTTGAACATAACGATGAAACTCTTAGGGGCACCATTTATTGCCTCGTTCATAGGATTTGCATCGTCCTCACCATTCCAATTTGCTGCTGCATCCCCCTCATCTTCTATAATCATATTATGTAATATGATACAAGCATACATTATATCCTTCAATTTTGATCTAAAACTCCAAGCTTCATTTAGACTCTTTTGAATCAACCACAACAGAATTTGGTCTTCATTGTAGTCATTGAGCTCCTCTTGGGATCCATTTCTTCCAATTAGTTGCTAATATTACTATCATTGGAATATTGAGACATTTTGACGTGAGTATGGTGTTGTTTGTAGAAGAAGTAGTGCAAGAAAGACTATTTTATAGATGGAAGATTATAAGAAATGGATAATGTAAGATGAATGAGGTGATGATATATTTATAGAAGGAAAAAAGCAAAATAAAAATAATTTTTTTAAAAAAGGATAGAGCCGTTGGCTCCTTTATTTTGTTATAAAAATAATTTAATAATTTTAAAGGGAAGGAGCCACCTTCCTTGTTTTAATAAAATTAATTTTTAAAAATATATTTTTATATTTTAAAAGGGAGGAGCCAGCGGCTCCTTCCTTTTTTTAAAAAATATTTTTATATTTTAAAGGGGCTCCTTCCTTGTTTTAATAAAATTAATTTTATTTTTTTAGAGGGAAGGAGTGGCTCTTTCCTTTAAAAAAAAATATTTTATATTTTAAAATGAAGGAGCCAGCTCCTACCTTTTTTAATAAAATTAATTTTATTTTTTTAAAAGTGGCTCATTCCTTTTAAAAAAAATATTTTTATATTTTAAAATGGACCTTTTTTTCTAAAAATAATTTTTATATTTTAAAGGGAAGGAACTCCTTCCTTTTTTTATAAAATTAATTTTATTTTTTTAACCGGAAGGATTCGTTGGCTCCTTCAAATTTTTATAAAAATAATTTTATGTATTTATTTATTGTATGTGTTTATTTTTAATTAAATCATTTATAACCCCTATTTTAAAGTGTAAAATATAAAATATAATACATGACCAAAATGAAAATTAATTTATAACATAAAAGTTTTAAATAAAGAGTACATCAAATAAATAGTACATAAAATTTTTAAATAAAGAGTACATAAAATTTCAAATTAAACCATTAAATTACATGCAACTAGATAGATAAAATTACATAAAATATTATTTTTTTGTCTTCATAATGTCCCTTATAAAGTTGCAAGTCATCTCGTGATCGGCTATTGTAGCCTCATCCATCCCACTTTTATCTTTCATCAATATTTCGTACATTTTTGCCACACTTTTGCCCATATTGGCTTGTGACAAATTTGTGACTCTAGTTTGTTTGGCTTCCAAGAAGGCCTGCACTTCAGGAGGAATTGCATTTGAAGAACTTTCACCCTTCTTTGCTTTTACATTTCTCGTTGCAGCTTTTTGGCCCATTAGACGAATTTTTGGTTCACTATCATTCAAATCGATCATGTCGTCCGTATGCCCTGAAGACACAAATCCTCCACTTTCACTCGTCCTTGACTTCTTTGAATGGTGATGGGCGGTATGAACCCTTTCCCACTTCGGATCATCTTGCACCACCTTCCAAACATGCTCGAATTGAAAATGGTGGTTATTTTGATCATGATAAATTTTTCGAGCAGCTTCTCTCAAATTTTCTTCATTCCACCCGCTACAATTATTTGTACAAAACCTATTATAATGACCGTCAAATTCATTTACCTTTTTTTGGATCCAAAACCTGTGTGATTTGCATTGCGCGCGTCCCCTTTTTGGGCCACAAGTTTGATTTTCGTTGTAGTAGTCGGTGACTCTCATCCAAAAGGTATTCGATTGTTGGGAGTTGCCCACAATGCTATCATTTGATATTGTCAAAAAAGCTTTTGCAAACACCTCATCTTCTTTATGGCTTCACCTTGACCTTTTTTCATCATTATCATCTTCACTATCACCGAGGTCAATACCTTCACTTTCGGGTCCTGGAAAATGTTGGAATTTGAGGGGATGAAATGGATGTCCCCAGAGTAGGAGTTGTTGGATTGGAGCCGACATTCATGTTTTCGATGAAATAGGGATAACCATCGGTTGGAGTAAAATAATTTGGAGTTGGAAATGATGGAACTTGAAATGAAAATTTTGGTGGTACATTTTGAAAAAATGGACTTGAATTTTGCAAATTTGGTAGTACATTTGAGAAAGGGTTGAAGAAATTGGGAGGATATGGATAATTTTGCATATTTGAAAAAAAATCATATGGATTATTGGGTGGTTGTGGTCTGGAGGAAGAATTTCCTAAATTTGGAGAATTAGTTGAATTTCTCTAATTATTATTTTCATCCATAATAGAGAGCTTGGAGATTGAGATAGTAGAATTGTAGGGAAAAAATAGAAGATGATGAGAAAATATAAGATGAAAAGTGTGAGATAAATTTTAAAATTGATAGGTATTTAAAGAAAAAAATAAATAAAGTTAATTGACCCAAAAATTAAAAGCCAAATGGCTATAAAAGCCCAACAGTTATGAAAATTAAAAGACAAAAAAAAAATTAAATTGAGCCATATAACGGCTATTTTGGATGATTTTTTAAAACAAAGTCAATTGAGCCACAAAGGCTTTAGACTGATCAATTTTTTAAAAAAAATAATAGATGACATGGTGGGCATGTGGAGCCTACCAAGTCATCTTTATGTCATCTCTACACGGTGGACAACCGTGCAGAAACATAACACCCCCTCCAATGGTTGCATTGGGTTAATAGGTGGGTGGACTCCACCTATTAACCTCAAAAATGCACCATTGGAGGTGCTCTAAGAGCTGTCTGTCGACACGCGAGTCAGTTAGTTTTTTCTTTCTTTTTCTTTTAGTTGGCGCTTTTTTTTATTATTAGCATGGATATTTTTCCTTTTTCTCTAAGATTTTTTCTATCCGTTTTTTAAACAATTTAGTATTTTTTCATATTTTTAATTTTTTTAAAAAATGATAAAAAAATATTTTTAAATTATTATTTTATTTATTTTATAATTAAATGATTTTATATATTGTGATATGATTTCTTTTGTCTTGTGATATGATATTTGTTATATGATGATATGATATTTTTTGTCTTGTGATATGATATCTGTTATTATATATGCTAATATGATATTTTTTTGTCTTGTGATAGGATATATGTTATATGCTGATATGATATCTGTAATATGTTGATATGATATCTTTTATATACTGATATGATATATCTGATATGATATCTGTTATATGCTGATATGATATCTGTAATATGCTGATATGATATCTGTTATGATTTATGCTGATATGTTATCTGTTATATGCTGATATGATATTTGTACTATGCTGATATGATATTTGTTATATGTTGATAAAATATCTGTAATATGCTGATATGATATATGTTATAATATATGTTATGATATATACTGATATGATATTTTTTGTTTTGTAATATGATATCTATTATATGCTGATATGATATTTTTTGTCATGTGATAAAATATGTTATAATATTGATAAAAATATTAATTAAAAAAATAATAAAATATGTTGATTAGGAAAACAAAAAAAAAAATATTTTTTTAAAAAAGAAAAAATGGGTTGTATGTCAGCACTTTCTTACTATTGGATGTATTTATGTCATTAATTATTGAAGGAGTAGTATTAAATGCTGTCATTTTTAATATTATCATACTTTTTGAACAATATTTTATCAATTTAATTTTTTTGAAAAGAAAATTTGAGTCATTCAAGAATTATGCTCAGACTGGAGCCGGACAAATATGTGTTTCGGTCGTCTCGAGTTGAGCGTAATTCACAAATACTCTAACTAATTCAAATAATATATTTGTTGTGATTTTAATTTCTGTTCGTCTCAAGTCGAGCGTAATTCACAAATATTTTGACTAATTCAAATAATATATTTGTTGTGTTTTTAATGTTTGTGAAGAAGAAAATAGTAAATGAAAAGAGACGTACTAGTAAAATAACAAACTCTTCTTGGTATTTATAAAATTTTTAGTTCATTTATTAAATTAAAATAACATAATAAGTTGATCTCGTAATCTTTTATTTTATTTGTTTGGTAAAAGAGTCATCTTTATTAAAATATTTTAATTTAACAAACCTGGTATATATAGAAATCATAAATTGAATAAGTTAAAATTTTTATACTCCTAACTTGGGTTTGTAAGTTAGTGAGTAGTACTAGTTTCTCCAAAGAACCAAATTCCTACCAAACCCTCTACGTTTTCTTTCGAAAATGCAAGTTTGAGTGGATGGTGTGGTGCTTTTGTTGGCCGTCCTCAGTTTCTTTTTCTTTCGTTATTTAATCAAAATACTAGTGGAAGAAATACAAAAGAATTTTACCAGTTCTTGATTTATTTATTGAATAATTTATATTAAATAATATAGAATTTAATTTTAAATCTGAAAAGTGAGGAATATGATATTCCATAGAATTTAGATCTGCTTAATAAATGGACAATTTCAAGAGTAGAACCTAAGGTGATATACCGGTTAGGCACTTTTGAAAAATTAGGTCTGAAACAAGTAGTTAAAACTACTGAGGAAT
Source organism: Knoxia roxburghii (assembly GCA_030378225.1). Lineage (NCBI taxonomy): Eukaryota > Viridiplantae > Streptophyta > Magnoliopsida > Gentianales > Rubiaceae > Knoxia > Knoxia roxburghii. The sequence goes on along the minus strand of CM059416.1, from coordinate 34,257,423 downwards.
TTATTTCACTAGATAATAATGATATGATGACCAGATTATTATCTGAAAAAGATATAAGTCAATATAGACAAACTCATAAGTTTCTGCATATTGGATTAGTGCAAATTGCATTTAAACCTCTAACTTTAGAAGGTTTGCCAGAAAGCTTTATAGCAGCTTTTAGAGACAGTAGAAATTTGAATTGAAAATAATCCTTAATGGGAATTATACAATCCAGTCTATCTCATGGACCTGTTTATTTTAACGTCTATCCTAATTTGCAGTTTTCTTTATCTGATGTGAATATTTTAGATGCTTTAACATTAAATGTTAAAAACACATGATTATAATTATATTCCTGGAACATAAGTGATATGTCTTTGTTATAGGATTTATTATAAACCTTTATTCACTTTGAATCCACAGTGTAAACAAATGGATAAACTTAAAAATGAAACGATAATAACAGAATCCAACTTTAATAAATCAAATATTACTTGTAGAAAATCTATTAAAAGAGAAGAAATAATTTTTTCAGAAAATTGGGTAATAGAACAGGCTGTCCCGGTTCAACCACAGATTCAGGATCATAATAATATTGTTGACATTTTTCAAAATAATGAAGGAAATGTTAATATTAGATTTGATAATAAATTATTATTTCCAAAGAGTACTTCTATGAGATTATATATATCACATATAGATTATAGGATAGAATCTCCTTTGCCTTCTAGAGCATCTATTTCTCAAATAAGAGAGTCAGAAATTTCAACACCTATTACAGAAAAGTTATATATCAATAGACAAAATATTGTAAGAGAAATTAATAATCAAACTCAAAATAAAAAAGAGTTAGAACCGACAATGTCAGAAATGGAATTTTCTATTGAATGGACAGGAGTCAAATTATAGATTTTAGTCCTGGTTTTCCAGCCAGAAAAATAATTTCAGAAGAATTTAAAGATTCAGGTTATAGCCAATTCAGAACATGTTTTTTTGAAACTTTTAGTACTGAGGAAATATTATATTTTCAAGAAGAATTTTATAAATACTGCAGATTGGTAAATGTTTTAATACCTTTTGTTTTATGGTTTATAAAGATATATGTACGAAATTATATTTATGTTATTGAGAGAGAATATAAACTAGATACAGGAAATATTTATAAGGGTATATATCCTCCACAACAAGCTTTTAATATTGAAAAGAATGGGAAAATTAATAATTTTTCAGCTTTTATAAAATTACTGGAAAATGATACATTGCCTATTACATGTAAACATATTAATAATATGTTTGAACATCATAATTATAATAATCTTTTTCTAAATGTATTAGGCGAACAGATACAATCTCTTCATAATAAGATAGAAATCATAAACAAGACTATTAATAATATATAACCAGTAGTTATAAAAATAACTCATGAAATTAAAGAAGCTTCTCCCAGTTTTCATCCTCCTCCGTCTATATATGATTTTAAGATTAGACCAATGCAGGAATTAGAAAAAATTCTAAAAGAAAAATTTAATAAATTAAGTATAAAAACTTTAGATAAAGAATTACAATATGAATTGATAGAAAATTCTGATTATAGTCAAGTTTTCAAAAACCAGATAAATAAAATTAATAATAGGTGGACAAAGAAGCCTATACATAATAAATTTTATTATAATAGACCAACTCCTATAGATGTATTACGTGAAGAATATACTGATACAATTTATATTAGTTATTCAGGTAACAAAATTTATGAATGCAATATTGATGGATATTCTAATAAACAAATTTATAATACTATTCATAGAATGTTGATGTATTCTACTATTTGTAAGAATAATAATAATTCTGATAAAACAATTGCAGCAATGATATTTGCTGGATTTACTGGACAAATTAAAGGTTGGTGGGATAATTTTTTTATCTCAACAAAATAAAGATGATATTCTGAAAATAGTAAAACAAGAAAATAATATTTTAGTAGAAAATACAATTTATACACTCGCTATTAATATTATAGAACACTTTACTGGAAGGTTTAGTGATAATAGTGATACTATTAGAACTTTATTGCAGAATTAAGGTGTAAAACACTTTCTGATTTTAGATGGTATAAAGATACTTTCTTAAGTAGAGTAATGAAATTACTAGAATGTAGTAATACACATTGGAAATATAAATTTATAGATGGACTCCCAAGCCTATTTGCTAAAAGGGTTAGAAAAAACCTTAGAAAAAATAATATCACTATATCATATGAAAATTATACATATGGAGCATTAATAGATACTTGTATCCAAGAAGGATTAGCTTTATGCAATGAAATAAAGCTGAATCAGCAAATTAAAAGACAAAATCTTGATGAAAGAAAACAATTAGGTCAATTTTGTCAACAATTTGGACTAGATAACCCTACATCTAGTAAAACTAATAAAAAAATAATAAAGATTAAAAATCTAAACATAGAAGATCTTCTCAAAATCATATTAAAAAGAAAAATCAGAGAAGAGAAGAGAAAATTAAAAATAAAAAACCTAGATATTATAAAAAGAAAAACAATGAAAGATATTGCAAAGTATGTGATAAATTTGGTCATACTTCAAAATATTGTTGGACTAAGAAAAAGATTAATAATCTTGATATTCCGGATGATATAAAATCCATAATAATACAAACACTTCAAAACTCTGAGTCTGGTAAATCAGAAATAGAGGGTACAGATATTTCTGAATCAGAAGAAGAAGAGATAATAAATGCTCTAAAAAATGAAGATAGTTCTGAATCAGAATGTGAACCATGTAGAATAGGACAAATTTGTTCTAAAGAAAAGAATAAACTAGAGGATAATGTCAATCAAGATGAATTTTATAAAATGATGTCTCAATTTTCAGACATGACACTTAATGTACTAACTTCTAATAATGTAATTGAATTATTAAAATCAATAAAAGATTCCGAATTAAGGATGCAAATTATTGATAAAATAAATACAGAAGAAGAAACTTCATCATCTTCTCATATTGAAGAAAATGTTTGGGAAGAAATATTGAATCCTAATAGAACATATAACATGAAGAATAAATATCAGAACAAAGAAGATAATATTTCTTTGCCAACTCTTTATAAAGAGATTAATAATTTAAAAGAGGAAATTAAAATATTAAAAGATAAAGTTATAATCCAAGAAACTAGGATTTCTCACTTAGAAAATAGTTCTAAAGAAATAGTTTCAAATGAGAAATGCATAAAAATTAATACTCCAGAAAATTTTCTTTCTACCTTGGAGAAGGTAATATCCCAAAAATGGTATATTAAGATATCATTATTAATTGATAATCATTATACAAAAACTTTTACTGCTTTAGTTGATAGTGGAGCAGATTTAAATGTTATACAGGAAGGATTAATTCCTACTAGATATTTTCATAAAACTAGTCATAATTTATGGCATGCTGGAGGTGATAAACTCCAGATTAAATATAAGCTTCCTAAAGCTTTTGTATGTATTAATAATAAATGTATTGCTCAAAGCTTTATTTTAGCCAAAGATATTTCCAATCAAGTGATATTAGACACACCATTTCTAAATAATATATATCCAATTCAAAAAATTGATAATAAAGGGATAATTGGAACGTTTGAAAATGATGATATTTTCCTTGAATTTATAATAGAACCATTTACTAGAATGTTGCATAATATTTATGAAAATATTAAGGCAAAACAAAATCAGATAAATTTCTTAAAATAAGAAATTATTAATTTATCAATTGATAAACAATTGAGTAATCCTAAATTACAGGATAAAATTGAGTTATTAAAAAATAATTTCTCTGTGCAAATATGTAATGATCATCCAAATGCTTTTTGGAATAGAAAGAAACGTTTCCTTACCTTATGAAGATTCTTTTGATGAAAAAAAATTTCCTATAAAGGCTAGGTCCTGCCAAATGAATTCAGACTATCTGGAGATATGTAAAAAGGAAATTGAATCTCTTTTACAAAAAGAATTAATAAGCCCTTCACAATCGCCATGGTCATGTACTGCTTTTTATGTTAATAAATATTCTGAAACAGAAAGAGGTATACCTAAATTGGTAATAAATTATAAACCTTTAAATAAAGTATTGAAATGAATTAGACATCCAATCCCTAATAAAAAGGATTTATTTGATAGACTTTATGATAGTTTAATATTTTCTAAATTTGATTTAAAATCAGGATACTGACAAATTCAGATTAATAGATCTGATAGATACAAAACAGCATTCAACGTTTCTATATGACATTATGAATGGAATGTAATACCCTTTGGGTTAAAAAATGCATCTTCTGAATTTCAGAAGATTATGAATAATATCTTTACTCCCTATAGTACTTTTATAATAGTATATATTGACGATATATTAGTTTATTCAAAAACTATTGAAATGCATTTTAACTATTTAAATATGTTTAAGTCAATTATTATCCAAAATGGGTTAGTAATTTCAAAACCTAAAATGGTTTTATTTTAAACCAAAATCAGATTTCTTGGCCATATAATTGAAAATTGAAATATTATTCCTATAAATAGAAGCATAGATTTTGCTGATAAATTTCCTGATAAAATAACTGATAAAACAGGATTACAAAGATTTCTAGGAAGTTTAAATTATATTGCTCCTTATTATAAAGATTTAATAAAAGATACAGCTATTTTATATGATAGACTAAAGAAAAATCCTAATCCTTGGACTGATGATCACACTAAGGTAGTGTGAATAGTAAAATCTAAGGTAAAAATATTACCTTGTTTAATGATAAGTAATCCGAATTGGGAAAAAAATAATTGAAACTAATGCTTCAGATATAGGATTTGGAGGAATATTGACTCAGAAAAATCCAGATAATAAACAAGTATATCTTGTTAGATTTCATTCAGGCAAATGGAATGATTCACAGAAAAATTATGCTACTGTTGCTAAAGAAATTCTAGCCATAGTAAAATGTGTTTTAAAATTTTAAGATGATTTATATAATCAAAAATTTATTATAAAAAACAGATTGCAAAGCTGCAAAATTTATGTTTCAAAAGGATTTCAAACATTACGTTTCTAAACAAATGTTTGCAAGGTGGCATGCTCATTTAGCCTCATTTGATTTTGAAATTATTTATAACAAATGTGAAGATAATAGTCTTCCAGATTTTTTGACTCGAGAATATTTATGTTTATAACAGATATGAGTGCTCGAGGTAGAGGATATATAGGGAGAGGGGGCCAAGGAAAGTTCCCAGAGATTATATCTCAAGAGGGAAACAAAAAGCTTATAGCTATGGATTTATCTCAAGATTCTAAGTACCAACTTTTCCTTGAATTTAAAAGGAAAAACAAGCAAATTGCTGATGAAGGGAATGAAAACCCTTCTTATGCCAAAATAATTGGCAATGATGAATCTGAAACCAATAATATTGGATTTTCATAGAATGAATATAAAGAAATTATATTTCTTTTGGAAGAAAAAGATTTAAAATGGAAGAATGATCCATGGTTTTTAATACAAAGATATATGGATAATTCATCCACCAGGACTTATAAGTCTAGGTATTTTTATGAACAAATACTGGTTCAAAATGGGTCTTGCGAAATTTCGCACTTTACTGGAACAAATAAAGATATTTATAATTTCACTAAGATGATCATTAAAAAGGTTATATCCTTGGAAGATTGGGGAATATCTCCAATGAGAGAAAAAGATATTCTGATTAATAAATCAACAATAATTAAATATAATTATTGGGATTACTGTGATGCCTTTATAAATGTATTCTATTATGAGAATCACAAGCACAAACATTCCTGGTTTATAAAAATTTGTGCTCATGTTTATAACAACGAGATCCCTCACTGGTTTATACACTGGTTTTATTGTTTTGGTCCTCTTCCGAGTATTTTACAGGAAAAAATAAAAATCTTTTTTGATAGATGGGTGGAAATTTCTCCCAAGCTTCTAAAGAAGCAAGAAACAAAATTATATATTGAGGGAATAGCCTCATGTTTCTTTTTTATTGAATTTTCAATTCCATGGATCTGGATATTGACTCCACAAATTGGTTATACCAAGACGGGGATCCCATGCTTACAAAGAACTTTTCATACAAAGTTCTGGGATAAAATGATGAATATTGATCCAGTCACCCAAGAAATTCTGGGAAAAGACACAATTGATCTGATGGCGAGACAAATTAGTGTCTATGAAAAGCAACAGGAGGCTATTAATACTCCATCTCTTTTTGATCGCATTTCAAGAAAATTTAAAATGAGATCAAAGAATATAACTAAGGAGAAAATGATTGCGGCTTATGTCGATGACATGAAAAAAGATCTGATTTCTCAATTTGAAGAAGTAAGATCAACAAAATCAGACTCTACTATGGCATCTGAATACATGCAAGATGTCCAAGATCCTAATGAAGTGTGTATTGAGGACATTTTTGAAGCCTTCAAAGATACATTGGTGGACACAAGTACGAAAAAGATAGAAGAAGCATCTTCTTCAAGTGGAAAGAAAGATGGAGAATAAAAATGGTGCGGTAGGATGTTGCTGATAAAGACAGGTTCCTAATAAAGGAAGAAAAAAGTAGAAGACAAGACCCAGGAATCCCGACTTTACTTTAATCATTCAGCCAAACTTATTGGCTTTTTACTGCACATTGTTAGTGATATGAACTATTCATAAATAGTTATTTCACTTTTTTGTGTATAAATAGAATAGCCTAGCTTAGAAAGGCGCAGAATTCAGTTTTCGGAATTCTTCTCTCTCTCTCTCTCATCTTTTGTAGCTCATGAGTTGAGCACTTCTTTTCTTTTGTAAATATTCTGAAGCAAGCAATAAGATTGTGAATATTCAAGAACGAGACTCAGTAAGTTAGCTCATGTGTTGAGCATAATTGTTTATATTGTTTAAATTTAATTCTTATAGAATGATGTTTAGCCTTATAGGCTAAATTTATTTGTGTGTTTGATTCATGACTGTTAATCATTAAGCATGTAATCGATCTTGTTCATTGCTTAGGATACTCATAGGTTGGATAAGAGTAACTAGCCTTAACATAAAAATTTATATTCGTTGAACATATGGCCGTGGTAAGTCCCGCTTTAGCTAGGGCAGTATGGTATTATGTTTTGGGTAGAAAGTTTTTATGAAGGGTTGCCGGTTACATATTATGCTTTAAAACATCCTCATGTATCCCGAGTAAATATAATTATAATTAAAAATAAATATTATATAAATAATAAAATATAAAAATAGCATAATTTTATAGTAAAAGTATTGTTATAAATCGATTTTGTAGTAAAGATATGCAAAAACGGATGACATTTATGGCAATTATCAAATAATCCATTTAATTCTTATTGTTGTACAAATAGATTTATCTAAAATATATTGAGTTAATCTTCCCCCTTTAAAAAATTTATAAAAAAACAGTATGTGGAGGTCTTACTCTTCGGAACTTGAGATAATCTTGCGAGGGGAACATTACGGAATTGCGTCTGCGTCCAGGAGAAATCTTGAACAACTTTACTTAGCTTTATGAATTTGAATGTCGACCTTCTATACATGCAACCATCTCTTGCAATTTCAATAGCTTTTACATCTGCTTTGTTCACTAATTTTATCCCACAAAAAATTACTTTACCTTCTGTTTCTGTCCGTAAAATCTCGAATAACGCCTCCAACAATTTACGTCACAACAATTCTCTGAGGTATATCTCAATACCTACAAAGGAAAGTAAGCAACCAGATAATACTTTTACCATTAAAGAAACAAAAAGGTGAACTATATAAATGCATAGAATTGAACAATAGAGTGAGAAACAAACAGGAAGGTACTATGTAATTAACACAGTTCCCCAACATACTTGCAACATGGGCAAATCTCCAAGAGGGAAATCCCGGAAACCTGTGATGTTTAAGAAGCTAACCCAACAAACAATAATCACTTACGTTGTTGCCGAAATATACCAGCACAGAGCAGTAGTAATCTTTAAAATTGCTAAGCACCTCATCAGCTCCATCTTTGTAGTACAGGCTTGCTAAGATTTTGAACCTTCAAGAATAACAATGAGACCATTTATTTCTAAATTGTGGCATACAATTTTTGTTAACTTTCATAGTAATCAACCTATCAACCCAGTCAGCTATCTAAAAGACTGTAACACAGGTCACTTGACCACCCACAATCTCATGGAGCCAGAAAATGTGGCACATATTTACATAGTTCTAAAGGTGCTTCAGACATTTTGCAACTCAACTTGTTCCAATTAAGTGATACTAAGTTCAATTGCAATGATATTCATAGGTGACAATACTTAATAGTTTGAACCTTCTCAAATCATCAAATCAATTTACTATGACAGGACAATATAAAACTTTCCAATGCACCTTTACATATTACTTCGTGCAACAAACCTCTATTTCATGCAATAAACCTCAGAATACATTGAAATAGATGATAAACATTCAAATCGCATGTCACCTAAAAAACCATATAACTAATCAATAACTTTCCAGACAGCAAAACAAATCCTTCAACCTAAGACACTATCATATAGAGCTACCGTAAAAAGTACAAGTTGCAAAGGTAAACCTGATTATTTGCAATAAATTGAAGCAACCTTTCCTTCTCCCTAAATGCAGAGAGAGATTTACGAAAATCCAGCATCTTTCTGCCATCAGGTGATTCATATACCAAATGGGCATAACACATTCAATACACAAGAGAGAAAGAAATCAGATAGCAAATAATAATCATCAACAGGCTACAAGGTAAATCTCTGCATTCACAATTTATGTAAAAGGTGTAACAACAAAGCACATGCATAGGAAGAATACGTTAAAACTCCACCAAAATAGGAAATACAAACAGCCCAAGACAACATATGCATAAGGATAAAAGATTAAACGACTCAAAAACTTGCTCACATTTGAAAACTATAATTATCAATTCAACATTACCCGTACAAGAAATGAATCATAACTAAAAAAATTTACCCTCTTTCAAATGGTCCTTTTTCGTCAGTGGATTCTTCTAAGTCGTCTTCTCCTTTCGCCTCTTCCACTGCATCGTTTAATAAAGGCTTCTCTCTCCGTCTTATTGTGTTCCATTGTAGACAGCAAAACAAAATTTAAAAAATTGACAGGAAAATTTAAAAAAAAAAAAATTGCAATCAGCCATGCAATGCAGTGAAGCTGAGTGCATATTGACAAAACAGAAAATAACATGCTAAATGAGTCAAATGCAAATCACATATTAGTAAACACATCAAAGAGAAGAAGCATATCCAAGGGAGTGTAAAATGACAACCCTTGTGAAAAATGAACACCAAATCTAGCTCACAGAAATTGCTGAAAAAATGGTCAAGTATCTCAACAAATAAATGGATGCACTTAGGATATGCCAGTTCATTATCTATTATGTCAACGCACAAAGACAAAAACAATCCTGCATAACTCCTGTAGATAACATTGTGGGTGCGGAATTGAGAGCAGCAGAACACAATAATTCATAGCCAAGAGACGAAATTTAAGCTGAACATAATAACTCAAATTTTGGCCTTCGTAACGACCAAAAGTTGAGACAATAATACTTATGCCAATACTTTTTTAGGCTTTCAGCATTTCATAAGTTAACAGATGGATTTGTTGTAGGCCTCAATTTTTTAATAAGAAGTGAAGCAAGAGAGAGAGGTCTCATTCTCCAAAAATGTTATCTTCATTAAAACTACTTCATACCCATCCATAAGCAAGTGCAGTAATTCGAAAAAGATAATGAATAACCCTATTGATCATTTTGTTAAGTGTAAACGAATATACATGGCTGTTGCTAGTGAAACAGATTACCCTCCATGTGTTAGTTAAGAAAATGCTTTTAACCTAAAACAGGGTGAACTTTTCAGAACATAGTTACCACAACCAACGTAGTGAACCTATACTGCATAGTTAAACATGGAGAACAAATGAACAAATCTTATCCCAAGATTCAGCCATCCACAATGTAATGGGAAGTAAATTATGAAATGTTAATGTTAATCCTAGTTTCCTATTAGGACATTTACAAAAGTCAAATGAAATGGAAAAAGGGCACTCAATTAGCTTGCAACTATCCACTTTTTTATTTTAACCTGCATTTCGATAGAGTAATATCAAATTTTATGAATGACTGGTTTCCAGCTCTAAATTAAGTTTTGTGTTTGTTTTTTTCAAAAAAAAAAAAAATAATACAACAAAGTGACATGTCTCCCTTGATTCCTGCCAGCAATTAGGTCAAGATAGCTGAACTGGATATCATTTTCACATTACTCATGAGATGCCAACGGTTACAATGCGTAGCTTTACTGAACACTCAACCAAATTAAAACTCCCCTTCTCAGCTACTGAATATTTACTGAAACCAACAAAGATGTATTATACCTTAAGTTTTAATGAGTAAGGTTCCAGTTCAAGTCCCCGTCTGCCGGCATTGCCAGCTTTTGGAACATGAATTGTATCCCCAGTATCCACGCCTAGACAAATGCACACAGAAGCAAAATTTGAACAGCTGTTCATTGTTCTGATGCCATCATAACATAATAGATGTCATAAAAATATCTAGGCATAATCTACAAGGCTATAATAGTTACTAAGAACTGAATAAAGTAATCAGTCAAGAGAAGCCTCCAAAAGGAAAACAGTATGCATGCACTTGCCAAAAAAAGTAGACTCTAAGCATTTAGTTATGCATCATAATACATAATTCCTTTTAAAAAGAAAAGCCAGCCACGAGAATTATGAAAAGTAGCAAGACTCTAAATTCTAAAATATGGAAACCCAGATAAGCAAATTTAGATTCCACAGATTTCAACACACTCTTGAGCAAGTATGCAAGGACTTCTTAAGGTTTATGGATACATATTTCATTACTAAGTATTGTTTGCCAATCACAAATCAGGTTTCTTAGTGAAAATTTATCTGCCCGGGCCAGGTCAAAAATTTACTTTCGTGTTACACATTCCAGAATCGAAAATCTTGACCAGGCCTAAGCTCTAGGACAATCACTATTTTAATCCTTACTTGAAATAACATTGCGCAGGATCTTAGCTTCTACTTGTTCGATTTTCCACGCAACAATAAATTTTTAATTAAAGCGGAAGTTTAAGAATTACCTCTTGAAGCGTGTACTTAAGTGATCGCTTGTATGACTAAAGACCAGCTCGTACGTTGTGTGGGCAACGAACCAACGAACCAACAATCAGCAATCCACCACAAAAGCTCACTGGAAAAACTCCTCCGACCCGCCTGTACAATCCACGGGCAGCCGCCGCCCGAGAGACTCCTCCACGCGCCACCGCTCAAGCCCCACGCACCACCGGATTCAAGAAGAAATGAACGCTGGACTTTCCTCGAGAATTGAGCTACCGCATGAAGTTTAGAGAATCCGACTTTGAGAGAAAATATTAATTCTCTCTCTAGGATTTTCTCTCTCTAGTTTTCTTGTCTTGAAAACTAATAATTGTGTATTATGAATTGCTAATCTCTTGTCTATTTATAGAGTTACAAGAGAGACACCAAGTTGATTTAGGATTGACCTTCCTAATGGATTTTGGACAATTAATTAGTTTCCAAATCCAATTAGGTTCCAAATCTAATAAGATTTCCAAATCCAAATAGATTTCCTAATCCGTAGGATTTCCTAATTCTAATTGAACTTTAAAACTTAATTAATTAATTAAATAATTTCACTTTATTAATTACTTAATTAACCCTTAGGAATAATTAATTAAATAATTAATTCTACATTATCAATTAACTCACTACATAATAATCGTACCACTAACGGATTAATTATGGCATTACCATCCTACACCAGAATTGCTTTTGGAACAACTAAATTAATTATTCTTTAATCTTCCCACATCAAAGATATAGTGCTCGTTAATTTATTAATTTAATGATAAATTAATTAATTAACTTCTTATAATTCGAGATTAGTATCACTCGACCTTTTTACTATATTAGACATAAGTCCACCGGCCCGGTTTAGTATAATAAACATAACGAGCTCATCTCGGGAGCACCATCACCCCGGACACACTGGTACATGGTTTCCTTTCGACAAGCAACAACACACCAAGCAACTAAACATGCGCATCCAACCTACCGAGACTATTGGCCTCAAGCGACCTCACTCTTTGGTAGATCAAAGTACACTATGTCTAATTCTCATGTCTGCTTAAGTCTAGGGATTTATAGGTAGAATACTAGGATCACATAGTCTATTAAATAAGTACAAGACAATTCATCTTAAATGGTCAAGTTCAATATGCCCCGGGTTTATCTATATGATTAAATTAGTTTATACAAACCAATTTCTGAATCACATAATAACCTAATTGACAATGTGTCCAAAACTATCTCGGTTACGAACCTCATTTATATATAATGTCTTTTAACCAATGATGATATCTACTGTGTCACACCAGACACCTCATTATCTAACTACATAATATAAATGGACGACATATGTAACACATATAAATAATTTAACTAAAACATTTAATCCATATATAAACTGGAAAATAGTTTAATACAAGCAAAGGTTTAGTATTCAAACCCAACACTTAGCAGCTTCACCAAGCACATTCATTTTAGAGAACATGCATTGCATATATACTTAAATTTCCCTATTTTACCCTTGATTAGAAAGGCTATAAAGCCCGAACTCGGTAAAATCAATTCCAATAGACCATAATCTTGATATCTCTTGCTAAAGAAAAATAATATCCATCTCCTGCCAACAATATCGGTACATATCTGCACTTGTAAATAAAAATTTCAACTTCAAAAGCCATCAAGTTTATCAGGAACCACAAATTAATCAACCAGAAAACAGAAACCACAAAAGTATATTACTTCCAACTCAAGAAGTTTCTTAACTTTTGGCTGTTGAAATCATGATTACTTGAAGATCAAAGTCATGCTTCAAAGCAAGAGCCGAGGTAGGTTCTGGAAGTGCTATAGTTTCAAGTGTTTTTCCACAATTGAGGTCCAGAAGCATGCAGCTTGCTTCCTACAAGACGAAGATGGCGATATCAAGATATTTTTTTCTCAAATGAAGCAATGAAATAACAAATCCATAACCTTAGGTTAGATGTATTGATGTGTGTCTCATGTTGAATCTTCTAAGCTTATGAAACAATAATAACAAGACATGGACAACAATCATCTAAAACTAAACTGGACAATGTCAAAACTTTCCTTCCTCCCAAGGGCAAACCATTTATTGTCTGATGTAAATCAAACAAAACTCTTAATCCTTATTTAAAATTAGAAGGTGATGAAGAATGACAGACTTTGTAGCTCATAATCGAGCAAATACAGGGAAACTAAAATGATCTCACGATTCAGGTTAGCCCTATTGAAGTTAAAACTTACAACAATATTGAGTAATCGAAATCCACTTACCGTTACAAACCTACACCAAAACAAAACCCACAAAGATTTCACCAAAAATAAATAAATAAGGAAATAAAAACCAACTAAATTCAGTAACATGGCGAAATAAGCAAATAATCCATTGATGCCCTTACATCATATGTGCGAAGCAGGGGAATCAAACAAGACAGGTAGATGGTGGAATTGAAATTCTGTTAACTTGTGTCGGGCACAAACGAAGTAGTACGATTTCAATGATATGCACCTCGAAAAGTTAGGGAATGAGGGAAGCTTGGAAGGGACGATGAGGGATTCAAACCCATATATGGAACCATCGTTGGAAGTAGAATCTTGGTATGTGTGCCTACTTTTCCATTTTCTAATGTGAATCCATTCTCTTTGTTTTCCATTCTTGTTGTCGTGGTTTGGGTTGTCACTCTAGAATCTCAATCTCCCAAGACCGGCGAGAAAGGGGAGATGGCGGTGGGAAAGAAACCAGAGGAGAAAGAATTTGTATGAGCAAAAATCATCGGTCACGAGAGGGAGATGGAGGAGGAGAATGGAAAATGAGAAATCGAGCTTACAACCAGAGGGATGAAGAAGGTGGATAGATGGAACGAGTTGAGAAAGATGAACCAGACGAGGGTTTGATGCATAAGAAAGTTGTCACGTGAGAGACGAAGAAAGTTGGATGACCAAAATTTTTTCCATGATGCATCCACAAATTGATATCTAGTAGACAATCATGATGAAATTAAAAATTGCTCCCCCCATTTTATTATATTAGATTTGAAGGATTGTTTATGCAAATTGGGGCTTAATCATTATTCTCTACTATTATTTTATTATTTTTTTCTTCTTTTATTTTTTTAAATTCTATCATTAAACCTAAATAATTTAATATTAAAATTTCAAAAATTATATTAAAATTTTAAAATATTTTACTAAAATTCTTTTTTACCTATTAAAATATCTTAAAAAAAAAAAAAAAAAAAAGGCATTGTGCATGCCCTCATTAGCCCACTATTATTTGTCTGAGTGATTGGGTCCTATAGGGTATTTGTTTTCCATTATTTTCCTCCCTTTGCTGCAAAAGGGTTTGGCAATTAGTGAATTGAGTGTTTAGATTTTAGCAAACATTCATTTTTATTTAAGGTTTAAATGCAGTTTTGGTCCCTCATAATAGGAGTAATTCTACTTTTGATCTCTCTTATGTTTTGAGTGGCAATATTAGTCCCCATCATTTTTTTAGCAGATTTAGTCATTTTTTACAAAAAAGTTTAGAAGTAACGAATTAACTCATTTGATCATTAGTCAAACCTAGTTTTTTTTTTCTTCAAAATGATTTGTACCATATTTTTTCAACCAATTTTATGATCCGGATCCTCATGAATGTTCAACCCACTTAGGGTTTCGGCCATCATTTGGATTGTGAGCCTATCTAAATGAGTTGAACATTCATAAGGAACCGAGTCATAAAATGGATTGAAAACATCATGGTACAAATCATTTTGAAAAAAAATTAGGTTTGACTAGTGATCAAATGGGTTAATCTGTTATCTTCTAAACTTTTTCATAAAAAAATGACTAAATCTGCTAAAGAAAAAGGATGGGGACTAGTATTGCCACTCAAAACATAAGATGGATCAAAAGTGGAATTACCCCTATTACGGGGGACCAAAACTGCATTTAAGCATTTATTTAATATCTTCAGAGGGGGCAACTTAGTGGAAGAGATTCACTCACAAGACCCCAAAGAACTTCTCCAAGTGCATGAATCTCACCTTACCAAAGAAGAAGAAATAAAGAAAATTTCCAATGTTGTTGCAAGGGCAATGGAACAAAAACGAAAAGCAAAGAGGAAAATGAAGAAAGCCAAGGCAAAGCAAGAGTGTAAAATGATCAAAGAGAGACTTGAGACCTTGGAGACTAGATTGCCTAAATATTTTCTTGAGCATATAATGGTTAATAGAAGCTCTAAAGAGAGAAAGATCCTCACCGCTCAAGAAAGCCACAAGAGTCAAGAAGCATACTCAATCTATTCAACTTGAAGCAAGAGTCACCTAGATATACTTTTTTATATCTTTTCATTGTTTTTAGTTTGAGTTCATGTAATTTTAAGTTTTGTGTTTAGTTTAAGTTTAGTTGTTTTTATCATATTTTGGAAGCCCTGTGATTGATAAAAGGTTTGTGTACAATTTTGATTTTGTAGGTGAAAAGGATAGGCACTTAAAAGTTAGTAGAAGAAGGCAACAATACTTAGACATTGGTACCTGAGTGGCGACTGCTAGCCACCTACACCAGGCAACCAGCAGGCTATGGCGCCACCTTGACGCCTAGGCCCTCTGGAAAGAAGACGCTGGAGCTTGCACGAAGCCTACGGGTTGCCTTCTTGTGTCCATTAGAGCGGTTTGAAAATTCTTAATCCTTTTGCTTTCCAACCTTTTTCCATTACATTTTAATCATCCTTACACACTACAAAACACATGAAGAACATAGATTAACACTTTCTTTGCATCAACTAACAAGATTTCCAAAGTTTGAGTTTTTTTTAGTTTACATTAGTTTATTTGTTCTCATTAGTTTTATCTTTTGTATAGAAAAATCAAAAATCCAAAAACATTGAAAAAGTTGAAAAATACCAAAAACATTAAAAATCCTGAAAAATTCATAAAGATTTAAAAAATTTTAAAAATCGATAAAAATCTGAAAACTTTGAAAACTTTGAAAAAAATATGTGTATGAACATTCCCTTAGTTCTTTTGTTTTATCTTCTTTTGATGAACATATATATATTTGATATGAGTTGCTCTCAAGTGAACCACTTGAATGTGTTGAGTTATGTGTGGTTTAAGAGTTATAAGATGAATTTTAAGGTAATATCATTATGCTTGTGATTCTTATCCATACATTGCTCATCATGCTGCCGTTTAAGTGAATTTTGATACTCATTAAGTATATTCATTCATCTGTGATAAATTATGTTTTGACCATTTGAGTTAGCGATGGGATTGTGTTGATACACCTTGGGCTTCTAGATTTACATTTCCATCTTCAATTTTCAATGATCAATGTATGATTCATCCCTTTTTATTTCTTTATCTCTCAAATTTGAGTTGCTGTGAGATCTTGGATTTTGTTGGCATAGTACACATTAAGCTTGTTGTTCTTGGAGAGTTTCCATGAGTTTTGAATGTTTTATTTTTGGAACATGCATGCATAAATAACTTTATTTTGAGTTTCATTAGACAATATTTATGTTATATGTTCAATGGAATCTCTAAGATAGTGTTGAGCCTAATTGTATGAAACTTGATGAAAAATGTGTACTTATGTATGTAAACTGTTTCGTACACATGCGTGAGTTAGAATAGGATTGGTTGAAAATTTACCCTACAAGTTTTCACTATCTTTCCCTTGTAGGTGTGGTACAATGTAAAGCTTCCAAACTATTCATGCTTTTCAAGTGTCATTGAAGTGCCACCAAACATACATTTTGCACAAACCAAACGAAGGAGAATGAGAAGTTTTCTATTTATTTTTTGTTTTAGTTCTTGAATTCTTTGTGTATATCTTTTATATTGGATTTAAGTCGTTGTGGGGCTAATATTGGGTGAGGCATAGTTTGATTTGTGTTGATTAATGGGTGTTCTAATGTATGCACACAAATATTTGTTAATTATTTCAATGAACTTCAATGCTATGTTTCGTGTTTGGCGCCATAATATTATTTGAATATTATTTATCAATTACATTATTCTTGTTTCTCTTTCTCGACAAGACATGTGGTTATTGTTTAATGTTGGTAAAAGATATTCATGTGATTCATAGTATTGGTCACAAGCACAAGCATACACACTTTAGTGATTCATTTGACAAGTTGCATCCTAGTTTCGTATATGCCTTTTTCTCTTACACTTAGTTTTTGCACTTCTACTCCTCTTCTTGTGTTATGTTGCTAGTACATTGAGGATAATGTACAATTTAAAGTGTGGGGGAGAGTTTAGCCTCAAGCAAACCTCTTGATGTCATGAATTTCATTTGTGGTCCAAAATGCTCAATTTTTTAAAATTGCTCATTTTGTGAAAATTTTTTCGAAATTGTGGCTAAGCATCACTTTTGAGGATATTTTGGCATGATCGATTTGTTATTTTGCTTGGAATTTTGCATTGTGAGGTATGAGAGTTGATCCATTTTTTTAGAATTCTAGAGTAAATCACACTTGTCCCTAATTTCATGTGAGCTTGAAGATGAACCTAATGAGCATAATCTTTTCTTTCTTGCTCATATTTTCTTTGTTGTGTGATTTTGTCTTGTGTGATGGATTGGATCTAGAATTTGGCCTTAGTATCATATCGAGACCTTTTACATGTTTGTGGCACATTGAAGTGATAAAGGCACCTAGAGAAACTCTTGTATTTACCCTTTCTTTCTTTTACAACACCCGAAATTATTATTACCTTTAGGTTTAACCCGTTGAGCCTCAACCTTTCTTTGATCTTCAAAACCCAATTTGAACCCAATTTAAACCACATTTAGCCTTCTTTTCAAACCTATTCATTTGTGAACCCACAAACAGTGTATTTTGGTTAAAATGCTATTAGTTAATAATATGTGGATTCATAGTTTAGTTAGTTTATTTCAGTTGTTAGTAGTGGTAAAAGAATAAAAAAAATAATGTTTTTGTTCTTAAAAAGAAGAATAATTGAGAGGTGAAGTGAAAAACATCTAAACCTTGGATCCTCACTAATTTAATAAGAATCCAAGATTTGCCTCAATAAAGTATTGTAATCAAAATGGAATTCTTCGTTGTTAACTTCCATTTCAAGCTTTTTACCTTTCTTATCCTTTTTTATGATACATATGATATAATTTTTTAGTTTAAATACATAAATAATATAAATTTTTTAAAAAAAAGTCTAAACAATGATTTTAAAAATCCCAAATAAAGAATTAAAAAAATTATTTGGATCCGTTCGAATCGATTCGATCCAAAACAAAATTGTTCCAAAAAAATTTTACAGTCATTGACTCTTGAAAGTTTTATAGTCAAGTCAACTGCTAAATATCACCACTGTACTTCTAGAAGAGTTGTTCAGGGAAAAAAAAAAAACTCTTCTAGAAGAACTGAAGCAGTGAATATGGATATTATACTCCCCCTTCTCATAATTTATTTTCCTATTTAAAAATAAATATATCTCAAAGCAATTATTGGCTCCAAAGTCCGAACAATTAATTTAATTTGTATAATTTTATCATTTACCATCTATAATTATATTTAATTTATAAATAATATAATTATATATATTAATAATATATAATAACTTACGACTAAAGATAATATATGATAATATGAGTGAAAACTATATTAATAAAGAAGCAATTTCTTTTTCTTGTTGTTGCAAGCTGCTTCCTTTTCCATTTTTGTTTCTTTTTATGTTTACATTTTATATTTTTTTCGTTCCCTCTTTTTCATTTATATTTGTTTACAATTTCTTTTGGTACATAAAATAATTTTAGCATTACATATAGGGTGAACATTTGTTTTGATCAAACTATTAATTTATTAATTACGTATTAAAATTTCTGACAACTACCCATACTTTCATTGAACAAAGTTAAACATAAAAATATATTAAAAAATAAAAAAATTGACGATATTTTGTCAAAATAATATTATAAAATTATTTTAATTTTATCCCCTAATACAATAATAATACATACATTAATATTTTTTTTTATCATTCAAAAATTAAATATTATTAATTTAAATAATTAAAATAAATATACATTATTTTTAAAATTTTAAAAAAAATATTAATAGTGTAAAGAAAAGTAGCATTTGACTGCTTGACGCAACTTTTCCTGAATGTGAAGAAAATGAGATGGGCATATCTTTTGCGTACATAAAACGTAACGCTGGACAATCACGACCTTTCATATGTGAGCCTTTACTTTGACTATTTTTAAAATATATATAAAAAAAAAAAAAGATAAAAAAAACTTTGACTACGTTTTGATATGTGGAGTTTGCATGGAAGCTTCCTATTAATGGATGACCCTCAAAAAATGTCCAGTTTTTTCATCCTTACGCCCTCAACGACTAAGATAAAAGTAGTACTCCTTTAAAATAATAATAATAATAATAATAATAATAATAATAAAATAAAAGTAGTACCAAAATTTAAAATAATACGTCAAATTATTTCTCTATGAGAGAAGAAAGAAATTCACTTTTCATAATATAAATGAGTAAACGAAATATACTAATAAATATTTTTAATCTTCACCAAATTATGACAAAGTAATATTTTAATTAGTATTTTGGTTCTAAAAAATAATCATGTTTATTTTATTATTCTAATTCAGATAAAAAAATTGTTATTTTAAAATAAAAAAATAATTTTATAAAAGAAGTATAGGAAAATAGAACTTTCACTCCCTTGTTTATTAATATATATAATATTTAATATTATTCACATAAATTAATAAATTAAATATACTTTGGAGATTCAAAGTTACAATTACTAATAATTAATATTATAAAACTATTAAGATTATACTGTCTTTAATTTTTTCTTTATTATAATTTCTCTTTCAAAAAATATTTACGGTAATTCAATTAAAACTCTAATACTATCTAAAAATAATTTTAAAAAAATACTCCAAATGGGGAAAAAGATATTTATATATAGTAAATATATAGTTTTCTAAAACATATTCCGTAACAAATGGGAGAAGAATAGCTTGTTTCTGGATAAGAATGGGGGGAATTACAGAAAAAGATTGCTTGTGTGAAAATATAGAATTACAGGTCAAAATATCAAATCATTTTAACATCCAGTCCAGTTCTCTTCAGCTCAGCCGTTGAACGACTCTATAGGTGTCAGTTGAGCATTATAAATTCCAAAGAAAATCTACAAATTATTGAAGAGAAACCCATAATTCTTCTCGTCTTCGTTACCACTTTCGATTTACAAATTTTAGTCACAAATATCGACAGCAGCGATGGCAGAAAAGAAAAACTTACAACTGGTTTTCATCCCTTCACCAGGGGTTGGTCACATTTATTCCGCCATTGAAGTAGCAAAGCTTCTTATAGATCGGAATGATCAGTTGTCTGTTACAGTTCTCATCATGAGGATGCCCACTGACACCAAGCCCATCTCTATATCTCCCCCTCCTCGCGTGAGCTTCATTGAGCTCCGGAAAGAAGAGTTTTCTCCCCGAAGGGGTAGTTCTTTCTTGTTCTTTTTCGAATTCATCGATAGTCATAAGGCCCATGTCAGGGAAATTCTTGCTGGAATCAGGAGTTCCCACTCCTCTGATTTGGCCGGGATTGTCGTCGACATATTCTGCACGTCTATGATTGATGTAGCTAATGAATTCGGGGCTCCCTCCTATGTATTCTACACATCTGGGGCTGCAATGCTTGGCCTTACGTTCCACTTGCAGAGCTTGAGAGATAATTCTAATGTGGATGTGACGGAATACAAGAATTCCGGCGAGGAGATAGCTGTCTCAACTTATAACGTTCCTGTCCCGGCTAAAGTATTACCCTCTTTAACATTTGACAAGGAAGGAGGATGCGATGTGTTTCTTAATCAGGCGAAGAAAAGCAGAGGGGCGAAAGCGATCCTAGTGAACACCTTCAAAGAGCTTGAACCTCACGCGATTCAAGCTTTATCAAAGGATGAATCAGTTTCCCCGGTCTTCCCAATAGGGCCGATTGTAAAAGTAGACGGAAGCACCGATCCGGAGAGCCAAGTAATTATAAAATGGCTCGATCTCCATCCGGAATCCTCTGTTGTCTTCCTCTGTTTCGGCAGCATGGGATCTTTTGGTGAAGAACAAGTGAAGGAGATTGCGATTGCACTGGAGCATAGCGGCTTTCGATTCTTGTGGTCATTGAGAAAGCCTCAACCTAAAGGTAGATATGAGCCGCCGAGCAATTACGAGAACCCGGCAGAAGTTCTGCCGGAAGGATTCTTGGAGAGAACTGCAGAGTTGGGGAAAGTGATCGGATGGGCGCCGCAAGCGGCAATTCTATCCCATCCTGCAGTTGGAGGGTTTGTTACTCATTGTGGGTGGAACTCAGTTCTTGAGAGCGTTTGGTGTGGGGTGCCTATGGCAACTTGGCCACTCTATGCTGAGCAACAACTGAATGCATTCCTGTTGGTTAAGGATTTGGGTTTGGCTGCGGAAATCAAAATGGATTACAGGAAAGAAGTTATGAGAAAGGAAGATGTTGAGATTGTGAATGCACAAGTGATTGTAAATGGGATCGAACAGGTGATGGATCCTGGGAGTGAAATCAACAAGAAGATGAAGGAAATAAAGGAGAAGAGCAGGGTGGCTCTCACTGATGGAGGATCATCATCTTCTTCCTTGAGCCATTTTCTTAACATCGTACACGATAATGTCGTCCGTTAAGTGACCTCATATCTGAAATATGTTGAAGAATTGAAGCTTACTCAGTGCCTAACTATTATTAAACTGTATACGTCGGACTATGAGGATAATCAATGTAGCTGAATTCAAGTGTTGGCTTTCGGTCAATGGGCCCGCTTCACCGCTTAGGTGTCGTGCGTGATATCATGCCATTGTTATTTAGCATGGATATCGTTATATAGTTGCTGGATTTTATTTTGCAGTCTTATTTACCGCTATTTTTAAAAATTGTCCTTATATTTCTTAATTACATCTCCTCATTTTTTATCTTCTGCCCTTATTTGGACAATTTAGCTTTCTTTGAAAAGAAAGTGATCCAGCCACACTTTCCAGTGCGTTTTCCTTATTGATTTCACCTTAGTCATTATCCATGGCCTCATCGTCTTTCTTCTTACAGCTAAGTCAACGAATTCAGGCATGACTAACTCACATAATGTAACACGTAAATCTACGGATATATGCTTATTTTTAAATCTTTGAAACGTTTGTCGATTACATCATTCTTTGTCTTTGGGTGACTAGATATCCAATGTAAGCCTTTCTTTGTTTAAATCTCGCCTTTCACTTTTATTTTAATGTCATGCCTTCCTAAGGATGAAACCGTCAAAAAATGGAGCACTATTATATAGTTTTGTATAGACTAACTTCATGAGTTGGAAATAAGTAGACTCAAACTACTGGCATTTGACACAGAATAAACCACCCCATCTTAGGTCCCATGACTTATTTCACCATAGAAGTCATTGATAGATAATAATTTCACCTAACACAACTTACAACTTTCATCAAATTGTACCATCCGAAAAGTAACTCTTTTCAAAATCTAACTCAAATGGTGTTAAATTAGAATCTCATTCTAACTAGGCATTCTCACCCAAATGATTTTACAATTCAATTCTTTAAACTATGGTTAGCAACTTTATTGAATTGTGATAGTGATAGTGATAGTGATAAGGTGCAAGTTATTATAGATAAATAGATAAATGGATAGATAAAGAAGTAAATAATTAGAGTAAAAAATTTAGTAGAGAAATAGGTAACTAAAAAAGTTAGGAAAAGAAGTAAGGAGAGAAAGACATGCCAGTAGTTTGAGAGAATATCGGTTTAAGGTTTTTCTCTGAAGGTTTTGTTAAAAAAAGTAGTAATTACTCTAGTGAACATACACATCCTTTGAAGAAACTTCAAATAGCAATGGTACAATGTTGATGTTGATTTATAAGGACTCATGTTGACTGTTGAACACAGAAATTGAACTTTGAGTTGCCCGATAAGTTCATAAGTACATTGAGAATGCATCAGATATTTGTTTACTGATGACGGGATAGATTATGTGTTACATTATTTATAAAGCATTTCAATGAAGCAGAGGATGAACCACCTTCGATGAGGGCAGACCTGCTTCTCTGTTTCATTTCTTTCACCTTATGTCTAGCTTCATTCTCCCCATCCATCAAATCTCTTATTCCACTTTCTATCACTTGTGCGCTCAAAATCCCACTACTTTCAGCTTTCAAATCATTCCTGAAATCCATTTTGATCTCCACAGCCATCGACAAGTCCTCGAGCATTTGGAATGCATTCACCTGCTGCTCAGAGTAGAGCGGCCAAGTCGCCAATGGCACCCCAAAATAAATACTTTCCAGAATAGAGTTCCAGCCGCAGTGAGAAACAAAGCCTCCAATAGCAGGATGGGATAGAATTGCGACTTGTGGTGCCCATCCCAAAACCTTCCCGACCTCGGCGGTTCGCTCCAGGAATCCCTCTGGCAGGACTTGTTCCACATTTTCATAGTCAGATGGGAATCCAATCTTATCTTTAGGCGGTGGCTTTCGCAGAGACCATAAGAACCGGTATCCACTATGCTCGACTGCATAAGCTATTTCCTTCACTTGGGCACCATCAAAAGATCCAATAGTGCCGAAACAAAGAAAAACAACTGAAGAATCTGGTTGGAGATCAAGCCAATTCATGATCATCTTACAATCAGCTTCTTGTTTTTGAGTGGTTTGACCGTAGCTGCTGCTGTTTTTAAGATTCAGGAGAGGCCCTATTGCATAAACTGGCGGGATGGTTCTATCATCCCTCAAAGCCTGCAGAGCATGCGATTCCAACGCCGAGAAAGTGTTGATCAAAATTCCGTTTGTTTCCCTGTATCTTCTGGCCTGTTTCAGCAACATGTCACAACCTCCATCCTTATCGAAAAACACCGAGGGCAAAACCGTAGCTGGAACGGGATTGATGTAAGTTGGAACATTTAGCGTCTGATTCTGATCACCATTTAAAAACTTGATGTATTCTGTAACATCTTGATTGAAATCATCCGTCAAAATTTGCAAGTGGAAAGCAAGGCCAAGCATTGCAGCACCAGATGCGTAATAAACATAAGATGGCACTGATCCAAACTCATTAGCCACATCAATCATGGAGGTGCAGAGCATGTCAACAACAATTCCTGCCAGATTCGTGGACCCGGAACTCGAAATCTCGGCGAGAACCTCCCTCACGTGTGCCTTGTGATTGTCGACGAATTCGTACAGATTAATGAATGATTTGATACCGGAAGAAGAAGATGAAGATTCTTTGTGTTGAAGCTCAACAAAATTGACGGCGGAGTCGGGGGATTCTTGCAGGGATTTTGCGTAGCTAGCGAGGATTGTATCAAAGGGCATCTTGAGGATGAGTACTGTGATCGACAATCGCTCGTTTTGATGGCTCAGAAGCTTTGCAGCTTCAACAGTGGATACCAAGTGGCCCATTCCCGGCGCAGCAATGAAAACCAGCCCTGCTTTCTTCATCATTTACTCCGCTGTTTGATTGTTACTTAGACATGTCGATTATGGCTTTATATATAAACTGACAGTCCGATTGTGTTCTAGTCACAGGCATACATCTAAAATATTTAGTGATAAAAATTAAATTTTAATTTTTTTTTTTGGTTCAAGAAAAAAAAAGGTTACTTTTGTGTTTATTATCTTAACATTTTGTTCCTTCAATTGAAATAATATAATAAAAGAATTATTTTTTTTAAAATTAAATATAATATTATTTTAGATTTGATTTGAGGACCCTACACACCGTTTGGGACTTTGTCTTGCATTAAAGGTTTTAGTCATTCCCGTGCATTATGACATTTACTATATCATGTACTAGTGGTACATGTACCTATTATTATATATAGTAATTTTTTACTTAACAACTGTACATTTACTAAATATATTAAGTTTCGCCCACGCGCACGCTTGCTGAGTCCACAACGTCTTCGTTGAGTCCACAATGTCTCAGAACAATTGCCGCAACGTCCAAAAAATAACTGTCGCAACGTCTACATCTAGGCATGTCCACCACGTCTCATAACACTAGCATCACGTCAAAAATAACTAGCACCACGTCAAAAATAACTAGCACCACGTCCAGAAACCTCTACATCCATTCATGTGAATTTAAACTGATTTTTTTTCACAAAAACAGCCCACCACCTCACAGAACAACTAGAACCACGTCCAAAAATGTCTACATCTATGCATGTGAATTTAAGCTAATTTTTTTCACAAAGACAGTCCACCACGTCTAAAAACACTAGCACCACGTCAAAAACAACTAGCACCACGTCCAGAAACGTCTACATCCATGCATGTGAATTTAAGATGATTTTTTTTACAAAGACAGTCCAACACGTCTTATAACACTATCACCACGTCAAAAACAACTAGAACCACGTCCAGAAATGCCTAGCACGTCTCGCTACGTCCAAAAAACTAGCACATTGTCCAGATACGTCCAGCTACGTCCCGCAACGTCCCGCAACGTCCAAAAATACATCCAGACATTTCCACAACGTCTTCGCTGAGTCAACAACATCTCAGAACAACTGCCGCAACGTCCAAAAAATAACTGTCGCAACGTCTACATCTATGCATGTGAATTTAAGCTGTTTTTTTCACAAAGACAGTCCACCACGTCTAAAAACGCTAGCACCACGTCAAAAACAACTAGCACCACGTCCAGAAACGTCTACATCCATGCATGTGAATTTAAGATGATTTTTTTTCACAAAGACAGTCCAATACGTCTCATAACACTATCACCACGTCAAAAACAACTAGAACCACGTCCAGAAATGCCTACCACGTCTCGCTACGTCCAAAAAACTAGCACATTGTCAAGATACGTCCAGGTCCAGCTGTTAGTTTTGAATACAGAAAAGCTATGGCTTGTATCAAAAACTAATATCCACAGATGACATATCATTTTGTTTCAGTATAAATCTGTTCCTTTATATCATTGAACTAGATAACGGGGTGTCGACAAACACAGTAGATACCGTTATTGGTTAAAGTATTGATATATAAAAAGTATGCTCGTAACCGAGATAGTCTGAACATACTATCGGTATAGGTTATTGTGTGGTTTGGAAATTGGTTTATCTAGACTAGTTTAAATCACAAAGATATGCCCGGGGCATATTGAGCACGACCAGTTTGGATAGAATTGACTTGTACTGATCGGCGTAGTCAATTCGGTCCTAGTATTCTGTCTCTCAATCCCGAGATTGGGACGTGCGTGAGGGTTGGGTGTCGTATGCTTTGATTTGCCAAAGAGTGAGGTCAATTGAGGTCAATACCTCGGTAAGTTGGGTATGCGGTGTTTAGCTTCTTGCGTGCCGTTGCTAGTCGGAGGAATCCACGTACCGGTTCGCCGGGTTGATGGTGCTCCCGAGATGAGCTCGTAAGGTTATTATACTAAACCTGGCCAGTGAACTTTATGTTCGGTATAATAAAAGGTCGAGTGGTACTAATCTCGGAAACCAAGAAGTCGGTGAATTAATTTGTCAGTAAATTGATAAATCGACGAGCACTAGATCTTTAATGTGGGGAGATAGAAGAAATAATAATGGCGCGATGTAAAGTCGTTTTCGAGCGGTAGTTCCATAATTGGTCCGTTAGTGGTACGACCGATTATGCATTTGACTAATCGACAAGGTAAATTAATTAATCTGAAGGGTTTAATTAATATTTAATCGACGAAGTGAATTTAGAAATTAATTCTATTTTGAATTAATTAATTCTAAGGGTTCGATTAAATTAAATTAACAAAGTGGATTAAATAAATTAATTTAAAAGGGTCGATTGGAGTTGATTAGTCGGGAAGACTTAGCGGTCAACGAAAGTCAAATTTTAAGGCCTAACTCGAGAGCCCATTAGGTCTCCTTAGAAGCTCCTATAAATACAACATAATAGGCAAGAAAACCCTAAGAAGAAACTTGGCAGCCAAGTTAGGCTAGAAAGAGAAAGTTTGGTCTAGAGAGAGAACGTGTCTTCCTCGTCAAGTTTTCTCTCGAAGTCGACCAAGATAGCTTTCTTCTTTGTCAAGGAACTCAGCCCATTGGTTTTCGAGAGCAGCCCAATCTTTATTAATCACAGCCGCCGGTCTTCTTCAAAGGTGAAGTTTTTTTTCACCGGATTTTAGAGCAGTACGGTAGTTCTGCTGTAGCGTTTTTCCTGCAGATTCTCGGTGCAGATTTCCGGTGACTGTTTGCTTTCCCAGGGGGCTGAGCCGGCAGCAGCTGTGTTGATCTCTTGGAAACTTGGTGATCCACAGCTGTAGCTGTACAGATCGCAACTGGGTTAGGCGAATTAGTTGTCCGAAATTCAGATTGAAGTAGATAGGCTGGCGGCTGTGTTCTTGTATGCTCCGGGCAGCTTTAATTTTGAAAGAAAAATTTCTGGGCAGCTTCAATTTTGTAAAAAAAATTCTGGGCAGCTTATTTTTCATAAAAAAATTCTGGGCAGCTTATTTTTGAGTTTCTTGATAAGCAAGTTTCTTGGGTTTTCAATCGGATTGCCGAGGGTAGCTCCGTAGACGATAGCCCACACTATCTCGGAGTTGGTATTGGAGAATTCTTCGGATTTCTTGTGGAAATTGCGCTAAAAGAAGTGGGTTTTCTTTAGGCGAGGGACTTCGCTACAAAAGGTATAATCTTTAAGTTCCGCTTTAATTAAATATTTAATTTTTGTGTCCCGATTAATAAATTAAATAAGTATAAGCCTAGATCCGTTCATGGGTAAACTAATTTGAGCCTGAGCTTGGTCGAAAGCTTCTGATTCGGGAATGCATAGCACGAAAGTGAGGCTTTCGATTTAGCCCGGGCTTGTTCAGTTTTCCTTCAAATGGTATCAGAGCGTTGGTTTCGGTCTTATACTTGTTTGATTTATTACACGGCTTTATTTTGGCATTATTATTTTTGTCGAAATGTATAAACAGGTGGTTATTGGTTTCCCGGCTATTATGGTAGAAATTTAATTTTCATTCATAAACCCCGGGACATGTCCGGGCTCGTTTTATTTTTGAATGGAAATTTCTGTAATAGTAATAACCACGAGCTGGAAGCCGTGTAGGATTAGAAAAATCTTGTAGTAGGATTTGATCTAATCATGTCGTCTTTAAATTCCTAGAAAACGCCTTTGTATATAGGAATTTTTGTACTATGACGAAGACGTTATTTTGGGTAACTTATATTCGCGGGTTTTGGTTTATTGTAATTTTGGGTGATTCCTAATTACGGAATAAACCGAGAAAACCCGGGCGAATCGAGAGGAATCCAAATAACGAGTGGGAGCGACACGACGGGAAGTGTCACCGAGGCGTCAAAGAATCAACGATAGAGAAGGCCATAATAGTCGGGAAATTTTATTTTATTTAATTTCCCGTATTTATGATTTTTTCGTTGATTGTGTGATTTTCGTTTTATTTTGCATGAACGAAATTCAAACCAAAACTTTTTCAAAAAGGTAATGTGCAATTAACTAAGGTAGATTATTCGCATATTAAAACTCCAACGGTTTTATGGGTGCGAATATCCATAGTTAAGATATTGCATGTTAAAACGTAAAAATTCTCAAACTTAATTACATTCGCAAGTTTTGGTTTAATTGTAATTTTGGGTGATTCCTAATTACGTGGGGTTTTGGTTTATCGTAATTTTGGGTGATTCCTAATTACGTAGAAAACCGAGAAAACCCGGATTTTGGTTTTTCGTAATTTTTGGGTGATTCCTAATTACGTAGAAAATCGAAATGGAAAACCGAGAAAACTAAGGCGAATTTAAATTATTTTAAAAATCTAAGTGGGAGCGGGTTGGTTAATAGCCC
Organism: Knoxia roxburghii; assembly: GCA_030378225.1. Lineage (NCBI taxonomy): Eukaryota > Viridiplantae > Streptophyta > Magnoliopsida > Gentianales > Rubiaceae > Knoxia > Knoxia roxburghii. The sequence goes on along the minus strand of CM059416.1, from coordinate 34,228,390 downwards.
CATGGCCTCCATTACGGGTTCATTGGCGATGTGGTTAAACGGCATCCCCATCGGATGAGTTTTCAATCACAGATATCGCTGGAATGAATTTCTAAAGGGATGACTATAGTGCGTTTAATTGGGAAAAGTTGCGACACCCTCGCCATCCGAGGCGCATTAGTACTCTAAGTAACAAACTTAGAAGTCACGTAATGGCATACACTTAGTGTACTGTTTATAGTATCCCTCCCATCGAGGTAACGCTATTTACGTGTACGGCTAAAATTATCGACTATTAATTTCATTGATCATAAGATCGTTGGTCAGATAATGAGATTAATGGACTTTTGTCCTTCTCGAACGAATGTGGGTTGGCGTAGACGTTCACCCATCGTGACCTGCGTTAATCCCGGTGGGAGAGATGTCGGTAGAAGATTATATTTCTTTTCTGAGGATTTTTCAATATTTTCGAAAAGTATACTGAGACATGTTTTTTCATTATTTTCAGTTGATATGTCGTTCAACCCGCTAGCTGTCATTTTTGAACCAAAACAAACTCACGAGTCCAAACTATATTGACTGGAAACGTAACCTGGACATTGTCCTTACCGCTGAGGGTTACAAGTACGTGCTTACTGAGGAGTGTCCCCTTAAGCAGGGTAGCCAAGCAGTCAGCTATGAGGAAACTCACGAATGCTAGAATGGCTGAGGGCATTTCAGTGAGGGATCACGTGCTGGACATGATCAGTTGCATCAATGAGATCGAGGTACTGGGAGGTGATATTGATGGGGAGACCCAGGTCGATATCATTCTCCAGAGCTTGCCTCCCAGTTTTTGAGCAGTTTCGGTTGAACTATAATATGGGCAAGCTCTCATATTCACTCCCCGAGCTCATGACTACATTGGTGTCAGCCGAGGGCCTATTCGCTGAGAAGAAGCAAGCCTTTGCTACTGTTGGTCCCTCAGGTTCCTCTGCTGGGCCCAAAGCCAGGAAGCAAGAGAGGAAGAGAGGCCAGAAAGCAGGAACTAATCGTGGACCCAAGGCAGGCATTGCCAAGAAGCAAAAGCCGAAAGGCAAATGTTTTAAGTGTGGCAAAGCAGGACATCGGAAGAAGGATTGCCCAAAGCCTCGAGGTTAAAAGTAAATTTTCCCTAGTTACTGAGACGTGATTAGCGGCGATTCCCACAGATACTTGGTGTGTGGATTCGGGAGCCACTTATCACGTTTGTAATTCTTTGCAGGGGTTCCAAGTGACCCGGCTGCTTAGAGAGGGAGAGTTGCAGGTCTACCTTGGGGATACTACCAGAGTTTCTGTGGCTGCAGTGGGAGTTATTAGTTTTTATTTTTCAGACTCTATTTTACTTTTAAAGGATTGTCTTTATGTACCTAGTTTTCGAAAGAACTTGCTTTCGGTTTCAAAACTTGTTTTGGATGGTTATAAGTGTGTATTTTCTGACGGTTCGGTTTTTATAAGAAAATGCCAGAAACTTATATGTTCCGGTACATTGGTTGACAATCTGTTTTTAATTAAGACTTACTCCCCAGTTATGCAAAACACAGAAACTAGTAACTCATCACCGAATCATAATAAGAGAAAGGAATCTTCCCCTTTGAATCAGACTTATCTTTGGCACCTGAGACTAGGTCATATCAACCTTAGTAGGATTCAAAGGTTGGTCAATAGTGGGTCTTTGGACTTACTAGATATTGACAGCTATTCGACCTTTGAGTCCTGCTTGGAGGGTAAAATGACCAAGAGGTTTTTTAAGGCGAAGGGGTATAGGGCCAAGGAGGTTTTAGAGTTGATTCATTCTGACGTGTGTGGACCTATGTAAGTTCAGGCTAGAGGTGGTGAATACCTCTTTAGTGAATTTAGGACCTATTTGTCAGAGGAGGGTATTCAGACCCAGTTGTCTGCACCTGGCACACCCCAGCAGAATGGTGTGGTAGAGAGGAGGAACAGGTCTCTTATGGAGATGGTTAGATCGATGATGAGTTACAGTGAGTTGCCTACCTCGTTTTGGGGTTATGCCTTGGATACAGCGTGTTTTATTCTCAACCTTGTGCCATCTAAGTCTAGGCCTACGACCCCAGTAGAGTTGTAGAGTGGGCGCAAGCCTAGTCTGAGACATCTCAGGATTTGGGGTTGTCCAGCACATGTGCTCGAGGCAGATGCAGGCAAGTTAGAGGCGAGATCTAAGGTTATGCTGTTTGTAGGCTACCCCAAAGGAACGAGAGGTGGTTTATTTTATAGTCCTCAGGATCAGAAGGTGGTGGTCAGCACCAATGCCAGATTTCTTGAGGAGGACTATATTTTAGATCACAAGTCAAACAGCAAGGTAGTATTGGAAGAGCTTGGAAGTCAGTCCACTATTCCAGATGCACACGTACAGGAAGATACACCACAAGAGACTGCACACACTATCACAGATGATGCTCTTACACAGGCTGCGCCTCGTCGTAGTGGGAGGGTTGTGAGACAGCCCGAGAGGTACATGGGTTTGGGTGAGTCTTCGGACTTTATCCCTGGTGCTCGTGAACCAGACCCAGTTAACTTCAATGAGGTTCTTCAGGATAGAGATGCAAGCATCCAGATCTTGGAACATCCGTTTTGATGAGGTTATCCAGTCCTCTGGATTCACTCGGTGTCCGGATGAGTAGTGTGTTTATAGCAAGTGTGATGGTGATATAGTGGTGTTCCTCGTAGTTTACGTAGATGACATTCTTCTTATTGGCAACAGTAAGAAGGTGTTGTCAGACGTAAAGGCATGGCTGTCTAGGCAATTCGATATGAAGGATTTGGGAGAGGCTGGGCATATCCTTGGGATCAAGATTCTTCGAGATTGTAGGAGACGTTCTCTGACTCTCCCTCAGGCATCCTACATAGACACGATTCTGGCCCGTTTTAACATGCAGAACTCCAAGAAGGGTTCACTACCTTTCAGGCATGGGGTGTATTTGTCTAAGGAGCAGTGTTCTAAGACTGCTGATGAGATAGATGCCATGAAGGCGGTACCCTATGCTTCTGCAATGGGTAGCCTCATGTATGCTATGTTGTGCACGAGGCCTGATATTTTCTTTGCCGTTGGCATGGTTAGCAGATATCAGAGTAACCCTGGGAAGGCTCACTGGGAGGCAGTAAAATGCATTCTCAAGTACTTGCGCAGGACGAGAGATTGTGTCCTAGTTTATAGAGCGCAGGAGCTTGTACCATTGGGTTACACAGATTCGGACTTTCAAGGAGATTTGGACAGGAGTAAGTCTACCTCTGGGTTTGTGTTTACTCTAGGAGGTGGAGCCATAGTATGGAAGAGTGTCAAGCAGAAATGCGTGGCAGCCTCTACCATGGAGGCCGAGTACGTTGTCGCTTCAGAGGCAGCGAAAGAGGCTATGTGGCTCAGGATGGTTCCTGAGTTGCCTAGGTCTATCACAGTTTATTGTGATAACAATAGTGCAGTTGCTAACTCAAGGGAACCACGAGCCTATAAGGTGAGTAAACACATAGAGCGCAAGTACCACCTGATACGAGAGATCATAAAGAGGGGAGACGTGACCGTGGCCAAGATAGTATCAGATGACAACCATGCAGATCCTTTATAAAGCCATTGACCCTAAAGGTTTTTGAGAGACATGTGGAGGGCATGGGAGTCAGATTCTTGAGGGAGCCATGTTAGTGAGCTTAAAGGTGTTCTGGAGATTTCATTATGACAGCAGTGTAATAGCGGGTTGGACAGTTTTTGTACTTCTTAGCATAGCTTTGAGTATTAGTGGGAGATTGTTAGTTTTGAATACAGAAAAGCTATGGCTTGTATCAAAAACTAATATCCACAGATGACATATCATTTTGTTTCAGTATAAATCTGTTCCTTTATATCATTGAACTAGATAACGGGGTGTCGACAAACACAGTAGATACCGTTATTGGTTAAAGTATTGATATATAAAAAGTATGCTCGTAACCGAGATAGTCTGAACATACTATCGGTATAGGTTATTGTGTGGTTTGGAAATTGGTTTATCTAGACTAGTTTAAATCACAAAGATATGCCCGGGGCATATTGAGCACGACCAGTTTGGATAGAATTGACTTGTACTGATCGGCGTAGTCAATTCGGTCCTAGTATTCTGTCTCTCAATCCCGAGATTGGGACGTGCGTGAGGGTTGGGTGTCGTATGCTTTGATTTGCCAAAGAGTGAGGTCAATTGAGGTCAATACCTCGGTAAGTTGGGTATGCGGTGTTTAGCTTCTTGCGTGCCGTTGCTAGTCGGAGGAATCCACGTACCGGTTCGCCGGGTTGATGGTGCTCCCGAGATGAGCTCGTAAGGTTATTATACTAAACCTGGCCAGTGAACTTTATGTTCGGTATAATAAAAGGTCGAGTGGTACTAATCTCGGAAACCAAGAAGTCGGTGAATTAATTTGTCAGTAAATTGATAAATCGACGAGCACTAGATCTTTAATGTGGGGAGATAGAAGAAATAATAATGGCGCGATGTAAAGTCGTTTTCGAGCGGTAGTTCCATAATTGGTCCGTTAGTGGTACGACCGATTATGCATTTGACTAATCGACAAGGTAAATTAATTAATCTGAAGGGTTTAATTAATATTTAATCGACGAAGTGAATTTAGAAATTAATTCTATTTTGAATTAATTAATTCTAAGGGTTCGATTAAATTAAATTAACAAAGTGGATTAAATAAATTAATTTAAAAGGGTCGATTGGAGTTGATTAGTCGGGAAGACTTAGCGGTCAACGAAAGTCAAATTTTAAGGCCTAACTCGAGAGCCCATTAGGTCTCCTTAGAAGCTCCTATAAATACAACATAATAGGCAAGAAAACCCTAAGAAGAAACTTGGCAGCCAAGTTAGGCTAGAAAGAGAAAGTTTGGTCTAGAGAGAGAACGTGTCTTCCTCGTCAAGTTTTCTCTCGAAGTCGACCAAGATAGCTTTCTTCTTTGTCAAGGAACTCAGCCCATTGGTTTTCGAGAGCAGCCCAATCTTTATTAATCACAGCCGCCGGTCTTCTTCAAAGGTGAAGTTTTTTTTCACCGGATTTTAGAGCAGTACGGTAGTTCTGCTGTAGCGTTTTTCCTGCAGATTCTCGGTGCAGATTTCCGGTGACTGTTTGCTTTCCCAGGGGGCTGAGCCGGCAGCAGCTGTGTTGATCTCTTGGAAACTTGGTGATCCACAGCTGTAGCTGTACAGATCGCAACTGGGTTAGGCGAATTAGTTGTCCGAAATTCAGATTGAAGTAGATAGGCTGGCGGCTGTGTTCTTGTATGCTCCGGGCAGCTTTAATTTTGAAAGAAAAATTTCTGGGCAGCTTCAATTTTGTAAAAAAAATTCTGGGCAGCTTATTTTTCATAAAAAAATTCTGGGCAGCTTATTTTTGAGTTTCTTGATAAGCAAGTTTCTTGGGTTTTCAATCGGATTGCCGAGGGTAGCTCCGTAGACGATAGCCCACACTATCTCGGAGTTGGTATTGGAGAATTCTTCGGATTTCTTGTGGAAATTGCGCTAAAAGAAGTGGGTTTTCTTTAGGCGAGGGACTTCGCTACAAAAGGTATAATCTTTAAGTTCCGCTTTAATTAAATATTTAATTTTTGTGTCCCGATTAATAAATTAAATAAGTATAAGCCTAGATCCGTTCATGGGTAAACTAATTTGAGCCTGAGCTTGGTCGAAAGCTTCTGATTCGGGAATGCATAGCACGAAAGTGAGGCTTTCGATTTAGCCCGGGCTTGTTCAGTTTTCCTTCACCAGCTACATCCCGCAACGTCCCGCAACTTCCATAAATACATTCAGACATTTCCACAACGTCTTCGCTGAGTCAACAACATCTCAGAACAACTGCCGCAACGCCCAAAAAATAACTGTCGCAACGTCTACATCCAAGCATGTCCACAACATCTCCTAACACTGCCGCAACATCCCAGCTCGTCCAAAAAACAACTGCCGCAACGTCAAAAAACATCTACATCCAGACATGTGAATTTAAGCTGAATTTTTTACATAACACCTTCCACAACGTCTCAGAACAACTAGAACCACGTCAAAAATAACTTGCACCATGTCCAGAAACGTCTACATCCATTAATGTGAATTTAAACTGATTTTTTTCACAAAAACAGCCCACCACCTCACAGAACAACTAGAACCACGTTCAGAAACGTCTACATCCATGCATGTGAATTTAAACTGATTTTTTCACAAAGACAGTCCACCACGTCAAAAATAACTAGGGCCACGTCCAGAAACGTCTACATCCATGCATGTGAATTTAAGCTGATTTTTTTCACAAAGACAGTCCACCACGTCTCATAACACTATCACTACGTCAAAAACAACTAGAACCACGTCCAAAAACGTCTACCACGTCTCGCTTCGTCCAAAAAAACTAGCACCACGTCCAGATATGTCCAGCTACGTCCCGTAACGTCTAAAAATACAAAGCAGCAACGTCCGGCAACGTCCTGTTACGTCCAGCTACGTCCAAAATACAAAGCAGCAACATCCCGTTATGCCCCGCAACGTCCAGTTACGTCGCATAACGAGTTCTACCAAGTCCAGCAGCAGAGAAGAATCAGAAATAACCCATTTCACATGAAAGTGCCAATACCTCACGGAAACCATTTATATATATATATATATATATCATATTTCAGAGTAACAGAGCATTATTTGAATAAGAAAACACGAATATAACATCATTAATACATTACCCAACATCAAATCACGAAAATAAGGTTCCGTAAATCTATCAAATACAGTTCATACTTTATGATGTGGTGACTTTTTAAGAAGAATAAGTTATTTTTGAAGAAGAAGAAGATATTTTTGAAGAAGAAGAAGAGATTTTTGAGCAGGAAGAAATGATTTTTTAAGAAGAAGTGATTTTTCTGTTATATTTGGTGTTGTTCGTCGGAAAATGCAATCTTCGATCTCCGTTAAATTTGTGTTTGGATGAAAATTTTGATTAAATGCAGTTTCGAATGGAGTACGATAAAGAAGAATAACTGATTTTTGAAGAAGAAGAAGAAGTGATTTTTGAAAAAGAAGGAAGTAGGTTTTTGGAGAAGAAGAATAAGAGAAGAGCGTGTATCTCACTTTCTTATAGTGAAAGTTGTGATATATTATTAAGTACACATACCTATTGGTACGTGATATAATTTGCGGCATTATGAACCCAAAGAACTAACCATTAAAAAAGGCAGGCTCAAGCTTTTCCGTATAATTGGGGAAATGAGGTCATGCCTTACCTCACGTTTATCTTTTAGGGTTTGCCATTGAATCTAGAGATATTCCTGATTTGGTCCAAACTAGTTAAATGGATCAAATCCACCCATTAATAAGTTAAAAATATTTAATTTTAAAATTTTAAAATTGAAAGGTCCAATTCAATCAATAATTTTAAGAATAAAATCCATCATTATTACCGGCTAGACTATATATATTATTATATATAATTATTAATATTCTTAATCTAATTCTTTGTTTTCCTTCCTTTTTTGTAAGGCATCTCTAATCCTAACCAAGTCAAACCACCACCACCAACGTCCCTCACCACTATTCTCAATTATTAGCCAAAAAAATTTTATGGTTTAAAAAATTTACAAGTATCTCATAGGAAAAAATATGTGAGATTTTTTTGCCCTTTCTATGGAAATTTAATATGTAAATTTTAGGTAATTACACATAAAATTATAGTAATAAGTAATTTTGATAGATAATTGAACATTTTCTTCAATCCTTCTTCTTCTGTTTTCTTCACTTTCTTCTCCATTGTCCTATTGCCAGCGATGATCAATGGATGGAGGAAACGAGGTGAGAAAAGACGCAAAATATCAAATTAGTACGGTACACAACCTATTGCGTTGATATAATTCTTTTCAAAATTAATAAAAAGTTAAAATTTTATATTGTGTATGTAAAATGTTATAGTTTTTTTTTCGTATTCTATGTTTGTTACAATTATTAAATATATTTATATATGATAAAGTAAAAGTATTTAGAAGCAAAATTTTGTTTTTATGATTGAATGAAGAATTATTACATAAAATTAAGAAATGTATTGTCCACTCATACATGTAAGCTGGTAGGCCTGATTGTTTCTAGAAGAAAATAAAAGGAAAGAGCAGAATGTTGCTTGGAGTCCACGAATTAGGACTGGTTGGTTTGGTTCGCCATGGGATTGAAAAGAAAGGCAATTCTGTCGTCGTAAAGAGGCGTGTAGCTTTAGACTTCTTCCATTGACTTCCCGAGACTTGCAGTTCAAGACTTCTTCCATCAAGTAAAAATATCGAAATTATACGTGTACCCACCTATTTGTGCTAATACTATAAATGAATTTTAAAGTCTAAAATTTGAAATTTAAAATTAGATATATTTGAATTTTAAATTAAATTAATTAATTTATATATATTTAAAAATATTTAAAAATAGATATATTTGAATTTTAAATTAAATTAATTAATTTATATATTTTAAAATATTGAATATGTAAAATTATCATAATAAAATAATTATTTTTTAAATTTTAAATAAAATAAAATTATTTTTTAATTTATTTATAAATAATTATACATTAGAATTATAAATAAGTTTCTCTTATTTATAAGCAGCGTTGGGATTTCTTTATATTTATTCTGGTGTCATCAACCGAGTAAGTTCTCTTTATATTTGTTGAATTATATTCATTATAATGAGAGGCTAAAAGTCTCATGGTTAGAATAAGGGTTAAGTAAGAATGTAAATTCATAGTTTAGATCCTTTATTGAGAAGTAGCCAATATGATGATATTTAATTAAGAATAAGGTTAGAATTTATAGTCTGCCTGTAGGCTTAGAAAAGAAGGGCGTTGCCGTTAGCCGTGTTGTGAAAAGGCGTTAGACGTTAAGCCCGGTTTGCTTCAATAAGTCTATAGTGTCAGATTATGATCATTATAGGATGATTCTGTAAAGATTCCTTGGTCTGTCTTACTTCTTTATCATCATCATGCTGGCTGCCTCTCTATAATGGTATCAGAGCCTGGATTTATGAATTTACTTACTTTTATTCTAACCAGTTTATTCCTTTTCTAATGAATTTAGGAAAAGGTAAACAGGCTATTAAAAATAGTCTAAAACAGAAATATGATATCCCTAAAAATATAGAAGGTCTTAATAGGTGGACAATTCCAAGAATTGAAGTTAAAACTGTATATCAGTTAGGAACCTTTGAAAGATTAGGTTTCAAACAGATTATAAAAACAACCGAAGAATCAGTTTCTTTAAATAATGAAGAAATTGAGATAAAATTAATACAATAAGATGAAATGCATATATATACTGATTTATATAGATTCATACATATAGGTTTAGTGCAAATTGCTTTTAAACATTTAACCTTAGAAGGTTTACCAGAAAGTTTTATAGCATGCTTAAGAGATGCTAGAAATTTAAATTGGAAACAATCTTTAATGGGAATAATACAATCGAGTTTAGCTCATGGCCCTGTCTATTTTAATGTTTATTCGAACTTATCTTTATCTTTAAGTGATGATAACATATTAGATGCGTTAACATTAAATGTTAAAACTCATGGATATAATTATATGCCTGGTTCTGAATTAATATGTGTATGTTATAGAATTTATTATAAACCGTTAAAAACTTTAAATCCTAATTGTAAACTTATAGATAAAAAGATAGATGAAACCATCTTAATAGAAACTAATTTTAATAAATCAAAAATTATAAAACGTAGAACTATTAAATGGGATGAAATACCCATTCCAGAACAGTGGACAATAGAAAGAGTCAGTAATAAACAGCCACAAATTAATAGTGACATAGATTATATAGAACAGACTCCTGAAGGGAAAATTAATATAAAAATGTAGAATAATCCATTTTTATTAGATAATAAATCTAAATTGACAAGATCATACTCTTCTCATTTTATATCACCTTTAGATGATAAGGACACTATTTCAGTTATACCTAAACATTCTGTTTCGCAACCTTATAGAGTTTCTACCTCTCAAGTTAGTGAAGATACTGATAGTAATTATGTTGATAGATTAGTTAAAAACAAGCATAATATTGTTAAAGTTATTTATAATACAGAAAAAGACGAAGATATAACTGAGTCTGAAATGGCATTTCCTATATGAATAAAATAGATTTTAGCCCTGGATTTTTAGCCAGAAATCAGGTTAAAGAAGAATTTAATAGGGACAGATGGAAACCATTTAGGACATGGTTTTTTAATAACTTCTCTTTAAATGAACAGAAAAATATTTCTGATAAGTTTTATACATTATTATCTCAGCATAATATTTGATTTCCTTTTGTGCCTTGGTTTATTTCTAATTATATTGAACCATGTATTTGTGTTTTAGAAAGAGATTATAAACTCTTGAATGGTAATACTTTAAAGGTCGTATTTCCTCCTCAACAACCTTTTAAAATATAAAAGGAAAATAATATATTGAATTTCTCTGCCTTTGTTAAGTTGTTTGATAATGACACATTAGTTATAACTATAAAACATATGAATAAAATTATAGAACAGAATAATTATACAAACATTTATTTAAATGTTTTAGGAGAACAAATTATATCTTTACATCATAGATTAGATAATATAATTAATATATTACAGAAGTCTCATTCTGAAGAATCATCTTCTGCGGAGCAGGTTATAGCAACTCCAACACTTCAACCACCTCCTGAAATAAAAGATTTCAAGTTAAAATCTTTATCAGAATTAGAACGATTACTTGATAAAAAATTTAAAGGATTGAAAATTAATACATTAGAAAAAGAATTAGAAAAACATTTTAAAGACATATCACCTAATAATGATGAAATTAATAAAGTAGGAAAGTTTTCCGATAGACCTACTCAAAGATTATATTACTATAATAGACCCTCTCCTATTGATATTTTACATGAGGAGCAGGAATATATACTTAATAATAGTTATAATGGAAAATGTATATATGAGTGGAATATAGATGGATTTGTTGAAAAACAGATTTACAATGCAGCTCATAGAATGCTTATGTATTGTAGCATATGTAAAGCTAATGGTAATACTGACGTTGGTATAGCCAAAATGATAGTTTCTGGATTTACAGGCCAACTTAAAGGTAGGTGGGATAATTATTTAACACCCCAGAATAAAGATGAAATATTTAAAACAGTGAAAGTAGAAGAATCACAATCACAACCGACTGAAAATGCGGTTTATACTTTAATAGTCATCCTCGAACATTTTACGGGTAGGATTGTTAGTTTTGAATACAGAAAAGCTATGGCTTGTATAAAAAACTATTAGTTTTGAATACAGAAAAGCTATGGCTTGTATCAAAAACTAATATCCACAGATGACATATCATTTTGTTTCAGTATAAGTCTGTTCCTTTATATCATAGAACTAGATAACGGGGTGTCGACAAACATAGTAGATACCGTTATTGGTTAAAGTATTGATATATAAAAAGTATGCTCGTAACTGAGATAGTCTGAACATACTATCGGTATAAGTTATTGTGTGGTTTGGAAATTGGTTTATCTAGACTAGTTTAAATCACACAGATATGCCCGGGGCATATTGAGCACGACCAGTTTGGATAGAATTGACTTGTACTGATCGGCGTAGTCAATTCGGTCCTAGTATTCCGTCTCTCAATCCCGAGATTGGGACGGGCGTGAGGGTTGGGTGTCGTGTGCTTTGATTTGCCAAAGAGTGAGGTCAATTGAGGCCAATACCTCGGTAAGTTGGGTATGCGGTGTTTAGCTTCTTGCGTGCCGTTTCTGGTCGGAGGAATCCACGTACCGGTTCACCGGGTTGATGGTGCTCCCGAGATGAGCTCGTAAGGTTATTATACTAAACCTGGCCAGTGAACTTTATGTTCGGTATAATAAAAGGTCGAGTGGTACTAATCTCGGAAACCAAGAAGTCGGTGAATTAATTTGTCAGTAAATTGATAAATCGACGAGCACTAGATCTTTAATGTGGGGAGATAGAAGAAATAATAATGGCGCGATGTAAAGTCGTTTTCGAGCGGTAGTTCCATAATTGGTCCGATAGTGGTACGACCGATTATGCGTTTGACTAATCGACAAGGTAAATTAATTAATCCGAAGGGTTTAATTAATATTTGATCGACGAAGTGAATTTAGAAATTAATTCTATTTTGAATTAATTAATTCTAAGGGTTCGATTAAATTAAATTAACAAAGTGGATTAAATAAATTAATTTAAATGGGTCGATTGGAGTTGATTAGTCGGGAAGACTTAGCGGTCAAGGAAAGTCAAATTTTAATGCCTAACTCAAGAGCCCATTAGGTCTCCAATCGAGCTCCTATAAATAGAAGACTTGATGCCCAAGAAACCCTAAGGAAATTTTGTAAGACAATTTGTCTTGCCCTTTCTTGAGCAAGAAGGTTCTAGAGAGAGAATTTTTATTCAAGAATTCTTTCTCAAAAACGAACTAGATTTCTTGTTCTTCGAATTGAACTCATCTCAAAGACTGAACCTTTGGTTTATTATTCATCTTGTCTCGCCAGAATTTTTTGCAGCTTAATTCCCGGACCCACAGTTTTCTCGCTGGTTTTATTTTCGGTCTGGGCAGCAGCTTATTGCGGTGCTGCTGTGTCGGTTTTGCTGCTGATTTTCCATTTCTTGTTCTGGGCGTTTGATTCAAGAAGTGCGGCGTTGATCTCCTTCCATTGGTTGGGTGATCCGCTGCTTCCCTTGTCTAGATCACGGTGGAACAAGGTTGGACATTAGCAGCTGTTGTGGGTTTAATTCAGCACTGCAGCAGTGGGTTTCTTGAGCAAAAAGGCGAGCAGGATTTAGGGTTTTCAGTCATATTTTGAGATTGTTTTTGAGTTCGATTTGAGTGATTTCCTTGTGGGCTAAGCAAGTAGACTTCGATAGATTATTGCCCACGCAATATTCGAAGTTTCTACGGAGAATCGATTGGATTTCTTGTGGAAATCGCAGCAGATTTTATTTGGTTTTCTTTAATCGAGGGACTTCGCTACAAAAGGTATAATCTTTAAGTTCCGCTTTAATTAAAGATTTAATTTTTTGTGTCTCGATTAATAAATTAAATAAGTATAAGCCTAGATCCGTTCATGGGTAAACTAATTTGAGCCTGAGCTTGGTCGAAAGCTTCCGATTCTGGAATGCATAGCACGAAAGTGAGGTTTTCGATTTAGCTCGGGCTTGTTCAGTTTTCCTTCAAATTGGTATCAGAGCGTTGGTTTCGGTCTTATACTTGTTTGATTTATTACACGGCTTTATTTTGGCATTATTATTTTTGTCGAAATGTATAAACAGGTGGTTATTGGTTTCCCGGCTATTATGGTAGAAATTTAATTTTCATTCATAAACCCCGGGACATGTCCGGGCTTGTTTTATTTTGAATGGAAATTTCTGTAATAGTAATAACCACGAGCTGGAAGCCGTGTAGGATTAGAAAAATCTTGTAGTAGGATTTGATCTAATCATGTCGTCTTTAAATTCCTAGAAAAACGCCTTTGTATATAGGAATTTTTGTACTATGACGAAGACGTTATTTTGGGTAACTTATATTCGCGGGTTTTGGTTTATTGTAATTTTGGGTGATTCCTAATTACAGAATAAACTGAGAAAACCCGGGCGAATCGAGAGGAATCCAAATAACGAGTGGGAGCGACACGACGGGAAGTGTCACCGAAGCGTCAAAGAATCAACGATAGAGAAGGCCATAATAGTCGGGAAATTTTATTTTATTTAATATCCCGTATTTACGATTTTTTCATTGATTGTGTGATTTTCGTTTTATTTTGCATGAACGAAATTCAAACAAAAAGTTTTTCCAAAAGGTAATGTGCAATTAACTAAGGTAGATTATTCGCATATTAAAACTCCAACGGTTTTATGGGTGCGAATATCCATAGTTAAGATATTGCATGTTAAAACGTAAAAATCCTCAAACTTAATTACATTCGCAAGTTTTGGTTTAATCGTAATTTTGGGTGATTCCTAATTACGTGGGGTTTTGGTTTATCGTAATTTTGGGTGATTCCTAATTACGTAGAAAACCGAGAAAACCCGGATTTTGGTTTTTCGTAATTTTTGGGTGATTCCTAATTACGTAGAAAACTGAAATGGAAAACCGAGAAAACTAAGGCGAATTTAAATTATTTTAAAAATCTAAGTGGGAGCGGGTTGGTTAATAGCCCCATGGCCTCCATTACGGGTTCATTGGCGATGTGGTTAAACGGCTTCCCTACGGATGAGTTTTCAATCACAGATATCGCTGGAATGAATTTCTAAAGGGATGACCATAGTGCGTTTAATTGGGAAAAGTTGCGACACCCTCGCTACCGAGGCGCATTAGTACCCTAAGTAACAAACTTAGAAGTCACGTAATGGCATACACTTAGTGTACTGTTTATAGTATCCCTCCTACGAGGTAACGCTATTTACGTGTACGGCTAAAATTATCGACTATTAATTTCATTGATCATAAGATCGTTGGTCAGATAATGAGATTAATGGACTTTGGTCCTTCTCGAACGAATGTGGATTGGCGTAGACGTTCACCTACGTGACCTGCGTTAATCCCGGTGGGAGAGATGTCGGTAGAAGATTATATTTCTTTTCTGAGGATTTTTTAATATTTTCGAAAAGTATACTGAGACATGTTTTTTCATTATTTTCAGTTGATATGTCGTTCAACCCGCTAGCTGTCATTCTGAACCAAAACAAACTCACCGGTCCTAATTACATTGATTGGAAATGAAACCTGGACATTGTCCTAACCGCCGAGGGTTATAAGTACGTGCTCACTGAGGAGTGCCCCCTAAGCCCAGTGAGGATGCCACACCTGAGCAGCGAGAGCCATATACGAGGTGGCAGAAAGCTGATGAGATGACCAGGTGCTACATCTTGGCTTCCATGTCAAGTGTACTGCAGCACCAGCATCAGTTGATGACCTCAGCCTACGATATGATGCTCAACCTCAGGGATATGTTTGGACATCAGGGCAGGGCAGCCAAGCAGTCAGCTATGAGGAAACTCATGAATGCTAAGATGGCTGAGGGCACTTCAGTGAGAGATCACGTACTGGACATGATTGGTTGCATCAATGAGATCGAGGTATTGGGAGGTGAGATTGATGGGGAAACCCAGGTCGATATCATCCTTCAGAGCTTGCCTCCCAGTTTTGAGCAGTTTCGATTGAACTATAATATGGGGAATCTCTCATATTCACTTTCTGAGCTCATGACTGCATTGGTGTCTGCTGAGAGCCTCTTCGCAGAGAAGAAGCAAGCCTTGGCTACTGTTGGTCCCTCAGGTTCCTCTGCTGGGCCCAAAGCCAGGAAGCAAAAGAGGAAGAGAGGCCAGAAAGCAGGAGCCAGTCATGGACCCAAGGCGGGCATTGCCAAGAAGCAGAAGCCGAGAGGCAAATGTTTCAGATGTGGCAAAGCGGGGCATTGGAAGAAGGACTGCCCAAAGCCTCGAGGTACGTGTAAATTTTCCCTAGTCACTAAGACGTGTTTAGCGGCGATTCCCACGGATACTTGGTGTGTGGATTCGGGAGCCACTGATCACGTTTGTAATTCTTTGCAGGGGTTCCAAGTGACCCGGCTGCTTAGAGAGGGAGAGTTGCAGGTCTACCTTGGGGATACTACCAGAGTTTCTGTGGCTGCAGTGGGAGTGATTAGTCTTTACTTTTCAGACTCTATTTTATATTTGAAGGATTGTCTTTATGTACCTAGTTTTCGAAAGAACTTGCTTTCAGTTTCGAAACTTGTTTTGGATGGTTATAAGTGTGTATTTTCTGATGGTTCGGTTTTTATAAGAAAATGCCAGAAACTTATATGTTCCGGTACATTGGTTGACAATCTGTTTTTAATCAAGACTTACTCCCCAGTTATGCAAAACACAGAAACTAGTAATTCATCACCGAATCATAATAAGAGAAAGGAATCTTCCCCTTTGAATCAGACTTTTCTTTGGCACCTGAGACTAGGTCATATCAACCTTAGTAGGATTCAAAGGTTGGTCAAGAGTGGGTCTTTGGACTTACTAGATATTGACAGCTATACGACCTGTGAGTCCTGCTTGGAGGGTAAAATGACCAAGAGGCCTTTTAAGGCGAAGGGGTATAGGGCCAAAGAGGTTTTAGAGCTGATTCATTCTGACGTGTGTGGGCCTATGTCAGTTCAGGCTAGAGGTAGTTATGAGTATTTCGTGACTTTCACGGATGATTACTCTAGATATGGATACATATACCTGATGTGCCACAAGTCTGAATGCTTTGGCAAGTTCAGAGAATTCAAGGCAGAGGTGGAGAACCATCTGGGTAAGAGTATCAAGTCACTGCGGTCTGATCGCGGTGGCAAATACCTCTCTAGTGAATTTAGGACCTATTTGTCAGAGGAGGGTATTCAGACCCAGTTGTCTGCACCTGGCACACCCCAGCAGAATGGTGTAGCAGAGAGGAGGAACAGGACTCTTACGGAGATGGTTAGATCGTTGATGAGTTACAGTGAGTTGCCTACCTCGTTTTGGGGTTATGCCTTAGATACAACATGTTATATTCTCAACCTTGTGCCATCTAAGTCTGTGCCAACGACCCCATTAGAGTTGTGGGATGGGCGTAAGCCTAGCCTGAGACATCTCAGGATTTGGGGTTGTCCAGCACATGTGCTCGAGGTAGATGCAGGCAAGTTAGAGGCGAGATCTAAGGTTATGTTGTTTGTAGGCTACCCCAAAGGAACGAGAGGTGGTTTATTTTATAGTCCTCAGGATCAAAAGGTGGTGGTAAGCACCAATGCCAGATTTCTTGAGGAGGACTATATTTTAGATCACAAGTCAAGCAGAAAGGTAGTATTGGAAGAGCTTAGAAGTCAGTCCACTATTCCAGATGCACACGTACAGGAAGACACACCACAGGAAACTGCACGCACTATCACAGATGATGCTCTTACACAGGCTGCGCCTCGTCGTAGTGGGAGGGCTGTGAGACAGCCCGAGAGGTACATGGGTTTGGGTGAGTCTTCGGACTTTATCCCTGGTGCTCATGAACCAGACCCAGTTAACTACAATGAGGCTCTCCAGGATAAAGATGTAGATTCTTGGCAAAGAGCGATGATTGCTGAGATGGGTTCTGTGGACTCAAATCAAGTCTGGGAGCTGGTAGACCTTCCTGATGGGTTTAGGCCTATTGGGTGCGAATGGGTCTACAAGCGAAAGAGAGGATCTGACGGGAGGGTTGAGACCTTCAAGGCTAGGCTTGTGGCGAAGGGGTATACTCAGAAAGAAGGGATCGATTATGAGGAGACCTTTTCCCTGGTAGCTATGCTTAAGTCGATCCGGATTCTCTTGGCCATAGCTGCTCATATGGATTATGAGATTTGGCAGATGGACGTCAAGACAGCTTTCCTTAATGGAAGTCTTGAGGAGACCATCTTTATGCAACAACCAGAGGGCTTCATTGTTAAGGGCCAAGAGCACAAGGTATGCAGGCTTAGGAGGTCCATTTATGGACTTAAGCAAGCATCCAGATCTTGGAACATCCGTTTTGATGAGGTTATCCAGTCCTATGGATTCACTCAGTGTCCAGATGAGCAGTGTGTTTATCGCAGGCGTGATGGTGATATGGTGGTGTTCCTCGTACTTTACGTAGATGACATTCTTGTTATTGGCAACAGTAAGAAGGTGTTGTCAGACGTAAAGGCATGGCTGTCCAGGCAATTCGATATGAAGGATTTGGGAGAGGCAGGACATATCCTTGGGATTAAGATTATTCGAGATCGTAGGAGACGTTCTCTGACTCTCTCTCAGGCATCCTACATAAACACGATTCTGGCTCGTTTTAATATGCAGAACTCCAAGAAGGGTTCACTGCCTTTCAGGCATGGAGTGCATTTCTCTAAGGAGCAGTGTCCTAAGACTGCTGAGGAGATAGATGCCATGAAGGCGGTACCCTATGCTTCTGCAGTGGGTAGCCTCATGTATGCTATGTTGTGCACGAGGCCTGATATTTGCTTTGCCGTTGGCATGGTTAGCAGATATCAGAGTAACCCTGGGAAGGCTCACTGGGAGGCAGTAAAATGCATTCTCAAGTACTTGCGCAGGACGAGAGATTATGTCCTAGTTTATAGAGCACAGGAGCTTGTACCATTGGGTTACACAGATTCTGACTTTCAAGGTGATTTGGACAAGAGTAAGTCTACCTCTGGGTTTGTGTTTACATAAGGAGGTGGAGCCATAGTATGGAGGAGTGTCAAGCAGAAATACGTGGCGGACTCCACTATGGAGGCTGAGTACTGAAGGAAAACTGAACAAGCCCGGGCTAAATCGAAAACCTCACTTTCGTGCAATGCATTCCAGAATCGGAAGCTTTCGACCAAGCTCAGGCTCAAATTAGTTTACCCATGAACGGATCTAGGCTTATACTTATTTAATTTATTAATCGGGACACAAAAGATTCGATCTTTAATAAAAGCGGAATTTAAAGATTATACCTTTTGTAGCGAAGTCCCTTGCCTAAAAGAAAAATCCAATCTTTAGCGCAATTTCCACAAGAAATCCGAAGAATGACTCCTATACGAACTCCGAAATAGTGTGGGCTATCGTCTACGGAGTTACCCACGGCAATACGAAGAAATCCCAAGAAACTTGCTTGTCAAGAAACTCAAAATAAAACTGCCCAGGAAAAATCTGCACGAGCTGGCCGCCGATTTCCCTTAATATCGGATCAATAATTCCGGCTAGCAGAGCTGGAGGTTCCAGCCACGATCTAGACAACGGACTCCACGGATCACCCACCAAAAAGGAAGAGATCAACGTGGAAGTGCCGCTGGATCAGCACCCCGAAACCAGCAGCTCGCTGGAATTATTTTCGCTGCTGAAATTGCTTGCGCACAGCAGCAGTTCTGCGAAGAAGAAAACCCAACTAGAATCCAGCGGCCAGCCTATTAAGATGGTAAAGAACTGATCCAAATCGAATGGGCTGAGTTTCTTTTCGAAGAAGAAAGTTATCTTAGTCGACTTCGAGAGAAAACTTGACGAGGAAGACACAGTTCTTTCTCTAGACTAAACTTTCTCTTTCTAGCCTAAACTTGGCTACCAAGTTTCTTAATTCTTTCTTGCCCAATAAGTTGTATTTATATGGAGCTTCTAAGGAGACCTAATGGGCTCTCGAGTTAGGCCTTTAAATTTGACTTTCGTTGACCGCTAAGTCTTCCCGACTAATCAACTCCAATCGACCCATTTAAATTAATTTATTTAACCCACTTTGTTAATTTAATTTAATCGAACCCTTAGAATTAATTAATTCAAAATCGAATTAATTTCTAAATTCACTTTGTCGATTAAATATTAATTAAACCTTTTGGATTAATTAATTTACCTTGTCGATTAGTCAAATGCATAATCGGTCGTACCACTAACGGACCAATTATGGAACTACCGCTCGAAAACGACTTTACATCGCGCCATTATATTTTAATCTATCTCCCCACATTAAAGATCAAGTGCTCGTCGATTTATCAATTTACTGACAAATTAATTCACCGACTTCTTGGTTTCCGAGTTTAGTACCACTCATCCTTTTATTATACCGAACATAAAGTTCACCGGCTGGGTTTAGTATAATAACCTTACGAGCTCATCTCGGGAGCACCATCAACCCGGTGAACCGGTACGTGGATTCCTCCGACTAGCAACGGCACGTAAGAAGCTAAACACCGTATACCCAACTTACCGAGGTATTGGCCTTAATTGACCTCACTCTTTGGCAAATCAAAGCACACGATATCCAACCCTCACGCCCGTCCCAATCTCGGGATTGGGAGACGGAATACTAGGACCGAATTGACTACGCCGATCAGTATAAGTCAATTCTATCCAAACTGGTCGTGCTCAATATGTCCCGGGCATATCTATGTGATTTAAACTAGTTTAGATAAACCAATTTCCAAACCACACAATAACCTATACCGATAGTATGTTCAGACTATCTCGGTTACGAGCATACTTTTAATATATCAATACTTTAACGAATAACGGTAGCTACTGTGTCTGTCCACACCCCGTTATCTAGTTCTATGATATAAAGGAACAAATTTATACTAAAACAAAATGATATGTCATATGTGGATATTAGTTTTTGATACAAGCCATAGCTTTTCTGTATTCAAAACTAACAATCTCCCACTAATACTCAAAGCTATGCTAAGAAGTACAAAAATTGTCCAACCCGCTATTACACTGCTGTCATAATGAAATCTCCAAAACACCTTTAAGTTCACTCACATGGCTCTCTCAAGAATCTGACTCCCATGCCCTCCACATGCCTCTCAAAGACCTTTGGGGTCAATGGCTTGGTGAAAGGATCTGCAAGGTTGTCATCTGAAGCTATCTTGGCTACGATCACGTCTCCCCTCTTTACGATCTCTCGTATCAGGTAGTACTTGCGCTCTATGTGTTTACTCACCTTATGGGCTCGTGGTTCCCTTGAGTTAGCAACTGCACCATTGTTATCACAATAAACTGTGATAGACCTAGGCAACTCAGGAACCACATCCAAGTCTATCAGGAAGCTCCTGAGCCATACAGCCTCTTTCGCTGCCTCTGAAGCGGCAACGTACTCGGCCTCCATGGTAGAGTCCGCCACGCATTTCTGCTTGACACTCTTCCATACTGTGGCTCCACCTCCTAGAGTAAACACAAACCCAGAGGTAGACTTACTCTTGTCGGAATCACCTTGAAAGTCCGAATCTGTGTAACCCAATGGTACAAGCTCCTGCGCTCTATAAACTAGGACATAATCTCTCATCCTGCGCAAGTACTTGAGAATGCATTTTACTGCCTCCCAGTGAGCCTTCCCAGGATTACTCTAATATCTGCAAACCATGCCAACGGCAAAGCAAATATCAGGCCTCGTGCACAACATAGCATACATGAGGCTACCCACTGCAGAAGCATAGGGTACCGCCTTCATGGCATCTATCTCCTCAGCAGTCTTAGGACACTGCTCCTTAGACAAATGCACTCCATGCCTGAAAGGTAGTGAACCCTTCTTGGAGTTCTGCATGTTAAAACGGGCCAGAATCGTGTCTATGTAGGATGCCTGAGAGAGAGTCAGAGAACGTCTCCTACGATCTTGAATAATCTTGATCCCAAGGATATGTCCAGCCTCTCCCAAATCCTTCATATCGAATTGCCTGGACAACCATGCCTTTACGTCTGACAACACCTTCTTACTGTTGCAAGTAAGAA
Organism: Knoxia roxburghii; assembly: GCA_030378225.1. Classification (NCBI taxonomy): domain Eukaryota; kingdom Viridiplantae; phylum Streptophyta; class Magnoliopsida; order Gentianales; family Rubiaceae; genus Knoxia; species Knoxia roxburghii. Next base: position 34,207,131 of record CM059416.1, on the reverse strand, counting down.
AAATGTCATCTACGTAAAGTACTAGGAACACCACCATATCACCATCACGCCTGCGATAAACACACTGCTCATCCGGAGACTGAGTGAATCCATAGGACTGAATAACCTCATCAAAACGGATGTTCCAAGATCTGGATGCTTGCTTAAGTCCATAAATGGACCTCCTAAGCCTGCATACCTTGTGCTCTGGGCCTTTAACAATGAAGCCATCTGGTTGCTGCATAAAGATGGTCTCCTCAAGACTTCCATTAAGGAAAACTGTCTTGACGTCCATCTGCCAAATCTCATAATCCATATGAGCAGCTATGGCCAAGAGAATTCGGATCGACTTAAGCATAGCTACCGGGGAAAAGGTCTCCTCATAATCGATCCCCTCTTTCTGAGTATTCCCCTTCGCCACAAGCCTAGCCTTGAAGGTCCCAACCCTCCCGTAAGATCCTCTCTTTCGCTTGTAAACCTATTTGGACCCAATAGGCCTAAACCCATCAGGAAGGTCTATCAGCTCCCAGACTTGATTTGAGTCCATAGAACCCATCTCAGTAATCATCGCTCTCTGCCAAGAATGTGCATCTTTATCCTGGATAGCCTCATTGTAATTAACTGGGTCTGGTTCATGAGCGCCAGGGATAAAGTCCGAAGACTCACCCAAACCCATGTACCTCTCGGGCTGTCTCACAACCCTTCCACTACGATGAGGCGCAGCCTGTGCAAGAGCATCATCTGTGATAGTGTGTGCAGTTTCTTGTGGTGTGCCTTCCTGTACGTGTGCATCTGGAATAGTGGACTGACTTCTAAGCTCTTCCAATGCTACCTTGCTGCTTGACTTGTGATCTAAAATATAGTCCTCCTCAAGAAATCTGGCATTGGTGCTGACCACTACCTTCTAATCCTGAGGACTATAAAATAAACCACCTCTCGTTCCTTTGGGGTAGCCTATAAACAGCATAACCTTTGATCTCGCCTCTAACTTGCCTACATCTGCCTCGAGCACATGTGCTGGACAACCCCAAATCCTGAGATGTCTCAGACTAGGCTTTCGCCCACTCCACAACTCTACTGGGGTCATAGGCACAGACTTAGATGGCACAAGGTTGAGGATAAAACATGCTGTATCCAAGGCATAACCCCAAAACGAGGTAGGCAACTCACTGTAACTCATCATCGATCTAACCATCTCCATAAGAGTCCTGTTCCTCCTCTCTGCTACACCATTCTGCTGGGGTGTGCCAGGTGAGACAACTGGGTCTGAATACCCTCCTCTGAAAAATAGGTCCTAAATTCCCTAGAGAGGTATTCGCCACCGTGATCAGACCGCAGTGACTTGATACTCTTACCCAGATGGTTCTCCACCTCTGCCTTGAATTCTCTGAACTTGCCAAAGCATTCAGACTTGTGGCGCATCAGGTATATGTATCCATATCTAGAGTAATCATCCGTGAAAGTCACAAAATACTCATAACCACCTCTAACCTGAACTGACATAGGCCCACATACGTCAGAATGAATCAGCTCTAAAACCTCCTTGGCCCTATACCCCTTCGCCTTAAATGGCCTCTCGGTCATTTTACCCTCCAAGCAGGACTCACAGGTCGAATAGTTGTCAATATCTAGTAAGTCCAAAGACCCACTCTTGACCAACCTTTGAATCCTACTAAGGTTGATATGACCTAGTCTCAGGTGCCAAAGATAAGTCTGATTCAAAGGGCAAGACTCTTTTCTCTTATTATGATTCAGTGATGAGTTACTAGTTTCTGTGTTTTGCATAACTGGAGAGTAAGTCTTAATTAAAAACAAATTGTCAACCAATGTACCGGAACATATAAGTTTCTGGCATTTTCTAATAAAAACTGAACCATCAGAAAATACACACTTATAACCATCCAAAACAAGTCTCGAAACCGAAAGCAAGTTCTTTCGAAAACTAGGTACATAAAGACAATCCTTTAAGTGTAAAATAGAGTCTGAAAAATAAAGACTAATAACTCCCACTGCAGCCACAGAAACTCTGGTAGTATCCCCAAGGTAGACCTGCAACTCTCCCTCTCTAAGCAGCCGGGTCACTTGGAACCCCTGCAAAGAATTACAAACGTGATCAGTGGCTCCTGAATCCACACACCAAATATCCGTGGGAATCGCCTCTAAACTCGTCTCAGTGACTAGGGAGAATTTACAAATACCTCAAGGCTTTGGGCAGTCCTTCTTCCAATGTCCTGCTTTGCCACATCTGAAGTATTTGCTTTTCGACTTGTGCTTCTTGGCAATGCCTGCCTTGGGTCCATGATCAGCTCCTGTTTTCTGGCCTCTCTTCCTCTTTTGCTTCCTGGCTTTGGGCCCAGCAGAGGAACCTGAGGGACCAACAGGAGCAAAGGCTTGCTTCTTCTCAGCGAATAGGCCCTCAGCTGACACCAATGAAGTCATGAGCTCAGAAAGTGAATATGAGAGATTCCCCATATTATAGTTCAATCGAAACTGCTCAAAACTGGGAGGCAAGCTCTGGAGAATGATATCGACCTGGGTATCCCCATCAATGTCACCTCCCAATACCTCGATCTCATTGATGCAACCAATCATGTCCAGTACGTGATCTCTCACTGAAGTGCCCTCAGCCATCTTAGCATTCATGAGTTTCCTCATAGCTGACTGCTTGGCTGCCATGCCCTGATGTCCAAACATCTCCCTGAGGTTGAGCATCATATCGTAGGCTGAGGTAAACAACTGATGCTGGTGCTGTAGTGCACTCGACATAGAAGCCAAGATGTAGCACCGGGTCATCTCATCAGCCTTCTGCCACCTTGTATATGGCTCTCGCTGCTCAGGGGTGGCATCATCGCTGGGCTTAGGGGGACACTCCTCAGTAAGCACATATTTATAAACCTCAGCGGTAAGGACAATGTCCAGGTTACATTTCCAATCAATGTAATTTGGACCGGTGAGTTTGTTTTGGTTCAGAATGACAGCTAGCGGGTTGAACGACATATCAACTGAAAATAAACAAACAAGTTTCAGTATACTTTTTTGAAAATATTGAAAAATCCTCAGAAAACAAATATAATCTTCTACCGACATCTCTCACACCGGGATTAACGCAGGTCACGATGGGTGAATGTCTACGCCAACCCACATTCATTCGAGAAGAACCGAAGTTCATTAATTTCATTATCTGACCAACGATCTTATGATCAATGAAATTAATAGTCGATAATTTTAGCCGTACACGTAGATAGCGTAACCTCGATGGGAGGGATACTTTAAATAGTACACTAAGTGTATGCCATTACGTGACTTCTAAGTTTGTTACTTAGGGTGCTAATGCGCCTCGGATGGCTAGGGTGTCGCAACTTTTTCCAATTAAACTCACTGTAGTCATCCCTTTAGAAATTCATTCCGGTGATATCTGTGATTGAAAACTCATCCGATAGGGAGGAAGGTCTAAGCCAGCACGCAAGTTTAACCACATCACCAATGAACCCGTAATGGAGGCCATGGGGCTATTAACCAACCCGCTCCCACTTAGATTTTTAATAAATTTCGATTCGCCCGGGTTTTCTCGATTTTCTACGTAATTAGGAATCACCCAAAATTACGATTAAACCAAAACCCGCGAATTTTAATTAATTTGAGGATTTTTACGTTTTGACATGCAATATCTTAACTATGGATATTCGCACCCATAAAACCGTTGGAGTTTTAATATGCGAATAATCTACCTTAGTTAATTGCACATTACCTTTTAAAAACATTTTGGTTTGGTTTTCGTTCATGCAAAATAAAACGAAAATCACACAATCAACGAAAAGACATAAATACGGGAAATTAAACAAATAAAATTTCCCGACTATTATGGCCTTCTCTATCGTTGATTCTTTGACGCCTCGGTGACACTTCCCGTCGTGTCGCTCCTACTCGTTATTTGGATTCCTCTCGATTCGCTCGAGTTTTCTCAGTTTTCTACGTAATTAGGAATCACCCAAAATTACGATAAACCAAAACCCGCGAATATAAGTTACCCAAAATAACGTCTTCGTCATAGTACATAAATTCCTATATACAAAGGCGTTTTTCTAGGAATTTAAAGATGACATGATTAGATCAAATCCTACTACAAGATTTTTCTAATCCTACACGGCTTCCAGCTCGTGGTTATTACTATTACAGAAATTTCCATTCAAAAATAAAACGAGCCCGGACATGTCCCGGGGTTTATGAATGAAAATTAAATTTCTACCATAATAGCCGGGAAACCAATAACCACCTGTTTATGCATTTTGACAAAAATAATAATTCCAAAATAAAGCCGTGTAATAAATCAAACAAGTATAAGACCGAAACGAATGCTTTGATACCAATTTGAAGGAAAACTGAACAAGCCCGGGCTAAATCGAAAACCTCACTTTCGTGCAATGCATTCCAGAATTGGAAGCTTTCGACCAAGCTCAGGCTCAAATTAGTTTACCCATGAACGGATCTAGGCTTATACTTATTTAATTTATTAATCGGGACACAAAAGATTCGATCTTTAATAAAAGCGAAATTTAAAGATTATACCTTTTGTAGCGAAGTCCCTTGCCTAAAAGAAAAATCCAATCTTTAGCGCAATTTCCACAAGAAATCCGAAGAATGACTCCTATACGAACTCCGAAATAGTGTGGGCTATCGTCTACGGAGTTACCCACGGCAATACGAAGAAATTCCAAGAAACTTGCTTCTCAAGAAACTCAAAATAAAACTGCCCAGGAAAAATTCTGCACAAGCTGGCCGCCGATTTCCCTTAATATCCGATCAATAATTCCGGCTAGCAGAGCTGGAGGTTCCAGCCACGATCTAGACAAAGGACTCCACGGATCACCCACCAAAAAGGAAGAGATCAACGTGGAAGTGCCGCTCGATCAGCACCCCGAAACCAGCAGCTCGCTGGAATAATTTTCGCTACTGAAATTGCTTGCGCACAGCAGCAGTTCTGCGAAGAAGAAAACCCAACTGGAATCCAGCGGCCAGCCTATTAAAATGGTAAAGAACTGATCCAAATCGAATGGGCTGAGTTTCTTTTCGAAGAAGAAAGTTATCTTAGTCGACTTCGAGAGAAAACTTGACGAGGAAGAAACAGTTCTCTCTCTAGACTAAACTTTCTCTTTCTAGCCTAAACTTGGCTGCCAAGTTTCTTAATTCTTTCTTGCCCAATAAGTTGTATTTATATGGAGCTTCTAAGGAGACCTAATGGGCTCTCGAGTTAGGCCTTTAAATTTGACTTTCGTTGACCGCTAAGTCTTCCCGACTAATCAACTCCAATCGACCCATTTAAATTAATTTATTTAACCCACTTTGTTAATTTAATTTAATCGAACCCTTAGAATTAATTAATTCAAAATCGAATTAATTTCTAAATTCACTTTATCGATTAAATATTAATTAAACCTTTTGGATTAATTAATTTACCTTGTCGATTAGTCAAATGCATAATCGGTCGTACCACTAACGGACCAATTATGGAACTACCGCTCGAAAACGACTTTACATCGCGCCATTATATTTTAATCTATGTCCCCACATTAAAGATCTAGTGCTCGTCGATTTATCAATTTACTAACAAATTAATTCATCGACTTCTCGGTTTCCGAGATTAGTACCACTCATCCTTTTATTATACCGAACATAAAGTTCACCGACCGGGTTTAGTATAATAACCTTATGAGCTCATCTCGGGAGCCACATCAACCCGGTGAACCGGTACGTGGATTTCACCGACTAGCAACGGCACGTAAGAAGCTAAACACCGCATACCCAACTTACCGAGGTATTGGCCTCAATTGACCTCACTCTTTGGCAAATCAAAGCACACGATATCCAACCCTCACGCCCGTCCCAATCTCGGGATTGAGAGACGGAATACTAGGACCGAATTTGAAAGATTTTGGTAGGATCTGGGTTTGCACTTGCTCGATTTACCACGCAACAAAAAATTCTAATAAAAGCGGAACTATAGAATAATACCTTTGAAGCGTGCACCTGGTGAATCTCTTGTATGCCTCCAAGACTATGACTTCACGTTGTGTGGGCAACGAATTAGAAGTCAATTGATCAGCTACTCACCACAATCCACCTGCTAGAAAACTCTAGCCCCGCAGCACCTGGCACGTACTATAAACGCACCGCACACAGAGAGAGAAAGCTACGCGCAGCTGGTATAGACCAAGGCCAAAATTTCAGCCACTAGAAACCCAAAAACCAGCTGCACACTTTCTTGAAAATTCGACTTGGAGAGAGAAACGTTTTCTCTCTCTAGAATTTTCTCTCTCTTGAAATCCTGTGGATTAATTGTGTTATTTGTTTTATATTCTGAATGACTGATCCCTTGTCTATTTATAGAGTTACAAGAGAGACTCCAACTTGGTTTAGGATTGGTCTTCCTACTGGGTTTCTGTTTTCCTTCAATCCTGTTTCTGGACTGATACAGATTCTGTTTCCTTCAATCCTGTTCCTGGACTGATACACTCCCAACTGTCATAGGGATTCACTTATCCCAATCCAGTTCCTGGGATGAATCACTCCCAACTGACACAGGGATTCACTTATCCCAATCCAGTTCCTGGGATGATTCACAACCAACTGACACAAGGATTAATTAATTTCTAAATTAATTAAATCTACCTTTGTCAACAACCCAATATATAATTAATCATACCACTAACGGATTAATTATGGCACTACCAACCTACACCAGAATTGCTTCCGGAACAACTTAATTAAATTATATTCATAATCTCCCCACATCAAAGATATAGTGCTCGTTAATTCATTAATTTACTGATAAATTAATTCATCAACTTCTTTAATTCCGAGACTAGTACCACTCGACCTTTTTACTATACCGGACATAAGTCCACCGGCCGGGTTTAGTATAATAAACATTTCGAGCTCATCTCGAGAGCACCATCACCCCGGACACACCGGTACATGGTTTCCTTTCGACAAGCAGCAGTACACCAAGTAACTAAACACGCGCACCCAACCCACCGAGACTATTGGCCACATTTGACCTCACCCATTGGCAGATCAAAGTACACTATGTCTAATCCTTATACCCACTCGAGTCTAGGGATTTAGAGATAGAATACAAGGATCGATTTGTCTATTAAACCAGTACAAGACAAATCATTCCTAAGAGTCAAGTTTAATATGCCCCGGGCATATCTATATGATTCAATTAGTTTAGACAAACTAATTATCTGAATCACATAATAACCTAGACCGACAGTTTGTCCAAAGCTGTCTCGGTTACGAATCTCATTTATATATTATGTCTTTCAACCAATGATGAGATCTACTGTGTCGCACCAGACACCTCATCATCTACTTACATAATATAAATAGACGATTACACAACAAGATATGACTGAAACACAAATCGATATATTAAACTGGGAAACTGTACAATACAAGCATAGCTTATGTATTCTACTCCAACAGAATTGACTACGCCGATCAGTATAAGTCAATTCTATCCAAACTGGTCGTGCTCAATATGCCCCGGGCATATCTATGTGATTTAAACTAGTTTAGATAAACCAATTTCCAAACCACACAATAACCTATACCGATAGTATGTTCAGACTATCTCGGTTACGAGCATACTTTTAATATATCAATACTTTAACCAATAACGGTATCTAGTGTGTCTGTCCACACACCGTTATCTAGTTCTATGATATAAAGGAACAAATTTATACTGAAACAAAATGATATGTCATCTGTGGATATTAGTTTCTGATACAAGCCATAGCTTTTCTGTATTCAAAACTAACAAGTATGTTGCCACTTCAGAGGCAGCGAAAGAGGCTGTATGGCTCAGGAGATTCCTGATGGACTTAGATGTGGTTCCTGAGTTGCCTAGGTCTATCACAGTTTATTGTGATAACAATGGTGCAGTTGCTAACTCAAGGGAACCACGAGCCCAAAAGGCGAGTAAACACATAAAGCGCAAGTACCACCTGATACGAGAGATCGTAAAGAGGGGAGACGTGATCGTGGCCAAGATAGCATCAGATGACAACCTTGCAGATCCTTTCACCAAGCCATTGACCCCAAAGGTCTTTGAGAGACATGTGGAGGGCATGAGAGTCAGATTCTTGAGGGAGCCATGTGAGTGAGCTTAAAGGTGTTCTGGAGATTTCATTATGACTGCAGTGTAATAGCGGGTTGGACAGTTTTTGTACTTCTTAGCATAGCTTTGAGTATTAGTGGGAGATTGTTAGTTTTGAATACCGAAAAACTATGGCTTGTATAAAAAACTAATATCCACAGTTGACATATCATTTTGTTTTAGTATAAATTTGTTCCTTTATATCATAAAACTAGATAACGGGGTGTGAACAAACACAGTAGATACCGTTATTGGTTAAAGTATTGATATATAAAAAGTATGCTCGTAACTGAGATAGTTTGAACATACTATCGGTATAGGTTATCATGTGGTTTGGAAATTAGTTTATCTAAACTAGTTTAAATCACACGGATATGCCCGGGGCATATTGAGCACGTCCAGTTTGGATAGAATTGACTTATACTGATCGGCGTAGTCAATTCGGTCCTAGTATTCCGTCTCTCAATCCCGAGATTGGGATGGGCGTGAAGGTTGGATATCGTATGCTTTGATTTGCCAAAGAGTGCGGTCGATTGAGGCCTATACCTCGGTAGGTTGGGTATGCGGTGTTTAGCTTCTTACGTGCCGTTGCTAGTCGGAGGAATCCACGTACCGGTTCGTCGGGTTGATGGTGCTCCCGAGATGAGCTCGTAAAGTATATTATACTAAACCCGGCCGGTGAACTTTATGTTAGGTATAATGAAAGGACGAGTGGTACTAATCTCGGAAACTAAGAAGTCAGTGAATTAATTTGTTAGTAAATTGATAAACAGACGAGCGCTAGATCTTTAATGTGGGGAGATAGAATAAAATATAATGGCGCGATGTAAAGTCATTTTCGAGCGGTAGTTCCATAATTGGCCCGTTAGTGGTACGACCGTCTAATCAACAAGGTGAATTAATTAATCCAAAAGGTTTAATTAATATTTAATCGACAAAGTGAAATAAGAAATTAATTCTATTTGAATTAATTAATTCTAAGGGTTCGATTAAATTAAATTAACAAAGTGGGTTAAATAAATTAATTTAAATGGGTCGATTGGAGTTGATTAGTCGGGAAGACTTAGCAGTCAACGAAAGTCAAATTAAAAGGCCTAACTCGAGAGCCCATTAGGTCTCCTTAGAAGCTCCTTATAAATACAACTTATTGGGCAAGAAAAGGATTAAGAAACTTGACACCCAAGTAAGGGGTAGTGAGAGAAAGTCTAGCTTAGAGTGAGAAATTCTTCTTCTTCGAATTCTCTCCTCGAAGTCAGCTAGGATCTTTCTTCTTCGATTAAAAACTCTGCCCAGTTTTGTGACTCTTCGACTTCCTGCCAAGCTGCTATGATCGCCGGGCAGTTCGCAATTCATCCGAGCAGCAGAATTTTCTGCGCAGTTTTCTGGGTTGGTTTAATATTCCCATGGCCACCATTACGAGTTCATATGTGATATGGGTGGGCTTGCGTGTTGGCATTAGGGGCTTCCTCCATTCGGATGAGTCCAGCCCCGAGATCGCTAGATTATGAATTTCTGAGTAAGATGACTAGAGCGAGTTTAACTAGGAAAAATGCTACACCCTCTCCATCTGAGGCGCACTATCCTGAGGAAACAAACTCTGAAGTCACGTAATGGCATACACTTAGTGTACGATCTACAGTATTCCTCCCAAGAGGTTACGCTGCTTATTTGTACGGCTGAAAGCACTGACTATTAGCTAGATTGATCAATAGATTTTTTGGTCAGATGGTGTAGTTAATGAACTTGGTTCTTCTCAAACGAATGTGGGTTAGCGTAAAAGTCCACACTGCATGGCTTGGGAGAATCCCGGTGGATGAGATGTTGGTGGATTATAATTATTATTTTTGAGGGAAGTCAATAATTAATAGAATTTCATGTTTTCAAAATTCTAGGTTAATAACTGAAACATTGTCTGTTTGTTAATTTTACAGTTTTATCGATATGACATTCAACCCCTTAGCTGCTATTCTGAAAGGCAACAAATTCAATGGAACTAATTATGTCGATTGGAGTCTGAACTTGGACATTGTCCTGACGGCTGAGCAGTATAAGTTTGTGCTCACCGAAATTTGTCCAGATGTGCCTGATGAGAAGTCTCCTCAAGAGGATAGGGATGCCTATGCCCGGTGGAGAAAAGCGGATGGGATGGCGCGGTGCTATATTTTGGCCTCTATGTCAAATGTGCTGTAACATCAAGTTCATCCCATGGTCTCTGCCTTCAACATGATGGCTCACCTGAGAGAGATGTTCGCGCATCAAGGCAGGACTGCTAGGCAAATAGCCATGAGGAAATTAATGAACTCAAAGATGGCTGAAGGTGGATCGGTGAGAGATCATGTGCTACACATGATTAGTAACATCAATGAGATAGAGGTGTTGGGAGGAGAAATTAACCCAGAAAGACAGATAGATATTATCCTCCAGAGTCTACCCTCAAGTTTTGAGCAGTTTCAGGTCAGTTATAACATGAACCAAAGAGTCTGTACTCTACCCAAGCTCTTAACTGATTTGGTGGTGGCCGAAGGTATCTTCCACGAGAAGAAGCAAGCCTTGGTCGCAGTAAAGGCTTCAGGTTCTTCTTCTGCGCCTAAAGGCAAGAAGAATAAGAAGAAGAAGAATGCCGGGAAACTTGCTGCAAAGCCCGAGACCTCAAAGAGGAGCAAGCCCAAAGGCAAGTGCTTCAAATGTGGTAAAACGGGACACTGGAAAGTGGATTGTCCAAAGCTTAAAGGTATGATAATTTCTGCCCTAATTACTGTAGCGGTGATTCCCATAGATACTTGATGTGTGGATTCAGAAGCCACTGATCATTTTTCTAATTCCTTGCAGGGGTTTCAAGTAACCCGGAAGCTTAGAGAGGGCAAACTGGACATCTACATGGGCTACACTACAAGAATGTCAATAGAAGCAGTGGGAGTTGTCAATTTAAATTTCAAAAATTGTAGATTAGAGTTAGTTAATTGTCATTATGTACCGAGTTTTAGAAAGAACCTTATTTCGGTTTCTAAACTCTTAAAGAATGGTTATAAGTTTGTTTTTTCTGATGAGTCTGTATTTATTAGAATAAATAGGAAACTTATTTGTTCAGGTTTATTGGTTGACAATTTATTTGTGGTTAACTCTAATTCCCCTATTGCGCAAAACACAGAAACAGATAGCTCTTTATCTAACACTAATAAGAGAAAGAAACCTTCTGAAATGAATCAAACCTATCTTTGGCATCTCAGGCTAGGTCATATAATCCTTAGTAGGTTTCAGAGGTTGGTCAATGATGGACCTTTAGGTTCATTAGAGATTGACAGTTATGCAACCTGCGAATCTTGCTTGGAAGGTAAGATGACCAAGAGACCTTTTAAGGCAAAAGGTCATTGAGCTGAGGAAGTATTAGAGTTGATTCATTCTGAGTTGTGTAGACCAATGACGGTCCAGGCACGAGGTGGGTTCGAGTATTTCGTGACGTTCACATATGACTACTCAAGGTACAGGTACATTTACCTAATGCATCACAAGTCCGAATATTTTGGCAAGTTGAAAGAGTTTCGGGCAGATGTGGAGAAGCATCATGGTAAGAGTATCAAGACACTGAATTCATATCATGGTGGGGAGTACCTATCCCATGAATTTTGAGAATACCTCAGAGAGGTCAGAATTTAGTCTCAGTTGTCTGCATCTTGCACGCCACAATAGAACGGTGTAGCAGAAAGGAGGAATTGGACTCTCATGAAAATGGTTAGGTCTATGATGAGCTATAGTGATTTGCCAAGTTCGTTCTGGGGATATGTCTTAGAAATGATAAGGTATATTTTTAATCTTGTACCATCTAAAACCGTGCCTTCAACCCCATTGGAGTTGTGGAATGGACACAAGCCCAGTCTAAGAAATCTCATAATTTGGGGTTGCCCAACACATGTGCTTAAGGTAGATACGGCTAAGTTAGATGCGAGAACTAAATTAATACTATTTGTAGGATATCCTAGGGGAACAAAAGGTGGCCTGTTTTATAATCCTAAAGATCAGAAGGTGGTGGTTAGTACCAACACTAGATTTTTGGAAGAGGACTATGTTGGGTTTGTGTTTGGGCATTTAATTCAAAATTAAACGGCGGAATTCCTAAACACTAAGGATTCGGGTCTTACCCTTGAAGCGTAATCGGTTGTGCAGTCGCCTGGCTCCTCTGAGAAGATGGCGTTCACCAACAATTCACGTGAATTGTCTCTACGATCTTGCACCGGAGCCTATCAGAATTGGTGCTAGCCCAAAAGTGCCTGTCAAAGAGAAAACGTTTTTCTCTGGAAGAAAGGTTTTGAAGAGTCTGTACCTTCAAAAAGTGACAGAGAGAATCTCTCCTTTTCTCTTCTTTAAAAGTGAGTGAGAGTCATCTTTTAAAATCTCCAAAAACGTGGGTTTTAAAACTGAAATCTGTTAAAAGGAAAAAATCTCTCACTAACAGATACTTCTCTGATTTGAGAAGTATTTGTTAAATAATTAATCATAATTAATTATTTACTGTTGGGTTTAACCAACACCATGGATCAACCCATTGATCCATGGATCAGGCTGATGGGTCAAGAACCTCAATTCACAATTAGGTCCCTTGATTTGTCAACCCAATCCATTTCTTCCTAGGTAATTAATTAACTCTTAATTAATACCATAATACTCTTCAATAATATTTAATTAAACTATTTAATTAAATATTATCAATTTAAGTATAACTCTTATACTTAAAACAGACAATTTAATTAATTCTGAATCATCGAACTCACTTATGTGCGATCCTGTAGGCCCATTCCAAATTGACAATGAATAAATTAATCTCATTAATTAATCCATAAATCATTAGTGGTCTCTAGCAAGACATAATGACTACACAATTTAGAACGGAGGGTCGAATGGTGATTCAACACAACCTTCCGAGTATACTACGTAATGTCCTCTACACTGATATCCAGTTTAGAATAAGGCATAGAACCAATCATCCTTATATAGCTAAACGTTTTACTTGATCTCTTAGTGACACTGAACTTATTCAAGCAAATGATAACCCTTATCATTTATTGGGCACGGCCATGCACTTCTCAGTTCACTATCAAGCGGCCAAGATATCATCTCTCATTTAAGAGAGACTTGTTGTCCCATCACTTCACCTACATACCTTAGCGTGACTCATAGTGTACCCAATCATACCCGTACTTGGCAACCTGTTACGGTCCCGTTAGGCATATGTCAAAGCACACTCTAATTCACCTAAGACTATGCAGTGATTTCTGGTCTAAGGATCCTCGTACGAGTATTACTCAAAAGAATCACTCATGATCTAACAGTCCATGGAGTGTTTCTTTTGACGGATCGATTTCATGAAATTCAATATGCACAAGAATATAATTTCATGAAATTAACTCATCAGATAAATAATCAATCAAACGACAAATATCTTATTTACATAAATAACCCACAAAGTTTATTTACATAAATTGCCCTCATAAGGGCACATACACCAACAATCTCCCACTTGCCCGTTGAAGGGCTATGTCCTAAACTGTTTAAGACCAAGCTCTATTACATGTCTATCAAACTTTGACTGTGTTGGTGAATGTGCCCTAATGAGGGCTATTTATGTAAATATACTTTGAGGGTATTTATGTAAATAAGATATTTGTCGCTTGATTGATTGTTTATCAAATGAGTTAATTTCATGATAGTAATATCCTTGTGCATATTTAAATTCATGAAATCGATCCGCCAAAAGAAACACTCCATGGACTAACCAGATCATGAGTGATTCTTTTGAGTAGTACTGGTACTAGGATCCTTAGACCAGAAATCACTACATGGTCTTAGGTGAATTGTAGTGTGCTTTGACATACACCTAACGGGGCCGTAACAGGTTGCCAAGTACGGGTATGATTGGGTACACTATGAGACACGCTAAGGTATGTAGGTGAAGTGATGGGACTACAAATCTCTCTTAAGTGAGAGATGATATCTTGGCCACTTGATAGTGAACTGAAAAGTGCATGGCCATGCCCAAGGAATGATAAGGATATCATTTGCTTGATGGATTCAGTGTCACTAAGAGATCAAGTAAACGCTTAGCAACATAAGGATGATGGTTCCATGCCTTATGCTAAGCTGGATATCGATGTAGAGGATCGTACGCAGTTTGCTCGGAAAGGTTGTGTTGAATCTCCATTCGACCCTCCATTCTGAATTGGGTAGTCATTATGTCTTGCTAGAGACCACTAATGACTTATGGATTAATCAATGAGATTGAGTTATCCGTTGCCAATTTGGAATGGGCCTACAGGATCGCACATAAGAAAGTCCAATGATGCAGAATAAGTATTCTTGCCTACAATAAGTATAATTGTTATACTTAAATAAATAAGATTTAATTAAATGGTTTAATTGAATATTATTGGAAAGTTCGGTGGTATTAATTAATAGTTAATTAATTACCTGGGAACAATTGGGATGGGCTGATAAATCAAGGGACTTAATTGCAATTGAAGTTCTTGACCCATCAGCCTGATCCATGGGTCATGGGTTGATCCATGGGCTTGGTGTATAACCCAAATCATTAAAGTGTTATTTAAGGCTGATTTGGAATTAGTAAATATTATTTAAATACTGACTTGGAATCAGTTAAATAATATTTGGTAATAATACTGATTTGGAAATTACTAAAATCAGTTAAGTTATAATTGGATAAATTACAATATTGATTTTGGAAATTAATTCTCTACAAATATCCTAGGGATATAATTGTAGGAGGAGGATTTTTTTGGAATAATTCTCATCAGAAAAATACACAAATTTTCCCAAATTCTCCGGGTAGGCAAGATTGGCTAGCACCAACCTGCGAAGACTTTCGTGCTTGAGAGTAGAGGATCCTTCGAGGAAGGATTTTGGAGACAACAAAACGCCATCTTCTCAGAGGAGCCAGGCGACGTGCGCAACCGATTACGCTTCAAGGGTAAGACCCGATCCTCATAGTTTAGGATTCCGCTGTTTAATTGGATTAAACACCTAGACTATTCCCAACAGTGGTATCAGAGCGAGGTTAAAATTAAAATTGATTTTAATTAAAAGTAATTGGATTTTTATTAAAATTGATTTTAATAAAATTTTGAAAAAAAAAAAAACGGGCTTTTAGAAAGCAAAAAGAAAAAAAAAAAAATTTCTGGGAAAAATAAATAAAATATTATTTTATTATTTCTGGGAAAATAATAAAATAATGATGAAGATCGGCCGGCCATGGTGGGTGACATCGGCACGTCGGAAAAAGTTCCGACCAGCCGGATTCTCGCCGGAAAATCGCGAGCTCCCGATATGGCTGAATTTTATGGTTTTTGGTTCAAAATTTTGTGGGTTTTGATCTCCCGTTCCTTGAAATTGTTTTCGTTTTGGTTAAACGAGTCAGGATTAGATGGTTTCAAGACTGGGTTTAATAAAATTTTTCCGCTGGATTTTTTTTTCTTTTCAATCGAAAAAACGGGGAGAAACAAAATCGTTTTGGGGTTTGTTTTTCTTTTTCAAAACGGAATCGCAGAATGGTTTGGATGATTTCGTTGATTTCGAAAAGGATTTTGGTTAGTTTTTCGCCGGGTTATTGGTCGTTCGCCGGAAAAACGGGGGCTGTGATAGAAATCCTTCCTAACTGGGTTTCGGTTTTATGGATTTTTTGCCGGAGAATCGGGCCTAGGATGCTTCGGGTATCTTTCGCGAACGTTTCTGGTGAGATCCGCGTCGTTTTCTTTGGCCGGAAAGGATGAATGGTTCATCGAGCATTCTGTCGCAGCTGGTCGTAAACGGGAACTGGTTAAAGAAGACGACCGGAGGCTGGCGGCGGGCGGTTGAAGCCCGAGGGCTGAAATTACCAAAATGCCCCCGCCGCAGCCTCAAAACCCTAAAATGCCATCAGTTTTAAAATTGTTTTAAAATTGCAAAAGGAACCCTGAAGTTTTCAAGAAATAAAACCCTAAGCCCAGAAATTTTGGTTATTTACGAAATGACCCCAAAAGTTTCAGAAAATTAGATTTTAAATTTTTCTGAATTTTATTTAATAAGATATTAATTAAATAGTCTTATTAGATAAAGATAGGATTAATTTAGAATTTTATCCTATAAGTTTAAATTTATCCTAATTAGATAAATTTTAAAATAATTATTTTTATTAGATTAAAATAATTAGAAAAGATAAATAAATAAATAATTAATTAATTAGATTAATTAATTAGTTTAAATTTTGAATTGTTATTTATTTATTTTAATTTTGATGCTTAATTTAAATTGTTTAAATTTTATGTGAAGCATCATAATTATGCTAGCATGTTCATGCATCATTTTGGATAAATGTAAAATGAACAGAAGGATTGATTAAAATTGATCATGACACGATCAATTTTAATTCTGTAATAGTTACACAATCCTTAAAATTAATCGGCTTAAATTAAAACTGGCTTGTATGAGCATATGCATTTTATGTGTTTCAAAGCATGAATTGGGCTTTTAATTTTAACGTTTTAAAAGTTGGGGCCTGCGAGCCAATTTTGAATTGGGCCTGCGTGCCTATAAAATCATCATGTAATAGTTAGGCCCAAAAGGAGGTTCCAAGAGGAGTCCATGGTGGAGCCCAGGAGCGGAGACCAAATATGAAGATTTTAAAAGGCCCTGTAATAGACTAGAGCCCAGTTCATCGCTTTAATTTTATTCATTTTATTTGATATGCAAATGAATATGATAAACGAAAATGCATGTTAAGCCGATCAAACTTAAATCCCAAAAACCCAAGATTTTGCTTCCATACTTAAGGGCCCGCTTGAGTGTCGAACGTCTGATGGACTTGGAGAGCCCAAGGGCCTCAGGTTTTCTTCATGCGGCGGGTTGTTACATAATAGTGCCCAACTTTATCACTACCATTAATGAGTGGAAAAACTGTTTGGGTATTAGATGCTCAACTTTATCACTACCACTTGTTATGGAAAAACTGTGTGGGTGTCTATTGATGTGATGCCTTGAGGGATGGTTTAACTTGGGAAAATTAATCCTAGCTTGACCCGATAAGTTGACTAGGGATTAATTTTGCAAAGATAGGATGGTGTCAAACATTTGGAATGTTCATCCTATCACCGAAAAGTTGCATGGTATGCAATTGGAAAGCGTTAAATTACATGGAATGTGATTTGAACGTTGCCTACCAGAAGAGCCCGATCCCTACGATACTTGCCAAAGCAAGACTGGGGTTGACTCTTTGTGGATTTTCGGCCCACAATCTAGCACCAACACAAAATTGTTTGGGATTTCAATTTTGGCTATTGTGGAAAACATTTTTCAAAACTCATTCTAATATTTTGCATTTACTCTTTGTAGAAATGGCATCATCTAGCACAAATGTTATCTTAAACTCTACTCTAAGAAGTGTATTGGATAAAGGTAAATTGGTTGGACCAAACTTCTTAGATTGGGAAAGAAACTTGAGAATAGTTCTCAAACAAGAAAGGAAGCTACATGTCTTAGAGACCGCTTTACCTGAACCACCACAAAATGCTTCGGCAAATGTTCAACGAGCCTGGGATAAGCTGAAAAGCGACTCCGATGATGTGACGTGCTTGATGCTCGCGTCTATGACAGGCGAGCTTCAAAAGCAGTTCATGAATTTGGAAGCGTTCCGAATTTATGAGTCACTGATGGAAATGTTTCGTGAACAAGTTTCAGGTATCTTTGTTATAGAAATAAATCTTTCTATGTCCACCTCATGGGTATTAGATACTGGTTGTGGGGCTCACATTTGTACTAATGTGCAAGGACTCAGAAATAGAAGGATAACAAAGAAAGGTGAAGTAGATCTCCGAGTGGGCAACGGGGCAAGAGTTGCTGCTGTTGAAGTTGGAGATTACACTCTGTCTTTACCTTCTGGTTTAAATATCGAACTTGAAAATTGTTATTATGTACCTGCTTTTAGCAGAAATATTATTTCAGTTTCGAGTTTAGATAATAAAGGTTTTCGATTTATTATAGAGAATAACTCGTTATCTTTATATCAAAATGATATTTTATACGGAGTTGCAAATATGTGTAACGGTCTGTATGTCTTGGATTTGACCCAAGAAAAACCAGTCTATAACATAGAAAAGAAAGCTAAATCATCTAAAAATGATTTAAGTCCAACATACCTTTGGCATTGTCGATTAGGCCATGCAAATGAAAAACGAGTTCAAAAGCTTCACAAGGATGGAGTGCTTGGTTCATTTGATTTTGAATCATATGATACCTGCGAACCCTGCTTGCAAGGCAAAATGACAAAGAGTCCTTTCAATAAGAAAGGTGAAAGAACAAGTGAGCTATTGGCCCTAATACATACGGATGTATGTGGACCAATGAGCACACAAGCCAGAGGTGGATTTGAATACTTCGTGACTTTTACTGATGACTTTAGTAGATATGGGTATGTATACTTAATGAGGTATAAAAGTGAAACTTTTGAAAAGTTCAAAGAGTTTAAAAACGAAGTAGAGAATCAGTTGGATAGAAGGATTAAGGCTATTCGCTCCGATCGAGGAGGTGAATACCTTAGTGATGAGTTCGATGGCTATCTAAAACAGTGTGGAATTGTTTCACAGCTGACTCCACCGGGAACACCTCAATGGAATGGTGTATCCGAAAGGAGAAATCGGACCTTATTAGATATGGTTCGATCAATGATGGGCCTAGCGACTCTCCCTACATCCTTTTGGGGTTATGCTCTCCTTTCTGCTGCCTACTTATTGAATCGTATTCCATCTAAGGCAGTAGATAAGACTCCATATGAGATATGGATGGGTCGGAAGCCCTATATGTCCTATCTACGAGTTTGGGGTTGTCAAGCTCATGTAAAGCGTTTACAAAGTAATAAGCTTGAACCCAAAACTGACAAATGCCTATTTGTGGGATATCCTAAGGAAACCAAAGGATATCAATTCTACAACCCAACTGAGAACAAAGTGTTCGTTGCTCGAGGAGCTACTTTCTTAGAGAAAGAATTTCTGTACAAGAAAGACAGTGGGAGTAGAATAGAACTCGGAGAAGTTCAAGAACCACAAGAGGATGTAGAACGATCTACAGAAACTCAGATGGAAGTTGACATGGAAACTCATGAAGATGAGCAACCTGAGTCAACAGCACAAGAACCTAGAAGGTCTAGTAGATCTCGTCACCAACCCGAGAGATACGGATTTCTCGTGACTGACGATCAAGATTTGATCTTGGTGGACTCTAATGAGCCCGCGAACTACAAACAGGTTTTAGAAAGTCCGAATTCCGATAAATGGCTAGAAGCTATGGAATCTGAAATGCAATCCATGAGGGACAATAAAGTGTGGACTTTGATTGACCCTCCTGTTCAGGCAAAGGTTGTCGATTGCAAGTGGATTTTCAAGTTAAAACCTGGCGGGATCTTCAAGGCACGACTAGTGGCTAAAGGTTTCAGACAGACTCATGGTATTGACTATGATGAAACCTTCTCCCCTGTCGTAATGCTCAAGTCCATTAGGACAATGCTTGCCATAGCAGCATATTTTGACTATGAGGTATGGCAGATGGATGTTAAGACGGCTTTCCTGAATGGAAACCTACTCGAGGATGTTTATATGAAACAACCCGAGGGATACATCGATCAAAAGCATCCTAATCGAGTATGTAAGCTTCAGAGGTCCATCTATGGACTAAAGCAAGCATCTCGAAGTTGGAATCTTCGTTTTGATGAGGAAGTAAAAGGTTACGGATTCATCAAGAACGAAGATGAGCCTTGTGTTTACAAGAAAGTTAGTGAGAGCAAGATTGTTTTCCTTGTCCTATATGTAGACGACATCCTGCTCATAGGAAATGACATTCCTTTGATGAAAGACATCAAACAATGGTTGGGGAGTGTATTTTCTATGAAAGATTTAGGAGAAGCTGAGACGATACTAGGTATCAAGATCTATAGAGATAGGTCTAAAAGGCTTCTGGGACTAAGTCAAGAAGGGTACATAGACAAGATATTGAAAAGATTCAATATGTCTAACTCCAAAAATGGTAACGTACCATTTAGACATGGCCTTCTCTTGAAGAAGAACCAAGGTCCTTCAACAAGAGAGGAGAGGATACAATGAGTAGAGTCCCATATGCTTCGGCAATAGGATCTATCATGTATGCCATGTTGTGTACCCGTCCGGATGTTGCACATGCACTTAGCATGACTAGCAGATACCAACAAGATCCAGGGATGGATCATTGGACTGCAGTCAAAGCAATCCTGAAGTACTTACGAAGAACTAAAGGATTAATGCTAGTGTATGGAGGACAAGAACAGCTCATTGTACAAGGTTACGCTGATGCTGCTTTCCAAACAGATCAAGATGACATGAAGTCACAATCAGGCTACGTGTTTAGTCTGAATGGCGGTGCAATAAGTTGGAAAAGCTCAAAGCAAGATACAACAGCCGATTCTACAACAGAGTCTGAGTACATTGCTGCATCAGATGCTGCAAAGGAAGCTGTTTGGCTGAGAAAGTTCGTGTCAGACATCGGAGTGATACCGAGTATCCAAGATCCGATAGAACTTTTCTGTGACAATAACGGGGCCATCGCACAAGCTAAGGAGCATCGGTCACACCAGAAAACCAAACACATACTTAGAAGATTTCACCTCATCCGAGAGATCATTGATCGAGGAGATGTGAAAGTGTGCAAAATAGGGTCAGACGACAATATAGCAGATCCTCTCACAAAAGCTCTACCACAGTCAAAGTTTGATAGACATGTAATAGAGCTTGGTCTTAAACAGTTTAGGACATAGCCCTTCATCGGGCAAGTGGGAGATTGTTGGTGAATGTGCCCTAAGGAGGGCTATTTATGTAAATATACTTTGAGGGTATTTATGTAAATAAGATATTTGTCGCTTGATTGATTGTTTATCAAATGAGTTAATTTCATGATAGTAATATCCTTGTGCATATTTAAATTCATGAAATCGATCCGCCAAAAGAAACACTCCATGGACTAACCAGATCATGAGTGATTCTTTTGAGTAGTACTGGTACTAGGATCCTTAGACCAGAAATCACTACATGGTCTTAGGTGAATTGTAGTGTGCTTTGACATACACCTAACGGGGCCGTAACAGGTTGCCAAGTACGGGTATGATTGGGTACACTATGAGACACGCTAAGGTATGTAGGTGAAGTGATGGGACTACAAATCTCTCTTAAGTGAGAGATGATATCTTGGCCACTTGATAGTGAACTGAAAAGTGCATGGCCATGCCCAAGGAATGATAAGGATATCATTTGCTTGATGGATTCAGTGTCACTAAGAGATCAAGTAAACGCTTAGCAACATAAGGATGATGGTTCCATGCCTTATGCTAAGCTGGATATCGATGTAGAGGATCGTACGCAGTTTGCTCGGAAAGGTTGTGTTGAATCTCCATTCAACCCTCCATTCTGAATTGGGTAGTCATTATGTCTTGCTAGAGACCACTAATGACTTATGGATTAATCAATGAGATTGAGTTATCCGTTGCCAATTTGGAATGGGCCTACAGGATCGCACATAAGAAAGTCCAATGATGCAGAATAAGTATTCTTGCCTACAATAAGTATAATTGTTATACTTAAATAAATAAGATTTAATTAAATGGTTTAATTGAATATTATTGGAAAGTTCGGTGGTATTAATTAATAGTTAATTAATTACCTGGGAACAATTGGGATGGGCTGATAAATCAAGGGACTTAATTGCAATTGAAGTTCTTGACCCATCAGCCTGATCCATGGGTCATGGGTTGATCCATGGGCTTGGTGTATAACCCAAATCATTAAAGTGTTATTTAAGGCTGATTTGGAATTAGTAAATATTATTTAAATACTGACTTGGAATCAGTTAAATAATATTTGGTAATAATACTGATTTGGAAATTACTAAAATCAGTTAAGTTATAATTGGATAAATTACAATATTGATTTTGGAAATTAATTCTCTACAAATATCCTAGGGATATAATTGTAGGAGGAGGATTTTTTTGGAATAATTCTCATCAGAAAAATACACAAATTTTCCCATATTCTCCGGGTAGGCAAGATTGGCTAGCACCAACCTGCGAAGACTTTCGTGCTTGAGAGTAGAGGATCCTTCGAGGAAGGATTTTGGAGACAACAAAACGCCATCTTCTCAGAGGAGCCAGGCGACGTGCGCAACCGATTACGCTTCAAGGGTAAGACCCGATCCTCATAGTTTAGGATTCCGCTGTTTAATTGGATTAAACACCTAGACTATTCCCAACAGACTGTGGTAGAGCTTTTGTGAGAGGATCTACTACATTGTCGTCTGACCCTATTTTGCACACTTTCACATCTCCTCGATCAATGATCTCTCAGATGAGGTGAAACCTTCTAAGTATATGTTTGGTTTTCCGGTGTGACCGAGGCTCCTTAGCTTGTGCGATGGCCCCATTATTGTCACAGGAAAGTTTTATCGGATCTTGGATACTCGATATCACTCCGATGTCTGACACGAACTTTCTCAACCAAACAGCTTCCTTTGCAGCATCTGATACAGCAATGTACTCAGACTCTGTTGTAGAATCGGCTGTTGTATCTTGCTTTGAACTTTTCCAACTTATTACACCGCCATTCAGACTAAACACGTAGCCTGATTGTGACTTCATGTCATCTTGATCTGTTTGGAAAGCAGCATCAGCGTAACCTTGTACAATGAGCTGTTCTTGTCCTCCATACACTAGCATTAATCCTTTAGTTCTTCGTAAGTACTTTAGGATTGCTTTGACTGCAGTCCAATGATCCATTCTAGGATCTTGTTGGTATCTGCTAGTCATGCTCAGTGCATGTGCGACATCCGGGCGGGTACACAACATGGTATACATGATAGTTCCTATTGCCGAAGCATATGGAACTCTACTCATTGTATCCCTCTCCTCTCTTGTTGAAGGACCTTGGTTCTTCTTCAAGAGAAGGCCATGTCTGAATGGTACCATACCATTCTTAGAGTTAGACATATTGAACCTCTTCAATATTTTGTCTATGTACCCTTCTTGACTTAGTCCTAGAAGCCTCTTTGATCTATCTCTATAGATTTTGATACCCAGTATCATTTTAGCTTCTCCTAAGTCTTTCATAGAAAATACACTCCCCAACCATTGTTTGATATCTTTTAACATGGGAATGTCATTTCCTATGAGTAGGATGTCGTCCACATATAGGACAAGGGAAACTATCTTGCTCCCACTAACCTTCTTGTAAACACAAGGCTCATTTTCGTTCTTTATGAAGCTGTAACCTTTTACCACCTCGTCAAAACAAAGATTCCAACTCCGAGATGCTTGCTTTAGTCCGTAGATGGACCTCTGAAGCTTGTATACACGATTTGGATGCTCTTGATCGATGTATCCCTCTGGTTGTTTCATGTAAACATCCTCGAATAGGTTTCCATTTAGGAAAGCCGTCTTAACATCCTTCTGCCATATCTCATAGTCATAATATGCAGCTATGGCAAGCATAGTCCGAATAGACTTGAGCATCACGACAGGGGAGAAGGTTTCATCATAGTCTATACCATGAGTCTGTCTTAAACCTTTAGCCACTAGTCGTGCCTTGAAGATCCCGCCAGGTTTTAACTTGAAAATCCACTTGCAATCGACAACCTTTGCCTGAACAGGAGGATCAATCAAAGTCCATACTTTATTGTCCCTCATGGATTGCATTTCAGATTCTATTGCTTGTAGCCATTTATCTGAATCTGGACTTTCTAAAACTTGTTTGTAGTTCACGGGCTCATTAGAGTCCACCAAGATCAAATCTTGATCGTCAGTCACGAGAAATCCGTATCTCTCAGGTTCATGACGGGATCTACTAGACCTTCTAGGTTCTTGTGTTGTTGACTCAGGCTGCTCATCTTCATGAGTTCCCATGTCAACTTCCATCTGAGTTTCTTTAGATCGTTCTACATTCTCTTGTGGTTCTGGAACTTCTCCGAGTTCTATTCTACTCCCACTATCTTTCTTGTAGAGAAAATCTTTCTCTAAGAAAGTGGCACCTCGAGCAACAAACACTTTGTTCTCAGTGGGATTGTAGAATTGATATCCTTTTGTTTCCTTAGGATATCCCACAATCAGGCATTTGTCAGTTTTAGGTTCAAGCTTACTACTTTGTAAACGCTTTACATGAGCTTGACAACCCCAAACTCGTAGATATGACATATATGGTTTTTGACTCATCCACATCTCATATGGAGTCTTATCTACTGCCTTAGATGGAATATGATTTAGTAAGTAGGCTGCTGAAAGGAGGGCATAACCCCAAAAGGACATAGGGAGAGTCGCTTGGCCCATCATAGATAGAACCATATCTAATAAGGTCCGATTCCTCTTCTCGGATACACCATTCCATTGAGGTGTTCCTGGTAGAGTCATCTGTGAAACAATTCCACACTGTTTTAGATAGCTATCGAACTCATCACTAATGTATTCACCTCCCCGATCAGAGCGAATAGCCTTAATCCTTCTATTTAACTGCTTTTCTACTTCGTTTTTAAACTCTTTGAACTTTTCAAAAGTTTCATTTTTATACCTCATTAAGTATACATAACCATATCTACTATAGTCATCGGTAAAAGTCACGAAGTATTCAAATCCACCTCTGGCTTGTGTGCTCATTGGTCCACATACATCTGTATGTATTAGAGCCAATAGCTCACTAGTCCTCTCGCCTTTCTTGCTGAAAGGACTCTTCGTAATTTTGCCTTGCAAACAGGGTTGACATGTGTCATATGATTCGAAATCAAATGACCCAAGCACTCCATCCTTATGAAGTCTCTGAACTAGCTTCTCATTTGCATGGCCTAAACGACAATGCCACAGATATGTTGGACTTAAATCAGATTGAACTAATTTGGCTTTCTTTTCAATGTTATAAACCGGTTTCTCTTGGGTCAAATCCAAGATATATAGGCCATTGCACAAATTTTCAACTCCGTATAAAACATCTTTTTGATATAAAGACAACGATTTATTACCAATAATAAAATGAAATCCTTTAATATCCAAGCAAGAAATTGAAATAATATTCCTACTCATAGTAGGTACATAGTAACAATTCTCTAAAACAATGTTTAAACCGGAAGGAAAATACAAAGTGTAATCTCCAACTTCAACAGCTGCAACTCTTGCCCCGTTGCCCACTCGGAGATCTACTTCGCCTTTCTTTGTCATCCTTCTATTTCTCAATCCCTGCACATTAGTACAAATGTGAGCCCCACATCCGGTATCCAATACCCATGAGGTGGACATAGAAAGATTAATTTCAATAACAAAGATACCTGAAGCCGAAGGATTCTGTTTTTTCTCTTCAAGAAACAGCTTGCAGTTTCTTCTCCAATGCCCTTTCTGATTGCAATGGAAACATACAACGTCCTTCTGAGCATTTTTCTTAGCAGGAGGAGTTTGAGGCTAAGCCTTAGGGCAGTCTTACTGCGAGGCTTCTTGTTTTCAGCAACTTTTGCCTTGCCTTTAAACTTTCTCTTGGTGCCCTTACCTTTTTCTACAATAAGTACTGGCGTTGCCTTCCGAAGGGTTTGCTCAGTATTTTTATGCATTCCATGGAGCTCAGGAATCGTCTTCTCCATGTTATGCATGTTGTAGTTCACCACAAAGTCATTGTAATCATCAGGCAGTGAAGCCAAGATGATGTCAATGGCTAACTCTCTAGCAAGAGGTGCATTTAATCTCTCTAGGGTATCAATATACCCCTTCATCTTGATCAAATGCGTGCTTACTGATGAACCCTTCGCCATTTTGCATGAGATCAATGCTTTTATCGTAACGAACCTTTTGTTACGGGCTTGTTCACGGAACATTTCCGTTAGTGACACATAAATTTGGAACGCTTCCGAATTCATGAATTGTTTCTGAAGCTCGCCTGACATAGTCGCGAGCATCAGACATGTCACGTCATCGGAATCACTTTTCAGCTTTTCCCATGCTCGTTGAATAGCAGCCATAGCATTTACAGGTGGTTCAGGTAAAGCAGCGTCTAAGATATTTAGCTTCCTTTCTTGTTTGAGAACAATTCTCAAGTTTCTTTCCCAATCTAAAAAGTTTAGACCAACAAGTTTTTCTTTGTCCAAAATGCTTCTTAGAGTGAGATTAGATGTATTAGTGCTAGTAGATGCCATTTCTACAAAAGAAAGATGCAAAACATTAGAATGAGTTTTAAAATATTTTCCACAATAGCCAAAATTGAAATCCCAAACAATTTTGTGTTGGTGCTAGATTGTGGGCCGAAAATCCACAAAGAGTCAACCCCAGTCTTGCTTTGGCAAGTATCGTAGGGATTGGGCTCTTTTGGTAGGCAACGTTCAAATCACATCCCTATGTAATTTAACGATTTCCAATTACATCACTATGCAACTTTTCGGTGATAGGATGAACATTCCAAATGTTTGACCATCCTATCTTTGCAAAATTAATCCCTAGTCAACTTATCGGGTCAAGCTAGGATTAATTTTCCAAAGTTAAACCATCCCTCAAGGCATCACATCAATCGATACCCACACAGTTTTTCCATAACAAGTGGTAGTGATAAAGTTGAGCATCTAATACCCAAACAGTTTTTCCACTCATTAATGGTAGTGATAAAGTTGGGCACCTATTATGTGACAACTCGCCGCACGAAGAAAACCTGAGGCCCTTGGGCTCTCCAAGTCCACAGACGTTCGACGCTCTGGCGGGCCCCCAAGTATGGAAGCAAAATCAACTCGGGTTTTTGGGATTTTAGTATGATCGGCTTAACATGCATTGTCGTTTTCATTCATTCACAAAACATAAAATAAAATTACAAAAATGCAATGAATTGGGCTCTAATCTATTACAGGGCCTTTAAAAAACTTCTTTTTGGGCCTCCATTTTGGGCTTCCGTTCCTGGGCTCCACCATGGACTCCTTCGGAACCTCCTTTTGGGCCTAACTATTACATAATTATTTAATAGGCACGCAGGCCCAATATTAAAATGGCTTGCAGGCCCAAAAATTTAAATAATAAATTTTAAGCCCAATTCATGCATATAAAAACACACAAATGCATATGCTTCATACAAGCCAATTTTAATTAAGCCGAATCATTTAATTAGGGATTGTGTAACTCTTACACTATTAAAATTGATCGTGTCATGATCAATTTTAATCAATCCCATGTTCATTCATTTTAATCGAATGATGCATGAACATACCAATAATGCGTGCAATTATTTAAACACTTTAAATAAATAACACATTATTTGAAAATGAATAAATAAATAAAAAACATAATAATTAATTAACTAATCTTATTAATTAATTAATTATTTATTTATTCATTTAATTATCTAATTTTATTAAGATAATCTTTCTAATTTTTAAAATTTAAATATTTCTAATTATCCTAATCTCATTAAGATAATTATTCAAAATTCTAAATTTTAAAATTCTATAGGATAAGAATTAAATCTAAATCTAATCCTATCTTATCGTAATTTAAAATCTGATAAAATCTTTTAATTTATCCTAAATTATAAATTAAAATTTTATCAAATTTTAAAATTCAGAAAATTAAGTTTTTCTGAAAATTTTAGGGCAAATCTGTAATTTACAAAAACTCTCGGGCTAGGGTTTTCAGGTTAAAAACTGCTGGGGTTGTTCTTGCAAATTTTAAAACAATTTTAAATTTTGGCATTTTTGGGATTTTAGAGTGCGGCGGGGGCAAACTGGTCATTTCAGCCCAATTAGGGCACCAGCCCCCCCGCCGCCTCCTTCTTCTTCCCTGATTTGCTGCCGGCGTCGCTCCTCGGGTTTTCTGGCGAACACTTCGCCTTTTTCGGCGCTGATCGCAGAGCCGGACGTCGTCTCTTTGCCCCGGTTCGACCCCGATCAAATCGAGGCCCACCTCGGCAGTTCATCGACCGACGAAACCCGCGACATCAACTTTCCGGTGGCCGCATTTTTCAGGCGAGATAACCTCAAAACCGTTTGGAAACGATTTCCAAAACCCAGCGTTGATTCCGGCGTGTCCCTGCGACAAAAACCCAGAAGCAAAACAGCCCAAAATTTTAACCAATCACAAGGCGGAACTCTTCCATTTTTTGGCAAGCCAAACAAAACAACAACCCAGAAAATTCTTCTAAAATCTTTGCAATCAAAACATTTTTGACAACCCAATCAACACAAAATCATTCCCCATTAAGAAAAGAACAAAAAAACACAGAAAATTCAGGCCAAAAACCAATTTTCTTTCTGTTTGCGATTTTCCGGCGAACTTCCGGCCGACCAGAACACCTTTCCGGTGACCATTCCCAGAAAACCGGCGACAGCAAGCATCTTATGTTTTTTTTTTCTTTCCAAACGTTTTTTTTTCAAGGGAAAAAACTTATACTGGGTTCTAAACTCCTTTTTGTTTCAATTAAAACATTTTTAATTAAAACAAAATTAACCTATTGCTTTGATACCACTGTTGGGTTTGTGTTTGGGCATTTAATTCAAAATTAAACTGCGGAATTCCTAAACACTAAGCATTCGGGTCTTACCCTTGAAGCGTAATCGATTGTGCAGTCGCCTGGCTCCTCTGAGAAGATGGCGTTCACCAACAATTGACGTGAATTGTCTCTACGATCTTGCACCGGAGCCTATTAGAATTGGTGCTAGCCCAAAAGTGCCTGTCAAAGAGAAAACATTTTTCTCTGGAAGAAAGGTTTTGAAGAGTCTGTACCTTCAAAAAGTGACAGAGAGAATCTCTCCTTTTCTCTTCTTTAAAAGTGAGTGAGAGTCATCTTTTAAAATCTCCAAAAACGTGGGTTTTAAAACTGAAATCTGTTAAAAGGAAAAAAATCTCTCACTAACAGATACTTCTGTGATTTGAGAAGTATTTGTTAAATAATTAATCATAATTAATTATTTACTGTTGGGTTTAACCAATACCATGGATCAACCCATTGATCCATGGATCAGGCTGATGGGTCAAGAACCTCAATTCACAATTAGGTCCCTTGATTTGTCAGCCCAATCCATTTCTTCCTAGGTAATTAATTAACTCTTAATTAATACCATAATGCTCTTCAATAATATTTAATTAAACTATTTAATTAAATATTATCAATTTAAGTATAACTCTTATACTTAAAACAGGCAATTTAATTAATTCTGAATCATCGAACTCACTTATGTGCGATCCTGTAGGCCCATTCCAAATTGACAATGAATAAATTAATCTCATTAATTAATCCATAAATCTGTTGGAGTAGAATACATAAGCTATGCTTGTATTGTACAGTTTCCCAGTTTAATATATCGATTTGTGTTTCAATCATATCTTGTTGTGCATTAATCGTCCATTTATATTATGTAAGTAGATGATGAGGTGTCTGGTGCGACACAGTAGATCTCATCATTGGTTGAAAGACATAATA
Organism: Knoxia roxburghii; assembly: GCA_030378225.1. Lineage (NCBI taxonomy): Eukaryota > Viridiplantae > Streptophyta > Magnoliopsida > Gentianales > Rubiaceae > Knoxia > Knoxia roxburghii. The sequence continues at coordinate 34,177,527 of CM059416.1, read as the reverse complement.
TATAAATGAGGTTCGTAACCGAGACAGGATTGAAGGGTGAGGTCAATTGTGGCCAATAATCTCGGTAGGTTGGGTGCGCGTGTTTAGTTACTTGGTGTGCTGCTGCTTGTCGAAAGGAAACCATGTACCGGTGCGTCCGGGGTGATGGTGCTCCCGAGATGAGCTCGAAATGTTTATTATACTAAACCCGGCCGGTGGACTTATGTCCGGTATAGTAAAAAGGTCGAGTGGTACTAGTCTCGGAATTAAAGAATTTGATGAATTAATTTATCAGTAAATTAATGAATTAACGAGCACTATATCTTTGATGTGGGGAGATTATGAATATAATTTAATTAAGTTGTTCCGGAAGCAATTCTGGTATAGGGTGGTAGTGCCATAATTAATCCGTTAGTGGTACGATTAATTATGTACTGGGTTAATGACAAAGGTAGATTTAATTAATTGAGAAATTAATTAATCCTTGTGTCAGTTGGTTGTGAATCATCCCAGGAACTGGTTTGGGATAAGTGAATCCCTGTGTCAGTTGGGAGTGATTCATCCCAGGAACTGGATTGGGATAAGTGAATCCCTGTGTCAGTTGGGAGTGATTCATCCCAGGAACTGGATTGGGATAAGTGAATCCCTGTGACAGTTGGGAGTGTATCAGTCCAGGAACAGGATTGAAGGAAACAGAATCTGTATCAGTCCAGGAACAGGATTGAAGGAAAACAGAAACCCAGTAGGAAGACCAATCCTAAACCAACTTGGAGTCTCTCTTGTAACTCTATAAATAGACAAGGGATCAGTCATTCAGATTATACAATAACACAATTAATCCACAGGATTTCTAGAGAGAGAAAATTCTAGAGAGAGAAAACGTTTCTCTCTCCAAGTCGAATTTTCAAGAAAGTGTGCAGCTGGTTTTTGGGTTTCTAGTGGCTGAAATTTTGGCCTTGGTCTATACCAGCTGCGCGTAGCTTTCTCTCTCTGCGGGCGGTGCGTTTATAGTACGTGCCAGGTGCTGCGGGGCTAGAGTTTTCTAGCAGGTGGATTGTGGTGAGTAGCTGATCAATTGACTTCTAGTTCGTTGCCCACACAACGTGAAGTCATAGTCTTGAGGCATACAAGAGAATCACCAAGTGCACGCTTCAAAGGTACTTTTCTAAGATTCCGCTTTAATAGAAATTTTTGTTGCGTGGTAAATCGAGCAAGTGCAAACCCAGATCCTACCAAAATTCTTTCAAAATCATTAGTGGTCTCTAGCAAGACATAATGACTACACAATTCAGAACGGAGGGTCGAATGGTGATTCAACACAACCTTCCGAGTATACTACGTAATGTCCTCTACACTGATATCCAGTTTAGCATAAGGCATGGAACCAATCATCCTTATATAGCTAAACGTTTTACTTGATCTCTTAGTGACACTGAACTTAATCAAGCAAATGATAACCCTTATCATTTCTTGGGCACGGCCATGCACTTCTCAGTTCACTATCAAGCGGCCAAGATATCATCTCTCATTTAAGAGAGACTTGTAGTCCCATCACTTCACCTACATACCTTAGCGTGACTCATAGTGTACCCAATCATACCCGTACTTGGCAACCTGTTACGGTCCCGTTAGGCATATGTCAAAGCACACTCTAATTCACCTAAGACTATGCAGTGATTTCTGGTCTAAGGATCCTCGTACGAGTACTACTCAAAAGAATCACTCATGATCTAACAGTCCATGGAGTGTTTCTTTTGGCGGGTCGATTTCATGAAATTCAATATGCACAGGAATATAATTTCATGAAATTAACTCGTAAGATAAATAATCAATCAAACGACAAATATCTTATTTACATAAATAACCCTCAAAGTTTATTTACATAAATAGCCCTCATAAGGGCACATTCACCAACAGACTATGTCTTAGACCACAAGCCCAATAGTAAGATAGTACTAGAAGAGCTTAGACGACAAACTACTAATCCTGATGCACCTGCACAAGTAGATACACCACACACTGCACATGAGATCACAGATGATACGCCTACATAGGTGGTGCCTCGTCGTAGTGGGAGGGTTGTGAGACAGCCGATATGTTCATTGGCGTGGGAGAGGCCTCAGTCCTAGTCCCAGACGCACCTGAACCTGACCCGGTTAACAACAATGAGGCTCTCCGAGATAAAGATCCAGAATCTTGGCGTAAGGCAATGATATCCGAGATGGGTCAATGGACCACAATTAAGTCGGGGAGCTTGTGGACCTACCCGATGGGTTCAAGTCCGTTAGATGTAAGTGGGTCTACAAACGTAAGAAAGGACCTGACGGGAAGGTGGAAACTTTAAAGCTAGGCTGGTGACGACGGGGTATACTCAGAAAGAGGGAATCGATTATGAGGAAACCTTTTTCCAAGTAGCCTTGCTTAAGTCAATCCGGATTCTCTTGGCCATAGCTGCTCATTTAGACTATGAGATTTGGCAGATGGATATCAAGGCGGCTTTCCTAAACAGAAGTCTTGAGGAAACCATTTTTATACAGCAACCAGAGGGATTCATTGAAAAAGGCCAAGAGCATAAGGTTTGCAGGCTTAAGAGGTCCATTTACGGACATAAGCAGGCATCCAGATCTTGGAACATCCGGTTTGATGAGGTAAACCAGTCCTTTGGATTTACTCAGTGTCCGGATGAGCAATGTGTGTATCGCAGACGTGATGAAAACTCAATGGTGTTTTTTGTGCTTTACGTAGATGACATTCTATTGATTGGCGACAACAAGAAAGTGTTATCAGACTTAAAGGCATGGCTATCCAAGCAGTTTGATATGAAGGACTTAGGGGAAACGGGACATATCCTTGGGATCAATATAATTCGAGATCGTAGGAAACATTCATTTACACTCTTCCAAGCTTCGTACATAGATACGATTCTGGCCCGTTTTAACCTGCAGAACTCCAAGAAAGGTTTTCTACCTTTCAGACATGGAGTGTATCTATCTAAGGAACAGTCCTCTAAAACTGTTGAGGAGATAGAGGTCATGAAGACAGTTCCTTATGCTTCGGCAGTAGGAAGTCTCATGTATGTCATGTTGTGTATGAGGCCTGATATCTGTTATACCATTGGCATGGTAAGCAGATATCAGAGTAACCCCGGGAAAGCTCATTGGGAGGCAGTAAAATGCATTCTCAAGTATTTGCACAGAATGAGGGACCAAGTTCTGGTCTATCAGGCGCCTGAGCTGGTACCCCGAGGTTACACAGATTCAGATTTCTAAGCTGACAGGGACAAGAGCAAGTCTACCTCAGGGTATGTGTTTACTCTGGGAGGTAGAGCCATAGTTTGGTGGAGTGTCAAGCAGAAATACGTGGTGGACTCTACCATGGAGGCTGAGTACATTGCCGCATCAGAGGCAGCGAAAGAAGCAGTATGGCTCAAGAACTTCCTAGTGGACTTAGATGTGATTCCTGGTTTGCAGAAGTCTATCACGGTTTATTGTGATAATAACGGTGCAGTAGCAAACTCGAAGGAACCATGAGCCCACAAGGCGAGTAAACATATACAGCGAAAGTACCACCTGATACGAGACATTGTAAAGAGAGAAGACATGGTCGTGGCTAATATAGCATCAGAAGATAACCTTGCAGATCCGTTCACGAAGACATTGACTTCGAAAGTCTTTGAGGCTCACGTGGAGAGCATGGGAATCAGATACTTAGGAGAGCCGTGACAGTTTTTCTAGATATATATCAGCAGAGTGTATAGGAGTTGTATATAGATGTATACTTAAAGCACAACTTAAGTATTAGTGGGAGATTGTTGGAGTTGAATACATAAGCTATGCTTGTGTTGTACTTTTCCCCAGTAATATATTGATTTATGTTTTGGTTATATCTTGTTCTGCATTAATTGTCCATTTGTATTATGTAAGTAGATGATGAGGTGTCTTGTGTGACACAGTAGATCTCATCATTTGTTGAAAGACATAATATATAAATGATATTTGTAACCAAGACAGTTTTGGACAAACTGTCGGTTTAGGTTATTATGTGATTCGGATAATTGGTTTGTCTAAACTAATTGAATCATATAGATATGCCCGGGGTGTATTGAACTTGACCTTTAAGAGTGATTTATCTTGTACTGATTTAGTAGACAAATCGTTCTTGGTATTCTATCTCTTAATCCCTAGACTCGAGCGGGCATGAGGATTAGACATAGTGTACTTTGATCTGCCAAAGGGTGAGGTCAATTGTGGCCAATAGTCTCGGTAGGTTGGGTGCACGTGTTTAGTTACTTGGTGTGCTGCTGCTTGTTGAAAGAAAACCATGTACCGGTGCGTTCGGGGTGATGGTGCTCCCGATATGAGCTCGTAAAGTTTATTATACTAAACCTGGCCGGTGGACTTATGTCCGGTATAGTAAAAAGGTCGAGTGGTACTAGTCTCGGAATTAAAGAGGTTAATTAATTAATTTATCAGTAAATTAATATATTAACGAGCACTATATTTTTGATGTGGGGAGATTATGAATATAATTTAATTAAGTTGTTCAAGAAGAAATTCTGGTGTAGGATGGTAGTGCCAAAATTAATCTGTCAGTGGTACGATTAATTTTGTAATGGGTTAATTGAATAGGTAGAATTAATTAATTGATTAATTATTCCTAAGGGTTACTCGAGTAATTAACAAAGTGGAATTAATTAATTAATTAATTAAGTCTTAAGTTTCAGTTGGAATTAGGAAATCCTAGAGATTAGGAAATCTAGTAGGATTTGGTTTATCCTATCAGATTGGTTACCTAATTAGATTTGGAAACTAATTAATTACCTAAACCCATTAGGAAGACCAATTCTAAACCAACTTAGGGTCTCTCTTGTAACTCTATACATAGACAAGGGATTAGCTATTCAAGACACACAATTCATAAGTTTTCAAGACACGAAAACTAAAGAGATAAAATCCTAGAGAGAGAATTAAAATTCAAGCTCTTGAAGTCGGGTTTTCTTTCTCCTTGTCCGGCGGTGTGAATTCCTAGGCGGTGGTGGTTGCTGGATTAATTTACCGGAGGCAGCGTTTGGATTCTCCGGTCGGCGGCGGCGAGTGGAATAGGGAGCAGTGGCGGGTAGAAACATGCACTAGGCAAGATAATTGTGGTGATTAGCTGATCGATTGATTTCTAGTTCATTACCCACAGAATGTGAGATCAAAGTCTTGAGACACACAAGAGAATCACCAGAGTGCACGCTTCAAAGGTACTTTTCTAAGATTCCGTTTTTAATTAGAAATTTTTTGTTGTATGGTAAATCGAGCAAGTGCAAACCCAAATCCTATGTGGCAATATTTTCAGGAACTAAATTCACTATCGAGGGATTCGCCACCGAGATCAGATCGCAAGGCCTTGATACTCTTACCCAGATGGTTCTCGACCTCAGCCTTAAACTCTTTGAACTTACCAAATCATTCAGACTTATGACGCATCAGGTATATGTATCTATATCTAGAGTAATCATCCATGAATATCACGAAATACTCATAACCACCTATTGTCTGAACTGACATATGCCCACACAAGTCAGAATGAATCAACTCTAAAACCTCCTTAGCCCTACACCCATTTACCTAAAAAGGCCTCTTGGTCATCTTACCCTCCAAGCAGGACTCACAGGTCGGATAGCTGTCAATCTCCAATGAGCCCAAAGGCCAATTATTGACCAACCTTTGAATCCTACTAAGGTTGATGTGACCAAGTCTTAGGTGCCAAAGATAAGTTTGATTCAAATGGGACGACTCTTTTCTCTTATTATAATTCGGTGTTAAGTTATTAGTTTCTGTGTTTTGCATTACTGGGGAGTATGTCTTGATTAAAAACAGATTGTCAACTAATGTATCGGAACATATAAGCTTCTGGTTCTTTCTAATAAAAATAGAATTATAAGAAAAAACACACTTATAACCATCCAAAATAAGTCTCGAAACTGAAAGCAAGTTCTTCCAAAAACTGAGTACATAAAGACAATCCCTTAAATTTAAAATAGAGTCTGAAAAATAAATACATAAAACTCCCACTGCAACAACCAAAACTTTGGTAGTATCACTGAGTTAAACCTGCAACTCTCCCTCTCTAAGTAGCCGGGTCACTTAGAACCCCTGCAAAGAATTACAAACGTGATCAGTGGCTCCTGAATCCACACACCAAGTATCCGTGGGAATCACCGTTAAACACCTCTCAGTAACTAGGGAAAATTTGCACATACATTGAGGCTTCTGGCAATCCTTATTCCAATGTCCTGCTTTGCCCCATCTGAAACACTTGTCTTTTGGCTTGTGCTTCTTGGCAATACCTGTCTTGGGTCAATCATCAGCAGCTTCTACTTTCTGGCCTCTCTTCCTCTGATGCTTCCTAGCTTTGGGCCCAGCACAGGAACCTGAGGGATCAACAGTAGCCAAGGCTTGTTTCTTCTTTGTGAAGAGGCCCTCAGCAGACACCAATGCAGTCACGAGCTCAGGAAGTGAATATGAGAGCTTGCCCATATTGTAATTCAATCGAAACTGCTCAAAACTAGGGGGCAAGCTCTGGAGGATGATATCGACCTGGGTCTCCCCATCAATATCACCTCCCAATACCTCAATCTCATTGATGCAGCTCATCATGTCCAATACGTGATCCCTCACTGAGGTGCCTGTTGGAGTAGAATACATAAGCTATGCTTGTATTGTACAGTTTCCCAGTTTAATATATCGATTTGTGTTTCAGTCATATCTTGTTGTGCATTAATCGTCCATTTATATTATGTAAGTAGATGATGAGGTGTCTGGTGCGACACAGTAGATCTCATCATTGGTTGAAAGACATAATATATAAATGAGGTTCGTAACCGAGACAGCTTTGGACAAACTGTCGGTTTAGGTTATTATGTGATTCAGATAATTAGTTTGTCTAAACTAATTGAATCATATAGATATGCCCGGGGCATATTGAAGTTGACTCTTAGGAATGATTTGTCTTGTACTGATTTAATAGACAAATCGATCCTTGTATTCTATCTCTAAATCCCTAGACTCGAGCGGGCATGAGGATTAGACATAGTGTACTTTGATCTGCCAAAGGGTGAGGTCAATTGTGGCCAATAGTCTCGGTAGGTTGGGTGCGCTTGTTTAGTTACTTGGTGTGCTGCTGCTTGTCGAAAGGAAACCATATACCGGTGCGTCCGGGGTGATGGTGCTCCCGAGATGAGCTCGAAATGTTTATTATACTAAACCCGGCCGGTGGACTTATGTCCGGTATAGTAAAAAGGTCGAGTGGTACTAGTCTCGGAATATTAAGAAGTTGATGAATTAATTTATAAGTAAATTAATGAATTAACGAGCACTATATCTTTGATATGGGGAGATTATGAATATAATTTAATTAAGTTGTTCCGGAAGCAATTCTGGTGTAGGGTGATAGTGCCATAATTAATCCGTTAGTGGTACGATTAATTATGTACTGGGTTAATGACAAAGGTAGATTTAATTAATTGAGAAATTAATTAATCCTTGTGTCAGTTGGTTGTGAATCATCCCAGGAACTGGTTTGGGATAAGTGAATCCCTGTGTCAGTTGGGAGTGATTCATCCCAGGAACTGGATTGGGATAAGTGAATCCCTGTGACAGTTGGGAGTGTTTCAGTCCAGGAACAGGATTGAAGGAAACAGAATCTGTATCAATCTAGAAACAGGATTGAAGGGAAACAGAAACCCAGTAGGAAAGACCAATCCTATTCCAACTTGGAGTCTCTCTTGTAACTCTATAAATAGACAAGGGATCAGCCATTCAGAAATCACAATTCAAGAGATTCATTATTCAAGAATCTAGAGAGATAAAATTCTAGAGAGAGAAATTTCTTTCTCTCTCAAGAACGAATTTTCAAGCTTGGGGCGGCGGGTTTTTAACCTTGAAGTGGCCGAAAATTCTTGGCCTTCTGGGCAGCCCCGTGTGTAGCTTTCTCTCTCTCCGGGCAGTGCGTTTGCAGTACGTGCTAGGTGCGGAGGTGCTGAATTTTTTCAGCAGGTGGATTGTGGTGAGTTGCTGATCAATTGATTTCTAGATTGTTGCCCACACAACAAGAGGTCATAGTCTTTGAGGCATACAAGAGATTCACCGGGTGCACGCTTCAAAGGTATTTTTCTATGGTTCCGCTTTTATTAAAATTTTTGTTGCGTGGTAAATCGAGCAGGTACAAACCCAGATCCTACCAAAATCTTTCAATTGGTATCAGAGCCTGGTTTAGGGGGTTTTGTGCTTGTTCGATTTATTACATGGTTTTATTTGCAGGTGGTTTAGAATCCCGACTATTATGGTTACGTTTGTATGGGTTTTAATTAAACTCCGGGACTTGTCCGGATTTAATTTTATTATGAATGTTTGTAATAGTTTAACCACGTGCTGGAAGCCGTGTAGGATTAGATTAAATCTGTAGTAGGATTTTTTCTATGTAATTTCGATTATTTAATTTTCCTAGAATGCCTTGTAGTAGGAAAATTATTTTTTTTGTAATCGAAGGCGTTATGGTGGGCAACTTGGATTCGTGGGTTTTGGGTTATCATGAATTTGAAGAAACCCAGGAAAACCCAGAACGAATTGCAAGAAGACCAAATAGCGTGGGAAAAAGCGAAAGAGGAGTTGGCGGCAGGAGGCGACGCCGGCAACATTTGCCGGCAGCAAAATCGCCGGCCGGCAGGCCAAAAAGGCAGCAGCAGCGCGCAGCAGTCGCTGCACGCAGCAGCTGCTGCGCGCTGCTGCCGGGCGCGGGCCGCGCGCGCAGGGGCCGCGCGCGCAGTGGCCGCGCTCGCTGGGCCGCGCGCACGGCCTGTGCGGGCGGTACGCGCGCGCGCACGGCCCGTGCGGGCTGTGCGCGCTGGTTGCGGCCCGGGCGGCCCGTTTGGGCCGTTCGGGCTGTTTTTGGCCCGTTTTTCCTCCAGTTTTCGTTTTTTGAAATTCAAGACTCTCTCCATCGAGTGACGTGACGGGACACGAGATCAAGGCAAAGGATGGAAGCAATTAAAACCATAATAGTCGGGGAATTTATTTTTTCGAATTTATTTCCCGTATTTATTGTTTTAATTTTTATGCTTTATTTTTATGCTGTATTTTAGATGCATGAATTAAAGCATGTCTGGTTTTATGGTTGCACATAACTTAGGTTAGTTAATTGCATGTTAAAACCGGAAAAACCCTCAATTTGGAAATCTAAGTGGGAGCGGGTTGTGTTATATCCCCATGGCCACCATTACGGGTTCATATGCGATGTGGGTGGGCTTGCGCGTTGGCATTAGGGCCTTCCTCCATTCGGATGAGTCCAGCCCCGAGATCGCTAGACTATGAGCTTCTGAGTAAGATGACTAGAGCGAGTTTAACTAGGAGAAATGCGACACCCTCTCCATCTGAGGCGCACTATCCTGAAGTAACAAACTTAGAAGTCACGTAATGGCATACACTTAGTGTACGATCTGTAGTATTCCTCCCGCGAGGTTACACTGCTTACTTGTACGGCTGAAAGCACCGACTATTAGCTACATTGATCAAAAGATCGTTGGTCAGATAGTGTAGTTAATGAACTTGGTTCTTCTCAAACGAATGTGGGTTAGCGTAAACGTCCACACTGCGTGGCTTGCGAGAATCCCGGTGGATGAGATGTTGGTGGATTAATATTATTGTTTTGAGGGAAATCAATAATTAATTGAATTTTCATGTTTTCGAAAATTCTAGCATATATAACTGAAACACTGTTTGTTTACTTTCCAGTTTAAATCGATATGGCATTCAATCCTTTAGCTGCTATTTTGAAAAACAACAATTTAACTGGAATTAATAATGTCGATGGAAGTCGTAACTTGGACATTGTCCTTAAGGCTAAGAGCGCTCCTGTGAGAGATCGTGTCATTGACATGATTAGTAACATCAACAAGGTTGAGGTAGGAGGAGGCGAAATCGTTAGTGAAACCAAAGCCGATATTGTCCTCCAGAGCTTGCCTCAAAGCTATGAGCGGATTCAGTTGAACTACAACATAAGTAAGATGTTGTGGAGTTCATCCGAGCTCTTGGCAAAGTTGATGGCTCCTCAAAGCTATGAGCGGATTCGGTTGAACTACAACATAAGTAAGATGTTGTAGAGTTCATCCGAGCTCTTGGCAGAATTGATGGTGGCTAAAAGTCTTCTTCAAGAGAAGAAGCGAGCTTTAGTTGCAGTCGAAGCTTTAGAATCTTCTTCTGAGCCTGAGGCTGGAAAGAAGAAGAGAAAGCTCGAGGGAGTAGCTAAAAAGGCACAAATTGTGCCTAAGCTAGATATTGCAAAGAAGAAGTCGAAAGACAAGTGCTTCAAGTGCAATAAGACGGGACATTGGAAAGCGGATTGTCCAAAGCTTATAAGTACGATAAATTATGCCTTAATTACTGAGACATGTTTAGCGGCGATTCCCACAGATACTTGGTGTGTGGATTCAGGTGCCACTGACCATGTTTGTAATTCTTTGCAAGGGTTCCAAGTAACCCAGAAGCTTAGAGAAGGCGAATTGAATATCTACTTGGGCGACACTACAAGAGTGTCAGTAGAAGCAGTGGGAGTAGTTAAGTTGAATTTTGAAAATTCTAGCTTAGAGTTAGTTAATTGTCTTTATGTACCGAGTTTTAGAAAGAACTTGATTTCGGTTTCTAAACTCTTGAAGAACGGGTATAAGTTTATTTTTTCTGATGACTGTGTTGTTATTAGAAGAAATGGAAAACTTATTTGTTCTGGTTCATTGGCGGACAATTTGTTTGTGGTTAACTCTAACTCCCCTGTTGCGCAAAACATAGAGATAGATAGCTCAGAATCTAACATTAATAAGAGGAAGAAACCTTCTGAAATGAATCAAACCTATCTTTGGCATCTAAGGCTAGGTCATATATACCTTAGTAGGATTCAGAGGTTGGTCAATGATGGACCTTTGGGTTCATTAGATATTGACAGTTATGCAACCTGCGAATCTTGCTTGGAAGGTAAGATGACCAAGAGACCTTTTAAAGCAAAAGGCTATAGAGCTAGAGAAGTATTAGAGTTGATTCATTCTGACTTGTGTGGACCTATGACGGTCCAGGCACGAGGGGGATATGAGTATTTCGTGACATTCACGGATGACTACTCTAGGTACGGATACATTTACCTAATGCGCCACAAGTCTGAATGTTTTGACAAAGTTCAAAGAGTTTCGGGCAGATGTGGAGAAGCATCATGGTAAGAGTATCAAGACACTGCGTTCAGATCGTGGTGGGGAGTACCTGTCCCATGAATTTCGAGATTACCTCACTGAGGTAGGAATTCAGTCTCAGTTGTCTGCACCTGGCACGCCACAGCAGAATGGTGTAGCAGAAAGGAGGAACCGAACTCTTATGGAAATGGTTAGGTCCATGATGAGCTATAGTGATTTGCCAAGTTCGTTTTGGGGATATGCCTTGGAAACGGCAATGTATATTCTTAATCTTGTACCATCCAAAACCGTGCCTTCAACCCCAGTAGAGTTGTGGAACGGGCGGAAGCCCAGTCTAAGACATCTCAGAATTTGGGGCTGCCCAGCACATGTGCTTAAGGCAGATACAGCTAAGTTAGATGCAAGAACAGAATTAATGCTGTTTGTAGGATATCCTAGGGGAACGAAAGGTGGTCTATTCTATAGTCCTAAAGATCAGAAGGTGGTGGTAAGTACCAACGCTAGATTTTTAGAAGAGGACTATGTCTTAGACCACAAGCCCAAAAGTAAGATAGTACTAGAAGAGCTTAGATGACAAACTACTAATCCTGATGCACCAGCGCAAGTAGATACACCACACACTGCACATGAGATCACAGATGATGCGCCTACACAGGCGGTGCCTCATCGTAGTGGGAGGGTTGTGAAATAACCTGACAGGTTCGTTGGCGTGGGAGAGGCTTCAGACCTAGTCCCAGGTGTGCCTGAACCTGACCCAGTTAACTATAATGAGGCGCTTCGAGATAAAGATGCAGAATCCTGGCGTAAGGCAATGATATCCGAGTTAGGGTCAATGGACCACAATCAAGTCTGGGAGCTTGTGGACCTGCCTGATGGGTTTAAGCCCATTGGATGCAAGTGGGTCTACAAACGTAAGAGAGGACCTGACGGGAAGGTGGAAACCTTTAAAGCTAGGCTGGTGGCGAAGGGGTATACTCAGAAAGAGGGAATCGATTATGAGGAAACCTTCTCCCCGGTAGCCATGCTTAAGTCGATCCGGATTCTCTTGGCCATAGCTGCTCATATGGATTATGAGATTTGGCAGATGGATGTCAAGACAGCTTTCCTAAACGGAAGTCTTGAAGAAACCATCTTTATGCAGCAACCAGAGGGATTCATTGAAAAAGGCCAAGAGCATAAGGTTTGCAGGCTTAAGAGGTCTATTTATGGACTTAAGCAGGCATCCAGATCTTGGAACATCTGGTTTGATGAAGTAATCCAGTCCTTTGGATTTACTCAGTGTCCGGATGAGCAATGTGTATATCGCAGACGTGATGGAAACTCAGTGGTGTTTCTTGTGCTTTACGTAGATGACATTCTATTGATTGGCAACAACAAGAAAGTGTTATCAGACGTAAAGGCATGGCTGTCCAAGCAATTTGATATGAAGGACTTAGGGGAAGCGGGACATATCCTTGGGATCAAGATTATTCGAGATCGTAGGAAACGTTCACTAACGCTCTCCCAAGCTTCATACATAGACACGATTCTGGCCCGTTTTAACATGCAGAACTCCAAGAAAGGTTTTCTACCTTTCAGGCATGGAGTGTTTCTATCTAAGGAGCAGTCTCCTAAGACTGTTGAGGAGATAGAGACCATGAAGACAGTTCCATATGCTTCGGCAGTAGGAAGTCTCATGTATGCCATGTTGTGTACGAGGCCTGATATCTGTTATGCCGTTGGCATGGTGAGCAGATATCAGAGTAACCCCGGGAAAGCTCATTGGGAGGCAGTAAAATGCATTCTCAAGTATTTACGCAGAACGAGGGACCTAGTTCTAGTCTATCAGGCGTCTGAGCTGGTACCCCGAGGTTATACAGATTCAGATTTTTAAGGCGACAGGGATAAGAGCAAGTCTACCTCAGGGTATGTGTTTACTCTAGGAGGTGGAGCCATAGTTTGGCGGAGTGTCAAGCAGAAATGCGTGGCGGACTCTACCATGGAGGCTGAGTACGTTGCCGCATCAGAGGCAGCGAAAGAAGCAGTATGGCTCAAGAACTTCCTAGTGGACTTAGATGTGATTCCTGGTTTGCAGAAGTTTATCACGGTTTATTGTGATAACAACGGTGCAGTAGCAAACTCGAAGGAACCACGAGTCCACAAGGCGAGTAAACATATACAGCGCAAGTACCACCTGATACGAGACATCGTAAAGAGGGTAGACGTGGTCATGGCTAAAATAGCGTCAGAGGATAACCTTGCAGATCTGTTCACGAAAACATTGACTTCTAAAGTCTTTGAGGCTCACGTGAAGGGCATGGGGATCAGATGCTTAGGAGAGTCTTGACAGTTTTTCTAGATAGATAGCAGCAGATTGGGTAGGATTGTATGTAGTTGTATACTTAAAGCACAGCTTAAGTATTAGTGGGAGATTGTTGGAGTAGAATACATAAGCTATGCTTGTATTGTACAGTTTCCCAGTTTAATATATCGATTTGTGTTTCAGTCATATCTTGTTGTGCATTAATCGTCCATTTATATTATGTAAGTAGATGATGAGGTGTCTGGTGCGACACAGTAGATCTCATCATTGGTTGAAAGACATAATATATAAATGAGGTTCGTAACCGAGACAGCTTTGGACAAACTGTCGGTTTAGGTTATTATGTGATTCAGATAATTAGTTTGTCTAAACTAATTGAATCATATAGATATGCCCGGGGCATATTGAAGTTGACTCTTAGGAATGATTTGTCTTGTACTGATTTAATAGACAAATCGATCCTTGTATTCTATCTCTAAATCCCTAGACTCGAGCGGGCATGAGGATTAGACATAGTGTACTTTGATCTGCCAAAGGGTGAGGTCAATTGTGGCCAATAGTCTCGGTAGGTTGGGTGCGCTTGTTTAGTTACTTGGTGTGCTGCTGCTTGTCGAAAGGAAACCATATACCGGTGCGTCCGGGGTGATGGTGCTCCCGAGATGAGCTCGAAATGTTTATTATACTAAACCCGGCCGGTGGACTTATGTCCGGTATAGTAAAAAGGTCGAGTGGTACTAGTCTCGGAATATTAAGAAGTTGATGAATTAATTTATCAGTAAATTAATGAATTAACGAGCACTATATCTTTGATATGGGGAGATTATGAATATAATTTAATTAAGTTGTTCCGGAAGCAATTCTGGTGTAGGGTGGTAGTGCCATAATTAATCCGTTAGTGGTACGATTAATTATGTACTGGGTTAATGACAAAGGTAGATTTAATTAATTGAGAAATTAATTAATCCTTGTGTCAGTTGGTTGTGAATCATCCCAGGAACTGGTTTGGGATAAGTGAATCCCTGTGTCAGTTGGGAGTGATTCATCCCAGGAACTGGATTGGGATAAGTGAATCCCTGTGACAGTTGGGAGTGTTTCAGTCCAGGAACAGGATTGAAGGAAACAGAATCTGTATCAATCTAGAAACAGGATTGAAGGGAAACAGAAACCCAGTAGGAAAGACCAATCCTATTCCAACTTGGAGTCTCTCTTGTAACTCTATAAATAGACAAGGGATCAGCCATTCAGAAATCACAATTCAAGAGATTCATTATTCAAGAATCTAGAGAGATAAAATTCTAGAGAGAGAAATTTCTTTCTCTCTCAAGAACGAATTTTCAAGCTTGGGGCGGCGGGTTTTTAACCTTGAAGTGGCCGAAAATTCTTGGCCTTCTGGGCAGCCCCGTGTGTAGCTTTCTCTCTCTCCGGGCAGTGCGTTTGCAGTACGTGCTAGGTGCGGAGGTGCTGAATTTTTTCAGCAGGTGGATTGTGGTGAGTTGCTGATCAATTGATTTCTAGATTGTTGCCCACACAACAAGAGGTCATAGTCTTTGAGGCATACAAGAGATTCACCGGGTGCACGCTTCAAAGGTATTTTTCTATGGTTCCGCTTTTATTAAAATTTTTGTTGCGTGGTAAATCGAGCAGGTACAAACCCAGATCCTACCAAAATCTTTCAGTGCCTTCAGTCATCCTAGCATTCATGAGTTTCCTCATAGCTAACTGCTTGGTTGCCCTGCCCAGATGTACAAACATCTCATTGAGGTTGAGCATCATATTGTTGGCCAAGGTAAACAACTGATGCTGGTGTTGTAGTACACTCGACATAGAAGCTAAGATGTAGCACCGGGTCATCTCATCAGCCTTCTGCCACTCATATATGGCTCTCGCTGCTCAGGGGTGGCATCATCGCTGGGCTTAGGGGGGCACTCCTCAGTGAGAACGTATTTGTAACCCTCAGCGGTAAGGACAATGTCCAGGTTACGTTTCCAGTCAATGTAATTAGGACCCGTAAGGTAGTGGGTATTTACCAACCCGCTCCCACTTAGAATTTTAAGTTTGAGAATTTTTCCGTTTTAACATGCAATATCTTAACAAAGGATATTCGCACCTATGAAACCGTTGGAGTTTTAATATGCAAATAATCTACCTTCGTTAATTGCACTTTATGTTTTAAAATATTTTGGTTTTCGTTCATGCAAATAAATCGAAAACACACAATCAATGAAAAGACATAAATACGGGAAATTAAAGAAATAAAATTTCCTGACTATTATAGTCTTCTCTATCATTGATTCCTTGACGCCTCAGTGACATGTCCCGCCATGTCGCTCCCACTCATTATTTGGATTGCTCTTGATTCGCCCGGATTTTCTCGATTTTCTACGTAATTAGGAATCACCCAAAATTACGAGAAACCAAAACCCGTGAATATAAGTTACCCAAAATAACATCTTCGTCATAATACATATACAAGACGTTTTTCTAGGAATATAAAGACGACAACATTAGATTAACTCCTACTACAAGATTTATCTAATCCTACACGGCTTCCATCTCGTGGGTATTACTATTACAGACATTTCCATTAAAAAACAATACGAGCCCAGACATGTCCCGGGGTTTATAAATAAAAAATAAATTCTACCATAATCGCCGGGAAACTAATAACCACTTGTTTAAACAATTCGACAAAAATAATAATGCCAAAATAAAACCGTGTAATAAATTAAACAAGTATAAAGCCAAAACACTCACTCTGATAGCAATTTGAAGGAAACAGAACAAGCACAGGCTAAATCGAAAATCTCACTTTCGTGCTATGCATTCCATAATCGGAGACTTTCGCCTCGAATCAAGCTCAAATTCATTTCCCCTGAATGGATCTAGGCTTATATTACTTCAATTTATTAAAAAGACACGCTAAAAATTAAATCTTTAATTTAAAGATGAAGTCTTAAAGATTATACCTTTGAAGCTTGTCCCTAGAAATAAGAAAACCAAAGCTGAAAATCCCGCTGTTTACCGCCTGGGACCAATCACGAGAAAATCCCGATAACAACTCCGTCTCTACCTCGAAATCACGTGGGCGACTATCCAAAAGGTAGCTAAGACACTAAGGAAGAGATCCATATGAGACCCACTTCGAAAAACTCATCAGATCCTCTGCAGATCGTTGCCCGAAGATTACTGCACTTATTTACCGCCTGGTTGTGAAATCCACTCGACATCCCAAGGATAATTCCAAACAACCTCGAACTTGGGTCGGAAAGTGTCTACGAGGTGGCTAAAGGCACTGGCGAAGAAATCCAAAGAAACCCACTTCAAGAAACTCACAGATCTGAAAAACATATCTAGCCCAGCAAACTGATTATAATCTGAAAATCCACACCGTCTTAATAAAACTTCGTGGGTAAGCTATTTGCTCATAGATTTTGACTTTGGCGAACCAAAAGGAATGAGCCAAAGGATCAACGCAAAAAAATAAACAAAGCCCACTATGAAAATGCACCAAAACGGCGCTGAAAAATTAAAAAAACGCTGGCAGCGCTAGTTGCCCGAAAAAAGAGTGGCGAACGGACTTCTCAAGCTGCGTTTGAACTTCCAGGCGGTGGTCCTGGGCTTCTAGAATCATTGGCTAAGTTTCTCGAACAAGAAAGATCGCAAATCGACTTTGAAAAAGAATTTTCAATAAAAAAGAAACAATTATGTCTCTAGGCTTGTCTTTCTCACTCAAAGACATTTGCCTACAAGGTTTCTAATGTCTTCAAATGTGCCTAACATTAGCTATTTATAGGGAGTTCCTTGGGAGACCTAGTGGGCTTTTGAGCTGGGCCTTAGTGTTTGACTTTCGTTGACCCTTTAGTCTTCCCTAGACTAAAAATTAAATCTTTAATTTGAAGATGAAGTCTTAAAGATTATACCTTTGAAACGTGTCCCTAGCAATAAGAAAGCCAAAGCTGAAAATCCTGTTGTTTACCGCCTGGGACCAATCACGAGAAAATCCCGATAACAACTCTGTCTCTACCTCGAAATCACGTGGGCGACTATCCACAAGGTAGCTAAGACACTAAGGAAGAGATCCATATGAGACCCACTTCAAAAAACTCGTCAGATCCTCCGCAGATTGTTGCCCGAAGATTACTGCACTTATTTACCGCCTACTACCTCTTTACCGCCTGGTTGTGAAATCCACTCGACATCCCAAGGATAACTCCAAACAACCTCGAACTTGGGTCAGAAAGTGTCTACGAGGTGGCTAAAGGCACTGGCGAAGAAATCTAAAGAAACCCACTTCAGGAAACTCACAGATCTGAAAAACATATCTAGCCCAGCAAACTGATTCTAATCTGAAAATCCACACCGTCTTAATAAAACTTCGTGGGTAAGCTATTTGCTCATAGATTTTGACTTTGGCGAACCAAAAGGAATGAGCCAAAGGATCAACAGAAAAAAATAAACAAAGCCCACTATGAAAATGCACCAAAACGGCGCTGAAAAATTAAAAAAACGCTGGCAGCGCTAGTTGCCCGAAAAAAGAGCGGCGAACGGACTTCTCAAGCTGCGTTTGAACTTCCAGGCGGTGGTCCTGGGCTTCTAGAATCATTGGCTAAGTTTCTCGAACAAGAAAGATCGCAAATCGACTTTGAAAAAGAATTTTCAATAAAAAAGAAACAATTATGTCTCTAGGCTTGTCTTTCTCACTCAAAGACATTTGCCTACAAGGTTTCTAATGTCTTCAAATGTGCCTAACATTAGCTATTTATAGGGAGTTCCTTGGGAGACCTAGTGGGCTTTTGAGCTGGGCCTTAGTGTTTGACTTTCGTTGACCCTTTAGTCTTCCCTAGACTAAAAATTAAATCTTTAATTTGAAGATGAAGTCTTAAAGATTATACCTTTGAAACGTGTCCCTAGCAATAAGAAAGCCAAAGCTGAAAATCCTGTTGTTTACCGCCTGGGACCAATCACGAGAAAATCTCGATAACAACTCTGTCTCTACCTCGAAATCACGTGGGCGACTATCCACAAGGTAGCTAAGACACTAAGGAAGAGATCCATATGAGACCCACTTCAAAAAACTCGTCAGATCCTCCGCAGATTGTTGCCCGAAGATTACTGCACTTATTTACCGCCTACTACCTCTTTACCGCCTGGTTGTGAAATCCACTCGACATCCCAAGGATAACTCCAAACAACCTCGAACTTGGGTCAGAAAGTGTCTACGAGGTGGCTAAAGGCACTGGCGAAGAAATCTAAAGAAACCCACTTCAGGAAACTCACAGATCTGAAAAACATATCTAGCCCAGCAAACTGATTCTAATCTGAAAATCCACACCGTCTTAATAAAACTTCGTGGGTAAGCTATTTGCTCATAGATTTTGACTTTGGCGAACCAAAAGGAATGAGCCAAAGGATCAACGGAAAAAAATAAACAAAGCCCACTATGAAAATGCACCAAAACGGCGCTGAAAAATTAAAAAAACGCTGGCAGCGCTAGTTGCCCGAAAAAAGAGCGGGGAACGGACTTCTCAAGCTGCGTTTGAACTTCCAGGCGGTGGTCCTGGGCTTCTAGAATCATTGGCTAAGTTTCTCGAACAAGAAAGATCGCAAATCGACTTTGAAAAAGAATTTTCAATAAAAAAGAAACAATTATGTCTCTAGGCTTGTCTTTCTCACTCAAAGACATTTGCCTACAAGGTTTCTAATGTCTTCAAATGTGCCTAACATTAGCTATTTATAGGGAGTTCCTTGGGAGACCTAGTGGGCTTTTGAGCTGGGCCTTAGTGTTTGACTTTCGTTGACCCTTTAGTCTTCCCTAGACTAAAAATTAAATCTTTAATTTGAAGATGAAGTCTTAAAGATTATACCTTTGAAACGTGTCCCTAGCAATAAGAAAGCCAAAGCTGAAAATCCTGTTGTTTACCGCCTGGGACCAATCACGAGAAAATCCCGATAACAACTCTGTCTCTACCTCGAAATCACGTGGGCGACTATCCACAAAGTAGCTAAGACACTAAGGAAGAGATCCATATGAGACCCACTTCAAAAAACTCGTCAGATCCTCCGCAGATTGTTGCCCGAAGATTACTGCACTTATTTACCGCCTACTACCTCTTTACCGCCTGGTTGTGAAATCCACTCGACATCCCAAGGATAACTCCAAACAACCTCGAACTTGGGTCAGAAAGTGTCTACGAGGTGGCTAAAGGCACTGGCGAAGAAATCTAAAGAAACCCACTTCAGGAAACTCACAGATCTGAAAAACATATCTAGCCCAGCAAACTGATTCTAATCTGAAAATCCACACCGTCTTAATAAAACTTCGTGGGTAAGCTATTTGCTCATAGATTTTGACTTTGGCGAACCAAAAGGAATGAGCCAAAGGATCAACGGAAAAAAATAAACAAAGCCCACTATGAAAATGCACCAAAACGGCGCTGAAAAATTAAAAAAACGCTGGCAGCGCTAGTTGCCCGAAAAAAGAGCGGCGAACGGACTTCTCAAGCTGCGTTTGAACTTCCAGGCGGTGGTCCTGGGCTTCTAGAATCATTGGCTAAGTTTCTCGAACAAGAAAGATCGCAAATCGACTTTGAAAAAGAATTTTCAATAAAAAAGAAACAATTATGTCTCTAGGCTTGTCTTTCTCACTCAAAGACATTTGCCTACAAGGTTTCTAATGTCTTCAAATGTGCCTAACATTAGCTATTTATAGGGAGTTCCTTGGGAGACCTAGTGGGCTTTTGAGCTGGGCCTTAGTGTTTGACTTTCGTTGACCCTTTAGTCTTCCCTAGACTAAAAATTAAATCTTTAATTTGAAGATGAAGTCTTAAAGATTATACCTTTGAAACGTGTCCCTAGCAATAAGAAAGCCATAGCTGAAAATCCTGTTGTTTACCGCCTGGGACCAATCACGAGAAAATCCCGATAACAACTCTGTCTCTACCTCGAAATCACGTGGGCGACTATCCACAAGGTAGCTAAGACACTAAGGAAGAGATCCATATGAGACCCACTTCAAAAAACTCGTCAGATCCTCCGCAGATTGTTGCCCGAAGATTACTGCACTTATTTACCGCCTACTACCTCTTTACCGCCTGGTTGTGAAATCCACTCGACATCCCAAGGATAACTCCAAACAACCTCGAACTTGGGTCAGAAAGTGTCTACGAGGTGGCTAAAGGCACTGGCGAAGAAATCTAAAGAAACCCACTTCAGGAAACTCACAGATCTGAAAAACATATCTAGCCCAGCAAACTGATTCTAATCTGAAAATCCACACCGTCTTAATAAAACTTCGTGGGTAAGCTATTTGCTCATAGATTTTGACTTTGGCGAACCAAAAGGAATGAGCCAAAGGATCAACGGAAAAAAATAAACAAAGCCCACTATGAAAATGCACCAAAACGGCGCTGAAAAATTAAAAAAACGCTGGCAGCGCTAGTTGCCCGAAAAAAGAGTGGCGAACGGACTTCTCAAGCTGCGTTTGAACTTCCAGGCGGTGGTCCTGGGCTTCTAGAATCATTGGCTAAGTTTCTCGAACAAGAAAGATCGCAAATCGACTTTGAAAAAGAAATTTCAATAAAAAAGAAACAATTATGTCTCTAGGCTTGTCTTTCTCACTCAAAGACATTTGCCTACAAGGTTTCTAATGTCTTCAAATGTGCCTAACATTAGCTATTTATAGGGAGTTCCTTGGGAGACCTAGTGGGCTTTTGAGCTGGGCCTTAGTGTTTGACTTTCGTTGACCCTTTAGTCTTCCCTAGACTAAAAATTAAATCTTTAATTTGAAGATGAAGTCTTAAAGATTATACCTTTGAAACGTGTCCCTAGCAATAAGAAAGCCAAAGCTGAAAATCCTGTTGTTTACCGCCTGGGACCAATCACGAGAAAATCCCGATAACAACTCTGTCTCTACCTCGAAATCACGTGGGCGACTATCCACAAGGTAGCTAAGACACTAAGGAAGAGATCCATATGAGACCCACTTCAAAAAACTCGTCAGATCCTCCGCAGATTGTTGCCCGAAGATTACTGCACTTATTTACCGCCTACTACCTCTTTACCGCCTGGTTGTGAAATCCACTCGACATCCCAAGGATAACTCCAAACAACCTCGAACTTGGGTCAGAAAGTGTCTACGAGGTGGCTAAAGGCACTGGCGAAGAAATCTAAAGAAACCCACTTCAGGAAACTCACAGATCTGAAAAACATATATAGCCCATCAACTGATTCTAATCTGAAAACCCACACCGCCTCAATAAAACTTCGTGGGTAAGCTATTTGCTCATAGATTTTGACTTTGGCGAACCAAAAGGAATGAGCCAAAGGATCAACGCAAAAAAATAAACAAAGCCCACTATGAAAATGAACCAAAACGGCGCTGAAAAATTCAAAAAACACTTACAGCGCTAATTGCCCAAAAAAAGAGCGGCGAATGGATTTCTCGAGCAGCGTTTGAACTTCCAGGTGGTGGTCTTGGGCTTCTAGAATCATTGGCTAAGTTTCTCGAACAAGAAAGATCGCAAATCGACTTCGAAAAAGAATTTTCAATAAGAAAGAAACAATTACGTCTCTAGGCTTGTCTTTCTCACTCAAAGACATTTGCCTACAAGGTTTCTAATGTCTTCAAATGTGCCTAATATTAGCTATTTGTAGGGAGCTCCTTGGGAGACCTAGTGGGCTTTTGAGTTGGGCCTTAGTGTTTGACTTTCGTTAACCCTTTAGTCTTCCCTAGACTAAAAATTAAATCTTTAATTTAAAGATGAAGTCTTAAAGATTATACTTTTGAAGCGTGTCCCTAGCAATAAGAAAGCAAAAGCTAAAAATCCTGCTGTTTACCGCCGGGACCAATCACGAGAAAATCCTGATAACAACTCCGTCTCTACCTCGAAATCACATGGGCGACTATCCAAAAGGTAGCTAAGACACTAAGGAAGAGATCCATATGAAACCCACTTCGAAAAACTCGTCAGATCCTCAGCAGATCGTTGCCCGAAGATTACTGCACTTATTTACCGCCTGCTGCTTCTTT